>CM069925.1:3796870-5046870 GCA_036172225.1 Cryptocoryne crispatula var. balansae | reverse complement strand
CATCATTGACTCCATGGAAAATTCCACAGAAATTAACCTTTTTACTGATTTTAGAATCTCCTCCACTACCATAGTAAACCACAGAAACCACGGCAACCTTAACAGAACTCATCTTTTTAGAGTGATTTTACTAATCTTCAATGCTCCCATCATCATCTCCCACAGGGTAAATGAGATTGTCCATCCTTCCTTTGCTACGAATGTCTTTCCAGCCACAATGCTTTGCTAACTCTTGAAACTTAAGTTCATAGTGAGCCACTCTCCCCTCCTCTGGTGATGACATCCACCAGATCTTGGTTTTAGCCAGAGCTGCTTAAGAATTCCTACCATTTCTCTTGAACTGGCAGCCTTCATTACCACACAACCTTCCAGTCATCTTCTCCTCCCTACTGCTTCCTTCGTCCACAGGGTTACCACCTCCTTTGCATCCCATTGAACCGGGTATACAGGGGCCAACAGAATCCACTTCCGTTGTTTTGAATCACCAAATTGCTTTGGTACTGATAGGGCTGCAAACGGGTTGGATTCAATAGCGGATTTACATATATCCAATTCCGATTTTGATAAGGGTTAAGTACAAAATCATGATATTCCGATTTTGTTCCAATTCCGACTCCATTTTGGTAATCTAAACAATTCTATAAATTTTATTTTCTTAATTTTTATTAAAAACAAGTTAATAATCTCATGTTACTACTAAAATTTGATCTTATACCTTTAAAATTTTACTTTTATTTTTTTATATTATTTATGTATCATAATTTTAAGCATTTATATATTATATATTATTATATTTATTTTTATAGATATATATTATTTTTTATCAATATTGGGAAAATGAATTGACTATTTTCGATTCCGAAAAGTTATTGGAATATCCGATGCCAATAGCTTATGTGATACAAAAATAGGTTTTGAATCTATTAATTATTATTGAAATCGAATCATATTACTTGAATCTCGGACTATGTTTGCACCCTTAGGTATCACAATCTCTTCTTCTCCGGGTTTCCCTACTCCTTTGCCCACCTTTGTTACAATTCCAACACTCCAAGCCATTTCTACAATCAGTCTCTTAGTAATTCGATTCCAACCAACTGGCACAAACTCTTGTTCGAATCTTTAAATGCCCTATCCCGTGAAATATCTCCTAGCAATCTCACCCTTCCACCATCCGGACCTCTTTTCTTCTTCCTACTGACAACCAACTTATTCCTTCTCTGCTTCCTCCTTATCAGAGTACCTCGGCCCGCCTGCATGGGTGACTAATCCTATAAAGTGGGGTTGGGGAATCACCCCAACCGTGTTGACATTCATGCTTTGCTTTGACCCATGGGTGCCGACGACCCATGGTGCATGTTATTTTCTGATAATCCAAGGAATGAGTTTTTATCTGTTCGTTATGTGTTTCTTTAAGCTATGTAAGGGGAGTTGGTAGGTGGTCAGACTAGGTTTGAGAATCTCAACCGTATGTTGCCACCTTTCTGACATTGAAAATTGAAAGTGTCTCTTTTTGTTTCTTCCAAACTTGGTTTTGAAGTTATTGATTTTAGTGAATGACTTGCTGCAGTTCAGCAAAGGCAATAAGGAGAATTTATGCAATAAAGGGGCGTCAAGAGACAAAGCCTCTTGCAATTTGTGTTGCTGATGTATTGGAGATATCACGCTTTGCTTTAACATCACATTTACCAGATGGGCTTCTTGATCATCTTCTTCCCGGGCCTGTAACTCTTGTGCTAAGACGAGGTCAGCTTTTTATGTTTCATTCAATGTCTCATTTTGAAAATTCATGTTTTGCTGTATTTTATAGCTTTCCAGATGAGTGCTATTTCTGTCTCTGCTGTATTGGGAATGTTTAACATTATATGTGTTTTTAGATGATCGTAGCCTTCTTGAGGCATCTTTAAATCCTGGTACGGACAGCATTGGTGTTCGAGTTCCAGACTCCGAGTTTATCCGGACAGTGGCTCGGGGTTCTGGAAGTGCATTGGCTCTTACAAGTGCCAATCTAAGTGGGCAGCCTAGTAGTATCAGCATCAAAGATTTTAAGAACCTTTGGCAGCAATGTGCTTTTGTTTTTGATGGTGGCTTGCTTCCTTCTGGACGTGCTGGATCAACTGTCGTGGATCTTACTGTACGTGGAAAATACATGGTTGTAAGAGATGGGAGGTGGGTATATATGGTGGTCTTTAAGAGCCTTTTGTATGGATGCTAAATTCTTTGTTCGTTTTCTCTCATTCTCTTTACAGTTTACTGATTCTTAGTATTAGTTATTGCTTAAAACAGTTGACATTCTCTTATAACTATCAATCTTCATTGTCATCCTTGTTTTATTCTGATAAGGGGAAAGCCGCCTCCTGAAATTAAAAGAGAAAATTTTGTTGAGTACCTCTAGTAGTCAGCGACTATATTATCAAAGGCAATCACTGGAGTTGCCAGGCAATAAGGTGAGGCATGGTGATGGTTGGGTGTCTTGTCTTAACCACAGTCGACTGAGTCTGTTGCCTCTTTTGCTTGTCCTGCCTTGGAATTGAGTCAAACCAGGTAAGAAATCTGGCGTGAACTAAACCAGGTAAGCAACCTGGGTTAATAGCTCTGCCTTTGCCTTGCCCAACTCTACATGCTCTCGGTAGCTTCCTACCCCATAGTTGATCTCTAATGCCCTAGCTGCAGCCTCGGAACAATTGGTGCCTACAGCCACCATTGGTTGCCATCGTCATCCTAGACTCCTAGTATGAATCTCCATTACCATCCCTCCTTTTCTACTGTTCATCTCACAACGGGAGACTTGCCTCATTGCTCGTAGGGGAGACATAGTCGCCTTGTCACGAGAATGCACCACAAGGATTGAGCTTAATAAGCTCTGAAGTCTGATTCAAAATCATACTTCAATATATTCAGACAGTTTGACCAATTTTATTAATTAAATTCGAAGAGTGATAACTGTCAAGGTTATCCTCTGCATCACTAAGTGGCATCACACCCACAAAGTGTAGAAAACAAGAGGATGAAGTATTGCCCATCTTTTCTCTCACTTCGACAAATGTGGATTATGTGGTATGTTCTTCTTTTTCTTTGATTTTTTGACATTCTCTTTAATAGAAATATATGTCTTATAAGTCAATCATATATGATATGATGTGACATTTTTTAAAATATCTCATTCAATTAAATAGACAAGTCTTCGTTACTAACTCCTTATATATGCGTATATCATAATGAAGTTCTTGATCACATGTAATAATATTTGACTGATGATGTGATGGTGATAATAAAATTAATTATCTATATGTATGTGATATAAATGTTTATAGTCATAAGATCTTTGGACGGGATGTCAAGAATCTAGATAGACTAATGTATGTGATGTTTTCTTATGTGATGAGAATGATTGATCTCATTAGTTATTACTATGGAGACATTGAGATACATGTACATGTACTCATTAGTTAAATGAGTTCACTGAAATAACCAAATTAGAAATCCTGAATGGTTTCTTGCTGAATTATCAATCAAGGTATTTTATCATCATTCATCACAGCTGCACGGTCGGACCTTTGACCCGAGTCACCAAAAATGCCTCGTTGGGCAGATCGTATACTTTGACTATTGACTTATGGATCACTAGTTTGATTGTCCAGTATAGTGATGAATTGCATACAAGAGAAATTTGTTGGATGCAATTGAGTGGATAACAAGGGATCATCCACTCTCGGTAAATAAGAGTAAATATATTTTGAAATAGTACTTTAAATCTTTGACCAGTATAAAGAGAATAATTAGAAAAGAAGTATTTCAATTGATCCGATTCCGATTATATGATTTCGTAGTGTCAGTACATTGAGAAGTTGACAGTGGATGTTGTATTCATATCCGACCGGGATATTGAATAGACAGGGATTTATATCCATGCAGTGATCGATAATGAAAAGACTCAATAGAGATAAAATTATCCTCATAGTCATTTATGATCATGGGATGTGACTTGTACCCTTCGTGATTAATAAGCCGTTAAATTTGTTATTAGATAACGGATTTAATCTAATTAAATAAATTTTTTATATTTTAATTATGTCTTAACCAAATATGTTATTGGGTTTAGTGAGTCATACACATGAGAACTGATTCGTAAGTACGTGGGCATTAACATAATTGTGTGAACCTCTTTTTTACGCGTCTGTTCTTTAAAAAGAAAGACATCTCCGGACTTTTCTAGGAAAATAGATGATATCCTAAAAATATTAGGTAGTCCGGTGATAGTTTTAAAAATATTAGAACCGAGGTTAGGGTTCTTTGAAAATTTCATTTTTTGACCATTCTTCGCCGGATGGTGCGAGTATCCGGTGTTAGCTTACATCGAGCAACGGCTCAAACGCCTTTGATTAACCGTCGTGGCAACCTGTGTTTGGAGACATGCACATCCACAAAATAAAGTAAAGAACTCAAAAGGGCAACGGCCTTTTGGGTCCGATCAGATGCAAACCGATTTGTTCGGATTTGTTTTATTTGTTTGTTGGTTGATTTTTGGATTGACTTGAAAGTCGGCTTTGAGTTTTGAAATTTGAATCAATTTGTTTGATTGATTTGTTGTTTGGTTTTTTGATTTATTTTAGATTGAGTTTGGTTGATTCAAGTTGTTTTGGTTTGAATCTGTTTCGGCTTTGATTTTTGATGAGTTTGAAGTGTTTTAAGCATGTTTGGTATATGTTGTTTGATTGGTTTGTTGAATTTTCGGATTCTGGATTTTTCAGATTTCTGGATTTTTTGTTTTAGGTCGGTTTTGATCCACGTTTTGAGATGTTTGAAATGTTGTTTATCTGATTTCTTTTGGGAAGAAGTTTAGTGGATTTTAAGTGGATTTTCAGATTGCCAAAAATCAGATTTTTGAAGTCGGTTAGAATCTGTTTTAGTAGATTGTTCAAATCTGAATTTTGTTTTGGCAGATTTTTATTGAAATCTGATTTTTTGCGGTTGACAGATTTTATTGAAACCTGATTTTCTGTTTTGGCGGATTTTGTTTGAAATCTGAATTTTGGTTTGATTTGTTTCAAAACCGGTTCAATCTTGTTAAAGATCGGTTGTTTGTTGAACCAGAATAAGTTGAATTTCAGATTTCATTTAATTCTGATCTTTTGTTTTGACTTTCAGATTTGATTTTCTGTTTTTAATTTTCTGTTTGAATTTCCAGATTGACTTTTAAATGGTTTTATTTTTTGTTTGGCGGTTTGCATCGCCTCTGACCCATCGAGCTGCCATTGGGTGCCCGGTTTCATGCATTCTAAATTGACATCGAACTTCATTTCATTGAAAGATGGGGTGAAGTACATCGGTGTACAATGTGATTGATCCTCCCCCCAATATAGGTTTTTTTTCACTACTTTGGAAAATTTTTGGCATTACGACGGCATGCCGGCTATTTTTCCAACTTAGTGAAAATTTACCCATCCAAAATAGCCAGCTTTAGCTTAGCCACATTGGGGGAAGGATCGCCGGCTACGGGATTCATGCCCGCGCCTCCGTCCAAGGTGAAGTTCCCCGCCAGGGGGGGTGAATCTCCTTAATTTAATGTTACTTTCGCATTTCTGATTTTTATTTATTTCTTTTTGAAGGCCAGTTCGGGCCGGTCCATTCCTTCGGTGTTCAAAGCCGGGCTTCAATTTTCATAGGCTCAATGGGCTTACTGGAAATTTTGCTGCCTTGCTGGATTTTCTTGATGGAATCGGCTTGGAAGGCCACCCGGCTATGCCCTTGGCCCGTCGTGTGGTTTCCAAGGGGTGCCGGGCCGTCACCTTCAAGCCGGTCTGCCTTCAAACTGCTGACCTCCTGTTTGTACGGCTTCTGCAGAACCTGTTTTGGAGCACCTCCTCCTTTGTTGTGGCGGCAGAACTATGAGCCAAAGAGGGGCCGGAAATGGCCTGCTTTAAGGGGCCTGTTTGGGGGTGTACAAAGGACAGCTTAGTGGCCTGGCTTTGGGCTGCGCAAAGGGCTATTGGATGGCCTGGTTTTGGGCCTGTTTAGGGGTTGCTCAAAGGGCATGAAAACAAGGGGCTTGAGGATCCGCCCGGAGTAGACTTGGACCGTCGTGCGGTCTCCAAGAATCCCCGGGTCATCCACCCTCACCTAGGGCTCTAATAGGTTCCACAAAGGGGCTGTAAGGGGAATGAAGGATGGCCACAAAGGGGCTTGAGGATCCGCCCGGAGTAGACTTGGACCGTCGTGCGGTCTCCAAGAATCTCCGGGTCATCCACCCTCACCTAGGGCTCTAATAGGTTCCACAAAGGGGCTGTTTTAGGACCTGTTTTGGGGTCAGTTTTAATGGGCCACAAGGGGGCTGATCAGGTGGCCTTAGTTAGGCCGAGTGGTCCTGCACAAAGGGGGCCTGACTGGACCGAAATGAGGACCTGATTGGGGCTCGGTTTTGGGTGTCTTTAGGTGGGCCGACAGGTGGCCAAGATGAGCTGAACAAGGGCCAGCATATGGGTCTGCAAGTGGACTGTTTTGAGCCTGCACAAAGGGTGTAATCCGGCCATGGCGTGGGTCTGATTTTTTTGAGACCGGGCAGGGGAATGCATAGGTGGGCTTAAATGGGCCGAAATGGGCTTGGATTGAGGTCTGTTTTGGACCTGCACACTGGCTGTCTTGGTAAGCCGCAGAGGGGGCTGAAAGGGTCTGTATAAAGACCTGAAGATGGGCCAGCATGGGGCTAGGTATGGGCCGAGCAGAGGGTCTGGATAGGCCTGCTTCTAGATGGCTGTAAGTGGGCCGAAATAGGTTCTTTCTGGGGGGATAGAAAGGGGGCGAGAGTGACAGCCAGAAATAGAAGAGAACCAGCCCTTAAAAGGGCTACATGGCTAAGGTATACCGCTCTCCCCTACCTGATCTTCTTCTCTTCTCCTCCTCCTTGACCGCAGGCAGCAGGTGCAGCAGGATGCAAGGCAGCAGGTGGTGCAGCAGCAGCAGGGGGCAGGGCGCAAGGCAGCAGGGGGGCAGGTTGCAGTGCGGCTGGACATGCTGAGGTGGCAGGTGGCCTGTTCACACTAGGCGGCAGGTGGCCTGCAGGTTTGGGCCTGCTGGTGGCTGCGGCCCAACCTCCTCTATGGGCTGTGTGCAAGGCCTGTGCATGGGCCAGATTTGTCTAATAACGGGCCACCCAACCAGGGCCCAATTGGGGTGTTCAATTGGGCTTAATTTAACTGAGTCATGGGCCACTTTCCCCTGCTTCAAGTCTGGCCGTTGCTGGCCCATTTGTCTCTTTTTTTTTGAAAAATATTGACGCCAACAATAATTTATGAAGATTTGAGTTTTTATGAAAAATTTTATTTTCTCTATAATTATAAATAAATTTGGCCAAACCTTATCAAACCAAGAGATCCAACTTCGTGGCTTGTCTCCTCCTATCTTTTCCTCTCTCTCTCTGGAACATGTTTTTCCATGATGGAGCGATGTCCAAGATGAGTTGGAAAGTCTGATATACAGGAGAATCTGCTTGCAGAGGAAGTTCGTGTAAATACCGCTAGAAATCGTTCACTTATATGATTTGAAGAGCATGGTAGGTTCTTCAATTTTCTTTCTATGTGATTAGATGAATTCATAGTAGGTATATTCAAACATGTTTTAATTAGTATTTGGTTTCGTCGTTTCATTCCGATCGAGACAAGATTAACTTGAACACATAATAATCGTTATTTCCGTTACACCAAGTTTTATATAACAAATCCTTACAGTCTCTTCCTTTAGACTCTCTTTCCCCATCAGGCCAAGGTGCGAAATATTTTAACGTCTATCTTAAGAAAACATGGTTTTAAATATTTGTACATGACCACCTTATGAAAAATGATAATATTTATGTTCTCTTCCCCTCATGCAAAGCACTCTTAAATTTATAGTGACAACTCACAACTTTAAAAATATTGCATATGATGGTTATCACTAAATTAATTTTTAAATACATTATTTATTTAATATATTTAATTATGAATTTGTCAAATGATCTTAATCATTAAGTGTTCAAAAATCTATACAATGTATTTAGACGTAAGAATTGATTGTCAGATCTCAACATTATCAAATGCCACCTTAGTCCATTTTAACTCTCACTCTCTCTCCCTTGACCCCTCTTGACCATCTAGGCCCTCTCTTTACCATTGCCTTGATGCTTTAGTCCCTACTAGGGGTGCTCATGGTAAACCAAATTAATGTGGTTGGGTCTGGTTCAAACTATACATTATTAAGGTATAGTATATATGTCGATGTATAATTTTATTTGGTTTGTTTTAAATGACATTGTATTAAAAATTAGTGTTTGTATTTATACATTTGAATAGTTTTATCTTAGAAACTCTTGAAACACATTTATTTTTATAAAAAAGATATATAAATATTTACAATATATTTAACTTAAGATAAATATTTAATCAATATATTTTCAGTTTATTAGTTTGGTTTGATATGAAAGATTTTAAAAACCAAATCAAACCATTTAATACTTCAAACCAAGTCAAATCAAATCAAATTACTAGTTTGGTTTTATTTTTCAGGTTGAACTGAACACCCTTAATCCCAACCCCCAAGTCCCCCCTCACACTCATAGTTCCTGTCAACCCCTCAACTTTGTATCGGTTTTTTGGTATAAATGTTGGCTGTATTTTTATAATTTTGACATTTTGTATTTTGGTGTTTAAGTTCTAATGTTATTAGTGAGTCGGTGTACATATAAAATGATAAGTTGTACGTATCAAAAATATATTTTGCCTCAATTGTCCGAGGTGAAACAAGAGACATTTAAGAATGAACATTTTAAGATAAATGATCGAAAGCCATGTAAATGCCAAAGTTATGTGGATGAATATGGCGAGGTTGTTAGAAAAGTATTTGGAGACCCTAAATGATATGGTTCTATTTAAAAAGGATTAGATGGTGGTGAAATTAAGAAGTGTCTAAGGCGATGAAAGATAAAAAAGATTGTTATAAAGGATTAATTAAATGTGATAATAACGGAGTTTATGAACAATATATGATAGTGGAAAATAAGGAAAAAATGATTACTAGATGAACAAAAGATGAGGATTTCACACACATGTATGATTGAAACTAAAGAAGATGAAAATTTTGTTTATAAACTAGTAAGAGTGAGAGAGATTAGAGTTTTGGACATTAATCAAGTCACCATGTCATCTCCATTCTGCGAAGATCCACTGATCATCTCTCCTACTCCCGCCACTGTCAGATGCACCGGATCCATCTCCTTCTGTTGTGACCGCACCACCACGACTCTTTTCCCGTTTCCATTGCCTTGGTTTTTTCTTCCTCTCGAGAGCCTGCCGCCTGCGCAGCATGTTGACCCTGTTTTACTCAAACAGGTCACGAAGCTACAATGTTTCTGTAGTTTCTGCTATTTTGGCATTTTATGATTTCTCACGTGTCTGAGCCACCTCCAGGCTGATCGATCCGACTTCTCACACCAGTCTCTTCCCCAGTCTATGCAGCACCCTGGTATAAGCCATCCTGTCCAGCCAAGTCAATCCATGCCTGCGGGTCCATGTGAGCCTGTGCGGCTTGCTTCTCATGCGACAAGTGCAGAAATCCCAGGTGTCCGTATTCCTTGCAATGTGGTTCCCTTGGTTCAGAGGTCTAACGCCCATCCAAACCGCCCGGTTCTCTGGTCAACCCATCCATTCGCTCCTTTTTTTTAGTCGGATTAAAGCCGGTCCAGCTGGTTTAACTTGATTTTAAGCTGGTTCAGAACATTTTAAACCGGTTCTCATTCGATTTTGCTTGGGTTCAGTCATTTTAGTGTTATTTTTCGGTTTCTACTGCTTTTGTCCCGCATCATCGTCATCTTTTTTCATATTTTTGTTGTCAGCTATATGCAACATCTGGAGAATATTTGTTTCTTATGTTTCATGCTACCAGATCTACCTGTGTTTCATCTTGTATTCGATTAAAATGATGTCTAGTATACCCTTATTTCTACTTTTTTAGATGCTTTCTTTGGAGTCGCCTTTATGCAGAATTATATCCATTCCATGCTAGTCACGGCATGTTGTATCGTAAAGATGATCTTCTACTCTTTTTGCTGCAGTGCTAGAAAGCAAACAACTGAAATTCTCGAGCGATTCTGCTTAGAAGAAGCTGTTCCTTCTATTGCTCGTTATTCGGTTTCCAACGGCAAGACTGCGTCCTAGATGGTTCTTTTTGAGCTCCCTTTATCTTGTTCAGAATGCAGGTATAGCCAAACCGAGCGCTTCTCCTCAGCTAACCCTTAGGAGGCTACTAATTCTGCTATGTTCTACGTCTTTGTGCCAGGGGAGGGTGCAATCATGACTACGGTGTACCAGTTTATACGCTCAAAGATAAGTTTACGTCAATAGAATCTCATTCTTTCTTTTCATTTATTGTAAAAGCTTCCACTTCTCTTGTTTAAATAGTCGGGGAGCTTATAGATGATGATACCATATACTGGAGATTCACTTCTAATGTCTCCTTTTGAATCATGGTAAGATGCACGAATGAGGCTATCTCCCAAGCGCTGCTGATTATCTTCCAAATCCTAGTGTGACGAATGACGCGCCATTCGACCTGGAGATCTAGAAGAAAAACAAGAAGAGAGGATTTTGAACTCTCTTACACGGTTCGAAGAGATGTTGCCTTACCATGTCGATATTAAATTGAGTCATCTATTCCTTTGTGTTTTCCTATGGTTTAAATCGGTGCAAAGTCATGGCCGCATGCCAATTTAAGACAAGATTTTCAGACACTCCATTACTTAATCGGGTGCTTATATAGTTATATGACAAAATAAAATTTTTTATCAGCAAAGTATACTTTCGGGACAAAATTGGTTGGAAAAGGTGTACGACGGTCATGACAAGATATTTTACTTTCTTGATGAAAAATATATTAGAATTCTTGTTCTTTTTTTGTGTTTTCCTATGGTTTATCACCAGACATGGTAGTTTTGTGTGTTTTAGCAGTTTAGTGTTTTGTCTATCTTATGGGGGTGTTTGGTTACATGATAATTTTTTGTACACTTTCATGATAAAAAATTGTATTAAAATAAAAAGTGAACCAACGCATAACATAAAATTATCATGTTTGGAGGGATGTGATTACAAAAAAGAGTAACTACCACACATGACCAAACAAAGTGGGGGACCACAAGAAAAAAAGGAAAGAGGTGAGACCCTCTTTTTTGTTTAAGAAGAAAATCACTTTTAAAACATAAAATTGTCATGATTATCAAACACCTCTTTTAACAATTTTTTTTACAATTTTTAAAAATTAAAATTAAAATCTTCAGTATCATACAATCAAACACCCCCATAAAAGAAATCAAAGGCAAAATAGATAGTTAAAATTATGTTAGGTATCTTATTCGACAAACACAGACATAATCACAACTAAATTACGAGTCAAATAACCAACATAGGCTCTCCTAATGGAGTTTGTTGACTATCATGTGATCAAAGGATCATGCCAAAATTATATCAAAATTGTATGAATATCGTTCAAATTAATAATTTCAAAAAGACAGATCATGATTAGGAAAGACATAAAAAGATATACCAAAATATAGCTAAAAATAAGAAGATGAAACATAGAAGAGCCAGACATAGATAACGGGCTCCACAATTCTAATGCACATAGAAGATAAAAAAAAACTTAAACGTATATTTAGGCGAAACATCAGGAAGAGAGAGAGAGAGAGCGACAATCATAATAACTAGACATCTTAGGAAGAAAATACTAATGGGGTGTTTGGTTGCATGATAATTTTTTGTACATTTTTATGATAAAAATTATATTAAAATAAAAAGTGAACCAACTCATGACATAAAATTATCACGTTTGAAGGGATGTGATAACAAAAAAGAATTACTATCATTCATGACCAAACAAAGTGAGGGACCACAAAAAAAAGAACCAGATGAGACTCTCTTTTTTTGTTTAAGAAGAAAATCACTTTCAAAACATAAAAATGTCAATGTTGTCAAACACCTCTTTTAATCAGTTTTCTTACAATTTTTAAAAATTAAAATAAAAACCTACGTTATCATGCAACCAAACATCCCATTATATTTTATTTTTTTTTCTATATAATTTTGACACAAAAATATATACAAATTATCTTGCAACCAAACAGTAAATGCCCCCCATCAGGTCTAGCAGCGACCAGTGTGTGATTCCAAAAAATGGACATTTGTCACTAATTCCAAAAAATACTACCGAATGATAAATTATGTTCATCTTTTCCTGAAGAATGGAAAATTGTTCTCTCTTGAATTCACATTTTAAAGAACTGAATGCACCCTAATTGTTTCGTATAGTTGCTGACAGAGTACGCAACAGGAGTTAGAAAGGGGTAATATTGTCATTTTCACCAGTCCACTGACAGCAGGAGGCCAGGAGCAGGTTTGCTGGAAGCTATCTAGTTGATTGGACTAATTGATTTTCCCACCTTGTATCCATCTATGTTATACGTTGTGTATATATAATCCCGATTTATTTATTTTTTCCACAAAGGTAGACAGTGGAAAATCTTTGGCGCTGGAATAAAAATCTTATAGCTAGTTTGGTGTAAATTTTTTAGATAGTCTGGTAATATCTTTATTTTTTTTTCCTAAATTAAGCATGTACGTGAGATATTGATACCGGATAGTACAATCATTTGGGTTGCTTAATTTAATTTTATGTTTGATCAATCTCCGGTAAAAGTTATTTTTCTTACGTTATCGAGAAATATTATGAATATTGACATATGATATTTATTCATTTGGAAAAAATGAACGTTAGAGTTCTGGTACATATTTTGTGATAAGGGTTGGAACAAAAAGATAATACTTCTTAGATATTAGGGTCACAAATGAGTCATATTTGACAGTAGAATCACTAGTATTTGATTCTGATTCCGATAAATGCTAAGGTGTCTATATTTCAATTTTGATGATTTTGAAATCATTATGTTTCAATTTTGATTTTATTATTGAAATTGAAATCGAATTGAATAAATTTAAAAATAAATATTATATTATATTTTTTATTCAAAAAAGTTAATAACTTATGTATAATTACTAAATTTCGATAAAAATTTGTTTTACTTAATTTATCAATATGTATATTATATTTTATGATCTTTAAATTTGTTTTAATTAAATTTATTTATTTATATATTTTATAAAAATTAAATAAATGAGAAATAGAATTAGATAAACTATCTGATTATTCAATTAGTTTATAGAATATAAAAATAAGATCCAAACATTTCAATTTTTATCAAACCTATTCAGAAATTTAGAATATTGAATTGTGTTTGCACCCCATCAAATATATACGAGATGATAAGAGGCATATAATAAACTAACCATTAATGTAGACACAATTGAAGAAGAATAATACATATTTTCTTATTTTAATTAACTTACATAAATGATCTATAGTAAATTACTGTTCCTTTGTAGCAGTTACAGATGACTTAATATATATAAAATATAAAATGATATACCGTACTATGCGATGTTTGAAGATAACATTGATTTAACAGATGATACACCGATTAAATCAGAAATTAGAATTGTGAAGAAAACACTTTAGTGACTAATAGTTCTAAGATAGGTAAAATTATGACATAATATATTTATTATAATTCATAAAATAAAAAATAAATATTAAGTAGTTTGTTGAGATTGATTAATATCTTCTCAAAGTATTCCATTCAAATATGTTTATATTAATTATCAAAAATCTAGAGAATATGATGAAGATGTTAATTAAAATATAATTTATAAAATAAAATTTAAAAGTAAAAAATTTATGTGACCATAAAATTTGATTAAAGCGAAACTAACAATTTTTTTGAACAACTAAAAATATAATAATATATGACAGTGAATATTAAATAATAAAACATATTTTCAAAATAAGTGTTAACCAGAATTGTCAAATGCATCATCATTCTATATTAAACATAATAAATACATATATTAGAAAAAATATCTTCTTTATAGATAAGTTGGAAGCTCAGTTTTACGAAAAAAAAAGCTTCTCTACGGGTGTTTTTTTTAAATTTTTTTGTGATTCCACGTTTCCCGGAACACCTAAGTGACACGTCATCGATCCGGACGGAGCCCGTCAAGACCATCCATTACCGCAACTGGAGGATCCAACGGCTCCGAGGCCATTTTCGCCCGACCGCGCCCGCCGTCGCACTTTGAATGATTACCAGGTACGGCTCAACACGCGGCTCCCGCTATAAAGCACGGCGCCGGCGCTGTCCTTCTACTGCATCGTCTCCGGCTTCCGCCGCTGCATCGTCTCCGGCGGTCGACCATGTCGGGGCGAGGGAAGGGCGGCAAGGGCCTGGGCAAGGGCGGGGCGAAGCGTCACCGCAAGGTCCTCCGTGATAACATCCAGGGGATCACCAAGCCCGCCATCCGCCGCCTCGCCCGCCGCGGCGGCGTCAAGCGCATCAGCGGCCTGATCTACGAGGAGACCCGCGGCGTCCTCAAGATCTTCCTCGAGAACGTTATTCGCGATGCGGTGACCTACACCGAGCACGCGCGCCGCAAGACCGTCACCGCCATGGACGTCGTCTACGCCCTGAAGCGCCAGGGTCGTACCCTCTACGGTTTCGGCGGCTAGGCGCCCCCGTCTTCCCCCTCGGCACTGACTGCTACCGGTAGTCGTTTCTCCATGTATCTGGATCTGCGTGTGTGATCCTGGCTGGTATCTTGTGAGATTCGGCCCTTCGTTGTCCAGCTTCTGGGGTTCTGGGGAATGGTAAAAATGAAATTTCGTGAATCCCGCCCTTCTCTCTCTTTCTCTGCATCTCTCAGTTTCGGAGGTAGAAAGTTCAGCTTCAACCAAATACCCTCGTTTGATTTTAATATTTCGTCGGTGGGGCGATTCGTCTCCTTCCCACGCCGGGGGTAGGGTTGTAAAAGTACTTGATTTGGGCGCATGTGCGCACTGCGCAAGACTTTGGGATCCCGTTAATCTGCACCAACCTTCGCCGTTCCACCGTCGCAGTCTTCGCCGAACGCGATAGCTCCTCAATGGCGCCCGCTCACTTTTTCGGCTGATCTGAAACGTTGCGTTCTACGTTTTAGGCGCCGAGAGGGGGCGTCTTCTGTCTCCTGAAATCTTCTACTTCGCCCGTGGTGTGTCCTCGCCGCCTCCCGTTGAATGAGATCCCGCAGTTCGAGTGTTTGGCGATTGGAGGGTCACGATGGTGGGCGTCATCCAGTTTGGGGTCCTGCTGGCCTGCGTGGTGCTGTTTGTCCCGATGGGCATGGCTGGTTGGCATCTGAGCCGCAACAAAGTACTCTTCTTCAGTGGCGCTCTCTTCATAACTCTGGCGGTTGGCGTCCATCTCACCCCCTACATCCCTTCCGTCTCCCAGGTCCTATCCGCTGTGTCCATTCTCCCTTCACTCGAGAACGGTAATTTATGCCTCTCATTTGTTAACGACGTCGTTTGGGGAGAGGTGGAGCGTGGGAAAAACCCTAATTCTTCTGAGAGGTACTGGAATTGGGCTCGATCTGGTTCTACGGCTGGATGTGATTTTCAGAGGTTAGGGCCATCGGATGCTGCAGATCTCCTCAACGGCTCATGGATTGTGGTCGCCGGGGATTCTCAGGCGCGGCTTTTTGTGCTTTCTCTGCTTAATCTGGTATTGGGTTCGACGGACATGGAGGCAGTTCAAAGAGATCTGTTTAAGCGGCATAGTGATTACCGGATTGTGGACAAGGAACATGGGATACAGATGAATTTTGTGTGGGCTCCATTTGAATCCAACCTTACTGACATGCTGAACGGATTTCGCTGGGAACGTCGGTACCCAGATTTGCTGGTGATGGGTACTGGGTTATGGCATTTGCTTCATTTTAACAACGCTTCAGATTATGGAGCATTGCTGGGATCAGTGAAGAGGTCGCTGATGTCCCTGCTTCCTATTATGCCTGAATTTGTCACTGGTTCAGTTTCTGGCTCTGTTTCATTGCAATCGCCACACATGTTCTGGCTTGGGATACCTACGCTTGTGAACTCCATGTTGAACACTGAGGAAAAACGGGAGAAGATGAATCACTCGATGTGGGAAGCTTATCAAAGAGAGCTCAACCGAAGTAAACTGTTGCACCAAGTTGGTGGCCCTCTTTTGTTGTTGGATATTGGGTCATTGAGTGCTAATTGTGGGTTCCGGTGCACAACAGATGGTATGCATTATGACGTTGTTGTATATGAAGCTGCGCTGCATATCATGTTCAATGCCTTGCTCGTCATATCCCATCAACATATGTGAAAAGGAAGCAAATATTTGGTTATTCTGTTTTTCTGCTCCTTGAAAAGGGAAAAAGTGAATTTTCCCATCACAACTTTACACTTTGTCTAATTTCTTGCAGGCATTCAAGCTTACTTATTAGGGGTTCTGAAACTTATTCTTGTTACTCTCCTTCTGAACATGTAGTAGAAATCAATATGTATTAATTATTCCTTTTCTTTTCTTCCTATTGGCAAGGATAAGCTGGACTCCCCTTATGTTACAAATTCTGGAAATTCAATGGTTTGTGTTTTCATTCTTTGTAAACTACAATATCTTTTCCAAAGGTATAATGTAGTGGTCACTTTTTGTTACAGTGACCAATTCTTCAATTGCATCTGTTTGCTATCTTAGACAAGCTGTCACACTTGATTTACAGTGGGTGTTCATGTAGGTGACTGCTGTTATATGGATAAAATGAAAGTATTTGTGTTCATTTAGGACCTGTAAGTCAATCAAGATGAATCTTTCAATTGCTTGGTCATATGTTATACATGAAAATCTTTGAACATCTGAGATACCAGTGCCATTCTTGTGACTGTACCATATCCTTGGAAAGTTATACTGTCTCTATCTGACAGCACCATCTTTAACGTTAGTTATAAACTATATTACCTTATCTATATATTTGCCTGTATTAATTCTGCATATTCTCTCATGATTAAAATATAATGTCCAATTAACTGGTTTCAGTTGCTCACTTTTATTTTCTTAATTAGGTTTCTAACATCCTGGGGTTAGGGGGATTTTGTAGCTTGGGGTGGTTTGCATAGAGGAGGGAGGAAGAATGGGAGAGAGGGGGTGGTGGAGGAAAAAAGTGAGGCTGGTGTTGGACAGCTGGCAATCAGGGGAGGATACCAAGCGTGCAGGGGGGTTGCGAAGGACAGGGATGATGTCAATGCAGATGCAGATGCTTCAGCTGCTGGCCAGGGCGGGTTGGCTCTGGGAACCTCCGTGTCTGCTGACGTTGGAGACAACAGCAATGAGGGTGGTGGCTCATTCAGAAACCCAGGCTTACAGGTCATTTGGGATGTCGGGGCTGCGGCATGCTGTCGAGACTGGGGATCACTGGACTCCTGCAGCAGATGGGGAAATGCATTAGGCTGACGCAGGGCAGCTGGAACAGCTTACCAACTGCAGTTCGGTTCTAGAGATCACCGGAACTATGAAACTGTAGAGGCAGAGACGTTTGTTCTGGGGATTGCCGGGGGTCCATGGGTGGCAGCTGTCGGAGGTGCTATGCTGCAGTGGGAAGTTGCTGGGAGGAGGCAGGAGCTACTCTAGGGATCGACGAAGGGCCTAGCAGTGGCAGCCGCCATCGGAGATGCGTGAATGCTGCTGGCTGTTGGAGTCAGAGAGGAAAACAAGAAGGAGATCTGAGAACTATCGAATGGAGGAAGAAGAGAGGAGCGAATGAGGCAGACGGTCATAGGGGAGGAAGGAGAAGGATGAAGGTCCTCCTAACTGAACAAGAGAGGGAGGTGGAAGAGGGTAACCAGACAGCCTCTGAGGAGTCCCAATAATTCACTTCACTTTAATGCTTCTTTCTTTCTTTGATGACAAGATTGGCTCCATTAAATAGAGTTAACATTAACATTTAATCCTCTTAGCCAAGGGCAGTTTATAAGCTCATGAGATATCCAAGATTTCTCAAATTATGGAGGAATCAAGTTCTTGGGTCATACCACGAAGTTATGGGAGGTGACTATCACGGGATAATATAAATATTTTTAGCTAATTAATTTGGATTTATACTTGGTCGATTTATAATTGAAGTTAATTTTCTTATTTGAAACTCGATGGAGAAATATTGAGATAACTACACATTCTCTGAAAACAAGCTGTATTTCTCTTCCTCATTTCTGCCCCATTTTACCCCATTTGAAGCTGCATTTAGTACGAGTGGTATATCTCTTTGGAACTACTGCAAAACAACTTCCTTCCAGCCAGCAGACGTGATACCCATAAATAGCGAACAATATCTTTATTCAACATAGGTAATTCTATTTCTCATATTCTTTTGGTCTGTAGCCCAAGTTCTCAATACCATGTGTGAGAAGGCCCTTCACTAGGGGATTTTACGATGAGGGGATTGAGGTCGGAGCCAACAGGGTGACCATTACCCCCACTTGCAATTTGTGGATGACACTCTATTCTTCTCTTCCTCTCCAGCTTGTCGGGCTAAAGAATTTGCTTTTTATACTTAGGTAGTGATACGGTTGAAAATTAACAGGGGAAAAAGTGAGTTTGTAGACTTCAATCTCTAAGATGCCACTAAACAGGGGTATATGACAATCTTTGGTATGACATGACTAGGGATGATAGCCTTACTGGGATCTGGTGACTTCGGCCATATCGGGTCCATTGGGACCAAATATGGCGTATCCAGTGACTCTAGATCCCGGCCTTATTGTGTCCGATGGACTTAGTAATCTGGCGGTGCAGGGCCGTCGTGAAGGCCTCATATGGCCCGTTTGGAGCCAAGTTTGGCCACAAAAGAGCTTATATCGGATTGGAAAACAATCTAGGCCTATTTTATGTTTTTTTTTGTTTTTAAGGTTTATTAAAGGACTGATTTACTGATTTTGGATCGATTTTTCTTCCGGTGGATCAACTGGGATCAGTCGATCCGATTCTCACGATCTTTGCTCATTGTTATGTCTCTGCTAAACAACTCCTAAGAATCTCTATACATTGCCAATTGTTTGAAGATCAAATTTTGTTTTTCAAGGGATTCAACAAATTTCTCAATACAATCATACAATTCTTAATTTTATCATCACTCTCAATATCATATTTTGAATAATGAAATTATGATATGCATGCAATGGCTGATGAAGTTGAAAATTCCACTGCCTATCACTGATGATTGATGTCCCAAATTGGTTCATATCTTTCTAACTTGTCTTCCAAGGCATCTTAATGCTTTTCTTTGCACAATTCAGTGTTTCATAAATATTTCCATAGCAGGCCTCACCTCATCAATTAAACGCAAAATAATCACAAGAGACTTGAAAATCTCCAAAGCATATGTTACACATTTTCAAAAAGTAGTCTTTACAATGATTTCACATGATTTCTTGTATTCAATATATATTTTTTATCTGTTGTTGTTAGCTTTCCATTCTTCGGAAGTGAATATCGTTTTCAACTCATCTTTACAAATGTTTAAGCTCTTCAAGTTCAAATAGTTTATTGTAAATCGAGTGACAACCGGTCTTACCAAATTTCTACAATTTGTGAATTTTTTTCATCATTGCAACTACCTTTGTATGAGCATGAATGAATGTAGTCACATACTTTGCATATCTAATTGTAAACTTGATTGGGGACAACTTTGAGATGCCTTCTAACAATAAGTCAAGGCAATGGACAGCACATGGTGTCCAAAATAAATGAAGATGCATTGACATTAACAATCTCCCTAAGGTACATAACTAGCTTTATTATCGGTGACAATTTGTTTGACATTTTGTGTCAACTTCTAACATAATCTTTTCCAAGAATTCAACCAAAATCTTATCCATTTAATTTGTGAAGATGCATCAACAAATTTTAAAAACATTGTATCTGTTTATGTTTACTAAAAGATTTATCAATGTTCTCTTTGTCCATGCATCAGATATGGTAGTACATTCAAATTTCACCCAACTTATTTTTTCTTTCTCTAACTAATTAACAAGTTGTTTCAATATCTTTGACAAGTAGATTTTCACAAATTTCATGATAAGTTAGACCCGTCAAACTTGTCCCAAATTGGCCAACCCTTTCCAACATTGCTTGAAAGCTATTCAAAGAGTCAAATGTACAATGTTAAAATAAGTACAAAATCGGTCCATAGGACCTCTCATATGTGGAGGCATAAAACAAGGATCACTCACAAGATGAATTTTTTCATTTTTTGTCTCTGAATGTGTGGATGAGACACCAATGAGCTCATCTCTTCCTTCTATTTTTTCAACGACAACAACTTTCTCAAATCTTGCTTAAGTGGCTTGTTGCATGTGTTTCTTAATCTATTCTATTACTTTTTGTGTTACTTTCTTACAAGCCATTATATTTGTAGACAAACCAGTAATATGTTGCTTCAATTTATAGACGTGACCATTACAACCCTTTTGGTAAAAAGTATATCTAACTAAACACTGATTTTTTTTGGATCTATCAAAATTTCATATTCCTATCCAATATTCTTTGATTTAGGAGCATATCTTGCAATTGAAGGCTTTGTTTGCGTTGTACTTGTCGGTTGGGTGTTTGACCTTGTCCCCTAGTATGTTGGATCTATAAAAAGTTGAAGTAAAACAAGAAAACGAATAAAAACTATTAACGTCACCACGAGCAATTGCGCAAATCCAAGAAAATTTGATACCAATGTGAAGAGGAACAAGCCGGTATGGTCAATAAGAAGAATGTGTTAGAAGAGGACTAAAAATCAGAAGAAGAAGAAAGAAAAGGAAAGGAAAGTAGAAA
This sequence comes from Cryptocoryne crispatula var. balansae, assembly GCA_036172225.1. Classification (NCBI taxonomy): domain Eukaryota; kingdom Viridiplantae; phylum Streptophyta; class Magnoliopsida; order Alismatales; family Araceae; genus Cryptocoryne; species Cryptocoryne crispatula. Next base: position 5,026,082 of record CM069925.1, on the reverse strand, counting down.
AAAGAAAAAATGTGCCATTCTTTGGCAATTGCGATGTGCTCCGGTGGCGGCTGCTTCTATGGCGAAGAGGAACAAATTGATACTATCAATAAGAAGAATGAAATTGGTAGAGAAAAATAAAAAATGGAAAATAGAAAAAAATGAGTAAACACATCATTCTTCAGTGAAGAAGGCTTCTCCGACGAGGTTCTCTAGTGGCAGTGGTTGCTTCTTTAGTGGGCGGCAATCGTGGAGCCTAGGGCTTCGTCTTCTTCTTAGCTTGGGGGTGTCGGGGGTGGGGGAAGAGAGAGGCATCAAGGCAGGGCTGAAGAGAAGCCCAGGAGGGTTTAGTTCTGGATTCGGGCCTTATCAGGGCCGGATTTGGGCCAGCAAGGCAACGTGGCCAAGGCAAAATGGCGATTACACCCTGCGATGCGAAGCGGGGACCCCTCGCCTCATCACCTAGGTGACCAAGAGGGTCACCTCCAATAACCTAGTTTCTTCCAGTAGAATCTTCAACATTTGGACTTGTACTCTTCACAATTGGGATTTTTATGGCTCACCCTTTTTTCTATTCATTTGGGCAATGGATTGAGAATGCTTTTATGGAAAGATTGTTGGGTTGGCCTTAGCCCCTATCACAGGTTTTCCCTAATCTTTTAAGAATTGTTGTGAACAAGGATATTACGGGATGCTTACATTGGGATGGTACAACTTTATAGGTTAACTAGATTTTTTTTTCCTTTTTGAAGGACCTTGAAGGAAGAAGAAGCATTGAAGTTCCTTGGTGGAGAGCAGTTTGGGTGTCTGCTTTTCCAATTAAAATTAGATTGTTCTTGTAGAAGATCTACGAAGGGAGACACCCTCCACTGTCTTACTTGACTAGACTACTCCTGTCGAACTGATCGTTGTGTTTTTTGTGGCTGTAACATTAAGGACATCGACCATCTTGCCTTATGATACGGTGTTATTGTTTACTTGCGGCACACTTATTTCCGTAGGTTGTTGAACTGGGATGACCTTGTGAATGTTGCGCCTCTCATCAAGTAGAGGAACAAGGGTTACACTTCGAAGAGTCGAACCTTTACTTTGGAATTTGGTGGTCTGTTTTATTATGGTCCTTGTGAAGAATCAGGAATAGAAGAACCTTTGAGAATCATTTTAAGCCTTAGCTAAATATCTTTTGGCTCATGGTTTCTTTTGTGAAGGATTGTTTTTTTTTTTTTTGCCTACATGAGTCTCTGACTTGTTTTTCAGGGACAGATTCTTCTCCCAGAAGTTACTTTGGGACAGATTCTTCTCTCAGAAGTTACTTTGTACTTGGGAGATTATTCTTCATTACCATCTTGGTCGCGTGAAGTTTTCTGTGCTTCTTGTTACTTAATATATGAGTTGTACGACTTCCGCTCCATCCTTTCCAATAATTTTCTTATTGTTTTTCTCAGTATTAATGAAAGTAAAAAGAAACAAAACAAGAGTCTGTTGACTCTGCATCTTCCACTTATGGTGCAATCAGCTGCACATCCCCAATTAGGGGTGAAACTCGGGTCTGTTTGGCTCAGTTTGGGGTGGGGGGGGGGTAAGGATTTCTTAACCCTTGATTTTCTTTTATTTGAACCGTAAGAATGTATAGCGGGGTATCAGTCCGTATTACTGAGATCGGCTAATTGTTGATTATAGAAGATCAATAGCTTTGCCTTTGCTGCTGCTGCTGCTGACGTCAAATTCCAGTGTTGCTTCCTTGTTTACATCGATCAGTAAACTCTTCTTGCACACATGCGTACAAGAAAGTGTATCGACCATAATAAAAGTTGAGCCTTTTCAATTTACGGTGACTTTCCAATTTCTCGAGTTTTCTCAACAGCTGAACATCATCATATAAGAGAATTTCCTAGACATAAAACTCACTCTTCTTCGAGAAGAAGGTCCATCCATCATTAATTTACTTACGGTGACTTTTCAATTTCTGTATATCCGAGGGAATCCGGCCGGACTCGCGCGATCAAATATTTTAACATGACGGCCGGCCGGAAGCAGGTCGTGTGACGATCGTCGCCGCGGTGGTCACGTTGAAGTATGCCAGCACCTCCGCCCACCTCCGCCTCGTCTTCAGCCGGTGGACGGCCACCGTGTCCGGCAGGAAGCCGTGGGAGCACTTGCCGTTGGCCCCGGGGAAGTCGTACATGGACGGCTTCTCGTTGAAGCGGTTCCTCGCCTTCCTCCCGGCGTCCAGCCAGCCTCCCACCACCTTGTCCTCCGGCCCCCTCAGGCTCCTCGCCGGGATCTCCGACGCCGAGATCCACTCCACCAGGTCCCACGACAGCGCGAAGCCCATGCCGGACATGTACCCCCGGTGGGGGTCCATCCCCTCGCAGGGGATGACGAAGCCGTAGTAGAGGTCCTCCCGGGGCAGCGCCCGCAGCGACGCCGCCAGGCGCCCCACCCGCAGGAACGTGTCGTCGTCCGCCTTCATCACGTAGTCGTAGCGCCGGGGGAGCAGCCGCGGCAGGGAGGAGAAGTAGGTGTAGGTCTTGCCGTCGTTCATGTTCTCGGCGCAGTCCAGGACGACGATGTCGCCGAAGCGGAGCATCTCCAGGGAGACCAGCACCCGCTGCTCCTCGCCGGCGAGGCCGCCGCAGAGGACGAACTTGACGTCGACGGCGGCGAGCGGGGTGGCCAGCTGCGTCGCGTACACCATCCGCAGGAGGTGGCGCGTCTCGTACCTCTCCGCCACCGTGAGGACGCCGATGAACAGGCTGAAGTACTCGCGGCGGACCGGGGGCTGCGGGGCGGCGGCGGCGGCGCCCGAGCCGAACGACCGGGCGACGAGCGACCTCGGCTGGATGCGGAGGTCGGCGAAGAAGGGGAGGAGGAGGCAGAAGAGGCAGAAAGCGAGGAAGGGCAGGGCGGCGAGGACGAGCTGGCAACGGGCAGGCATTGCTGCCCGGGCGCCCTAGCTGGGCTTGCAGCCGGCCGGGGGGGATGGAGCCATGGCGGCGAGAGAGAAATAAACGTGGGGGGGAGGGAGGGAGGGAGAGAGAGGGGCGGTCTGCGTGCGCGGGAAGGGCGTAACGGCGCTGTTCTCTCTCTCACGCTCTTTGGAGCGTAGAAGAACTTGGCCTGGCTCGCTGCTCACGAAGATGAAGCCCGTGAAGAACTGCCATGCCATGATCCATCTCCTGCGCTAACGTTCACTACATTTTGCAAGGCGTTGGGATCGCCTCATGGGATGGAGGAGCTCTGATGGCATGTGGTGTGCGAAAGATAAAGGGAGAGTGTGTTTCAAGGAGAACGTAAAATAGATGAGTGCGGCCGGGAGTTCTAGGTCTCCTCACAAAGAGTTTGAGATGTCTATCAAATCACTGTCCCATTTTGATCACCTCAACTTCTTTGTGAAGGAGACTGAGATTCTTCCCTTGGGTGGAGCCGCTCACAAAATAGATATGATATCAGTAGTGTCCAGTAATCGGTAACTGATCTTGACGGAGTCTCGGTAATTCGGTAACAAATTAATAAAAGATCGATAATAAATTTTCTTAATAGAGTTTTGATAAAGAGTCTCGATAGTAAATCCTGGAAGACTCGGCAACAAATTAACACAATTTCCATAACGGGTCTTGGAAAGTCAAAAAGACGTCACATCATCTTTAAAATGCACTGTCATTTCGTATTTCACGCATCACTTGTGATTATCCAGTTGGAGACAACGAAAGCTCTCTTCAGTCCTCTCTTCACTCGAGGACTGAAGTGATCCAAACTCTTCTGCAAGTGATCTGCCAGATTTACACAATATGATCTCCGAGTTAAATCGATATTCAAATTATGATAAATTCTATTTTTATATCTTTGGTGAAAGTTACTTTCATACTTTGTCCGTCGACCTACTGAGACACCCAATTTTATTCTGAATGCGTTGGATCGCTTCAGTTGACAATGCAAAACCACGTTTAAGACTAAATCTTCTTTATAAAAGGCTACATTAAAATAAAATGTAGAAATAAAGTGTGAAGCTGTCCACGAGGAAATATTGTCAGAGAGATACATTAAAAAAAGAGTTCGTATCATATATGATAAAATAAGATGGGGACCACACGATAAGAACAGATGAGATTTCTTTTGTTTAAGAAAAAAATTATTTTAAAAAACATAAATTTTTTATAGTTACGAAAACATAAAATTTTAACAACAACTCAGACTTATTCTGGAACCAAACACTCCTTATATATGTGAACGGTTAGAAGTCTAATATATAATATGTTTCACTGATTTTTATCTACATTTATAATCTATTATCTACATTTTTACTATTTTATACAATAGGTTTACCAGAAAAATTTACCCAAGTATTGTTTGATTTCGCCCTTGAATGTTGAGCGGATGTCATTTTCTAGAAACACTATATAATGGTGTGTTAGTCTTATTGTTCCGATTAAAGTAAAGATACCTTTTTTATCAAAAAAAACTTGGTGAAAAACTAAACATAGATATTAAATGTGTTGGTTTCATGATTCAAAAAAATATATTCGAGATCATACAATAATTTTAATTTTATTTAAAATATTCTAATTGTAAAAAATAGCTCAATCAAAATTTACACTATGCATTTTTGATGGTGGACGAACCGGCTATACCGGGCTAAACCGACCGAAAACGAAGCGAACCGCCGCTAAAGCACCTAAACGGACCCAAAATGACGCGGACCGGACTCGAACCGGTCGAACCGGGTTCGAGATGGTCTGAACCGGGTTAAACCGGCTCAAAACACCCTGAACCGGGCTGAACCGGCTGGTTCAGGCACTGAACCGGGTCAAACCGGCTTGAACCGGCCTTGAACCCGGTTGGACCGGGTCTGGCGACCGGTCTGGACCGCGGACCGGCTGGCCGCGAACCGCGGTGGTCGCACGGCAGCGCGAATAACCCGGGGGGGGGGGTCGTGGCGCTGTAAGGCTCGTCGCCCGCTCGGTCGCGTGGCTGCGATCGAGCCGTCGCCTGCCGTCGCCGTGGCGGCATCTCCGGGCACCCACGCGGGCGCGTGTCGCGACAAAACGGCGAGGTGGGCGGGCGTCGACCTCGCCCGAACGCGTCGTCTTCGTCGTGCCGTCCGAACAGGTCGCGCGGTGGCCGAGGAGTAGGGGCGGCGACAGCTTCAGCGCCTCCAGCGAGGGTGAGGAGGGGGGTAGAATGGCCACCTGCCAGAGGGTGGAGAAAGAAAGAGGATATCGCCCGGAGGGGGGGGGTCGAAGAAGAAGAATGGGGGCCGCAGCCCCCCCTGTGCGGGAGAACACAGCCCGAAGGCTCCTTCCAAAAATTCCTCTATATTCACTCTGTCTAACTATGTACATCGGTTCTCCTCTTATAGGGGGAGAGGAGAACATTTTAAGAAAATGACTCCCTAAAAATCTATTTACATACCAGTCCATTTAAGGACTCAATTTAAAATTGCTCAAAAAAAATGTCCCCATCAATTTTGGGATATCATAAAAGAAGAAAGGGCAAAGTTAAAAAATAACACACAACTGAAATAAAAATAATTTTATCATACAATAATTTTAATTCTATTTAAAGTATTCTAATTGTAAAAAATAGCTCAATCAAAATTTACACTATGCATTTTCGGATATCATAAAAGAAGAAAGGGCAAAGTTAAAAAATAACATACAACTGAAATAACAATACGTGCTCATGTTAGTCTTTTAAATCTTGCTTTTATTAGTTTCCAAAGTCCGCCGGCAACTCCTTTAATAGTAGGCCATCAGCCAAAAGTTTGTCTTAACATTTAAGATTGCCACTAATTTCACCAGCAGAGCAGAAGACTACTAGCCACATATTAATGTTAGCTCACTATGTTTTAGCATATTCAATAGATGTTCAAATATTAAAATATATTAGCTTTATAGTGATTTTATAGGTGTTGAACTTTGACAAATAAATTCAATTGTGATGCTATTTCTTCTTAAAAGACTTGTGAAGATATTTTTATCTCATTATCTTATAAGTATTTGAAATTTATGTTTGGTGATATATGTGCGCCTTGAAAGAAATGTGAAAAAATAAGTTTCTATGTTATTATTTTTCAAGTATTTGTAATAACTATTTTGGTGTCATACGTGTTTCCAGTGTTACACTACTCTTTGTTTTTATTATATCTTATATTATGGTCTATTGTTATTCTTATATTCAAAATCAATTTTTACAATAATTTTTTTATAAAATATTTGATTGCTAATTTGCTTTCTGGATATATTTTATGTAAGACTTTTTCGGTACATATGCACATATATATCTCCATATATTTGATCTCATTTTTTTAAAGTTAACATACTATATTCTATTTATTTTTTATTTCATATTTTTGTAGAATACAAATGTATTTATAAAGTTAAAGTACATTTTTGACTCATACCCAGATTTGCTCTAAAGTGGAGATCAAGAAGAATAGAAGAACATGGGGATGCTTTTGCTTTTTATATATATATATTCCTCCCACCGTACTTTCTAATAGAAATATGTGTTTTATCAGTCAATCATAAATGATATGATTCGATATGTTTAACAATATCTTATTTAATTAATTAGCTAAATATTCATTACTAAGTCTTATTAGATACGTATATTGTAATGCAGTCCTTGATCACATATAATGATAATTGAATCATTATGAGATCATAATAATGAGATCGATCATATAAAGATATATGATCTAAATATTCTTGGTCTTAGGATCCCTGAGATGAGACATACATGATCTTGATAAACTAGTATGTGTAATGTCTTCTCATATGTTGAGGATGACTAATCTCATTAGTCATTGATGTGAGGACACTGACATACACACATAAGTGTTCATCAGTGGAATGAGTTCACCAAACTGGTCAATTCAGAAAATCTGATTGGTATCTTATCGAACTGTTTATCAGGTTATTCTTACATCTCAATAGCACGGTTGAATCTTTGACCTGAGTTGACAAAGATATCTTAATGAATATATCTTGTACCTTAATTGTTGACTTATGGATTACCATCTTGATGGTCCAGTGTAGTTGATGTATTAGGTACAAGAGAAACCCGGTGGAGGCAATTGTGCTGACATCAAGGGATTGTTTACTTTCGGTAGAAGAGGGAGAATATTTTATGAAATAGTACTTTAAATTCTTGGCCAAGATACTTAAGATAATTGGAAAAAAGTTTTCAATTGATTCGAACTCGAGTATAAGATTTCATAGAGTCAGATTATTTAGGGGGTTGACAGTCGATACCAAACCCCTTACCAATTGGGACCTTGTATGGATGAGTATTTAAATCTACGTGATATGAAAAAACTCAATGGATATTATTTAATTGTCCAAAATCATTTGTGATCATAAGATGTGACTTGTACTATTAATGATTTGAAAGTCATAAAGTTTGTTATAGAATAATAATTTTGAATTAATTTCAAAGAATGATTCTTTTAAATTAATTAAAGTTTCAACCAGATTGATTTTGCGCCTAATGGGTCACACACATTAGATTTGATCAATAGGATGAGGGCATGAGTCTATAAATAAATGGCTTATAAAGCCAAACACTTACAAACTATAGGGCTGGAGTACGACCCAAGTAACCTCTCTTCATTCTCTCTACTTCTGAAGGTGATCTCTCATGGTTAAGCTTAGATTTGAAAAGTTTTGAAAGGCTCGAAGATTGAAGTAGACTGTGTGGATACCGCTAGAAAACGTCCACTTGAACAGTTTTCAGCAAGGAGAAACGTCCTCTATTCATCTATAGTGAGAGATTTTGAAAATTACACGAGGCTTTCTCATTTTACTTCATATTCGATTATCAATTTTACTTGTTTGGTATCGACGAAAGTAAAGATTATGATTTAAAAGAATAAATTTTTTCAGTATTGATTCTCGATTTACGCTTTGAACCCTCGCGCCAGCACCATTAGTTTCCCCTTTCTGTTCGATCACTAGTGCTAGAGGCCCCTAAAGCTATCCCAATCATGGAAGCAATTGCCCCAAGTCTCATCTCTAACCTCTCACATTGCATACCCGGAGGTCTTGGATTAGTTCCTCTTAATAGATCGTATTTTCTATCTGCTTGCTGCTGCAACCATAGGGGAAGAAGGTCGCAACATCTCTCCACATTCCTCTGAGTGGTGTCATTGGTCATGTTTTTCTCGACCGCCTATTGTTTTCCTTCTTGAGACTACCATTTTTCAATATCAGTGTTTCTCGTCGTTGTGGGAATGATTCGGCTGTGGTAGGGTTCTGTTTCAGTGTTTCTTGTCGTTTTCAGGTCCTCAATGAGCCGTGGTATTCATCTTCTCTTTTCGAGATAGCTAAAACAAGATGGCATCAACGATTTTAGGGTTCTTAGGATCTTCGTGTACCTTCTATGTATTACATTTCCCTCTTTCAGAGAGGTGAGTCAAAGAATATATCCGATACTTAATTTCTGATCCTTCGGTTCTGGGGTTTTTTGTCATTGGGGGCTTCAGAAGTGCAGAACCTTGAGAGATGTTTTTCACCCTATATAAGCTATTCTTTCATCTTCTGAGTAAAGGAGAGAGGTGTCTCGGGTTCTTTCATGAATATGTTAAGTCTTTGATGCCAGACTCGGGAACCACAAGTTATAGCGGCTAAACTAAAGGAGTCGATCCTGCCACTTCATCTTCTCTAGCAGAGATATGTAACAGACTAACAGAGTACTCCTGCCAGTTCATTATATATGAACATGGTAGCCCTTCATCGATCTGAAGTACCTCATCAGAGATTTGTATCTGCCCGAAGGCTATTAAGTAACATGATCAAATGACAAGCACATTTACGAGAAAAAGGATGGCTTTTTTAGGATGAAATGAAACAATAAAAATCTGGATATAGAGAGATTCTCTATAATTCCCTTGAAATTTGTGGTGGAGGAAAACGATTCAAGTGAAGCCTCTCCTCCTCATCGAGACATCCGGACACCGGTTTATTACCTTCTCTCTGTTTTGAGAAGGAAGCTGGGGCCGGTTGTTGTATCAATCGATGTGGTAAAGCCTGGAGGGCTTCAGCGGCTTCGTGAGGTTGAAGAAGCTCAGCACCTCCACCCACCTCTCCCGCGTCTTCAGCCGGTGGACCGCCACCGTCTCCGGCACCAGCGGGTGGGAGCAGCCCCCGTAGCCCTTGGCCGAGTAGTCGTACATCGCCGGCTTGGCGGTGTAGCGGTTGCGCGCCTTCTTCCCGGCGTCCAGCCACGCCCCCACCAGCTTGTCCTCCGTCCCGACGGCGGCGTCCCGCGGGATCTCCGACGACGCGATCCACTCCACCAGGTCCCACGACAGCAGGTACCCCATCCCGGACATGTAGCCGGAGAAGGGGTCCCCGCTGTGGCAGGGGGTGACGTAGCCGTAGTAGAGGTCCTCCCGGGGCAGCAGCCGCAGCGACCGCGCCAGGGGGGCCAGCCCCACGAAGGTGTCGTCGTCCGCCTTCATCACGTAGTCGTAGCGGCGGGGCAGGATCGCCGGGAGGGAGGAGAAGTAGGTGTAGGTCTTGCCCCCGTCCATGTTCTCCGTGCAGTTGAGGACGACGATGTCGTCGAAGCGGCGGATCTCCAGGGCCACCATCGCCTTCTGCTCCGCGGTGGTGAGGTTGCAGAGGACGAACCTGACGTCGACCTCCGCGGGGACCGGCGGGGCCTGCGCCGCGTAGACGAGCCGGAGGAAGTGGCGGAGCTCGTACTTGTCGGGCACGGTGAGCACGCCGATCAGCACGCTGAGCTCGGGCTGGCCGTCGGCGGGGGCCAAGGCCGGGGGCCGGGCGGCGAGCGGTCTGGTCTGCTGGAGGGCGAGGAGCAGGAAGGCGAGGAGGCCGCCGAGGACCAGCAGAGCGAGGCAGGGCACGGCGACCCACCGGGGGCGCATCTCTGCCTGCTCTCTCATGTGTCGCAAGCAATGCATATCGTGCTCCGGTCCGCCGGCTGGAGGAGCTTCCGAGATCGGGGTAAATCTGGAGAAGAAGATAGAAGAAGCAAGAGGGTGGACTGCAGCTTCGTGCTGCCCGCCCTCGCCGCGCTTCGCAGAAACCATTGACCGGGAGAGCTTGCGTGCTGCCATGGCGATGGAGTTGAAACTTCAAACCGGGGAGCTCTCGGGAAAGCTTGCGTGCCTGCAACTTGCATGTTCTAAATCCTGGGGCGTAGAGTTAGGCCATATATCTCTTGTTATAATTTCTTATTTTTGTGACAAATTTTGGTGGAAAGAATGTTTGACAATTAACACATTTTTTATTATATTTCAGGAGGAATTTTCTCTCTGAATAAAAAAATGCTGAGACTTTTTCTGGTCCTCATCTATTTTTTTTTCATCACAACTCTCCAAACCTTACAATATTGTAACTTTAACTGGTTCGGAATTTATTTTAATACTGAAATTTACATGGTAACGTGTAGGAATTTATCGTGCAACAAAGGTATTCATGTATTTGCGATGATTCAAACACCCTAAAATTTTTAGTTTTTTTTAATTCAAAAATAATGATGTGACAAATGTAATATTTAATTGAACCAGAAGTTAGGGTTTGGTTCACAGCCCAAGCAAAGACAACCAAACCAGCGTTCTGAAGAGTTTGAAAACTTTCACAGGGCAGAGCTCTCACGTAGGGGTGTCAATGGGCCGGGCCCGGCCCGGCCCGAGATCGGCCCGTTTAGGGCCCGGTCCAAAATATATTGACCCGGCCCAACCCAGCCCGCACTACATTGTTGGCCCGGCCAGACCCGGCCCGCAAAAATTATTGACTTGGCCCGACCCGGCCCGGCCCGGCCCAACTATATATTTTATAAATAAATATTTATTAAATATGATAAATTTAATTATTTAAGATAACATTATAAAATTAATAATAGTTTAATTAAAATATATTTTTAATAAGTAAAAATGATATTTTTGACATAAAAAATTGAAAGTTATTTGGCCTATTTTAGCCCGCGTCGACCCGCTTCGGCCCGTATGTCGACCCGACTAAAGCCCGCGGGCCAAAATGTTTGGCCCGTCAAATGACCCGCAGCCGGCCCGGCCCGCGAACCCGTGGGCCGGCCCGGCCCATTGCCACCCCTACTCTCACGCAACCGCTGCTTTGGAGAGTTGATGTGTTGGGTTTGGCCTGATTATATATTGACAATTTTCTAAATACAATATATGTCCGGAATTACAGTTAACTGTCAATACATTTTTTTGACATTGTTTTAGGTAGATTATCTTGTAACAGGTTTTTGAAGTCTTTAAAACTATCCTATCCCCCTTAAAAGCAATTTTTTTATGTGCATCTTTTCTTTTAGATGTGTGTGACAAGTCAGAAAATTATATTTGGTCATTCCAGTGAGAAAAATCCAGCTCTATTTTAGACCATCGACATTTGGTCACTTCTTCTGAGATACATGGTACGTACTCGTAAGAAAACTACAAAATCAGTAGATAAATTAATGATTTGAATTGTGTGTATTTTTGGTAGTTATAACTACAGCATCATCTATACATATAGTTTGAGTTCTCCATCAGAACTATTATCTTATCATTGTTTAAGTGTTTATTTTAGATTCGGTACATCACCATAATCCTCTCCTCTTAATTTACGAGACTGAGAAAAAATGTATCGGGTAAGAATTTCATATTCAGATACATTATGTGACAGAAATGAGAATACTGAGTTTAGCATAATAGCTGAATACCATCGTCTCATGAGAAATATTCTGACCGATAATATTGAGCTAAGCTCCTTTCATATCTTGAGAACCAAGTGTGTGTGTGTGTGTATATATATATATATTCAAGTCTTTTTTTTTTTGAAGAAAAACAGTACCACTTCTATTCATATTAAACTAAGAAAGATACAGAGTTTGTACATCCACAGAGAGACAACAGTAGATACAACGGTGAAAATACTAGACCGAGTTAACAAAAGAGTTATCTTGGAAAAATAAATTTCCAAGAGATGACCGACCCACCTCGAGATGACCAACACACACGAGTGCAAACGTGGTTAGGTGGCAGAAGTAAGAACTCCTTCATAGGAGTTTGATGATTGTGTCAAGACCGGAAGATCACTCCAAATGGAAGTGGATAAAGTCCAGACAAACGGTCTTGAGAGATGTTTAGCGTCTAAGACGCTAAAAGGAGCAGATTTTGAGTCAGATTCATAACTCGATCGCGAAACTACTAACATCGACAAACTAGAAGAAAGATAAAAAAAACTTAGATAATCCGGACTCCACAATTCCAACACCACAAAGATATACAAAATGCCTAAAAAAAATTTTAGACGAAGTGTTGGAAAAGGGAGATGGGGAGGGAGGGCCGGCCCTCCCTAGACTAAAACGACCTCAAAGCAGCAAGACGAAAAACACAAAGAGGGGGCCGCCGGACCACCGCCGCTGTCTAAGCTTCCGAGAAGAGGTCGCTCGGGGCGGTTGTTCGCCGGGGAAGGAGGTTACGCGGGAGGGTTCCGCCGGGGTGTTCCGCCGCAGAAGGAGACCGCCGGGAGGGAAAACTGCGTGCGAGGGGGCCGCCAGGCGAGGATGCTGGGCGAGGGGTTCCGCGCAGAGGGAAGTTGCAGCAAGGGGCCGCCGGACTGCCGCAGAGGAGGGTTCCACCGCGGAGGGAGGCCGCGTGCGAGGGGGCCGCCGGGGCGAGGAAGCCTGGCGAGAGATTCCGCCGGGGTGAGGATGTCCGGCGAGGGTTCCGCGCAGAGGAAGCCGGGCGAGGGATTCCGCCGGGGTGCGGATCTATATATATATATATTCACGTCATGAGATCATAATTCGAACTTTCAAACCATGTTTAATTTATAAGATTACCTCCCTTTCATTTCCTTACCCTTTCTCTTGGTCCTCGTAACTCAAGACTCTTAACATAATGTGGTTTTCTTAATTGGACATTTGGGACATACATGCAATATTTTCTAATGATATCTGACACTCTTAAATGTCATTGCAATGAGGATTAGACTGATGTCTCCTGTAGGCAGCTTGGTTGGATTACATACATTTATGATAGCTCTGCCTAGGGAGCCAAATTAAGGGATAAATAAGGCTGGGCCATATATATATTGGTAACCATAGTTAAATATCATTCAAACTACACTCCCTCTTACCCCCTCTAGTTGACGTCCACCCACCATCTCGGATCTAAATTCTATATTTTTTAAAATATGTAAAAATAAGACAATATATCTTATATAACTTTTATAATTTGATGTAATAGTTTTAAATTTTTACTCGTAGCTTTCTTGTCATTTTGTATGCTATAAATGTTATAACTTATCCAGCTACTTTCTTTTGTTATAATATTAATTTTGAGAGTTTTAATATAAAATTTATAAAAATCAAGAAAACAAATATCGAAATGATTTAATCTGATTTCAGTTTAAGTTACGAGACCAACCTATTTTGATTTTTCCACAACATATATAATATACCAATAAATTTTGAATCTGTTTATTTGAAAGCGAAATTGCCCCTTTTCATTCTAATTTCGACAAGGGTCCAGTGATTTGTTACCGAGTTTTTAAAAACTTGTTATCGAGACCCGTTATCGAGACATTATTAAGTTACTATCAAGTCTTTGAAGATCTACTATCGACCTCCTATTAACTCGTTATCGAGTTGTCCGTGCGGTTGTGCCGCAATGAACATGTCTGCCCCTGGGGGCAGGCGGGCCATGTTCGAGTTGGGGCTCGAACACGCTTCATCCACTGTGCTGTGGATCCTCCGTGGCCACTGAGCCACCGTCCAAAAAAAAAAATCGTTACCGAGTTACCGAGATCCTAAAGATTTAATACCAATCTTCTACTAATCTACTACTAAGCCACGTAACATCTACTTTACGTTTTCTTTAAAACGTATTGACATCTTATCTTCCGTGACATATTTCGTCTTTCGTGACATTAGGTGTTCTTATCTTATCAGAGATTGCGAAAATTTTTCTCCACCGAGTACTGAGTTGATCTGAACTCTTGGGGGTAACTGGTAACCAAATGTCACCAAATCACCGGTCAATGTGGTAAAGCTTGGAGGGCTTCAGCGGCTTCGTGAGGTTGAAGAAGCTCAGCACCTCCACCCACCTCTCCCGCGTCCTCAACCGGAGGACCGCCACCGTCGCCGGCGTCGGCGGGTGGGAGCAACCACCGTACCCGTCGGCCGAGAAGTCGTACATCGCGGCCGCCAGTTTATCCTCCGCCCCGATCACGGCGTCCCGCGGGATCTCCGACGACGAGATCCACTCCACCAGGTCCCACGACAGCAGGCATCCCGTCCCGGAGAAGCGGCTCTCGCCGGAGCAGGGGGAGACGTAGCCCTGGTAGAGGCCCTCCCTGGGCAGCCGCCGCAGCGACCTCGCCAGAGGGCCCAATCTCACGAACGTGGCGTCGTCCGCCGTCATCACGTAGTCGTAGCGGCGGGGGAGGATCCTCGGCAGGGAGGAGAGGAAGGTGTCGGTCTCGCCGCCGTCCGTGGTCTGCGCGCAGTCGAGGACGATGATGTCGTCGAAGCGGAGGATCTCCAGGGCCACCATCAGCTTCTGCTCCTCCGTGGCGAGGCTGCAGAGGATGAACTTGATGTCGATGTCCGCGAGGGGGGTGGCCTGCGCCGCGTAAACCAGCCGGAGGAAGTGGCGCATCTCGTACTTGTGGGCCACGGTGAGGATGCCGATCAGCACGCTGAATTCGCGGCGGCCGGCGGCGGCGGGAGAGGGCGAGGGGGCCGGGGAGGGCGAGGCGGTGACGGATGGCCTCGATCGGTTGTCGGGGAACGCGAACCCTTGGAGTCCGCCGAGGAAGACGGCAAGGAAGGGGAAGGCGGCGCGGACGACCCACCGGGGACGCATCTCTGCTTGGGCTACTGCGCGGAGTTGTAGGGCTTACAGCCGGAGGAGGAGGAGGAGGAGGAGGAGCGAGAGGAGGTGTCCCGATCCTGCGCCGCCGTTTTCTCGCCGAGGAGAGAAACCGCCGGCGGAGCAAGAACGTGCAGCCGGGAAACCCTGCCGGCGGTCTGGATCTGGGATTCCTCGTCTCTTTCCCAGAGTGGACATCCCTTTCCTACGTGGAATTAAAAATAATTTAATATTTTCTCGCAATTATATTCAATAATAATTTAATCTTCTTATTCTACGTATAATTTAATCCTTCACACGAACAGAACAGAGACGGGTGGATGGGAGGTGTCTTTCCCGTCGCAAAAGAAGGCACGAGGCTGGATAAATTGTATAAATTAATTTGTATATATTTTTTGTTTAAATGCGTTTTTTTTTCCGCAACGTGCGAGTCGACTAGATATTATGTGATACGTATATCAAATAAGTAAAAGTTAATCATCAGTTTAATTAAAAGGTACTTATGCACGATATTTGTTGACTGGACATCTTCAATGATTAATTCGATCCACTTAATTTTTGTAAATGCGAGCTTTTCCAATTTTGATTCATCGAAACTAATAATTTTTAAGCATATATGATGTGTTGAGTTTTGATTTAAAATACGTTAATAATTCTCGTATAGTTACTAAATTTTAATACAATCTCTTTAGAATTTTATTTTTAGAATTAATTGATTCCGCTAAAGTATGAGAATTTAATGATTCAGATGATAACTTACGGATACCTAAATAAACTTTGAAGTTTTCTTGTCCGAATCCAATCTAAGTTTCCGAATGGATTCCGTTTATACCTCCTTTGGTTGACGTCGAAACATCTCTCAAACATCACAACTTTCTCCTCCTGGATTGACGGCGCTCCGGCGGTGGCTAATAAGGAAGACGAAGAAGGCTCTGCTCCCTCCAACGGAGGCTGCTGCTGCTGTCCTTGTGCTGCGACTCTGGGCTTATATTTTACTCTCTCACCGTCTTCTGTGTAGAGTACTCCTTCCGGTGGTCATCCTCCATCACCATCTTCCTCGGCCTCCCTCTCTTCCTTGCCGGTCAACGCTGCTCCTGATCGGCTTCCCGTTGAACAGACGATGCCTGTTCCTTGGTCTCGACGAACTTGCGCCGCGTGTTCTTCTTGGGCTTCTTCTCTCCCATGGTCGTCGTCTACGTGGTAGCTTCTCTTGAGCTAGCTAGCCCTTTTCTTGTTGCTTCCTTCTTAGCCAGGCAATCCGAGAGCTCCGTGGATCGGTATCAAAGAAGTCCTACCTTCCGATTCGCAGAAAGACGGTATAAACAACTCAAGCGCTTACCTTTCCTTCTTTATCCCACTCCTACCAAGTTAATCAAACATGCATCCCTTTTTCAGGATCAAGAATCCATTTTTTCAGGATCCAAGAGGCGCACCGTAACTTCAAGCTGTTGAAGTTCTGCTCCCTCATGATATGTGTGCGCTTTCGTGGTCGTTGTAACATATATATTCAATGGCATGCCTGGCGATGTATTTCTCAAGGTCCATATTCTCCTCCGATCTCTAGCCTGTTCAGCCTTCTTCTCTCCTTGTTTCAAAAATATGTGGATACCAGAATCAATTGATCTGAAAAGCAACTGGCCGCGGCCATCCCCAATCTTGTACGCAGGTATAGATTCTACAAAATATGTATCGTCCGATCTTCCGTTGGGTTGGTGGAATCGGTTCGCAGATGCTGTACTTCTGGGTCTTGTTGGCAGCCCACAAGGTCAAGAGTAAGATCATGGAGGAGTGAGAGATGAGATGAGACCCAGGTACACCAGAATCGAGGTAAAAGAAGCCCTTTCTTCTTTCTAACCGATCAATTCTTCTGCTCTTCTCTGAGAAAGTGCAAGTTGTGAGGACCTTTTTTTTTCTTTCCGTGAGAACTTCTCTGCAGAAAAACAGACCTTCGGAATCTTGGTTACCGCACTTTTTATGTTAATTATTTTCGTCTACCATAAGCATACGCATACTTCTACTGGAGAACGAGCTTATATGGCTATTTTCTGTTGCAGATATCGGATAATTGAACTTGCGGTTTCTTTGTGTGTGACGAAAACTATTTTCTTTTGCTCGTATCGACTATTCGAACTTGTATTATCTTTAGTCATTCTACATGTTATATTTGAACTTACTGGGTCGTCAATCAGATGATTGTTTGATCTCCACAGCAAGCCGTTCTTCGGGAGAATGTCTTGGCAGAATCTAGTGTGATACCCCGACTGCCCCAAATGGGTTTTTTAATTGAAAGGTAGGCAGGGCGGGGGGTCAGGACTGGATGGGTCCCGGGTCAGCTTTGTGGTCGAATAACTTGAAAAAGTATTAAAGTGGAAAAAAAATATTCATATTCAAAACTTAAATTGTGAAGATAATTTTCGTCCTTGACATTGCTTCTTCGAGAATAATCTATTCAAGTTTTATATGTAAATTTGTGTTTCGATGTTGTTTTCACCAATAATTTCTTTTTTTAATTAATATAATACTTTTATTGACAACGGAACAGGAATTTTGGTGAATGATACCAGAACCCAAATATAGTTATATATATATAACCGAATAAGTATATTTCAATAACACGATATCTTCCATTGGATTTAAAAACTCTATCGAGCCCTGTGAGAAAACAAAGAATTCAGTCCAAAAAAAGATTGTTGCTCAATGCGATAGAGACAGTTTTTTTTTCTTATTGAAATTTTGTTCACCTATGGAAGGACCTTTTGGAGTGATGTGTAAGGGGAGTTTTGGAGGGAGGGTGCTGAGGGGGAGTGAATGCCCCTTGGGGACCTTATATGGGGTAGGCCGACCTGGCCCAGCTTGATCCCGGCCCTCCTTTCTATGGTTAATCGATCTTCTTGGTTAAGATTGCTGCAATTGTCCAGGCTGATACGCATTCAAACCAGCACGGTTCTTGGGTGGATGATGCCGAAGAAATAGTGGCTCAGGTGGAGGCTTTTCTTCGAAACTTGAGCAGAATAGGGAAATCTTAGCGAGGAAAATCTGGTGTTTGCCGTCTTGAATGTTTTAGACGGACAAGTCTTTCGTCTTCATTGTTGCGATGCAGTCTCCTCTTTGCGATGCCACTTCAAGTTATCGCGGTTCTCTTGTTCTTGGCGCTTTGTTAGAAAAATGTTGTTTACCAGCAACAGCTTTGATCATGTTCACCAGGTGGCAGGGGTCTATCCGTACCCAGAAGAGCAGCTTAAATCCCTTCTCTATCGCGGTGCTGCGAAATGAATCCACCAGCATACTTTATGATGCTGTGGGGATGTTAGAGACACCTACATCATAAAAATTTTATGTCACGCCCCCGGATTTAATCCTGCACAGCGGAACATAATCCGACGACGTAACTGGGAAAATAACCCCCAAAATTATATCGATTTGGAACAAATGAGACTAATATCACAATTCCCAAGATTCCTTCTAATATATCATGCTAATAATACAATCAAATAAAACATATACCAATCTATGACAAAGATCATCTAATTGTCTTCTCGAGAATTGATCCACCACGCTTCTGCTGTACTAAACCTGATTACCTGAAAAATTGATAAGAGGATTGGAATGAGTACGACGACTCAGTAGACATCCCATCATCCGCCAAATCGGATAGCTAAAAGGCCCTATATGGTAATTAAATAGATACCCAGACCTGCACCAATTATATACAAATATATACTAGTCAATATATTAGATATATGACTTAATCCATGCATTTTAAACTACCAACCAACACCTATAGACACACCAACCAGCACCTATAAACACCTTAAAATGACGTAAAAAGATGGTATGAACATATGCATAGTCACCTACTATATGCTCCATAAGATGATGTACTTATAAATGAGACAAAACCATGCATACACCATACAACTGACATGATACTTGACCAAAATGAAATACATCACTAGACCACATATACCATACCATGAAATAATGCACCTATCCTCTAAGAAGAATCACACCCTTTTTTTTTTCTTATTAGCAAGGAATGCGTCGTCTTGCCACCTCAACCAGCTACCACTAGATCTATCATATATAGCGATGTATAGGTAAACGAAATGCCATAGTGCACCTAGGGAGTGGTGGGACAGGGACAAACCGCGGTATCCGGGATCGGAGGATGCAGCGGACTGTTCTAACCTCCCGCCCTCGGGTCACGACTAACTAGTACGGTGTAGGCATTTGTTTCCATTAGAATTTCAATGCATCATGCATTCACCTCAATCATGCCATGCCATGATCACACTTAAAAGATAAATGACATACACCATACCATGATCAACTACACCTAACCAATATGTTCATGATGCTAGAACCATAAAATGACAATAATACGTATGAGCTAGTATGATACCACCACAGACTCTCAATCAAAACATGATATGAACAGACCCAATCAGACCATATCTTTTGGTTTAAAGACATAAACATGGCTGAAATCAAGTAGTTAATTAGGCTAGCTAAATAATATCTAGTTTAGTTACCTATCACCTTATATATACAATGATATTAACTCGAAAGAATAACCAAGGACTACCTAGATGTAGGTTATCAAAAAAAATGGACTATAATCAAGCAGGAACATGATGATTAACACGCTATAAACAACCTAAAATAACCCTAATACGACCTCCATTACATGCGAAAGAACTAATACCGCTAACCAATCTAACCACAACATACAGTGCCGAACCTGACTAATTAAATCAATAGTAATCACTACAAGTCATGGAGGATTAAATAGAAATTTAATGATAATTAATAGACACGTCAAGGGTGCCTACCGGAATCGATGCTGGATAAATCGGAATTGGCGATCGGAAGCGATACCGAACGTGGGCGACGCGGTGCACCGATCGA
The DNA here is from genome assembly GCA_036172225.1 of Cryptocoryne crispatula var. balansae. Taxonomy (NCBI): domain Eukaryota; kingdom Viridiplantae; phylum Streptophyta; class Magnoliopsida; order Alismatales; family Araceae; genus Cryptocoryne; species Cryptocoryne crispatula. The sequence continues at coordinate 5,006,344 of CM069925.1, read as the reverse complement.
ACAAACTCAAACAAGTTATCTACCTCCACCAAGACTGCTGGAAAGAAATAGAATAGGGTAGGTCATGGGATCAAGAGAAATTTTAATAGAAAACGTAACACCCATAAATCAGAGAGAGAGAGGGGGGATAGGAGAGAGAGATGGTGCTCACGGCGGCCGATAGGGGGGGTGCATTGGCGCACACGGGACATGACACACGGTGGAGGGAGGGCAACGGTGCACGGCAGCTGGTGAAGCCACGGTTGCGGAGCGCGGGCACGGAGGCGTTGGCGACGGTTGGCATCGGCGAGGATGGGGACGACGAGAGGGTGGCCGCGCGAAGGCGCGCAGGCGCTGACGTCGGTGGTGGTCGACGGAGCTGCGTTGGCGGCGACCGGCGAGGGGTGGCTTGGGGCTGCAGCAGCGGCTGAGGTCGGCAAGGGCGGCGGCTGCCAACGCGCGCAGGCGAGGGCTAGGGTGAGACGGCGGCGCGAGGGTGGGGTGACAACCGGTGGGTGGCGCGCGCAGACGGATGTGGTCGGTGGCTGCGGACGCTCGCGCGGCAGTGGAAAGGGCGACGGAGGTGCACGGCGGCAGCATGGCTGTTTGCCTGGGCGGCCGACGTTGTCGGCGAGGGCGGCGCCGGCTGTTGGCCGCGGGCACACCGCGCGGGGAGACGCGAGACGGCTGAGGCGGCTGGCCGTGCAAGGCAGCGATGACCTAGGTGGCGGCGCACTCGCGGGCGGCTGTGTAAGGGCTGTGTGGGCGACAACGCAGGTGGTGGCGGCGTGGTGGTGCGGGGCTCACGCGGGAGGAAGAACAGAGAGAGAGAGAAAACGGAAGGAGAGAGTGAATTAAGGAAACGGTGAGAGAAAGAAGGGGGAGGATAAATATAGTAATTAATATACATAAAATTTACACTGAATAATATATTAAATATTACCTAATCTTAAAAATATACCATACGTTACCTTTTAGGTGGTTATTCTTCGTGCCTTTCTAGTAATGATCATGTATTGATATTCATCGACGAAGTAAGATACGCTTCTAGATTCTCAATGATTGAACCGTATTCTTGGTGAGTCTGGATCACCTCAGTCTCACCGCGGAAAAAATATCTTCGGTTTCCAATCAGAATATGTCACGATCCGGATTTTAACATGCACAACGGAAGATAATCCGGCGCCGTAACCCTTGAAATATATATCGGTTTGGAGCAAAACAAAATTAATATTGAAATCTAATAAATAATTCCAATAATTCTATCCAAAACTGTCTACATAAAATTTCAATTTAAATACCAAAATTGAACAAATAATCAACGAACTCTTTCAATTCCAAAACTCCACTACGCTTCTGCTGCGCTAAACTTGTAATCTTGAAAAATATTAAAGATTGGAAAGGGGTGAGTCACACAGACCCAGTAGGACTTACACCCAACTAGCTCACTATATTAGACAAGTCCTACTGATAATAAAGATATAAACCCCAAGCAAAAATTAGATTATAACAACTATAAGTAAAGCTAATCATCAAGATTCAATTAATTAAATAAGATACTTTTCTACCCATTGCATAGATTAGCATGATTTAACTAAATGCATACTATGACATAGCAACACTAACACAACTCTATATGCACCTACCATATAGTTTTATCATGAAACATGAATAAAATGCAATGCTTCACTAATCTACATGTCATAATGCAAACTAAATGAAGAACCAAACAACTTTGTCTGAGTATACCACATGCTTCACTTGGATATTGTAATTATGTTCCAGGACTAACACAAGATTTACCATATAGTAGAATGTAACATATAGTAAGTTAAATCCCATAGTACACCTAGGCAGGAGTGTACTTAGGATAAACCGCGGTATCCGAGATCGAAGGATGCTCCGGCGATTGTGAAGGTGGTGGCGGGAGGTGCTGCCGCAGGAGGAGGCCGGGTGGCGCGCGGGCGCTGGCGGCTAAGCAGGCGACGGTGCACGGCACTGGGGCGGACGAAGGCGGCCGAGGGCGGCGGGGTGCAGGCGGTGACGCGGAAGAGGAGGATGGGCAAGGCCGGGCAGCGGCCGGTTGGCCCAGTGGATGTTGACGGCGGAGGCGCAGGGCGGCTGGCCGGCGGATGCGCAGGAGGCCTGCAGTGGCGTCGCGCGGAAGGGTGCAGGCGGGCAGCAAGCGGCGGGGCGGGGCTTCGCGGGACGAAACCGCGGGTGGCGGCGGCGACGTCCGCGGGCGGGTGCGCACGCGGGGACATGATGTCGCAAGGGGGGGTGGCTGGCCGGCGGACGACGGCTGCAGGCGGGGCCAGCGCTGGAGGGCGGTGGACACACGCGACAGCGGCGAGGCAACGGGGTGGCCGGCGGTGGGTTGCGCATGCGCGCGCATGAGGGTTGGCCGGCAGCCATGCAGCGCACGTCGACCGAAGAGAGGGGGCGAACGATGAGAGTTTTTTTTAAAGTAACACAGTTTTTTTTTAAAGTAGCACGGTAAAACTTTTAATCTTAAATCTAACACAGTTTGGTCAAAGTCGAGTTCTGAAAACTCGACTTTGCTCCTTAATAAGAATCTCGCGTGATCCCGTTGGGTAAACAGTATTTAATAAAAAATCGAGTTTTAATAGAACGACTTTGAAAGTCGAGTTTACGAAACTCGATTTCCAGAGACGCAGTTGGGTGAAAGTCGAGTTCACCCAACTCGCACACAATACAGCATTTAATGCTGTACAGTAACCCTTTAACATTTTTTGATCTTCCATTTAAAAGAATAGGATATTCGGATTAAAATTTGTCCGATCCACCCAGACCAATGAATTCGGAACATTCGAAACTATAGGATTGAACTTTTAAATTTTAAAAAAGAGTAAGTTTTTTCATTGGACGGTCCAGGTTGCTCCGATTTAATAATTTAAAATTTAACGAAATTTAAATATTTAAAAACTTAATCTTAAGTATTTCCATATTTTAAATTTATTGGACGGAACGGATCGTTCAAATTCAAACCCGATAAATCACAATTTAAATATATAAGTAAATTTCAATTGATTTTAAGAAAAAATGCTCTGGCGCGCACAACATTTAATGCATTGAATTTTTTTAAAATATCAAGTGCAATTTACCTAGTTATTTAAATTGTAATTTATCGGGTTTGAATTTGAACGATCAGTTCCGTCCAATAAATTTAGAATATGGAAATACTGAAGATTAAGCTTTTAAATATTTAAATTTTGATAAATTTTAAATTATTAAATCGGAGCATCCTGGACCGTCCAATGAAAAAATTACTCTTTTTAAAAATTTAAAAGTTCAATCCTATAGTTTCGAGTGTTCCGAATTCATTGGTCCGAGTGGATCGGACAAATTTTAATCTGAATATCCGATTTTACTAGGTGGAACATAAAAATTTCAAACAGTACACGGTACGCGCATTTAATGCTGCGCTTGTTTTTTTTTTGCGCACGTTTGTAAATCGAGTTTGTACAACTCGATTTTTGAAAGCCGAGTTACTAAACTCGACTTTCAAGTCGTTAAATTAAAATCCGACTTTTATTAAACACTGTTTAAGCAATCGGATCACGCGGGACCCGTATCAAGGAGGAAAGTCGACTTTTCAAAACTCGATTTTGACTAAAGTGTGCTAGATTTACAATTAAAAGTTTTACTGTGCTACTTTTAAAAATAAAAAAAAATTGTGTTACTTAAAAAAAACTCCCGAACGAGGAGGAGAGAACGGGAGGAGAAAGTAGATGACAGAAATTTACGTATCACGGTGGGAAATATATATAGAGGGGAAGTTCGACACGAGGGAGGGAAATAGAGTTGGATCGGGAGAAGGAAATAGAGTCTGATCGAGAGAGTAGAGTTGAGAGTGTTAGAATGATATTAGAAGTCTAACGTAGGATTATGGGGTGTTTGGTTGCATGATAATTTTTTGTACATTTTCATGATAAAAAATTATATTAAAATAAAAAGTGAACCAACTCATGACATAAAATTATCATGTTTGGAGGGATGTGATTACAAAAAAGAGTAACTACCACACATGACCAAACAAAGTGGGGGATCACAAGAAAAAAGAAAGAGGTGAGATCCTCTTTATTTTTAAAACATAAAATTGTCATTGTTACCAAACACCTCTTTTAATAAGTTTTCTTACAATTTTTAAAAATTAAAACAAAAATCTTCATTATCATGTAACCAAACACCTCATTAGGGAAGAGTAGATATAATTAAATATATTCTTTTAATATTTATTTCTTTATCAAAATATAATCTATTTTAAATTATAAATAAAATCAGAATATTACAGAATAGGTCGTAACCCCGTGTCACTTAAATGACGGTTCAATAATGGTTTCAATAATAAATTATATTGACTTCAATAAGTGTTTGGTAACAATTAGCTAGTTCACTGTTATGACTTATTTTAAATGAGGACTCTGGCTGAGAGATAGATGGGCTAAGTAGTCGTTTTACATACCATCTACCTGTTGTCTAACGCGATTATTGAAGATCGGAGCGGAAGTTTAAAAGATATGAAAAACGGGATATTTTATTGGAATTTCCATTTCGCCGGCTAATAATGCCTTAAATAATTGTGTATATAAGTTAAAGTATCGAATGGTTATGCTAAATACCCACATGATTATTGGTAAGAAATAACTAGTTTTTTACGTACATGGTAGGTATAATATGCCCGCCGTTTTTCTTATATTTTTTTTATTTTGAAACACGTTTCGGTGCATTTGCTTTAAATTTGGTATTTTTTTTCCTAGTTTTCTCAAGAGTCGAGTAAGTAGGGGTGAGCATTAAACGGTTCAAACCGAAAAACCAAACCGAACCGGCCTGTTTGGTTCGGTTCGGTTTGGTTTGAACCATGTTCAGTTTGGTTCGGTTTGGAAGTCCTCCAAACCGGTTTAAACCAAACCAAACTGTTTAAACCGATTTAATTAAAAAATTATTTAAAAATTGTTATAATATTATTAAAAATAAGGTTTTTATAATTTTTATAATAAAATAATATTTATTTTGATTGTTTTTAACTTAAAAACTATTATATATATGTAAAAAATAATTAATTAAATTATTTTTATATATTTTCGATTTAAACCGAACCAAACCGAACCAAACCGAATTGAAATGGTTTGGTTTGGTTCGGTTTGAGGGGTTGAATCGGTTTGGTTCGGTTTGAGAAAAAAATGACCCAAACCGGACCAAACCGAACCATGCTCACCCCTACCAGTAAGTCAGCCCTAGCGCCCACCTTGCGCCATCGGTAGGTTCCCCCTTTCTGTTTCATCCCCACCGCCGGCGAGTATCCTATCCGGAGTCTCCTCCATTGGAGCATCAATTGCCCCGAATCTCCTCTGTAATCTCTTGGATTAGTACCTCGTATAGCCGGAGATCCCGATGCTACTTTCTTCTTACTTCTTTCTGTTTGCTCTCCCCATTGATCCTATTTGGTATCTGCTTGTTGCCGTAACCGAAGGGGAAGAAGGTTGCAATGTCTCTCCACCATTCCTCCAAGTAGCATCGTAGTAGGAAGAGTATTGGTGATCCAAGCAATTGAAGAGGTGCTTGTTTGCGCGCCCTATCAGCGAATATCGTCATTGCCGTGTTTTTCTCTGCGCCTCTTGTTTTTGTTAATCCTCGAGGCTACCGCTTTTCGATTTCGACGTTGATGTTCTTTGTGTTTGTGGGAATGACTTGGCCGTGGCGGGGTTCTGTTTTCTTGCCATTTTCAGGTCCTCAATGAGCCCCATCTTGCATTGCATATCAACGCTATGCGACCAGCTTTTTTCCTTCGAGGTTGCTACAACAAGATGGCATTAACAAGTTCAGGGTTCCTAGGATCTCCGTGCGCCTTCCGTGTATCATATTCTTCTCCTTCGGAGAGGTAACTAGGTACGTGAATATTTGATACATTGGTCCTGATTCTTCTGTTGTTAGGTTTCCGTATGGTGTGCTTGAGAAGTGCAGAACCTCTTGAGACGTTTTTCACCGTTTATAAGCCATTATTCTACATTCTTTCTTTGAGATTGGGCGATAGGCAATGACTGGGAATGATCAGGACTTAGAGTTAATTCAATGTTGCCTGCGTAAGGGTGCATCCTGACTCAAGATCAGTGGTAGGGCTACAGACGGGTTGGATTTGGTTGCTGCGTTACATGTTTCTGTTTTTGATTTGGTCGTTTCCATATTATTAAACAATTCTGGCTGAATTGGAAATATTTGGATTCTCTTGATTTACTGTTTTTATATAATGTATTTAAAATTTTGCTTCTTCTTAGCATTTATATATCCTCATTTTAATAATTTATTTATTTTTATATATTATGATATTAATTTCTGTATACATATTGATTTTTGTCCAAAATTGGATAAACATATATGGAATTGACTGCTTCCTATTCCAATAGTATACGATATAAAAATCTGTTTCTAATCCATTAATTTTTATCGAAATGGGATCCTTTGCACCCCTACGGTGGTCTGTTTTTGCTTGGTTTGCTTCATGTTGTGACTATTTTTTTTAAGTTCTTTTGAGTGACTGGTGGTCATTTTTTGTCAATGATTTCTATCCTCTCGATTGATAACCTGTCCCTGTATCCCTCCCAGCATCGGTTTTTCTTTCTTCAGTTTTTGAATTTCTCCTTTTGGAATTGCTTTCTTAGAATAAAAACGTTTGAGAAACCGCTTGTACAGGATGAAATTGAAGGAGAAGACATTTGCCTTCTACATCGTGGTCACCTAGTATCAATTTCATGCTTGGTTGCTTATTTTTGTGTTTTCATCTTTTTATATGCCCTTCCGACAGCTTTCTCTCTTTTTTACCTTCTCTCTATCGATTTGAGGTCTTTGGTGTTATGTATTCTGGAACTTGATTAAATGAGACGAGGCAAGATTCTTATACAAGACCAAAGCTGGTAAATCCCTTCTTTTTGTGAGTGATTAGGGAAAATCTACAAACTTCAAAACCATGGCTTTAAACCGCTTGAGGTGGGACTATGCCCATAATATGAGACTATGTCCTTGGTGTAGGATTATGTCCGATCTGGTATTGTCTTGCAAATCTCAAAACTATGACGTTCAAGTTGAAGGACTCGTGAAAATAAGCAAGTGAACTCTCATATATCAATGATGTGGGGCTTTGCCCACTTTTTCAACATTTTCCTTCATTGCCAAGTTGGACAATGAGCATAAGAGTTAAGATAATAAAAAATTATAATAATTCAGTAATTGTTCCCCTTTGATACCTTTTTTCACATTTCAAAACCATGGATTTAAAGTGAAGGATCTTTGGTGAGGAATTATGTCTGTTCGGGTATTATCTTACAACCTCAGTAGGAAGGCATTGAGGTTGAAGGGCAGAGAAAATATTCTCAAGTGAACTTTGTTGTTATGTATCAATGCTATGGGATTATATCCACTTTTCCAACATAAGTGCTGGATTGATTCTGGCAACTACCTGCCTGTTGCATGTTAGTGTTTGAGAAATATCTTAACTATAATTTTTTATCTTTATCTATATCTGACTTAGATCGAATTTGAATTATCTGTTTGGTTAAACATAGCAGATACAGTAACACAATATCCTCTTTGTTTACATCCCTACTTCTGTTTACAACCAAGTTTATTTGGATTGTTGATTACCCAGCTAGCAGAAGGATGTCTAACTTTCATTTTTATGGTTTCAGAGTCAAGTCACGCCGCATAGATTTCCAGTTTGAAATTTCCAACTCCACGAAGGCCGAAGGGTGCTTCACTTCTTTGGGCAGGTGTTCTTTGGGCTCCATTGTACTTTACTGCTTTTTTGCTGCACATAGAGTGGGCATTGAGGGATTGAGTTGCAAATGGATAGGATTGGGTAGTAGAATTATTTTCTTTTAATTTCAATTCTGATTAAATTTTAAAACTATGCTTTGATTTGGTTATGATTTTGTGTTTCTTAACCAAATTCAATAATTTTCAAAATATATGTTGTGCACTAGCTTTAATTTAGAAATTAGGTAATGAATTGCATGTAATCACTACAATTTGATACGATCATCTTAAATTTTTGGTTTCGCCGGCCGAGCTTAGCTCGGTTGGCACACCCTCCCGCCGGGTTTGTGGGAGGGCGGGGGTACGAGGGCGCCGGAGTACGCATCCGGCCTTCCCCTAGGGGGAGGGCTCTGCAGGTGGGGATCGAGCCGCGGGGGCTCGATCTCTCATCGACCCGCACGTGCAGCGGGCAGTTGGCCAACCTGGCCACGTGATCAAAAAAAATCTTAAATTTTTGGTTTTACATTTCTTATCATTTTATATCTGGCATATTTTTTTTGACTTAATTACTTTTTATTTAATATTGTGTTATTGAATTTAAAAATGGAAATGAAATAATATGAAGTAAAATTCATATTTTATCGAAATTCTCTTGATTTTTATTCAATTCGACTTGAAATTTCAAATTCACGATCTTTTTAGGCACCTCTGTAGACGACTTTTTCTGTACGGGATGATGGAGGGCTTTTCGGAGATCATGACATGACGTTGCACGCATAAAGGAGACATGTGGTATCGTCGCCAGCCTCTCGCTCTCCTTTTTCGTTGATTGAGTGAACAGCTTCCTACAACGTGAAGGTGCTATTCTGAGGTGGGCAAGGACGCTTGCTTCTGAGAAGAAGGGGACTACAACAGGTACATGGACTCTTTTGTTGACAGTTCGCAGGGACTAAATAATATGTATTCGGCATGATTATTTAGTATGCATTTAAAGCACATGCAAATATGTAATTCGTTAGATGCAGAAGTTATGCACACATGTATATGCATAACATGTCAAGGGGAGATGAAATATCGAGGGTGATAGAAAATACATAATATGGGTCTTTTGTCACTTTTGTTTTTCAATCTAGAGGAGAATGTATATATGTCAAGGAATACAAGAGCAATTTTTGCATTATTCAAACCCATATATGCAAATATTTCAAGCCAACTTTCACATAAGTTTTACTATGATTGATGCTTTTTATAGCGAAGGCTCATCACAATGAATCACAAGCCTAGATCACAATGACTGGAAAATTGCTGGCATATATTCTAAAATTTCAAGCACCCCTTTGATGGATGAGCTTTGAGCCTGGTAGTTGACCCTTTCCCCTGACGAACTAGACAGAGGAGGGGGGCACGAACCCATAAACAGTCTCGTTAGCTTCTTCTAGGTAATAATCGTCACCAAATAAAAATTCAGCAGGGGGAAGGAAGGAAATGAGCCGCCCAGTAGCACAAGGGAAAATAAGTCCACAGATCTGACAGAAGATGAAGGAAAAGATCAGGTGATTCAAAATTTTTGGATCAGCAGACTGGAGGCTGACGAATCGATGAACCTAACATCGTGCCGATTTTTTTAATTGCATCCGCAAATAGTTTCCTTTGAATAAACAGTCGAGAGAGAGAGAGGGGGACCATGTAGTTCCCCTTCCCCCTAGATATCACTCGGAAAAAATATTTGAATACAGGGAATTAATTTATTTGTGGCCCACCCTGGCTTGGTGTTGACTCCGTTTCCTCCACCCCTCGCCGCCGCCGCCGAGCAGCGCATCCACCCTGACCCTCTCTCTCTCTCCCCACCTCGGAAACTGTCTCCGGCGAAACTCACGGCGCCGCCGCCGCCCCGTAAAACCCATGTGGGCTCTCCTCTTTCGCGGATCAACGAAGTACACGAGTAAAGAACGCGTAGAAGAATGTTAGCACATACCAATTAGAGAAAGAGGAGGGGGGTGGGCGCGAGCGCGATCTTCTGTCGGCCAGTACAAATCGACATAGCAACAAATTACATCCGCTTGATGAAAAAGCCAGCCCGATGAAGATATTGACATTAAAAAATATATAAAGACGGCAAATGATGTATAAGGCCGCCTGGAAATACATGTTCAGAAGAAAGGAAAAAAAAGAAAGAGAGAGATGCATATCCGAAGACGTGCGCAAACACCCCCCCCCCGGCCCGTCTCAGAGATCGATGTTGTAAAGCTTGGAGGGCTTGAGGGGTTTGGCGAGGTTGAAGTACCTGACCAGCGCCATCCAGCGCTCCCGCGTCTTGACCTGGTGGACCGCCACCGTCTCCGGCACCAGCTCGTGGGCGCATCTCTTGAACTTGCTCCCCGGGAAGTCGTACATGGCCGGCTTCGGCGTGTGGCGGTTCCTCGCCTTCTTCCCCCTCTTCAGCCACTCGCCGACGAGCACGTCCTCCGTCCCGACCGCGTGCCGCCGCGGGATCTCCGACGACGCGATCCACTCCACCAGGTCCCACGACAGCAGGTAGCCCATCCCGGACATGTAGCCGGAGAAGGGGTCCCGGCTCCAGCAGGGGGTGACGTAGCCGTAGTAGAGGTCCTCCCGGGGCAGCGGCCGCAGCGACCGCGCCAGGGGGTCCAGCCCCACGAAGGTGTCGTCGTCCGCCTTCATCACGTAGTCGTAGCGGCGGGGGAGGATCGCCGGCAGGGAGGAGAAGTAGGTGTAGGTCTTGCCCCCGTCCATGTTCTCCGCGCAGTCGAGGACGATGATGTCGTCGAAGCGGAGGATCTCCAGGGCCACCATCAGCTTCTGCTCCTCCGTGGTGAGGCTGCAGAGGACGAACTTGATGTCGATGTCCGCCACCGGGGTGGCCTGCGCCGCGTAGATCAGCCGGAGGAAGTGGCGCATCTCGTACTTGTCGGCCACGGTGAGGATGCCGATCAGCACGCTGAATTCGCGGCGGCCGGCGGCGGCGGCGGGGAAGGGCGAGGCGGCGGGGGAGGGCGTCGTCGCGGCGGAGGGGCGGGCGAACCGGCACAGGCCGAACGACTGGGTGACGGCGGCGGACCTCGACCGGATGTCCAGGAGCGAGAACCCTAGGAAGCCGCCGAGGAAGAGGGTGAGGAAGGGCAGGGCGGCGCGGACCACCCACCGGAGGCACATCTCTGCATGGGCTGCTGCGCGTGGAGCGTGGGGCGATTAGCCGGAGGAGGAGGAGGAGGAAGGGGCGCGCGGGTCTAGGCGCCGCGGAGAGGAAATGCCGGCGGCGGCGGCGGCGCTCGCGCGCGCGGAGGATATCTAGGGGCCTCGTCCGAACGAACACCCGCGGTCAAGAAACCCTGCCCCGTCCTCGGCGTTTTAACGTTGACCGCTCGTCGTCTCCCACCCCACACGTCATTGCAGACTGACGGGTGGGCGGCGAGTTCCTACCTTGCACTTTGGAGATGTGGGAGGAATTTTGACCGGGCATTGTTAATCAATCGGACGGTCGAGTTGCCGTCTTGCGGTTGTACTCGTCGGGCCCGCGAAGGGATGAGGAAGGTGCGTGCGAGAGTTTTCTTTTCTACAATTATTATGAAGGGCTCAGTCTTTGAGACCCAGTTGATCTCGCTTTCAGCGACGGACGAGTAAACAATCCATGTCCAGAGTCAAGCTCTCTCTCTCTCTAATAGTTTGATCGGTTGATTTGTCAACATTTCCTTCAAACGTTACCGGATCGACGAACTGAATAGCACGAGTTGGGGCAGTGGTATTTACATATTTTTATGTAAAAAGAAATATTTCAATCACCGTGGAAGTACAAATTAATTGTATACGAAATTGTATTCGATTATAAACTCTCACAAATTGGAAGTACAAATTAATTGTACACCGCTAACAGCCAACCAAAACGACGTGCCAAACGAAAACTTCGTTGACCATACCACGCACAAGATTATTTTTGCATTCTTGTAAGGAAAAGCATGAGGTTTGTCTGATCATAGAGGACGAAAATATTCTAATAAGAAAGTGCGGAAGGGGTACGGAATTGCACCGGAACTAGTCAACAAAATAACCTTTCACCGTTTCCCCTCGTGGAATCATCACAGCTCCGAGAAATACCCATCACCGTCTGTTTAACCTGTCCAACCAAAATTGCATGCCTTATAAAAAGGACATCAATTAACGTTCATAACTAGCAAAGCACAAAGAATTACCCACAATATGATATGACGCGGTTTTTCGTTCAGACGACTTTCCGTACGTAGTTTATAACCCAGCTGGGTTTCTGTTCCACGACAGATACGATGGATCTCCGAGAGGCCTACATGGAAATGTAAGCAAAGATCGTCATGTGAACTTGAATTAAAAAAATCAAGGGATTTTCAATTTCCAGTCCTAAAATGGATGCACAAACTATTTTCTAGTCTCACCGTTTAACAATTTTAGTCCAGGTATTGTTAGTTTTAAAATTTTTTCGTCCTTTCCGTCAACTTCTCTTCATTTCTCCCCTTTACCCTTCCCATCCAACAGTGTAAAGTGCAGCAAAATATATCAAATAGTAATGTTTTAGAGCATATGTCAAATAATAATCTATATTTATAGTTCTTTTTTTCTGAGGATGTTGCGGTGTTCACAGCCGCAGGTGCATATCGCACAGCACACGACCGATCCTGCAGCCTCCTGCCGGAGGCTGTCTCGGTCTCCAGCACATGTTTGTATAGTTCTAACAAGAAGAAAAGGAAGGTTTATAGAGTGTTTGGTTGTACAATAAATTGTAGTTCTTGGGGAGATATGTGACAAAAAAAGTGAAGTTAAAATAAAGTATAAACTAGTCAATGGCATAAACTTGTCATGTTTGGGGAGAGATGTGACAACAACAAAAAAGTGAGAGTCATGTATGACAAAAAGAGGGGGGAGGGGACTCACCTCTTTTCTTGTCCACGAAAGAAATCTCTTTGAAAGCATAAGTGTGTAACAGTTGCAAAACACCTCTTTTAACAAGTTTCGCTACAAAAATATAACATTGTAACAAAAACTAAATTTATCATGCCACCAAACACCCTGTAAATCTTGCAGGTGGATGCAGCAAGGATACTATGTTCTAAACATAAACTGTAAAACGATCTCCATACGGTGAGAAGGGTAAAGGGGAGAGAGAACTGACCTCGGTTTAATCACATAAACCAAGACGAAGCTTATCGCAAGGAAGAGAGAGAGGCTGCCGATCGTCAGATAAGCAACTCCGAGAAAATCATTATGTCCGCCTATCCAAGATGTTGTGGAGAGAACCAGTTTCTTCTTTCCATCAAAACTGTACGTGTTGTAGTTGTTCTGTATTGCAACTGTTATTTCCTCTTCAGGCTTAAGGTCCTCTATTCTTCCATAGAGCTTTCTGAAGGTTGGAAAGGCTGCAGTTCTCATCCATACTATGAGGTCGTCCTGCTCGCTCAGCTGCAGAAGTTGACACAAGCATCGATTAATCTGGACAACGACTTCAACTGCCAAAGCAAGTAATGTCAAATACAAGATTGCCAATCTGAGAATTTACACGGTACTCACGGGAATGCTAGAATTCAGTTTAGCACCTCCGATCAGACCTCCGCTCTGGGAATTCTTTGGGTAGACATTACTGCCAAACTTGCTGCCTTTGTCACTTTTCCAAGCTATATCTTTCTTGTTTACTTCTATGACCTTCTTATTCAGTGAAAATCTATACGTGTCATTGAACATGCTCCAGGCAATGAGACCACAGGGAACAATTGGAGCCCCATTGGAGGTGGTACCTTCGGGCACGCAGGATGTTGTTTCACGTTCGCTTGCCTTATTCCGGAGCTGTTTGTCACTTCGGCTCTTGACATACCTGAAGCATTGTTTACAACAGTCAATTATACTGCTTGTATACCCCATATACCTCCCTAATGCTTCCCAATGCTTACATTGATGTTATTGAACAGCATAGAAAGACAGGTTTTAGCATCCTTAATTAGCCTATCTTTGCATCTGTTCATTTTGAGACTAGCACTAGGCCTGGTGCTTGATGTTCCTGTGAAACCTTTAAGAAAATTTCTTAAGATTCCTATACTTGTTTAAACCAGCAATATATGCAATGACTATCTCAACAAAATGTCTAGAGGAATTGTGCTAGCTATGCGCTCGGCTTGACAACCTAAATAACTGATAGTTGAAGCCGGTCTGACCAGAATGGACAACATGGCATGTGTTTTAAGGTATTCAACAATACTTAGAAGATATCTGGATAAAAAAAAAAGTAGATTATCAGGGTGCATGATCTTTTCCTTTTACCGGGCATCGATCTAAAAGATTTGAAGATTATAGAGATTTCTTTGCAACTTTTTCCTTGAAATTCCCACTTCTTTCGATGAGATGAACGAAAAGAAGTAAAGAATCCAGTAGACAGGTCAGTTAATGATTTTATTCATTACATTCACTAGTGGAAATGAAGTGGAAACAGTTGAAGTACGATGATATTTTATTAATAGGATTGCCCATGGAAAGACAACAGGCAAAACGAATCATTTTGCTTCAATCTACTTAGGGGTGTTCAGGTAATTCGGTTAAACTAGTAAATCGAATCATCGGGCTGCTTGGCCTGTGGCCCTTGACCCTGCACTGGGCAGTCTGTTACTGGGCCCTGCAGGCAGCCTGTAGCCGTAGGTACCCTTAGTCTTACGGCCGTTTAGTCTCACATCCCCATCATAGAAGTAGACAGATGTTATTTTATCTATAAAATGATAATATCAAGTTAAGAACATTCATAGTCAAGTTTCGATTTGCTTCTGGTTTTAGCAAAATAGTTATAAAATCAAACCGAACCGAATCGTGTGCACTGGTACATCTACCTAGTTTTCATTTCTGACAGAATTTACTTCATAAGAAAAAAGACATACTGAAGAACTTTCATCTGCATTCAAAAGTAATTCAAGCTTGCATCTGACTTTGACTAATGATAATCTTTGACAAACATAGGCATGCAGTATTTTCTCTTTCCATATGCTGAGAATCTTAGACCAAATGACTATAAAATTATAAATATGGTCAAGTCATTTAGTATGACATGGTAATTTCAATCAGAATAGAAAATGACCTGCTTAAGGAGATATAACTCACAAAAAATTGGTAAACATTGCAACTATAAGCATGCCCATAGACTACTTGGTACTTTCCAAGACCACCCTATATCCCTTGATGATAACTGTTGATTAACAGCCTTATCATGTGAAGGCTGATAAACCTCGTACACATCATGATATCCTTGTCAGTTTAATTGACATATACAACTATGTAGCACAAGATTGTCATAGAATATTTTAAGCCACTCCTATTCATTGCTGATACTCAGTCTGCAACCAAGGAAATGGTTTTAAATTCTACATGTTGAAAAGATTAAAAAAAATGAACATACAAACCTTCGATGATTCTGATAGAAGTTATCAAGTTCATAGTAAATATAGATGGGACTCATCATAAGTTTTGGGACCTGAAATATTCACAAAGCACACTGACGTTAGTATATCGACAATTAGCCTTGTGAAATTATCCAGCTAAGCTTGGAATTTCGTCACGATGTGTAGAAACATAACAATGCATCAGCATCAGACATACATGGGGTACCAAGGAGCCATGTAGAGACCTACACTTAATCTTCTGATGCAAGCTTTGTCGATCGCACTGTTCTGAATATAAGCAACTTTATCAGTTTGCAGGTGTTCAGGAATGCAGGCTAGATCATATCGATCCACGATTTCAACCACCTACATTGAATAGTGAGAAATCAATAAGTCCCGAGACAATTAAAATGTAAGGCATTCACACAAATTAGAGGAGTCGGAATACCCTCTGAGAAGCAGACAACGAGACAAGTCCAACTGGGATGAAGATCAGACCAATACACGTGAATACTGAGATGACCTGTAAGAGACCATTTTCAAGATCATAAGCAAATCCTGTATTCTTCCTTGAGCTCCAATAGCAGCGCCCTAATCTCGGTACTTCGCATCTAATTAATGTCGCTGAATAACATACCCATCCCGGTGTCAAAATAGGCTTCCAAGCAGGAAGTTCTTGTTGCGTAAATCTTGAATCTGCATTTTAACAGCAGAACAGAACATTACCGACAATGCAGAACTTCTCGTATCAGCAATTCATCGATTATCCCTCCAATACAAAGAGCAACGCAGAGATTGATCTCGAACGGAGAAATAAGATTCTCGCAAAACAAACACAGGCAAATAAATAAAAAAGGGACCGAGGACCTAGGTAACGAGAAAAGAGAGATCATCACAAGGACGAGCATCGTACTGCTGCTTAGTTTGCATGTAGACCTGTCAATGGAGTTCCCGGACCCGATAAACAATTTGAGTCCGAAATTATTTTTGGATCTTAAACACTTATGGGGTGTTTGGTTGCATTTTAATTTTTAAAAAGGTTTCACAATAAAAAATTAAAATATGATACCAAACAAGATAATTTTTAAAAGTGAAAACATGACAACGAATGTGTTTGGCAAAAATATTTTAATTTTTAAAAATGATAATGAGGTGTTTGGTAGTATTTTAAATTTAATTTTCATCAACTTCGTAAACATCGAAAAACATGTATTTCATACCATACAAATTTAGAAATTCACAAGATCAAAAAAATAACACAAAATATTCATGTCATACAAGAATTCAATCATCTAAAAATATATAATTACAATCTATTTTACCCACTAATAATGGTGAATAATGTACAGATTATTTTGGAAAGTAGGATGAACCACTCTCTTCTTAATTTAATCTATCATTGGCTGTTTGAAACAAAATTAATTTTGATAAAAAAAACTGATTTATCTCCCGAAATTTAGGGGACAAATCGGATCTCTCCTCAAATCGGCCCCCCTCCCCCCCGCGGAGCTCCCAGCCCCCCCCCCGGCGGCCCCGGAGCTCCCAGCCCTCCCCCCCGCGGACGCCGGCGGGGCGTTCGCCCCCCCCCCCCCCCCGCGCCCCTCCCAGCCCACCCCCCGGCGGACGCCGCCCGCGTTCGCCCCCCCGGCGGCCCGGGGACAGGGGAGGACGCCGGCCTCCTCCCGCAGACACCCCCTGCCGCCACAAACGCCGGCAGGGCCCCCCGCCCCCCGGAGCTCCCAACCCTCCCCCCACCCCCACCCCCCGGACTGAGCCGCCTGACCGGAGCTCAGTCGGCTGCGGTTCCCCCCCGGCCCACGGACAGGGGAGGACGCTGGCCCCCCTCCCGCAGACACCCCCTCCCGCCGCAGATGCCGGCGGCCCCCCCGCCCCCCAGAGCTCCGCCACTATGGAGAGAGCACGCGAAGAAGAGGGCTAGGAGGAGGCTGTCGTCGCCGCCGCCGCAAAGAATAGTCGGGGATGTGCCGCTGCCGTTAGCTCTTGAAGAAGGGAGCATCGGGACCAGGAGGAGGCCGTTGCTCGGATTCGCCGCAGTGGAGAGATGGCTCGTGGAGAAGGGGCACGGGGACGAATCGAGTGTTTGTGCAGGTAGGAGGCGAGATCGTTTTCAAAAAAAAAGTGGTATATACCACTTTTTTTTACAAAGTGACAACCGTGAAAACGTTTTTAAAATATAAAAATAAAAAGATGGACCAAACGTATTCCCATAACCTCTTTCGCTGCAATTTTCAAAAGTTAAAATAAAAATGTACATTATCACGTAACCAAACACCCCATTAACGGCTAATCCGACAACACCTGTCTCGGATTCGGGGATAGGTGAAAGCCCGAAATTGAGATTTCGGGGTGCTCTCGGGTTGCCTGATATTGAGACCCACACCGCCTCCAAGGCCGCCTTCAGTCATTGTACCAGGGCAACTGCGCCTTCGCCGCCCCCACGGGCCAGCCTGCTTGCCAGCAGCTCCTTCTAGTTCGCCCCTGCCGGGCCAATCACCCGACCGGCTCCTCTCCTCTCTGCCCCCGCCCCTCCCCTGGACGGTGCCGCATCGCCCTACGGACGGCCAGACGGTGATGCATCCCCCCTGCTGCGGCGGACGGCCGCGCATCGCCCTACCCGGACAGCCGGACGCTGCCGCATCGCCCCACCCCGCCGACGATGCCGGATCCTCCCCGCCGCGGACGGCCGGCCGGACGCTGGCGTATCGCGCCCCCCTGACAGCCGGATGCTGCCGCATCGTCCCGCCCCGCCGACGCTGCCGCATCGACCCTCCCCGCCGCGGACGGCCCGCCGGACGCTGCCGTATCCCCCCCCCCAGAAGCTGGACGCTGCCGCATCGCCCTCCCCCGGACGCTGCCGCATCGCCACACCCCGCCGACGCTGCCGCATCACCCCGCCCCGCCGCGGCCGGCCGGCCAGATGCGTCCTCCGGTGAGTTTGTTGTGTGAGAGGTCCAAGCTCTGCGTTGCTCTGCATCTCCTCCTTCAGCGAGGAGAGGGGCTGTCCTGCTATCAACCTGATCCGGATGCTGATAATGGGTTCGGGGCAAATTTTAGATGGAAAAGTTTCTCAATGTAAAAATCGGATTCAGGTTTAACTTTTAATTAACAATTTTGAATTCGGATCTAAAAAGATCCAACCCGTTTACAGGTGTATCTGCATGAACCGAAGAGCAAATGCACCTACATTTGGGCTTCTTGGAGTGCCTCCTCTGAGCAGAGGAATCACCCAACCTGTCGTTCGCCCCCGACGCCTCGGTTCCCGTGGAAGCCATCAGAGCCACGATCGCGGGCGACGATGATCGAGTAGCCCGCCAACTCCCCAAAATGGATGACAATGCGGTGGGAGGGGAAGGTGCCTCCTCCGTTCTCCCTGACGTGAAGACGAAGCGAATATGAAGAAAGACGATCTGCTCGCCGCCTCCCGATTCTGGACGAACATCCTTGCGTCGATCGCGTGTGCCGTAACGGTCGCACGGGCTTGCGGGAGCAGTTATCGGGTGGGCTGCTTCGACGCAGGTGACCCGTCACGTCACGTGCGCTGGAGCTCAGATCCGAGATCTCGCCACGTGTCCCCCCTAAATCGGCATGTGTTATTTAAGCATGGACATGCTCGGGGATGCCAATGGGTAGACGCCAGGTGGGATAGTAAAGAATGTATCTATTCACTATTTATTAATTATCAGTAATGAGTATATTCGCATATACTGTTTTATATTGATGACTAAAATTGATTAACAGATATCTAAAAATACTGTATATGTGATGATTCGATATATTAAAACAAATGATAAAAACAAACTTAAGTTGAAAAAAAAATATAAGATAAAATACACACTAGAAATATCAAACAAATACCTACAAAACTATAACGTCTTCATTGTAATTTTTTTAATATAAGATAAAAAATAAAATAACAAGATTACTATTTTTTATCTTTGACACAAGTTAGATGTTGAGTGTTGAGATATCTTGATATATAGGCCATCAATTTGATTTGATTTTTTTATTATGTATCAGTTGAATTAATAAATTATCCATTTTCGATCCTGATAGTTGAAATAATAAATTGATAGTTGTTCATTTTCGATTTGATTTGATTTTTTTATTATGTGTCAGTTGAATTAATAAATTGATAGTTGTACTGCTGCCTAGTCTACATGAACCGGAGAGCAAATGCACCTACATTTGGGCTTCTTGGAGTGCCTCCTCTGAGCGGAGGAATCACCCAACTTGTCGCTCGCCCCCGACGCCTCGGTTCCCGCGGAAGCCATCGGAGCCACGATCGCGGACGGCGATGATCGAGTAGCCCGCCGACTCCCCAAAATGGATGACAATGCGGTGGGAGGGGAAGGTGCCTCCCCCGCTCTCCCTGACGCGAAGGCGAAGCGAATCTGAAGGAAAACGATCCGCTCGCTACCTCCCGATTCTGGACGAACATCCTTGCGTCGATCGCGTGTGTCATAACGGCCACGGGCTTGCGGGAGCAGTTATCGGGTGGGCTGCTTGGACGCAGGTGACCCGTCACGTCCGGAGATGGGGTCCCCCGTGCGCGACCATTAGCAAGAAGGCCCAAGCGGCTCATGGCAAGAAGTCGCCATCCAACTTGTTGTGGCACGCTATCAATGTTAGGAGTCGTGAGACGGTTGTCGGCGTAGTGAGAAGAAATAATAAATTCGGTTCGCCTCAGGGGACGAAGGTCGGCGGCTCTCTCTTTGGTGGGGCTCACCAAAAAAAAAAAAACCAAGATGGGGGCCGCAGCAGTCTCCCATCGAAAACTTTCAATGGGCTCGTCCCCATTCGTTTGCCTTGCTTCTGGTCGAGAGGGTTATTCAACGGTACTGGAGGTGGCGATAGCGAAAGACGACGATCTGGTGAGAAGAGAGAGATTCGATAGCGGTTAGCGTTGCATCATGTGACTCCACTGACTTTCGGAGAAATCTATTAATGTTAGAAAAAATATATTATATAATAACTCTTAAATTTTTATATAATAAAAATTGATAATTGAAATAATAAATTGATAGTTGTACTGCTGCCTAGTCTGCATGAACCGGAGAGCAAATGCACCTACATTTGGGCTTCTTGGAGTGCCTCCTCTGAGCGGAGAAATCACCCAACTTGTCGCTCGCCCCGACGCCTCGGTTCCCGCGGAAGCCATCGGAGCCAACGATCGTGGACGACGATGATCGAGTAGCCCGCCGACTCCCCAAAATGGATGACAATGCGGTGGGAGGGGAAGGTGCCTCCCCCGTTCTCCCTGACGCGAAGGCGAAGCGAATATGAAGGAAGACGATCCGCTCGCTGCCTCCCGATTCTGGACGAACATCCTTGCGTCGATCGCGTGTGCCGTAACGGTCGCACGGGCTTGCGGGAGCAGTTATCGGGTGGGCTGCTTGGACGCAGGTGACCCGTCACGTCCGGAGATGGGGTCCCCCGTGCGCGACCATTAGCAAGAAGGCCCAAGCGGCTCATGGCAAGAAGTCGCCATCCAACTTGTTGTGGCACCCTATCAATATTAGGAGTCGTGAGACGGTTGTCGGCGTAGTGAGAAGAAATAATAAGTTCGGTTCGCCTCAAGGGACGAAGGTCGGCGGCTCTCTCTTTGGTGGGGCTCACCAAAAAAAAAAAAAACCAATATGAGGAACGCAACAGTCTCCCATCGA
The DNA here is from genome assembly GCA_036172225.1 of Cryptocoryne crispatula var. balansae. Lineage (NCBI taxonomy): Eukaryota > Viridiplantae > Streptophyta > Magnoliopsida > Alismatales > Araceae > Cryptocoryne > Cryptocoryne crispatula. Next base: position 4,985,511 of record CM069925.1, on the reverse strand, counting down.
AAACTTTCAATGGGCTCGTCCCCATTCGTTTGCCTTGCTTCTGGTCGAGAGGGTTATTCAACGGTACTGGAGGTGGCGATAGCGAAAGACGACGATCTGGTGAGAAGAGAGAGATTCGATAGCGGTCAGCGTTGCATCACGTGATTCCACTGACTTTCGGAGAAATCTATTAATGTGAGAAAAAATATATTATATAATAACTCTTAAATTTTTATATAATAAAAATTTATAGTTGAAATAATAAATTGATAGTTGTACTGCTGCCTAGTCTGCATGAACCGGAGAGCAAATGCACCTACATTTGGGCTTCTTGGAGTGCCTCCTCTGAGCGGAGGAATCACCCAACTTGTCGCTCGCCCCGACGCCTCGGTTCCCGCGGAAGCCATCGGAGTCAACGATCGCGGACGGCGATGATCGAGTAGTCCGCCGACTCCCCAAAATGGATGACAATGCGGTGGGAGGGGACGGTGCCTCCCCCGTTCTCCCTAACGCGAAGGCGAAGTGAATATGAAGGAAGATGATCCGCTCGCTGCCTCCCGATTCTGGACGAACATCCTTGCGTCGATCGCGTGTGCCGTAACGGTCGCACGGGCTTGCGGGAGCAGTTATCGGGTGGGCTGCTTGGACGCAGGTGACCCGTCACGTCCGGAGAGGGGGTCCCCCGTGCGTGACCATTAGCAAGAAGGCCCAAGCGGCTCATGGCAAGAAGTCGCCATCCAACTTGTTGTGGCACGCTATCAATGTTAGGAGTCGTGAGACGGTTGTCGGCATAGTGAGAAGAAATAATAAGTTCGGTTCGCCTCAGGGGACGAAGGTCGGCGGCTCTCTCTTTGGTGGGGCTCACCAAAAAAAAATCAAGATGAGGGCCGCAACATTCTCCCATCGAAAACTTTCAATGGGCTCGTCCCCATTCGTTTGCCTTGCTTCTGGTCGAGAGGGTTATTCAACGGTACTGGAGGTGGCGATAGCGAAAGACGACGATCTGGTGAGAAGAGAGAGATTCGATAGCGGTCAGCGTTGCATCACGTGACTCCACTGACTTTCGGAGAAATCTATTAATGTGAGAAAAAATATATAGTATAATAAGAATTCAGTAATTGTCCCGCCTTGATACCATTTTTCACATTTCAAAACCATGGATTTGAAGTGAAGGATCTTTGATGAGGAATTATGTCCGATCTGGTATTATCTTACAACCTCAATATGAAAGCATTGAGGTTGAAGGGCCGAGAAAATATTCTCAAGTGAACTTTGTTATGCATCAATGATATGGGATTATATCCAGTTTTCCATCATGAGTGCTGGATTGATTCTGGCAACTACCTGCCTGCTGCATGTTGGTGTTTTAGAAATATCTAAACAGTAATTTTAGATCGAATTTGGATTATCTGTTTGGTTAAACATAGCAGATACAGTACCACAATATCCTCTTTGTTTACATCCCTACTGCTGTTCACAACCAAGTTTATTGGGATTGTTGATTACCCAGCTAGCAGAAGGATGCCTAACTTTGATATTTATGGTTTCATAGTCAAGTCACGCAGCATAGATTTCCAGTTTAAAATTTCCAACTCCCCAAAGGGTATTTCACCTCTTGCTTTAACCTCCCGTCGGAAAAAAGGCAGGTGTTCTTTGGGCTCCATTGTACTTTACTGCTTTTCTGCTTCACATGGGGTGGCTAAATTATACGGTGGGCATCATGGAATGCCGGGTCGGCGACCCGGTCGCCCGGGTCGCCCGACCCGGCCGGATTCCGGGCCGACCGGCCCGGAATCGACCCTGCCGGGCCGGCTTGGAGTCCGGCGGCGGGGGTCGCGCGACCCGGCTTCGGGTCGTGCGACCCGGCTTCGGGTCGCGCGACCCGGCCGACCGGGTCGCACGGTCCTTTTTGACCCCCCCCCCCACTAAGCTGTTAGTGGGGGGGCTTAGTGGGGGGAGGGGGGCTCCCCCCCCCATTTAAGAGAGTTAGTGGGGGGGACTTTCCCCCCCACTCACCCTTCACCATTTACTAAATCCCCCCCCCCCCCTTGGGGGGCTATAAATAGCCCCCAAGGGGGAGGGTTCAACTCACTCCAAGTCTCCAACTCCACACCTCACCTCCTCCCCCGCCCTGGTTGATCACTCTTTCGGTCTTCTTCCTCTCCCTCTTCGATCGCTTTTTCGGTCTCCCCCCTCCTCACTGATCACTCTTTCAGTCATCACCGGTCAACGGCTCGTCCCTCCACTCAGTTCTCACCCCTCGCTCGGATAGTTTCCGCTCCACCTAGTGTCGTTCACACCCTTAAAGCGTTATTTTTGACACTGTCAAAGCGGTTTTTTTGCCATTCTAAATTTTATTTCGTGTTATTTATTTTGTGGATTATTTTTCTAACATGTCTTCCCCAAGCCGTGAGACTTCTCGCTCCACCCGGAATGACCCAGCTTGGCTCCATTGCACGGTCGTGTCAATGGAGCAAAAAAAAGTAAACTTCAAGTATTGCGACAAAGTTCTATACGGTGGAACTTACCGGTTAAAGCATTATCTTGCCGGTATCAAGGGAGATGTTGCACCGTGCACACGGACTCCGCCTGAGGTAAGAGCCCAATTTAGACAGCATCTTCAATCCTTGGAAAGATCCAAAGGAGCTTCAAAGAGGCATCATGACACTGTGCGTGAAGAAATTGCGGAACCCGCAAGACGTTCGCTACACATATACGGCACCGAACAAGAGAGACCAGAAAGAAGTGAATACCAAGATATTGACGAAGGTATGTAATAATTAGTTTTTAATATTTTTCAAAATTTTACGTATTTAACATGGCAAACAGATGACTTAGCAAGAGCCATGGAGGCAAGCCGAAGGTCATTCGCCGACGAAGACATGTATCGACGTACCGGGCGGTTTATGGGTCAAGGTTCTGGCAGTGGGAGTGGACGTGGAAGTGAAAGCGGGAGAGGATCAAATCCTGACCTTGAACAACATGTCCACGATCTCACCGGGATGACGACCCGGCTGATTGGCCCTATAGATCCGGTCATCACACGACCGCGTCAAAGGCAAACCACCATCAACACAGCATTAAAGAACTTGAAATTGTGCAAGGAGAAGATCGGGCGAGCAACTTCCAGATGGTTCTTTCATAGTAGTATACCAGCTAACGCTGCAAAGGGGCCTTACTATGAGTCCATGATTAAGTAACGCTGCAAAGGTTATTTCATTTCGGGACAGCAAGGGTGCAACGAGCAGTTATGCTTCTTAGTCCATGTATGTATAGTTAAATTAAGTCAACTTTATAATTAAGTAATTAACTTATTAATAGCATTATGTACTAAGACATAATGATAATGTGCAGCTGACTGGTAGATGGATCATGGAAGGGCACCAGGATATGAAGACTTGGCTAGTGTTGCAATCCGAGTACTAAGCCAAACTACGTCTGCTTCCGGCTGTGAAAGAAATTGGTCAACGTTTAGCCTTATTCATACCAAGCAAAGGAATAGGCTAACATCACAAAGACTTGAGCAGTTAGTCTACTGTCACTATAACATGAGGTTGAAGCTAAGAAATTTGGAGAAGATAAGAGAGAACCGAGAGGGAGGAGCAAAGATGGGTACAACAAGCAAGTGGAAGACGAATTGAGGTGCCCATTGTACGAAGAACCGAGATTGACTTAGATGAGATATTTCAACGAGGCTTCCTCTAGAAGCACAGGTCAACGAACGTGAGGGGTTGGGTGAACCAGAGTTCAACTCCGATGATCGGGAATGGGCTCAAGGGGAACTTGACAATGTTCCTCTTTCCGAGGAATTTCGGATCCCTCATTCTGTGGCAAAAAGGCAAAAAACTGGACAATCTTCTCGTCAAAGTAGGCAATCAAAGGGCAAAGGTAAACAGATTGCAACTAACCCTCTTGATATTGCTGATCTGGACACAATTGACGAGACAATGGAAGATACACCGGAGCCTAACATCCGAGTGCAATATCAGACGTCGGATGATTCAACTTCAAAAAGTAGTAGTGATGGAGATGACAACACGTACAGCAGAGCGGAAGGAAGCACCGCCGCACCACTTCCGGTCAAGGGAGAACCAATCCACGGACACCCCTTCACGGCAACGACCGCACTTTACGGAAGAGGAGCCGGTTACCCACGCAACACAAGATTATGACCACGGGGCAAGACAACATGGGTATGGTGCGAGTTAGAACCATCGCGGGGTTCTTGGTGCCCATCTTATCAAGGACGGGGATTATGGGATGATGCGGCCTTCATTAGATAGTTCTAGTACGTATTCATATGATAGTTATGGTGGTTCATTTTCGAATTATCGTAGGACAATTGTACGAGGCGGTGAAGAGTATAATCGGTTGTCTATATGTTTAATGCGTCGTACTCTTCCTCAATGTCAGCGGCGGTACATAGATTATGTAGAAGAACAATTTAATGTAATGTTTGAATGAATGTTGAATGAATCTTGTTGAATCACATCTCTTATTCTTAAAAAAAATTGGGTATTTTTTCTGATTTTTTTCTAATTTTTAGGTATTTTTTCTGATTTTTTATATTTTTTTTGTTTTTTTCAAAATAAAAATAAAAAAACCGACCCGGTCGGGCCGGGTTGGGGGCCGGCCGATCCGCAGCCGACCCCGAGTTATCCTTCCTTGGTGGTCCTTGAGGGATTGAGCTGCAAATGGATAGGATTGGGTAGCAGAATTATTTTCTTTTAATTTCATTTCTGATTAAATCCCAATCACTATGTTTTGATTCGGTTATGATTATGTGTTTCTTAACCAAATTCGATAATTTTCAAAGTACATGTTTTTGTACACTAGATTTAATTTAGAAATTAGGTAATGAATTGCACGTAATCACTACAATTTGATACGATCATTTTAAATTTTTGGTTTTACATTTCTTATCATTTTATATCTGGCATATTTTTTGACTTATTTACTTTTTATTTAATGTTGTTTTTAGAGACATGTATTAAAGTTTTATCGAATTTAAAAATGGAAATGAAATAATATAAAATAAAATTCAGATTTTTTCGAAATTCTCTTGGTTTTTATTCAAATCGACTTGAAACTTCAAAATCACTCTCTCGACGTTGAACGCATACAGGAGACATGTGGTATCGTCGCCAGCCTCTCGCTCTCCTTTTTTGTTGATTGAGTGAACAGCTTCCGACAACGTGAAGGTGCTAGTGGATCCCCTCAGGTGCCCACCTGAGGGGATCCCCTCAGCCCCTCTCACAAGGGGCTGAGGTGACAGTGATCTGACGTCTGTCAGATCACTGTCTTGTCCCAGTCATGTCATTCTCTTTGTGAGGGGGCTGAGGGAATCCCCTCAGGTGAGCACCTGAGGGGATCCGCTCTCTTCTTTTAGCTGGGCAAGGACGCTTGCTTCTGAGAAGAAGGGGACTACAACAGGTACATGGACTTTTTTGTTGGCAGCTCTCATGGACTAATAAATAATATGTATTCGGCATGATTATTTAGCATGCATTTAAAGCACATGCAAATATGTAATTCGTCAGATGCAGAAGTTATGCACACAACATGTATATGCATAACATGTCAAGGGGAGATGAAATATCGAGGGTGATAGAAAATACATCATATGGGTCTTTTGTCACTTTTGTTTTTCAATCTAGAGGAGAATGTATATATGTCAAGGAATACAAGAGCAATTTTTGCATTATTCAAACCCTTATATGCAAATATTTCAAGCCAACTTTCACATAAGTTTTACTATGATTGATGCTTTTTATAGCGAAGGCTCATCGATATACATGTCGATTGAATCACAAGCCCAGATCACAATGACTTGAAAGTTACCGGCATATATTCTAAAATTTCAAGCACCCCTTTGATGGATGAGCTTTGTGCTGGGTAGTTGACCCTTTCCCCTGACGAACTAGACAGAGGGGGGGGGGGGGGACGAACCCATAAACAGCCTCGTTAGCTTCTTCTAGGTAATAATCGTCGTCACCGAATAAAAATTCAGCAGGGGGAAGGAAGTAAATGAGCCGCCCAGCAGCACAAGAGAAAAGAAGTCGACAGATCTAACAGAAGATGAAGGAAAATATCAGGTGCTTCGAAATTTTTGGATCAGCAGACTGGAGGCTGACGAATCGATGAACCTAACATTGTGCCCGTCTTTCTTAATTGCATCCACAATCAATGTCCTTTAAATAAATAGTCAAGAGAGAGATAGAGGGGGACCATGTAGTTCCCCTTCCCCCTAGATATCACTCGGAAAAACTATTTGAATACAGGCTATTGTGCCCACCCTGGCTTGGTGTTGACTCCGTTTCCTCCACCCATCATCGCCGCCGTCAGCGGCTCTCGTCTCTGCTTCTGAGCCGCCGCCGGGCAGCGCATTATCCACCCTGACTGACCCTCTCTCTCTCTCTCTCCGCCTCGGAAACTGTCTCCGGCGAAACTCACGGCGCCGCCGCCGCAGCCCCGTAAAACCCATTTATGTGGGCTCTCCTCTTTCGCGGATCAACGAAGTAGACGAGTAAAGAACGCGTAGAAGAATGTTAATTAGCACATACCAATTAGAGAAAGAGGAGGGGGGTGGGCGCGAGCGCGATCCGCCGGTAAAAATTGTATTCGATTAACTGTTCCTTAAGACACCGCTAACAGCCATCCAAAACGACGCGCCAAACGAGAACTTCGTTGAACATACCACGCACAAGATTATTTTTGCATTCTTGTAAGGAAAAGCATGAGGTTTGTCTGATCATAGAGGACGAAAATATTCTAATAAGAAAGTGCGGAAGGGGTACGGAATTGCACCGGAACTAGTCAACAAAATAACCTTTCACCGTTTCCCCTCGTGGAATCATCACAGCTCCGAGAAATACCATCACCGTCTGTTGAACCTGTCCAACCAAAATTGCCTTATAAAAAGGGCATCAATTAACGTTCATAACTAGCAAAGCACAAAGAATTACCCACAATATGACGCGGTTTTTCGTTCAGACGACTTTCCGTACGTAGTTTATAACCCAGCTGGGTTTCTGTTCCACGACAGATACGATGGATCTCCGAGAGGCCTACATGGAAATGTAAGCATATAGATCGTCATGTGAACTTGAATTAAAAAAAATCAAGGGATTTTCAATTTCCAGTCCTAAAATGGATGCACATATTATTTTCTAGTCTCACCGTTTAACAATTTTAGTCCAGGTATTGTTAGTTTTAAATTTTTTTCGTCCTTTCCATCAACATGAAAACATTAGTGTGTAACAGTTGCAAAACACCTCTTTTAACAAGTTTCGCTACAAAAATATAACATTGTAACAAAAACTAAATTTATCATGCCACCAAACACCCTGTAAATCTTGCAGGTGGATGCAGCAAGGACACAATGTTCTAAACATAGACTGTAAAACGATCTCCATACGGTGAGAAGGGTAAAGGGGAGAGAGAACTGACCTCGGTTTAATCACATAAACCAAGACGAAGCTTATCGCAAGGAAGAGAGAGAGGCTGCCGATCGTCAGATAAGCAACTCCGAGAAAATCATTATGTCCGCCTATCCAAGATGTGGTGGAGAGAACCAGTTTCTTCTTTCCATCAAAACTGTACGTGTTGTAGTTGTTCTGTATTGCAACTGTTATTTCCTCTGCAGGCTTAAGGTCCTCCTCTATTCTTCCATAGAGCTTTCTGAAGGTTGGAAAGGCTGCAGTTCTCATCCATACTATGAGGTCGTCCTGCTCGCTCAGCTGCAGAAGTTGACACAAGCATCGATTAATCTGGACAACGACTTCAACTGCCAAAGCAAGTAATGTCGAATACAAGATTGCCAATCTGAGAATTTACACGGTACTCACGGGAATGCTAGAATTCAGTTTAGCACCTCCGATCAGACCTCCGCTCTGGGAATTCTTTGGGTAGACATTACTGCCAAACTTGCTGCCTTTGTCACTTTTCCAAGCTATATCTTTCTTGTTTACTTCTATGACCTTCTTATTTAGTGAAAATCTATACGTGTCATTGAACATGCTCCAGGCAATGAGACCACAGGGAACAATTGGAGCCCCATTGGAGGTGGTACCTTCGGGCACGCAGGATGTTGTTTCACGTTCGCTTGCCTTATTCCGGAGCTGTTTGTCACTTCGGCTCTTGACATACCTGAAGCATTGTTTACAACAGTCAATTATACTGCTTGTATACCCCCATATACTTCCCTAATGCTTCCCAATGCTTACATTGATGCTATTGAACAGCATAGAAAGACAGGTTTTAGCATCCTTAGCCTATCTTTGCATCTGTTCATTTTGAGACTAGCACTAGGCCTGGTGCTTGATGTTCCTGTGAAACCTTTAAGAAAATTTCTTAAGATTCCTATACTTGTTTAAACCAGCAATATATGCAATGACTATCTCAACAAAATGTCGAGGAATTGTGCTAGCTATGCGCTCGGCTTGACAACCTAAATAACTGATAGTTGAAGCCGGTCTGACCAGAATGGACAACATGGCATGTGTTTTAAGGTATTCAACAATACTTAGAAGATATCTGGATAAAAAAAATTTAGTAGATTATCAGGGTGCATGATCTTTTCCTTTTACCGGGCATCGATCTAAAAGGTTTGAAGATTATAGAGATTTCTTTGCAACTTTTTCCTTGAAATTCCCACTTCTTTCGATGAGATGAACGAAAAGAAGTAAAGAATCCAGTAGACAGGTCAGTTAATGATTTTATTCATTACATTCACTAGTGGAAATGAAGTGGAAACAGTTGAAGTACGATGATATTTTATTAATAGGATTGCCCATGGAAAGACAACGGGCAAAACGAATCATTTTGCTTCAATCTACTTAGGGGTGTTCAGGTAATTCGGTTAAACTAGTAAATCGAATCATCGGGCTGCTTGGCCTGTGGCCCTTGGCCCTGCACTGGGCAGTCTGTTACTGGGCCCTGCAGGCAGCCTGTAGCCGTAGGTACCCTTAGTCTTACGGCCGTTTAGTCTCACATCCCCATCATAGAAGTAGACAGATGTTATTTTATCTATAAAATGATAATATCAAGTTAAGAACATTCATAGTCAAGTTTCGATTTGCTTCTGGTTTTAGCAAAATAGTTATAAAATCAAACCGAACCGAATCGTGTACACTGGTACATCTACCTAGTTTTCATTTCTGACAGAATTTACTTCATAAGAAAAAAGACATACTGAAGAACTTTCATCTGCATTCAAAAGTAATTCAAGCTTGCATCTGACTTTGACTAATGATAATCTTTGACAAACATAGGCATGCAGTATTTTATCTTTCCATATGATGAGAATCTTAGACCAAATGACTATAAATATGGTCAAGTCATTTAGTATGACATGGTAATTTCAATCAGAATAGAAAATGACCTGCTTAAGGAGATATAACTCACAAAAAAATGGTAAACATTGCAACTATAAGCATGCCCATAGACTACTTGGTACTTTCCAAGACCACCCTATATCCCTTGATGATAACTGTCGATTAACAGACTTATCATGTGAAGGCTGATAAACCTCGTACACATCATGGTATCTTTGTCAGTTTAATTGACATATACAACTATGTAGCACAAGATTGTCATAGAATATTTTAAGCCACTCCTATTCATTGCTGATACTCAGTCTGCAACCAAGGAAATGGTTTTAAATTCTACATGTTGAAAAGATAAAAAAAAGAGGAAATCGACTCCGGCTCCCATATTTTACGACGAATTATTTTTTTGTCCCAGTCATCCCATTCATTATTTATTAATCCTATTATCATAAAATATTTAACTTCCGCCCCTACTAACCACTAACCCCGTCAACTCATGTAAGTTTGAATCTCACTTTCCCATTTTACCCCCATCCCAAGCAACAGAGTAAGAAAAGTCACCCTTAATAGATGTTGACGGTGGCTCCTCCGACGGCAAGTGCAAGACGGTGCGCTAGGTAGACTTCGATGGCAAAAAGGGTACGCTCCGGATGGTGGCGGCCATGCTGCTACTTGTGCAGCCACAGCTCAGATGTCGGCCACAAGCGCAGGCCAGTCGAGGACTTGATCCGACGAGTCAGACAGGTGATGTTTAGCCGCAGAAGGGAGCAACGCTGGGATCGCCGGCCAAGGAAGCCGACATTGCCGCTGTGGGTGGGTTTCAATCAAGGGTTCCGTGGAGGAGGTGAGCCTTCAAAAAATGGGAACATTCACCGCCTTTATCGCCGCCGTGGGTGGGTTCGATCGACGGTTTCATGGAGGAAAATCTGCGGAAAAGGGGAGCTTTTGCCACCTTTGTCACTGCTGTGGGTGGGTTTGATCGAGGGTTTCACGGAGGCGAGCCTTTGGAAAGCGGGAACTTTCGCCGCCTCTGTCGCGCCGCTGTGGGTGGGTTGGATCGAGGGTTTCATGGTGCCGTTAGGGTAATTTGGAAAATAAAAATTATGGATCAAGTGAGATAACGGAGGGAACATAAAATTTTATTTATGATAACGTTGGAACTTTAAAATAAGTATGATAACGGTGGAACTTTTAAATAATTTTTGGTATGTAATAGGACCCATAATTAAAAACCCCTAATAAAAATGAACAAACAAACCTTCGATGATTCTGATAGAAGTTATCAAGTTCATAGTAAATATAGATGGGACTCGTCATAAGTTTTGGGACCTGAAATATTCACAAAGCACACAGACGTTAGTATATCGACAATTAGCCTTGTGAAATTATCCAGCTAAGCTTGGAATTTCGTCACGATGTGTAGAAACATAACAATGCATCAGCATCAGACATACATGGGGTACCAAGGAGCCATGTAGAGACCTACACTTAATCTTCTGATGCAAGCTTTGTCGATCGCACTGTTCTGAATATAAGCAACTTTATCAGTTTGCAGGTGTTCAGGAACGCAGGCTAGATCATATCGATCCACGATTTCAACCACCTACATTGAATAGTGAGAAATCAATAGGTCCCGAGACAATTAAAATGTAAGGCATTCACACAAATTAGAGGAGTCGGAATACCCTCTGAGAAGCAGACAACGAGACAAGTCCAACTGGGATGAAGATCAGACCAATACACGTGAATACTGAGATGACCTGTAAGAGACCATTTTCAAGATCATAAGCAAATCCTGTATTCTTCCTTGAGCTCCAAAAGCAGCGCCCTAATCTCGGTACTTCGCATCTAATTAATGTCGCTGAATAACATACCCATCCCGGTGTCAAAATAGGCTTCCAAGCAGGAAGTTCTTGTTGCGTAAATCTTGAATCTGCATTTTAACAGCAGAACAGAACATTACCGACAATGCAGAACTTCTCGTATCAGCAATTCATCGATTATCCCTCCAATACAAAGAACAACGCAGAGATTGATCTCGAACGAAGAAATAAGATTCTCGCAAAACAAACACAGGCAAATAAATAAAAAAGGGACCGAGGACCAACAGGGGCGTCCAAGACCTAGGTAACGAGAAAAGAGAGATCATCACAAGGACGAGCATCGTACTGCTGCCTAGTCTGCATGAACCGGAGAGCAAATGCACCTACATTTGGGCTTCTTGGAGTGCCTCCTCTGAGCGGAGGAATCACCCAACTTGTCGCTCGCCCCCGACGCCTCGGTTCCCGCGGAAGCCATCGGAGCCACGATCGCGGACGGCGATAATCGAGTAGCCCGCCGACTCCCCAAAATGGACGACAATGCGGTGGGAGGGAAGGTGCCTCCCCCGTTCTCCCTGACGCGAAGGCGAAGCGAATATGAAGCAAGACGATCCGCTCGCCGCCTCCCGATTCTGGACGAACATCCTTGCGTCGATCGCGTGTGCCGTAACGGTCGCACGGGCTTGCGGGAGCAGTTATCGGGTGGGCTGCTTCGACGCAGGTGACCCGTCACGTCACGTGCGCTGGAGCTCGGATCCGAGATCTCGCTACGTGTCCCCCCTAAATCGGCACGTGTTATTTAAGCATGGACCTGCTCGGGGATGCCAATGGGTAGACGGCAGGTGGGATAGTAAAGAATGTATCTATTCACTATTTATTAATTATCAGTAATGAGTATATTCGCATATACTGTTTTATATTGATGACTAAAATTGATTAACAGATATCTAAATATATTGTATATGTGATGATCCGATATATTAAAACAAATGATAATAACAAAGCGTAAGTTGAAAATAAAAATATAAGATAAAATACACACTAGAAATATCAAACAAATACCTACAAAACTATAACGTCTTCATTGTAATTTTTTTAATATAAGATAAAAAATAAAATGACAAGATTACTACTTTTTTATCTTTGACACAAGTTAGATGTTGAGTGTTGAGATATCTTGATATATAGGCCATCAATTTGATTTGATTTTTTTATTATGTATCAGTTGAATTAATAAATTATCCATTTTCGATCCTGATAGTTGAAATAATAAATTGATAGTTGTCCATTTTCGATTCGATTTGATTTTTTTATTATGTGTCTGTTGAATTAATAAATTGATAGTTGTACTGCTGCCTAGTCTGCATGAACCGGAGAGCAAATGCACCAATATTTGGGCTTCTTGGAGTGCCTCCTCTGAGCGGAGGAATCACCCAACCTGTCGCTCGCCCCCGATGCCTCGGTTCCCGCGGAAGCCATCGGAGCCACGATCGCGGACGGCGATGATCGAGTAGCCCGCCGACTCCCCAAAATGGATGACAATGCGGTGGGAGGGGAAGGTGCCTCCCCCGTTCTCCCTGACGCGAAGGCGAAGCGAATCTGAAGGAAGACGATCCGCTCGCTGCCTCCCGATTCTGGACGAACATCCTTGCGTCGATCGCGTCTGCCGTAACGGTCGCACGGGCTTGCGGGAGCAGTTATCGGGTGGGCTACTTCGACGCAGGTGACCTGTCACGTCCGGAGAGGGGGTCCCCCGTGCGCGACCATTAGCAAGAAGGCCCAAGCGGCTCATGGCAAGAAGTCGCCATCCAACTTGTTGTGGCACGCTATCAATGTTAGTAGTCGTGAGACGGTTGTCGGCATAGTGAGAAGAAATACTTAGTCCGGTTCGCCTCAGGGGACGAAGGTCGGCGGCTCTCTCTTTGGTGGGGCTCACCAAAAAAAAAAAAAACCAAGATGAGGGCCGCAGCAGTCTCCCATCGAAAACTTTCAATGGGCTCGTCCCCATTCGTTTGCCTTGCTTCTGGTCGAGAGGGTTATTCAACGGTACTGGAGGTGGCGATAGCGAAAGACGACGATCTGGTGAGAAGAGAGAGATTCGATAGCGGTCAGCGTTCCATCACGTGACTCCACTGACTTTCGGAGAAATCTATTAATGTGAGAAAAAATATATAATATAATAACTCTTAATTTTTATATAATAAAAATTGATAGTTGAAATAATAAATTGATAGTTGTACCGCCTAGTCCGCATGAATCGGAGAGCAAATGCACCTACATTTGGGCTTCTTGGAGTGCCTCCTCCGAGCGGAGGAATCACCCAACCCGTCGCTCGCCCCCGACGCCTCGTTTCCCGCGGAAGCCATCGGAGCCACGATCGCGGACGACGATAATCGAGTAGCCCGCCGACTCCCCAAAATGGATGACAATGCGGTGGGAGGGGAAGGTGCCTCCCATGTTCTCCCTGACGCGAAGGCGAAGCGAATCTGAAGGAAGATGATCCGCTCGCTGCCTCCCGATTCTGGACGAACATCCTTGCATCGATCGTGTGTGCCGTAACGGTCTCACGGGCTTGCGGGAGCTATCGGGTGGGGCCGCTTGGACGCGAGTGACCCGTCACGTCCGGAGAGGGGTCCCCCGTGCGCGACCATTAGCAAGAAGGCCCAAGCGGCTCATGGCAAGAAGTTGCCATCCAACTTGTTGTGGCACGCTATCAATGTTAGGAGTCGTGAGACGGTTGTCGGCGTAGTGAGAAGAAATAATAAGTTCGGTTCGTCTCAGGGGACGAAGGTCGGCGGCTCTCTCTTTGGTGGGGCTCACCAAAAAAAAAAAAACCAAGATGAGGGCCGCAGCAATCTCCCATCGAAAACGTTCAATGGGCTCGTCCCCATTCGTTTGCGTTGCTTCTGGTCGAGAGGGTTATTCAACGGTACTGGAGGTGGCGATAGCGAAAGACGACGATCTGGTGAGAAGAGAGAGATTCGATAGCGGTCAGCGTTGCATCACGTGAATCCACTAACTTTCGGAGAAATCTATTAATGTGAGAAAAAATATATAATATAATAAATCTTAATTTTTATATAATAAAAATTGATAGTTGAAATAATTAATTGATAGTTGTACTGCTGCCTAGTCTGCATGAACCGGAGAGCAAATGCACCTACATTTGGGCTTCTTGGAGTGCCTCCTCTGAGCGGAGGAATCACCCAACCTGTCGCTCGCCCCGACGCCTCGTTTCCCGCGGAAGCCATCGGAGCCCCGATCGCGGACGACGATACTCGAGTAGCCTGCCGACTCCCCAAAATGGATGACAATGCGGTGGGAGGGGAAGGTGCCTCCCCTGTTCTCCCTGACGCGAAAGCGAAGCAAATCTGAAGGAAGACGATCCGCTCGCTGCCTCCCGATTCTGGACGAACATCCTTACGTCGATCGTGTGTGCCGTAACGGTCGCACGGGCTTGCGGGAGCAGTTATCGGGTGGGCTGCTTGGACGCAGGTGACCCGTCACATCCGGAGAGGGGGTCCCCCGTGCGCGACCATTAGCAAGAAGGCCCAAGCGGCTCATGGCAAGAAGTCTCCATCCAACTTGTTGTGGCACGCTATCAATGTTAGTAGTCGTGAGACGGTTGTCGGCATAGTGAGAAGAAATAATAAGTTCGGTTCGTCTCAGGGGACGAAGGTCAGCGTCTCTCTCTTTGGTGGGGCTCACAAAAAAAATATAAACCAAGATGAGGGCCGCAGCAGTCTCCCATCGAAAACTTTCAATGGGCTCGTCCCCATTCGTTTGCCTTGCTTCTGGTCGAGAGGGTTATTCAACGGTACTGGAGGTGGCGATAGCGAAAGACGACGATCTGGTGAGAAGAGAGAGATTCGATAGCGGTCAGCGTTCCATCACGTGACTCCACTGACTTTCGGAGAAATCTATTAATGTGAGAAAAAATATATAATATAATAACTCTTAATTTTTATATAATAAAAATTGATAGTTGAAATAATAAATTGATAGTTGTACTGCTGCCTAGTCTGCATGAATCGGAGAGCAAATGCACCTACATTTGGGCTTCTTGGAGTGCCTCCTCTGAGCGGAGGAATCACCCAACCTGTCGCTCGCCCCCGACGCCTCGTTTCCCGCGGAAGCCATCGGAGCCACGATCGCGGACGACGATAATCGAGTAGCCCGCCGACTCCCCAAAATGGATGACAATGCGGTGGGAGGGGAAGGTGCCTCCCATGTTCTCCCTGACGCGAAGGCGAAGCGAATCTGAAGGAAGATGATCCGCTCGCTGCCTCCCGATTCTGGACGAACATCCTTGCATCGATCGTGTGTGCCGTAACGGTCTCACGGGCTTGCGGGAGCAGTTATCGGGTGGGCTGCTTGGACGCAGGTGACCCGTCACGTCCGGAGAGGGGGTCCCCCGTGCGCGACCATTAGCAAGAAGGCCCAAGCGGCTCATGGCAAGAAGTTGCCATCCAACTTGTTGTGGCACGCTATCAATGTTAGGAGTCGTGAGACGGTTGTCGGCGTAGTGAGAAGAAATAATAAGTTCGGTTCGTCTCAGGGGACGAAGGTCGGCGGCTCTCTCTTTGGTGGGGCTCACCAAAAAAAAAAAACCAAGATGAGGGCCGCAGCAATCTCCCATCGAAAACGTTCAATGGGCTCGTCCCCATTCGTTTGCGTTGCTTCTGGTCGAGAGGGTTATTCAACGGTACTGGAGGTGGCGATAGCGAAAGACGACGATCTGGTGAGAAGAGAGAGATTCGATAGCGGTCAGCGTTGCATCACGTGACTCCACTAACTTTCGGAGAAATCTATTAATGTGAGAAAAAATATATAATATAATAAATCTTAATTTTTATATAATAAAAATTGATAGTTGAAATAATTAATTGATAGTTGTACTGCTGCCTAGTCTGCATGAACCGGAGAGCAAATGCACCTACATTTGGGCTTCTTGGAGTGCCTCCTCTGAGCGGAGGAATCACCCAACCTGTCGCTCGCCCCCGACGCCTCGTTTCCCGCGGAAGCCATCGGAGCCACGATCGCGGACGACGATAATCGAGTAGCCTGCCGACTCCCCAAAATGGATGACAATGCGGTGGGAGGGGAAGGTGCCTCCCCTGTTCTCCCTGACGCGAAAGCGAAGCAAATCTGAAGGAAGACGATCCGCTCGCTGCCTCCCGATTCTGGACGAACATCCTTGCGTCGATCGTGTGTGCCGTAACGGTCGCACGGGCTTGCGGGAGCAGTTATCGGGTGGGCTGCTTGGACGCAGGTGACCCGTCACGTCCGGAGAGGGGGTCCCCCGTGCGCGACCATTAGCAAGAAGGCCCAAGCGGCTCATGGCAAGAAGTCTCCATCCAACTTGTTGTGGCACGCTATCAATATTAGGAGTCGTGAGACGGTTGTCGGCGTAGTGAGAAGAAATAATAAGTTCGGTTCGTCTCAGGGGACGAAGGTCGGCGGCTCTCTCTTTGGTGGGGCTCACCAAAAAAAAAAAACCAAGATGAGGGCCGCAGCAATCTCCCATCGAAAACTTTCAATGGGCTCGTCCCCATTCGTTTGCCTTGCTTCTGGTCGAGAGGGTTATTCAACGGTACTGGAGGTGGCGATAGCGAAAGACGACAATCTGGTGAGAAGAGAGAGATTCGATAGCGGTCAGCATTGCATCACGTGACTCCACTGACTTTCGGAGAAATCTATTAATGTGAGAAAAAATATATAATATAATAAATCTTAAATTTTTATATAATTAAAATTGATAGTTGAAATAATAAATTGATAGTTGTACTGCTGCCTAGTCTGCATGAACCGGAGAGCAAATGCACCAACATTTGGGCTTCTTGGAGTGCCTCCTCTGAGCGGAGGAATCACCCAACATGTCGCTCACCCCCGACGCCTCGGTTCCCGCGGAAGCCATCGGAGCCACGATCGCGGACGGCGATGATCGAGTAGCCCGCCGACTCCCCAAAATGGATGACAATGCGGTGGGAGGGGAAGGTGCCTCCCCCGTTCTCCCTGACAAGAAGGCGAAGCGAATCTGAAGGAAGACGATCCGCTCACTGCCTCCCGATTCTGGACGAACATCCTTGCGTCGATTGCGTGTGCCGTAACAGTCGCACGGGCTTGCGGGAGCAGTTATCGGGTGGGCTGTTTGGACGCAAGTGACCCGTCACGTGCTCGGGAGCTCGGATCTGAGATCTCCCCGCGTGTCCCCCCTAAATCGGCACGTGTTATTTAAGCATGACCTGCGCCGGGATGCAAATGGGTAGACGCCAGGTGGGATAGTAAAGAATATATCTATTTACTATTTATTAATTATTAGTAATGAGAATATTCGCATACTTTTTATATTGTTGACTACAAATGATTGACAGATATCTAAAAGTACTATACATGTGATTATCCGATGCACTGAAATAAATGATAAAAAATTTAAGTTGAACATAAAAATGTAAAAGAAAATACACATTAGAAATATCAAAAAATACCTACAAAACTATTACGTCTTCATTGTAAATTTTTCTGATATAAGATAAAAATTAAAATAACAAGATTGCTCCTTTTTTTAACTTTGACACAAATTAGAAGCTTAGTGTTCAGATATCTTAATATATAGGCCATCAATTGATTTGATCTTTTTTTGATTATGTATCAGTTGAATTAATAAATTATCCATTTTCGAAAAGATCCGTTGTTATCCCAATGCCCTAGGGTCGACATTAATAAGATTACAAGTACTAAATTTTAAGAACGAGAAAGGCATAAACCTAAAAGAAAACTATTTTGAAATAATGTTATATTATATACATTTGGGACCAAAAATAAAATTGAAAATTTCAGTTAATTCAGTTCATAAAGATATAGATCAAGCTGAACCAAATATGAACACCACAAATGCAATTTTTAGCCTTTTTACATCGCATGTGCATTCTCCTCTTTTAAGAAGGGGAATCAGTCAGCTTTAAGGACGATAATTTGGAATGTCATCCTAACAAACATTGTTCTTATCAAAATTTCCAACAACATAACTGCATGAAGTTTTCTATTTTCGCGTCTACCTCATTGTTACAAGGATATATATATATATATATATATATATATATATATATATATATATATATCTGAAGACACATTTGGGGCATGTTTATCTCCGAGCTGGGTAAAGATCAACTCAGCCAAAAATGTGTGGGTAGGTCTACAGATGCTCAGAAACGAGCTATCTGTTCCGACTACCACCATCTGTCCATAAATCTCTATAGGTGGTGCCCAGATCAAGATTGCAGTGCAAGAGTTTGTCGGGAAAACCAGAAGAGATCTGGTCTCCTGTTGAGACATGAATATGGTTTGTGAGAAGGGTCGGAATGATCCACTGAGGCGCATGTATTTACAAGTGTTGACTAACCCAAAAAAATTTTACTCCGTGGCAAGAAGAGGGAAAAAAAAGATATTTATCCTGGTGTGTATGTTGACCAAAATCTCAAGCGGTTCAGCTTGATTCTCAGAACGCCAAGAGTGAGATCTTGTCCAGGAAGTGTGGAGGAAATATCTACTCACCTGCTTTGAAGAGAACCGATCTGCCAATAAAAGAAAGTAGGCATGTTAGATGGCCATACATGAATATTTTCCCCTGTTGTCACCGGCTTTAAAACTTCGACAACAGATTATCAAGATGGATATCGATGTTAGACGCATTTATCACAAAATTGATAATATCGAATAAGGATACTGTCGTCAATGTGTGAGTGAGGAATTAGAGCAAGATAAAGAAATCAATCCCTGTTTGCCCTTGACGATGAGACTAAATTTGGGATGACATGTATGCAACCTCACTGGATTGTTAGTCTGAAATCATGGTTAACATGATCTTCATGTGAGGGAAACCATGAACGAGAAAGAACTAATAAGATTAAGCTACAAGGTTTTCCCAACGAATGTGAAACTCATGGTAATGAAGTCAGGGAGCATACCTTTTGTAGAAATGATTTCGGAATGATGAAGTGCACTAGAATCCAATGAAGATACCACAATCAACCATCAGGTAATATTGTGTACACGCAGGCGGTGGAGAACCCCTGCAATACTGGGAAAAAGAAGGCAAGACCATGCAAAATGTGAACTCTGAAGCTAAGAGCTAGTTCAACTAATATATCATGTACTGTGGCTTTTGCTTGTACTTTCATTATACCTGCAGTTCTGTGGTACCCTCCATGTAAACAGCTGAGCACCCTGGATACTAGGGTGGGAGGACATGTATGTGGTCCAATCTTCGTGCATGACTCTAAGATCATTAAGTTTACTCTTTAGACCAATGCAGCAATTTGCATGCATCGTACACACCTTGTTGAAGTCTCTGCTTGGTTCACATATCCCACCAAAATAGGCAGTATCCAGGAATCTCATGTTTAATCCAAGGTCATGGGTAAACGGATCATGCTTAATAAAGTTCAGCACATCCTGGTCGTGAAACCCTGGATAATCATCTCTTGAAGAGAACCAAAATTTGTAAAACTCTCTAGTCTTGTGAGTCGACTTTACATAGTTGAAGCCTCCATTAAGTATATTTCGCAGGTCGGTTGAGTTGCCAATGAAGTGGTCGCATGCAATCTGGAAATCACTATCAGGATAAAAATGTGGCAGAGGGTCTCGGAACCACATGACATCAGCATCCTAAAAAAAGTGTAAAAAATAAGACAACAATGGTACAAGACATCAAAAATCACATTTTCATGTATGAAACTGACACTGGAAGATTTAACCTTGATGATGATATCACAAAAACGTGTGTAAGCTTGAAGAACAAATAGTGCTTACTATCATGAACTATATAAAATAATAGGTATTCTCTTGAACATTTGCTGGGCACTTTGCTTATCAAGGTAAACCCAAAAGTTTAACATTCGAAGGTTCTGGGAGCAGTTTGTTATACAAAGACATTCACCAATACACAAGTAGAAAGAGTTTGTGTTGGTAAAAATAAAACAAAATGAACTAGTATAAACTAATAACTATAAATGGTTAGATCATTAGTTACTTTTGCAGCTCAGCAATCACACAGAAAAAAAACTCCATTTTCTGATAATAAATCCTAGCTATTGTGAGGTGACATTGGGAAACAAGCACATGGTTATTGGATAGATCAACTATCTCATGTAGTGCCTATTAAATTATCAAGAAAATCAGGCTTTATCTCAATTTTTTGCTCCTTAGAGCAGTGAGCTAGACTTGAAATATTTAATCCTCGTATGAATATTAAAATTGTGTAATCACTCGGGAACAAGAAATTAGATACCCAGCTAAGCCTAAAACATAAAAATATGGAAGTACCGTGAAAATGAAGTTATATCCCATTTCAAGAATGATCCTCAGGAAATCAATTCTCCTCCACATCATTTCCAAGTATCCATCAGTCATGAATTCCTTTTCTTCTGAGAAGTCAATCCCCTCAGTTACTAGAGCATAACAGTGGATATGTATAGACTTGCACCTTAGATATGCATTTTGGTCCAAGGCAACAATTATCAAGTGCTTCAAAAGTCTGTTTGTACGATCCCCAATCTGGAAGCTTTTAAGAAAAAAGTCAATGACAGAATTAGATGATGCCCATGCTGCATTCAATGTAGTCAGTATGACGGTCTTATCCACCATGGTTGCCCTTTCTAGAACAGCCGCCAGACTCAGCTCACTGATATCCTGCAGTGGTTGCAAAGAACAATTATAAAAGAAAAAAGAATGGAGATGCTTTTTATGATCCAACTGTTAAATATCATGTAAGCCCTCTCCGTTTGGGTTGTAAAAGGGGTCCAAGAACTAATTTTCTATCACCTGAATCAACCAAAAAAGAAATCTGACGTGAAAACAGGGTAATCTGCAGATATCATGGTTCAGATTCACAAGGAAAAAATCCTAATGGGAATCATGTTCCGGCTGATCCAGGATCTACCCATTTCAGAGTCGGAAATTTCTCTATCTTATTACAAACAACAAAGAAAATAAGTTGTTCCAGTTTTTAAAATCCCTAATACCAAATGGTCATATCCTGCGCAAGACAATTCCTTATGATAGTGAGCGCAAAAAAAAAAAAATACAGCTCAAGTTTTACAACTGCACAATATGGAACATCTTAGCTTCAAATATATCATCCGGTCTGCAAATAAGTATACGGGTGCATTATTGCATTTGCATATAAGGAAAAAATAAACTTAGACATGGGTTTTTAACAGAATTATTATTGTGCCATCACCCGTGAACTTGTGGGGGCAACATCAAACTTGTGTACATGTCTTGGCATGACTAAGTTTAAATGTAACGAACCCTAAGTTATATTTTTAATCGACTAATTTCCACCACATGATGTAAGAAACATCAAGTTATGAACATTTGAAATGTATGAATGAAACTAGTAATTATTAAAGACTTTAATTTTGTTATAATGGAAAATGTCATGTAGCGCTTCATACAAGATACTCATCTCAATTGCCTAGGGAACCACATAACAAATATGAACAGGTAAAAGATGATGATCTAGTGGATAAGAAGATTAACATCATTCTAACACCCTGCATATAAGTAGGTTGAAAAGAATAATCAATAGACTACCAACAATTCTAACTAGTATTTTATCAGAATTTAAGCAGGAAAGATCTCGAGGTTCTTTTTTAATGGACTATTTCTCACCATATGTTATGGGAATATTTTTAAAGTCAAGCTTGCAAAACAAGTGATACATTAAATATAAAGCTTTCTTTAAGATGGAAATGTCATGTAGAGATTGAGAAAACAGGGTGGTGATGTCAGTTTTCTAGGAAATTAAATAGCAAATGGGACTGCCAGAAGAAGACAATGTAGTATACAAGGAAACAAAATAATAGCATGATCCTGACATCAAACGATGTCAAAAGACAGAATCAAAAAGATTACCAACAACTTGACCAGAAATTTTCTTAGTTATAGTATCAAAAATGGTACTATATCAAGTTTGATATTAATATTTCTAGATGATATAGTATCAATATCAATATATTACATAACATACTTGTTTGTACTACAAGTTTCAAAATTGATACTATTAGCCAAACACCTCTTTATGATCTACATCAATATCAATTTCAAAATTAATAATGACAGAGGTGTCTAACATTATTACTAAACAGGGCCTTGAGCAGGAATAAGAAACTTCAAATTCAAGTGTGCTTGATTGTGAGCAATCTGAGAACTATCAAGTAGCATAATTGTTGGACCACTTGGTCGATTTAGTTATAAAAATGATATATCAAATGGGACAGCTAGAAGAAGACATTGTAGTATACAAGGAGATAAAATAATAGCATAATCCAGACATCCTATAAACTATGTCAAAAGATAAAATCAAAAGATTACCAATAACTTGACTAGAATTTTTTTCAGAGCTTAAGCAGGAACTCCAAAGTCGTGTGCTTGACAGTGAGCAATCAGGAAACTACCAATTAGCATAATTATTAGACCACTTGGTCAATTTAGTTATAAAAATGATCACTGTCCCATGCCTTCCCATCTAGAGTCTCTTGATTGCCTGGATTTCGATTATATGTGCAAACAAAAGATGGGCTCGACACTAAGCAGAGAAGTATCTTATGCTTTACTTTGTGAATAAGTATGATAATGAATTAAAGTAGTATACTACACGCATTGTGCTATTGACTGCCTCAGTCACAGCCGTTGCAACATCATCTCAAGAAAAAAAAATCCTAGCTAACTGTTATTCAAAACTTGAGCTGAGAAAAAAATATCCAAATTAATATCAAAATTAAGTGGCATCTCCGGAAAGACAAGAAAAAAAACTATCGTATTACTGCACCAGTTAGGCTTCTGCTGCTACTTTTACCATAAACCTCATGAATCCACTATCCATGTCGCATAACACGGCAAAAGAGTCTACCCATCTCCTGAAACAGAGGAATATTCCCACATGGAAAGGATGTTTGTGCAAGGAGCATTCAATTTTTCTCAGGTTTTGAGATATCTAAAGAAACAATATTCGATATTTGTTTACAACATCATTCTCTCGAGAAACATAAGCTGAGAAAAGAAAGCCGCTGTGACAATAGCCAACAATGGTTCCTAGATTTCACAATCTTCCCTCGAAGCAAACAACAGGAGTCCAAGAACATCAAGATTTTGTAATAACATAAAACGCGAAACTAAAACTTTAATTTTCAGAAAGAAATATCAGAGGGGAACATCGAAAACTATGGAGTACAACCACCACAGACAGCTTCTAACCCGCCAATTTACGACGCATAGGTTTCGAACCGGACGAACTAGGGACCGTGACGAGTTAATCCGTGGCGTACCGATTCCGTGGAGCGGCGGGCGGCGGGCATGGACAGCAAGCTCGAGATGGAGGGCACGGGAAATATGGCTGGTCCCGCGGCGGAGTAGATGAGGGCGCACGCGGACGCGAGGGCTGCCAACAGGAGCAACGACCCCACGAAGCGCCTGCCGGAGGCGACGGCTCCCGCCGGCTGCGGGGCCGGTGAGGCGGCCACGCGGGGCCCGAAGCGGAACCGGGCCGCGGCTCCGCGCAGGGGAGCTCGCAGATGCTTCCGCATGGGCTTCAGAGCACAGACCGATGGGAAAGAGGGAGTGTGAGTGAGAGGCCCGCCGCGGGGCATCCCATGATACGCTCCTCCTGCCGAGATGTCGGTTTTCCGACATTCGGTTTTTTGAAGGTCGGAAGAGTCAAAATCTAGATATTGTCTTCAAGTATTGACCGGCGGTTGAAAAAAAAAATATTTACAGCTCTTGGTCATTCTTTTAGAACTTGTTTGGCACAAAATTTTTTTGAGAATAAATCAAATTTATCCCCTGATTTATCTCCGAGTTATCCTCGTATCAAACATGGCCTTATTATGTTCCGATCTCAAGACAGGTGCAAATGGACTCGAGCCGAGTGGAATAGAGTGTATTATTATTATTATTAACTCGTCGATTTTCATGGGTTTGAGTTCGGGCTCGGAGTATTTTTTATTTTGTATTCGAATTTAATTTTTTTGTTTGATCTAATTATATTATGGATTAAACTCGAATTTATCAAAGTTTAATTCCTATTTTTCAGTTCAAATCCCATATAAATTTGTTTATATAAATTTAAATTTAACTTATAAAACTCCAATTTTAACTTGATTTAAAATTAAGTTCGAATATGATTTTATTTTATATGTCTAAATAATATGCATAATTATTGATATTCATAATTTTTTTAAAAAATAAAATATGTAAGCAAATAGTTAATCGAGACAAGATCAAGAGTTTATTCAAACTCGACTTACTTGAGCAATCAAGCTTCAGCTTTTATTTAAATGTATTTATTTAATATAATAAATGATTTATTTTTTTTACCTGAGGAAGTTTCGAGCTTCTACGGGTTGTTTTGTTTAAAAAGGAGTATTCACACCATTAGGGGTGCTTTGTAATTAACGGCAACCGTTACGTGGTATACGGATGCTGAGGGGTCAGATATTGTTTGTTAAAAAAATATGTATATTTTTTTACCATACGTTAAAGAAATGTTCGTGGTCAAATAACTGCGATCAGCACGTACAAATTTAATTTACCATTTTACTTCTTATTTAGTTATTTTCATATCAAATAAATCTCACGAATCCACTCTTCACATTTATATATATTTAACTGTCCTAAATGTTAGTTGTTGAATTATCAGTCATTGTATCCATTAAGATAAAGGATAATCTACAACTGAAACGGTTAACTACTCTTTATCGGTCTGTATATCTACCTACGAAGGGGTCCGATAACAGGATCCGTAACTGTTCCCTGCCCGGCAGGGTTTCCTCGACCTGCAACTCCGCTGTCCCGTTCGAGCTCCGTCCTCCCGCCACGCCGAGGTCAGAAGCTCCATTTCGGAAACACCGCCAGGCAGGAGGAGCGATCCAACATCGGGGGCAGGGGAAGGACATGCAGAAGGAGGAAGAAGAGGTCGGGGTGCGACCTGCCGGGGAGGAAACGAGAGCGAACGGCCGCGGTGAGGCGGGAGACGTCCTGCCGCCATGGGAGCAGCATGCCTCGGTTATCAGCCTCCCGCGCTTCGACTACAGAACGCCCGCCCTCCTCCTCGACGGATCCTGCTCCGGGTTCCTCGTAACCTGCCCCATCAGTGAGCGCGAGTCTCCTGAGATTCTTTCTTCACCTCTTTCGGAGTTTCTACTGTAGCTTATCTCGATGTCGCGGCAACTTGAGCATCCTGTTTTGCGCCGATGGATCGTGTTCAACTGCTAAATTGTTACAATCCTGTGTCAAAAAATGCTACTGTTCTGGGCAGATGCTTTTTTCTTTTCACGTTGCCCCTCTGTTTGTTTCATCTTCTTAATTTGGTTTCAGAACGGGAGAAAAGTGCCACGAAGGAAGCCATTTCGATCCTTGAAAAGGTTGGTTGTTGTGCCGCAACATGTTGTCCATTATTCCTCTGTCAGATATAACCCATAGAAAGTAGTTTAAGTACTCGAGTTTTGTATGATCTAGTTGCTTGTGCCTTTTCTCTCTTTCACAGTCGTGCCACTGGAGTGACAGTGTTTCTGAAAATTTGGAGTCTTTGGATTCTGGAAACGCTGCAAAGAGAAGGAAAGTCTATACGGAGGACAACAATGAGGTCACTGCACCCAGCACATTTCAAAAGAACAACAACAATGTGAAAACTTCTGATGGTATCCATCTGATTCCATTTTTCCAAGAAAAGTGAATTTGCACTTTACGTCAACAAAGTTTCACTGAAGATGACTGCATTTTCACATTTCACTTTTCCATGTACAACTAGTGACTTTCGTCTGTGCTTCAGAGATTAGTACTGGATGGCAGAATGCTTCTCATATCTCTTTTTTAATCTATAGCTGCAGCACAGATGCAGAAAGGGACTCAAATAGTCCATCCGGATGATGGTGAGACAACTGAAAAACATCTTGATCTTTCACTCGTTAAGTTAACAAAGAGCGGCTTGGTTCTACTTACGTTCCCATCAGATAGACACATTTCTGCTGTGGATGTGTTATCAAGTATTTTTCACTCTATGAAATCTGGAGATATGAAATCACCACTGTAAGTTACATTCTATCATTTGTCAAGTTAGTTTAGCAGTTATCTGCAAATATCATACATTGCTCAGTCATATGAGGTCAACTATGTTTCATTTTGAAGAACTGTTGTCATAAATGTAGACTTTTGTTTTTATTTAAGTATGCTATAAATAATAAAAAATGCAGTTTCAACATTTTCACATCATATAAAAAGAGGAAGGTGAAAATATTGTGCTTCACCATCATTCAAAATTGATCCCTGTTGACAAGTGAGGTCAGGAGGACTGAGGCAAACCAGCAAAGCACATTTATAAGAAAATCAGGTAACTTAGTAAGAATCCATCATTTTTTCCCCAGAAGATGAACAAAAACTTTTAGAGTTCATTGAGAGATGGAGTTAAGAAAGAAAAAAAATCACAAAGAGGAGAAGTCACAAGAAAATAGGAAAATGAAGTTTTCTTGGTACCCTTTATCATAAAAATGGAAAATTATGCTGTGATGAAGATTGGACTACAGTTGATCATTTTACTCTTTCAAATCAACTTGGCTGTTGTCACTTTCCTTGTTGTGGTGTTGCTATTGCTGCATGCATGTAACATAGCTGGTACATCTGGTGATATAGGTACATTTTCCACACTAAGATCCAATAATGAGTTGTCAGGAAGGATTCGGGGAAGGTTTATGATGCTGAATCCACTTATTATTCATGAGCCAGACTACCATGTAGGTCAACTCACTGTGGCATTCTGATAGACTTGTCCATCGTTTTTTGGCTTCTTCATAATAATTCTCTGGTGATGTCATTGTTAAGGCTGCTTTTTTCCATGAGTAGCATTAACTAGAAAAAAATGAACCTCAGATTTTTGTCCTTAACGGAACCTAGAATTGATTGTTTTTCTCTGATTGTCATGCTAAGATGAATGCCTGCCAAACATACGAGATATCTATGACTATTTTCAATACAGTTGGAAAAGAATTAGAATATACTGTTCCTGATTTGAATTATAAGAAACATTGTTTCATTTGTCCTTCTGTTTCCTGAGAGCATGCAACTTTTTCTTGCAGCTGGTGTCATCGCATTTTTCCCATTCAAGAAACTTGTATCTTGAAGGAGCAAAACCTCAACCTAGTTGTGTCCAAACTTGTCAAAAGCTACATGACTGATGAACGTAATGAACGTAAAGCACCAGTGAAGGTATGCTTACTTTTAAACAGATTTAGTAGCATAGCATGGCTTTTATTCTTGTCAACATCTGTCTACTAGATATTCCTTTGCATGGGTGTGCGTGGTTTGGTTTTGTTTGGTTTTTGAGGATTTTTTTTCAAACCAAACTTATCTCTTGAACCAAACAGAACTAATTCTGTTTGTTCTGGTTCAGACAATATTTTTTGTTAATATATAATATATATACATTTATATCTAGTTTCATTTAGTTTGTTCTAAATCATATTTATGAAAATATAGTGTATATATTCATATATATACAAATGGCTTTACCTTTAAAACTCTAAAAATATTTATTTTTACTTGAAAAGATACATAAATCTTGTTAACATGCCTAATTTAAAATACATATATTTAATCTAATCGGGTTCTTTGGTTGACTGGTTTGGTTTGGTTGGAGGACTTGAAACCAAACCAAATCGAACCAAACCAAATTACTGGTTTGGTTTGGTTTTTCAAGTTGAAATGAATAGTGAACACAACGCTCAGCTGGAGGCTCACCTAGACCCATCCATGCACTTTTATGTGAGCATGTCCTTCATGAATGAAGTGTGCCAACTAAAAGGACGTTTATGTCGGTTAGTTTGAAACCTAATAAAACATTGGATTTTAGGGGCTCTTATCTTGCGAACTATCTTTTTGGTCATTTGCTGGGGCCCTGGGGGCTGCTTGGCTTCAAACGGAGCAACTCCAAATTTTGGTTCTGAAATCACTGGTCTTAATTTGTAAATGGGACATATTAGGCTTTAAAGTATCCAGCTTCTAATCCTCTACTGTGGTTGACTGTGGTGTTGGGTGAACAATAAAAGTCTTCCCTGAAAAAAATACCCTAGGTGCTTTCATGGTATAGTGAATCGTAGAGAGAGAGGGAAGTTTCATTGTCTTCTACAATCTGTGTTAAGTTTTTGGTAGAGGATTGAATATATTTTAGATTTCCATAAGGATCTTATCTTTTGCTAATTTGTTGTGGTATTTTGCCTCAAAAAACCAGTTTGCAGTTGGGTACAACCGAAGAGGTCTTGGGCAAGTGGAGATGAAAAACCAAAAATCAAGTGCTGGACTATTGACAGAAAAGGCATTGCTGGAACGTGAACAGTGCTTCAAGATTGTTGGCAGTGTTGTTAAAGATATCATACCAGATTCGGTTGTGGACCTCAAGTCACCAGAGGTATTCATGGTCTTCCTTGCTGTTGGTCAAACTTCCTGTTTTTGAGGTGCGGGCAGACCCCGTCTTAGCAAGGAACGAATCAAAGCCAGTGAAAGCCAATAAATGGCTAGAATCTCACCAATTTGCCCCAACTTGGACCAAGTCAGGATGGGTCAGGCAGGATTCAGGAATCAGCCTTTTCCAACTATTAGCAGTTGGAATGGCCAATCTCAACCTGCAGAGTGAGGGTTTAACCAGATTGGCTGATTCTGATCTGGATCTGCCCATTATGGCACAAACTTAGCAGATCTTAGCCGATACAGACTGCAATCGGTCAAGGATTGGCCCATCAGATTGGCCATAGCCAATTCTAATCTGTATCTGCCGATCCAGACCATGCTTCTCAACAGCTCCTTGCATGTGTTTGAAACTTCACTTTTTGCTTATAATCTACCAAAGCATTTTTTTCTCAGTATTAGTTGCATTACTGCAAAGCAAGACAAGATTAGGACCGTCACTGATTTTAACAGACGGTCTGTCATCAACTTTATCAAATTTCATCCTTCTGATCATGCAAGTGGTTCTTCAGGTAGTTGTGCTCATCGAACTGCTGCCCATTTCTGGAATGAGCCTAGAGTCAGCGGTAGCTGGTGTCTCAGTGCTCCCGCGAAGTTTCGTCTCCGCCAAGCCACGTTTGTGTATTAAGCCACTGATTTCGGATGGTTAGACGGGTAAGAGAATATCTTGAGGAGCTGATTTTAGGTTTACTGTCTTCTAGCTTGTATCTCAACGAAATTGAGGTGCATTGTTGATGCAAACGAGCGGCCAAGTCAAATACGGCGTCGGCAAGTGTAGAGGTCCTGTAAAGGCTCTAGTTCCTACGAGAACTTGTTAACCAATTCATAAATTTATGGTGATGTTTGATTAAATAAAGAGGCCTTTCTGTCGCAGGACAAGATGCCTTGTCCCAAGGGGGGTTAGCTTCCCCGCCCCAGCTACCACTTCGTACCTTATTTTGCTGCAAAACTAGCTTTCTTTCGGTTTTACTGTCCGCTTTTAATGTCTTGCTCCTTGGCACAATTGTATAACTTTGACTTGCCCGTTGTTCTGCCTCAATGTCTTGAAGGATGATTCTGCCCAATCCCTACTTCCTCTCGAATGGGATGTGTGCAAGTAGATGGTTGTTGGCGTCTGGTTTTTTTCAAAAAAAAAGAGAAGAAAATTGGGCCAAAGAAAATGGGTTTAAGTGTAAGGTGCACAGCCCACAATTCAGCCAATATATGGGCCCAATTGGCAGCCCATCTCCCCCTGGTCGGCCAGCCCATAACCAAATAAATACAGCCCATGAAAAGGCCTTTTTGCGCAGCCCACAACAGTGGGAAGGGGACTGGGCCGCGGCCCACTTGCAGGCCCACAACCTGTCCTGCTGCCACATGCGGCCAGGTGTGAACAGCACCTAAAAAGCCCCCTGCCATTCACCTGCCCACCTGCACACCCAACCTGCCACTTGTCACCCCAGCTGCCAGCCCCCCATGCAGCCAATCCAGCCCTTCATGGGGGGGGGGAGAAAAAGCTGGGCACCACCTGCCCACCTGCACACCCAACCTGCCACTTGTCACCCCAGCCCCCCATGCAGCCGCCCCCTGCAGCCAATCCAGACCCTTGTTCAGCCCAAGAAAGGGGGAGAAAGAGGGGGCAGCCAATTAAAATATACTGGCTGCATGGGGGGGAGGCCAAAGCACCTGCGCCCCACCTGCCACTTGTCACCCCAGCCCCCTGCGCACCATGCAGCCGCCCCAGGCCCATGTGCAGACCCCTGGCTGACCCCTCACCTCCTCTCCAGCTCCTATAAAGAGAGGGGTGCGCACCAAGAAGAGGGAGAGCCTGCTGGACGCCGACAGGCTGCTGCTCCATTCTGCTGCCCCTCCTGCTGCCTGCGCCCAAGGGAGAGGCCGCTGAAGGCACCATCAGGCTGCCATTTTGCACCTGCTGCTGGCCCCTCTGCTGCCCCCTCTGCTGCCCTCTGCTGTGTGCCTGCTGCAGGAGGCCACTTGCGGCCAGGAGAAGAGAAGGAGAAGAAGCGAAGGGGAAGAAGCAACAGGTGGGTGAATATTATCTAAATATGTAGTCTCCCCCATTTTCTTTCTCTACTCCATCTCCCTCCAATGGATTGACCGACCCAAGGCCATCCCTGAACAGTCCTCTCGGCCAACCCTTGGCCAGCCAGAACATCCCCTAAACAGTCCTTGTTCTGGCCCCTTGCGCACTTCATTGAACAAGCCCAAAACCCCCCACTGCTGGGGACTCCGGTCAGCACATTAGGGAAACCCAAATAGGTCCCAATGTAGCCCTCTTTCAGCCTGCTCATATCTCCCCCCATACAGGCCTGTCTCGGCCCACTTGGAGGCACCCAATTAGACCCCAATTGGTCTCCACGGCAGGCCCAAAATAAAGTCCTGTCCAGTCACCCAAACAGGCCCTTGTGACCAGGTTCCAGCCCACCTGAAACCACCTACAACCATCAAGAAAAACAGGCCTGTCTCGGCCCAAACCAGGACCCCAAATCCAGGCCCATGTCCAGGCCCCCAAACAGCCCGAACAGCCCCTGCTGCAGGTCTCCAAACCAGACCCCAAACAAGTCCATACACAGCCCAATCCAGGCCCACATTTCGGATCACCTGCAGGTCCATTCTCTGGCCCATGACCGGACCACCTGCAGGTCCCTTTTTCAGCCCCAAATCCAGGCCCTCGCAAGGCCCACTTGCCGGCCTATGTCTAGGGCCTAAAACCAGTCCCCTTGTGACCCGGTTTCAGTCCATCAAGGACATCCCAGACAGGCCCATAATTAGCCCATCTTCTGGCTTACATCCAGACCCCAAACCGGTCCATTTCCAGCCCATGTTCGGCACCCAATCCAGGCCTCCAAAAACAGGCCCACTTCGGCTCCTTCGCAGCCAGCTTCCAGCCCCAAACAGGCTCCTTAAAACAGGTCATTCTCAACCTCCTCCGCCCACGATCCATGCCGCTGCAGCAGGGGAGAAAACTCCCAAAACAGGTTCTGCAGAGGTGAAGTGAAGCAGTGGACACCAGTTTGAAGGTGGGCCGACTTGAAGGTGACGGCCCGGCACCCCTTGGAAACCGTCCGACGGGCCAAGGGCATAGCCGGGTGGCCTTCCAAGTCGGTCCTACCCAGCAGCTCCAGCAGTGCAGCAGCTTCTCAACAGGCCCATCCGGCCCAAAGACAGTCCAGGATAGGCCCGGCGGGCCTATGAAGATTGAAGGCCGGCTCGGAACGCCGATGGAATTGAACCGGCCTCCATGGCCTATGTTTCAAAAAATGAACAAAATAAAAATTCAGAATGCGAAAGCTACACTAAATTAAGGAGATCTACCCTTCGCGGAGACTCCAACCTTGGACGACTCCCCCCGGGTCCGCCCCGGAATGTCGATCCGGACGGTGCCGCGGGCCTGCTCCCGTAGCCAGCGGTTCCTTCCCCCAATATGGCTAAGCTAAGGCTGGCTATTTTGGATGGGTAAATTTTCACTAAGTTGGAAAAATAGCCGGCATGCTGTCGTAATGCCAAATTTTTTCAAAGTAGTGGAGATAAACCTATATTGGGGGAAGGACCAATCACATTGTACACCGATGTACTTCACCCCACCTTTCAATGAAATGAAACTTTGATTTTCATATCGATGCATGAAACCGGGCATTCAAAGTGACCCGATGGGTCGGAGGCGATGCAAACCGCCAAACTAAATTAAAACCATTTCAAAATCAAATCTGAAAATTCAAACAGAAAAATCAAAAACAAAATTAAATTAAATCTAAAAATCAAAACAATAAAAAAATCAGAACTAAACCAAATCTGAAATTCAACTTATTCCGGTTCAACCAACAACCGATCTTCAACAAGATTGAACCGGTTTTGAAACAAACCAAACCGAAATCAGATTTCAAACAAAAAAATCTGTCAACATAAAAAAAAAATCAGATAACCTGCCAAAAAATCAGATTTGGACTGAATCCAAAACAGATAAACTTCAGAGTCAAATTAAATCTGTCAACCATAAAAAAAATCAGATTTCAATTAAATCTGCAAACCAAAAAAATCCAAATTTGGACAATCAACCAAAACAGATTCTAACCGACTTCAAAAAAAATCTGGTTTTAGCAATTCGAAAATTAATTTAAAATCCACCGAACCTTGTTCAAATAAATGACATAAATCAACCTTTTCAAAAGAAACCAATCAAACAACTTCAAACACCCAAAATGGATCAAAATCAACTCAAAAATCAGAAAATTCAGAAATCAGTAAAGTCAAAATCAACCAAATAAAAAATCCAAATATGCTTAAAACTTTAAGCAAATCAAAACTAAACCAAGACAACAAAACCAAATCAATCAAACAAATTGATTCAACTCAAACCTTCAAACCGACTTGAAAGTCGATCCAAAAATCAACCAACAAACAAATAAAATCAACCCGAACAAATCGGTTTGCATCTCATCGGACCCAGAAGGCCGCTGCCCTTTTGAGTTCTTTACTTTTGTGGATGTATGTCTTCTATTTTCATGGATTGCTATGACGCTTAATCAAGGGTTTTCGAGTAATCTCGATGTAATTAACGTCGGATCTTCGCACCATCCGACGGGGAGAGGTCAAAACAAATTTTCAAAGAACCTAACAATCTCAACATTTAATTTTTGACCCTAGTTAGTACTTTTATGGAATACCATCTATTTTCTTATAAAGTCAATGTTAAGATCTAATCAAATCAAATTCAAAAGAAAAATAAATTTCCAAAACAAAAAGATATCAAATCTTTTGAGATTTTTGAGGTTACATCAATGGTCAGCCCCCACATGTCAAAGATTTTTAGTATCATCCCTTTATTATTTCAGTGCGATGTTGAAGTTTGCGGAAGGGAATGTAAAATATACTTCCTCTTAAATTTTAACGCGTCATGAGCCAGCGTTCTATCGCCCGGATATAACTTGTACTTGGGGTGTTTGGTTGGGCAATTATATACAAGTATATTATGATAAAATGTTATAGTAAAATAACAAAAATATATTTTTTGCGATGATTGTCCAACATTATTGTCAAAAAAAAACATTTATTTGTAACAAATCTCAATTTCTGTCCACGGTACATTCTTCAATAAATTTTTGCTAGATCATTTGTAACACAATCCAAATAAACCTCACTTACCGTTATCTGAACTATTCTTCCGCTATTTTGACATAACTATCTTGTATCTCAAATCAATGCCCACAGTACCTTCTTCAGATTCTACTAATTCACCTCCCATTACTTCATCAAGATATACCAAAAGTTCAGTCAGTATCAATACCGAAACTCAACACGTCTCAAGCCTTGGAATACGATATCAATATTCACGGATGATATTACTGATTTCACGAGGTAGCACCTATTTAGTAACGTTAGAAACCGTCCCCAGTTACTTTTGATCGTTCATCGAAGCAACTTCAGAACAAGCACAGTGCCCTGGATGAAAATTAATATCATGGCAGCGCGCAGTGATACCACTCTGCGCAAAGAGGTGGCAGGAACAACCAAGAAACATGGAAAAGTCACCTTTAAAAACTTTCACTAAAGAACGAATTGAAGTTTTCAGGTATGGTGCAACGCATTCTTTATTTGAAGAGCAAGCCAAATAGACCGAAGAACAAGCGGCCCCCTGTGACATTGTTTTCCCTCTGACTATTACAGAGCTATGAGGAAACTTTGTCACCACAAGACCAGTGCCCAATCCACGCTTCCTGCTGAGACAAGGAATGAAAATAAATTTAGGGGGACAATTTTAAGATGAATGAGCTTCACAACATTCAACGAGTAAGTCATGAAACTTAAATGTTCAACTTTGAGAAAAAAAATTGTGGTTGCATGCACAAATGCTCACTTAGAGCTTCGCGCCCAAGCCTGATAAACACTTAATCACAACAGCTGCAACAGACCTTTTGGCCAGGCCGTTTGAAGGCACTACTTGTTAGATACCAATTGAAGATGCACTGATGCAATGTTGGGGAAGATGTGGTTACAAACTGATGCTCAATCATTAACTGGAGCATCTAATGATTGAGAACCAGATACTTATAAAAGGTGCATTGCGCCTTGTCATTCCCATAAGCCACGGCAAACAGCACTACACAAAAACATTCCAGCCTTTAACATTTATTTCATGTTTAAATGCTGCATCCAGGAGAATATTCC
This sequence comes from Cryptocoryne crispatula var. balansae, assembly GCA_036172225.1. Lineage (NCBI taxonomy): Eukaryota > Viridiplantae > Streptophyta > Magnoliopsida > Alismatales > Araceae > Cryptocoryne > Cryptocoryne crispatula. Next base: position 4,950,704 of record CM069925.1, on the reverse strand, counting down.
GGTTGACTGCAGAGTGCAGTGTCTTCGCCATAATGCATCTGATAATAAAATTGAAATTGAAAGCTCTAAAGCACATAAATGTAAACAATATCTTAAGGTGCAGGATACCACCACAAACTGCTGACAGAAAATGTAAACAGGCTTTTAGCCCAAAGTCACTCCTGCTCCTTCGCATATATGTAACCCTTTATTTTCCATAAATCTTCATGCAAGATGATATACCATCAACAGCACGAGTATTTCAAAGTTGAACTCTAAATAATTCACAAATATCCCAACATTATTTACCATGTAGAGTCTCAGACATTCTCTTTAAGGATGATAGTGTAAAAAGTGTATAAGCATATGTACTTGAGGTCCAAAAACACCCTTCTAGCCTGATGACCTTACTTCAAGGACAAGTCCTTAATAATGCTGCAAATTCGTTTACAAGGAATCGTGAACCTAAGAATTCACACGTTTGGTTTGCAGCAGCAATGGCAATATGCAGGCCTTTGGACAGAATGTACTCCAACAGTCTGGCCCATCCAAGATCTGTTTTTTTCCTGTGTTTTTATATATCAATCCTTATAATTTATCTTAATCCTAAATATGCCCCTCTATTCTCAAAATTCTTTAAAAAGTCCTAGAAATCTTGTTTGGTTCAAAATTGGTCCAGCTGCCAATCACATAATGGCACTCCTAGTCACAAGTTAAACTAAACCACACACCAAACTCAATGACTAACCCTCCGCCACCTCACCCTCCTCCCAAGTCCCACCTGGCCGCACTGCACAACACCCTCAGCGCCCCAAGACTAAATTGTGAGCTCAGCCAGTTGGGGGTGCGAACCAGACAAGTCTCATTCTGGCCCACAAGCCAGCTTTCCGTGCATTAAGGAGTCCAGATCAAAATATTTTTGGGCCGGATGTTTGGGTTGGTGAACCAGCTCCCTTCTCTCTAATGGATGTCGCGGAGATGCTGGTTTGTGACCGTCAATGGTTCTAAACAGTCCCCACTGCAAGTCAGGCAAAGCTCCAGATTTAGAGTGCAAACAAGTCAAGCCAAGCCAAAAAGTACTGCTAAAGCTTGGTTCAATGTTTTTTTTTGAAAGTGACAATTACACAATTCAATGAATTAATAACAAAAACAAAGTATAAAAAAAAGAAAAAACAGTAGAGTTGTTTCCCAACCACTACCTTTGCAGCATGTTTCTCAAAATGACTATAAAAAATTATCTTGTTCATTGCCCGCCAAATAGACTAAAGCACTGTTGGCAGACAAACGCCAAAAATTGGCTTCTTCTCCCCAGGGATTCCTACTGCTCCATCCACAACTCAGATATGATGCCGCAATGGAGAAACAAGTGATGATGTCTTTGAGCTTAAAACCACAGAAAACACGACATCCAGTTTACTGAAAGCAATTTATGCAAACATGATCTGGTTGGTAGCCCTTCTCTGCATAATTTCCATGGAAGAGTCAAGAGTCTAATTTTAACAAGGTGCAACGAATTCCACATGGCAAAATGCCACCAGACCCTTATACCACTAAAGCTCAGTCTACGACAACTGACAAACTGACTTCACCGAGTAACTCGAGTCCTTTCTAGTGCGACAAGCAAAGGCATATGAATGAAGCTCAGCACATCTTTGGTGTTGAATCATATCCATCAATCTTGAGAATGCATACACTTCCTCGTCCTTTAAGTTCCGCCTGAAGACCAAAGACCAAACATCCCAAAGGAAACCGTAACATCCTGATAAGAGGCAATTATAAAGGGAGAAAGAAAACACAATTGCCAACAGTTCATATCCTATTCAACTATCTTTCCAGAACCTAGTAGGCTAATCCTACCATTACCTAGGACAATAGATGTAGATGAGTAGAACATATCTCAATTAAGAAGAATGCCTTTTCAAATCCCATAAAGCCTGCCACAATCTCTAAAGTTGTTTATGTAAGGTGTTGTTCTATGGCAGCAGAAGTTTTTGATTATTTGAATTTCATGATCGTAGTCTCAATCGGAACCAAATGACATTACTGAGAACCGGATTCGAACCAAATCGAAAATACTTTCATGGGATTCAACCAATCCCTTAAGGTTGAAGAAGAACGAACGTTCCCACGCTCTCCAAGCTGTCCAAATGCACGGCCTCTAGTAGTATCACATGAGCTTATTCCGCATACGGGTTCTCCTGCACGTCAGACATTCCGACTCATTTTGGGTAGAACTCCACCAGCTGCCGATGACCTCCAGGAAAGAAGAGAGAACAAGAGAAGATTGAGCACGAAATTTGAAACCCTTGTCTTGATAAGATTCAGCCAAATTAACTCTTATTTATAAAATTTTAAATTTTTATAAAAACATCTCAATTTCTGTAAATTATGTCTATGCCCTCATAATTCTTGATCAGTCCTTATGTGCTAGGCCCGATAGTCTCTTTGGTTGAAACTTAATTAAAATAACAACTTATTTTAAATTAAATCTATTATCTAATAACATATTTAAACTTTCCGATAATGAAAGTTATAAATCATATCTTATGATCTCAAATGATTTTGGAAATGATCTTATATCCATTAAGTCTTCTCATTATCAATGACCTCACGAATATAAATTCTCGTTCATTCAATGTCCTAGTTGGATAGGGATAAGGCATCAACTGTCAACCTCTTAGGATAACGACACTCTGGGATCCTATACACGGGATCAGATTAATTAGAAAACTTTTTTTTCTAATTATTCTCTATACCGTATCCAGATATTTAAAGTACTATCACATAGATATTTACTTTCACTTATCGAGAGTAGATGATTCTTTACTGTGCACTCAATTACCTCCAATAGATTTTTCTTGTATCCGATCCAATAACTATATTAAACTATCATATAAGTAATACATAAGTCAATAGTCAAAACACAAGATACGTCTGATAAGACATCTTTAGTGACTCAGGTCAAATGACCAATCGTGCAATTGTGATGATAGAAAATCCCGATAAGATACCATTCAGAAATTTTAATTTGATCAGTTCAGTTTATTCATTCTACTATTAAACACTTGTATGTGTATATCAATGTCTTCACACTAATCTATTCAAATCCTTAACGTCACATCTTAATGATTCTATGATCAGGAATATTTAGATCATATATCTTTAGATAATCGATCTCATTATCATGATCACATCACGAACCAATCATCGTTGCATGTGATTGATGACTTTCTTACCATATACACATCTAATAAGAACAAGTTACAAAGCTATGATAATTTAATTGAATGAAATATTTCAGAAAATGTCGAATCATATCAAATATAATTAACTTGTATGACATTTTTTTTTGGTCGAAACTTGTATGACATATATTCTATCAGTTTATTCATCCATTACTACTCCTCAAAGGCTCAAAACCATACTTGAAGCAAACCAATATAGCCCAAATGGACTCTCTGCAATGATTTAACTTTCATAGCCACCTAGTTTATAGTGCTCTATTCATAACATCAAGTGGTAAAAGACTCATCCCACCTTGGTATTTCTACAAACATGGTCCCATTACACGAGGGGAATGCCTCTACCTTTTTTTAGCCCACCAAAAAAACTATGCCCTTATACTTTCCAATTTGTTGCATGCTAAGAATCGAGAAATAATATAAGGGGATACTCTAGAGAACAAACTATGACAAGACCTTTCTTCCTCACAACATACCCTGCTAGCGTTGCAACTTCCTTTCTATTGTTTAAATCAGGAATTGTCAATCCAACCTTCTTGAACTCTTATTGGAAAGCGGTAACCCCAAGTATTTGATCGAAAAGGATGACCATGGCCATATCAAAAGTTCTCATTAACCTCCCATTCTGTCCATAACGTAAGCTGACACTAATTATCTCACATTTACCTCGGTTAACCTTCAAACATGTCATTGCTTCAAGCAAGTGCAATTAAGGATTGCCGTCTCGGATCTCGGCTTCATCTCGGAAAGGTGAAAGAGAAGAGATTTTGTGAGATTCTCGAAAAAATCTCGGGAGATAAGATCTTGGATTTCATTTATGTAGGGTATACCTTACCCATGGATCGTCATCTCGCATTAATATTTTATCTCATGGAGATTGAAGAAAAAAGATCTCGAAAAAATCTCGACAGAATAGATCTTGGAAAGATCAATCAATGTGCATGCTTAAGTGTAAAATATCATGTAAACTCTTCAAATAGGACAAGGAAACTCGTATTAAACATCAAAATAAGCTGTGGGAAAATTAAAAGTGTAATATAGAGATGGTGAACTATTGTTAATAGGAGACATACAAAGGATCATATATCAGATCAAAGCTTCATCTTGAATAATATGAATAAGAGATTGATGACATCTTGAATTAATTTTACATATATAGTGATGCGGGACGAGGCGGGACGGACCGGCGACGTGGCGCTGCAGCGGGCCTTCAAGAAGCGCAAAAGACCTAAAAAATGCATCAAACAAGCAAAATCGGACTTAAACCGGTCAAAACGGGCCCAAAATATGTCGAACCGTGCCCGAATCACTCAAAACGGGCCTGAACCGGCCCCAAAATAGGGTGAACCGGCCTAAACCGGCCCAAAACATAGTGAACCGGCCGGTTTAGGCCTTGAACCGGCCCCTGGACCGCCGAACCGGGCCGAACAGGGCGGTCGGACCATCCTGGAGGCGAACCGCGGCCGGCCCGGACGAATCGGGCGGACCGGGCGGGCGGGAGGCGCGAGCCGGTGCGCCGGCCGGCCGGGGGGGGCGAACCGGCGCCGGTTCGCGGCTGAACCGCGACTTAACGCGGGGGTCGTGTCCGCCCATGGTTGGCGGCGGGGCCGAGAGACGCGGGCCGGCGCCTTTGGCGCCGCGTACCCCGTCGGGGCTCGACCGCGAGCGGGCGCTCGCGAGGGCTTCGGCGCGCGGCTTCGGCTGCGGAGAAGGGGGCCGGAGGCGGAGGAGGGCGGAGCCAGCGGAGGCCGCCGTCGCCGGAAGGGGAAGGGGAAGCCGGCGGGGCTCCATCGCCGCCGTCGACGCCGGCAGCACAAAGGGGGGCCGCCTTTGAGCGCGAGGGGGTCGCGCGGACTCGTCCGCGGCGGACGCGTTGGGCGGAAGAGGCAGGCGCCGAAAGCGGCGCCGAGCGTCGTCTTCGCTGCCGCCGGAGGGAAAGGGGACCTCCAACGGCACTGTTGGTGCCGCCTTCGTCTTCCTCTAGCCTCCTGAGGACGCTGGAGTGGAGGGAGCCGCACCGGAGCCCTAGCGGGGGCTGTGCGCAGACGAGGTCGCCAGCGCGACCCTTCTTCCTCTTCCTTCTTCTCCGTCTGATAGGGGTCCGAGAGGGGGCAAGGAGGTGGGTGGAGGTACTCCGGGGATCGCCGGAGGAGGGGGTGGACCGAGGGGTGGAGATCGACACCGTCGGAGGTGTCGAAACGGACGGAGACGGGGGTGAACGGTGTCGATAGGGCTGCAAAACGAACAGGTGAAGGGGGGAAGGGGCAAGAATGGCTCGGAGGCCGTTGGACGGAGGAGGAGGAGAAGGCACCCACGCCGGAGGGTCGCAAAGAGACCGGTCTTCACCGGAGGTGGAGCTGGACGACCTCCATCGTGAAGGGGTTGAAGAGGAAGGGGCAGCGCCCCAGCACAAGGGGCAGCCCCTAGGGTTCCAAAAATTGAACAATAACTCTCTCTCCTTCATTCAACAAGTGGCCCTCTTAAATAGAGGAGCCTATTACAAACAAGTCATCATAAATGACTAATTACATACATGTCCTCTTGAGGACCCAAATAAAAAGAAAAGACCACAAATAAAACTCAAATATTTACAAACAAGTCCAAATGGACGTAAATGCAAATAAACCCCAAAATGGACCGGATCGGATCCCCATCATATAGTCATAAAAATATTAAGTTATAAAATTATATCAAGCAATAATAATTAGATGAATATTTAGATAGATTCCATAATAAAATTGGCAGTATATGAAGCAAACTTAACAAGGCCATCTAACATGATAGGGGTAGTAATAGGTAGAAAAGATCAAGGTACCAAAGGTACTATGTAGATCTTCTCGTTTTGGTGATCTCGTTTCTCGGATGCATGGACAGAAAGAGATTCTCGGGAGATTTCGAGAGATTCTCGGGAGATCACATTCCATGTGCAATAGAATCCTCAGGCGTAAGCATTCTCCTCACTGTAGGCAGAATATGTCAGCGTTTTTAATCAAGCCACCCTGCACAGCCAGCCCCCACATGTTGCTGGGAACAAGACCCACAATGACAAAAAGCAAGGGTGAGATTGGGTCACCTTGTTTGAGACCTTTGGAGTTTTTAAATAAACCAAATAGTTTGCCATTAATGTCCACAAAGAACTTTGCATGGTTGACACAACACTAAATCCAACGGATCCACTTACTCTTGAATCCCAATAATTGCATAATTCTAAATAAACAATATCCTTTCACCTTGTCAAAGGTGTTCTCAAAATCCAACTTCACTAGAATGCACTACTTCCTCCTGCATTTCCGATAATGAAAAGAAGCATTGTCATCTAGGCTGAGGCCGACAACGGAAAGCATATTGTTGAGCATGTGTATCGACTATCAAGAACCAAATGGTATGCTGTTCATTCAGGACCATGGATTGCAGAATCGGGATTGGGATCGACCGCTTCTTGGATCAGATCGGTGCTGAATGATATTTTGTAGGGGTCTATGGGCTTTGGATTGAAAGGGAGAAAATCAATTTTTTTGATGAACTTCAAACCCTGTTCTCTAATAACTTGCATGCAGCTTGGTGTATTTACGGTGACTTGTCTCGGGAAAGCATACTTGTAGAGAAGTAAAAGAGGGTGGTGTTGGGTTGTTGCCACTTGACTTGAGATGATTAATAATTTCATGCTAACTAAGTGGCTGGCCATGCAGACTGCAGAGAGGAGATAAGGATATTTGGGTTGAGTTGGTCTGATCTAAGTACCTTTCACATTTGAATGAGAGGTGGTTGGATGATTCTTGTTTTAAAATGAGAGTTTCTAAGATTTGGAGAGACATCGCTCGATGTTGGAACTACTGCTGTTCATCTTCCTTATGCATTGGTAACGGTAATAATACCTTATTTTGGGAAGATAGATGGATTGATAACTCCACCTTAGGTTTGCAGTTTATGAGACTACTCCATCACTACCTCTAGAAGCCTTAGTGGCTGACCCTTTGGACAAGACCCAAAACATTTAGGAGTGGACCTCAATGAAGTAGAGATTGAAGACTTCTTAAATTGCACCGATTGGAAGGAGGATGTTGTACAATGGAACCCCAATCTTTCCCACTAAAATCAAGATCTTCCTTCGGAAATTTCAATAGGATAGACTCCCTACAAAAGTTTTCCTGCAATGAATGTCACGCATTTCTTTACTTTGACCGCATGTGTGTTTTGTGGCAGCTGCAAAATGGACATTAGCCATCTCTTTCTACACTCACTCCATTTATAAGCTGGGGCATTAATTCGACTGACCGGCAGGACATTGGGCAACCCTTTGAAGAATGGAGCAAGCTTAATTTATGGGGCAGCGAGAACACTCTATGAAATTTGACTTTCCCTGCCATGATATGGGTCATATGGAGAAAACGCAGCAAGCAAATTTTTAAAGACTCCTTTTTTAACCCATCTTCCATTCTTCCTTTGCTGTGTACCTATAACTACAACGACAGTTGGTATTTTGCTCACAATTGTGTCTTCGCGTCCTGTTCTTCCTTCACTACCAGACTCTATAACTGGAAGGTTTTCCTTAGGTAGGTTCTCCGTACATCCTCAAAGGGATTTCTTCTCTTCATTTCATCTGCTCGGACTCGGAGGATCTATTGTATTTAAATTTACTTTTTTGACTTTAATAAATTCTGGTCACACCACCTTCAAAAAAAAAAAGTAGTTGAAAGGACGGACCTAGGCATTGGCGGTGGAGGAAACAAGAGGGATTCCGGCCTGCTGCTTCGGCTTCTGCTTGAGCTTCTCCTCCCGCTCGCGGATCTTCTGCATCTGGAGCATCCTCTCCATCACCAGCTCGTACTCGCATTTCTCATATGCGTGGCGCTCGTTCTCGCACTTCCAAGGAAGGAAGAACTCGGCGGAACGGCATTTGTTAAGGGGGATCAGCAGGTGGGCACATTGGTCGCGGTAAGGTATGGGCACCTTCGCCTCCACCATCTCCTCCTGCGTCGCTATCATCGGCTTGGACGACCCCAGCTTCACCTCCTCCGGCAGCTCCGCCATGGCGTTGCCCCCCTCCTCCCGCTCCCGCTATCTCCTCTCCTCTCGCGTCGCCGCCCCTCTCCTTCCTGCTGCCGCCGAGAAGAGCCCTTCTTCCGCTGCTGGACCTACCGGTGTACTTACCTCCACGCCGTTGTGATCTGTTGGGTTCTCGTGATGGACGGTTGAGATGTATAGATCAGAAGAATACGGCGGAGCTTGTGGGTCGGATCCAGTAATGTGATACTTGGGTCGGAGTCGGACCTTCCGTGGTGTTAGACCGGATCCGACACCGAAAACAGTGAATCACGTTTATTTTGGGACGATGATAGTGATAGTAAAGTGAGAAGCCAAAATTAACTAATACACTCCTATAAGTAATTCAAATTTTGATTTAACAAAAACTTGACTGGACTCTGTTTATTACGTTACATAAATAAGTTTGAATTAAAAAAGAAAAGAAAACCCGACCCGATTCATTAATAAATTGAGCTCGAACAGATCCAGGCTCCGTTTGATAAATTTTACAAATAAGTTTAGACATCCAATTCTAAGTTTTATAAATAAATTTATATCGAGTTTCAACGTGTGTTAGATTGAATAATTTTAGAAGAATTGTTATTTGAACTCAAACTAGAACTTGAATAGATTAAGCAATGAGTCGAGTTTGAACAATGGTTAAGTCTGTTTAGCTTGATTAGAATAAAGGAGCTAAATGTGAATAATATACCATCGGCGATTTATTTGAAGCATAGCAAAGTCCATCCAAAACGAATAAAAATTTATACGACTAATTTGTCAATACTCTTGGCACAAATAACTCACTAGTAAAATGGCAAATTTCTCACAATGATATCCGATGTACAAATATCTTATATATATGTTATTCTTAAATATATCAATACATGTAAATATAAGAGTACTTATTTTAATTGCCAAGTTATTTGCTTGCAAAAGGAAACAATTGACAATACTTCTTTGTACAAATGTTAGACCAAAACTCACTTAAATGATGCAGTTGTTAGTGAAATTACAGGTTATACCTGCAATAATCAATAAAAGTACGGGTAGAACTAGGGGTGTCAATGAGTTGGGCCAACTCAACTCGAGGTCGGCTTGCCTATAGACCGATCTAAATTGTATCGGGTCGGTCTGACTCAGCCTATACTACATTGTTGGCCCGATTCAGCTCAACTCACAAAAATTATTAACTTGGCCCCGACCTGGCTCAACTTACACCAACTTTTTATTTTATAAATGTATAATTGTCAAATATAATAAATTTATTTATTTTAAACAAACATTATAAAATTGATAATACTTAATAAAAAATATTTTAATAAGTAAAAATGATTAATCTCAATCTCAATCTCCCTCCTTTCAATTTATTCACAATTGTAACTATTCATACCTTGTTTTCTAAGATATTTAATTTTAAGCCTAATTAATTTAGTACGGTCACTTGTCATTCTCATCATCCTCGTCTCAACGATATTTATTTTAAAAGTATATTTTTATTTTATTGTCTAATGTTTATTATCACAGTTATTGATTTTATCTGTACGATATAAATTTTTTCCCAATTTTAATAGAATCTTATAATCATAGAACTATCACAGTCATGCTTGGTTCATCTGAGTTACGAAATTTTACAACAAGTTAACAAGCCAAGATGTAAGTGGTGGTCGTATGTATGCAAAATTTATAATAACAATATAACATGAACTGCTCCTTTGCCACACTTGCGTTAATACACCGCTAAGCTGATATATATAATTCTTGCAAAATAATAGGGCTATAATTAAGTAAGTAGCTTTTCTTGGGTTATGTCCCAAAAAGACATAATTCCATGTATCGCCGGTCACGTACAGGCGCTGACGTATATATACATCCTTTTATAGTCAACAGAGTGTTATATTTTCTTAAATATCGATTCTTATAATCACTCATAATCCGAATAGGTTCGCTAAATTAACAACATTGGCAATATTTAAAATATGCGATCCTTAAAATATTACACATCATAAAAATTCTTAAAATAATATTAGTTATATGCTTTTAAATTTTACACGACAAAATGCCCCCTCCTAATATTATTTTACATCTTCCCTGCATTATCTTTATCTCTCAAAAAACGAGAACGGTGTCGTCGAAACAATTAAAAACCAGAATAATGACATTTTGGTGGTGTGTTCTAAGTGGCGGTTTCTTGTGCTTTAGGAAAACACAAGATTTATTTCAGATGTCAAAGTTTAAAGACATATTTAGAAGCACAAATATATTTCAGGAGAGGTTATATATATATATGTAAAAATTCTTTTTTTTTGGACACGCACTGGCCTAGTGGCCACAGGCGCCCACAACGCCGTGGGCAACGGAGGTTCGAACCCCTGTTCGAACCCCACAGGACACCCCCCATGGGGTGCCTGGCTCTGACGCTGCCAGGAAGCGAGGCCGAGACCTTGCTCCACCACTGTTGTTTACTCCAAGAGCCGAGCAGTGCATTTTAATACTGTGGTGGGTCTGTGTAGTGTAAGAGGTCCTCCTCTTACTTATATTTATAAGAGATGAATTAGAATTAAAGTTTAAACTGTGTAGTTAGGCGTACATTCAATATTCAAAAAATTTCATATTGTACTTATAAACATCGCACGTAAATAAACACTATGTTACTTACTAAAATGTGGTCAAATTTGTCGGCCGCGCGTGGCGCGGTTGGCACGACGCCACCCCGGCGGGGGGGTGGCGAGGGTTCGAGCCCGGGTGTGATCAGCCGGGACCACCTCCCCATGGGGGGGAGGTGGCATCTAGTGGGGATCGAGCCGCTGCACCCGGCAGTGCTCGATCCCTCGCCGACGCGGGGCTGCGCCTTCGGTTTGGCCACCGGGCCATCGTGTCCAAAAAAAAAAAAATGTGGTCAAATTTCGTCTCGGTCCAACTTCTACAAAATTGTGCGCTGATCACCAACGAGGAGTCATAAAAATACATTGAATTATACAACAGTCCTTACGGAGAGCAATGTATTTGCAGCGGAGCCCATGTGGACTCTGCTACTTTTATGTGGATCTAAAAGCAAATTCGTACATAGTAAATTGATCCCAGGGAGTCATAACAAGGTGGCGGTCGACTGACATCGACCTTCGCTCCAGTGAGCAGAGACGAGAGTTCGAAGGGCCGTACAACCTGTCACTCCCTATGGATGATCACTTGTGGGGATCAAGCCCCAACTCGATCCTTCGTTGCGTGCACGAGCAACGCGCTTCGGAGTCATTGGGCTAGTGCGAAAAAAAAAAGTTATAACAAGGTGAAGACTAATGGGGTGTTTGGTTGCGTGATGATTTTTTGTACACTTTCATGATAAAAATTTGTATTAAAATAAAAAGTGAACCAACTCATGGCATAAAATTATCATGTTTGGAGGGATGTGATTAAAAAAAGAGAGTAAGTACCACACATGACCGGACAAAGTGGGGGACCACAAGAAAAAAGAAAGAGGTGAGACTCTCTTTTTTGTTTAAGAAGAAAATCATTTCTAAAACATAAAATTACCAAACACTTCTTTTAACAAGTTTTCTTATAATTTTTGAAAATAAAAATAAAAATCTTCATCATCGTACAACCAAACATCCCATAACAATATAGAAACATGGTTCTACGTGCAACCTTTAAAAAATGAAACAATTATTTTATCAAATTAAAATATTTACCCCAGATATATCTATAAATATCATTTTTTAATTTTATATTTGATGATTGCACAAGGAATGAGAGCATTACATCGAACTAGTTGTTGCTAAAATCAACCAACTTTCATTACAAAAAAAAATGGCTTCTCGTTTCCTCCCGTATATAAATAATATTCTGTGCTCTTTTTTTTTACCCAACGGGTATTTACCATGCTCGCCGGAGGAACCGGTATGACCGGTAGTCTCCGCCGGCCGGACACGAGCAAGAGGACAAAACGGCGGTCACCGGTGACAGGGCACGTCGCGTCAACGGTAAAGATCCTGTCGGATTTTCCGGCAGGCCGGGGACTACGACAGGTGACCCCGTCGGAGGCTTCGAAAGAAGCGCCGGTTGCTCGGCAACAAAAACGCCGTCCTCGACCGGGACTGGACGTATCGCCGGCGGCGGCTCCACGGCCGGTCCGACGACCGCCGCCGCCCGCCGCCGCCGTTCATCCTTCCGGCGGCGTCAGAAGAGGGGATGTCGGTAAGACGACGGCGTTGCAGGTTTGGCAGCAGAAGACGCCGTCTTCTGCCACCTAGGAGTGGGCACGGTTCGGTTTAGTCCGGTTTAGATTATTTTTTTTCTAAATCGAAACAAATCGAATCATCCTCCCAAATTGAATCGAATCAAACTGAATTGATTCGGTTTGATTCGGTTTGGTTCGGTTTAAATTGAAAATAAATAAAAATATTTAAATTAATTATTTTTTACATATATATACTAATTTTTATGTTAAAATTAATGAAAATAAATATTGTTTTATTATAAAATTTATAAAAATATCATTTTTATTAATACTATAATAGTTTTTTTATATTTTTTTGATTAAATCGGTTTAAACGGTTTGATTTGGTTTAAATCGATTTGGAGATTTTTCAAACTGAACCAAACCGAAAAGGAGTCCAAACCGAACCAAACCGAACCGAATGGACTGGTTCGGTTTCGTTTCTCGGTTTGAACCGTTTTGTGCCCACCCCTACTGCCACCCAGACTAGGGTCGCCTTCCGAATAGGGGAGGAAAGATATTTTTTTTTTGCCAAAAATATGCGATACCTTGGAATGTTACCTAGATATAATATATTAACATTAAAAAAACATTTTAAAAAAATAAATAAGCGTGGGCGAGAAAAATCTCTCAAATCATACGTGAACATAGATTTTAAATATTTTTGATGCAAATATGGGGTTTCGTTATAAGACTCTCTTGCATGTTTTGTGCTGGACAACTCCACCAATTTTATATAAATACTTGGTTGGTGTTAAAATCTTGGTTGGTGTATTAATTGATCATGGAAAAAAATTTAGTCGAATACTTATTTTACCATTGTTTATTATTCTCCGGCGAATTTAAACGAAGAGTAGTGGTGATAAGTATAAAAATTAAGGATAAAAATGTCTTTCTACTCTAAAACCTTCTTCTCCTGCTCAAAAAAAAAACTGTCCTACCGATTTTTGAGAGTTTTTTTATTATGTTTATCTACACTTGATCATCTGTTTCGACATGGGTAGGAACCGAAATGGGTCTTAACCTAGAGGGTATTAATGTTCAAGCCTTCAAAGGTCAGTGGTGAACAAGCCTGATTAATATTATTCTTGATAACCTCTCAGAGTAAAATGTATCATGCATGGGGTTTTGCTGGGTTACGATGAATTACACTTGATGTATGCTCGAGGATATGAGATTTTTTTGATGTTATTTTGTGAAATTCCAAAAGTGCACGTGCGCTTAGGAGACCCAGGTCCAGGCTATGATAAAGGCAGTGAATACTCCTCCGATAACCAATATGGGATTAAACCCTTCAACATATTTGACCTCTAGATTGGGGTTCACCAAATGATCTAAACAATATAGAAAAAGTAAACAAGGCTACTGGCAGTCCATTGTCAAGGTGGGGATCCCTTTGCCCTTAGACATCCATAGATTGCAGTCGATTCCCCAAATCCCTAACATCGTGATGTAAGACATGGCCACGAAGCAAGGAACACATCAAGAGGAGAAGAGAAAGAGAGAATTGACCTCACACGAGACGAGTGAGAGGAGAAGTTCACCGTAGTGTAACAAAGAGTTTTATTGTCAATCAACGACCGTTCTCGATTAAGGTTACACGACGTAATTTATAATAGCTAACAATCGTAACTAAACCCTAAGAAGTATAAAAATAAAAATACCAAAATTTAGAGTCAATAGATAATTTTTATATTTCTTGGTGTTAAGTTATAACCGGTGCAGCCCAAAGACCAGGAATAACTACTTAATTTCACCATTCTTGCTGTCCGTGGAAATTGAATGGTCAATGTGTACCCACTGCTCCTCCCATCACTAGTTGTCCCCAAGTAATGTAACCTCCTCACCTTGCCTCCACCAATCAGCTTCTTCATCGTTCACTCCTTCCTTTGTGGTCAATGTCTCTCGTTGATGACACCTATGGGATACGAGGGTAGAAAAGGGGTACATGCTTCTATTTGTAGAGATAGGTTGTGGCCGGAATGGGGTGGAGATAGGGTACGTAGTGGGGGACAACAGTGATAAGCAACATGGATGGAGGTAGGGGTGAGCATTAAACGGTTCAAATCGAAAAATCAAATTGAACCGGCCTGTTCGGTTCGGTTTGAACCATGTTCGATTTGGTTCGATTTGGAAATCCTCGAAACCGGTTTAAATCAAATCAAACCGTTTAAACCGATTTAATTAAAAAATATATAAAATTTGTTATAATATTATTAAAATAAGATTTTTATAATTTTTATAATAAATAATATTTATTTTGATTGTTTTAACTTAAAAATCAGTATATATATAAAAATAATTAATTAAAATAATTTTATATATTTTCGGTTTAAACTGAACCAAACCGAACCAAATCGAATTGAAATCGGTTTGGTTCGATTTGGTTCGGTTTGGTTTGAGGGGTTGAATCGATTTGGTTTGGTTCGAAAAAAAAAGTCTAAATCAGACCAAACTGAACCGTGCTCACCCCTAGATGGAGGACCACCACCCTGCTAATTGAGCAAGCTGTATGCAGTCAACTGCATGCTTTGGAGGACCTCTTACTTAATTATCAATGTCAATTCGGATGGTTTGGTAAAATTGGTAAAACACATCTAAATTTTCTGCACATTTTCAGATATTCATATTCGTAGACAATTTGATTTGACAACAATGCTTGAAGGAACATTTAAATGTATCATTTTAACACTTTGGTTTTCGGTCACACATGGTTGTTTTACTCTTTTGTGATGATTGAAATAAAATCTAAGAAATCTAACAATATAAAATTATCATGTATGGTGAGATTCGATAACAAAAAGAGTGAGGACCATGTATGACTAAAAATAGATGGAGACCTCGAGGAAAAAAAAGTCTCACCTCATTTATATCCGAGAAAAAACTCTCTATAAAATTATATTCTCATCATGATTGTCAAAAATATTTTTAACAAGTTACAACGCAAAAATATACTTTTGTAGTGAAGATCTTATTTATGGTGCAATCAAACACCCTATTAAAAATATTTTAGCTTTAACCGAGTTTCTGTAGCTTTTGAATTGTGAGATACAAGATAGTTAAGATTTTTTTTCAAGGATTAGGGATTTTAAATATTCACATTAAGCCAAATCAAATATCATCTTAGTTTATACTCTTCTAAACAAACCCTAAGGCCCTGTTTGTAACATTATTTGACATCTATGTCACTATCAATTTTAAAATTGATATTCCTAATAATCACTAAGAAATGTTTGCTTAATAGTATCAATTTTGAAATTGACAGTGAAAATAAAGCACATTATGTAATTTAAGTGTCAACTTGTATCAATTTTAATATTGATACTCCAACTTCTAAAATTATCAATATCAATATTGATATAGTATCAAATTTGAAACTCTAACCAAACAGGCCATAAGGCATTGTGGTCATCAAACTCTTCCATATCGATAAAGTATTTATGACTTGTGTTATTTCTTATTTGCTTACTGTCCATATCATTAGGCCATATTTGTTAAATGAGTCATTCACAATGGATCAAAGGAGATTGTGCTAGTAATGCTAACACAAGAAGCCTGAGACCTTTTGCATCCCCAAGTCACAAGTGACCTCTCATTTAGTATCATTTTTAATTCTTGATTTATGAATGGTAGTATCATTTTTAATTCTCATGAGTATTACCTAATTACTTGACAGATAATCAGCTAAATCTTTAATTTGCTAATATCCTTTTATCACTTATATGCTACAAAGTAACTTCCCTCGGTCAGTTCGGTCAAGTAGTCACTGAAATGAGGTTGGTGAAAACCTTCTCTTCAGTCATCAAGAGATAAATTATAGATATTATCAGTTATTATGTAATCTAAATTTTTTTTAACGGTGAAGAAGATCAGTGAAGACTAACCGGCCACATGCTTAATTTTCTCCTCTCTAAAGCACACCTTAATAAGTTAGACATAAAACTAACAGCTTAGTTCTAGAAATTAAACCAAAATAAACCACATCTTAATCAGTCTTCCTCCAATAATAGTTTACAACTTTGTCTTCGACCAATTATTATAGATATTGATTTCTACACCCATGATTAGTTTGCCTCTTGCTTCCTGTGGTCGTGACAAGATCATCTTCTCCTCCTAGACAAACCTTGGCACTACCGAAGACTTGGGCATTTTTCTATCACAATGACTGCCATATATACATGATAAATAAATAAGTAGCACCCCTAAACGATCGTGGACCATGACACAGTACGGATAACATAAATAAGATGATCACCATCGTGGCAAAGCATGGTTGCATTACACCTTCTTGACCCTGACCGGACACACTTAACACAAACCCCATAGGAGGGTGTTGCCAGAGGAGTGCATGTCACCTTCCCCCTTGCAATTTCTTCTTTCCCAAGTGAAGAATGATCTAGGGCTGCTCACGGTTCCGTTTTGAGTCGTTCTTCTCGGAACCGAAATCGAGCCGAAAATATAGCCGGATTGAACCGAACCGGTTTGGTTCCTCGGTTTGATGTATATTGTTTTGTTATAAAAAGTAGAATACAAATAAAATGAGATTAGATTAAATTATGATGATCAATTAAGGATGACTTTAAGATTAATGCCTAATTTTAAGAGATAATTATATTTTATCATTGTTTAATGTATGTTTACGATAAAATATATTTAAAATTAATTTAATGTATGAATAAATTGGGTTATTTAAGGCCAACTAATTTATCGGTTCGATTTGATCTGGGGAGAGGTCGAACCGAATCAGATCGACAATACGTACATTATCGGTTCGGAATATGATTATGATAGTTCTTCTCTACTCTACCCTGCATTGCAATTCGTGTATGATCAATGGGTTGGATGAAAAACTCATGGGTAAAACCGTAAAAAGTTATAGGAGTATATAGTATGTACAAGTACTTGACTAGGTTAAGAGAAAAACCGTCTGGCCTTTCCCTCCCCTAACTTAAAGGCAAGCTAAGTAAATGAGAAGAGGAAGATGGTTAGGTAGACAAATAGATAGAGAGAGAAGGGGGGAGGGGGTAAAAATTAATATATTTAACTCTCATCTACTTTCTAAGCTCTCATCCTTTCTCTAAGGGACACAAGTTGGATTCCTATCAAATCACTTACAGTTTTGAGTTGTACAAGCACCTACCCTGATAGAGGTATGGTTCTCTAAAGTTGGGAAAGTTGCCCCCATCACCTCCTCTTCCACCAAATTGACCAGTCTAATTTCATAATTGTCCATGAACCCAACCCATTTGTAAGAAGGCTTCTAATTTGGTGCGTTATATTCTTGAGCACCTCCAAGTTAGGCAGGTGTCTACTCTCACACAGAGCACTGATAATGAGCTGAGAGCTATGCTATGTGCAAGAAACTCTTAGCAAGGTGATATATATATGTCAAGCATGTCATAATCCCTTTGATGGGAAGAGGTGGGGAGGGACTTGTCCTTCTGCCTTTGTGGGAAGAGGCCCTAAAGGGGATGGTTGGCTAGTGCACTGCTGACTCCTGATCTCTTGATGTCTCAAGCTCTCTCTCCAACACACACCAGACAAGCACACATGCGTGGGTCCCCCTCCCCCAACAGCACCTCCTCTCCAGCACCTTGTTTATGATGCCAATTTTGCACGATACCCATGGTTGGGATCTTCTCGTACCATTCTACCCCTTGGTATTCATATTTATGTCCCTCTAATTCAAGACATTTTCTTCTCCTTCTTCTTCTACTTCTTTTGATAATGGCTGATTCCTATCCTTCTTTCTGCACTCTTTCTTCGTTTGTCCGTTTTATCTAGCTAGATATGGTGATCATGGTATTCAGACGGTACTGTCTTACAAGTTAGGATGGAGAACGGATCATCTCAATCCCAAGATGGAGGGAGAAATCTCAGTCCCCAATCAGAGGCGGCCACATACCCCGCCACTTAAGTGGCGGTTCAAGAACCGGTTCGGTGAACTACTACCGAAAAGGATTGAACCGCTACCGAGGCCTTTGTAACTCACTACCTGTCGGTAACGAGTTAGTAAGGCGTCGGTAGCGGTTCAGCCCTTTTCAGTAGCGGTTCAACAACGGTTCAGTAACATAACTTAAAAAGTCTTGAACCGCTACCGAAAAAGGCTGAACCGCTACCTACGCCTTTGTAACTCACTACCTGTCGGTAACGAGTTAGTAAGGCCTCGGTAGCGATTTATCTCTTTTCGGTAGCGGTTCATCGAACCGGTTCTTGAACCGCCACTTAAGTGGCGGGGGTATGTGGCCGCCTCTGATTGGGAACTGAGGCTTTTCCCTCCACCTTGGAACTGAGGTGATCAGCTCTCAGTTAGGATGTGTGCCTTATAAGACCTATTTTATGATATTCGTAAAAATATAAATAATGAGAAAAATAAATGCTATGTGGTCTTATGAGCAAAGCCCCGTGGAAATGAGAGGATATATAGAAATACGTGATTAGGTGTTTTCAACATAGTTGGTTAACTAGCTAGTCGGGTTAAAATAACCAGAGAACGTACACGTGTCCGTGTATAAACACAAAATTATATAATTTGTGGGGGTAATGCATGTTTCTGTTGGATAAACGACGGATAATAAGAGTATTTACAGTCGTTAAACGTAAAAAAAAAAACTGTGATCTTATACACTCGCCGTTGATTTTTCTTCGTAACCGAAAAGTAGAGATTAATGCTGGGCATGCACGTATATATCTCCATCAGAAAGGGGCTAAAGATAAAAAGTTTCGAAACAAGCGAATCCTAGGCATCTCCACCAAGTATCCATTTGTGGTTATGCCCCTGCAAGGGTACATGCGAAATTTTGGCTGAAACACGTGGGTATGTGCCTTCGCTCACGTGTAAGTTCCTTGCAGTTATAACCTTCGCACGTTTCTTCTTGTGGGGGCATTTATTGTCAGTTATTGCGTACATGCCCCCCCCCCCTTGCCTGCGGCTCCTGGTGCTTGATTGCGTCGTAAATGTTTATATATATACTCGTTAGGGCTGTAAACGGGTCGGATTCGGTAGCGGATTCACCAGAATCCGATTCCGATTCCGATTCCGATAAGGGTTAAGGGGTTTCGATTCCGATTCCGATAATTTCGGAATCATTATGTTTCGATTTCGATCCGATTCCGATTTCGTTATCGAAATCGGAACCGAATCCGATAAAATCCGAAATGCATATTAAATATTAATTTTTATTCAAAAGTGAGTCAATAATTTACATACAATTAATAAATTTCGATATAATCTTCTTAAAATTTTATTTTTATTATTTTATCAATTTATATATTATATTTTATAATTTATTTAACTTTGTTTTACTTAATTTTATTTATATATAATTATTTTTTATCGAAATCGGATTAACGGAAACGGAACCAACTGATTCCGATTCCGATTCCGATAAGCTACCGGAATATCCGATTCCGATTCCGATAGCTTATAGGATACAAAAACAAGTTCCAAACCCGTTAATTTTTATCGAAATTGAATCGGAAAATCGGAATATCGGATTCCGTTTACACCCCTAATACTCGTTCGTAATAAAGTTTTATATTAAAATAAAATTTAAGACAGTGAAATATATAAAACAAAAGATCCGATCTCTTTTTTTATCTAAAATAAAATTTCTTTATAAAAACATTTTTGTGATGATCGTGCAACTAAAGCACGTGGATAGGACCTGTTTGATTATGTGTAAACACTGAATTTCAACAGATCCTCTCGTGAAATTATTTTTTGAAAGAAAATATATCATATACTATTCGATAACTGAAAATTCTCCTGGAAAAACAATCTTGTGATAATCGTCAAACATTTTTTTCCACAATTTTTTGTTACAAGAACATATTTTCAAAACTCAATTTGTCACACAACCCAAGACCTTTTTAGGTCCGTATGGTTATGTGTAAACATCAAATTTCAAGAAATCTTCTTATAAAAAATGTTCTTTATGAAAATAAAATTTTTATGTATTGTTAGGCAACATGTAAATCAATTTTCTAAAACGTGTTTCAATATTTAGTTATATGCGTTGTATGTCATTTTTTCTAGAAGTCCTTGCAATGTATTCTATTCGAAATAATTTTGAAGTTTATTATTAAAAATGATTTAAAGCAGTTGAATATAGAAAAAAAATGGGGTTCCAGGAATCTCGAGCATATGCACTCCATGTGAAACCTCTCCTTGAAAAAAATTCAATCAAATTCAGCGCTATCAAAATTAGGATTTCTAATAATATTATATACATATTTAGATATTCGTTCCACCGTTAATCATCTTGATGGTATCTTCATTATCACAATTGATCTCAATTATCCCATTACCAAAATTGGAAAGTCAATATAAAATTTTATCTAATCCAGATGATATAAGCAATACACTTAATTCTCTCTTTCTCTCTCTCTCTCTCTCTCTCTCTATATATATATATATATATATATATCTAGCGACATACTCTTGTATCTTACTTCACCACGAAAGATGAACAATATATCTCGAAGCGAACATTTCATCATTTTTATGCGATTTGAATCTATATCAAAGTAACCAAAATAGATATATAAATTTCATCATTTGAAGTGAACATTTGGTTATTTTCAACATTTCATCATTTGAAGTGAACATTTGGTTATTTTCAACAATAACCAAATGGTTAATCATAATAATTTTATTAAAATGCTCAACTATGTTATCATCTCTGTGCATCTTACGTGTTGTGATGATACAAAATGAGTTAAATATTCACCTCGGTTTTGGTGTAATATTTCTCTTTCATAGTTTTCCATACTTTATTAAGCATGTCGTATGTTTTAAATCTGTTAATCAACTTTTTCTCCATGGATATGAATACAAATAGTTTTGTCGTTTTATGATCTATCAGCCATTTATCTCTTCTTATATTTTCTACTTTAATATAATTTTTATTAAGTTCTAGTGCAATGGTGTTGAAAATACATTCTATATTGTCATGAATAAAGTCATATCTAACCTTTCAATCATAGTTTGGTAACTATAAGTTTGTTTGCTATTGGGATCCAGCCAAACATGCTTTGTATCGAAATAATTAATTTAATTCTCACTATCAAGTGCTTGAAATGTGAGACTGTCAAATTTAAAATGAACAAAAATTTTTGATTAAGGAAACCAAGATGAAATGATGAATAATGCATCGGAGTATAGTGACTTATGAAAATTCTCATATGCCCTTAGAATGGTTATAAACTATAAGATATGAAAATATCAAACTTTTATTTATAGTGTCAGAGGATTAAAATAAATAATAAAAACATTGGATAATCATATACGTTGTATTCTTAAATTTGATGTCGTATATACTGCATTAAATTATTATATATTATAAGACTAAATAAATATACATAATATTAAATTGATGTATTTACATCTAACACTTTATATATGTTCTTATATTATATGTTACTTTATTTATTTTGTATTATATTATATTTTACATAAATATTATAAAATAATACATTAAATGTCTAAGATGTCTTAAGTATTATACTTAATTTTATATTATATGTTATTTATTTTTTAATTGTATATAAAAATAAATATTATAACATAAATTTTTTAATATTATATGATCATAAATTTGTTATTTAATAATATTGCATATTATATAAAGATTTAAATTTATGTATTGATGTAAAATATTTTACATTAAGTCTTAAATCACATGTTAAATTATATATTATATAAATATAATAAATTAACATATTAAAAAAAATATGAATCAACATATTTATATTTTTATGTATTTATACTATTATAAAATATATTACATCATTTTATACTCTATTTTAAGTTACTATAAGTTGAAACTTAACTCAGTTACATAAGAGACAAGTTAAATGTCTTCCAAACTACTACTGATTAATCAAACTAACTTTTCACTTATTCTATATCCGGTTATCAAACAAAATATCACGATGTCATTCATTCCAAATTACTCATTCTGATGTAAGTTATTCTCATTCTAAATTAACCATGTATTATTATCACAGAAAATACTTATTTATATTTTTATGCTTCCCCGCACACAGTCACAACATAGGTTTGGAGTATTTTTATCATTATAATTATTGATGCGCTAATTTATTAGTGTATTACAAATAATACTATGATACTTCAAAAAGATACACTATAAATGACAAAAAAATGATACGGTTGAACACTTTGTATTATAATTAATTATTTATTTGTACCATCAAATATAAATTAATATTAATGATAAAATATTTTTATCATATATTAATACCAACTCCAGAATTAATTGTGACGGAGATGGTCAATATTATTACGAAACAGACTATTAATTAAATAGATCATATACAAGTGTTTTCCGAAAAGCAGGATGTTGGAAAGGCCTTTTTTAAAAAAGAGATCACAAAGCTTCGTAGTGTTTGGTTCAGTTTTTTCCCCTCTTTTTGATCTAAATTTTAAAAATAAAAGAGATGAGGTGTTTGGTTGCAACTTTTAACTACTGTCTCATTTTTAAAAGTGGGATACTCTATGTACATAATCTCTTCTAAAATAAAAACAAGTCAGGACTTGTTTTATTTTTGAGATAGACACAGAGGGAGGCAGGACGTGGGAGGCGAGACGTAGGGGGGGGGGGGGGGGGTTTGCGGGCTGCCGCCGCCGGGGGGAGCACCACTGCAGGGGGAAGAGCCGCCGTCGGGGGGAGCGGGCAATGCGGGGGGGGGGGGGGGGGGTGGCACCGCTGCGGGGGGAAGGGCCGCCGTCGGGGGGAGCGGACAACGCGGGTGGGGGGGGGGGCACGGGGGGGTTTGCGGGCCGCCGCCGCTGGGGAGCACCGGCTGCGGGGGGAAGGGCCTCCGTCGGGGGGAGCGGATAAAGAGGGTGGGGGGCGCCGGGGGGGGGGGGGCCTTTACGGGCGGGGGCGCCGCCGGGGGAGGGCCGCCGTCGGGGGGAGCGGACAACGCGAGGGGTGGGCGCCGCCACCGGGGGGAGGGAGGCGGACGTTGACGCCGGGGGTGGGGCCGACAACGCGCGGGCTTCGCTAGCCGGGCACGATGCCACGGGGGGGGGGGGGGGTTCGCTGGCCGACGACAACACGGCCTTTTGCTGGCCGCCACTGCTGCCGGAGGAGTGCCACCGCCGCGGGGGGGAGGGAGGCGGACGACACTGCGGGGAGCCTTCGCGGAGCTGCAGGTTCTCTCTATGAAGAGAATCTAAAAGAGTTTCGTAGAGTTGTTGGTCATAACCAAACACTACTGTCTAATATTTAAAAATTATGATAATTTTGCCAAACACCAAATAATTAGACTGTTTTGATTTTAAAAATAAAATTGAGAAGTCAACTAATTTTGATTTCAAAAACGAGATTATCTTAAAATTAAAAGCGCTACCAAACACCCTATCTTCGTGTAGACCACTCAAACTGTGCCAAGAACTTATTTTACTGGTTATAACCAAAAAAGATTTATTTTTTAGAAACAAACATATATTGATATTATAGATTTACAACACAACAAAATAATAAATTTCATAAAACTATACTACGATTAAAAATCACACTATATCTGGCAGAAAATTTGGAAATTTTTATACAACTGCGTCAGGGAACTACTTCTATTGTCCTGGATTTTAATTAATGCTTATAAATTTTATTACTGAATTTCGGAGTCACGCGCTTGGCCCTTTTGCGTATTTATCCAAACAGGGTCATGTAAGCAAGGAGATAATGTACAGGATTTAAATGCAAAAATCCGCTTCTCTTGTCCAAAATTCCCCTGCGAATCCCCACGGCTCTTCCCCCTTTTATTTCCTCTTTCGTGCTTTTTTTTCTCTTACAGAGCCTTTTTATAGTGACCACCTGCTGCTGGAGAGAGGGAGGGAAGAGGGTGCGGCGAGCGAGAAGGGAGCGTCTGCAGAGTGGTTTGTGCGGGCGAGGCTCCATTTTGGTCTCCTTTCTCAGGTTTCTCTTCGTTTAGGTACACGGTTGTTCCTCTCTTTCCCTCTGGTGCATCAGATCTGATCGATCCTTTGGACGCTTGAATGTAGATTTGTTCTTTGTTTCTCGAGTATCTTTCACGTCTCTCGTTTCTAAAGTTGGCGACTTTTTTCGGGTTTCATGTGTATTTATTCTCTCCGCTTCTAAAGTCGTTACCTTTTCTCCGTTTGCAATCGGTAGCTATTTGCTTCATCACTGTTTCTTTTGCATCTCAGTTGACAAAGCTGCTTCTTTCGGAGCTACTGAATGAATATCTTCTCTATCACTTTCTCGTGGCGTTCCTTCTGAGCCATCATATGCGCTTTCCTGCAATCGTCTCGTTCTTTACCGGTTGTATAACTGTGTGCTCTTTTGATGCCTGCTTTGATCTTGTCATTATGGTAACATCCGTCAGCTTGGGAGCCCGATGGCTGATCCGGACCCATCCTACGCTGGTGATGTGTTTGTAGAGATGCATGCTTTTGATTTTCAGTTTTGTTCTTATCTTTCATGTTTCTTGTCACTGGTGGAGGACCAAATGACTGTTCTTCTCCCTAGATGTTGAAGTAGGTAGTCGATCTTACGGGTCCTTTATTTATGCTATTTGCAAGATCTAGATGCTCATTATGGTTCTATATCTAGATGCTCATTATGGTTCTGTATTCCCTCCCTTTTGTTTTGTGGTACGATGTTTTATTTGCTTGTACTATCTGCTGGGAACTTGCTCAAATACTTGTTTCTGGCCTAGAAAGTATGCTTGATTTGTTATCTGCGCACTTCGCTGTTATTGTTTGCCTCGCTGATCATCTTTTCCCTGTCTCTTAGGATAATCATGCTACGTAGCACGTCAAACAATAATACTCATTTTTTCTAGTATGCACTTTCTTGCAGTTTTTGGTTTATCAATTTCAATTTACAAGCTTCAGTACCTGCTTTCTTTGGTTTTTGTGCAGTGATCATCATGGGGAAGAAGAAGAAGACTGCACTCCCTGGATCAGGTGAGAATTCGGAATCACAAGATGCAAGTGGTGGTGGAGGTCGAGGTGGACAAGAGTGCTCAGCTGAGTGGATGCCGATGCAACAAACACAGGGTGGTGGGGGGAGTGGAAGGGGTTGGGGCTCGCATACTGTGCCACACTCCCAACATCAAGGTGGACGAGGTGGAGGGCGTGGTGGTGGACCACAGTCACGTGGTGGGATGGCATACCGGCAACCATCTAACCCCACGGGTACTGAATACCAGGGCCCTGCTGGATCTCAGCCTCGTGGAGGGATGCAATCTCAGCAACATTATTATGGACGTAGGGGTGGTGGTATGGGAGGTGGCCGAGGAGGTGGTGGTTCTTCTTCTATCGTTCCATCCAGGCCGCCGGTTCCCGAGCTGCACCAAGCAACCAAGGTTTCCTACCAAGCAACACAAACACCAACATCTCAAGCAAGCTCATCTCAGTTGTCTGAAAGGGTTTCTGCCGAAATGAGCCAACAATTTCAACAGCTCTCAGTACAATCTGAAGCCTCATCTAGCCAGGATCTAGTTCCAGTTGCACCATCTAGCAAATCTATGAGGTTTCCGTTGCGACCTGGTAAAGGAAGTGCTGGAGTAAAATGCATAGTGAAGGCAAATCATTTTTTTGCAGAGCTTCCCAACAAAGATCTTCACCAGTATGATGTATGTTTTTTCCCCTTGATATTTGTTATTCATCTAATTAGGGAAGTTGAGTAAACTAACATGCAGCTTTGTTATCTTTCAGGTTTCAATTACTCCTGAGGTCACTTCTCGTGGTGTGAATCGTGCTGTGATGGAGCAGTTGGTAAAGCAATATAGAGAGTCTGTTTTAGGAGGGAGACTTCCTGCTTATGATGGGCGGAAAAGTTTATATACTGCTGGACCCTTCCCTTTTACCTCAAAGGAGTTCTCCATTGTCCTTGATGATGATGATGATGGTCCAGGTGGTCCAAGGTTGGATAGTCTCACCTATTCTTATGACTTCCATTTTCAGTCATGTTTGCTTGTTGGTTTTTTACTTTCTTTGTTTTCATTGTTCACATTTCAGACGGGAAAGACAGTTTCGTGTTGTCATAAAGTTAGCAGCCCGTGCTGATCTGCATCATTTGGAGCTGTTTTTACAGGGAAAACAAGCAGATGCTCCTCAAGAAGCACTTCAGGTCCTTGACATTGTGCTGCGTGAGTTACCAACTAAGAGGTAATAACCATAAGGCATGATTTTTCATTGCATTTTTCACGTCATTCTCGCATGATCTTCATAAGGCCAACTATGACACGTATTATTTTGTACTATGCTAAAATTTTTGTTTGATGTGCTTAGGTATTCTCCTGTGGGGCGATCGTTTTATTCCCCTGACCTAGGTAGAAGGCAGCCACTTGGTGAAGGGCTAGAAAGTTGGCGTGGTTTCTACCAAAGTATCAGGCCAACTCAAATGGGCTTGTCTTTAAATATTGGTCGATAATCTTTCCTTTTGGCCCTTTTACTCACTCTGGAACTTACTTCTTTGCATGCCTGTTTGTGTAAATTGCTGTTATAAATGATGATTTATATAGTCCTTGCAAAAGGCACTGGTTAACTTTTAGCTACACTTTAAAGTCCTTTTATCATGATTTTTTCTGGTTAGTCTGATTCACATCCCGTGTTGACAAGCTGTACAAGCACAGATAGGAAATCTTACACTTTTCTTTTCTTGCGGACCATAGAATAGTAGTTTCTTTGTTTATCTCTTCATTATGATACAAAACTGACTTCATATTCAAGAGTATACGGGGAATGGATTTTTTTCTTTGTTTTATTGGTCATGAAAACCAGGCAACAGAGAATTAACAAAAAATTTTAAGAAGTGTATGGTTCATTGCTTCGACATTATGAATGATGATGTTTCGCAAAATTGTCTAATATACATGTTTTATTTGGGAATTCATATGAAGTATTTATTGACAAAAAATCACGGATTTTCAAGGTTGCATATGATTGATATTTTGACATACTAAGCTTCATTTATTTGGTGGTTTCATATCCCTTTGATCCTTGACTTTTTTATTGCTTCTGAGATCCAAATGTTCGACTAGGTTATATGTTACAACTCAAATTTAGCATACTAAGGTGGCATCATTTTGCACCTCCAGTTCTATGATGATCATAATTGTTTGCACACAGGGCATCTGCAATTGGATTTCATTTGATTTGGGGCAATTTTCTTCAAATGACTCAACCTGTATTTAAGTTGTTTTGTTTCAATTTGAATTGGTTAAATTTTGTTCAATAAGTACATATTTATGGGTAACATACTTTCCTTTTTGTAAGTGTTAGTATTTTTCTTTGTCAATGTGTAAAAGTATACCTGTTTAAGGTAGTTTGGTTTCATTTCAAGGAATCTTCAAATAAAATAAAATGAATGATAGTTCAAACTGGACTAAGTCCATTGCTTAGTTCAACCCCTCTGATCTCATGGCAGTTGGGAATGAATCAACCTGATTAGTTCCAGAAGAAATGTTTCATTTAGTAGCTTTGATTGCATGTTTCGTCATGCAACACTTCATATCTTGCAGTTCCAGCTCTGAACATAATGCTTGCTGTTGATTAAGAAACTATTTGATGGTTCCAAATGCATGATATATTTAGTGTACTTGATGTAGTCAGAGGTGTGAGGTGCTTGAGGTGAGGAACCTGTCACCTCACCTCAAGCACCCTAGGTGAACTTATGCAGTAGAGTTGAATGGAGGGGATAAGAGTTTCCTGGGGGTATCTATCCTAGGAATGCTAGAGGAGGCTTGTGGGAGGCATATCGGTGATAGAGGAGAGTCACCAGAGGTCTACTGCAGCTGCTGTCAGGCGAGAGAACCTTATGGCTTAATCGGCCTGGGAGGATGATTTAAATGGGTCCCATGGACCCCAATCAAGGGTGAAACTTGAAATGGTCCCTCAGAGCACTGAACCACCCAGTCCAACTGGGCGGTTTAGCACTCCAGGGATGCTCAAGTTTTAGGACCCCTCCCCTCTTATCAGATCCGTGCGACCCCTCTTCTCCACCTGAAATCGGGTGGAGAATTTGCCTGCAGAGTGGGACCTGTTCCTGGCAGTGGTGGGAGGGATTGCCTAGGCGATCATAGCCTGATCAAGGTGGTGAGGGGCCACCTTGGCTTGCCTAGGCAGTCACCTTCACCACCTTTGATAACATAGTGCACCAAGGTGTTTGTACTTTCTATCATGCAACGAATTTTCACTAGATTTTATCAACATGATTTAGAATTAAAACTATTTCTAAATGTTTACAGCTATGTTTTCTGATTTCTTTGTGAGGTTAAGTTTTTGTTAGCTTTGAACGTTAATGGTTACTTCCTGAACCATCAGATGTAATTCTCTGTTGTATGTATGTGGATATGGTGCTAAGGTTTATTTTGATGCAGATATGTCGTCTACTGCTTTCATAGAACCACTGCCAGTTATAGAATTTGTATCCCAGCTTCTCAACAGGGATGTCACAGTGAGGCCTCTATCTGATGCTGACCGTGTTAAGGTCTGACAATCTATTCCTTTTCTGTGCACATCATCTTATCAATTGTCAACCGATCATCTTTTCTATTGTTGCTCTCTGGCTGTATATAACATCTAATGCTTGCAATTTTCTTCTCCTGTGGAGTTTTGCTTGAAGTGTGTACTTCTCTCTTCTTCTGATGCAAGGAGAAATAAGATATTGCAAACCTGTCACTGTATAGCCAAGTGCTTATGAATTGAAAAACATCATGAAATTCTTCTATCTTTTTACTTGTGATCATGTTAAAAGAATGCCATATATGAATTTAGGACATCATTGTTGCCAAACTACCCGTGCTACCGGGAATGTGTATATATATATTTTCAGTTGCCCGTGTTCATCGTCCATCTGAGTCTTATGCATTCTATCAGGGATTTCTGCTGCTTAGTCAGCATACACATTTTGCACATTTCCTCTGGATTCTGAAGATATTTAGTTTCCCTACTCCTGAGCTGTTGTTGTTTGTGTTTTCTGGGTCAAGCTGGTTTCAATTGAAATCCTCCAAGTGAACTACAATAGGAGTTTCTTTTCAATTTATATTTCCATGTTTGCTTTCTGCCACCTGTCGTGGCTTGTTCTTCTATTTGTTCACTGTTGATGATTATTTTCAGATCAAGAAGGCGCTTCGAGGTGTTAAGGTTGAAGTAACACATCGTGGCAACATGCGTCGCAAGTACCGCATATCTGGGTTGACATCACAAGCAACCAGAGAATTGACGTATGTTGTTTTCATTGCCCTCCTTAGAGTTAGTGCAACGTTAATGAATATGCTAAAGTTATTCTAGTTACTATACCTTTTTCTCTTTGTGCATTTGATGAACAGATTCCCTGTTGACCAGCAAGGGACAATGAAATCCGTTGTTCAGTATTTTCAAGAAACATATGGTTTTGTCATTCAACACACTTCATTGCCTTGTTTGCAAGTTGGCAATCAGCAACGACCCAATTATCTTCCAATGGAGGTTAGCTTTTGATGTTTACAATGGTCATGCAAATTGCTCTCGTCCTGCTCTTTTCATCATACCATATTGCTATTTTATTTGTTTTGACCATTTTCTTGACTTGAGGATTCTCTCTCTTTTTTCTGTATTACTGTAGGTGTGCAAAATTGTTGAGGGACAAAGATACTCAAAAAGATTGAATGAAAGGCAGATAACTCAGCTTTTAAAGGCTACTTGTCAGCGGCCACATGATCGTGAGTATGATATCTTGCAGGTACGTTTTAATATGTGAGACCCTTAATTTGTGGCTGTGCCTGGTATTGATTCTTCTTTATTGAGTTCTCCCTACCACTGCGATCTGCTGGTTATCAGCACCAGCGGGGCTATCTTTCTTTGTTGACTTTTGTGGAGTATCCATGCCTATACGAAAGTAATCTTTGCTGCAGCCATTCAGAGTCCATGTAAACTTTATAGTAGACCAAAGACCTGATATAATAATCAAATAAGTTGTTCTCATGATGATAAATGTGATTTGATTTCAAACATATGTCAGGATGTTTTAATACACAATTTTATTTTAGCTATGATCTTATAACTTTGTTGTATGTTAAAACGGATTTTTTAAATGACAAGATGAATAATTTAACATGTTTCACACTGTTGACTAAGATTCTAAATTTATGCTTCCGTTCATTATATATTTCTTTTTGCTGCTGCTCCTCTAGACTGTTCACCATAATGCTTATCACGAGGACCCATATGCGAAGGAGTTTGGTATCAAGATCAGTGAGAAACTTGCTTCCGTGGAAGCACGGATCTTGCCTCCTCCATGGGTATGTTCAGGGTCAGAAACAAGATTACAGATATTTTTGTAGCTCAGAACACTCATCACATTGGTTTCCATTATTGAAATTACGTGGCAGCTTAAATATCACGATACAGGACGGGTGAAGGATTGCCTGCCCCAAGTAGGACAATGGAACATGATGAACAAGGTATTAAACTGATTACTGGGTAACGGTTAATCAATAATTTTCCTGTTTTTTAATTGTATACTTCTCCATCCTGCTAGCTTTTGAAGGCTAAAATTGATCATTGCATTTTGTGACATTTTGATTTTATGCTGCTTAAATTAACTTCTATATTTGAGTTTTTGACTTGCATTTTCAATTCATGCATGATGCCGTGTGTTCATGATCTCACTTTCCTCCCATTAATTGATGCATTCATGGCACAGTCGTATGGATACTTGCCTTTCATTTTTCTAATCAGGCTTTTTGTGTTAGAAAATGTTTCATGGTGGGAGGGTTCAAAACTGGACATGCATCAATTTTTCGCGAACTGTTCAGGACACTCTAGCTCGTGGTTTCTGCCGTGAGCTTGCTCAGATGTGTCAAATTTCTGGAATGGTACTCTGATTTTCTCTTCTAAGATTTTAATTTTATACTTGGAGGTTGAGGCCATCTTGTGAAAAATGATTTTATATACTACGTGATGCTTGCCATATTTTCTGTTGTGTTGCTGTACAGGAATTCTCTCTGGAACCAGTCTTGCCTCCTTTAAGTGCTAGGCCTGAGCATGTTGAAAGAGCACTGAAAACTAGATATCATGATGCCGTGAGTATTCTTAGGCCACGTGACAGGGAACTTGATCTGCTCATTGTCATTTTGCCGGACAATAATGGTTCACTCTATGGTATGTTCTTCTAGCTTAAGCCTTAGCATTCTTACATGTTATATTCAAGTGCCATTTGCTCAGAAACTTCTCATCACATTGCGTGATTAATTACTCAACTCAATCCTCTATTTTTCGTGACAGGGGATCTTAAACGAATCTGTGAGACAGATCTTGGTCTAGTTTCACAATGCTGCTTAACCAAGCATGTTTTCCGAATGAGTAAACAATACCTTGCTAATGTTGCTCTGAAGATCAATGTTAAGGTCAGTGTAAGATCCCCCCTCCATGAAAGTTGCTCCCGAGCTTGCTGATATACTTGTTTCTTGATGGACAGGTTGGTGGTAGGAACACTGTCTTGGTGGATGCTTTGACCCGGCGTATACCATTGGTCAGTGATAGACCAACAATTATATTCGGTGCTGATGTTACTCATCCACACCCCGGAGAGGACTCAAGCCCTTCTATTGCAGCTGTGAGTCATGGTGTATTGCTGGTAGCCTTTGCATCTCGGCCAGTACCCTGTGAACGGTTACATCAATTTTCTCTCTTCCCACCTCTGTAGGTGGTGGCTTCTCAGGATTGGCCGGAGGTGACAAAATATGCTGGATTGGTGAGTGCACAAGCACATCGTCAGGAGTTGATTCAAGACCTCTTTAAGGTCTATCAAGATCCTGTTAGAGGAACTGTTACTGGTGGCATGATCAAGTAAGTTTGTCAGCTAAGCAATCTACACTCCCTGGAATTTTAGCCCGCCTAAATTAATCTGGTTACTTAACCACCCCTCGGATGGTCTCAGGGAATTGCTGATTTCTTTTAAGAAAGCAACAGGACAAAAGCCCATGAGGATCATATTCTATAGGTTCGAAATCTCAGACCAGATGACATAAGCTGCATGATCTTGACACTTTTTCTCCACTGTCTCCATGGGACTTTCTTGCCTGGTTCCATGCTTACATAGCTTTTACATTCAGAGATGGTGTCAGTGAAGGCCAGTTCTACCAAGTGCTACTTTACGAGCTTGATGCCATCCGGAAGGTTCTGTTTACCTTTGAGCTGATCCTTGAGATGCATCAATTACAGTTCTTCGTCTCTTTCATTTTTTTACTCTGAAATTAATTGCAGGCGTGTGCATCACTGGAGCCAAACTACCAGCCACCTGTGACGTTTGTGGTAGTGCAGAAGCGCCATCACACAAGGCTGTTTGCAAACAATCATGCCGATCAACAATCGACTGACAAGAGTGGCAACATACTTCCTGGTTAGATGAGCAGCAGCACCCCTGAAGGCTGTGACAGAGTTGTTGCTTTCTGGCCGTATCATCTGATGCCCTCAAAAATATGCAGGCACCGTCGTTGATTCCAAGATCTGCCACCCTACAGAGTTCGATTTCTATCTGTGCAGTCATGCGGGCATACAAGTGAGTGCTGTGAAGCTCTTACTTCCACCACCAAAAAAAACACCTCCTTCCTTGTTTGATTGGGTGGTGGCGGCATACGGGGTTTTTGTATTGCAGGGTACAAGCCGTCCTGCTCACTACCACGTCCTGTGGGATGAAAACAAGTTCACCGCCGACGTCCTGCAGTCTCTGACGAACAACCTTTGCTACACGTAGGCCCTCTCAATCTTTGATTCAAACCCTCCTCCTCAGCCCTTAGTTTAAAAGATTTAGTCTTGACGGGATATCTTCACGCAGATACGCCAGGTGCACTCGGTCTGTATCCATCGGTAAGTTGCTGACCTGTTCTCCCGAATGCATCTTGGAGCTCTCTCTGCTCGCCGCCGCCGCCGCTTCTTGATTTCTCATCGGCCCCCCTGTTTTTTTTTCTTGGCAGTGCCTCCTGCGTACTACGCCCACCTGGCTGCGTTCCGGGCGCGCTTCTACATGGAGCCCGAGACCTCGGACAGCGGGTCGATGACCAGCGCGGCGGCGGCCAGTCGCGGCGCGTCCGGCGCAGGATCGAGGAGTACCCGCGTGTCGGCAGCCACCGCGGCCGTCAGGCCCCTCCCGGCGCTGAAGGAGAACGTCAAGAGGGTGATGTTCTACTGCTAGATTATGCCTTCCCATCGGCATCGCAGCCCTCTGGCTTGAAGAAAATCTTCGTCTCTGGGGGTCACAAGACAATTTCCTGCTTGTTCTAAGATGTGTTTGGGGACACCACGTACTTAAACGCTTTGAAGACTGATGCTTGTTTTGGTTGTTCGACCGACTTGATTTTCTCTGCAAAACTTAATTTTGTGATAAAAATATAATCTTGCAGAGTTTCATCGTTAAAAAAGAGGTGAAATTTTCTTTTCTTTTTCATATGATCCCTCGTTCTTTTATTTTAGGATCGTGTCGACGACGATCATGATAAAAATATAATTCTGTAAAGAATTTCCTCTTAAACAAAAAGGTGAAATCTTCCTCTCTTTCGTTGCGATCTCGGGCTTTTTCAGCCGCAACGCATGACCTCCACCTTATTTGCGATGTTTACCATTGTGTCTTGAGCTCCCTTGTATTTTATTTTAGCATATAAGGTTGTCGAAAAAAATAGTATAAATAAAAAGTAGTTTCCAACTAAACATGCCAGAGTATCGACCTCGGTTCTCTTTCTTCCCTGGTTTGTGCAATGCTGTATCCACGAACCATTTTTTTTTTTTTTTGACAATGCCCGCTGACAAGGAAGGTTTAGATAATTGATAAAACAAATAGATCCAGAGAGAACCAGCCTGTTCAAATATGATCCTACATTTTGTCACTCTCGTTTCTGAATATTTACGGTCGACATGTATATATATGCCCCGCCAAAAAGCAGCAGGAATGACTAGAATCTGGAGGCAAAATATGAACACTTCACACAATCACACCAGTATCCAAGCCAGAATGCTGCAGGACGAAGATGATTTACCGTGCTACAGAAGAAGTCAGAAAATCGGAACGCTTCCGAGAGCGGTTCACGCCATCCTAATCTGAATCTGACTGCTTCCGGATGCTTGCGGCTCCGTTGTTCATCCTCGCGCGCGCTTCCGCGAACATCCTCTGCTGTTCGGCTAATGCTTCCTCTTCCGTCATCTCCACCCCGCTCCACTTGCCGCCTTTGATGGAGTCCTGTCGCGGGCACATTCATCACCGAGCCATGCAGAATTCAGAGCCCCCCCCCCCCCCCAAACAAATAATAAAAAAAAGAAGAAAACGACATCTCTATTTTTTTTTCCTTCTTGTGTGTGAGGGGTGTGCATGCCAGGTATGGGTACACTTGGGACCAGATATTTGGCAAGTTGTCAGAGTTCGCCAAACTCACAAAGATTTGTCTGGCAAAGATTTAGAATCAGTCCGTAGCATGGTTAGCAAGATCAGCCGATCCTGATCCGGATTCTGCCTTCCTTGGTCCGTAGAATAACAACCAAAAAGGATGGATTGTTGGGTTAGGCAATAGGGGTCTGTGAGTTCCCCTTTGCTCTTCACTTGGCCCTTTTGGTTAGGGGATGAGATCACTTTTAAATGCAATGTTGGAATTCCATCAGCATCACTTTAAAAAAAGTAATGGGAATCGAGAAATCAAACGACCCATCAATGTGTACACCAAAGATATGCCCAAAAGGCTGCCAAAACCGTAGTGCAGAATTTGAAAGAACGCACCATTGTCTCCAGCTTGTGTTGTTCATATGCAGCATAAACTTCCTCGATATATTCACCAAAACCTAGGTCCTGCAGTCAGATAAAACACAGTTCAGCGTACATGTCCTCTTCTTCGATGTTTTTTTTTTCTAAAAATTGAAACACTGAAGACTTTTCTATAAATCCCAGGTAAGATAGGCCATATCAACCTTCAAAACCGGCATCACATAGATTGTCCGCAATTAGCCAGATCAGATAAAGAACATTTGGTAAAAAATATTGAAGATAAACAATTGAGGAATGTGATATATTCTTAACCAAATATGCACACGTACAGAGAGAGGAGGGGACAGTTTTCTATTAAAAACCTTTGTCCTCCATATAGACAGCAAACGAATGGGTAACTGGTTACAGTGTATGACAGTTAACTTGCAAGCTTTGCAAGTTAAACTCAGACACCTCTAGCTTGTATTTATGTCCTGATGATTGTCACAGAAGTCCTATTACCAATATGGTGTAATCCACCATTGATCAAGTACACCTGGCTTACCTCCTCGAGGTTTACTACTCAGAACATCCATAAATGCAAACCACATTCATATCCAATACACCTCTGTGGCCAGGGCCTTTGACCTCACTGCAGCAGTGGACCTAGAGTTGGACGTGAATATCTGAATTGTTGCTGAAGCAAAAGAACTATCATCGCTTGTGACCATCAAGAGGATGGATATGATAATATTGTAATCAGATAAATCGGGAAGACAAACTAGAGGCTACTGGAGCTGGCCTGCAATTCTTCAGTTAGATCAATGTTAAAAGTCTGGGGACCAGGTAGCAGGAAAATTGACTGGGATAAGACAGTTATTAGAATGCCTTTGACAATTTGGAATTTTGTGTGGATGGACTTTGCCTGAGAAGGTTTCTGACTTAAAATATTAGGAATGGATTTCGAAATTGAGAATGGTACTTTGGAATGAAATGATGTGCTTGCTTGGGGTAGATATAGCGAAGTATGGTTCATCTATTCTACCAGTGTAGACATTTCTTGAAAATTGTTTTAGATCTACGGGTGCAAATGATTTGATCCTAGAATTTAAGCTCATTTATGAGTCTTGAGTTTAAGCTCATTTATGAAGTGCAAATTCAGCTCATTCAACATATCAAATCTATTTTTAAATAAGTATTTAATCAAATAACTAATCGAGTATTTAAACGAACTACTCGTGAACTTTATTGAGTTGAGCAGGGGCCTTCTCAAGCCCAGCTTGTTAAAAAGTTGAATTTTCTTCTTGTTCAAGATTACTCATTTTACATAATAAACAAGCCAAGTTGCCTTTACCAAGCCAAGTCTCAAGCTGTTTGTTGAGTGTATCTGCTCATTTGCACCCTTATTTTGTTCCTAAAAGGTGGATGAACTTAACCTTAGAGAGCCTGGCCATGAAATAGTGAACTTAGTCACACCATATTACATCCCTAAGTGCATGCAAAATTGATTTGTTAACATAATAACATAAGTGACGTGTAGTTAGAAACTTGAATACTCAAACATTTTCATGGATGAACTAGCTTTTGTGTCCACTGACATGATATTTGCATCTTCAGAAGGCTCTTCTTTATGAGAGAGAGAGAGAGAGAGAAAGCTAAGCAGATTAAATAAGACAAGCACGAGATGGTACATATACAGCACAGTTGCCTAAATTCCTTCTCCTCATTGGCACCCTTGAAACCCTTCCTCTCTCTTGTTGCAATGACCTATAATGTTTTCATGGTATTGTCATTAACTCATTATTATATAATGTCTCTCTTATGTTTCCAGACATAAAATAGATCTATCCAGTTCATGAAAGGAACATAGTTCCCATACATTTACTTGAATACCAATTTGTGTACAAGTCCCCAAGACAAGTAAACACATCTATCTGTTAATAACCAGCAGAGCTGTAAGAGTGTATAAGAGTGTTCTACAAACTTGGTACTACTACCTATCAGAGCAACATATTTCTAAGGTGCAGACAGCAGAAAAATAATACATACTTTTGAAACTCTTGTCAATGTTATCAAATTGTGGTTATCTGGTGGTGTGGTGCACCTTCATGTTTAAAAAATTGAGAGATCAAATCAATTGCATAGGTAGTGCAGACGGTCTAACATACTTTTAAAAATACTTAAAAGCAGTGAGTGAAACCAGAACTTAAAGGGAATGATGAACCATATTCAAACTTAGACAAGCTTTAGAGAAATCATGGTTGACATCAGAAACCTTTAGAGCCTGAATTACATGCTCAGGTGCAATTGTCTTTTTGTCCTCCCGACTGCACACTTCATTGGACTCTGAAGAAATGAGGTTGATAAATTCTGTAGGAATGAAAATGAAGAAGATTATCACCTACTTCTTTGATATAAAAGTATAAGAAACACAAAGTTCAATGATCAAGCAGAAAAAGGATGCCAGGAAATGTGCCAAAAATATTGAACCAAGAAAAAAAGTAAGAGTTGCATATTTGTGAAGGCATCAGTATATGTGTTAAGACTTCAGTTTATTATATGCACTTTAACTTAGTGGTAACTGCAAGCAGCAGAATGTGAAGAAACCTGAAACAGTTGACAAATACAAATAAATGCATGTGTAGCATATTATTACCAAGGAAACATGTCTATAACTTTATCTTCTGCTATAAAGGAAGATGAAGTTATAGTACCAAATAAATTGCAATGTGTACAGAATAACTGAATATCCATGACAGGCATGCTGAAATGATGATAGGTAAAACAACACTAGCACTTGTTGCTGGGAAAATACACATTAATATCCTGAACTCTTGAGGTATATACGTGAAAGAGGTGGGTGGGTGACTACTTAAAGGAAAAGGCTATGGGTCATCACAAAACTGCACACACATTTAGGTTGATTCCTACGTTGCTGATTTTGCAAACTTTGCTAGGAATTGAAAACCTTGGTAATGTAAAATTAAAGAAGGGATATGTACAGGGACTGTACTGGAAGCAATCAAATGAAATTACATAATAGCCTTAACATGTCAACAACACAAAATTCTCTGCTTACCTACACAGCATTCAACAAGGAGATCTTGAGTGTCCCGTGCAACGCGAACGTCGGGCGGCAGCATTTCCTTAATAATCTTAAACATAGTTGCTAAAAAATAAAAATAAAAATTTCATATCATATAGATATGAACAACTGATAAACTTCAACTTATAAGGTATGAACCTCCCAACAACCCTGAACCTTGTGTTAGTTCCAGCTCATCCTTCTAAAGAATCAAAACACTTGCACAATATTTGACAATAAGAAACAAAGTTATACTTGCAGTAAATTGCTAACACAAGGTGCACACAGCATCCATTTACAGTTGGGCAAAACTAGATAATTGAATGTACATAAAAATACAATATCACAAAATTTCAATCACCAGCCAAACACAACGAATGAGAGATGAACCAAAGGGGGGAAAGAACACACTAACTTTTATGCGCATAAATCTGACCATGAACAGTCAACGAACAACTTTTACTTGAAAATCTAGCTTTTCTTTGGCAATGGGAGCAGGGTCAAGGAATAAGAGTATGAAGATCAGGATCATGACAAATATGATTTTCTTTTTCTGGAACTGGATGGGTAAAAAATATGATTCGGATTCCATATGATGGCTAACGAAAGAATTAGCTTACATCATATTTGTAAGATGCTTCTTTGCCCAGGTAAAAGAGCACAAAGTACAAGTCTTTTGATCCCATGACTTTTCTAAAAACACACACTTTCTGCTAGATGAGCCACTTTTGTAATAAGTGAAGCCTGAATTTGTCATAAACAATAAGTCAATATAGAAAAAGCTTTATACTCAACTCCGTACTCGAGCATCAAACAGAATTACTCCCACGGTTACCCACCGGAAACTTGATGACCGACGTCCACCAGGGCAGGGCAAATCAGACCCCCCCCCCCATTCAAAGCATGGACGCAACGGTAATTATCTACCGAGTCCCCGAAAGACAACACAAAAAAGAGTCCATACATACCTTTCGGGAGGGAGACATCCTCCTTCGACTTTCCTACGATGTCCACGGGCTCCATCGCCGCCGCCGCCGCCGCTACCCGGCGGATCAGCCCAAGACTACCCGATTTCCGAGGGAGCAAAACCAACCTTGCAGAGGTAGGAGCGAGGATTTCACGATCAGAGCTTCCGGTATGGAAAGAGTATCTGCTGCGGATCGAAGAGCGTTTTCTCGGGGCCGATTCGATCGCAAGATATAAATTGCGCGTTCTGAAAGGCGGAGGCGGAGCGGGAGATGCGATAACCGCGTCCCCGGGCAGTTATCCTCAGATAAGATTTGACTGAAAGACCCCTCTTATGCCTTGCGTAAGGTGCAAGCGCTCAAGTCAAGATAATCGAAACTCGACTGTATAAAATTTTTGTCTCTATTTATTTATTATGTAAATAAAAATTTTAAATAAAAAATAAAATTTAACTTTTTAAATTAGTTAAATTCAAAAATATTTTTGTTCGACTCGATAAATTCGCGAATAATTCGCTTAAATACTCAATTAGTTATTTATTTATAAAATGATAGAATATGTATCATCGTAAAAATAAGTTAAAATTTGAATTAAAATTAAATAATTTTATAAAAAAATTAAATTTAAAATTTCACATAGTACTTTTGATTCATTTTAAGTTTTATAAATGAGTTTGCATGAGTCTAAATTTGAATGTGGATGGCACTTGAGTTAAGCTAATTGTCTGAACAAAGATAAACTCGAGCTTGAATTTAAACTCATGTGACATAAACGAGTCGAGCTTGACCATCATATTATTTGGCTAGACTCGACTCATTTGCACCCGTAATTTTATATTAAATTTTTTTGAGTTGATACAACCATAACTCAACAAAAAAATGCCATTCAAAACTTGATTGATAAAATAACGTTTTTTGACTGTTTTAAATTTTATAAATGATTATATCGCACATTTAAATAACCTTTTTTTTATCAGGAGTCAAATTTTTTTAAGATTTGGTTCGATTCTAGTTAAACCGGAGATTGAGTCGGTTCGTTTTCACAAATCATCCAAGTCCGACTAAACTACCATACAGATCAGATTGCACATATATAAATATAAATATTATTTATTTATTACTTGAATCGAACTGAACAGGAATTAAAATGATTGTGCTCCAGTTAACTTTATGGGGGTGTCTAGGTGCATGATAATGGATATTTTTATTTTTATTTTTAAAAATTGTAAGAAAACTTATTAAAAAAATATGTTTGGCAACCTTGACAATTTTATATTTTGAAAGTGATTTTCTTCTCAAACAAAAAAAGAGGGTCCCACCTCTTTCTTTTTCCTTGTGGTCCCCCACTTTGTTTGTTCATGAATGGTAGTTACTCTTTTTTGTTATCACATCCATCCAAACATAATAATTTTATGTCATGAGTTAGTTCACTTTTTATTTTAATATATATTTTACCATGAAAGTGTAAAAAAAATTATCATGCAACCAAACATCTTATTAACCTTTGGGATTCAATTTGAGTCGGGAAAAGACTCCTCAATTTGTACCGAACTGATCTATGAACACTCTCATGTACACTTTGTCAAACAATATTGTACTGATTGATCTATGAACACTTTGCCTGTGAACTTAACATTTGAGTTGAATTATTGTTGCGAGAATATATTTTCGTGACAAAATTTGTTAAAAGAGATATCGAAAAATTATTATAATTTTATATTTTTAAAAATATTTTCTTCTCGGACAAATAAAATAGATGATGAATTGTTCCAACTCTTTTGTATCAATATCACATCTTCCCAAATTTGGCAATTAATTTCCGTCATCGATTGGTTTAGATCTTATTTTACTATAATTTCCTATCATAAAAATGTGTACAAATTTATCATGCAAGCAAGCATCATATTAGTCTTTTCAAATTAAGCATATTTCCACTACTTTGACGTGTCATTTAGACATTGCGTGTTGTCATTGTCTATTTGGCAATGGTATCAAACATTTTTGTCAATATTAATTTTAAAATTTATATTAACTGATAATTTTATGATGCATTTTGAACAAAAGAATAACCGTGATTCTTTCTTTTTTTTCTTGTCATATTTCACCGGACACAATACTTTTATATGTTAAGTTATTTTATATTTTATTTTAATATAATTTTTTTTCATGTATAGAAAATACGATGCCGATGCTACACAGAATTCACGAAAACAAACGTATTGTCGTATGTGATATCTGATTGGATTGGTGGCGAAAGAAGGTTGTGGTTTTTTTTTTTACTAACGAGACGGCGCAGCGGTGCCGAACCACGCTGCACAGTGCGTGGCGAGCGATCGAGCAACCACTCGACCCCCACTAGATCCACCCCGCCCCCGTGAGGTGGCCCGGACAGAGCCGGGGCACGCGCCAACCGAGCTAAGCTCCGCCGGCAAGGTTGTGGTTGAAACGGTCGATTTCTCCCAACTAAAACCCGCTCTTGAATCCTTATCAATTATACGGTCTACGTACAAACCTTGATTCCTCGCGTTAATTAAAAAGAAGAGTCCCCTATGATTAATACATTTTTTGACGGAACGTACGTATCAACGCACCACCGTACAACTTTCCCCCCCCAACCGTACTACCAGTACTATCTATGAATATGTATTCCTCAGATACGCTTGACAAAAACAAAACACCAATCTATCAAAATGTGAGAGTATGTATCATGTAAAATTTCAACGATGAGAAAGTTTATCATTTCTGTACGAGTTTTGATCACTTCACCCCAGTTTTCAATAATAAACTGTCACAACTACTATGTCATTTAGAGTTTGGATCATCTCAATCTTCGGATGAAGG
Organism: Cryptocoryne crispatula var. balansae; assembly: GCA_036172225.1. NCBI lineage: Eukaryota > Viridiplantae > Streptophyta > Magnoliopsida > Alismatales > Araceae > Cryptocoryne > Cryptocoryne crispatula. Next base: position 4,908,642 of record CM069925.1, on the reverse strand, counting down.
GAGTAGTCTCAATTTTCAATCATAAACGGTCACGACTCGAGACTATTAAGTGACATGTAGCGAGTTAGTAAGACGTCGGTAGTAGTTTAACTCTTTTGGACAGCAAGTTAGTGAACTGTTACTGACGTTTTATTAACTCGTTACTGAAAAGTGCTAAACCGTCATCGACGGGTAACGAGTTAGTAAGATATCGGTAGTGATTCAACCATTTTTGGTAGCGCGCGGTTTACTGAACTTGTTGTTAAACTGTCACTTAAATGATTTGGGGTTGTGGTCGTTTCTGTTTAAAGATCGAGACTACTCCTTCCACTTGGGAATTGAGGTGATCCGAACTCTACTATTTAAGTAACGATTCAGTATCAAGTTTACTGAACCGCTGTTGAGATGGCTGAACTGCCGATTTAGTAACGATTTATTCAGGGTCAGTAGCAACTTAGTAGGACTCCGATAGCGGTTCAGTAATGGTTCGGTATCAAGTTACTGAACTTCTACTGAACTCTTATGAAGTGGCTACTAGACCCTTAGCGACCCGTTACCGAAGTGTTAGTAACGGTCAAGTAGTGACTAGGGGTGGCAATGGGCCGGGCCGGCCCACGGGTTCGCAGGCCGGGCCGGCTGCGGGTCATTTGACGGGCCAAAGATTTTGGCCCGCGGACTTTAGCCGGGCCGACATACGGGCCGAAGCGGGCCGACGCGGGCTAAAATGGGCCAAATAACTTTCAATTTTTATGTCAAAAACATCATTTTTACTTATTAAAAATATATTTTAATTAAATTATTATTAATTTTATAATGTTATCTTAAATAATTAAATTTATCATATTTAATAAATATTTATTTATAAAATATATAGTTGGGTCGGGCCGGGCCGGGTCGGGCCAAGTCAATAATTTTTGCGGGCCGGGTCGGGCCGGGCCAACAATGTAGTGCGGGGCGAGTTGGGCCGGGTCAATATATTTTGGACCGGGCCCTAAGCGGGCCGACCTCCGGCCGGGCCGGGCCCGGCCCATTGACACCCCTAGTAGTGACTTGGTAAGAGTTCGGCAAAGGTTCAAGTAACGGTTCGGTGATGACTTAGTAAAGGTTCAATAACAACTCACTAAAAGTGTCTAGTAGAGGTTCAAGAATGATTTAGCAATGAGTCAGTAAAGATTCAATAAGGACTCAGTAAAAATTCAGTCATAACTCTATAACCATTTACTGATAGTCCAATGAATTGATACTCCGTCACTCAAGTGAGCTGAGTGTTAACTTATTTTGATTGGAAAATCGAAGAAGCTGCTTTGAGACGGTACCCACTCTTTCAGTAATCACGAAGTCTCCCACGTGTATGCGAGGACGGGCTGTCGTAGGGTTCTGATGCTCACTGAATCCCATAATGTTTCGCATACCTGTATATATATATATATACATCTCTATGTATGCGTATATGGTTTACACACACAGGCACCCTCACTGTTCCTCCCGTGAGCCGCTGGCCCCCGGAGATCTTCTCCCCCAGATCATCTATCTCTCCCTCTCTCTCTCTCTGCTTGCCATGCCCTCTGATCGCCGGGCCAGCCCCAGCCCCAGCAACAGGGGAAAATCTTCGGGCTTGCCGCCGGCCGCCCTGCATGCGGACACCGGCCGCACATCACTCGCCTCCGTCTTCGTCCTGTACCCTGAGGCAGAGATCTCTGATGAAACTGCACGCGAACCAGACCGCAGTGCACCTGTATGAATGATCTCGGCCCTCCGGCTGGGCCCCCTTTTGCCTTCGTTTTCAGAGAATATGTGTAGCTAAAGAGCAATATAGAGGTTGATCTCGATCGGTGATCTGCGCCGACGAGTCAACACCTTGAGGCAGCAGAAGAGGCCCCGCGCACGCACACACACACAAGAACTGTCGGACACACACACGGGCGACGCCGCGTGATGCGGCTGGCGAGGATGTGAAAGATCAAACGTCGGGTCGATCGGTGTTCGAACAGATCTCTTGAATCAAACCGATCAAAGAGGGTTTGGTGGTTTGATTGGGTTGGGACGTTCAGACTATGTTTCATCAATGCATATAATGTATATTATGATTTTATTTTGTTTAATTTAAATCATATTTCATCAAGATGTAATGTATATATCTATGTTTGTACGTATATTCTATTAGTTTTACTTTACGAACTCTTAAAATATTTATTCTTACTTTCAAAAAATACATAGATATTATTAATGCGTTCATTCCAAGCTAAATTATTCCGTTGATCGATTCAGTTTGATATGAAAGATATTTTAAACCAAATGACTGGTTTGATCTAACTCTCTCATGCATGTTAGACCGAATGGTGAACTACTCAGCACAGGGGCCGATCGAATGAGCTATGGGGGAGATTAATATATGTTATATATTTTCATTTAACCGATAATTAAGTGCTCATTAGAGATTTTGTACTATTTTCACACCCTCACTCCATATTTCCCCTATTTTTAACAGTTTTTATTCTAATATTTCGAGTTACATGATTCAGCTGTTGGCAGTTCAATTCGAACCCTGTCCATGCATTAATATATATATATATATAGAGAGAGAGAGAGAGAGAGTGATGACACAATAAACTAATTTATAACAGAAGAAAAGAAAAGCCATAAACAAAAAAATGTCGGAAGAAAATACAAGCTGTGCCCAAGACATGTCTGAAACCTCACTCGGACGTGTCTAATCGAGTTTTGAAATAATTAGACAACAATTTCCATATATATATATATCATATGAGGAATTCAAGACGAACAAGAACGTCGACTTCTACTACTCAACTTAATTAGCTAGGCAGGATTTATATATACCTTTCAGACTTCAGAGAGATCGCTTGATCTCCCCCGTTCCTCCCTTTCCCATCGTTGCTAGCTAGCTAGCTGGCTAGCTGGAGTTTCTTCCGTCTTGCCCCTTCGATTTTATTTTCTCCGATCATTGGAAGCTGCTTCCACTTCCGCCGGCGAAAGACCTGCCGGACGCCGGCGGGGACTTCATCTCGGAGCTCAGAGGGCCGATGTCCATGCCGTGGTGCTGCTCTCTCCCGACGCCCAAGAAGTCTCGGGTCAGCCTGTCGGATCCCCCCGTGCTCGGGTTCTGGTGGCGCTGCCGCAGCTTCGCCTCATCCACGCCGTACACCGCCGAATTGAACCCACAGATCATTTCCGCCGCCTCTCGCTCCCGCCCGCCGCCGGTGCAATTCCCTCCGAATGCCGCCGCCGCGGCGGAGCCGACGCCGAATACGCCGCCCCCTCCGCCGGCGAGGGAGTTCATGAGGCCTTGAAGCTGGGCCTCGCTCTCCACTACCTGCGCTCGCGCAGCTTGTTCTCCGCTGCCGAAGCTGCTGGGCTTGAAGGCGGTGGCGTGGCCGCCGGAAGAAGACGAGCTGCCGAAGCCTCTCAGCAAGGGCGACGTGCCATTATTGCTGCTCGTGGTCGCGCCCATCTGGGCCGCCTTCTGAAGCAGAGCAGTGGCAGACATGTGAGAAGACTGCAGGCAGGGTTCGGTCCGAACCGAGGAGCTGTAGAGGGAGGACACTCCCGAGTCCATGTGATTGCCCATGAGGCTCCCGCCGGCAGAAAAGACAGCTGCAGCAGCAGCAGCAGCAGCAGGCTCGATACCCGCGTCGGCATTGCCGAATTGATCGGAGAAAAGCAGGTGGCCGGGATTGTTGTTGCTGTTGTTGATTGTGCTCGTACTGCCGCTGCTGCTGCCGGAGAAGAAGCCAAGGCCGAACATGTTGGCGCCGGACGGGGTGCCGGCGGTGGCGTTTTGAAGGTGGTGGTGATCAGGAAGCTGCATCAAGCCGTGGAAATTGTGCTTGTTCGGCAGGACGGTGTCTTGGCAGCTGGCAGCGGCGCCGGCGTGGAAGAAGGCGGGAGAAGGGGCGGCCGCCGCCTGAGGGGGGGCGCGGAAGGACGAGGAGGAGATCAGGTGGTCGAAGTGACCCGGAGCGCCGCCGCCGCCGAGGCGGAGGAGGTCTGCGGAGGTTTGGTCCTGCATGGCGGACATTTGGGGGTTTACTGGGGGGAGGCGGCCGAGACCGGCGTTAGGGTTCCCGTAGAGGTGGCCGCCGCCTATTGCGCCCAGTGCGGCGGGGATGCGAGCGCTCTCCTGCGCCAGCGCGTCGCAGAAGGCTCTGTGTGTGATGAAGCTGTCTCGCCTGCGCATCAAAAGGAAAGCGGAGGAGCTCATGCATGGATCAGATTAATTTGGTAGTTCTTGGTGAAATTGAAATTTATATTGAACCTAGCTATATATATTGCTCCTGATCATCTATTTCCATCTTTTTTTTTTCGTTAAAAGGTGTGGAGCAGCTCAGCTGCAATGCTGGCTGCCCAGAAGAGAACAAACCCATTAGCAACCTTGGCTACATCTACATGGCAACACGTGAACACACAGAGAGAGAGATGATGATGAAGCCTTTTATTTGAAATATTGAAAAACACAGCAGCCCAAGGAGACGATCACGGGAGGGCAGTTTTACCACACACTACTGTGGTTCCTCGGCGGACGACGAAGGCAGCAGCTTTCTCTGGCCCTGCGTGGCGTCGATCGACGATATATACTTCGAACGGGCGCAAGAAACGACGCCCGCCTTTTCCCAGCTGTCACCACGGAATCCCACCATAACAACCCTAACCCTAACCCTAAACTCATACTTCCGGAGAAAAGACGCGGCGACGACCACCTGCGTCGCGGCAAGCAAGAGCGCATGCACAGGGAGACGGCGGGGAGAGAGAGGGGCCGCCGGCGGCCGGCCGGTGAGGGGGTCTTCGACCCGCGGGCAGGCAGCTGCTGATCGGATCGATAGATAGATAGATATATATATATATACTCATATACATATATATATGTAATGTATGTATGTACCTCGAAAAGAGGGTGCCGCAGTCGCAGCGGTACTCTCGGGTGCCGCAGGTCTTGGAATGGGCCTTCCAGTCGGACTGGACGGCGTAGCGCTTGGAGCACTTGTCGCACTTCCACTTCTTCTCGCCGTGCTTGCGGAGGAAGTGCTTCTTGATGCCGGTGAGGTCGCCGAGGGCCCGGGACGGGTCGTGGTGGACGCAGGATGGCTCCGGGCAGAGGTAGACCCGCCGCCTCACCTCCTTGCTGCTCTTCTGCCGCAGCTTCCATGGCAGGTTGTGCCCCCTCCGGTGCAGCTGCAGGTTCTGCTCCCGCTGGAACCCCTTGTTGCACACCTCGCAGATGAACCGGTTCGTCGCCATTAACGTCGTCGGCGACAGCGCTATCACCTCCGCGTCTGGATCTGTGCAATTAGTAATGAATCATGCGTAATTAACAATATTATTGATTGAGACTATATAAATTGATTGACTATATATCACCAAGCTGCAGACGAGCATATACATATGCCAATCGAAATTCACTTGATTAACTATGTATATCATCTCAGGGTGGAAGCCAGAGAGAGAGATCAGATTCCGATGAGAAAAACAAGATGCGGAGGAAGATGATGAAGCTAGCTTTTAATTACGTCCCTCTGGCCTTCAACGTTTTGGTAACCTAGCTAGCTAATTTAATATGATGTGTTCCGGTGTGTGTAGAGAGACTTGCTTGGTGTTCCCGGAAGGCTCCTCTTTCTCTTCTGAGCGGCGGAGGCCGGCGGCGGTGGCGGCGGCGGAGCCGCCGAGGAAGAGGTTGGAGTAGACGACGAGTGTTGCTGTTGCTGCCGCAGCTTCATCTGATTCTGGAGGTCTTCTTCCCTGATGCCGAAAAAGGGGGACGAGGACGAAGCCGCCGCCATCGCCTCGATCCAAAAGGAAGGAAGAAAAAAAAGAGAAAAGGCCCTCTTCTCTTCCTCCTCGTTCCCTTTCTTATTCCGCTTCTTCCTCCTTGTTCTCTTCTGCTCTGCCGTTTGCTTCCGATCAGTATTGTATTGCCCGCTGTGTGAATCGGACCAAAATTCTCGCTGCCAACATATATATGGAATTATAAGCTTCTTGATCTCCTCATCTCTCCCAACATCCCCTCTAGACGGCCACGCCCCGTGCGCTCTCTCTATCTCTCCTCCTCCGCCCCTAAAATCCGGTGACAGATCAGAAGCTGGCCAAGAAAACCAAGGGATCTAAAGGGGAAGAAAGGCCGAGGTCGACCAAGCTGGTACCTTTACCTTCTCCTCGATTGTGTATATATGTGGATCAGATCTAATGCATGCCCACAAGGTCAAGAGCCCTCGCACAAAAGCCTCCAAAACACCCTCCTTGGCCTCCTCTCCTCTCGTCTCGATCCGATGAGAACAAACAAACAAAGGAAAGGCAGAAAATCGAGCTATACCAGTTTGCGCTCAAAACTAGAGAAGAAGAAGAAGTAGAAGACCGGCCACCGGCCGGGGTGAAAGGGGTCGGAGAAGACGAGAAGAGAGGGAGAAAATCTAGCCAAGAAATCCAGCTAGAGAGCTAGCTAGCCCTTTCCTTCTGTGCATCTTCCTCGGGAGATTCTTCCTCCCTCTTATCTCCTCCCTAGCAGCACTCTCCCTGCTCTTGACGGCCTCGGCAGCGCCCCATGGTGGGCGAGGGCAGCTGTGAGTACCTTTCTGCTGTACAAACTCCCTGAGTACCACAGCTGACGCCACAGAACTAGATCAGAGAGAGAGAGAGAGAGAGAGAGAGAGAGAGAGCGCTCGTGATGGTAGTCTCTCGCGCAGGCAGGGCAGCCGTGTCGCTATGCGGCGATTGAAGGGGGCCACCGACGGCGGGGCAGGTCTATATACTATACCGTCTTCTTCCCACCCCCACAAACCGAGCACCGCTCCTTTGCCCTTCTCTCGGATACATCGATCAAAGGTGACGTCCATGGAGCTCGGCCAGAGCTTTATCTTTCTTTCCCCCGACAAATATCAATAATAAAATCGGTGTGAGGGGGATATTTATTTATAGTACAATCCCTGTCATGCATGTTTGTGCTGTAAATTTTAAAATCGATGGCAATAGACAAATATCTTATGGCGATTTATATTAAAATTAATTTTAAAATTAATAGTGGTATAGATAATTAATTCGTACAATGGTTTCCCAACAGCTCTTGGCATCTACATAATTTCGTTTAACCGCGCGGCGCGATGTGCACCTCAACGTCCTGTAGATGTAGCTAGGCTCGTTTTTATTTTATTTTTTTCATGTTTAACTTGTAATATTATATATATATACGAGACAATAAGTGCAGCAAAGATGTTTTTATCTATTTTGATGACAATTTGTCATGTATCTCATGTATGAACATTCTAAGAGAGAAGATCGGTACAGATGATACTTGGTGCATCTCGTCACTTATTTTGCCCCATTTCCTAGCTAGATAATGAAGGTGGCATTTTGACTGGTTTAAACATTTCCCAAGGGTCTGTGTGGTCACACGTAATCTTGGAATTTTAGGATATCCTTTTCATGAAAATCGAAAACAAAGTAAGTTATTTGCACGTACGTAAATCAATATTACCGAGCATTTATCACCAAGCATTTATGATTTAAAACTTATAAAAATATTTTTACAGTTAATTAGCTATTTTTGTTAAGTCAGATAATCAATATTTTCATGCACGTGTATATTAAAAATAAATTTATTTATTAAATTAATTTTTACACATGATGATATATATCTTAAAAAGGAATACTTCTTTAAAAAAATAAGTTTGTTGAAATATCAAATATATATATTTTTAAATAAATATGTAGTTATATATTTTACAAACTAGCATCTTAGTTTTTCTTTCACTCAAAAACTAAGGGCAAAAAAATGTGCTTGTTGAGCGCATTTTCCCGAAAAGTTAACTGTTACTTTTCGTCACACTTTCTGGGTAAACAAGGGGACCCTAATTAAGAGATGATCAGAGGCTTGTTTATTTAAACTATTCAGTTACCTGTCTTAATTAAAATCTATACACGTCTCTTATATCTTAATAAAAGTCTTAAAATTAAGATGCGTAGTTTAATTTTTTTAAATTTTTAGACATGATCTCTACTAAGTGATATTTAGAAGTACCATGTAATGTAATTTCAAGTAAAAATTGAATTGATTAATATATGAACATTTTAATATGTAAGCAACTTTTTATCCCAAATTAAGAGTTTAGACATAGACGATTAATTTCAGATATTTATACTAAGTCAGTGATATTGATAGAATTGCTTCTTTTCTCTTAAGGATAGGTTGACAATATATTTGTGAGGTCACATATGATGTATATGTGTGTAACCCTCGTATATATAGACGTCCGAGAGCTTGTGAGGTCAATTGATCGCACTTTCTCAAGACAATTACCATGTCAATGTTTACTAGCTAGCACGATTTCTTCAGCTGATATTCTATCATGTATGATCACCGTTGGCACATATTTCTCTTGTTTCAGACACTGATGATTCCATTCAAGAGATGAACTTCATTGAGATGGGGATCCATATATATATATATTGTCGGAGACAAGTGAATCCACCATATATATTTAATGGGGTGTTTTTGGTTAAGTGACAAATGGAGTTTTTGTTGTAAATTTATATTTCCAAACAAAATCTTTTTTAAAAAGGTTGCCTGACAACCATTATAGTTCTATATTGTAAATGCCGGTAAAATTAAAGCTGCGCTCCACCATAAGAATCAAGAAGAGTCTTGAGCAAAGCGATCGATCGATGGGGTTAGAAAAGAGAGCAAAATCAGCCAACGTCGTCGTGTCCAAATAAGAGTTTTGGTTGCCTCAGAAAACTTTTCGACATAAGTTTTGGGAGATTACTATGATTTAAATATCGATTTAATCTATAAACTTCCTTGTGCTTGAACAGGGGATACTGTCTGCACCGACCCATTGAAACAACCTGAACTCTCCCAATAATCATACCCGTATACGGCCCCTTCGGGACGACGTACGTACATAGTTCGTACAAGAAGGCAGCTCACGGGCGCAGGATATATATCTGAGATCCAAGATTAATGTACCGTGCGTACCGATCGATCCTCGTATGAACAGATGTACATGTGTACGAGTGTACACGTCTCTCTTGCATGCGCCATCACATCGCCGCCCGGCCGTTCGAGCTAGCTCGGCCCTTACAATTTGATCCAAATCTCCCCTGCACGTTTCTAACCAAGATCCGTTGCATGAAACCCGAATTACACGCCCCACCGCCGTCGGAGAGCTAGAGCTTCGTCGACCAAGATACCGCCGGAATACGGGCAGGCAGTAGGGAGCCGCCGGACGCCGGCCGACTGGTTCTCTCTCTCTCTCTCTCTCCCTTCTCTTGGGACGGTCGACGGGCAGTCCTCCCTGTTTCTCCCGGGAGCCGTTTCCGGCACACCCCGTTACTGCACCTTCTTTCTCGAGCGGTCCCGGCCGGCCGGTCGGCGACGGCGGCGCCGGGGCTTGTTTGGCTCTTACCGCGCGCGCTCGTCGTCCGGTTCTTCGTGCCCTTCTGTTCTTCACCTTCTCCTGTCATATCTCTCCACGCCAAATCTAGTTTGAGAACAACGATCAGAGGGAGAGAGGCCGGGCGGGACAAAGGAGAGAACACCGCCGGCGGTTTTGTTGCTTAGTTCTGAGACGTAGCCGGCTGGGCCGGATGAGCACAGGCGGCCGGCGGCTCTCCGTCGTCGTCGTCGTCCCGGCCGCGGGATGATCCCCCCGCCGGCGGGCTGCCGCGGGGGCCGGACAGCACGACGAGGAAACCTCCTGGTTATCGGGCGCGACGACGAAACAGCCTAACCGGATGCATTAAAACGCCCAAGCTTGGAGCTTTCCGCCGGGCTCCCGTCCACGGCTGTGTCGACACGCTCGGGACAGACATCCGTGACCCCTTCTTCGGCTGTACGTACGTAGATGCATTTTCAACGAAACCCTAGCCACTTTCTCCATGGTCCGATACCGTGTTAATTTGGAGTCGGATGGCGGAGAGAATTCTCTCAATTTCTCACACAACCAGATTGATCCTTCATTTGATCGGTAGAATTTACTTTAATTGGAAATACTTGTAAAAGAGGGGAAGAAAAAAGAAACTCGTTAATTTCATGAGTTTTTCTAGACACTTGATTGTTTCACGCTGTTTTTTTTTGTTAGAGCAGTAAAAAATAAAATTATATCAACTTTGGTATCGATATTAATTAATTTCCCTGTAAGATAATTTATGTATCAATAATAATATCGGTATCTTATTTGCACTGTAAATTTAGAAATTATTGCTGATAGTTAATTATACTGTGGGGTGCTTGGCTGTTGCGAGATTAACTGCATGAGATATTTTTTTGATGTTTTTGAAATTAAACTTGAAAAGAAAAGTGCCTGCGGGAAATCATTACAAAAATATGGTTTTATAGTGGATTTCTGCTCGGACAAAAAAAAATCTCTTCTTATGTGATCTGGTGGGTTTCTATCTTTTAATGGTTATACATGGTGCCTAACTCTACTTGTCATATCTCAATAAACATGATTATTTTTAGGTCGTTAGCTATCTTACATTTTATTTTAGTATAATATTTTATTATAAAATTGTTATGCAACGAAACTCCCCGATAATATCTTGTCATGATTTATATAGTCGAGATTGAGTTAAGAAAGGCCAAATTGAGTTTGTCCTTGTGAATATTTTTTTTTTATTCCCAGATGACTATTCTCACCTGTTGGTCTAGGCAAATGCATGTTTGGTGGGGAGACACCATTCTTTTAATTTCTAGCTATACTGAGTTTACTACCTAGCAAGGCTGGTTGTTGAAATGACTTAAACCCGATCCTTAAATATATTTCTTACTCCAACAGTCATCGATAAAATATTAATGCACAGTGGATATTATATATAATATATGAGGGAGTGTGTATATATATATATGTTGAAGGTTTAAAGGGCAAATACGGAAAAGCTTGATCAGATAGGCCTATGCACACATCTCTTAGACAGATCACTCAGTTGTACAAGTGGGTTCTTAAGTGTAAGAATAAGTGGCAAATTGATAAAATCCTTTTACATACATATATCCTTAAACATTGATATTTAATTAGACACGTAGATAAACAGTGTTTTTAATTGCATACACACTTAACCTCTTTAAACGTTACAATTATGCCCTTAAAGTGATATTCCAAGGGAATGTATGCAGACTAAAATTACACTGTGTGTACATTTTGAAAGTTAAAGGCAATGGCATGTGTATTACTATATATAGCATTTCTAGCTAGGATGCATGTACGGAGCATATATATACAGTCTAGACAAAATTCACTCTAAAGAGATTAACTATATATGTATAACAATATATAGCATTTTCTATTTACCGTTCATACCACTGTGTAACTATATATATATTTGTATATATATATATGTATGACTTAGAATTATAAAGAGATACATACACGTATAAAGAAGCATGCATATAATTAGTAGGGACTAAATATTTATGTGACCAGCCCTAGGCAAAATATGTATGCACCCCCCACAAAACTACAATGCAGTATCTTGAGTTTAAACAACGCCAAACAAAATAATTCTGCTCCTAATTAAATGCCCTAGCATGAGTGGGAGAAGATGCCTGAAACCCAAGGTGTATATATATTGAGAGAGCATATACATATAGTACGTATATATGGTACCTCACCACACAATGGTTAACCGGGCTCTGTGTGTGAAGGTGTTGCCTAGCTACACTCTAAATTGGCTCAAACAGAGACGACATATATACCGGCATGTGTATTGTTTAATTTATATATCCGTACCCTGCAACCAGCACGTACACCCAAAAACATATTGTCCCTGCATGGGTGTTCTATTCCAAGGTACATGTATTTATTTACTTGCACAACTCGGAGAAACAAGTCAAGAAGAAAGGAGCCCTTAATGCCAAGACGACATTCCCCTCGGCAGGCGCATCTTTCGGGTGGCATTATAATATTATCAATTCCAAGTTCCGTGGTTCTGTACAGAGTGTGTAGACGTTGTGATTTGTAGCATAGTGAGACTTGCTTAATACAATATGACACGCCATAATTAGCCGCTGTTTTATTATCAGCATACAAGGGTTTCTAGCTGCTTCCCATCTTGTCACCTGTGGAGGGCCGGGGAATGAAATGCGGGGCTCTCTCTCTATATATATATGTACCCTCTTAAATAAGCACCGAAACAAAGGGCCCCAGAGAGGAAAACTACAAAGAAGAATTCCTGTCAATTCATTAAGAGGGTGACATTTAATTAAAAACACTGTAGGAGGGTATATTTATATATACATGAAGTGATTTGACACGCAATGACCCCCATCAAAGCAATAAATTAACAATATGTATCTTGACTTATGTGTCCACTTTTTATCTCATCTTTCGTGATGAAAGAGATTCATACATAGATACATTCTGTAAAATGTAATAATAAGGTGAGATTGTCAGGATAAACAATATGGATCGGTTGTCCTTCTCTCTTTATTCTTTTTGCTTTACATGAAATATATGTGTGCGTTCAGTTCTTAAAAGCCAGCTTTAAATTAGCTTTGGTTATTTTTCAAGTTGCATATTGATTCTGTCGTCAACATTAACTAAGGGTTTGCTTGGTTAATTAGAGTATTGAAATGAATATTGAATCAAATCGATCATGTAATTAGCTGTAACAACAATAAATTTCATGTTTATCAAGTATTAAAGTTAATTAATATAATCGATGGTGAATACTAGCTATATCCAAATAATCCCTAAAAAAGCCTAGCTTTTAATCTAGCCAGCTAGCTAGGCAGGGATGAAGTAAATTTTGGTAGCTGTCTATATATAAATATGTATATGTACCACACCCTCCATTAATATTTCTCCTTCGTGACCTACAAGTGACATAAACGTCAGTTTTACTTATGAAAATGGAGATTGTATAATTTGTTTGTCAATCTTATGGTGTTATATTTTATATAATAATATATACTTAAAAGTGAAGAAAAGTTGGACCGTGCTTATCAAACCAAAGTCAAGTTAAAATTTTCATGCGTCATGTCGAGTCATCATACTAAATTATTAAGAGAGAGAGAAGAGCTTTAGGAGCTAAAGGGCCCCCGAGACTTTTTCTCTCAGCTCCTCTCACAGAAGTTTCATAAATATCCATCAAATCCCGCATTTATGAAGTTTTTGTGAGAGGGACAGAGGGGGAGCCTCAGGGCTGCGCTCCCCGTTCCCAATTATCGGTAATGTAGGCTGGGCTAAATTGACCCAAAAATTTATAAATAGAGCCATCATCAAGTAGGAATAATGTCTACTATTCTGTTCGAAGGGAATCAAACATGTTAATATTCTGCCCAAATAATAGACATTTTATCATGATGTATTTTACATTATTAGTGAAAAGTGTGACGTTACTAAAAGCTTCGTGCAGATATATATATATAGTTATTTATATAGAACATTCACGAGTTTGTATGACTTGAAACTTTTATCACAATCTCATCGATCTATGCTAATTTGATATTGCTACAGTAGTATCTTGGAGAGAACCCTTTCTTCATTTGTAGACTAGATTAAGCAATGATCCGTCCTTCAGTTTACGTCTAGCTAGTGGCGAATCTCTTGACTAATGATCTTGAGCGCGACGTGATTGGCATATATATTGGTCCTTGCCCTTGGACTCCATGGTCAATTTCTTGAGCTTGGGGTGTCTCAAACCAGGGCCCTTCTTGACCGTGAAGATTGTCGGAAGGGGTTTTTATTTTTTATTTTAACTGACGCTAGCTCTTTTCTTTTAAATTTATAAAAGTAACACTGCCACTTCAACACTACGGGCCTTAATTATAAGGCGAAGTTATCTGCCTAGATAGACTTTATTCAAAAGAGTAAAAGACACTAACAAGTATACGCTATGGTACAACACTCCGGGCATCTCCTTATAGAAGTTGGAGTCATGTGATCCAATCTATGTTAAAATAAGTTGTAGTAAATTTAATTATCCGGCTTTATAAGTCGGTGCCTGTTACACTTACACCGTCGACTTGTGATTTTAATCGAGATTTAAATGGTGATTATAACATCTTTAACAAGTCCGTGTATATATAGCGTCAGCCAACCGATTTTAACCCAGGAGTCGAACACATTTGATTTCGACTTTAAATCTTTTCGAAAGTCTCAGTGTTGCGTACCTACACCAAGTTTCAACAAAACGTGTTACTCTAGCCCCCAAAATAATGTGTTACTTTTATAATCTCAAAAAAATTGTGTCACTTTAAAAAAAATCCGTCAAAAAGGCTCATATATCCCGTAGTCAAACCAAGTATATACCCAGGATGCCGTCAGCTGATCTTAGTTTGACCTGAATTCTTGGTATATATCTTTCTCTACCCTGATTTGAATCCCCCCCCAAAGACTTCCTCTATTTAATTAAATCTAGTAAGTAGCTAATTAATCGAGACCATATATACATATTTGAATCAAGGCTCAAAGATGTTGGGATAGACTGAACCAGATTTTTGTTACACCGGTTATATACTTATCTCTCTCTCTCTCTCTCTGCACACTCATTCGATTTTGGTAAGCACATGTACGTTCTAACAAAATTAATTAGATGCATGCTTCGTGGTCGCTCGTCGCCTAGCTAGCTTGCTGCTGCTGCTCTACGTGTGCGCGCCCTAATATATATCTCTTGTTCTTCCTAATTTGTTAAGACATGCACAATATCATCGGTTGCCTGAAATTCTGAATCCCAAATTCAAAGATCTACACGCACGCAGATCAGATGTGTGCGACATCCGACCAAAGGCCCTTCCTGACGTGCAGCATGAATTCCGGAGATACGGTAGCAAAGGATTCCAGAAATTTAGGGTTTGGTTTCATTCCTCTTGAAGTGTTGGCGGAGGAGCCGGTGGTCTATCCTATGGGTTCCAAAAAAACAAGATTTTAGACGTTTCATTAAGGTGGTGTTTGATTACATGCACTTATCGAAGCTCTAACCTCTGATTCGCTTAGAGATTAGATATTTCACCATGTTTGATAAAAAGTCTGAATCCACATTTGACCGGATGTCTGAACTCTGAAAAAGCTCTTATCGGCTCAGATCCACCGTTTAGCTTTTTTTCTTTCAGATGCCACCTCCCTATCTACGCCTTTCCTGCTTCCACCTCCCGGAGACTAGTTGATGGTGTTGCCGGAAGCCTCTGTCTTCTTCACCAATCACCTCCTCCCCGACCCTCTCCTCATCAATAGCTTCTTCTAGAGCTTCACCCTTCTCAACTCCACCTCACACGCTCCTCCCTCTCCATGCTCGTCACTGTCGTCGTTTACATCGGACTTCTTCGATTTGCTTACTTCCCCAATCCCCATTACTAGGATATCCTTGAGCACTACAGCAGTTGCTACCCAGTTTTCGGCGAGGCGTAACTCACCCGACCTTCTGTATCAAATATAAGTGGGAGACGAGGGAGAATGGCGGATCTCCTCCTCCTTGGTCACCCTCTCCACCTCCCGCTACTCGTGGAGGGCAAATGCAGAGCTGCGCTCGATACTGAGGGGCTTCCAGTACCACAACATCAACGGCGAGTTGGTGGGGTTGGTCGGCCACTCTTGAGTACTCAAGGCAAACTCCGTCCTCATCTCCTAGCACTCCATTCTGGGGTTGAAAGAGGAGAGCTACGGCACTAGTTTGTCGATCGTCTTGACAGGCACCTGCAGTGGAACCCATCGCCTCTCCTAGCGGAACCCTTCTCGCCCCTCCGGCATACCCTCTCGGCCCCCTTTGGTATACCCCCTCGGTCCCCCCTCCAACTTCTCCCCTTCTCCTCAAAGCATCTCTGGCGCGCTATCCCCCCTCCCACCCTCTCCCATGGCCCCCTCGCCCTCCCCCTCCAACTCCCCGTGTTTCCAGTGGTGCAGGGGTTCATGGAGACCGCCGTGAACCCGTGGCTGGACGGGAACCTCTTCGGAAATGTCTTCCTGTATGATTCCAAATGGGGCAGCCTCATCACCAAGCAGGGCGCCATTGATGGCGGCTTGGACGTCTACGATGGTCATCAATACCACCTTGGCTACTTCCTCCACGCCATCGCCGTCCAGTCCAAGATTGATCTCACCTGGAGGCGGATGCACAAGGCGCATGTGTACGCCCTCGTCGGCCTGTCGCGAGGCCCCCACGCTCAGTACCCCGGCTGAGATGATGCCAAGCGAGATCATCCTCCGCCACTCCGTCGGATGTTATTAGATTCAGATATTTTAACAAACAAAATTCAATCACTTACCTCTTAATTAAATTCGACACTTTTTGCCACTGATTAAGAGATTAGAGATAAAATTAAGAGTTAAGATTTTCAGATTAAGTCTAATCAAACACCACCTAAGTCAAATCAAAACATCACTTGAGATTTTTTAAGAGCGTTGTTTGTACCATGTACACCCGTTCAAGTTGCTTTAGGCCTCTAACGCAAGTGTCCGGAGGAAGATAACTCTCCGAGGAAGCTTCAATCTAGCTTGATAGGTGTTTGGCACGGCCCCATGTAATCGTTGTCTCGATCGTGTCCCCTTGCAAGAGGGGGCCATGACGGGCACCTATTGGGACCACTCTCTATTTCGTGTAAGAATTTACTTATTGAGAGCCTCAAATCTCTCTCTCTTTCCCTCCCTCACTTCCTCTCTCTCTCTCTATAGTATAACCAAAGGTATAAAAAATTAAATTATCGTATTAATTATTTATTTTCATATCCCCACGTAAAGTGTGACTTACACGATATATTTTATTGAAATCAGGCTCTAGCATAACATTTAATTATCATGGGGTGTTTGGTTGGACAAATTTGTTTTTTTTGCACACCTTCTTGAAGAAAAAAAATTGTATTGAAATGAAATCTAAGATGACTTAGCTAGGTTATCAAATATTATCAGGCTTGGTCAGATATGTTGACAAAAGGAGTAAGTGCTGGAGACCAAGTAACTATAAAATGTGGAGGATTGAAACCCAGCAGCTGCACCTAAAAACTATATCTACCTGTCTCAAAGTGCCCACCACCAAATTAACTGTGACATACTCGATTTTTTTCTTTTTTAGAAATCAGGCTGTGGTAATTCACGTAAATTGAAGTGTGCCAATAATTAACTATTTTCATAATTACTATTTGTCCTGTTTGCATGCTTAATTATACCTAGGGCTGTTTGGTTGCATATCAAAATTGAGTATATATATTTGCAATATTCATTATAGATGTGTTTTATAGAGTTTTGTAGGACAACCTAAGCATAAGATTTTCTTTTCCTTGTGGTCCCCAATCTTTTAGTTATACACATGATCTCCACTTTTTTGCTATCGTATCTTATCAAGTATAAAAATTTTATGTATTTAGTTATCTTAGATTTTATTCTATCATGAAAATACATACAAAATTGGTAGGCAACCAAATATATATGCTCGATTATTTCCTAAAATTAATGAGAGCCATCCAAACTCCAAACATTAAAATAAGTGTGATGACGTACGTGTGGCGATATTCTTTTTTTTTTGTTTTGAGAAACTCTTTTTATGATATCTAATTAATGTGGGATCATTCTAACATGATCCTCATTAATAGACAGGCCATCTTCGATGTGCTGTTTGAATGATAAGTGAATGCCAAATAATTTGAGAATACTTGATGGACAGAATAATTTTAAATCATTTTATATGCCGATTGAGTTGAGACCCAAAACGTGAAATGCTAATAGATCATACATACACATACATCGTCTACCGTAAGATTCTTGTACGTACGCATCGTATACTAATCAAATAATTGATTCACAAGGGGCCGGCTTTGCTTTCTCAGTACCTATGACCGACATCTTAATTATAAAAGCTTGGAGAACAGCACACTTATTTTTCAATATTACAAAGCTGAAGATTTTTTTACAAAACTAACACATTTTTTTTTAAAAAAACAACGTATCCCTTTGCAAAAATAAAATAAAATAAAATAAAGTCGAACCCTTTAGTTCGACTTTAATGTCGACAGACCGACCTGTAGAGTTAGTTTATTTCCAACATAAGCTAGATTAGATTAACTCTGGCTTTACAAGGAGGCGCGGAATTCATTCTCTACGTAAGTCTGATGTTCTTAGTCTAGTTTTAAAGTCCAAGTATAATACAACAACTTATTAGTGTCTATCGCTCTTTTTAATTAACAAAGTTAGAGTACATATATGACTCCGACTTCTAAGTTCCCTAAGTCAGTTGTTGTCAAGAACGGCTTCACGGAAAAATGTAAGCTCGCACGTATATATGGTATCTCTGATAAGCCATCGTTGAAGTGACCAAGCTAGCTAGCTAGGTTGCTTCTCCGTCCTTCCCGGCCGGTTGCCCTCCGAGCTTGTCGCCTGTGCCAACGGAAGCATCCGCCTTGGGACTTGGGAGATTCCTCTCTCTCTCTCTCTGTGTGTGTGTCCTGTCTCCACGTTGTAATTTGTTAAAGGTTATTATTGGGTCACCATTATACATACCATCTTACAGTGGCGTTGTGATATAAGTGTACTCTTTCTCATTATTCCAATGGGACAGCAACTAGTTTATTGTATAAATCTTTGATTATTTTAAGTGTTAGAATAGTAATAATAGTCGTGCGCCAATGACGGATGACAAAGTTCAGATACATATATCCCAAGCTCTTCAATTTGAATGTCATAATTTTGAGTTTTGGAAAGTCATGCTCTTCTCCTAAACATGTCCATCATATATCGCCGGCCGGAGATAGAGATCTCTCGGGCGGATGTACGAGGAACTACTCTCAATCTCACATATATCAGGTGTGAGCCATGCGTGTCATGGGATACAGTTCATATGATGTGATGTGTGTGAGTCTCACACTCGATAGATATGAGATTAAGGATAATTCTCTTTTCTCTCCACCGGTCGACAAATGCTCGCTCGGTTCGTGTAAAACAGATGTGAGCAATATTGCCTAACCATCTTGGTGTTTAAAATGTGATAAGTGGAGTCTTGTTGCCAACGTTGTCATATCTTTTTAGGGATAAATTATAACACTCGGATACAAGAATGTGTTAAAAGATTAAGTATATATGAACTACATAAATAACTTTTGTCAATTATTCGTAAAAAATGAGATAAAAGAAGTCTAAAAAGTAATCTTAAGATAAATAATCTTTCTAAAAAACAGTCAATTAACTGAGAGAGAGGATCACCTGCCGACATGGGTGATCCTAGCTTCCTACCCCCTCACATATATAGTTAGGTGATGAGCACCATTAGTCCTTTTGTAAAGGTTGACTTGGTCAACTCAAGGATTATTCCGGACTCTTCTAGGCACATCCAATGTGCTCAAGTATCTTCTAGGCACATCTAGAGAGTGCTTAGATATTTTCTAGAGATATCTCAAAAAGATATCTTCTAGCCAAATCTAGAGAGTTCTTACCACCTCTATATAAAGGCATGAGGAGGGGGAGAAACATAACACACATAAGCAAGACAAGACCAAGCTAGCAAGAGAGAGCCACCACCACCCTATTCTCTTCTTCTCTATTTCTTATATTCTCTTAGGAGATATCATGGAGAGTTTGAGGGTGTAAAGGGCTTCGGGTCTTCCGAGAGATTCTCCATCCTTTTGTACTTGTTTCTCATATAGTGGAAGTCGTTCGTCTTCGCCCGTGGACGTAGGAAGGCATATCGCCTCCGAACCACGTAAATCCCGATGTGCTCCTCTCTATCTCTACTTCTCGTATATATTTTGTTTATTTATTCTTTGCAGAGTCGGCATATTAGTTCTGCACTATATCAGTGATATCTGCCGCGATCCTCAACAAACTGGTATCAGAGCTGTGTTAAGATTCACTGATATTTTTTTGGAAGAGCACGATGTCTGCAAAGTTTTATATCGAGAAGTTCGACCAAGAGCATCAGCTTCAGTTTATGGCAGAACAAGATGAAAGCTCTTCTAACCCATCAAGGGTTACAGAAGGCTCTGCTTGGGAAGGAGAAGATGCCGGCCACTGTGTCTGTTGATGAGAAACTAGAGCTTGGTGAGAAGGCACTGGCTTCAATTCAGTTAAGCTTGTCTAATGAAGTCCTAGGAGAAGTCATTCATGAGAAAACAACGGCTTCATTATGGTTGAAATTGGAGTCGTTGTATATGACGAAGTCTCTGACTAGCAAGCTATATTTGAAAGCCGTCTCTTCGTACTCAAGATGGCGAAGAGTACGTCTATAAAATCACATCTTGATGAATTCAATTCTATCCCCGATAGATTTAGAAAGTAGTGATGTGAAGATAGACGAAGAAGATAAAGCCTTGCTCTTGCTTTGTTCTCTACCGCCGTCATATAAGACTTTTCGAGAATCTATGCTATATAGTAGAGATTCTATCTCTGTTGAAGATGTAAAATCTTCTTTGTTCTCGAAAGAATTGATGGATAAAGATATGACTAGTGGTAGTTCAGAAGGACATCAATCTGAGGGTCTTCTTGCCGGAGGAAGGCCAAAAGAAAGAAATCAATTTGGTAAAAATCGTGGTGAATCCAGATCTAAGTCAAGAAACAAAAGTAAGATTTGCGACCATCTTGTCACAAGAAGGGTCACATTAAAGCTGATTGTTGGAAACTCCAGAGAAAGAATTTAAAAGAAGACAAGAAAGAGTCTTCCAAAGGTGAAACTTCAGCAGAGGCTAGTGTTGCCAAAGAAGAGTCTGAAGATTATGTTCTATCTGTGCAAGCCATACGATCCAAAGATGATTGGATCTTAGATTCCGGATGCTCGTACCATATGACCCCTAATCGGGATTTTGTCTCCACATATGAGTCAGTTAATGGGGGAGGGGTGTTGGTGGGAAATGATGCTCCATGCAAGACAAGCTTGGGATTGGCACGATCCGGATCAAAATGTATGATGGCATTATTAGAACATTGACAAATGTCGTACGTTCCCGACTTGAAGAAAAATCTTATTTCTTTGGGTACACTAGATGAAAATGGATGCGAGGTACTCAAATAAGGTGGAGTTATAAAAATCAAGCAAAGGATCCCTTGTTTCGATGAAAGGAAAAAGATCTCGAGGTTTATACACCCTTTTGGGCACTACATTCTTGGTGCCGCAACGCATCCACCTCTATGTCGAAGATGATCGACCAAATTATGGCATATGAGGTTGGGACATATGAGTGAGAAGGAATGACCTATTAAGTCAAAGAGGTTTGCTTTGTGGCCAAACATCTTGGTAAGGTAGAATTCGTGAGCATTGCATTTTCGGGAAGCGAGAAAGGGTGAGCTTCAAAATAGCAATTCACAACCAATAGCACTCTTGATTATATTCATTCTCATCTTTGGGGTCCCTCTCAAGTCCCGTCAAAAGGTGGTGCTCGTTATTTTCTAACTTTCATTGATGATTATTCAAGGAAAGTTTGGGTGTTTATGCTTAAGCAAAAGAGTGATGTGTTTAAGCATTTTAAGCAATGGAAGAAAATTAAAAGGCTGAGGACAGATAACGGGCTTGAATTCTGTTCCACAGAGTTTGATGAATTCTGCAAAGATGAAGGTATTGTCAGGCACCGTACAGTTAGATATACACCTCAACAGAATGGTGTTGCAGAAAGAATGAACAGAACACTTCTTGAGAGAGCCCGTTGTATGCTATCAAATGCAGGTCTTAGCAAAGACTTTTGGGCAGAAGCAGTGTCCACAGCTTGTTATTTGGTGAACTTATCTCCAGCCTCCGCTATTGATTTTAAAACTCCAGAAGAAGTATGGTCAGGTAATCCTCCAAACTATTCTGACTTAAGAGTTTTGGTTGCCTATGTTCATGTTGATAATGGTAATTAGAACCGAGGGCAAAGAAGTGCATATTCCTTGGTTATGCTTCAGGAGTTAAAGGATATAGATTATGGTGTTACGATCCAAGATCTCCTAAATTTATGATTGAAAGGAATGTCACTTTTGATGAATCTACATTACTTTATCCAAAGAAGGATTTTGTTCCTGACGAATGTAGATTCTACGGGGAGTACTACGAAGAAGGTGGAGTTAGAAAGTACAAGTTCACCTCAGAAATCTTCCCAAACTCAGGTGCCTGATGAACAACATGTGGAGGAAGCTCCACAACTACAACAATATTCTCTTGCCCGAGACAGGCAACGAAGAGATATTAGGCCACCATTGAGATATAGCTATGCAGATATGGTAGCTTATGCTTTATCTGCTGCAGAAGAAACAATTGATGATAATGAGTCTTCCACATTTTTGGATGCTATATCTCGTAAGAATGCAGATAAGTGGTTATTTGCTATGAAGGAAGAGATCGAGTCTCTTCACAAGAATCATACTTGGGAGTTAGTGGAGGCTCCCAAAGGAAAGAAAATTGCTGACTGCAATTGGGTCTTCAAGGAAAACGAAGACAGTTCTGCAGATACGTTAAAACCACTTCCGGTTGCTAAGTTAAAGCATTGCTTGAACTTAATTGGTATTCACAGCACTTGAAGGTACCTCAGGGGTTGGAGAAGACGAACACAATTCTAGTTGACCAAGCCAAAGGTGGAGATTTGTAAAGGTTGACTTGGTCAACTCAAGGATTATTCCGGACTCTTCTAGGCACATCCAATGTGCTCAAGTATCTTCTAGGCACATCTAGAGAGTGCTTAGATATTTTCTAGAGATATCTCAAAAAGGTATCTTCTAGCCAAATCTAGAGAGTTCTTACCACCTCTATATAAAGGCATGAGGAGGGGGAGAAACATAACACACATAAGCAAGACAAGACCAAGCTAGCAAGAGAGAGCCACCACCACCCTATTCTCTTCTTCTCTCTATTTCTTATATTCTCTTAGGAGATATCATAGAGAGAGTTTGAGGGTGTAAAGGGCTTCGGGTCTTGAGAGATTCTCCATCCTTTGTACTTGTTTCTCATATAGTGGAAGCCGTTCGTCTTCGCCCGTGGACGTAGGAAGGCATATCGCCTCCGAACCACGTAAATCCCGGTGTGCTCCTCTCTATCTCTACTTCTCGTATATATTTTGTTTATTCATTCTTTGCAGAGTCGGTATATTAGTTCCGCACTATATCAGTGATATCTACCGCGATCCTCAACACCTTTAAACCACACACTCCTGATCTTTAAATGTGAGTAGAACCCACATTGGCACAGTCGTCTTTGCCAGATCAAAGATGAGGGGATGGAGGCAGGGACATTAAAGACAGATCTAGTAGTGTTTATATATGTATATATACAGAGAGAGAGAGAGAGAGTACAATATCATGGCAGTGCTTTCCCTTGCTGATCAATTAGCTTGAAGGGGTGAGTGTAGTGCCCGAGGGGTGTGGCCATGGAGTAGGTGTTAGAGATGGGTAGAGGGGGTGAAGGGAAGCAGACAAGGAGAAGAAGTCTCACGGACTACACAACGACCAGAAGGGCTCGCTTGGCTTCCTTCCAATGGAAAGATTCCCTTCATGGGTCAGCCGCCTCTTCACTGTCCATGACGGTGACATGATGGGAAAGGAGCTTTCTGAACAACGAGAATGGGGGCATCTGCCCCACTCTCTCTCTCTCTCTCATACATAGTATTATTGTAAGTATCTATGATAAGAAGTGGGCATAGGTACATCAGATAACATTGACTCAAAAACTTGTTAGATGGTATAGTGTTTTACGTATCTGAATTAGTGTGTAGAAATATATATATATTAAATATTATTTAAATTTAATTTAGTTATCAAATGTCAGTGCCCGCAGGTGATTCTAAACAATATGTTGGCGTCTGTTTTGGCTTAATTAAGCTAACAATGAGAAGTTTTTATTTCATATCTAACAGCTTTATTAGTTTGTGATATAAGGTTCTGAATTTGATTAAAGTATGTAGATAGTAATTCCTTTAGTGTTTATTAAGGTTATATCATACATATGCTATTCATATTTTTTTATAAAGAGACTAAGAATGTTGTTAATGTATTACAGATGTGTCTAGAGTTAAAACAGTACAAACTATATCCAAATCTCTGACCAAATCAGAGATCAAAAGTGTATTCAAACCAAGGGAATGTCATTTCAGGTGGATTTGTCTTGGTTTAATCTGAAATTAGAACCCTTACTTTCATATCTAGCATTCTTAGGTTGAGACAAAAATACTGGATTTGATTGAATATTTATACATCAATCAGTTTAATATCAACTTAAAGTTACATATTATATCACTTCTACTTTAGAGAACATGTCTAAAAGTAAAAAAAAACTAAAACATGCAGCTTAATTTTAAAATTCTTATCAAGTTACCAAAGATGCACTTAGGATCGATTTAATTAAGTTAGGCAACCAAATAATCTAAATATCCAAATCTTTGAACAAATAATATCAACCACCAAACACTTGCATGTGCTGAAGGCCCGCTCAATGAGAGAGAGAGAGAGAGAGAGAGAGAGAGAGAGAGAGAGAGAGAGAGAGAGAGAGAGAGAGAGAGAGAGAGAGAGAGAGAGAGAGAGTTGCATTGGATTCCAAATCATGGAGGACACCACCTGCCAACCTGACCAGCTGCTTTCTTGAGGTAGACAATGTCTAGGATGGAGAAAGAATGTCCTTAACTTAGACATAAATGGATCTATTTCAGTGACACATCATATTTGATAATTTTTTTAATTTGTGGGCCCCCACTTGGGTACGTCTAATGGCTTTGTTTGATTGCATGATATTTATTTTATAAATAAAAAATTATAATTAAATAAAATTTAAAATAGTTAAAACATAAGAGTAACATGTTTAATTGATGAGATATGATAACAAATAGATTGGAGACATGTATAACTATAAAAGGGTGGAGGACCACTAAAAGAAAAGGATAAATTATCATCTATTTTCTTGTCAAAAAATTAATTCTCTATAAAAATATATATTTAATAATTGTCAAATAATCTTTTTAACAAGTTTGGTTAGAAACATAGTTTTGGAAGCAGAATTTTCTACTGTTAACTGCTTGGCACACTCATTCTTCTAAATGATGCGTAGTGGATGTCACTCGTGGTTTCTTCCTTTCACTAAGCCCAACAAGAGGCTTAATGGGCCTTCAATACGGAGGTTGTGAAAGTGGTCGCTACCCAGAAAACCCCACGTCTCTTCTTCGTAAAAAAAAATCAAGAAATGCTTAATAAAGTGTTTGGTTGCATGATAATTTTCTGTACATTTTCATGATAAAAAATTATATTAAAATAAAAAGTGAACCAACTCATGACATAAAAATATCATGTTTGGAGGGATGTGATTACAAAAAAAGAGTAACTACCACACATGACCAAACAAAGTGGGGGACCACAAGAAAAAAAGAAAGAGGTGAGGCTCTCTTTTTTTGTTTAAGAAGAAAATCACTTTTAAAACATAATGTTGTCATGGTTACCAAACACCTCTTTTAACAAGTTTTCTTACAATTTTTTAAAAATTAAAACAAAAACCTTTGTTATCATGCAACCAAACACCCCATTAATAAAGTGTTTGGTTGCATGATAAATTATTTTTTTGTTATAATTTTATATTTTGTAACAAATTTTATTAAATGATATGTTTGTCAACCATTAAAATTTTATGTTTTTAAAGAGTTATTTTTCAACAAAAAATTGATAGTGTTATCTCTTTTTTTTTATCCCGTGGTCCTCCACTTTGTTTAGTCATATATGGCATCCACTCTGTTGTGTTACCATATCTTTCTAAACATAATAATTTTATATCATTGATTTTTTTGCACTTTATTTTAATATAATTTTTATCTTGAAAGTGTATAAAAATTATTATGCAACCAAATATGCTGTAAGGGTTGGTGGTGTTCGGTTTATACAAATTGAGTTCTATAACAATAATATGCTTTTGAAACAAAACTTGTTAAAAATGGTGTTTTAAAATTATTAAAAAAATATATATATTTATAGAGATTTCATTTTGGAGAAAAATGTGAGATCTTTTTCTTTTCTCTTGTGATAACCATCTCTTTAGTTATGCATGTTCTTCGCTCTTTCGTTATCCTCTTACCAAACATGATAATAAAAAATTATTACGCAACTAAACACCTTATAAAATCTTTTGTTATTGGAAAAGTTCGGGCCATTAGAAAACTCCAAACAATTCAAGTTAAATATGTTTAAATTTTTTATAGCGAAAATACTATCTCTGTCTTCTTCATCCTCTTTCATCTCCCTTGAAAAGAGGGCACATTTTGTCCACAATATTCTAAAAACTTGAATGACGATAATTTTTAGGTGTTTTTTTGATACATCCACTTATGTTTTTAAAACACCAGTCATAAGATTTTTGACATTTCAAAGAATATTTATAAACACAAACAATTATGATAATTCACATGCAAATTTGAGAAAGTGGAGGGGGATTTTTTTTTTTTTGCATAGAACGCTTATAGTGTGTTTTGGTTGCATGATAAATATGTCTTTCATTTCTGTTTTTGCAACAAAACTTGTTAAAAAATATGTTTGGCCATCATGATAAAGATGTAATTTCATAAGAAATTTTTTCCTGGATAAAAATGTGGTTAGAGTTAGGCCTTTTCTTCCTTGTGGTTCTCTACTTTTTTTAGTCATACTTGGTCCCCATTCTATCCATCACATATCTTACCTCACCAAATATTATAAATTTGTCTTTAATCATCTTAGATTTTTTTAATGTATATATTATCACAAAAATGTACATAAATTTAATTGTAACAAAATACCCTGTTAATGTACCTTCAAGCTGATGACTACCCCACTTTGGAACACACGTTGTTAGCATGAAAAGTTTGGAATCAGGGAAAATTACATTCAAGTGCACCAGGGTCGTAGTCTTTTGATAACTCAGCACACCCAGAACTTTAATTTTCCTCTGCCTTTTCAAAATAAAAATGGTCTTTTACACCTGCAAATAGACTCTTTTTTTTAATTCTCTCATCAGTTGGAGCTTCGTCTAATCCGGTAAATAACCAGCTTATCAGTTATCAACATAGCCAGATTGTATTTTTTGTTATCTTGTCAAATAAAGCAGCGTTAAGAGAGTTTTTTTGGACGTTAATGGGTCTATTAGGGGTGTTCATAGTTTGGTTTGGTTTAGTTTTTGAATATTTTTTTCTAAAATCAAACCAAACCAAACTATCTCCCAAATCAAACCAAACCAAACTAAATTAATTTGATTTAGTTTGGTTCGGTTCGGTTCAAACCATATTTTATTAAGTTAGAGTAGATATATCATTATATGATTTTATTTGTTTGTTTAAATTATATCCCAGTAAAATCTTGTGTATATGTTTATAGATTACATTAATTTTGTCTTAAGAATTCTTGAAATAAATTTAGTTCGATAAGAAAAGATACATAAATACTATTTTTTATAAATTAAATTAAAATATTTAATCTAATTCGGGTTATTCGATTTACCGATTTGATTTGATTTGAAAGGTCTTAGAAATCAAACCAAATTTATTGATAGTTCAAATTAAATCAAACTGAACCAAAGTATTAATTTGATTTGATTTTTTAGTTGAACCGAACAGTGAACAGTCCTAATCCATACGAGATTTTCTTAAGTGCTTGTATTTAATATCCAAGGACTAGAAATCAATAATCAGAATGGAAGGGTTAATTTGTAAACAAAAACAAATCATAGGTAGCTCGCTGCCAAACTTGTGACTCTTTTCGGTAAGTGTATATTATACACATCGATATTAATATTAATTTTAAAATCAGTATTATCATAAATCATCGATAAATACAGTTATTAATTTTAATATTAAAATTTTTAGCCTAAATACACATAATACTAATGTCCATCTCTCAATATCAAAATTGATATGTATACCAGTTTGGGTAGAATATAAAAATAATATTAATTTTGAAAAAATATTAGTAGACAATTTAAATTTAAAAAATAGTAATATTTAAATTAATAAAATTAAACATTTATGTTATATTTTATGTTTTATTTATAATAAATTTTTTAATATTAATATTTTTAATTAAATATTTATTAATAATTTCTATTTAAAAATGATAATAATAAAAATGTTCAAGAATAAATTTGCTGTCATGGAAGCCCGGATCTCCTCCGTTCCTTCCTCCTTCCGTAACCTCGGCGTCTGTACCTCCGACGACTGTCTGTTCCGGTTTCCCGGCGAGGTGACCAGTAGGAGCTCCTCGACTGCCTTCTCCTTGGTTTCCAGCACCTGTGCCATCGCCCATGGCGACCATGGGCAACAACCACATCAACGCCAAGCTTGTAAGTCAAATCCTTTTGGATCCAATTCACCCTTACCTTTCTCCGTTCGGATTCTTCCCGTGATCGGCGATCTCGGCTCTGATCTGCTTCTTGCGTGCGAAATTGCAGGTTCTTCTGGGAGACATGGGTGCGGGCAAGTCCAGCCTGGTCCTGCGCTTTGTGAAGGGTCAATTCCTAGAATTCCAGGTCCCTTTTCCGGCTGTGTTCTAGGATTTGCTTTTCCTCCATGATCCATGGGTGTTTCCGTCGGGGCTTTCGTCTGGTGTGTTTGTTCACGATTCTTCTTTTGTCCAGGAATCGACGATTGGGGCGGCGTTCTTTTCTCAGACGCTGGCCGTGAACGATGCGACGGTGAAGTTTGAGATTTGGGACACTGCCGGGCAGGAAAGGTACCACAGTTTGGCGCCCATGTACTACAGGGGGGCGGCCGCAGCCATTATCGTGTATGACATCACCAGCACGGTACGGGTTTCTTCTACTTGATGTTCCTTGTATGGCGATTTGCTAAATCTGGTGAATGATACAGTCTGTTTGCTCTGGTTTTTCGGGTCTCAGGATTCCTTTACCCGGGCGAAGAAATGGGTTGAAGAGCTCCAGAAGCAAGGTTACATCTCTCTCGGCACCTTTTTACTTATACACTCGTTTTTCTCCTCCGATTACGTGTGGGTTTTGAAGTGATCTGTCCTTAAGTCTGATTTTTGTGAAGGTAATCCAACTATGGTGACAGCCCTCGCTGGAAACAAAGCTGATTTGGAGGACAAGAGGAAAGTGACGGCAGAAGTATGTGCGTTGGGGTAGCTCCTTTTTGTTATTTCTTTGCTGCTAGTTCTTTTTAAGCTTTATGAATCTGGTTTTTATTAATGTTTTTACCAGCTTATATTAGCTTACGTGTGTATTTTCAATTGGGCTTTATAAATATTCATTCCGAAAAAAGAAAGATAAAAGTCCAAAACAATCGAGACTTTTGAGCATGTGGATACAATTACTAATTCTTCACCCAGCATGTGAAAAATGAACTTCAATTGAAGTTTAATTTTTTCATTATGTTTTCTAATATTTTGCCTGCATCTTCTGATTATCAAATCAACCTCTGATTAAAAAAGATAGACATTAGTTCTTTTTTATCTCTTAAACGAGTTTATTGATGAGCATAACAACCCTATCTCATGATGGAGGGAAGAACCTATGATCAATTTGTGTAGGATACAGTGCTATTTGTATTCTGTAATTTATGGTGATGAAGTTTACATGGACATTACATAAATTTTCTCACTTTAATATGGTGATAGCTTGTCATTTATAAAATATACTCTTATCAGGTTCTTTTATTCTTAGGCATCTCTTTGATAATTGTTCGTGTCTGCATTAGCCACTCTTCCATCTAAGAATCCATCTATTCTTTCTACAGTCTGCCACAGACTCACAGGGTTGAAAATCATCGAGGCAAAATGTGAGTTAAGACTTAAGTGGCCTTAATCTGCAGGAATCTCATTAGGGTCTGGTGCAAAACATTGTCAACACGCCATGATCTTTTTTCCCTCATTAAATACTTGGGTTTGTTCAGAAGTTGGAACCTCTAGTGGTCCGACCCTGTCTACACTATAGCTCTCATTCTCTTGTGGCCACAGCTTAATCCTTGGACCAAGGAAGCCAATCTTTGGGATATGGTTCTGCCGGCCATGCTGTGGATCATTTGTCATACTAGGAACAAAAGGATTTTTGTTGATCAATTCAATAATCCAAGGCTGATTCTATACTGGGTGCCAATGCTGGTTATAGATTGGATTTTTGGGTATTCTTGCAGATATGTGGACGAGGCTACTTTCAATTTCTTTTATTTTAGACATTTTCTTGTGTAGCTTGTTTTTTCATCTACCATCTCGGTAGTTGAGTCTTTTTCATCCCTCCCCTTCTGTTTTCTCTTCTTTTTATTTTGTTCAGCTCTGTTTTGTGCTCTTTGTTATTTCTTTTACAGCATTAATAGAGTATGAGGCTTTGTCCTTACTTTTAAAAAAAGTGTTTGTGTCTGCACTAGCTATCTGTAGCAGTGTCTAAGGTTCCCCTTTCAACTGTACGAGCAAAGTAGTGCCTGCATACAGTATCCAACGTGCTACCTTTTTCTCTCTTGATACTGAAATAATGAATATATTGTAATGTACATGGCAGTGAATGTGATGGGGGATGCTTGTAACCAATATGTTACGCATCCTAGATTTATAATTTTCTTACCTAAAAAGTGATAAAATTTTGTAATTTAGTATATGTTGTTAGAGACGTGAGGTGCCTGAAGCGGGGTTATGTGCCTCCTAAGAAGACTAGAGAAGGACTGTTGGAGTGTACGGGGGCTAGAGGAGGTCATCAGAGGTGAAAACCATGCTGGAGACCTGCTCCCACTGCAATCCAGCTAGGTAAACACCTCTGCAAGGTTTGGGCTGGGAAGATGATTTGGCTGGGTCCAACAAACACATTAAGGTTGGGGGCGGGGTTACAAAACATAAATGGAACATCCATTCCATCTGACCTCGCATTTCAGCGTTCTTGGTCATAAGTATGAAGCTTAAAATGTGTCCTGTCTAACCAGGTGGTGCAATGCTCCTAAGCATAGTTGTTAAGACAACAATGCATTCAGAGGTCCCATTTTTGCTTAGCCGACAAGAGGCCACTTAGGTGATGCCAAAGTGGTAGAATTATATCTTAATACCACATATATACATACAAAATAGATAATTTTGAACCACTATTATTGGGTCCTTAATACCTGTCTTCTCCGCCCAATATAGGGCAGAGAAGGTGAGAGAATTAGAGGAAATTGGATACAATCATTTTCAAAAGGTTAATCATAATAAATAATGGAACATTGAGGATTAGAGGTAGACTATCTTAATGTTTTAATTTTTTGGAAATACTTAAAAAAATGAATCCTATGAACATTTTTTTAAACCTTATAGACAATCCAAGGTGGTAAACCCACTTACTGCCTAGCAGACCCACCTAGTCAGTGAGTCTGACAACTCAAATTTGAGTAAGATCAGATGCCATCATAGAATGCAATTATATGCATACTTAAATTGATTTAATGAAATAATTAACGTACAGTTCATCAAGTTGAAATGTGTTCCTTGGAGTTGGAAATCATTTTTGAAATTTAACTTGCACATGATAGCTTAGCCCAGTTCAGCATGTCAGGCCTAAGTGGATTTAAGAGGGAAAAGGATGACCAAAGAAAGAACATCACTTAAGAAGTGCATATAATCAAGGAAGGCCGGGTCAGGGGTTGGCCCAAGGTTGGTCGGCCTCAAAACCGACGTAGTCGGATCGGGTCGGACAGGCAGATTTATTTATTTATTTATAAAAATAGTTTAAAATATAAAAATTATATAAAAATAAAAAAATAGAAAAATATTTTTATGTTATATATTTATGTATACACAAAATCTATACATAAATATAATTATATTTTTATAATATGATTGAATATGAGTGTTTATCTATGTATACAATTAAATATAATTTTTTTGTGATTATGTTGTATTAGTATATGTTGGGAAAGAGTTAATCTCAAGTGAGAAGGTAAAGATACTTAAGAAATAATTTTATGAATTTTAAGATGTATCATATGTTTATAATCATACATTTTATCCATACATAATAATATAAATGATAGCAAAATATTGTTGTACTATTGTTGGCACCTAAGTTTTGCAATAATTAAACCCCATCAGACGTGGGGTCAAAGCACAATTTAACCAAAGTCCCGCCAACCTCCGGAAGGCAGGGAATCCACCTGGCCGGAGGCTGCCGTCGTCAACACCCCCAAGGAGGGCAAGCTGCCGCAACGTAGGGAGGACCTTCCTCCATTACCGCGAGGCCCAAACGGGGGCAGGTCACGTCCGCGGAATCCTCCATCCCGCAATCAACGCGGACGGGATGGAAGGGGGATGCGACCTTCTATTTCTTGGTGAAGGACCCCCGACGATAAAATGGGAAGGACAGAGCGTCGCGCAGGGGGGAGCGAGAGGAGAGTGCCGGAGGGGCTGCGTGCAGGGACGAAGCCGAAAAGAAAAAGGAGAGGCAGAGGGTCACCACGGAAGCCGTCGAGCCTTGTTGGAGCCGTCAAGGCCAATAGAAGGCCCCCTTCTTCCCGCTAGAAGGGCCGGAGGAGTTGGGGTTGTCCATTGAGGTGATCGAGACCGCCGGAGCTCGTTTTCTCCTCCGCCGGAACCGCCTGGCCTTCTCCATCTTCCGTAAGCCGCTGCCGCCGTCGTCAAGGCCATACGCCATTGCCATCACCACCGGCGAGAGCTTCCTCCTCCTCCCCTAAGGCCGACAGCCTCTCCCTTCCCTCTGCCGACGGCGCGCGACAAACGGGGGCCGAAGCTCCCGCCGCGATGCCGAGGTGCCGCCGGGATGACGAGGAGCTCCGCGCGGGACTGTAGCAGGGGGGGAATATGTCCCCCCAACCTTAGTCCAGCATGGAAAATAGGCGGGGCCCACCGGGAGAGAAAAAGCAAAAAAAAAAAGATGGCGACCGGGCGAAGCCGGCTGCCCCCGCGGAGATGCGTCCGCCGGTCCAAGAAGAAGAACCGGCCCGGTCCAAACAGTGGACTGGACCTCTTGTTCGGCTGAACACAGCTTCCCCTGATGAACAGTGCAGGACCCTTCAAAAAAAATAAAAAAATAAAAATTCAAATTAAAAGGATCTTCACCCAGGAGTCTTGGGATAGCCATGCGCTAAACCATAGACCGACGAGGTGGGGTCCTTGGGAGACCCTCCACAAGTCCTTCTGGACCGGGGCTACTCTCCCTCAATTTGGTTAATAATAAATGTGGGGTTATCAATTTCTGATTCCCCAAAATCCATTCAATTTTAAGTCTCTTAATGCCTATAAAAGGCCATATGAGATTTAATTTTCAAATGTGGGGTCAATTTCTGATTCCCCAAAATCCATTCAATTTTAAGTCTCTTAATGCCTATAAAAGGCCATATGAGATTTAATTTTCTTTGTGGGGTCGATTTTCGATACCCAAAATTCATTTGAGATAAATTTCTTGATGCTCATAAAGAGCTACGAGAAATTTAATCTCACAAAAAAAGAGTTGTTATTTTTATGCCCATGCAGGGTCATGAAAAAAAAATTAGCTCGGAGTTGAGTTTTGTGAAATATCTCCATATATGCAGGGTATTCATGTGCTCTTTTTTTTTCACATCTCAAAATCCAATTTAATTTCAACTAAATAAATTCAAAGAATTCCAAATTAAATAAATTCAATTTAAACCAAATCAAGTTAAATCACATAAATCAATTTTAATCAAATGATTAAAATAACAACCCATAAATAAAACTTAACTTCTCAAAAATAACCCAAATCAAATTCCCAAACAAATTTTAATAAACAAACCAAATCCAAAGATAAGTCAAGCAAATTTAAATCAAACTTCTTAAAATAAAATTCAAGCACCAATCAAATTCAATTTAAATCCAACTCTTAAATTAAACTCATAATCAAACAAAACTAAATCAAACAAATTTCAAGCCAAATCTAACTTGAACACATTTAAATCAATCCAAATCTTTTTTTTTTAATCAAACCCTCAAAACAAGTTTAAAACAAACTGAAATTAAATCAATCCATGAACAACTTTTAACTCAAATCAATTCTAACCAAATAAACCCAAATTCAAAACCTGCAACCAAAATCTGAAATAAAAAATACAGCAATTTGTAATTCTGAATTTGTAAGATCCGAAAATTGAACTTAATCCTTTTAAAAGCCTAAAACCTGAAGATGGGAGGTGCAGGAGCCGCAGCAAAGTCTGGAAGTGGTGCAGAATCTGGACTTCGAAAAAATCTGAAATATGGGAGATAAGGTTCGAAATCTGAAATCTGAACACCCGGATCTGAAATCTGAACACCTAGATCTGAAATTGAAAGTCTAAAAATCTGCAGTTTCTAATTCAAAAATCTGAACTCCAAGAATTTAAATCTGAATGTCTATCCAAAGATGAGAAAATCTGCAAATCCAGAAAATTGTAAAATCCGAAATCAGAATCTGTAAAGCCCAGAATCTGAAATCTAAATCTTCACATAATGTCCAAATCAAACAATTCCAAACAAATCACAAACTCAATTAAATTCATAAACAAAATCTGAGAATCTGAAAGCCTGAAATCTGCAGGAGATCCGAACCAAAATTCTGAAATTTGAATTTCAAAGATTGAAACTAGTACAAGTCAGAGGCTGATCCGTAGATAGGTGGTCCCAAACCATTCAAACCCATAAGAAAATTCAAATTCAAAGTTGTTCCAAATCATTCCACATAAAATCTGAAAATTGCATAAGAAAATCCAGAAGTAATCAAATCTATTAAATCTAAATTCCCCCAGAATCAAACAACCAGAATTTAATTAATTTCAACCAACTCCAATCAAACTAAATTTAAATAATTCAATCCCAACAAAAATAAAAAAAATCAGCTTTAACTAATCAAATACAAATCAATTCAAATCAAATTAAATTCAAATTAACCAATCAAATCAAAAATTCAAACTAACAAATTTAATTAAACTAACTCAATTTTAATCAAATTCAATCCAATCTAAATCAATCAAAGTCAACCAAAGAAATCTCTCAAATTAAATTCAAGTAAATCAATTCCAGACAAATTCATTCCAAACAAACTTAAAAATCAATTAATCAACCCAAATTGAATCAAATTCAAATCAAATTAAAACTCACACTAAAATCCAAAATTCAACCAATTTAAGTGAAACTTAAATTTAAACTAAGTCAAATCAAACTCTCCAAATCAAATCCTAATCAAACTTAAATTCAACTCAAACTAAATTCAAAATAATCAAACCAATTCAACTCAAATCAATTTTAATCAATTCAATTCAAATCAATTCAATTCAACTTAAATCAAAATACAATTCAAACAAAATTCAAACAAATCAAATGCTTGCCTTCCGGCAAATTCATGGGTATTTTCTCTATGTGTGTATGTGAATGCTTATTTTGCGGATGTATGTTTTTTACGTTGACAGTTGCTATGACGTTTAATCAAGGGTATTCGAGAAATCTCGATGTAATTAACGTCGGATCTTCGCACCATCCGACCGGGAGAGGTCAAAATTAATTTCAAAGAACCTAACAACCTCAACACATAATTTTGACCCTAGTTAGTACTTTTATGAAATATCATCTATTTTCTTACAAAGTCAATGCTAAGGTCAAACCTAATTCAAATTCAAGAGGAAAATGAATTTCCAAAATAACAAAAAAGAATAAAATCTTTTTTGATTAAATTTGAAGTTACATCAACTATCAATAAATGGAACGCTAAAAAAATAATTATTCTTGACAAACTTGATATGTGTGTGAATTGTGAAAGCATAGTTGTCAAGGCGGACGCCTAGGTGCCAAGGCCCCTTTGCTCAGGCGTCTTGCCAGGTCACCTTTTGAGGAGCCCAAAAAGGCGCCTAAGGCACCCGCCTAGGCGCCCAAGGTGTCCAAGGCGCCCGCCTAGGCACCCAAGGCGCCTAGGCAATGCATCCTAGGTATTTTTACATGATTAAAAAAATAATTTTGGAAGTTTTTTTCCCTTGATACCCTTCACAAGGGACACCTATTTAATGATAGTTTGAACATATTAATATATTTTACTATCACTTATGCTATCATATATATTTAAAATTTATGATTATAAACATATATTATATATTTAAAATTTATGAAGTTCTCTTTTGGCTCTCTCTCTTCTCCCTTT
The DNA here is from genome assembly GCA_036172225.1 of Cryptocoryne crispatula var. balansae. NCBI lineage: Eukaryota > Viridiplantae > Streptophyta > Magnoliopsida > Alismatales > Araceae > Cryptocoryne > Cryptocoryne crispatula. The sequence goes on along the minus strand of CM069925.1, from coordinate 4,872,738 downwards.
CTCTCTCTCTCACACACTTAATTTATCAAGATTAACTCCTTTTCCAAAAATAAATACCCACACTTTCATAATTACATTTATAAGATCTGCGACTACTCTGCTTCCCCCGCTTAATAATATTATAACAATATTTCAATATCACTTATACTATCACACATATATACATTTTATAATCATAAATGTGTTATATACTTAAATTTTATAAAAATCTATTTTAACTCTCTTCTCTTTCTCACACACATCATATTTACTTATATACATAGATAAAACACATATTTATTTATAACATAAAAATATAATTATATTTATGCATATTTTATATATACCGACCCTCCGACCCAACCTTCCTTGAATACCGCTTTGATTGTCTAGGCGACACCTAAGCGGCTACCTTGTCGCCTAAGCGGAATTGGTACCCTTCAATGCCTTGGGCACCTTATCGCCTTGACAACCGTGTGAAAGAGAAGAGAGTTGTTAAAATAGATCTTTATAAAATTTAAGTATATAACATATTTATGATTATAAATCTTATATATATGTGATAGTATAAGTGATAGTGAAGTATTGTTAGATTATTATTAAATGTGGCGCAGAGTGGTTGTGGATTGATTTGTGCAGTTAGGTCGCAGAGGTCAAGGGGGTAGCGCTCCTTGGGGGCTGTTAGGGGGGCAAAGCCCCTGAAAAAAAATGTAATAATAGTATAAAGAAAAAAATTTGACTTAGGCCGGGTCGTCGGGTGGTCGCCCGACCCCCAGTTGGGCCACGCAACCCCAAGTCGGGCCGGCTTGGAGTCGGCCCGGCCGGGTCGTTTTTGGGCCGGTCGGCCTGGAAACCAGTCGGGTCGGCCGACCGGGTCGCCGACCCAGCCTTCCTTGCATATAATTTGAAGGACAGAAAAGTCAATTATACTTAAAAAGTCACCGGTGACCATATTGATGAGCATCATGAGCTGGGAATCAGTGACTCCTGTGAACAGCCTTTGCCTTGTAGGTGGTCTAATTAATCGTCTAGGTGGCCTACTTTTCATACAATATTTATGCACCATTCAAGATAATTAAAGTCACCATGATGATTACAATATTATGTAGGGACAACTGTGTGCATGTACAGGGATTGCTTTCATAATTCCTAGTGCCCACTGCCATCTAGCTATGTTGAGGAGAAGCTCAAAGGAGAGCTCATGGAGTTTGACGGATTGCCATTTTTTTGTTGTGTGTGGGGGAGGGGTTGTTGGGTACTTCCATCCGCTCCTACTCTTTCTTTCCCTTTCATGCTTTTAGTAGAGATTTCATCTATGGAAGACCAGATGAGATTGGAATGGAAAAAAAATCTGAACGGGTGTCAATTTTGTTGAAGCTTGGTTCTAGACACAAGAATTTTTATATCTCTGGGCTGAATGCTTATGGCTCTGTGCTTAACGAGGTTCTCTTGAGCATAAATCCATTGTGCTGTATGGGAATATCATTAAGCTATAAATGCAGTTTCGGCAAACTGTATAGCATGGGAAATGAGGTACGACACTAGGGATCCCACTATTTCTATGGAATTTTGCATTTTTGGTTGCTATTTTACAGTTTTCACATCATGAAACATCCATATTTAATTTGATTGATATCTTCAATGCAACAGGAAGCACGTGTATATGCAGAGGAGAACGGACTTTTCTTCATGGAAACTTCTGCAAAAACTGCAATAAATGTAAATGACATATTTTATGAAATAGGTGAGATTTTATTTTTGAATTTTTTATAGAATTAACTGGGTAATTTGTCTCGCCACATGATGTTGAATCATGCTATTCTCCAACTTTAAGCATTGTCATTCGGTATATAGTTGACTAAATGACTTGGAAGAGGATAATTCAGTATGATTTGGATGATTTACATATCTCCAAAGAAATAACTCAAAATTGTTGAGTGGAGAAAGAGAATCCATATGGCCAACCCCAAATAATTTGGGATTAAAGGCCAGAGTTGAGTTTATATACTTAGTTTGCTAACAGGTAAATGCAGATCTTTTTGCATAGCTTCATTGGATATATGATTTGAGAAATGTAAAAAAAATGATTATGAGGTGTCAGTCCTCGTAATTGTTTGTATTTTTGAATATTGCCCAAGAAAATTACACAAATTAAAAATTTATTGAAATCTTGGGTTTATGGACAAATAAGTATCTCTGCCTAAAAACACCCTTTAAATATTGTTAGTCAACTATTTTGAATTTTTCTTGACAAAATGCCCCCTCTTTGCTTGAGCGATGAAGAGGTATAGGGGAGAGACGAGTGATGATCATTTAAGTCTTTTCAGGCAACATGGACTGATTTTGCAGCAATAAATATTTTAGGGTTTTATTAGGATTTTTACAATTTTAGCGGACATATCTAGAAATATGAATAATTGTAAAGACAAATTAACTTCCCTTACCGATAAATTCTTTGTAAAGGGAGGTAAAATATTCAAAATATTGGACCAGTTGTTCGTCACCATTATGGTAAACAAGTCCCTACCCTGTACACCTTTACCCTTTCCTAAGCAATCTAATATCAACCTTAAAGAATCAGTAATCAAATACTACATCTTTTATTTTCTTCTTTCTCGAAATAAAAGATTGCAGAATGATTATCATTTGTTGCTGCTCAAAAGGTTGAAATGGTGTGAATCATTCGTTAGAACTTTTTTTTTCTCAATGGGAAATATTGCAGAATGACCCCCATTTATTGCTGTTGGAAAGGAAGAAAATGCGTAAATCATCTCTAATTCAGGCTATCCAGCCAATTTGGTGCTGATTAAGGGTGATTTGAAGTTTGTTGCTGATCCATGTTTACATAATAATAACATTCCTGGTCGCTAATTTGATTCAGAATACGTTGGTGTCCTGGACAACAATTGAGTTGCATGAGACATCATTCTAAGTATCCATAAATGGCTCAATTGGTGCTAGCTAGGAGTTCATGAAGTTTTGTCACATTTCATATTTTGGATAATGCAGTTACTGCACTTACTAAATTTGGATGATAAAGAAATATGCGTTCGAAGTTCTTGTCTTGCCCTATTTATTTCTTCCAGATAATTGCATCAAGTACTCTTATTCATTGTTCTATTACTCGTCAACCTTCTCCAAATAATGAAGGAAAAGCCACATATTCCTTGATGGTCTGAAACTCAAAAGTCTAAACACTCCTCTTGGTGCGTGCAGCAAAAAGGTTACCTCGTGCTCAACCAGCTCCAAATCCCACAGGAATGGTTCTGGCGGATAGACCTGCGGAAAGGGTGGGCGCTTCAGCTTGCTGTTCTTAGGTACTTCCTCCAGATGCTTTCTTCCTGTTTTACTGGGGTGCAGAATGAAACTACTAGGTGCCTAACGACGTCCTCAATGTAATTAATCGAAGAAAATATGCTGAACTACTTTTAGCCGAGACCGTGAGAGAGATTTGGTCATGCTTGCTGGTTTCTGCTGATGTCCGCTCTTCTCTGTCAGTGCATCATCTACATGGTCAATATAATCCCCCACATGATTAGTTCCAATGACTCTTTCAGTGCGCGCCGTCAAGATGTCTGGAAGAGATAATACTTAAAAAGTTCAATGATCCGAGTGAGGATTGGGTATCATATATATATGATATTTCTCTTCTGCTCCAGGATGACCGACTGCAGTTGTAATTGCTTTCAATTTCTGTATACTGTAAATGGTTGCTGTTTGGTCCACGGTGATGCAAAACCTGTTGTTGTCGTGTCTCTGTAATTTGTTTTCTAATTGCCAAGCGTCGTATCTGCTAAAGAGATGTTCTTTAAAAATTGAGGCTAATTTTTTTTTGTCCCTGAAAAAATTTGGGGATAAATCAAGTTTATCCTCAAATTAAACTTGTGCCCAACAGATCCTTAGGAACTACATCAAACTTGACCATTTGCATTATTTCCTTAAAAATGATAGTTTTTTTATTAATCTGCATTTACGCATGTAAGGTCACCGTACATGGGTAGTAATGATGCGTTGATAAAGCAACTGATCAAATAAACTTGAGATCAATTATGCAATTTTTTTCCGCCTCCATTTGTAAACCTTGATTTAATTTGTTAACGATGTTTCAATATTTTAAATCATGTTATGTGCTATGTTTCATTTGATTTATGTTTATCTCATCCTCTTTTTGCTTGTTATTTCTCCATCTGTTTTTGGAACTGAAGCCTGCGTTTGGTTAATCTGAAGATTCTGGACAAGTCCCTGACCTCTAATTCTGTCAGAGGCATCAATATCTAGAATGTTTAGTTTTGTGTCTTATTTAACTTATAAATACATATCTTGCATATTAATAAATATTTTAAGATTAAGTTATATATTTAACTTCTTATTTTTCACGCAATCTTTTTATGGAGGATGAAAGTACCATATTGGGTATAGTTTTAAGTAAAACTAAGTTGATTAGTATATAAATATCTCGATCAAATCAAGTATCACAAAGTAAGCGATTAGGCATAAGATTAAGGATTTAAAATTTACAGATCAAATCAAAGCATTTGTCACTATGCCTGAGGTTGATCTACCTAGTTGTCTTATCATTCCATACAATTAAAAAAGAAGTACCCCTCGCACAAGACATTTCATTGTTAGTCCTGCTTGCTTTATGGCAGATCAGCTGACCTTCTTGTTGTCTGGTGCGCTCCATCTCTGATTTAGGGCGAACAGAGTCCTTCTGAAGTAGCCATAAAATCTGGAATCAAAGGGCCTGTTTGGTAACTTTGTCAGACACTTTTGTGAATTTTGAAATTGATCATGAATAAAATGTTTGGCTAATAATATCTATTCTGGAACGTCTACCTATATAATCTATGAAATACAAATGTTCATTTATATCAATTTTGATATTAATACTCTATAATCTTGAAATATCAATATGAAGATTGACATGATGGTCTAACCAAGCATGCCATAAAGCCAGTGAACACCTTTTTTTTTTTAACCACTCCAAACAAAATTTGCATTTCCTCCTTTGAAAAACATGGACATGCTTCATAAATTTCTACATTTTACTCCATGAAAGAGATAATAATGTATAGAAAATGATGGGGGAGAGAAGGCTGGCGCCGAGCAGTTCCAGAAACAAATCGTAGAAATGTTCTTTTAATCTTTTCAGTGTCGATAAAATCTCGAGTAGATTGGATTCCCACCCATATTTTTTTAGTAGGATTTTTGAAGACTACGAAGAACATGGTGGATACCATAGAAGGTATACCTTTACGGGAAGATATTCTCACAGGGAATTTCTATTTTCTCAAAATACTTCCACGACGGTGCAAGCGTAGATGATGGATGATGTAGACAAGGAGTATATGTGATAGGATATGCTCCTTTTGGGGATGAATGTAATTATCCTCGTTCAAACTTTCCTCGGTGACGCCGCCGCAACGTTCCGATCGGGCCAGAAAGTGGGGAGAGCGCAAGTGCTCTCTATTCCTGCACAAATTCGCCTCTTTCTCCTTCAAACTTCTTCTTCTTCTTGTCTCTGCGCCTTTTTCTTCTCTAACGCGTCCGACGCTTGCCCCGCTCCCCTCCCCTTGGTTGCCCAGCTTCGCCTCGCAGGGTTCTGGGAAGAGGGCACTCCCCGCCCTGCCCGCCGGAGGCCACTACAGGGAAGTCATGGGCTTTCCTGCCAGAGGGGAAGGGGATGCTGGGGAAGCGGGAAAGGCATCTCCGTGCGTCCCCGTCTCGGCCAATGACCTGCAGCTGAAGCTGCTCGCTTCCGAGAACGGGCGGCGGCGCCTTCTAGACCAGATGTTCCTCCTGGAGGACCGCCTCGGGGAAATGGGTCGACGCCTGGGGCAGTACAAGGTCTGCATTTTTCCCCCTTTCACCCGCTCCCGCGGTTACGGTTTTCAAAGTTCGGAATTTTGAAGTTTGATCCTGATCCCCTCGGTAAAGCTGCGATCTTCCGCTGGCTTTCTTTCTGTGGCAGGCGGAAGCGGGCATGAACGCTCAAGGGCTGAGGCGGTGCATCGAGGAGAAGGAGGCGATGGCGGCGGGGTACACCGACCTGGTGAACCGACGAACGAAGCTGGTGGAGGAGTGCGCGCTGTACGAGAGGGACGTCGGGAGGCTGATGGAGGCTTGTGATGATCTAGCGACAGAGAACGAGGAGTTGAAGGTTCAGTTAAAGGAGACTTCCTCGGTGAGTATGCTTCCTTCTTTCAATAGATTTTGCCCAATATACCAGAAAGAGGTTTAATCTTTTTTTTAACTAACACACTTTTTTTTTTAAAATTTTACAAAACTAACACAGAACAATACAAAACTAACACACTTTTCCCAAAGTCTACACAACTCTAAATTTCTGGTAAAAATTTAAGGTCGGACTCTTTGAGCCCGAATTCAACATTGAAGTCAGCGCACACTATACAGATTTGTTAAAAATTGTTGTAATTAAAATTGTAAGACACTGACTTATAAAGTCGGACAAATTCACTCCTACTCATTTTGACATAAGCTGGATCAGATAACTCCGACTTTATAAGGAGAAACTGGGGGTTTATTCCTTACATAAGTCGGACATTTGTATTCCGACTTTAAAATCAGAGTATCATACCATGACTTATTAATGTTTGTGGCTCTTTTAAATGAAATGGGAGTATATAACTCCGACTTGTAAAGTCGCAGTGTTAAAGTCAGGCTCTGACTCCGATTTTAAATTTTTACCCAAAGGTCGGTCTTGTGTACACCGACTTTCGGGAAAGTGTTAGTTTTGTAAAAAAAGAAAATTTTCGTTCATTTGTAAAATTGAAAAAGAGTGCGGTAGTTAAAAAACCGTTTAATCTGATCACCTCGTATCTACTTGGTAAATCGGCCCCATTTGTCTTGGCTTAAATGATGTCTAACCTCTTAATCCATCGGAGGTTAGACAGTGAGACTATTTGGTGAAACGAGCGGTTCACTATATTTTTTTTTTCATTTTCAGATATGGATAGCTAAGATTGTATTATGTGAGAAAGATTAGAGTTGAATTAGGATTACAGACATTTTATTGAGTCAAATCAAATGCCACCTAAGACTTGAGATCTATCCTGTCCTGTCTGATTTCTAGACATCAATCAAGGAAGGTGGAACAAAACTAAGTTAAAGATAAAAAAGAGGCTATCTTAGATTGTTCTTGTTCCGGCCTGCTGTCCATATAGATGTTGGATTCACAAAGAGAGTTATTGCTGAAGGACTAGACTAGAAGCCACGATACATATAGATGTTTTCCAATAGCATATTAAAATAACAATAAAAAAACTCAACATAGCACCGTTGAAAAAAACTTTTCATGAAACTAGCACTGTTTTGAGAAACCAGGATTACGGTTTCACTTATTTCAAACAAAACCGTGATGCCGCCTCATCATTTCTTGACGGGGATATCCAACACCCATCATTTGTATGTGTTTTTTTGCCTACAACAAAGTGAAACGGTGGGGGCCTAGAAAAGACAAGAATGCTATGATCACGGTTTAGCAATCCATATAGATCTTCATCTCCCCTCACCTCCCAGCAGCATTTCGTTTTTCTGAGTGCAATAATTAGTTTGACAAAGCCCCCCCCCCCTCTCTCTCTCTCTCTCCTGTTGTAATCTTTTATTTTTTTTATCTCTTATTACCTTATCTTTTTCTTCTCCCTCTCATTCTATTCACTTTTTCTTTCATCTATTCCTTAATCTTGTTAATATTTTTAAAAATTAGGTGATATTTTTATTTAATTTTATTATTTACTAATTATTTTATCTTTTTATAATTTTTCATTTTGTCTTCCCAATTACTTTATATTCTTTTTAGATTTAAGTGGCTTCATTTCTACTAAATTCAAAAGAAAAATAATCACCATTTTATTAGTTTGAGTTTCTTTGAAATTCTCTTGAGTACCAGAAAGTAATATTGTTAATTTATTTATGATATTTTATATGATTTTTAAAATATATAGTAGTAATATTAATCATTTTTTTTATTTTTAATAAGAAAGTTGGAGTTATTATCAATTACAAACTTAAAGTTTTGACTACGCATTTTTCAAATTTGTTATTATAATTTATTTAACAAGTATTGTTAATTTTGATGCATGTAATTATTTTGATTTGTTTTATTAAAGATAATTTATTTTATTATCTTATTACTTGGTAGACTGAAATTGACAAATAGACGATATATTTTAATTTCATATTGAAATGACATCTCCAAATGTTGTTATTTTATTTTGATATAAAAGTATTTTTAGATTCAAGATAGAATTACATATTATGAGGATGGATAATACAAAGCTATAAAGTTCTTTGTATCAAGATCATTTAATGACTTGATGATTTTTGTCATTCGAATTATAAGTGGTAACCCACGAAATGTTCACATAAAGTTAATATTCAATCTATTGGTTATAAGATTGTTGTTGTTAAAATTAGTAATGATTTTACATGTTCTGTAATGATAGAAAAATATATGCATTTTTTTTGAATTTATACACAGAAAAAGAAGATATGTAACCCACATATGACCGATCACATTTTACATTCCAAATGACACCATCATATGACCTATCTACGTATATACCAGCGAGACATATCCTTGATAAATATATTTTTATTTGCTTTTTAGATAGTATCTTACAATTATTGCATCAAGCATTTTTATTTTTAATATGACGCAATATTCAAATCATTTCAAATATTCTTGCCCATATTATTCATACAATTATTCATTCAAGGTTAGATGAAGTACAAATATTCAACATAATTTTATAAAATCTCATTGCACGCATTTTCAAGATGATTATTTAGTTGACAGAGAGATTAATGCATTTGACCTTAATGAATATAGTAAAAGTTCTGAAAGTATAAATGATGATAATAATACCGATGATTTGAGAAATATGATAATATTATTTGTTGATGGAAGCACATGAAATAAGAATATTGATTAGATAGATAATGCAACTACTAATAATACTTATGAAGAGAACGAAGATATGGAATTAGTAAATGACGGTGATTAGTGGGTTGGAGATGTAGTAAATTTTAATGTTGACAGAGACAATGATATTATGAATAAAAGAGAAAATCTAAATCATGTGAGATTGGAATAAAATGAATGAATTATTTTTTTCAGATTATGTTACCTATTTTTTCAGAATTTTTGGGATTTTTTTGACATTTTGGTAATTTTTATACCATTTTTTAAATTTAAAAAAAATAGGTTGAAACCCCAACCTATTCTTCCTTGGTTAAGATCTTAAGATTTTAAGGCAACAGCCTCAAAGAGACAATACAAGGAGTCATAGAGAAAGAAAAGGTTATGCATCTAACCTTATAGCAAAAATAGAATCTAAGAAATTCAAGGCTATTGTAATAGCAAAAAAGTTTTGATGGAGTATGGCATGATTGACGGTGTTCATATGCAGTGGTGGATCTAGAGTATAATCGGTGGGGTCAAGCGACCCCACTAGATTTTGAAAATTTTATTGTAAGTTATAAAATTTTGTATCGGAATATTTTATATTAGAAATATTTTAAAAGAGATGACACACTAAATTTTATAAAGATCCTACAGAACACAAATTCAAGATCCCCCACTATTTATATGCGCCTGTATGCAGGAAAAGGAAGCCATCTATTATGTGATTTACCAAACCTCCAGACATCTTTGCAAGAACCACAACACCATGTTTTAAAGATTGCCTATTGTTGTTTACCAACAAAAGATGGGATAATTTCTTTGCTGGACTTCATGAGTTGTAGATGTATCCACAATTGACATGTTTCTTGATTTCAAAACAGTGCGAAGGAAAAAAGGGAGACTTTTTAGTTAATTAGATATTTATCAATTGCTCATATTTAAAATATAATATTAGGAGTAAGAATGTAGTAGCCAAAAGGAGTTGCCGTGCCTTGTGGCTATAATTCTCCCTCGTTAGACAAATTTCTCAAGTTTAGTCACACATTGAAAAAAAATGTGATTATTTATAAAGCTAATCATAAGGATTAGCTGAACATCTTCAAGCTCTCCCTTATGAGAGGAAATGGAGATTGGAGATACTTCGACAAAGCTGTGAGATGACTACGTGAGTATTGTGAATCTAGACACATGACAAGGTTGAAGGTTCCATGTGGGCATATGAGACTTAAACGTGAGGTTAGGCAGAGCAAACAATTGATCTAGGGAGGATGGGTTCCCTAGCACCATGACAAATAATATTATAGTGGGTCCCAATAAGGTACAACATTGGGTTGGCTTGAGGGTGAGTAAAGATTTAGGCGGGAGTGTTTTGTCAAGTCCTCTCTTCAATCTCACATAAAAATGGGATTTTCTTTACCCTTTACCATAAGGGTTAGTCCTCTACTTAAAAGATTCTTCTTTTGAGAGGAAGAGAGATTGGAGGGGTCTACCTTGGATATTGGTGGGACAAACCTTGAGGTGATACATGGGCGCTAATGACCTTGACACTTGTTGAGTTGAGAGGGCTTCACGTAAATGTAGGAGATCAAAGCATGTGGGACTGGTCAGAAATGACAATTGATTTGATGGAAGGACAAAATTTTCAATCCGGTCACCCCCTACCATGATGCATCTTAACTCTAGAATACTTAGGTTGAAAGTTGAAACTATAGGAAACTCTCCTACCTTCTTTTCTTACATTTTTTCTTACCTCATTTCTTCCTTTTTTTTCTCTTGATGTTTAAAACTTTAGGCTTGAACCCTTGTTCTCATGTTTATTGCTCACTTTGCTTCTTGCTTTCATTCTGCATGCCGGTGATTGTGGTTGAAAATGCAAAATGTTTATGAGAAACTCTTAAATTGTCTATCAATGTTCATATGTGGAGACTACAGTTCACTCCTTGAGGATCTCTCTTTATGGTCCTGTTCTTCTGTTCATTCTGTTATTTGATTTATACCAGACCCAATATCGTGAACATGGATAAAAATTCTATATTTTTAGGTCTGCTTTACTTCTCTTTTATCCCTTGTCTCTATATAATGGGTATTCTGGCATCTGAAATTAGCCGGTCATATAGATTACTACACTGGTTTCCGAGGTGGAATCCTTGAGGAAGGACAAAGAGCATCTGAAATTTAATCTTCATAGAGCTGAAGAAGAGGTGTGATTACAGTCATGTTCCTTCTGCAATTGACTCCTCTATGTTCTACTTGACAGTGGTTATGTACTAAAAATATGATCTCATTTAAGGTCAAGGTACTTTTCAAGGAAAATAGTATGCTGGACGAGGAGAATAAGAGACTGCTGAAGGAATTGAACGGAGAGCTTTATAACCAGGGGTCCCGAGACAAAGATTCTGCTGGTGCTTCTTCTGGCAAAACAAGGGTAATCTAATTTCCTTAGCCTCTTACATCTAATTTATTTCCATGGGATCTTGGAGCCTTTGTACTTCTGCAAAAATATAGTTTTGTCTTTTTTATTTTAATTTATGAACATGAGTAGCAGCCTACTTAGAATGTCAGTAAGAGGGGCTACACATATACAATCGTGGGCATGCAAATTTATATGTTCCTTTGACATGATCATAGTTTCTCTTTCCTGATTGATATGTAGCTCAGACATTTATGTGAGTGTTAAACAGAAATTTTAGTATAATATGTTTGTTCTGCTGCAAAAACTGAGCCTTGTGATGGAAGGGACCTCTGAGTGCCTGCAGCTGTGTAATGCTGAGAATGACAGTTTTGGCTTCATTTTATGGAACATGTAGTTGCCTGGGCATTTTGGATGGGACTATTTTTACTCCATGCAACCTAAAATTTGTACTTCCTTTGGTGCAGGGGAAAAGAAAAACAACTCCTACCAGAAGCTTCTCTGTTGATAAGGTCACTGACGTTAGATGTGTAGATTTAGCAAGGCAGCCACCTTCACCTCTGCAGCACAAGTCCCCGAATGCTAAATTGCGCAAGAAGCAGATAATACATAAAACCTAGCTCCCTACCAAGCTGTTTCCTCTTTGTTTGCTGGCTCATTACTCATGCTTCCTTTGCCAAGTTATACTAACTTGATAGATGGTGCATATATCCAGTTGGGTCTCCCCATCTGAGGAGACTTTTCTGATGTCAAGCGTACATGTATACATTGCAGAATGGGGGTCACTAAGAATATGCTGATTGAGATATGTACAATCTAAACATGTAATTTAATGATCTCAGTGTTCTTGTTGGAGTGTGATACTCAGATGCAAAAGAGTTTGAACATTTCTCTGTTCTTGAAGCCATCACTGATCCAAAGAAATAAATCCAGCTTAGCCAAGGTTGCAGCGCCATTTATCTGCTCAAAGCTTAGCCCTTCTCTCTTTCATGCTGCTGTTGCTCCGTGGCTCGTGTATCTGTGATGGTGCTTTATAGTACATCCCCTTTTGTCAACTTTACGCTTTTAGACAATTTGGATTTGAGCAACTATCATACAAATCTTCGTGTGTTGTAATTTTGGGTAGGTGCTAGCCAAGGTGAAAGAATTAATGATTTAAACATTTATTATAATATATTTAGAGGAGATATTTATCGACGAAAACATGTCATATATATACATAAACTACCACTCCTAATACTGGATTTGATATAATATTCAGGTATTTGGCCAGGTGAATGGTACCCTTCATTTTCAGTTATGCAACTGCTATTAATTTGGCATAAACTGATATGTATACACATGTATATATATACAAAAATTACGTGGTTCATGATTCTCCATATAAATATTGTATAGTTTACAGGAATTGATCTTCATATAATTTCAACATAGAGATTATATATGCATGTTAATTATGTGTTTTATACGTATATGTATGTATAAACATTCTTAAGATCAATTTGGTTTTAGCTCCCTATTATTAGTGCAAAATCCATCAACTTAAGGCCGTGTGTTAGTTTTTGCTATATTAGTAGTTGACCATCAGCTAATCTTCAAATCTTCACCGGGTGTTTTGTTGTATGATAAATCAAATTTTTATTATAAAAATTGTAACTAAGTTTATTAAAAAAATATTTAACAATAGTTACAAAGATATTCCTTTTACACAAATTTTTTTTTTGAAAAACAAGGATGATATCTTTTTTTTTTCTTGTGAGTCCCCAATCTTTTTTAGTTATACATAGTTTCCACTTTTTCATTACCATGTCTTCAATTGTTAGATTTTATTTTGATGTATAATTGTATCACAAAGGTATATACAGATTAGTGTGTGTGTGTGTATAATTGTATCACAAAGGTATATACAGATTAGTGTGTGTGTGTGTGTGTGTGCTTACAAATTGATCAATAACCTAGTGATGATGAACTTGAGCCTGAAGGCATTGACTAATGGTAGGTGCCCTTGTCCAAGGACCAGCCAAACTGTGTGTGTCTACTTACAAATTGATCAATAACCTAGTGATGATGAACTTGAGCCTGAAGGCATTGACTAATGGTAGGTGCCCTTGTCCAAGGACCAGCCAAACAAAATTAGATGATGTCATGTCATGTCTCTATTAACTGGTTGTTTGCACAGATGTTTTCTTATCTACTTAATTAAAGCCATGTATAACTTATGATGCATGTATGGGTACTAATCAATTAAGAGCCACACCCTCTTGTAGCCCGCCAAAGTTGACCGAAGACCTGAAGATGATTGACTTTGAATCTTGACTTTATCTCAAGTCATTCAGGTTCTTCTTATCAGGTAGAGAAGAACCTAATTAATCAACTAACTGATCTTGTTTTTAAAATGATGTTGAGGTCTGCTTGCCGATCGTCTCCAGATGGGTGGAATTGAGGCCCTCTTTAAGATTGTGGTTGGAGAGGGAACCGGCCTAATCATGTCTTATGATTTAGTAAAGCTGATTACTAAATGATTAGAAAGAGAGACAATCATCTGAGAATCACTAGTAAAGAAGCTAATTCTCATATCCAAGATATCCAAATCTATCCACTCTCTCTCTCTCTCTCTCTCTCTCTCTCTCTCTCTCTCTCTCTCTCTCTCTCTCTCTCTCTCTCTTCCCTTTCGAGGTCTATTAGCTAGTTTCTTCATTTAAAGACAATATGTCTAACTAAACTGACTATATCTGATCCATTTTTTTGTTTGTCCTTGACTAATATTACTTCTATATTTTTCTAGTGAACCCACCGAAGATCATTAATCTACCAAGTATTATTATTATTCTCAGATTCAACTTAACCTTATGATGTCACTAGCCCCCCATAAGAAATTTGGTACTTAACACATGCTTTGTATTCTTTCTCTTTTGTATCTTTTCATTCCATGACTATCCTCCCCTTGAGAGTCATTTATATCCTTTTAGTACTCCTACCTTCTTGCAACCCTTTTGTCTCTGAGAGTGTGTTTTTTCAACTTAAAAAGTTCATTCTCAAATATATTTGCTCTACCTCATAGCTGCAATCTCCTTCTTAACTTGCATGCCCACCTTTCATTTGAAGTGTCTGAGGTCCATACACAGATTTTCTTATAAGAATAAGCTCGAATTGATTTTATAAACTAGATGTATTTTCCAAACTTAAAACCTTCGTGAACTTTTCTATAATATTCATTTATCTTCATTTCCTGTCCCCTACATATGTAAGTGGCCTGCATCCTCTCATAATTGTTCTTTATTTACCTTTGCTATTCAATGTTTCACGTTTGATTATGTAAGACCCAGCCAGTTGGTCTCTGACCAATTAAGTTTACTAACAGAATTGTATCACCTTCTTACAACATTCCCACTGTATCACTCAATAACTTTATCAATACACATGCATCTCATTTCAATCTCTCTCTCTCTCTCTCATAGGTTATACCCTGTAACTTTATATGTGTGTATATATATATATCACTGTCAATTTTGAAGTTGAAAGTGATAGAAATTATCAATATGAAAATCTTAGTGTATACAAAGTACGATACATAATATTAGTGTCTACCCGTATCAATTTTGGCATTGATATACTTTATAATCTTATAAAATTATTAATACCCAAATTGATAGTACCATGTATTCTAACCAAGCTGGACATTTACAGGTTTCCTTTTGGAGCACCTGGACCTGAATGTAAACAAGTTATTCTCGCAATGATAACCTTTGTTGGATGATAATAGATCTTGCTCTTAAACGATCTGGGAAAAATCTGATGCTCTTCAGTCCAGAAGACCCATCGCACCACAATGTTCGAATTGCGGCTCTGACTGCTGCGGATGGTATCCACAAGGAAGGAGGTCGAATGCCGACGGAGCTTGTCGCGGATGCCCGGCGATGGAGTGAACAGAGAAAGGATAGCATGCCTGTCGGTCCTTCCGCGGTCCTGCCGGAGGAGCATCCTTGGTCCGAAGCGGGGATTGACCTCGTCTGAATCCGGCAGTACTTGCGGCCCGGAGGACCCTACAGACCAGCTGTACGATTCCGTCCTCCATGGCCGTTCGAGAAAAGTCCGATTTTGGAGTCCAAGCCCCGCGCGGAGTACACTGTAGCCCGTCGCTCCGGTCCGTCGTCGCCGAGCGGCGGGAGCTCGCCGGACCGTACCCATGTGCGGAAGTTCTGTACCTGAGCTCGACGACAAGCAACAACTGGAAAGAAAAACCAGGAGGGGAGGCGTTCCATTCTAGCTGGCCCGGAGGCCTCGAGGTGCTCACGTGGTCGCCTCGAGGTAGATCCGTGGAGGGGACTAGAGTCGGCGCGGAAAAAAAAGGAGGTCTTTGATCGCAAAGGTTACGTTTTCCGCCCTCCCGGCGATGGTTGTTCTGCGATTGCCAAGGTTTCCGGCTCAAATAAGCGAAATATTCCATTTGCAGCTTTGTTTGTTTTTTGTTCGATGCTTTCCCAACCGGGTAACTCCAGGAACACTGAGAGAGAGAGAGAGAGAATTTTTCATCAGCTTCGCCATGTCCTGTCGTCAAGATGAAGAGTTCTAGGAAGACTAGATCTTATCTTATAACTTCATAGGAATCCGTGAATCTACTGGTATCTTGCTCTCAATCTCTCCCCCGTCTTCGCCGTGGATGTCTCGTCTGCATTTTTTTTTGGACACGCTGGCCCAATGGCCAGGACTATGGCGCAGCTCAGCGCCGGCGGAGGATCGAGCGCTGCCGGGCGCAGGCTCGATCCCCACTAGATCACCTGCATTCGACACCATTATCTCCTCCCCCTAACAGCCCACGCCTAAAAAGACAGAAGAAAACATAAAGTAAGGGAAGGAGTTGCAGAGCAAGGGGATAAAAGCCAAGGTTAACGACGCCATTAATAAAAAAAGAGGATAAAAACCAGGACTTTCAACCCCGCCTCCATTAACAATATCCGGGATTTATGAGAATTAGGTGAGCGGTTGGATGTTGTAGCTCTTCTCGGCGGAGTGGGTGTGCTTGGGAGAAAAAAGGGGACTTCTTGTTGGGCCTGTCACGGCGCCGACCCACCGCTCTTTCCGTGGATTTTACTAGCATCCGCTGCGGCGGCGGCGGCTATTCAAACACGGCACCCCCCTGCGGGGACTGGAGTTTCACTAAAAAATAATAAAAGAAGGGGGAGAGTGGGGGCTGCGTGTCGCCGACGGAGAGCTTGAGAGCGCAGAGAGGGCAGGCGTTCTTGCGAGGAATTACTGGCATCCGGATTTTTCTGATGCTTGCTTGTCGGGGAGCAGCCGCGGGGTGGGGAGAGGCGTTTGGGTCGCTCGCACCTGGGTTTAGAGGGCTCCCCCTTTTCAAGTTCTTGTTGCGGGGTTAGATCCCTGCAAAGCAAAATAAAGGCGATCCTTTTCCCCATATTCTCCGAGTTGCTGTCCCCCGTCCTGCTGGTTCTGTCCACGGAGTTGGTTTGAAGAAGCGTCTCCTCTGGTATGCTTCCTTTCCTTCTGTTCTTATTACTCTTTCATTGGTTAGAGACCCTTCCCGGGGCTGTTTGTTCTTGATCATTCTTCATCTCAAGCTTTCGGCGTGCTGGGCTTTTGGGGCGGCATGGAACCTTATGAAATTGGGCCATTAGATACGTGATTTTTCTATGATCTACGGCTGCGAATTATCGAGTTGGTCTTTTTTTCGCAGCTTAAGGAAGTAGTTTTATTAGTATGTTCCTGGGCACTTATGCTACATAAAAGATTGATTTTTGCTTATCATCTGTAATGATCTCACGAATACCCCCTCCCTCCTACTTCGTGTTCTCGCCCATCTTGTTGATTGACAAAGCTTATGCTGTATCTCTTTTTCTTTTTCTTTTTTTTTTCAGATTCGCTGGACAATGAGAGGGAAGAGCTCGTTGAGTCCAAACTACTTTGTCCTGAACACGGGGGCTAGAATACCTGCTATAGGGCTTGGAACATGGCAGTGCGGTGGAGATCTCTGCATAGAAGCAGTCCGCACAGCTCTCAGGCTTGGATACCGCCATATAGATTGTGCACATCTTTATGGAAATGAAATAGAGGTGGGGAAGGCTCTGAGAGAAGCTTTTGATGGAGGACTTAAGAGGGAGGATGTCTTCTTGACCTCAAAACTATACTGTGCGACTATTTCACACAAGAGGGTGGAGAATTCAGTGAAGGTTTCGCTTAAAAGTCTTGGTGTGTCATACTTGGATTTGTATCTGGTTCACTGGCCTGAGTGCTCGTCTATTGGGGATGCTACTGATCCTCCGTGGAAAACGGGTAGCGAGTATAGGCAGATGTCACATGCTTTAAAACCAACATGGAAGGCTATGGAGGAACTTGTGGATAAGGGTCTTGTTCGTGCTATTGGTGTCAGTAATTTCACAGTTCAACAGATCAGCGAATTGCTCCAGTTTGCAAAAATTGTTCCTGCAGTTAACCAGGTTAAAATTTGTATACCCTTTATGTCTATCTCCAGTTCAATGTTGTGGTTGGTTGAGGATTGTGGTTATCCTTTTTACGAGTTAAAACTGTTTCAACAGAAAATAATTCTCGGCACAAGATATCATGCCATTGTTATGAAATATCTGAAGTTCTGTATAGGCAGTGATAGAATGCTTACTTTAACTTTAGCTGACAATTCTCATTTTTATTATAAATTTTCAGTTTTTCTTTTTCATTTTTCTTTTCTATGTACTGTTAGAGAAAAGTCTTTCTGGACTTCTTTTACTGATCTCACTGGCTTGATTACATACTTTTTCTTTATCCATGTACTTTCTATATTACTCGTACACACCTTTAGTCAAGTGCCTTATCCTTGCCAAGTGAAAAGATTGCACTCTTTTTTCATAATTAGCACCTATGCTGTTATTCATGAGATGCACTTACTTGTTTGAGTGAAATATTTGCTTCCGATCATTGCCAAGGTTTTTTGCAGTGTTATTGTTGAGATCTTGAATTTTAAGTTTCATGGAGGCAAAATTTGATGTCCATGTGTCCGATTGACGGTTAATACCAGTGTGATGCCTCTGGGTACGAGTATTAACTTGGCACTGCATTCAGAGCTTACCTACGCAGTTGGGAGCTTCCCCAACCACAGCTAGGGTTTCACACGAGTACTAACACTACAAAGGAAGAACAATGTAGAGGATACCTAGATTAATTTGGATTTTGTATTCTCCAGCCAGACATAAATGGTTTCTTTATGTTAGCAATACTTGTTAAAACCATTAGCCAGCCTTCCCTATGTGATTGTGATTATAATTTTCATTTTAGTTTTGAAGAAACTCATTTTTACCCAACAGCCAACACCAATGTCATATTATTCATCCAGGTGTACATTCAATGAACTCTCAACATAATTATTCTTTAGTAATATGGAAACTCTGGTTCTTTTGGAAGGATGGAAACTATGTTCTGTGGACTGTCTGTACAATAAAATAGAGAAATTATATTTTGACTTTCCATGTGGAGTCAGTCAAATAATGTGTATTGCTTAGCGGTAAAGCTAGGCAGTCTTTAGCGTGATGGTAAAGCTGTACAAAAGACAAAGCATTAGTTCCAACTTCCAACAGCCCTTGATGGCATTAATTCTAAAAATGAGCTCATAATTTTGGGGGATAAAGAAAGTCTGGTCATATTTTTTCTTTGCCCTTTGTCTTGGATTGACAGGAGTTCCAAGAGGAAATTGAAAAGTCGATTTCAAACATATGGGAAACAACTCAAAGAATTGTATTTTGTACATCACGTCTGTGGTATATTCCTCTTCTGATTTGTAGTGCTAGAGTATTTGAGCGTGCATATATACCGTGTGTCCATGGCTGAAATTTAAAGCATGTTTTATCAAACTTACCTAACTAAAGATTTGTCTCTTCTATTTAATGACTGATGTTTGAGGCATCTAATTGGTGGGCCTGTCTATGATTATGTTTTGTGATCAGGGTTAACAAATCAACAAAATAAAGCGGAAGCAAACTGAAATGAAAGTGCAAAACGGGGCCTGAATTTTAACGTCTTTAGTGAAGGAGAAATGAGAATTGCAAGAATGAAGTAAAAAATAAAGCTTCTATTGGAGTAGTCATTTCGTATCAAACTGAATGTTTGGCTGTGAAAAGAGAAATGTTAAAAAAATTTTCTTTGTTGCTACAAATGTGTGGTGGGGTTAGAAAAATAAACACCTAAACCTATCATGTACTGATTTACATACCTCTTTTTTACCAATAAGTGTTCTCGTTCTGCGAGACTAATTTTGCTAAAGAAGCAAAGCAGTGCATGAGTACATTGCATTGTCTAACATGCTAGTCAAATATGGAACTTCAATCTTCTGCTTTGTGAATCTAATGTTAATTATTTAAAAAATGTACATTTAACTAAGAACCCTTATATGGTAACAGAAAAGATCATAGATAGGCTTTGAACCTTAATTCTTAAATGTTTAATCTAGGTAGATATGGGAAACACAATAAAGAAAGGCCCAAAAGGGGGATAAATTGGACATAATGAAGACACTCTGGATGGTCGTGGGTTATGTCAGACTAGTTCAAGTCTGGTCACGTCTGCTGGCAATGCTACCTGCCCCCACACAATTACAAAATAAGTCTAGCTCTGCCTCCAAATGATTTGATCTTCATCCTAGTTTCAACTGAATTCAATAAACTTATTCTTTTGCCATGTTTGTCCAAGCATCGCGATTGTATGCAACACTTGACCATACAAGTCTATCATTCACTGTGATCTTCAGCTATCCTCTTTCAGATGCTAGGTTCTTTGTGTTTTGCACAATGTCTGCTCATGATTGACGTTCATTGCGTGTATAGCATTCTGGTTCCTGCTTTTTAGCTACACTTTGTCATTTTTATGGTTTTCTGCTGTCAAACAGAAAGAATCTCTTCATTCAAGCTGCTATGCTGCAACAGAATTATCTGTAATACAGCTGCTTATCTGTGTCATAGCTAGACTGAAGCGCTCCAATAAAGCATATGCATTACCTGAATCTGAATCTCTTCATCTTTACTGCTAACTGTGCTGTTGCTGCATTGACTGTAGGTGGAGTTGCATCCTTTTTGGAGGCAAGATGAACTTGTAAGGTTTTGTCAACTGAAAGGTATCCATGTCTCAGCACACACCCCACTAGGGGTTCCTGCCACTACAAGTCCATCTATTACTTGTGGTTTCTCCGACAGTGGATCAGAAGATGAACCCGGAACCCCAAGGATAACATTTAGAAGATCAAGATCAGTGCATGGACCAATGTTGAAGCTGTCAGTGGTCACTAAAATTGCAGATGTTCATAAAAAGACACCTGAGCAGGTATAGGGGATTTGTTTTCCTTTTAAAGGGTACTGCTTGTGGACATTCTTGTCTGATCCTTCAGAACCCTATTCCATTCGCTTAGACACTTATTGATGTGCCTAGTTAGTTGGTTTCTGGGTCAGGCATCTCTTTCTTTTCCTTATTCATTGCTGATGATCCCAACAGGTGATACTAAGGTGGGGGCTGCAGCGAGGAACAAGTGTCCTGCCCTGCAGTCTGAAGCCAGACAGAATCAAGAGAAATTTAGATATCTTTAGTTGGTTGCTGTCTGATGATGAATGGAACAGGATGAACAGGATTGAACCACAGGTTTGTCTTTTTGGCAGTGGACCAATTAACATATCTGACAATGGTTTCGTATCGGGAAGTGGCCCTCTCCAAGCTGTGCATGAGATGGATGATGACCTTGAATGCAGTTCTTGATGATGCCCAGGCTATGTATTAGTGATTGGCTTTAAGGCTATGTATTAGTGATTGGCTACATGCAGAAAATACATCTGAATTTTGAGAATGTGAGGCTACGTTTTGTTTGAAACTAAATAAGCATCACTTCTATTTACAGTGTTCTTGTTTGTTTACTTCAAGCTTTATAGTCATTAAGTGAAATGGCGAAGGCAATGTTGATATCTTCTCTGATCAGAATTTGATGTTTTCCTTGCCGTGGCAGCACCTTGTTATCATGAAAATGTGAGGAACGGGTGGTTTGATTCACGTAACCTTTTCTTTCAACCAGAGTCAAAACAAAATTGAACAAAGCCCTGCCAAATGCAACATGCCGTGCCATTATTCTCATCATATTTGTTGATCAACTTATGATATTACTGAGTTGCATTATCACTGCCATCAGTCGCAGTTGTGTAGAATGCTTCGGGTGGAATTCGTATACGCTGATTCAGTTAATCCCAAAATGATTTTAGAGGATTGAGATTTTTGATGACCGAATCATTCCCTTCCTACGTATTAACAATGGACCGTTCAAGAATACATTTACAATGTCCATTTCAAAGTGAATTTTTATTCACAGATCTTATCGAACTGTAAAACATTACCCAGTTCTATGAATGCTAGATCAGTATGTGTAGAATTAAGAATTTAAAAAATATATCATATTGGACTTGAAGAGGATGACTGACATCTGCTATTTCTCGATTCAACATAATCTTGTTCATTTTTTGGGCAGCGAGCGCTACTATCATAGCTGGTTGCCATGAGATAGTTTTCTCATCAGGTGGAACTGAAAGTCGAGCACTATGCTGCTCTAGATCGGCGGTCAACAAGCAAGTTTGGCTTGTGTTCGAGCTTAACTTGTTAAAAGCTTGATACGAGTTAGGGTTGCTCATCCGAATACATAGAATAATTTTAAAGAGAGAGCTCTCCTACAAATATAGTACTAAACTTAGTGTAGTTCGATCTTATATTATTTTACTTGTTATTATATAAATAAATTTTGTGTTGAACCAAATCGAATAGAATTGTTTCAGTTCAATATTGTGCCTACACCTTGAGTATGTTAACGTGTTTTTCAATAATATACGCCCATATGCTTTGAATTTGGTGAAGTTCACATTAGACCTGTCAATGGAGTTCCCGGACCCGATAAACAATTTGAGTCCGAAATTATTTTTGGATCTTAAACACTTATAGCGGCTAATCCGACAACACCTGTCTCGGATTCGGGGATAGGTGAAAGCCCGAAATTGAGATTTCGGGGTGCTCTCGGGTTGCCTGATATTGAGACCCACACCGCCTCCAAGGCCGCCTTCGTCATTGTACCAGGGCAACTGCGCCTTCGCCGCCCCCACGGGCCAGCCTGCTTGCCAGCAGCTCCTATTCGCCCCTGCCGGGCCAATCACCCGACCGGCTCCTCTCCTCTCTGCCCCCGCCCCTCCCCTGGACGGTGCCGCATCGCCCTACGGACGGCCATACACTGCCGCATCTCCCCACCCCGCCGCGGACGGCCAGACGGTGATGCATCCCCCCTGCTGCGGCGGACGGCCGCGCATCGCCCTACCCGGACAGCCGGACGCTGCCGCATCGCCCCACCCCACCGACGCTGCCGCATCGACCCTCCCCGCCGCGGACGGCCGGCCGGACGCTGGCGTATCGCGCCCCCCCCCAGACAGCCGGATGCTGCCGCATCGTCCCGCCCCGCCGACGCTGCCGCATCGACCCTCCCCGCCGCGGACGGCCCGCCGGACGCTGCCGTATACCCCCCCCCCCCAGAAGCTGGACGCTGCCGCATCGCCACACCCCGCCGACGCTGCCGCATCACCCCGCCCCGCCGCGGCCGGCCGGCCGGATGCGTCCTCCGGTGAGGTTGTTGTGTGAGAGGTCCAAGCTCTGCGTTGCTCTGCATCTCCTCCTTCAGCGAGGAGAGGGGCTGTCCTGCTATCAACCTGAATCCGGATGCTGAAAATGGGTTCGGGGCAAATTTTTGATGGAAAAGTTTCTCAATGTAAAAATCGGATTCGGGTTTAACTTTTAATTAACAATTTTGGATTCGGATCTAAAAAGATTCAACCCGTTTACAGGTGTAGTTCACATGCTGAAGCTCAAATATCAACAGTACCGGTAAAAACAGTTGTGCATGCACATCTCGGTGTTGAAATTTATCTAAATGATTGTCCCGATCTCAGAGATGTATAAGTTCGCACACATAAACGGTCCAGGGTGGTTTAACATGACCAATTTCTCCCCAGATTTTTTAAAAAATATTTCTGATAGTTTTCGACGCATCAAGGTTAAGGGGGTATTTCCCCTCTTAGACAAAATTAGAAGAGCCTAGTTCACCAAAAAATGAAAACTTGGCGGTGCATGCCATCCGATTCTTCGAACAACCCAAAGGTTTGACCAAGATTACACCTGGTCGGGAAGTAATTATTTTTCAAAAATAAAAATTAATAAATACTTTTTAAATGTTATAGGATCATTTAGAAAAGCCACGACTCTCTGACGTGTAAAAATCCCTAAAAAGATCATTTCATGTTGGCACCGAGGCTTGCCCACCATCTAACACGGAATATGGAGAGGGGGCAAGGTAGGTGGGGTCAGGGTGGCCCAAAACAGACTCAGGTTGGCCAACATCGGGACCGGGTTAGCCGGGGTCGTAATGAAAAAATAATAAAAAATAAAGTAAAAACAAATGTCGGGTCGGAACCAGGTCAGTCGGCACCGCCATTCCATGGAGGGAAGGAGGGAGTGAACTGAACAGCTGCAGAGATGGCTTAATCAAACAAGGAATCTTCCATATCCTCGAAGCATTATATCGTCTCCAACAGAGTAGTGAGCATTGCAGCACCGCTATACATGTTCAGAACCTTTGAACACCGGGGATATTTCAAGACAGCCCTGAACGCCCCCACATCACAGAGACATACAAAATCAAGAGGAAAGGGGAATGTCAGTCACCGCAGGATGGCAGGCACAATCCCTTCTGTTTAGACTACGAGAGAGAAGTACTGCTCCAAACTTGGTGATATGAACACATTGGACGATGTAATGGTCGACTTCTCGGGCGTAATGTGCAGCTGGTACCTGATGAATCTCTGTGGGTGGCATCATGGCAGTAGCAGCAACCACGGAGGGAATCAGCAAAAACAGAGGGGGGCCACAGTAAAAGAGTGGTTCACTGCTTTTCAAGAGCTACCAGAGTAAACAGAATGAGAACTTACAGCGAGAGTGTAGACTACTTCTGGGCTTGTGTCGATGTGCCAGTCAGGTTCTAGTTGTCGAACAAAAGATGATCTACCATTCTCGGTGCTACAAAAGAGGACCTGATAAATTTTGAAAGTATTTTAAGATCCAAGAAAGAACCGCCTGTGATTGAGTCCATAAAGCAAAACAGACAACACCTTCCCCAGAAATATACATGCGCAATGAAACAAGAAAAATTTTAGGACAACTAAATGATAGAACAATCCCAAGAACAATGGCATAGCATAGCTTATTAGTTGATTACTAACACTGGATCCGAAGTGGTCATGTAGAGATATTATCCCTTCATTTTATCTGTTACTGAAATTGAAGAAATTTTTATCCAAACAGCCAAATCTTTTGCCTATCTGACATATTGACTAGGTTACCTTGTTAATTGACGTGACCGTTATAAAGGTATTCAAGAAGGTAATTCAGGATTATTCATTCAACAGAATCACTGGCACTGTTGTAGAAGGTAATCAAAACAAAGGCGTGGCATGCTTGCTTGTTTCCTCATTTGTTTCAGGACAACCATCATAAGACCTGGATTGTGCAGTTGGACAATATTCCACATCTTTGCCTCCACAGCTCTCAACCCACTTCCTAATAACCTCGATCAGCTCAGGAGTCAGGGGACTTCGGCTCCATCCAGCAGAAGCCAGCACCTGGTATGCTCAACTAGCCACTATGCTAGTATGCATGTCGGTTGCCACCATCGCCAGGGGGGTGATGAGACCGCTCCTCTAAGTTTCCCACTGGTTCCTGCATCAGCCAGTAAGCCCCCTTCACCGGTGCTTCTTCCTCCCCTCATAGCCTCCTCCTCTACCTGACATTCAACCCAGTGCATCGCTTGTATGGTCACCTCCATCATTCCTTCCCTTGCCACCATGGTAACCTCCAACCATTTACCAGTTCACCAATCCCCCTCACCGTAACAGTAAGCCACTTACACCTTCCCATTCCTCCCAGTTTCTGTAGCTCACTTATCTGGCTTCCCATTCTCAATAAAACAGTAAAAGATGTTTAAAGGAGCAGGGTGCATGTGCTTGCATGTCACCCGCCTTTGCCGGCCCTGCAATGCCAACTCTCGGAGAAAAAGGGCAAGGCAATGCTCCAAAACACAGGATGAAAAGGAACAGCAGCTGCCAATGGTCTAGAGAGACGGCCACCTTTTCCAGTTTCGAGTAACTCACCCGTTCTTCTCCCTCCCATCTCTCAGTCTCTCTCATCCTTGCAGGTGCCAGACCCTACATCCTCTACTCCCCTTTCCTTGAACTGATGAACCAAACAGTTAAATTTGGTCAGGTTCATGTTCAGTTTGGGAGTTACTTTAGGTGATTCAGCTCAGTTTGAAGAAACTCAGGACCAAACAAAACGATGAACACCCTTAGTGGCAAAAAATTCAGAGCAGTACAGAAATAGCACTTGTTGAAAATTTGCACTTTGAACAAAGCTGGATTTTCATTGCAAAGCCATCAAAATTTTTCCATCTCTATACTTGAGTAGCAGTTTTTGACGCTGCTTCAGTAACAACTAGGTATCCATTTTGAGAAGTACCAGTCGTAAGCAATGTGCTTCGCATGTGATTGTAATATTTATAATATTAATTTTTCCTAACTATAAATTTAAGTAATATATTAATGTATAAATATTTAATTTATGCATTTCAAATACTTATGCTGAATTTAATTTGTTATTATGAGACCAACGATAGATATTTACATATTAAATATTATTAATATATTCATCAAGAGAAAAGTGAGCATCTCATATTTTATTAATATGTTTAAGAAAAATAAATTCTAAGAATTGTTAAATTTTTTATTCAATCATTGATGCTATTGAATAACACGTGTTAGTATTACATTGTAAACAATTATAACGTACCTTCTGTGAAAACTGAAAAGTAAGATCAGTATTATAATTTTCTTGTCGTGAAAAGTCAAGAGAAATCTCTCTCAAGTTAGGGCAATTAACTACTTGCAGATGTAGAAAGAGATGGTTTCAAATTTAGACACTGGAGAAAAATTTAATTACTATAGCTGCATGAAAATAATCAACATATTTAAGTATTATTCCTACAATAATGTGTATCATCGAGTCACATATGTTTAACATAAATTTTCATACATCGTAATCATATTTCTTCATAATTCATATTCTCAGGCACAGCTCAAGGCAGCTTTTACGATTTCTTTTGATCCAGGATTTTGGTTTTCTTCTTTCTTTCTTTGGGTGTGTGGTGGCATAATGGCGGGGGTTGTGTGGTAGTTGGGTTTTGACTTCTCACTCATCATTTTGATTTGATCTATTTTGATAAATCTGTTGGTTTTCCCTGCTTGTATTTTTGTTCTTTAACATTAACGAATTGCACCCATTGTTGTTGTGGTAGCTTTAAAAACAAGGAAAAATAAAGAACCTCAACCAGAAGAATCTTATAAAAGGGACATTAATGCCAACCATAGCTGTCAAGGCCTAGGGGGCAAGGCACTTTTCAAGGGACATCTTTTTTGGGGGGGGGGGGGGGGGAGGGGGAGGCGCCCACCTAAGCGACCAAAGCATTCTTTGACCACGCAGGTCAATCCACGATTTGTGAGTACCCATTTAATGATAATGTGAACATATTTCACTATACTATTACATATGGTTAAAGATTTATAATTACTAATTATAAATATATGCTGTATACTAAAAATATATATAGTTCCCTCTTACCACTATTTTCCCCCTCTCACTTAAAATCAGCTCGTTCCCAAAAAAATATACCAGCACATAATTATAAAAATAAAAGCATATTTACAGGTATGCACACACAAACACATATATTCAATAAATGTGTTTATGCATATGTTTGTATGCATACATAAATATATACAGACATACAATTTTAACATTTAATTATATATATTTTTGTATATATGTATATACATATGCATATACATATATATATGAACATCTAATGATACTGCCTTGACCGTCTAGGTGACACCTAAGCAGCCGCCTTGTCACCTAAACAGATCTGACACCCTTTAGCATCTTGGGCCCCTTGTCGACTTGACAACTATGATGCCAACCAATTGGCCCTTGAGAAGTTGACCTTTAAAACTTAAAGTTGCTTCCAACAATAGGATGAGGGCAAATGTCACTTTCTCCACATTAGCAGCTGAGAAAGTGTACCATCGTGCATATTGAATATGGACACCTTACTTCCTCTGAGCCTACCCTTACTCCCTTAATACTGCATCCATAGCCCTTATCCAGAAGTTTTGGCTAGAGATTATAAACAAGAATGGGGATAGTGGATCATCCCTGCTGCAAACCCATTAAGGTATAAAAGAAGCCAGCTGGCAGTCTGTTAACCAAAACAGAGAACGTTGCTACCTGGATCCTGGACACACTTTCTGATCCAATTGATCCATTTGAAGTGAAAACCCATACGACCAAAAAAAAAAAAAAACTCCAAGGAGATATATCCAGATCACCCTAACATGAGCCTTCAAGAAATGAAGTTTGATTACCACGCAAGCTCCTTTTCCCAAGGTTTAGTCATAAATACATTCATGTGCAGTCATGAAACTATATGAGACCACAAAATCACATTACATATAGTAAACATGTGGTTTGACTTTGTTATCACCTCAATAATAAAGAAATGTGATTGACTTGAAAAACTTAAAGATCTTGGAATGAATAAAGAAATTGATAATTGATTCTCCAGGGAACTCACTTTCAAGTTTCAATTATCAAATATCATCCACTTCACTGACATGGTTAGGAAGGTCATAAGAAGGGTGAGTTCCTGAATCTTTCAAGAGAGTGACGATATGTCAAATGATGTGGATTTTTCAACCAAATAATGTGCTAGAGTAAGAAATCAATGCTAATCGCTATACCTTCATAATCATAGGTTTTGAGAAGGCTAAAAGCAGACATAGTATAAATGTAGCTCTGTTCTACTTCTATTGCAACCTTTAAGTCCAATTTACCCATTTTATCATGTTAACAAACAACTTATATAAAAAAAGATCATTCACTAGCCAGTGTAGGACCTTAAATGGCATTCAAGGACAGGAATTCATAAATAGATTCATCAACCTTGAAAAACAAAATGCATGATCAACTTTAGCCAAAATATCAAGTTTCTACAGCAACATGGACCTATCCAAATGTAGAACAAACGCATGCCACAAGTATAGTTGAAGCTGAAAACAAGCAAGTGAATGAAAAACCAATATTGGTTGTTAAGAATTTCAAAGGTGGCCAGTGAGTGCCCTAACGTAAGAGATAGAAGATGTAGAAATTCAAGAAAGAAAGACGAGTAGGAAGACGTGCAACAGTAGGGTTTGTCAGAAGTACAGCGTACGCAGCAATGCTATATACATCAACTTACCTTTTCTTTGATCAAACCTCCAGAACTAAAAAGCCCAGCATTTTCCAGCGCTGCAAGAGCTCTCTCCTATAAGCAAATGCCTTGTAAGTTCTATAGAATCTCCTACCTGAATTGATCTTATATTTATAATCACTTATGAAATGATAGTCAAGAAGAAAAATAAGATACTAGGAATCAAAAAAGTCAATGCCCAGTTAGCGGTGTAAAAATAATCAAAGCAAGTAGTAACATGGATCTAAATCCTGATAAACAATTCCACAGACTGCTACAGCTTAATGGAGAGAACAAGTACAAGTTTGTTTCCAATGTTTTAAAACCACCCAGGTAGCATGTCAGTAGCACCCCCTCCCCCCCCCCCCCATTAGGTGGATTGTCAAGGTGGCAAGTCAGCCCCTCAAACCTTTTTTGTTTTAAAGAAGGATATTCCATTCATTCAAGAAAAATCATTACATAGCAAGAGCATCCATTCCAAGAAAACATGCATGGGAAATGGTGTTGATGACTGATTTAGCCAGTGTGAAGGGCCCGATTCGGGTCCGGATCCCAGCCAATTCAACCAATTTTGGTCGATTCCGGTGGGAGATAGGGTTGGATCAGGATTCCATGCCAAAATCGGATTGGAGGGATTTGATATGATCCAAGAATCGGGCGATCCCGATCTGGATTGGCCGATTCCGCAATCAATGGCCCGAAGGGTTACTGCTAAGGCAACGAGGCGCTTGCTTAGGGGTCACCTAGGCAGTTAGGCGGTAGAAGGGGTGGACGGCAGTGAGACAGTAGGTGGCCAGAGGGCTAGAAGGTGGCACTGGAACATGGTGGTCAACGCAGGAATGGGGGTGACCAATGGGACAGAGGGTGGCGGCAGAAAAAGGAGTTGACTGGCAGGTGGTTAGGAGGCAGCCAAAGAGATAGGATGTGCCAGAAGAACTAGGGGTGGCCAGAAGCAGGACTGGATGGCATGGACTGGGGGGTGGTCAGTGGTGGGTTAGAAGGTGGTCAGAGAGATAGGAGGTGCCAACGGAATTGGGGGTGGCTAGCAACTGGACTAGATGGCATGAACTAGGTGTGAGTGGCTGATGGGAGTCAAAGAACAAGGGTTGGCCTTGGCCAGCAGCAGGACAAGGAATGGTGGTGGGACTGGGGGTGGCTGACAAGAGAAGAGAAGACTGGAAGGAGAAATAGTAGGCCGAGTGATTGAAAGATAAATGGAGACAGAGAGAGGAAGAGACCATGGATGCACCTTCCCAGTGTAAAGCTTTCCTAGTGTCGAGCTTTTCCGGCAGACAATGGAGGAGATTTCCCTCCCAGTTGGGGCCAGGGCTTTTGCAAGCTCATCTTCTTTTCCCTCCCATTAATCTGAAACGACGCAAAGGGCATTGGGACATCAGGACTTTGCAAAGGAGGGTTTAAGATGAGCTGGACATATTTTGGGAGATGATGAAAACCGGCCAGTCCAGCTTGAATTGCTAGACCAGACAGTCCAGCGCCCGGCATGCAATGCATAGGCGGTCACAGAGTACCGCACCACCTTATCACATAAGTGGCACCTTAGGTGACCTCCTTGACAAATAAGCCTTGCAGTCAGATTCTATTACTGCATTCTAAAACTTTTCCCCGATAGGCATTAGATCACAGTTTCTGCTTCTACCTTGATAGGGTCTTTGCTGGCTGAACTTGACACTTGGCTGATTTAATGGGAGGCCTGTATGATCTCTTGCAATGATTCCCCTCTCTCCACCAGTTTCTCCCGTCACACCATTTACATTGATTTAATTGTTCCAAATTTTGGGGTGCCCATGTTAGGCCTTCTTTCTTCTTTATATGAATCTTGATTTGGGCTCTCCAAAGTATTAGCTCCTTTGGCAGCCTGCTTTGCAACTCGCTTGGGCTGAAAAATGATATTTTATGTATTTTTTCAATCATGCACTCCAGATGGCCCAAATTGTTGCCAACGCTGTTATAGCTTCATTCATGTCACATTGCTTGACTTCTGCCATTTGCCTAATCCAACTTTCTAAATAAAGACTACTTTGATCTGTAACACTTGTTATGATTAGCAGAGTTGACGTAAACCAAGTTGCCCCGGAAACAGGGCACATCAATAATGCATGGTTCAGGTCTTCTTTCTCCTGGTTACATAACCTGAACATTGGGTCAATACATGGACATCTTTTGGCAATTGAATCACTCAAGGCACTGCTACTTGTAAACACTACCATACAGACTGAATTACTTGGGTGGGAAAGATTTTACTATTGCATGCCAGAGCTGCTTCCAGATTTTATGGTTTGATGTGTTAGGAGGAAGATGTCTATCTTCTAATAACCTGTAGGCCGTTTTCGTTGTCAGAATTCCCAAGGTATTGAAGGGCCAAACAGCTTATTCGAAACTGCTATCTGTCGGGTTTGTTTTTGCCCTAATTGCTTCTGCTATATATTGTGACAAAGATGGAATCAAATTTGTGTCAGCCCCTCAAACATGAGGTGGTAGTTATTATGCTATTATTAATTCCACTAACGATGAACATATTCCATGGTTGAACTAGTACTGAATTCATGTTCCAGTCCCTTATCTTCCTCATGTAGTTGTACTTTATTTTTTTACTTTGATGAAATCATTGGTTACTCCTATAATTCAAATTAAAACTTGGAGAATTGGATACTATCCAAATAAAAACTAGGGAAAAAACAGAATCTAAAATTCCAGTTCAATTTTGATAAGAATTAACAGATTTGGAACCCATCATTGCATCCTATCTTAACGAATTCAAAAACATAATCAGTCAATTTCATTCCCATTTTTCCAATTTCAATAAAACTTCAATATACATCTCAAACAATTAATATTATAATAAAAAAGTAGACCAATTTTAAACGTTGTGACATATAAAGTGATGAAAAAAGTAAAAATAAAATTTAAATGTCTTATATCAAAATTTAGAAGTTATATGAGTTTTATTAACGTGTTTATAAAAAAATCTATACGATATATATTTCAGGAAGTATCAAAGTTAACGATTTTGACACTGAAACCAGAATAGGGACAAAATTGAAATCAGAATGTCTTTAACATCAGTCAGAAAGAGGCAATTCCATTATAGAATCTGACCCATTTGCGGTCCCAATACAAACCCAATTATGAGCAAAACACATAAAATGCCAAAATCATTATCTTTAGTACTGCACACCAAGAATGATATTTTTCTAATATGAGGCTATGAATGCATGTTTCTTATTATTAGATATACAATAAAAAACATTGACAACTGATGTAACCTCAAAATCTCCAAAAAAAGATTTGATATCTTTTGTTTTTGGAAATTCATTTTCCTTTTGAATTTGGATTTGATTTGATTAGACCTTAGCATTGACTTATTAGGAAAATAGATGGTATTCCATAAAAGTACTAACTAGGGTCAAAATTTATTTGTTGAGGTTGTTAGGTTCTTTGAAAATTTATTTTGACCTCTCCCCGTCGGATGGTGCGAAGATCCGACGTTAATTACATCGAGATAACTCGACTACCCTTGATTATCGTCATAGCAATCCATTGGAGTAGAAGACAAGCATCTAATAAACATTCACACGTATAGGAGAAAACAATCCCATAAGATTGGTGGAATGCTGCAAGCACTCAATTTTAGTTTGAATTTGATTAAATTGTTTTGAGTTGAATTAAATTTGTTGGTTTGATTTTGATTGAGTTGAATTTAGTTTGAGTTGAATTTAATTGGTTGAATTGTTTTTGGTTGATTTGAATTTGTTTGAATTGAATTTAGTTTTGAGTTGAATTTAATTTGGAAAGTTTGATTTGTTTTTAGTTTGGGTTGAAATTTGATTTGGAAAGTTTGATTTTAGTTTGAGTTTGAGTTTGTTTAAATTGGTTGGAATTTGGATTTGGTGTGTGAGTTTTAATTTGATTTGACTTGATTTAATTTGAGTTGATTAATTGATTTAAGTTTGTTTGGATTTGTTTTGAATCTGGTGGATTTAATTTGTTCGGTGGATTGTTTGATTTAATTCAGGTTGAATTTTATTTTATTAGAATTCACTTGAATTTGACAGATTGTTTTGAACTTGGAATTTCTTTTAATAGATTTGTTCTTAGTTTTGGTTTAATGTTCTGCATTAAGATTTAATGAGTTAAGATTTGTTGATCGGTTTGGGAATTTAAATTTTCTTGAAACTTACAGATTTCTGATTTGCTTGAATTTGGATTACTTAGAGAAATTTGATTTGATTGAATTAGAGTTGAGCTTGATTTGAATTCAATTTGATTGGTTTAGATTTCAGTTAAATCTGCAGATTTTGACAGCTCCTGGGTTCTCTCTTATGCAATTTTCAGATTTTATGAGATGATTTGGGACGGCTTTGAATTTGAATTTTCTATGGGTTTGAATGGTTTGGGACCACCTATCTACGGACCAGCTTCTGACTTGTACTAGTTTCAATCTTTGAAATTCATACTTGAAACCTCAAATTTCAGAATTTTAATTCGGATCTCCTGCAGACTCAGGCTTCCTACAAATTCTGCTCATTTTACAGCCCTCGGCCCCTTGTTTTAAATGCAAAGTTCAGATTTTTTTTATTCACAAACCTCAAATTACTGATTTCAGATTTCAGATTTCGGATCTACAAGTCCAGACTTCGACCTCTTCCAATATCAGATTCCAGACTCCAAATTTCTGCACTTCAGATTTCTGCATTTCAGATTGCAGGGTTTCTAAACAGATTTCTAGACTTCAGATTTCTAAAATGGGTTCTGGCTTCTGATTTTCGGTTTGCTTCAGATTTGGGTCACAGATCTAAGTCTGGCCTTAAAGATTTGAAAATTCAGATTCTGCACCACTCCAAATTTCAGATTTTCAGATCTCTCTCCAAATTCTCAACCTCCAGATTCTGCAGCAACCCAGATTTTGCAGATTTTAGGCCCTGCACAAATTCAGATTGATTAAACTTCAGACTTTCGGATTTTACAGGCCTCAATTTCTTTGTGAAATTCAGATTAGCAAATTTTAATTTCTGATTCTTTTGAAATGGGTTCTGAACACAAATTCTGATTTTCGGTTTGGTGCATTCAGATTTTAGATTTTACAGGTTAAGAATTGCTGTATTTTTTATTTCAGATTTTTTTTTTCAGTTGAATTACATGTTTTACATATTTCAGTTTTTTTTTTATTGTCTTGCTTTCCAAAATTTCATGGGGTTGTCCTCTCCTTGTAGTATCAATCAATGCACCGAACATGAATTTCACTTGTTCTCTCAAAAATATGAGACATGATTTACAACTTGAATAGCAATCCGGTCCCTTTGAGTCTTTGATGGACATAGAACTTGTGTGATCAATTTGAGATGGAAAAACACCCGGTCTTTGATAGACTTGTGGGCATTCCTCTCACTGATTTTTGAGATTGAGCATATCCCGGCCTTTGATAGGCTTGTGGGGACTCATCTCATTGTCTTGAGATTGAGCATCCCGGTCTTTGATAGACTTGTGGGGACTCATCTCCTATCCATCTTCATAGATCCTTCATGAGTTGATGAACTTGTCATTTCATGGGCGGCATGTACCCGGTCTTTGATAGACTTATGGGCATCCCCCACTGGTTTGATGATTTCATTAGCATATGACCGGCATGACGGCATATTGATTATGCTCTAGCCTTGCATAGCTTGGTGAACTTGGTAAGACATTGGGGTCTTTTATAGACCTTTGTATGTCTCCCTTAAGGACGTAGGGGCGGATGGTTAGTCGACCCCCCAACTAGTCCATATTTTGAATTCTTTTAAGTTAAGCCGAGACGTAGGGGCGGATGGTTAGTCGACCCCCCAACTAGTCCGGTTTGTTGAATTATTTTAAGTTAAGCCAAGACGTAGGGGCGGATGGTTAGTCGACCCCCCAACTAGTCCGGTTTATTGAATTATTTTGAGTTAAACCGAGACGTAGGGGCGGATGGTTAGTCGACCCCCCAACTAGTCCGGTTTGTTGAATTAAATGTATTTTTTTAATTTAATTTCCACTGTTTTGTTTATTTTAAAGCATTTCTCTTTTTTTTTGAAGAAAGCCCCTGCGCACAGCGCAGGGCACTGTTTGGCCAAAGGGGGGCCCGGTCCACTGTTCTGGACCGGGCGGTTCATGCGCGAGGGGGGCCGGCCGGCTTCGGCTGCGCTGGTTCTCTTTTTTTTTTGTTTTCCCTCCACCGGGTGGGCCCCGCATGATTTCCACGCTGGACTAAGGTGGGGGAGACATATTTCTCCCCCGCTACAGTGCTTCGCGCGGCTGTCTTCGGCCTCTCCGGCGCTTGACGGCACCGCGGCAGCTCCCGACGGCGTTTCTGGCCTTACTCGACGGCGGCGGCTCCGGAGGAAGAGGAAGGAGGCCCCGACGGCCCTAGGGGAAGGGGGAGGGACCTTTACCGGCAGCAATCGAGGGAGCTCCTGGCTTCTACGGCCCCCGACGGCAGCGCTCCGAAGGATGCGGTGTCCGGAAGAAGAAGAAGAAGAAGAGGAGGGCTCCGCACGGCTTCAACGGGCCTCCAGGAGATCGGTAAGCTTCCCTTCCCTCTCCTATCTCTGTTGTCCTGCCTTCCACGACTTCCCTCCTTGCTCTCTTCTGCGCGGCGGCACTGGCAGGCTTTTTATAAGCCTCGGGCGACCTCCGTCTCCTGCTAGGAGATTGGTTCCGGGTCCGAGAGGGACTCGGAACCTGCCATAGCCTTGGCCCTGTAATCCCGAGAGGAAAATCGGGATCTTTTCAAGTGGGGATAGCCTCCGTCGATCGCCGCCTCGTTCATTGCCGAGCTGGACTCGGACTTGCCATCAATTTGGATACCGATCGAGGTTTTATTGGCCTGTCAATATACTGATGCGGATTTGTTCTTTGCTATGATTTCTTGCCCGGTTCAACCAAATCCCCCCTCCTCCTTCTTTCTGTCGAGCCCAGGTCTGAGCAGGCCCGCGTGCGGCTTTCTTTGGCCCATTTAGAAGACTGTCCAGCCTCCCTCCTTTGAGCAGGCCCGTGGGCTATGCTGGGTGAGCCGTAAATGGACTTTTTAGTAGGCCAACTTGAGTTAATTGAAATGCCATTTTAAGCTCTATCGATGGGCACTTCAGGTGGACTGAATTGGGCCGATCAAGGTCCTGTTATGGGCCTGGAGATGGACCGAATTGGGCTTGTTTGGGCTTGTGTACGGTGTCTGTACATGCTGTACACAACCCAGCTCCTCAGGGAGACCGAGCATGCCATTTCTTTTGTTTTCTCTTTTTTTTTGAAAATTTTTGGTTACAACAACAACAAAAGTAAAAGTATATAATTATAACCTATTATTCCTATCACATTTTGACATAGTAGCAACTGCATGGACTAATATATGATGAATTATAACTTAAGATTTTACCAGCACGTTCAGATGAAAACACTTTTTTTGCAAAGACATCTAGAGATGATATATTTGCATGAGAAGAAAGGCTAATATGATAAAATGACCAATAAGAAACTGAATCAAAAACTTCCTTAGACAGTCAATCTGAGCCTAATGAAACCACCTAGGTAAAAAACCACCTAGCCGTCTAGGCAGTCCTTTTCGAAACAGTACTTATTTCATGAAGTAAAACAGATAAAAATCGTCTGATGAAGTAGAGTAATATTTTGGATAATTAGAAAACTAGGTAAACATGGTAATAGGAGAAGTAATCCATATGAATGTGTACAAACCTCAGATTCATCGTCACTAACAGTTTCCATCAGATAAACATCACAATACTTGGATATTTCCAATAACACCTCCACCACATTGCCTCTCACCGTTGCATGCATCTGTGTAAGAAACGATCATGAAAATTTACCCACCAAGAGAAAGAAAGAGCCAACAGACTATCCACCTGAAGCTCATCAGGAGTTCTTTCCTCCAAAATGACGCCAAGTAGTTGGCAGGTAACCTGTTTTACCATAATTAGATCAAGGTGAGAGATGCAAGATCATAAATAAAAATATTCATAAACATTTGATTAAAGAAAAAGCCTAAATATTCACATTTATTTCTTTGAACAGTAAGACCCTTTACATGCATTCTTATTCTTGCGTATGTTGGAACTTTTGTATTGGCAAAATTCTTAAAAAATTACTCTAGATAAAATATCTTGTCTTGCCAAGTAGAAAGTCTTTCTTAACAGATGTTATTAGGGACAAGAAGAAAACCATCTAGAACATATCCAACAATCCAAGAATAGTCAATTCAATTTCAATCTAGCAGAAGATCCTGTGATGATCAATCAACATATGCAAAATAGGTTCCATAAGACCTTCAAGGAAATGGTTTTGGTTTGTCACAATGTGCCTTGAATATACATGTTACTATGGCAATTAATCTACCTGGGTAATGATTGGCACTTTGAATCAGTCATGTCAAATCGTACTACGAACCAGGATGAGAATCAACAGAAAGTTTATAGATTTCAGACAGCTAAATACAAAAAAAATCCCAGACGCATACTAGAAAACAGAAATACAATGAAGGCTTTGAATAAAACCTGGTTGACCCTTGATTTCATAGAAGTGGAGAAATTTCCCCATTGCCAAGAACAAGAAACATCTCATCACTTAAAACAATTACAGTAACCATTATGCAGAAGGATACTGTTGGCACCAAAAATTCTCATTATCCATGGAGTGGGATTAAGTATAATTCAATCCCCATCAATTAAGAGCTTCATGGATACTTAACAAGGTCCAGATCCTACTTAAAGCACCAACGGCTATGATTAAAAAAATGCAAAGAGATGAGAAAATGATGGTGCCAAGATCAATGGCTAGGGTGTGTTCCTTACTTAAGTTTTGGACCTAGTGCTTATTGGGTCCTTATTGGGAACCAGATCATACATAAGTAATATGGACGGACATGATTGGATGATGAAAATAAGATCCAATGGATGAGAACTCATGATCACTTAAGTTTTGGATCCTATTCTTATTGAGTCCTTAAGAGAATTTAAATCTTACTTAAGTTAGGATTAATATGAGCCATTGGATATGTGATGTTTGATGAGATCCTAGGGTAAAGAGAAGGCTGTGTACCATCTTCCCATAGCAGCACAGAGACCGGGTCAAAGTATCCCATCAGATCTCTCCAATCTCCCCACAATGGCAAGCAAGGAAGAGGCGCACAAACCAGGTTGCTGCCACCTGTTCCCGGAAGTGGAGATGAGGCCTAAAAGATAGAATAATATGTGCCCATGTTCTCCTAGCCAGATCTGCCAACTACTGCCTCTCTTTCTCCATAAAAATGGACCCTACGCACCTTGTTGAGGGGTCGGAAGAACTCCTGAGGAAGACCATTGGGAGGATACCCAGCCACATCCTCTTCTTCTTTCTCCCTCCTACCCCCACTGCCGCATGAAAGAAAGGGGCCGATGGAAGGCAGACCCTGCTGCCTTACATGTTGCTGCACACCATGAAGGGTTGGTGATCCTCAAGAGAATGCCCAGCTGCTGCTGTCATCTCCCTCTCCTCCTTCTGTTGCCTGCACCCCTGGGAAAAGATGAAGACACTGCTATCGCCACCTGACCTTGCTGCCCCCATGCTGCTGCTGTCATCCGGCCAAGGCAAGGAAGCCGAGAAGGCTTCTTGAGGGTACTGCTGCTGCCCTCTTGCTGCCATGCCTATGGAGGAACCCAGTCTCTGTCTCCATCCATCCAAGATGAAGAATAAAGAGCAGATAGCTCCTCCAGACATTACTGCTGCTGCCACTCCCCTCCACAGAGCCTGCACACCAGAAAAATGAAGGGAGACTCCTTCCTGATCTCCTACCTCTTGTACCCATGGGAGGAGAAGAAGGCGGAGATGTCGATGCCTCCTTCCTGCCATGTGCTGCTGCTGGAGCATATTGGAGGTGAAGAGAAAGCTGATGCAGCTGTTGCCGCTGCCCCTTTGCTGCTGCACCAATGGTTGCTGTGCCCCCCATTTCTTTGATGTTGTTGAAGAGAAGGAAAGGAGGAGATGAAGATTGCTGCACACCCGTCCAGGAGAAGGAGCACCGAGGTAGGAAGCCTCTTGCTGCTCCTGCTGCCACTAGCCCCAAGGGGAAGAGGCTGACAGATGCTCAACCCTGTTGGTGCTGCTGTTGCCATCGAAGACCATCCGCAGATGCTGTGCACCCATGGAGAAGAGGCTGGGTACGGCTGTGCCCCTTTGCTGCTGCGCCAATGAAAGAAACTCTTCTCCCCACCTGCTCCAGGACCTACGGAAGAAGGAGAAGGAGCTGTTGGATCCTCTCAGATGCCCCTTTTGATCCACCCACAGGTGATGATGCAGCTGCTATGGAGCTTCGAGAGGAAGAGATGGAGGAGGATCAAAATCCCCTACATATGCTTACCTAAACATACCACTTAGCCTACATATACACCATGGCTAAACCCATACCCCACAACCCCTTCGTGAGCAACTAAGACATACACCTTGATCCATAGGACAAGGAGGAATCGGCTCCCTTAATGCCCATTGACACCCAGTCCACTTGCATATCATACCTACACCCATCCCTTCATGACCCATATCATGCCCATACATATACCCCTTAAACAGAACATGTTTTAACCCCATATCCAGTCCCCTGAACACACTTAGATCTATAGCGATCAGGCAGGATCCAACTTCCTTAAGTGCTCAAATGATTGAACTCAAGAACATCCGGACCACCTGGAACCATGCCTATCTTTATACCCTCAAAACAAAATATGTTTCTACTCCAAAGACAGTCCCTTGGCCTCTTCTTTTGCCTATCCTATGGCCCTACCTTATATGGCCTAAATCTGATGGCAGAAAGTGTAAGGCTTAGAGGCAATACGGCAGCGGGTCTACATATTCAATAGAGTGCTGGACACCGGCTCCCTCCAGGGTAGCCTCCTCCTGAGTTAAAACCTAGAAACGCCCAAGGGCGTCCGCAGCGTAGGTGGTTGGCGACCACTGTGCCATGAGTCCATGACCAAAAAAAATAGAGTGCTGTACAGCAGCACATGAAACAACTCAAGCTGATGGACAGCCCATGGGGCTTGAAGACTTGAAGATCAAGCCCACTGGGCCCATGATGACAACCGGCCTATAACAGCTTTGGACCAAATATCTTAATCATAGTGAAATCAAAATAACATGATTAAGAGGTCAACCTATTAACTTACGCTCTCTCATAATAGCGGATGGACACTCGGGCAAGCCCTGACATGTATCGATGCTGGACAAATAGATAGGCAAATCTCCCATTCAATACCGATCATCCCCCCCCCTAAGTAGAAAGTATCCAACTCCATCTGCTAAGGATGGATAATTCCACTAATCAAAGGGGGAGGTCATCATTATTGTCATAATGCCAACCCTTAAATTAAGTGAGGATACTGGAAAAGGATATATCATACACCCCATGCATGTTATCATGTCAATTTGGGTGAGATCATGAATATATATAATCAAAATGTACCCCATCATTATATGAATGGCATTTATATGTCCATGTTCATGTATTTATGATTGGGGAGTACTATATAACCTACATAACTTATATGGAATGCAAATGTAAAGATAAACTTAAAATAACCAATCTGAAATCAACATCAAGAACATGATCTCAAAGATACAAAGATGTCAAATTTCATATTTAAGACAGCTTGAATAAAAATAATCTAGAAACCATAACCCGAAACATGAGAAACACGATAAATTGGATCCGAAACACCATATCAGTTTCAGATTTTAGATATGAAGCATAGCACTCCCCAAGGTTTCGGACTTAAGGCTGAATGTGATAGGAATGGCCCCAAGTTATGCAATTTTCATAGTTGGAAAACTGTCAAATCTGAATAATGAATTATGCCAACTTTGGATGGATTCTTTCTTAACACGATCAAAGTTTTGGCCATAGATGCCATGATGATGAAGAGGAGACATGTCAAAATACTAAGTCAAAAAATTTAGGTCTCAGATCCTTTAGACTTGGTCTCATTCTATTATGTTGGATCCAAAATCATCAATAAATTTAATGGGTGCCAGTTTCAGATTTAGATAGATGACCTCTTAGTGAGATCTAAGAATAGCATGGGTCTAATGATCATTAAGTGAAGGGTCAAACGAATGTTCAAGACGAGGGACTGATCATAAAAAAGGAAAGAGCATGAGCTAGCATAGATCGCGGAATCGGCCGATCCGGATCGGAATCGGCCGATTCCTGGATCGGATCGGCCATTGCCGA
The DNA here is from genome assembly GCA_036172225.1 of Cryptocoryne crispatula var. balansae. Taxonomy (NCBI): domain Eukaryota; kingdom Viridiplantae; phylum Streptophyta; class Magnoliopsida; order Alismatales; family Araceae; genus Cryptocoryne; species Cryptocoryne crispatula. The sequence continues at coordinate 4,831,778 of CM069925.1, read as the reverse complement.
TCCGATTCTTGGCTGAAGGACCGATCCGGAAAAAAGTTCCGGCAGAATCGGTCGGGATCGGCCGGATCGGTCGGGATCGGATCGGAATCGGATCGGAACAGCCGAATCGGTCGGGATCGGAATCGGAATCGGAATCGAATCATTTTTTTTCATTTTTTGCTATTCCAGTCGGATCGGCCAGGATCGGCCAGAATCGGTCCGAATCGGCCAGAATCGGTCCGGATCGGTCTGGGATCGGATCGGATCGGATCGGAATCGGATCATTTTTTTTTTTGCTTACCGATTCTGGATCGATTGTCTTCCATTGGATCGGTCGGAATCGGTCCGATCCGATCCGATCCGGATCGGATCGGTACCCACCGATCCCGATTCCGATTCCGATCCCGCGATCCTTGTGAGCTAGGTCACATTTAGGCCGAACCAACTTATAGGCCCATAGAAAAATGTTCTCAAAGTCGTCATGTTTCCCATATAATGGAATCAAAGTTGGCTAATAGAGTGCATGATGCGGGACGAACCGGCTAGTCCGGGCAAAACCGACCGAAAACGAGATGAACCGGCGCTAACCGCCGTTAAACCACCTAAACGAACCCAAAATCGGCCTAAACCGGCCCGAACCGGTCAAAACAGGTCCGAACCGGGTCCATAACGGTCTGAACCGGTCAAAACCGGCCCAAAATGCACTGAACCGGGCTGAACCGGCCGGTTCAGGCGCTGAACCGGCCTGAACCGGGGTGAACCGGGTCTGGACCCGGTCGAACCGGCTGGCCGTGAACCGGCACCGGCCGCGCGTTCGCGCGAATAACCCGGGGGGGTCGTGGCGCTTCCTTGCACCGCCTCCGCTCGGTCGCATGGCTGGCCATCCCGCCGTCACCGGTTGTCCACGTGGCGGCGTCCAAGCCGTCCCGCGAAAAACACGAGCCGTGACAAAAGGGCCGCCCGCGCTCGCGATGGTTCGACCGCGTGCCGTATTCGTCGTCGTCGTCGCGCAGGTGCAGGCAGCGCGCAGGCCGGCGGAGGGAGGGGCTTCGTCCTCGTCGTCGTCCCGTCTGGATGGGTCGCGCAGTGGGGCAGGGAAGCAGCGGTGGCGACGGCCTCAGCGCCTCCGGCGTTGTCCGGCTGAGGCAGCGCCGGAAAGACCGCAGGGGAGGGATCCGACGCACGGCTGCGCGATTCTGGGCGGCACCGGGGCTTCGGCGGCAGGGACGGGAGAGCCCGGAAGAAGCTTCGCGATGACAATGGAAAGGGGGAGGTCAGATCCGGGGATCGCCGGATCTGCCTTCCCCTCCCTCCCGTTCCTTCTCCGCCTTCTTCTTCTCCCTACGTCGTATCCACGCGAATGGAGTTGGAGGAATTGGATCCGGTCCTGTCGTAGCCTTGGAAGGAAGCTATCGGAGAGCTTCTGTGAGGGCAGATCCGGCGGTACATCACCGTCGTCCAATCGTGTGAGGAACCGAGAAAGGGGGAAGAGGGGAGAACGGCGCGGAGGCCGGAGGATGAGGAGGGAGAACTGTGATCGGCTACCTGCCGGTTTTGGAAGGTGGAAGGGGGAATGGCCCTCCTGGCCGATCGGGGAAGACAGGGGAAGAAGATGGGGGCCGCAGCCCCCTGCGCGGGAGAGATCCTCCGAAGGCTCCAAAAATTGATTCAATCACCTCCTTTTCCATGTACATCGACCCTCCTTATAAAGAAGGGGAGGGGAAAATTAAAGAAAAGACCTCTAAATGATCTATTTACAGACTCGTCCTCATAGGGACACAAATAAAATAAAAAAATCTAAAATTACCAAAATATGTCCCCATCAGTGCATTTCATAACTTGACTGAAAGAAAGAATAAAAAAGGAAATATGAATTCCACTTTAACTATTTTAGAAACTAAAAAATGAGATGAATGGGCTTGTTCGAATCTGATGTTCAGTCTTAGGGTTTAGGGTTTAGGGTTTAGGGTTTAGAGTTTAGGCATAGGCGAGGTCTCAATGCCCAAACTCTAATCCGGATATGAAAGATGGGCACGATGAGGATTTCTAAATGCTCAAAGTCCCGAGCAATGTTCGCCGGGTCGCGACCCGGCCCCGACCCGGTCGGGATTGGTCCCGACCGGCCCGGTTGCGACCCGATCGGGTCGCGGGGTCGTGCGGGGTCGCATAACCCGACCGGGTCGTGCGACCCCGGTCATATCACCGTTGCCAACGGTCCTGGGGGGCGACAGCCCCCCCATTCAGCCCCCGGGGGCTATTTAAAGCCCCCAAGGGGCTCCCCTTACTCCCACCCCCCCCACTCTCACTCTCAAGCTCTCGTTTTGCTCTCATTGCTCTCATTTTGTTTTTCATTTACTTAATTATTTCATTAGTTCATTTAGTATATTTATTTAATATTTGTTTCATTGATTAGTTAGTTAAGTAGTTTATTCTTTTTAATACTTATTTATTTACTTACATAGTTAGTTAGCTAGAAGATTAGTTAGATATTTAGTTTAGTAGTTACTTAACACATCATTAGTTGGAAGGTATAGTTAATTACTTACTTAATCATATAATTAGTTAGTCATTCATTTTACATAATTAAAAGTATACTTACATTAGTAGTCACTAATCAACGTTATTAACTTTTTAAATAGTTAATTACTTACTTAAGTAATTATTTACTTAAAAAAATATCTTCTCCAAGCCAAACAACCCAAACTACCGGCGCGACCCGGAGTGATCCGGCTTGGTTACATTGCAATTTGATCTCCGTGGCGGAGAGAAAAGTGCAATGTAAATATTGTGACAAAGTAATATTTACGTTTTACCGGCGAGGAGCAATATACTCATGCGACCCAAGATACCGATCATGGTAGAAGGCCACAAGGTAGAGGAGGTCATCGTAGCCATGGAGTTGGAGCAAAATACCACGATGTCTCCGACTATGTGTATGATTCATCCCAAGGCTCTTGGTTCCCTACATACGATCAAGAGTATTGTGGAATAAATTATGTGGAGTCATCGGATACTTCGATCCAATCGACCTATAGTTATGGTGACTCGTTTGGATCAAGTCTTAGGATAATTTCCCGAGGAACTAACGAATATGATCGTCATGTGTATATGTATCAAGCTTTGTACTCAACCCAAATGACATGGGGAGAGTACATCAACTACTTACAAAGTGTAAAGCACATCACGTTGGAATAAAATTAATGTATTATTTATTTAAATCATGTCATTTATTTTTTTCAAATTTTTCTGTAATTTTTCATATTTTTTTCGCATTATTCTTATTTTTTTGAATTTTTCAAAAAAAATAATTAAAAAATGGGGTCGCGACCCGGTTGCGACCGGGTCGGCCTGGGGGTCCCGCGACCCCTCCATCCTTGGTCCCGGGCCCCAATTATGTCAAGAATGAAAGGAGTGTTATCAAATTTATACACCAATTCAGATTTTAAAATGGTGATTTCGGATTCTCAAAAAGCCTAAGTCTAAAAATGCTTGAGTCCAATGCTAAGACTTAAAATGAAGGAATAACATAATGAATCCTAAGTCTGATGCACATAATGAAAAGACTTAAAAACATAATAACTAATAATGAACATGTTCCAATCAGTTCTGATTTCATTATTAAGTCTAAAAATGTCAAGACTTAGATATATATATATAATGAAATTGGGATTAAGATCTCGTGATTGAAATATAATCTCATAGTGAATTAAATCCAAAACATGTGATGGGGACATATTTTGAATAATTTTGAATTTTTCTTTTAATTGTGTCCCTGCGAGGACAAGTCTGTAAATAGTCGGTCTTAGAGGGTCTTTTCTTAAAATCTGTCCATCCTCTATATAAAGAGGGGTTCGATGTACATATTGAGCAAGCAATATACAGAATTTTTGGAGCCTTCGGGTGGTTCTCCCGCATGGTTTGGTAGTGTAGTTTAGGTTAGCGTAGCGTAGCCTATCCTAATGGTAATGGTAGTGTAGGGCTGCGGCCGTCTTCTTCCTCCGGCGACTAGCGCCTTTTCCCCTTCCTCCTCGGAGCTCTCCCGCGAGGCGTAGCATTAGCCAGGCTTATTGGTAGAGTAGCAGCGGCTGCGGTCTTCTTCCTTCCTCATCCGGCGTGGAGGACTCCTTCTCCGCCCCCGGCTGTTTTCCTCTTCTCGGTTCTCCCCCACGGCGAACAGATCCGATGTCAAGGCTACGCCCTCATCTAGCTTCGAAGATCATCGGTCTGATCTGGAAGGACAGAAGCAACGGTCCGGTGATCCCCTGTGCCATCGTCTTCTTCGTCAAATGGAGTCTCCAGCATCGCCGCCTATTCTACCTCCCGCCGATTTGCTGACGGCGGTCCAGACTGTCCTGTTCCTTCACGAAATCGCCTTCGACGAGTGCTCCTCAGCATCCGGCGACTATAGTGAACAGATCTGGCGATGCACCCCTGTTGCCCTCCGATCTGATCTTGACGGACGACGAGGGAAGGAGAAGAAGGAGTAGAAGAAGCATGCGGGAGGAGGGGCAGATCCGGCGATCCCCGGATCTGTACCCCTCCCCCGGTTCCACCTCGCCCGTACGCCGCAGCCGCTGGATGCAGCCGCCATCTCCTTCTCCATCGATCGCGTGAGGCCGGACAACGCCGCACCTCACCTCTTTCACCCCCTTCTCCGCGGTCTCGCCTCCGTCCGGACGGGACGACCTCGACAGGCGAAGGCGTCGTGCGCGACGCCTACGGACGACGGCGACGTCCGCCCTCGTGCTCGGCCTGCTCCGCCGCATACGTGCTGCGGCCGCCGGACGAGGCGATGACGACGGCGCGAAGACGTCGCTGCCGGACCCCGTCGACGGATCCTTACGTGCGCCTCCGTCCCGAGCTCCATCGGGTTTTGTCCGGACGCGAGTCCCTCGCGTGCCCGGGAGTCGCTGCAGCATCGCCATGGAGATGGCTTCGACGGTGGAGATGTGGCCACGTGGCCCCGGACGGCAGCACCCTCGCGCGCCACGAACCCCCCCTGTCCGGTGTACCCCGCGAACGAACACGCGCACCCGCGCGGTTCTGGCCCGACCGGCTCTCGGCTAGTCCGGTTCACGGTCCGAACCGCCCAGGGGCTGTTCCAAGCCGGTCCAACGCACAAATAGGCCGGTTTAAGGTGATTCAAGGCGGTTCGGCCCATCCTGGAACTGTTTCAGCCCAGTTCAGCTCGGTTTAAGACCGAATTGGACCTGTTTGGCTAGTTTGAGTCGGGCCGTTCCATTTTGGGTTCGTTAGGGTCTTTTAGAGGTGATTAACGCCGGTTTATTTCGCTTTCATTCGGTTTAGCCGGATTAGCCGGTTTGTCCCGCATCAACATGTCTTTAATAGACCTCGGAATTAATAGACTCTCTCTTCTTATGAGAGCTGCAAAGAGTGCTGCTCCCTCTCCTTCTTCTCTACTTCTTCTTCTTGGCCGCGGGCAGCGGGGGGGCTGGGCAGGTGCACAGGTGGCAGCGATGGAAACAGGTGATCCGGCAGCCTGTCGGCGTCTGAAGTCTGGTCCCCTGGCCTTGGCGCACCCTTCCCTTCTTATAGGGACCGATGGGACATCAAGGGTCAGCCAAGACTTCAATGTCAGATGACTGTTGGCTTCCCCCATGTCATTTAAGTGATCTAGACTCCATGAATTTCCTGAAATTTAATGTTTGACTGTCCCTTGCTATCTCCCATGTTGACTGACCCCATCGGATTCCTCCCTTCATAAACCGGTCAATGGTGAGGTGGCTGGACAGGTGGCTGGTGCAGCTGGGCCTGCTGAGATGGCAGGTGGGCCGGTGGCCTGGCAGATGGGCTGGCGTCCTGGCAGGGCCCGAACTGGGCCAGTTTGAATGGCCGCAGCCTGTCCCTTCCTTCTCCTGTGGGGCTGGAGCGCAAATGGGCCATGAAGGGGCTAGAATTTGTTTAATTTAAATGGAAATGTGGGCTGGGTCGATCAAGCATGTGCTATTGGGTCCGTTGAGGACCTGATTTGGCCCAATTGGGGGGGGGGGGGTCCAGCCTAGTGTGGGTCTGGTTCTCCTTTCCCTTCTCTTCTTTTTTTGGTAAGAAAAAAAAATGACGCCAACACCGGTCTTTAAGTCTCCTTGGGCTCGGTGGACCCATTTTATGTCATGTGGACCCGGTTGGCCTGCTAGATGCTCCTATAGTCCCTTTCCATCATCTGTTTGGTGGTGGGATGGAGATCCACCCGGGAGGACAATCGACATGTCAGGCACATTCTGAAAGGACTCGGAACATTACCCCCATCCATCAGCTAGAAATGGGCAGCTTCTGATTTTATTTTATTTTTTGAGGTAGGAAACAAGGAGTTATTCAGATCTTTTTGATCCACAAGGGGCCTGTTTGATTTTTTTTGGTAAGCCACAAGGGGGCTGGAGGAAGGGCTGCACAAAGGGGGCAGCTTTAGGACTGGATTGGAGTCTGTACAGGAGATCGAAATGAAACTGTTAAGGACATCTGATTGGGGTCTATCTGGGGCCAAAATAGAACCTGTATAGGGTTGGTTGGAGGGATTGATAAAGGACAGAAATGGGGTACATTCGGGGAGCCGAAATAGGACCGAAATGGGGTCCATTTGGGATGGTGAATAAAGAAGGAAACATATGTGCTGAAGGGGCATGCCCCACCCAATAGTCTACCCATCAAGGATTCTGGAATCGGAATCGGTCAGTACCGAGATTCGAATTGGATTGGATCGGTTTGATTCCGACCGATTCTCAAGAAGTGAAACCGATCCAAAATCAAAATTATTCCGATTCCGATTCGGACCGATTTCAACCAATTCTGACTGATTCGGCCTAAATCTTTTTTAAAAAATCTAAAAACAATCAGGATACCAATTCCGATCCGATTCGACCAATTCAAGACTGACTCGACCGATTCAAACCGATTCTGGCGGAATTCAGGTTAGTCGGTCCTTCAAACAGGAATCAGCCAAACCGATTTCAATCCTATTCGACCGATTCCGCGATCTATGCTACCCATAATGATGTTCTTCTACCATCACCCAGCTCTATAAAGATAAGGTCCGGGGGGACCATCACAGCTCCTCTCTTCTCAAGAATCCACAGATCCCTTATCAGTGTATGGACTATCTCTCGAGCACAGATTTAGGTTTGGCCTCAATGGAAAAATGGAGCACCTAACAATGCATTTGAATTCTCTTTTTGACTTTGACTCTCCCACTCCGGTCATTGCTTTTCTTTCTGTTACTTCGAAAGTAACTGCTTCAGCTTCAGCCACGTGATAGAGGAAGAGGGGAAAAAACCCGAAGATTTCACATAATTGATGCGGGACAAACCGGCTAATCCGGCTAAACCGAACAAAAACGACTTAAACCGGCACTAATCGCCCTAAACAGAACTAGAGTAACCCAAAATGAAGCGGAACCGATCCAAACCGGTCCAAACAGGCCCGAACCGGACCCAAGATGGGCTGAACCGGCCTGAACCGGTCCAAAACACCCTGAACCGGCTTGAACCGGGCGGTTCAGGCGCTGAGCCGGCCTGAACCGGCCTGAACCGGGCGGTTCAGGCGCCGAACCGGCCTGAACCGGCCTTGAATCCGGTTGGACCGGGTCTGGCGACCGGTCTGGCCGCGGACCGGCCGGTCGGCGTCCGCGCGGGGCCGTTCGCCTGCATAGCCGGGAGGGGGGGTCATGGCGCGCGGGGGAACAAAGCCGCCGAGGTCGCGTGGCTCCGCGATGGCCGTCGCCAGCCGCCGCCATGGCGGCATCGCGGCCGTCCCGCGACGTCGCGGGCCACGACAAAAAAGGGGGGTGCGAGAGCAGCGTCGTCCTCGGCGTCCGCTCGCGTCATAGTCTCCGCTCGGCCTGACCGCGCGGGTGGAGCAGAGGGGGACCAGCGGCTGCAACGGCGTCGGATGCCAGGAGAAGAGTGTTCTGATACCACCAGCGGCTTCGCGGAGATGGTTCCCCGCTGCCGTCGCGGGCGTAAACCGACGCCGTCTCCGTTTTCGATCGCTTCTCCCTCTCGTCCCCTTCTTTTCTGTCCGCCACTGGTTGCGTCTGTATACGCCGAGCAAAGAAGGTCGAAGCTGGTGGCCGAAGAAGAGAACAGAGGACGAACGGCAGCTCCGGGGATCGCCGGAGAGCTTCGCCAGCGCCGCTCGAAGGGATCCCGCTAGACCCGTCACCGTGCGAAGGAGCTGCCAGCAGCGGAAGGAGAGACCGATCAGGCGTCGGATGAAACCGCCAGACCCAGCCCTTGGAACAGAACCGGGGATCGCCGGCCTGTTTTCTGGATCAGTGAAAGAGGAAAGCGCCCAGATCTGAAGATAGCCGGATGATGCTGCGTTGTCGTCGGTGAAGAACCGAGAAGGGGAGAGTTGGAAGAACGGCACGGAGGCCAGAGGATGAGGGAGAAGAGAGGAACGGCCTCGCCGGAAGATGGAGGAAGAATCTGGATATCGCCATAGGGGGGGGTGGAGAGGAAGAGGACGGGGCAGAGCCCCTCGGGAGAGGACCAGCCAAAGGCTCCAAAAATTGCTATCGATTGATCAATATGTACATCGGACCCCTCTTTATATAGAGGATGGACAAATTTAAAGAAAGGACCTCTAAGCAACCTATTTACAGACTTGTCCTCATATGGACACAAAAATAAAAGAAAAAACCAAAATATCAAAAATATGTCCCCATCAATAATACTTTTGATCGAAAAATCCATCTGATTTAATTGGGAGCGTCTAGCATATTTTTTCACTTGCGGCTGAGATGAGCCACTTTGGTTACTTCTTGTCTGATTATGCCATCTATGTAGAAAAATGCTTTCCAAAGTAGGCAATCAACTGCTAAAGCAAAACCTGACATCATCTCAAATAGTTATATTTCAGATTTAATTAGCAGTATGCTGCTACACTTACATCTTTGCCTAAACAGCCACATGCATTCATTACAACTCTCATTAGCATACTCGGCACAATTTTGAATATACATATTTAGTTTTGCAACTCTCTACATTTCTTACATTTATATGATAATGAACCAATACATCTATGTACATATGCTCTTCAATAACATTTATCTTCAAATGCACATGGCACACTTGAGGCTGAGATGAGCCACTTTCATTACTTGTCTGATTATGCGATCTAAATTAAAAAGAAGCAGGCAATCAACTGCTAAAACAATACCTGACACAATCTCAGATAGTTATACAGAGGGCCATCCTTTCATGCTATATCTGATGGGAAACGGTTCAGTCCATTATGAGTTTCAGTTGCTGTAATGTCCTTAAAGGGCCCGTTTGTAAATATTTTGTTTTAGGGTCTTTTGTCACAAGACTTGCTCTATAAATAGTCTGTACTCCAGAGGATGAAATAGAATAATATAAGAATTGTTGGAGAAACCTTCGGGCTGTGCCTCCATGGAGGGGCTGGCCTCCATAGAGGGGCTTGGTTCCCGTAGGTACCCCTCCACCCCCTCGACTGGCCAAGTGGTCTTCCCAGTTCATCACCCTCCAGTGAGTGCCTTCTTCACCTCCGCTCACCCTCGGCCTCCAAGCCTTCATCCCACACCCTTTCACAGGTAACGCATTCAGCAGTCCCTCGGTTATCCTCTTCATCGATCGGATATGACATCGGAGCACACAGCAGTGCCTGTTGACATTGTTTGCACACAGCAAGTCCAGCGATCCCCAGAGTTGCTCCAGCCATCACATCCAACTTCCAGCAGCCAGCATCATAACATCGCAGGCCATCACAGCATCCAGATACAGTAGATTGGAGGGAGGTTTCAGAGTTTCCAGAATTCCATCTGGATCCCATGCAGCTTCCTCCTCCTGTTCACAACACTTGAACAGTCACATCCGGCGATCCCCAAAGCCCCTGTTGTCATTGCCTCCATTTCTATGAACAGACACCCCCCTCTGCCACTTCGCAACACACTCTAAATCTATTGGATCTTGCCGGAATCCGGTTGTTCTTCCACCACATTCAGCCATCACGTCACCTGCACCTTCCATTGACCCAATCTTCTTCCCTCCCGCATCTGGCTCCTCTGGATCTATCAGAGATCCTGAAGCTATCGGGAGCACCTTGCTACCCACCCAGCCATCCACGCCTACTTGCCCTGGTCCTCCTTCATGCCCCGGTCTCTCCTCCTCCTTCCCAGAATGCTCAGCCACCTGCGATGTCGCCATCCCCTGTTCTCCCCTGTTTTCTGGATGATGAAGATGAATAGTAGTTCCAGGGCCTCTCCAACGCAGCCAGTCAGGACATCAGCCCACGTAAGCCCAATGGCCCCAATGCAAGCCAACCTTGCTTGCCTAACCGGGCACATCATGCCCCAGAGCCATTGGGTCCCAGTGCCGAACAGCCATGACCTCCCTCCCAGTGCAATTCCCGCATATCTTTGAGACCCTTATCCTTCCAAGTGCTTAAACATAAAAATTGTGCAGAACAATATCAAAGAAAAGCTAAGAATGTGTGAACATGGAACATTGGGATAAAGCACGAAAAAGAAAATGCTGGTGACAATTATGAACATTAAGATGACCATAAAAGAGTATTAGATCAGCATGGTGATATGGCACCAAGGCTACATTTGGTTGCAACCTAAACTTAAAAAGCTTTTGGAAAATCAAGATGGAAAAAGTTCCTCTGCAGTCTCAAGAAATGTGAAATTGTGAATTATTGTGTTTTTCCTGACATCACTAGCATAATTGCTTCCATTTGCATATAGGAGAGCGGGGATTAAGTCTTAGGTAAAAAATAAAGTTACAGTTTTGCCTATTCACACTTGCAAAGATCAAAAGTCATCCTTTGTCACTAGTGAAACAAGGTATTGTCCACTTCAAAACATCTACAGTACACTCTTTATTCATGATCTGCCAAAAAAAATGCCTCCCTGCATTAAAGTGGGAAAGATGGTATCTATATCTTCATGAGAGAACCACTATTTTGTACAGAAACCAATAATTTAAGAAGCATGGTTCAGTCCATATCGAGAGATTCCAACGACCAAAATTCCCACCTAACCATAATTAATACACTGTTAGATCCTACATATAATCCTTGCACATGCAGTTAGAGTGGTCTGCAAAAGTTTTCTGAAGGTCACTGCCAAAATCATCCCTTTTAAGCCTTCCAAGATGATGCGGAAAGCTGAACATGATATGGCATACTTTGCAGGGGGGAGGTCAAGAAGAGAGCTCCTCATCTGCCTGTCTTTTGCAAATATTGCATACAAACTGCAAACATAACGTATGTATCTTATAAGAAAGTACAAATTGCAGATGACTTTTCAAAATTGAATTTACCAAGGCAAGGAAGAATCTTTCAATCACTTCTGTTTCTGATGCAACCACTTTCTTCCCAAGCACCTTGCATGGGCATGTGCTTTTACTCTTTTCTTGTAATGGTAAAATTGAAGCATCTTTATTTTTTTTTGTTTACTTGTTAGGAATCTTATAATTTACCATAATCCACCAACATCCATTGGCATTAATTCAATTGATGGCATCCCTTGCTTATATTTTTGACCCATTGACCCCGCATTTTTTTGTGGTATAAAAAAATTGGAGGCATCAATGCATAAGATATAGATCACTTAGCAACAGCCCAGCTATACTCTTGGTCCACAGTCCTCAAAACAGACCACACTTCATTCTACATGTGTGACAAGAAAATTTATATAAAACTAGGGAACAACTGAAGGAGCAGAGAAATATGTCTAGGTGACATAAGTTCTTTAAAATCTATCAAATAAATAAATCAGATAAAAGAGAAAACCCTTAGGTATGTCCTATAATAGATGCCCTATAGCTTTGGCAAAACAGCATAAGATAGGTGCTTACCTTTCTCCCGCCATTCAGTCTCTTTTTGACCATCTGTCCAAGGGTAAGCTGCAACCAGTACAAGTAAATAAGAAAACGAAAAAAAAATCAGGACAAACCGTAACCTCCCGAAGAAAACTATTTCACCTGCACAGGAGAATAGCTGGCATCGGCAGTATCTAATGCCTTCAAATTTGTTTGAGAAATGTGCACTTCGGAATCTGAAGCGACCTCTCTCGCCAGATTAACGCCGTCGCTCGTAGACGTCGTGTTTGTTCGCTTCGGCAGGTTCCTCCTTGGTCTGCCGGGTGGAGATCTCAAGAACTTCCAGGTGAAAACTATCGCAATAGCAAAGCCTGCAATAGCCCCAAGAGATCCAGCTCCCTGAAAGCCGAGCACAGATAGTTGAGTCGTGCAGGACCTAATTTTCCACCCTCCACCAAAACCTCCTCCTACTCCCGAGAGCACGGAAAACTTGCCCTTCTCCATCTTTTAAGTAGCGAGATATTCGAGAAAGGTGCCAGCCGGCAGGTACCAAATGACCAATGCAAAACAAATTTCTAATGCAGAGAGAAAGGGGAAATTTCCTTCCCGATCAAGCGGCAAACTTCAACTCTAAGAGAGCTGAGTTGAAAGATACTGAAGTAAGGGTGAGAAGCTGGGCCTGGGCGCGACCTTGTTGCTGAAGAGGAGGACGACGATCTCGGACGCCTTGCGATGGAGGTGAGCCGAGAGCCTTCGCACCAGTGACCCTACCTGCTCCGTCACATAATCCGCCATCCGAGGCCGCAAATTGTCTCCCGGACTTTACGAAGAGCGGGGGAGGGCAGCTGCCACGAGCAAATGGTGGCGATTGCCGGACGAGGAAAGGAAGCCCCGGACGACGGACTTCGGCAGATAGGAAGGGGAGAGGGGAGAATGACACAGGAAGGATCGTCTTCTTTCTTTATAGGCCCTTTTTTCCCAATTCCCCTCTCGTCCACGCTTCACACTGAAAAACTAAATATTTTTGGCTGACAATCTGCCCCATTTAAAGCGTCGCTGGAACCACAATCAAGTGGGTTGATCCGCCGGAAGTTCCCCTCCATCGAATTTTTTTTTCTCCGAACCACACAAAGCCGAATTAATTGAATCAATATTCAGTTCGCCCCAATATGTTCTCTGGATAATATACTATACGGCCTCTTTCGTACGTACGTATAAATATTTAAAACTATTTTACTTATTCGGTTCATTTGAGTTGATCGGAGACCCTCGAATCTGATCGAACCGAGGAGCAGACCAAATTGATTCGTTCAACTTGGGCTGCTCAGTCCACCGTTTGATTGGACCAAATTGAAATAAGCATTTATAATTATCAATTGTGGCACACGATTGTTGAAGTTGAAGGCTGCCTAGTGTTTTTCTTTTTTCTTTTTGGGTGCGCGTGTCAGGAAGGAAGGCCACAAAATCATATAAATCTATTTATACTCCCATTCTAATGTACCATTAACAAGGGCGCTTGGACCCCAGTCGCAGTGTGTTCCCAGCTTAGTATCCAAAGGTGTAATATTACTTTCAATATTTCTAATAAACACAAAAATATATATATTTTATAATTCCTAACATCAAATATATATAAATATTTATGACTAACTCTCTATCCACGAGTCGACAATTTCTATCGTTGCTCACCGCACAGGCAGCCATGTTTGGTTAGATGCTAAAAGTAATAATATATCAATCTCGTTATTGATATTTATAAAATATATTATACATCAACACAAAATTGACAAAGATAATAAACACTCGCATAACAATTCAAGTCTTGTAGGTATAATATAAACATATTATATATCAACAACAATTTTCAAAATTAATATTAATAACCAAGCGCTTGATAATAATTGATACTGTCAATTTCAAAATTAATTAGTGTTTAATAATGATACAAGCAGCAATTGACAAGAGCCAAAGAGGGGCATGTGCATATCTATATACCTCTCTTCCTCTGACAACACAGACCATAAGAACACTTGCAAAACCTGCATCTTTTACAAAAGGGGAAAAAAGACTACCACAGAAATGAATCACACGCCCACACGCTGCACGAAACGTCCTCTTTCGTCGAAGCCCGACTAAGAAGTTTCAGAGTTACCACCGTAATCGTCAAAAGGAACAGTCTTTGTCGGCCTGTACACAAGGTTTTGTTTTCTTTCTTTCTTTTTTCTTTACTTAAAATAACTCCCAAGATTCATGACCGAGTGGAGGTCATCACTTCGGCTGAACAACATCATCTTCCTGCTTGCAGACTTCTCCGGGCTCCTGCGGAGCTGCTAATAAACTACTAGTTACTTCACTATCCGCCACAGAGCTCGCATTGCTGACATTGCGAGCGATGGTCTTGTTGTCGGCTGGTGCAGGTGGACTGGTCTTCCCAGAACTGGAACCAGAATCATGTTCCTCAGGCTGCCTTGACCCGTTCAACGCGTGACAGTGGGGGCAGTAGTATGTGATGTAGGAGAAATCCTCTTTTCTGGAAAGACCTGACAGCACAAACAATATATAATCAGCCCCCAGATACCGACCTGTTTACAGATCAACATTAGAAAATGCTCGAAAACTAGTGCACTCCCGCCGAATTACCGTTGTGCATGTGACAGTTGCCACAGATAAGTGCGTAGCACTGAGTGGGATCTTCACCGACCAGCATCGCAGCAATCCGAGCAACCCATCCTCCGTCTGCGGTTCCTGGACCCTTGTAGTGTTCAAAGACCCTCTGAGTTTGTGCAGGAATTTCTTGACCACCGGGGATCACTTCAGTAGACATCCCTCTGGTAAGTTGCTGCGTTGTGGTGCTATTAACGTTTTGGTCTCTTGAATGTGGTTGTTTCCTGTTCCGGAGGCCATCTGACTGAGCGAGCTCACCCCCACTACCCTCTCTCGGCAACACACTGGCAGAGTCGTCTCCCAGATAGACTTTCAAGCCAGAATCCGCTCCCAGCTTAGATGCCAAAATGGTTGCAGCAGCAGCCTTGGCTGCAGGATCAAGGTCATATCTCTGGCGGGCAATGAGGATATAGAATGTAGAAGATATCAAATGCCAGGAAGAAGCCAATACAAACGAAAAATGTGGAGGCTCCACAACAGTTGAAGTCATGAAGAATGCAACCAGCAAAACTTCTGCATACCTGTATGAGCTGCTGGGTAGTGTAGAAGTTGGTTCTCTCTTTCAACTCGTCTATCTTCTCCTGTCGTTCAGTCCTCAGCCTCTTGAGCATCTTCTGATCCTTCCGATCAACTATATTTCCAATGTTGAATACAGAATACAGCACATCAGGTATGACCATACGATAGCAATAGGACACAGGAACTCATAACCAAGCAGAATGTGCATGAGTGCATGACCAACAACTTTAAGACACTCATCAATTCGCTCGCCAAGCAGTATACTTGCAAATCCTATATAGTTTTCCAGTAGACGCAAGAGATTATGCAATATTTTAAATTGTGCCCATGCTTGAAGAATTTTATAAAAAGAGAAAATGGGGTTCTCATGAAACGCAAAAGTCAAGAGATTGATACAACTGCCCATTATATGATACAAATAGCAATCTAACGAGGTTGAAGATATCATCATGTATAAACAACTGTCCATAGATCCTAAAAGAGTATGCAATCTAAACACATTATTCATCATTTGCTATAAAAGTTGACGAAATCTACTATCTCTAAAAGACCATCGAAGCACAAAATTCAGAATACATATTTTAAAAAAATGTCTTTGTTGAGAATTTACAAACATCAAGGAAGAATCAAAATTCACAATTTAATCTACAGTTAAAAGGTTGTATAATGAGGATGTTAGCCATCAGATTGTAAAACTGACAAGAAATTTATGTGAACATAAGTTTACATAGAGCTAAAAGGAAAGCTCTAACTATACGAAAGTAAGCACCATTAAAAGTTAACAAGTGAATGGGTGATACTTTCAAAATAATTTTTGAGATCAAAATGCCACCCGAGGTCTTTGATAGGACATGCGGACGTACTGTGTTACATAAGATGCTTAATGGATGCACCAGAAGAAAGATGAATGATATAGGATTCCAGAAAAGTCAACAAAACAAATGATACTGTTGTAGGGCACTCTTCAGCCTCAGGACTCCTTTCAGCAACATCCCAAACATCCCGTAAGAGGTGCCTAAGATGCTGGCCTTGGGGGTGATGGTGATGGCAATGATTGTCTAAGATTCTAGGCAACTTGGTACGAATCAGGCAGGGGTGGGACCATTTCACCTTATCACCTGGGTAGATGTCTCAACCACCAATAACAAATTAGAGTATTGCAATTTCACCGCTGAGCTCTAGTAAGTGAGCATTAACGAGGCTCAGCTGCGGGTCTGGTGCATGACTGCACGGTACCCAACAGTGCAAACAGGGGAATGGGCCTAGTCAGATGCCATGTGGAAATGGCAATAAAGAGAAAAAGATGTCTGAAGAATGTCAAAAAAAAAAATTTGTGCACATCTATGCAAGTTTGGACAAAGAGGGTGAAGTCGAATGGGTCAGATTCACTATCGGAATGGGTAGATTCCGATAAGTCATGAACTCTCAAAAAAGGTGGAAGAGAAGGGGAGCTTGGCAGCGTCTATGTCTATCCACTCCAACGACAATGTCGGACCCTCGAGCTTACCCAGCTTCCTAAACATTGCTAAAGAAGGTAAGCTTGGGGGCATCAGTCCAGTCCTACGGGAGATCCACGGCTGTAGATTGTCCACGGCAGTGCCTATTGACAGGAGAGGGAAAAACAAGACTGAGGAGAAGCCCGTCCACACCGATGGAAAATCCACAGCAGCGGATCGTCCACAGTGGTGGTTGTAGACTGAATTTTCCACGACAGGAGAAAGAAATATGACTGAAGACAGCAGCTGCAGACGACAACCGCAGAGGTGGTGGGAATGTGAAGAAAAGGTGTAGCCCATCGGTGCTAATGGAGAGCTCAAGGTGCAGCCTTGTGAACAAGGGGGGCGCTGTTGTCAAAAACCGCTGGCCGGCTACTTCGTGTGCAAGCATCACCCATAGTTTGCAGAATTGGCAGATCTCAATCTAGATCAGTCAATTCTTGGATAGGATCGGCACCTGTTGATTCGATTTTCCCCTTTAACCACCAATCCAAAGTCGATTCCCGGAAGAATCGGAAGAATCAACAATGGATCAGCCGATCCTGTAGGACCAGACGGGGAATGGCCGATCCAAGCCGACCCCCAACAACCCAGAAAGACCAGAATTGGGCCCAATTCTGATCCAATTCCCCCCCCCCTTATTGAAGGAAAATCGATCGATCCCCTTATCTCACCTCACCCGATTCCACCCCTCGGTCCCCTCCCCTCCCCAATCTGGGGCACCCCCCCCTTCCTGCCCCTCGGTGGCTGGTTCCCCCTCCGTAGGGAGAACCCATGCAGAAGTCACCCCACGGGATGGCTGTCACCTAGTCACCCGTAGGAGATGAGGGGTGACTGTTGCACCCCTGTCTTCACCCCTTAAAGCTTAGATCAGATCCTTGTTTAATTGTCCCCTATGTCTGAAAATTCTTATTTAATATGAGTTCTATTTTTTTATTTCTTCAATGTGAAGGAAAAATGTCGGACGAAAAATAAAGTGTCACTGCAAGTCTGCACATCGTGATATTCAATGTAAATGTTGAAAAAAAAAAAGTAAAATGCAAAAAATGTAAAAAAGAAATGAATTGAGGTGCTTATAGCTCCAAACAACACATAGATGATATTAGCGAAAATGTGAAGATGTCCAACAAGGTACCCAAAAAAAATGAAGACATATTTAATCAGGAGCACGTTACAAAGAGAAATACACATTAAGCAAAGAGCTAACTCGCATGATGAGTTACTCGGACAAAGAGACATAAATCTCATGTCCAAACGTTTGAATAAGGTAAATCATGTTGAGGTTAATTCATCAAGTTTAGTATGAGGAGGAAACACAAGTCAGGAAAGCAATAAATGAAAGTAAGACTCAAGACTGCAAAGATGAGAAGAGAAGAAAGGGACATGAGGATCTATCATTAAACCTTCAGATACGAAGGACACTCGGCTACACATCAATCAAGATGAGAAAGTAAGTTTCATTTGTCATAGTTAGCTCGGCCAAAAAACACATCTATGTATAACTAAAGTGACAAAAGTCAAAAGACGATCAAATCAACCAATAAAAAAATTAAGGTTACAACAAAAAATCATAAAGAAGACAATCAAACACATTTGTAAATAATTTTTACATGCAAATATATAAAAACTTTACTTCTTTTAAATATGTCTTACATATTTTTGAAACAAACATTAATAAATATATTTTATTTTTTATTGATATGTGTCCCAACCCATGTAACCAATGGTCCATATTTGCATACAATAATTGATGCTATTGGTGAAAGGAGACCAACATTAAAAGTCCCGACATCTAAGTACATATACGAGGGTGGGTTTGATGCAAGGGTCAATAAGTTGACCTCATAGATCAATAGATTCAAAATAAAGTAGAAGAAAAGGAGTTGTTCTGTAATATGTAATGAATAAATAGGAATTACAAAAAAAAATCTATGAATAATTTTCTTGTATATTGTTTTGAGGCCACAACATTTTTAAAGTCTATTATGCATCAGGCACAATCAAGAATGTGAAATACTTGTTTAGTCTTATGAACAATGACATAGAGGATATTGACGTAAATAACAATGTATAATTTGTAACTAACGATGAAGCATATAAGATTACAGTGAAAAAGCTGATAGAGGTCAAACCACACTTGTTTTGGGTGGCATGTGAGGCACACTTTATAGATTTGATGTTAGAAGATATTGGGAATGAGCCATTTTTTACGTCATTGGTGAGTCAAGGATAAGTGATTACATCTTCATATATGACCAACTGATGCTACTACACATTACGAGAGAATATATTGATTGTCATAATCTAATGTGACATGGTCTCATAATCCCATCAGATTTGCCATGTAGTTCATTGTGCTAAAGAACTTGCAGAGACATCGACATAACTTGAAGAGATTCATACTTTCATTAACATACATTAATTACATGATTAACCTACGATCCACTACAGTGCAATTTGATATCTTAAATAAGATGGAGCATCTTGTTGAGGACAATTGGTGACGGGAGAGAATTTGGTACTATTTGTTTGTGATAGAACCTCTCGTACAAGTATTGAGATTCTCTTATTCCAAATATAAAAACCAAATGTG
The DNA here is from genome assembly GCA_036172225.1 of Cryptocoryne crispatula var. balansae. Classification (NCBI taxonomy): domain Eukaryota; kingdom Viridiplantae; phylum Streptophyta; class Magnoliopsida; order Alismatales; family Araceae; genus Cryptocoryne; species Cryptocoryne crispatula. The sequence goes on along the minus strand of CM069925.1, from coordinate 4,812,726 downwards.
GTAATTGTATGATGCAATGAACAAAGTAAAAATGAAAATCAAAGAGAACCATCCAAGAAATTATAAAAATGATAAAATATTATAAATAACGGATGGAATAAACTTCATCATAATATTAATGCAACAGATATTTATTTATTGTTATATTTCATTCAATTGTTGTAATAATATGTTAATGATTGGATTTCATTTTGACACGATATTTCTTGAACAAAACGATGCGATACGGCGGACAAGTATGCAATAATGCAGAAGTTGGGTGTGGTATGTTGTCAGTGATGTAATGTTTAGCTAAAACTTCACAATACAAAACAAAAGTAAAAATTGAAGTGAGTTGGTGTTTACTTGTTAAGTTTTAAGGACCAGTTGACTTATTTATATTTCATATTGTAGTTCATATGCAAGCATATAAGCACTAAATTGGAGGGTACGAAATTCAGATATACAATATTTATATGACAAGGTTTCTCCTGGTATATGTGATAACATTTAGTACATGTTAAGCATTCTTATAAGAAATATACACAATTACTATACTATTTGCCTTTTGCAGTCGAGTGGTGAATTCAAGTGAACACCAGAAATGTATGGAATCCACTCGCCACTATCGCAGTTATAGTATTGAGACAAAGCTCCAGTTCATCCCAATGCGAGAAGAATTGTAGTATCTTCAGCCTTAAACACACACACAAAAAAGAAATTGACTAAAAAGTGAAAGATTAGAAAAACTAGTGCTCTGCCAGTATAATATGTGGAATAAAAGAAATTTAAAATTGTTAAAAATTATTTAAAGAAATATTTTTTTCAATTTGCATGTGGTATATATGAGCAAATATCTGAAGCAAGTCAGAACTTATCATAGAATAATGTTGATTTAGAATACCTTTTCTAAGAAGAACATCCACTTTCAACATAGAAAGATGTAAATGGTACCAAACCATAGTCAGAGTTTGACCTGAATGATCAAGCATGAGCAGAATGTGAGCTTGATGATGTAATTGATGAGGGTGAAGAGAATTAAGAAGAATGACAAGATGCTGAAGTTCCTTGTCCAACACCAGTTTCAAATCTAACTCAAACTAAAGCTCTGGAATCACCTCCAGCTAGCTTCAACCACAACTCCTAACTCCAACTTCTCATGCCACTTCAGGTGCAAGTTTTTCTACTACCCGGAAGAGTTCAAAAAAGAGTAGAAGATTTACAGAATTCAAATCATTGGAAAAAGATATAACAGTGCAATATTAGACAAGATATGCAAGATGATATGGAGAAGAGCAGAAAGTTAATTGTTAGGCAAAAATATCTAAGTCTCACGGTTAGTATCCAAACACCTTCTTCAAATAATGATGAAGAAAAATTCATTCCACATACATAACAACAATATGTAGATTGTGAAGGTGGAGGAGGAGAAGGTGATTTTGTCAGCATTGCACATATGAGTGGAGTAAGACATGATGATTTGGATCAGAGACAACATTCAAGTAGAAAAAGTTATCATCCAAATCAGATGGGTTTTTTGAGTACACAGTGACAAGACTTGGAGGCATGTTAGCCACCCCCACCTCCAGCATCTAATAGTGCATGATTTTAGTCAACTAGCTAAATTATTATTTTAATATAGATACAGGCTAATCATGACTAACATGTCTCAATAGAGCATCTAGGAGAATCACGAAATCGATGACTATAAAAGCCAATTCTGTAGACATTGGAGATAAGAAGATATTTTTATATTGCACATAAATTTAAACATGTTCTTTCTTTATTGAAATAAATGTTGGTGTTATTTTATGTCCACTTGTCTTAAAATCACTCATAGTCAAATGAAAATGTGTTAGAAGTCACATTTATATTTTTAACATTTTTATAAGTTTTCATATTTTTTAAGATTTATCTATATTTTTTATTATTTAAAAAAATTAAAAAAATTCCAATTCAAACTAATTCCAAATTGGGAATTCTTCCAAAGAATCGGCCAAAATAGGGACCCACAAATCCCGATGCCGATTCCAATCCCGCGATCATTGACACCACCTAGGCGAGGGAAGTCTCCGGAATATCAACAATGTTTAGTGCAACGAACAAATGAAAAGAAAGAGGAGGCGCAAAAGGAAATGGCACTTTGGTAACCTCCACCATTGCTGCCGCTGCCGCACACACAGAATTAACGCCACTAGAGAGAGAGGGCTTAGGGTTTGGTTTGGTTTGAATGGGAGTGGTAAACGAAAAGTTTGAAATGCATAAGGAGAAAATAGACTTGGTTTTAGTTTTTCGATGGTGTCATGGTGACCGTTAATTTTTAAGATTGATAGTCCATATTCATTCTCTTCAAATCTTATCAGTATCAATATATATTGGAGTCGGTATTAAGTGATTCCAATTCTGAAAATTTTTTGAAAATTTCATCAAACTTCCATTTAATGATAAGCTAATCAAAATCAAGTTGAATTATCAGAACATCGGATACCATTCACAGCTCTAGTGGGGTCAAAAAGAGAAGAAAAACTGGAATTTCTCTCGAGGGACAGAAAAGGGATGACGGGAGAGAAAGAGAGGGTGATGTGAGAGAGAAAGGGGTGTGAGAGAGAGAGAGAGAAGGATGAGACAACTTACAACTTTCAAAAGTAATAAAAGAAGACTTCTTAGTTCTTACATAAGTAAATTTAAGAATTGAAACTATAATTTTCAGTTTGTACGAGCTGAAACATAAACTATGAAGTTGTCAAGTTTGTGGACTAACATCTAATTAGTCAAGCTTATAAGGAGTAATGCTTCTGATATGAAAAGGTATAAAGTACATCAATCCAGAAATAAAATGGAATGGTACAATAGATCTCTAAAACCTGAGAAACTACAAACCTAGCCTTAAGACATGTCAAATGGCAAACATATCTCAATCTTGATTAAATTAAACACCAATCTATGACCTTATAATCGAGTAGAAAATTTCGTCATTCAAAACATCTTGTAAAACATAAAAGGACAATTCCAAGCAATCAAAAAATAAAATAAAAAATTTCAAATAAGCCCTTAGGAACCAAAAGAAACAATCAAAACCTTAAATTCTCTAAAATGTAAAAGAAACAAAATGTAAATAAGCTAAATGACTAAGTCTTAAATCAATCAAAAAAACAACTATCAAATAAAAACAAAGCAAAACACATCTTCCTTATCCAAGTGTTTTTGGTGTAACGAGGCATCCATATGATGGTAAATCATTAACACCAGTTTAACTGATAGAGGAAGTCAAATCAAAAAGTGAAATACAAATTCAATATATATGGCACAAATAAACAAAAAATTAAACAAGAACAGTTAAAAATATAATTCTATGGCTTCCAAAATGAAATCCAGCTTCTAAAATTCATACAAACACAGAAGGTCATCGTTAGCAAAAATATCCTGAACTCAACATGAAGAAAGGCAAAGAAGTGGGCCCTAATTAAACCAAAGGTAACATGCGTGACAGTGTGGATCAGAGAGAAGGCAGAGCATGTTCAGCATTAATAGACCAGAGGCAGGCAGTACAACATGCCTGGGCGTCGTCACCACCTGTTCTCAAGCGCAGATACAGCCATTCGCAGGTATCCTTAACTTAAAAGTGGAAAAATAAAAAATTCAAGTGTCTTAATGTCGAAAGAGAAATTGAACAGAAATGTCATGAAAAACCAAAGATAAATTGCTTATAAGATAAAAACATATGGCATTCACTTCAAATATCATGTACTTACGCATTCTTGTGAGACTCGAAAGCATGGAATATACAGCAGAGGATAGTGCAGGTAAGATAAACATCGGTAAAACACGCACTGCCCGTATTTTCCAGTTTAAATCTGGCATCCTTGTAGCAACGACGGCATAGGAAATAGCCACAACCTGTAAACATTAATGCAAGAAGTGAAAAGATTAGCCAGAACCGTATGTATAAAAAAAGCTGAATGTTTTATTAATACTGCATATTATATTTAGCTACTTCAATAGCATATAAAATAACATAAACAAAGAAGTGGCTAGTCCCCGATACCCGACACTGGAGATGAAGTCAATGCCTACAATCTGGTAAAAAAACAGATCCCACAAGCCAGCATGTAAGGCATTAGGTGTGCCATCAACTATGTCAAATTGATCATAATCATTGCACCAGCTGATTACATCCACGGTGCCCAATTGATCCCAATCATTTTTTTCTGAGATGATAGATCGGATAAAAGTGCAAAAAGCTGTGCCTAGCTGGTGCGCATGATAATTATTTTTCTATCCATTTAGCTCCTCATTCAGAAGAATAAGCAAAAAGGGAAAAAGTACTCAGATTACCATCTTCAAATGGTAGACGGCGTATGACAACCAGATGAGAAACCAATGTCGCCCTCATGCACAGAAATTCACAGAGACAGTCGGAGCGTCGCCAATTAATCATAAGTGACTTCAACTCAAGGGAAATAACAGACCGACCTCGAATAGCACCGATAAAACAACGATGTTCCGGGCCATCTTCCGCCACCAGCTCTTCCTCCTCTTCATCCGCGCATGGACAGCAGCCTCCTCCTTGGTCAGATGCTCCAGCTTCTTCTCAAAATCCTCACCCCTCCTGCTAAAGATTCCGTGCCACAGACGGGAGAGGAAGCTCCTCTGCGGCTTCTTTTGATTGGACGGCGCCGGCAGGTCCTTGGTCGGGTCTTCACCGCCGTCCGCGTCCCCCTTCACCTCCTCAGCCATCTCCTGAAAAGCAGATGCCCATCGTAAACCAAAAACCGAATATGACGAGCAGAAAACATCAAATAGCAAATAGATGATGCAACGCAGAGGCATGGAGAACCTGCGCCGGCGATCTGGACCGGATCTACGAGAACGAAGAGCAGCAGTAAAGCCAGCGGACGGGACGCGCTTACAAGCCTCCCTCTTCCTCGCTGCGTCGCTGCTGCCTACGCGCCCTCAACGAGGGGGAACTCTCTTTCCATGGTCGGCGCCACTCTTCGGATCTCGCGACTTCGGTTCCATCCTTCCTGCCTTTTCACCGTTTCATTTCCTCTGTTTCGGGGGCAGAGAGGAATGGAACGTTCTGGATTCCAGACTCGGGTTATTTACATTGAACCCCCTGTATTATATACAATTTATGTAATCCTCTCGGCGTGCGTATTATTGCTCAAGACTTGTCAAACGAGGGCATTAGCAAATATTAGAAATTTTCAAATCATTTATACATACTCTTTTATTAACGCTAGGAAAATAAATTGGATTCTCTTAAAATATATATAAATCTCTAAAAGTACATATTTCTTGATAAATATGGTAGATAAAAAGCATCAGAAACAACTACATAAAAACGTGGTTTTTTTCAAAATTTGAATAGAATAAGAAATGTTAATTAATAACCATTGATTCATTCAAACAATTGGCCTAAAGTAATAAATAATTTAATAAAAATTATATTTTATTTATTTACTCACCGGCCATTTCAATTTTAATATTTTTATCCTAAATTTATCCTGACAATCTTTATTGGAATCTAAAGTATTAAAAACGTCGAAAATGACCTTTGTCTTTAGTTAAAGTCACAATATGCATTCTCTTTCTTTTTTAGTGTAAAATGTAATCATCTAAATACTTTTTCTATAAATGTAAAAGAGACCAAAAAATATTTTGCAATATTTTATGTACATTAGATAAGAGATCAAAATATAATGTCTGATTAGTTTTTTGTGCCGGCAAGGACTCGCCAGAACCCTCGGCGTTGCTCGCCGGAACCTTTCGCTGTTCTCGGCGGCCCCTCGGCGTTCTGGCCGGCTCCCTCGTCATTCTCGACGGTTTGTCCCATTTTAGTCTCCCATCTTCCCCGGAATCTCCCATATTCGCCCCTTTGGCTCCCCCCCCCCTCCCCCTTTCTGGACAGTCAGCCTTCCAGCGCCTCATCCCCTTTCCGATTCACCTCCCGTCGGCTCCCCCACCCCTTCTATCTAACCCTCTACCCCCTCCTGCTACCCCTCACCCTCCATCTAGCCAGCCCCCTGCCAGCGAGCACCGCCCCAGCTTCCCCTTGCCCTTCCGGCTAGCCCAGTCCCTCCGATTTCCCTTCCCACCCGGAAAGCCCCTCCGGTCCCCTCTCCCTTGTTGACTAACCCTTTCCCCCTTTTGGGTAGTCCACACCCTCCAGTTTCCTTCCCCTCGCCAGCCCCCTCCGGCTCTCCCTCCCATTCTAGCTCACCCCCTTTCGGCTAGCCCAGCCCCTCCTCCCCCCGCCCAACCCCCCTTCGGTTAGCCCTTCCCCCACCCATCTCCTCCACCCGTCCCTGCTAACCCCCACCCCCTTCCGGTTCCCCCCCTTCGGTTAGCCCTTTCCCTATCCTTCTCCTCCATCCGTCCTGACTAGCCCTGCCACTAGTTACTTTCGCCTCTGCAATTTTCCTCTGGTGGTGCCTTTGCGTGTAGAGCGGCAATCTCACCTCTGTATTCCGGGCACTACGTTCTTGTTGTTCATCGTCATCGTTTGAATAATCGTCATTGGGGGAGATCATTTTTGCTATTTTGAGGTCAATTTTAGTTGGGGAGGGAGGAATGTCATTCCTCCCACGCTCCCTTTCCAGCATTATGCCTAAAGGTGACTTTAGGCTTTTTGTCTCTTTTTGCTGTGCTGGAACTGTGGAGTCCGGTCTATTTAAATCGGGTCTTTTTATCTTTTCCCTTAATATTGTCCTTCGTCGTAATGTCAAGTTCTGTCATGTCTTTCCATGTTATTTGCATAGTCATCAATGTTATTCCGAGACCGTTAGTTTGGGCATCTTCCACACCTTTCTGGTGTGATCATCCGGTCTCGTGGCAATGTTTAAACTCCATCGATGGAGTTCCAAATCATGTTATTCGACCGTCTGAGCACTCTTGTGCGTTGGTCGATCTATGGCTATGTTTTTGTCTCTTGAAAAGATTGATTTCTATCAGAACTTTACTTCTCTCAGTTGTGTCTTGTATCTTTTTCGTTGTTAAGTTTATATTGTTGTATTGTCGTGTCTGTAATCCTTCTTATTATGAATGAATCTCTTGTTTCTTGTGACCAAAAAAAAAGATTAGTTTTTTGTTGACAATATACAAGTCTTTTATATATATTTTAATTTCTGACACAAAAAATATTGTATAAACTAGATTTGGTCTATATAGAGACCCAAACTTAAATAGAGCAAGTGGGTATAGTATAGTTTGGCATATTTGGGGTCAGTGCTTGAAACCAAACCAAATTAGTAAATATATTATAATATTATATTAAAATATAAAAATGTTAAAATTATTTATAATGTACAAAAATATATATTTCATAAAGATCTATGTAAACTTAATTAAATATACATATTATTTTATATGAAATAACCTGAACCAAACTAAACCATATTTATTTAAATTAATTTGGGAGGAAGGTTCAGAAAATTCTCTCAAATCAAAGTAAATCAAACCATATACACTCCTACGTGGGCATTTATAAGTTTAAGCGCAACTCTTAGTCATAAGTTAATCGAAATGTTTTACATAAATTAATAATTAAAAAATAAGAAAATAACTAAAAATTAAAATAAATTATAAATAAGAAATTATGTATAAATAGACAGTGCCCTTTGCACTGTCCAGATTACATGTTTATTTATATTTTACTTTGCAGTTATCCTTACTACACTCAACTTTCTAGTACAGTAATATCAAAAATATTCCAAATACCAGTTGGGAAGCCAGGAATGTTCGACGAAAGAAGACATAACCTAACTTGATTTGAGAGGAGAAGATCTTAGACAAGATTCTCTTATGCTCCATTTAATTTTGATATTGATATGTTTTAGAAGTTAAAAGTATCAAATTGATGTAACATTTGTTTCACATATAATGTTTTATCTGTACCATATTAGCAGACATCTTTTTGTGATTAATATCAATATCAATTTTAAAATATCAAATATCAAAATTTGTGATGTCTAATATTATTACCAAACAGAACCTTAGATAAAGAAAGGAGAGAATTCTTTCAACCCAAGTATAAGATACATGAAGTTTATGATACCTTGCAACAAAGTTCTTGGTTTTCTGTGCTAGGGAGATGATGCACCCTGACTATGGCAAGTGACAAAATAATATTAGGATAATGTGAATGATTTTAGTGAGAAACAAAAGAACATTAATATGCAGTTTCTCTTGAGACGCTGCGAGAGAGTTTAACAAGGTGAAAATGGCCCCTGAGCTGGAAATATATAGAAGAAAATAAGACCACAAAATAAAAGAGTCTACAAAAATGTGTCTATTTTACTAAAAATAATTGTTAATTTCGACACTCCTATCGTACTGAAAAAGTACTGTCTATTATGGTGCCCCCATGAATGCTCTCCAATGGTGACAACACAAGGGTATAAAAGTCTTTTTGGATGTCTAACTAATACCTAATTACACTTGAACAATGAGTAATTGAGAAGTGATTAGTGTTGAGTTTATAATAAAATTTTTGGCAATCATGACAAGAATATGATTTTTCAAGACTTTTTTCCTTTCATAAGAAGGTGATGTGATTCATGGGACGTATGAATGCATGATAAATGTAGTTTTTACTACAATTTCATGTTTTTTTAATAAAACTATTAAAAGAGAATCTCATCTCTCCTTTTTTTTAGTAATTTTCTTCTTAGACGAAAAAGATAATGTCATCTCTCTGTTTTTTATCTTGTTATCTCCCACTTTGTTTGGTCATATATAGTACCCACTGTACTTTTGTCATCACATCCTTTCAAACACGATGATTTTATCTTATTGACTAGTTCATATTTTATTTTAATACAACATTTTATCGTAAACATATATAAAAATTTATCGTGCAATCATACTATATGGTCCCCATTTTTTGGGTACACATGGTCTCGCCATTTTTGTTGAAAAATGCCAGTGAACATGATAACTTTACTCCTTTACCTGTTTTACATTTTATTCTAATACACATGTCATCGCAAAATTATTTAAAATTTATTTTACAACCAAACACCCCATAAAAATATGAAACTAGAAATAACATGTTTCAACCCTACAACCCTCTTGAAAAGTAGAAACAGATCCCTAGTTAAGGGGCAGTTTCTCAAATCCGAGATAATATGAAATTTCGCAAGTTCAGAGAAATAGAAATGTAAATACCGGCTACACGGTCATTTTCGATTTTATGTAATTTAAGGGCGTGACATAAATTAAAATTATTTTTTAACATGACCAAAGTTTTGCGGCAGCTCCTTATTTAACCCCCCCCCCATGGGCCATGGGACAGGAGGAGACGTAATATTAGAACATATATAATATATATTTAAGTAAATACTACATTAATTAGCATATAAACATCTTTTTTAGATTCTGAATACTCAAGTTTTTGACCAAATCAGAGGGGTGGTTAGACCATACAAACATAGTGAAAGGTGACATGTTTTGGTTTAATCTGAAAATATTAACTCTTAATCAACTTCTAAATATATTTGCTTATATCCTAATGAAACTCTTAAAATTAAGCTGCATGTTTCAGCTTCTTATTTTTTCAGGCATAATCAAAAATCACTGGCACAGCAATATTAAAGAAACAGTTGGGATCTTTCTTTTAGTGATAAATAAAGCTCATGTGAAGGAGACTAAAAGCCCCGTTTGTTTTGAACTAATTGATGCCTATTCTCTAAATGAGCCAAGGATTAGACATTGAGAACTTTAGTAAAATTTCTATATACAATAATAACTTTTATTCAGATCATTTAATTTTAAGTGGTTCATTATAATTTTTTATTTTCAAAGTGAACAATTAAAATTGTGTTACAACAAATAAATTAAAGATGAAAGTAAGATTTTAGATATGTTATTAAGTCAAATCAAACGCCACATAAGAAGGAGAGTATGCATATGTTCAAAGAAGCTGCTGTCAGATAGAGGTGCTTTGCAAACAAAGTTACACAAACTTTAGATCTTAAACGAAGGAAAATTTGTCCAGCCGCTGTGCCGCAATGGACATGCCGATATTGACAAAAGTCCTCGGGCGCGGGTTTGAACCCACACCGGGTGTTCATGCACATGCCGCTGCGACCGCTGCAGCATCTCTTCGGAAAAAAAAAGAAAAAAGAAAAGGAAGGGAATTTTGACCCATGTCAAATAATGAATTTTGCAATGTCCTAAGTATCAAGGTCACCACACCCCCACGGAGGACTATGCATAAGCCTTACAACAACATAACAGATTGTGCATAAATGTAATGCTGGGCTCAAGTACCAGGTGCAGGGAATGGAAGGAGGACTCATACCTGATTTCTGGATGGTATCAGGCATTCCTTCGGATCTGAGGGCCGTATCTCTACAAATTGGCTTTAAGGTATATAATGGATTGGAAAAAAAACTCTGGGCTTCACGCATCTACAGAAGGAAATTGATGCAAGTTACAAGGCATAGTAAGTCCCCTGGTCTACAGAGGCATCACACCAAGATTTCTGCTTCAGACGGCTGCCATTCATCACACCAAATAATGGAGCCTTCAGAAAAGGAAAAAAAAACAGCTTAGTTACATTTGCACTGGGAAAAAATATCAGGTATATATTTGTTGTTGTTATCGTCAACTTCCATAGGTGTACAAAATAATGAAAAACTTTTGGTGCCCATTGTTCTGTTGACTCACCTGTTAAGAGAAGGAACAAAACTAAAATCAAAGAGCAAAATCAATGACATTTTGAAGGACTCAGTTTACGTCGGCTTTTAACCGAACGATGAACATACAAAAATGTCTCTTCTATTAATCTGTTATTTCGTATGGGAAAGAACAAATATCAAGGGGCTTGCTCTTTCGTCAGTCAGATAATTTCAGTCGTTACATCAGCAGTACTTGCCTCAAGGTAAGGGACCCATGTACGTTATAAATCGGGGTCAATAACTCAGATACCTGTTTTTAACTGCAGTGAAAAGTTTAATTATGGACAGAAGAAAACAACTACCTGAGTGCCCAAGAGATTAACATTAACAAGTTCGTCATTGATTGAAACAGGTAATGGTGGCATCCGACTCATTATTCCAGGCATCTCGCTCATCCTGTGAAATAAAATGTTTCAGATATTTACCAAGCTTTGTGATCTATCTTCCAGATACAAAATCATAAAGACAATACCTACGAAGGATGTTATCGGTATTATTCTTTATGTGAAAGAACAGGTCGATGTTTTCTTGCAGCTGCAGGCAAACAAAGAGTTAAATGGAGACTCGAGATAGAGAATGGTTAACATAAAACAGTAACATAAGGCAGAAAGTAGCTAAAAACATATCAGTTTAGTAATGACTTAATAGAAAGAGACCCTTAATCAAGTTAAAAAGCACATCCCTTTACCCCAGTAATGTAATCATGAACTTGAATTCTTACTCCTCGCAAACCATGAATCATTTTGTCCATTTGGTTTCCAATATAGGTACTTCAAAAGTTTTTTTATAGATAAATATTAATGCAGGTTTTCCAGCATTTATTAACCTACCAAACAGAAAAAGTTTTGCGCATCAACTTCCTACTGGCTTTGCCCAATATGGACAGATGCCTAAATATTCCCACCTCCCACTCCAAAATGACGAAAGAAACTGTGATTCAATGCTAAATGTGTTTCCCAACATTGAGAATGGACATGAACACTAAATGCTAGATAATAAATAATCATTAGAGGAATTTGAGATACCTTCAAATTGTGAAGATTACTTTTTATCTGGCTCAACACTTGAGCATTTTCTTCCAAAAGGTACTGTGTTGCACCATCAATAATAGGACCTTTTATAAGGAAAGAACCAAACGTAAATATAAAAGTGAATGCAATCAAAAGAAATGTGAACAAAAAAATCAATCAGCAAAACATAAAAAATAAAGAGTGCAATCACATCACTATCCAAGGAAGGCCACAACAATCCCTTAGTACAACTATACGTCTCTTGTTGTCAGCGACACAAACAAGGCAGGAACAAGCGGCCAATATGCAACTACCTAATAGCCAAAATTTAAAAAGGACTGACAAGGTCCATTCTTTTGAAATAACCAAAGGTCCAGAACTACCACTGCAAAACTACACTCTGTGCAACCAGATTAACGATGAGACTAAGTACAGCTTTCATGCATTTCCAGTTCGTTTGTATTTTCATTCACATCCATAATGGAAATAATTTAAGTAACCATAATTTAAATTCCTAGAATATTTTATTTCATCAAATCCTTGGTTACAGGATTCATTTTTTTCCTTAAAAACATTGCTACATAGTAAAGATGATTCGTTTTTTCCCTTAAAAACATTGTTACATAGTAAAGATATCACATTCATCAACCACTTACACATGCATAGTTATGATAGACACTACAGATCTGCAGCAGAGGCATTTCAACTAGACTTGTAAAAGCTCGAATGCATATTATGAAATTCTGCACATGCATGGAGTGAGATCTTGACCAAGTAGCATTCCAGAACGTACATGGACTGATTGAAAGTAGCATCAAAACTTTTCTCGCTATTTTTTCCAAAAGCACCAAAATATCCCAGACTTCAGTGCTAACCCAGTCTAATAAGAGAAGCCATACATGGAAATTTGAGAAGAGGGTTTGAAAATCTTCAGAAGCTTAATCTTGAGACTTTTAACCACAAGTATACATTCAACCATTAAAAATAATTTTTAAAGAAAATACAAGAAAATGTGTCAAAATGGAAATTTGAATGCAAAAAGTGAGAGAAGACTAGAAGTATTCCCCAAAATCATTTCTTATTCTCAACTTTTCCAAATGATAGTGTTGTCTCTTCATCCTAAAATTCAAACCTGTACACAACATCATGGTCCGCAAATGCCAATATATTTTTTTAAATATGGTAATCAACATACTCGACTCAAGTGAATCCTAGGATGATTATTGATGCACTACAAATCCATGGAATGTGCAATGCACATGAACAATTGCAGATGAGTGCCTTTCACATTTGTTTAGGCATGGACTACTGTATCAGACAACAAATCTATCAGACTTACCTGCTCCTTGAAGTTCGAAGTTTCACACAAACTTCCACCATCTAGGGCTTGAATTGGCATGATTAAATCAGTTAACATGATGTATATCACTGAACAAGTAAAATTAGTTAAAGATCTGATTAAGGCATCTAGGAAATTGAACACAAGTTGTGCCCTGGTATCTGGTTGCTAGCACACAAAGTTTAGCGGAGACAGTTTTGATATTAGATGTTTTTTTATAAAAAATATTTGATGTATTGTAATTTGCAAATATTAGGTTGTACCATGATTTTCAGGTGATGCCTAGGGGACAAAGCAAGGGGCGCCTTGAAAATAGATAATGCTAATTAAATATCAATATCACTTAATTGAGTGATTTTAAAGTAAAAATAAATAAAACTAATAGTTAATTTGGTTATAAATAGACATTTTGATGAAATAATAACTAGGATTAAATAATCGCATAAATGTTTACTAATAGTTAATACAAATGTTGTACTAATAGTTAATACAAACTAAGTACTAAAATTAACTTATATTCAAATTATTTAATCTATGTAACTATGAACTTGCACATCCTTAATTGATTTACACGACTCATATTTATTTTTTACTATTTGTCACACATACATTTGTTATTTTATCAATTTTATTATAAAAGAAGGCATCACCTAACACTTGCACCTTATCACCTAGGCACCAAGGCGGTACTATGTCGCCTTGGTCATCTTGATCACCTTGAAAACCAATGGTTGTACATTCGTTTAATCAATATTTAAATTAGCATCATCCTCATGGCATAAATGTTGTATTAAATTGGTTAGACAGTAACAATTGATAAGTTTAAGACTATTTAAGCTTTGCATTGTGCTCGGCAATGAATAACTAAGTTGATGCTTTAGGTCCTGTTTGGATAGAATATTAAAACCCCATATCAGTATCAATTTTGATATTTCATAGTACTTATGATTCTTATGCAACCAGTACTAATATCGAATCTAACACTATATTAATTTTAATAGTTAAACCAAATAGGCTCTTATAAATCAATTAAACATTAACAAAATTTAGCCAAAACAACAGATATTTGAAATTTATGAGAGGATAGACACATGAAAATGTACAAAGGTATATTCATTAACTTTGCATATTGTTTCGTCCTGATCATGTCTGCTGCTCAGTCACTTGTCAAAACACCCTTCTGCAGCCAATCTTGAATGGTTCCACAACCTTACTACATGACCACTAACAGAGCATCCAGCAGCAGCAGTCCGCCATCATCTGTACCCACCACCAGTCCCACACCCATATACTGACACAAATCAACACAGCTCCCTGCCATAGATCTGACTCCATGGCAAGGGGCAGCCATGGATCTAAAAGCTGTACACTTGCAATATCCATGGTAGCTTCTGCTTTTCCGCCACCATCACATAACCTGCAACCTATACATGGCCACCCTCTAAAAAACCAAGGCCTGCCTTGTCACCATTCACATGATCACTATGGCTGGAAGTGGAAAGCACCAAGCCATTGGTGTTTTAACTTTCAGTATAGATTAAAGGATTAAGAGCTGAGATTAGATTCAAATTTTGCAGGATTTCAGATTTCAGATGTTTGAATTTTTTTTCGTGTCTTGATGTTTGAGTTTGAACTTAAAGGGCTTAAGATATTTGTGCTTTCAGTTGGACCTCCAAGTTTCAAATTTAAAGAACTTGGTTTGGAATTTGGACTTCTGAACTTGAAGAACTGAGATCTCGGTATTTCATGTTTGCTCTCATTTCCGAATGATTTTTTTTCTGCCTGATGATGGCATTTTCAGATTCTTGGTCAATCCTTAATTTATTCCAGAATTTGGTATTCTGCATTCGGCTCCACCTGTTTTGATATTTCCTTCATTCGGGACCTGTTGAGGTCCCTTGAATTGTAGGATTCACCACTCTTTGGATGCTCAGATTTCCGTCATACCGGAACACCCGTTTTACATATCTACTGATGATTTTTTTAACTGATTTATCAGGTCTTACCCTTGTCTGGGTTCTAATGTCAGGATCTGCCATGGTTCAGATCAGTCAAACTCCAGATCATCCAATCTTCTTCCGGCATGCTCTTGGTTCACCTTTATGCTCTGATTTTGTCATGGTGATTTACTGAGTTTTAATGTTGCAGATTTCATATTTTTAGATGTTTGCATTCCTCCAATTTCATGAGGCTATTTATGCTCGCTCCTTAAAACATCACATGTGCACGGAACATGAAGTTTTCATTGATTTGCTCAAATTGAGATACATATACACTGAGGGAAAGAATGAAAGCCATAATTCACATGAATTTAAGTGGATAAGAATTAAATCCCTTTTTTGCCTATGATAGGCATTAGAGAACTTATCTCATTTATTGATAGTGGGGTTGAGTCTCCTTTGCCCTTTGGTAGGTATTAGGAACTATTCCCATTAGTTTATGATAGAATACACCTGGGCTTGGATAGGCATATGGGGACTCTTCCCATTTATTAGAATCGGGTATATCCCAGCCTTGGATAGGCATGTGGGGACCCGTCTCATAGTTTATGACCTCATTAACTTGTTCTGCATGTTTACATGTTGCACACACATAGCCTCCCCATAACTTAATAGATATAATCCTCCTTATCAGGGACATGATATGGCATTGAGATTTTTATTTGACCTTTATATGCCAACCTTATAGAGTGTAAGACATGCACAAGGCCACCCCCAATTAGTCCTTTGTTATAATTCTCATTGAGTTATCTCAAAGCGTAAGACGTGCACAAGGCTGGCCCCCAATTAGCCTTGATTGGGTGATTAACTTTCCAAAGACGTAAGGCGTGAACAAGGCCAACCCATAATTAGTCTTAAAATATATATATATTTTTTAATTTAATTGAGACGTAGGGCATGCCATGTTGGATTGGCCCCCGATTAGTCTCAATTTGAGTTGATTGTGAGTTTTATTAAATTTGGATGGCCATAAAGCCTATTGTCCTCTGTTTCGGGCCCCAAGAAGGTTGTTGTTTGCGGATGGGCAATACCATATGCTTGTGTTGGTGTTGGTGCATTGTTTGCACCTTGTAGTCCTCTGCCTGGACCAAGGATCGCGGGATCGGAATCGGAATCGGGATCAGTGGGTACCGATCCGATCCGGATCGGATCGGATCGGACCGATTCCGACCGATTCAATGGAAGAAAATCGATCCAGAATCGGTAAGAAAAAAAACAAAAAAAAAAACGATCCGATTCCGATTCCGATCCGATTCCGGCCGATTCTGGCCGATCCGACTGGAATAGCAAAAAAAGAAAAAAATGACCCGATTCCGATTCTGATTCCGATTCCGGACCGATTCCGAACCGATTCCGACCGATTCCTACCGATTCCGCGGAATTCATGCCGGAATCGGTCCTTCCGCATGGAATCGGATTCCGGAATCGGTCGGAATCGGTCCGATTCCACCGATTCCGTAAACAATGGCCTGGACCCAAATGCTGGCTCCATGGCTCTGGGGAAGTTCAGGGTCTGTTATAGGCAAACCTGGCTGATTTAGTTAGTGACTACACGATGGATGGACTTAACACCCTGTTTGTTTAGAGTATTATAAATGATATTGTATTAATATTGATATTGGTATTTTTTGAAGTGGAAATATCAATATTAAAATTGACAGTATCGAATTTTTGAAGTGTTTGGTATTAGATGAGACTTTCCCGAATACGGCGTCCGCGGGCTCCAGTTGCTCTGCGGGGGGGGGGGGCGACCGCCGTCCGCCGCGGGGGAGAGGGGGCGACGGGGGGAGGGGGCACGGCCGCGGATTTTGCGGTCCTGCGGGGGGGGGGGGGGGGGTGCGACGGCGTCGGGGGAGGGGGGCGACGGGGGGACTCGGGGGGAGGCATCTCGCGGTTTGCGGGGGGGACGGCCGCGGAGGGGAGGCGTCGCGGTCTGCGGGGGGGGGGGGGGGGGGGCGACGGCCGCCGTCCGCCGCGGGGGAGGGGCGACGGGGGGGGAGCGTTTGCCGGGGGGGCGGCGAGGGGGACTCGGGAAAGACGGCCGCCGTCTGCCGCGGGGGGGAGCGTCTGCCGCGAGGGGGGCGACGGCGGGGAGAGACTCGGGGAGGGACGGCCGCGGGGGAGACGTCTGCGGGATGATTTCAATACAGGTCTTGAGCTGTATTGTTTTTGATATTTTTTTTAACTATCAATCTTAAAATTAATAGTGATATCCAAACACCTACCGATGCAGAGTATCAATATCAGTTTTAAAACTGATATCAATACAGATGCTTGATACTGTAAACAAACAGGCCATAAAGACTCAAAGGATGATAAGTTATATACATCAGGTCCCTACATACAGGGTCCTCAAAATTTAGCTACAACATGAATCTTTAGAGATGTTAAGATAAGCTTGTGGTTCCAGAGATGACTCCGGCTAAGGCTAGATGTCGTGAGTCTCAAAGTATGGTTTGAGATGGCCGACAAGGATCTCACGGAATAGAGGGGATGTCTGGATGAAGACAAGAAGGACAAGGTACAGGTGTAGGGCTATTGGGACCTCCTCATCTCTTTCTTCTCTTCTCCTTCGCTTGGCACCGACAAGAGCTAAGCAGGCTGACATCCCTGACTCCATGTCTCTGCAACAGTGATGGAAACAGCCCCAACAGAAGAGCCCTCGAGCTTCGTGATTGGCTTCAGGCACTGCTTCCTCACCATGGCAGTAACTACGGCTTTGGCGAAATAGTTCGGGCCTGCTTAGCTTGCTGGCGTCGTCTCGGAACTTCCTCCTCGATCATCTCCCCTCTCTCTAACCTCTACTTTTTATAGAGGCAGAGAGGCCCATCCTTGTTGAGAAAGAGCCCATAGAGCTTCAGCCTATCTAGACAACAAGTCTGGATCCACACAGAGGCTGCCGATTCTCCGAGAACCGAGGCCCTCGAATATGCCCTGAGATCATCCGTGACCTATCCCATGCAAACCATTGTGCTGCTAGGATAGACTCTTGAGTTCTTCGCCATCGGAGTACGTCTGAATAGGTGTCTGGCCTTATCGAAGGCAGCCTCAATGCCCGATGGAGGTGTATGGAGCCTGTGAAGTCATTGGCTCCTTTGTGGGATCATCGTGTAGCCCCTTGTGGCCAATTGAAGGCCCTCCAATGATCAGAGAGCAACTGGGAGGTCCAAGTAGGAGTTGGTTTCGTTTGGGACAAGTCCCCTGTTTCGTAGGGGCTTTCCAGCTCCGATTCCAATCAACTCAAGATGTTGCAATGGCAATATAGTAATGAGATCCCCTCCATGCTCCTTCATGGCCTTTGCGGTGATCTTTGATGCCGTTTTAGGCTGTTGTTTGGTTTCCGGTCATCAGGAAGGTCCTGGTTGGTGTCAGACTCCCAAGATGGCAACTCCCAATGCCGACAGGAGCCATAGGATTTTCTGGGGCTGCGAGATTCCCTTGTGATCAACCTTGCCACCTTCAGGACCGTTAGGAGTCCGAAATCCAGCCAGTAAGCTCTGGTGGTGAGCTATTAGCTGTGTGTCCCTCTGAGAAGCAATTCTGGCAAGTTTGATATAGCAGGAGTTGGGATTCCAATCAAGAGACTTACACGGGCAGCGTGCCCTGTAATGGGCCTCAATCAGGCCCATAGCTGTCATCGGGAGTGGACTGTTATCCATTTAAAACCACGTGCCATTGCTTCCTTACATTTAAACAAAAATTGATCCCAATCTGATAGGGATTAAAAGGGGACAGAGCCAACTGGCTTTGTTTTTGAATAGGCATTGGAATCTGATCTGGTTTAAACTCAAATTGAGACCCCTTATTAGCCCAACTAGGCCATCCTTCCTTTCCAATCGTGCAGTGAATTCATCTATCATCTTGTTTAGCAGTGATCAAATCTGCCCCTTCTCTCACCTGTTCGGTCTATTCTTTGAGAGACAACTCCTGGTGACCAGGCATACCTGGGCCTAAGAAGGGTTTGGGCCCTTTCTTTCTATGTCCCTCTTTATTTTTTAAACAATTTAGGTGCCAACATAAGATAAGAAAAAATTGAAATCTAAAGTAAACACATAAATAATCAAATGCTAACATAATTGATGATAAAAAATAAAAATAAACATTTATTAATAATATGTTAATCAATAAACATATGATCAGATAAAAAATTTTAAAAATATATGAAGATGATAAATCAATAAGAATAAATCACAAAAAAATGGTATAGTAAATATTAAAAATACAAAAATAAATCAAATAAATTTATTAAATGACAAAAGCTGCACAAATAAAAAAATTTATCTAAAATAAAAAATCTCAAATCATCAAATAAAAAATAAAAAATAAAAAATAAACACTAAAAAACAGAAACTTGATAAAAAATGAGATAATAGAATAAATCAATAAAATCAGTAAATAAGTATAAATAAAAAATAAATAAATAAAAAGTCAAAAAGGTGACCATCACAAATGCCAGCTATAACAAATACAAATACAAATATAAAAATATCTAAAATATCTAAATATCTAAAAAATTATAAAAATCTAAAATCATAGAAAGCATAAAAATTTTGAATTACCGATCAAGGGAAGTCAAAATTCACCTTTTACGTTGTAATGAAGGTCAAATACGTACTTCATTATTTTATCATGTGTTGCTATGACAATTAATCAAAAGGTTGTCGAGCCATGGCTCAATGTAATTAACACCAAACCAACCCGAGTTCAGTAAGAGATCCAACCATAATTTCATTAACCCACATAATAACCTCACAAATTTTCTCAATAAAAAAGAGAAAAATATACCAAATAAAAACCTTGTCCATCCATGAAGATGACATGAATGATTTGTTTTATTTTCTTCGAAGGGAAGAAAATCCCGAGGTTTTCCACACTATGCAATGCAACAAGGAGTTCTTGCTTTTTTTTCCATCTTTCTTAGAGATTTTGTATTGTTTATCATGTCTTTCTCGGGGCATGCCTATTTTATCAATGGTCAAAAAACCATTTTTAGAATAGCGTACATGTTACACAGTAAATAATTAAACCTACATTATGATCTGTACATTCTTCTTCGCTGAAAATCAAATGAATGAAATGAAAAAGAAACAATAAAAGATTTTGGAGAAAACAAGTCTACTAACCATCAGGCAGAATAGAGTGTCTGTCATTTAAGGGGAGAATGGTAAAAGAACAAGAGTCTGCATTGGGTGACTGGCCTGAAGATACATTTACTCTCGAGGAACAATCCACTTGCTTTTCCTGAAGAAACAAGCATCATCACCACCAAGTTTGAGTGACACTAAATACTGTTTTTTCTCCAAGTGAAAATAAAATATATGCTGGACTCTTTAATGTTGAAAACATATCACTTTGTCCAAAGCAAGAGCATTTGCTCCAAGCACAAACTACAACAAAAGTTAGTGAAAAGCAGTCCTCAAAAAGGAGGCCACAATCCACCAGAATTCAAAAGGAAAAAAATATTACAACTAAAGAGGTAAAATAAGCATCCATTACAAAGGAAAAAAGCACATTAGCTCACTTGGAAAAAAATAGGTTACAACTAAAACTTCTTTGAGGAGGAGCAAGTAAAAATAAAGCAAGATGCAAGAACTACAAAGTACATTAGAAAAGAACCCATTTCCAATAACAACAGAGTTTCCCAAAAATATGTACAATTGAATAGAACTCCTCAAATTATTTCACTGCAATGAAGCAGATGGTCCATACTCCATAGCAAAACAAGAACTCAGCTCCCAAAAAAGTCCTCCAAGAGAACATGATTTACAGACTTCGATACATGAAGGTACTAAAAACCATCACATGGACATGGTTTGACAGACCAGCTGATCCATATTGGGATCTGGGGTCAGCTATGACAGCTCCAAATTGGGCCTTGATAGGATGCCATATCCGATTCCAGTTGGCATTGGCCTGGATCAGTAGAAATTGGCCAGGATTAGCCAAATTCATGCTGGGATAGACCATCGAGATCAGAATGATTGATCTGGTTGAACCTGACTTTGCTGGGCTAAGAAAGGCCAGAATCAGTCGATCAATAACCTGGACCAGCCGCTCCCATTTGGAATCAACCAGAATCAGCAGATTCTGACCTGACTCTGGAGAGTCAGCCTGAGTCAGGTCAAAGTCAATCTAGGTCAGCTGAATCAGTCCAATTTCACTGATTCTTGGCTTCCAGCGTATCGGCGGATCCACCCAACCTGATCAGATCCAAATCAGTATCAGAAATAGGTGATCCAAGGTCTGATCACATCATCCTAACCCTGCCTTCTTGCAAAGAGTTAACGTTGGCATCCAAAGTTCCCAGATGCTACAAAAGATACCACAGTTTAAAACATGATGCGTAAGATCTTCATCAGAACCAACAAAACACCAGTCCTCTCCTACCATTTATAGTCCAAAAAATATTATCCGAAAATGGCAATTTTTTCTAGCTCTATTTTCACAAAAAAATTTAAAAAGGCCAATTATTATTCTTAATATGCTCCTCACCTAGTGAAACTGACTCTAGCAAATTGAAATTTTCAACATAGGTTTGCAACTCAAATCAAAATATCAGGTAAATATATTCTATAATAAACATCTCATGCAAGATAGATTGGGTTGACCCTTTGACTCCCCCACACGATCCGGCTCACGAGACCGGATACTCGGACTAGATTTGAGGGTAACTGACCAGCATAATTTGAAAACTACAATGGGAGTTAGGATGCCTATCCTAGCGAGATTTAGGCAAAGAAGAGTAGGAACTACTTCAAGTTTAGCACGAACATTCATGACCGCATAAAAAATGAATAAAGTAAATAATCAAGGGAAAGATCAAAAATTACCACTATGCTAGTAAGATGACTCAGTTGACACGTATCTTGAGAACTACATTACAAACTAATAGTTAACAAAATTACCAAGATGTTCACCTATCGTAAGAGAATAATAGGTAACATGCAACACGTTCTCGGGATGGTTTAGATTGACGAGCATTGACCAAACAAATTGCTTAACTTGTTTTCTAATTCCTAGAGTCCGCCGTCAAGAGTCAAAGTGGAAGCATCTCAATTGACGGCAGATGGACGTCGGAGAGGGCCCTGGGATGTCTAGGTGGACGAAAAAAGTGTCGACCCAACGTTGGAAACTCTAAGCGGCACTAGCCTTGTCAGTGATGGAGGTTTCAAATAGTGAATCAACTATTGGCATTAAAAGATTGGAGTAGGAAGAAAATAGGAGGGATGAGAAAAATGAAGGGAGTAGAGAAAGGAGAGGGGCAGAGTAACCTTCTTCGGGGATGTCAAGTTTGTGATGATGTTAATTGATCAAGGTGTTTAATATGAATAATGCTCCTCACGAGCTCCCAAAACAAAACGATTAGATACCCCTCATGGGCTCCTCTCTCAGAGGCGATAAAAAGTAAAAGAGAACATACTCTTGCTTCAAGTTTAAATTTCTTCAACATAGTACAATGATGATACATTGGGAAGTTTTTATAACTTATAAAGTTTCCTTCAAAATTTGATTTCTCTCCAAATACATCTCCACCTATCAACAATTATCTATCAACATAAAGTAATCACTAACCCTCAAAAGGCTACACCACCTCTTAATTCAACAACTATCTACCAACTTAAAGTAATTACTAACCCTCAAAAGACTACACTTCTTAATGATACTAAAAACAACTATTTACAAACTAGTAACTCTAAGCCTCCTAATTAATAAAATTAAAAATAACTGCCTACTAACTAACAACTACTAGCGTTTCTAATTAATAAAGCAACACTCCAAGGTAAGAACGGGTGGATGAGTCACTCTTCTTATAAAAAAAGCAAAAAGTGAATGGAACCGGATTCAAGTCAGATGGTGTCAATCACTTGATATCGGCGTTAACCGATCTAACCCAATCAAGAATGCTGACTCAGACTAGTGCCCCCACAAGCTCTTCCTAGGTGGGAAGGACTCGAACTTGTAGAGAGAGGGTCCAAACAACTCTGATATCACTCCAACAGATCCAGATTGATGCACTGCAACTCTTCTCGTGATATTCATGTGTTTTGTGAAGGTGGTCTTCCATCACAACATAGTAGGTAACATTGATATACTCCTATAGTTAAGATACCATGCTCATCCAATATACAATTAATTTGTTTGTGCCACAAGGTGGGTATAGATGTTAGACTCTATAGATTAGGTTTTCGTTCATAATGAGAAGATGGCTTAAATGAGTCGCTAGGGATGGCAATTGGCTCATGATAAGGTACGAGGTCGAAAATATTAAAAGTAGAGCTTATCCCTAAGTCCAATGAAATGCCAACTATATAGGTCATAAGCATTAGACCATACCCGTTTAATGATCTAAAATGGATCAACACTACAAACTTGTAGTTTCTTAACTTCACCGGATGGGTACCGCCTAGCTTGAATTCGTAACATGATATGATCTCCCTCGTTGAACTCTTGAATCGCTTATAAGAATCGACACTTAGCTTATATGCCTCATTGCTAGCATGAATCCGCTTACTAATGCCCTCATGTATGCTCCTAACATGCTCGGTAAAATACTCATCAAACTCAAACACTTGTGCATGTGGTGGAGATGGGATAAAGTCAACAAATTTTCTAAGATTATACCCATGGACAAAGTGGAATGGACTCATACCAATGCTTTTGTTGACTAAATTATTGTATGCAAAGTTGGCACGTGACAGGATTAAGTCTCAATTCTCTGAGTGATCTCCCACTAAGCATCACAAGAGATTTCCTAGACTCCTATTCACAACCTTAGTTTGACCATCTATTTAGGGGTGAAAAGCAATGGAAAACTTAAACTTAGTACCTATCATGTGCTAAAGGATTTTTCAAAAATAACTCATAAACCTTACATCCCTACCCGACACTATAGTCTTAAGAAGGCTATGTAACCGAACAACCTCATCAAATCAGCAACTTTCGAAGCATCTGAGGTTTTAGATCAATAGAGAAAATGGGCCATCTTGAAGAACTTATCAACAACCATAACAATGGAATCATGTTTTCTTAAGGTCCTCGGAAGTTCAAGCACAAAGTCCATACTAATATATTCCTTGGGTTGAGTTGCAATACATCTCACACTATTAACTCTTTGGTTAGGTGAAGCTTATAAGAGATTACATCCTATGATATATTTTAACTTCTCAAAATCTTGAGCTAACTCATGTTCTACCATGTAATCTTCTTCTTCTAAGGTGGATAGTTCGAATGGTGTTTCCTCACAAGATGGGTCCTCTTTTTAGTAAGTATGAAGTGTCCTAGTGGGACATTGATAAACTCTATGCCTATAACCCTTGCACCTACAACACACATTCTTAGAACTTCTTTAGGGGGGTTTAGGGGCAATGATTTCTTTTCCTTTCTCATCTCTTCTCATTGGTTGGTTTGAGTTTGAGTCATTTGTAGGAGAAGATGCATTTGAGAATTGAGAATTGAGAGTTATTAGGCCTCTAACTTGCTTGGGTGTGTTTAGGGAGAACATTGTAATTTATCCTATCAAATGTGCAATGAAGCTTAAAATTGATTGGTCTCACACTAAACTTATATGGATATGTCCTAAGTATAAAAAAATTCTTGGGTGCTTGAGGTCTTCGAAATCTCTCAACATCATGGGTCACTTGGTAGGCTTACTCCACGGTAGTGATGTCCCTAAGGAAAAAAAACTATCTTTGGACATCCTCTCCAAGGCCGGATCAAACCTAGATAAGGTGATTTTAGTCCTCATTCATCCCACATCTTATCAGTAGTTCATCAAATTGGGTAATGCATTAGAACATAGACCAATTTTCTTAGCTTAAGAGTATTTGGCGGTAAGAGGATGAGAGATATTTTCCTCTCGACGTCTCTTTCATCTCATCCTATATGAAAATAGAAGGTTGTTTCCACCTAAAGAGTAAGGTATCTATATTCTTCTAATAGACCTTACC
The DNA here is from genome assembly GCA_036172225.1 of Cryptocoryne crispatula var. balansae. NCBI lineage: Eukaryota > Viridiplantae > Streptophyta > Magnoliopsida > Alismatales > Araceae > Cryptocoryne > Cryptocoryne crispatula. The sequence goes on along the minus strand of CM069925.1, from coordinate 4,787,769 downwards.
TTGTTTAGACAACTTCATTTAGGCAAAATGGACTTTCCTCTCATCGGACAACTCATACCAATCAAAGTAGTAGTCTATATCTATCTCCCAATCAGTGTATACTTGAGGATTTAGGAACCCATTGAAGTATGAAGCATCTACGCTAACACTTCTATAAGTAAATTCTTCTAAGTCGGGTTGAGGTCTCTCTCTAACATGGGAGTGCTTCCAGTGGTTTCCTTGGGTTAGGTACAACTCTCACTTGAGTGTGATTACTACCTTGTCATTGATCCTCTTGGTTAGCTTCTATTCCTTCCTTAATTTCGGTGAGAGATTGTCCTAATTGATCTATTCACCTTAAGGACAACTCCATCCTATCAAGCCTTTCTAGAATGATTTGTGCAATGTCTAAGTTGAATTCACTCGTTGAGATTGGTTGACTATAACCTACAAAATATGTCTTACCAAACCTAGTGGACATCCAAGTAAAATAAAATGACATTTTTTATTTAAAAATATGTATTCTTTTGTTCTTTTTTCACTAATTGACATTAAATGACATCCTAACCTACCTATGCTTTGATACTCTAATTAAGTAAATAACTACATGGAAGATTAGAAATTATCTTTGCACTTGCAGAAGGGCCATCCTGAGAATTATGGTTCAAAATAATAGTTTACAAAATTATCAATATGCTCACTTCTCGCAAGAAGATAATAAGCTACATGCATCATGTTCTCAAAACCATTCAAGTTGACAAATATTGACCGAACCGATTGCTTAGTTTGCTTTCTCGTTCTAGGAGTTCATTGTTGAGAGTCCAGATGGAAGCTCCTTGGTTAATGGTGGACGAGCATTGGAGAGATGCCAGGATGCACCTAGGCGTACAGAAGAAGTGTTGAGCCGGCGTTGGAAGCTCCAACGGCACTGGCCTTGTTGGTGATAGAGATTGCAAGCAATGGATCAACTAACAACATTGGAAGATTGTAGTAAAGAGAAAGTAGGAAGGAGGAGAATGATGAAGGGAGTAGAGAAAGGAGAGGGGCAGAGTCACCTTCTTCGGAGACGTCAAGTTGGTGACAACGTCAACTAATCAAGGTGCATAATGCAAATAATGCCCCTCACGAGCGCCCGAAATCAAAAGATTGATACCCCTCACAAGCTCCTCCTTCATAGAAGTGATAGAAAGCAATAGAAAACACTCTTACTTTAAGTTTAAGTTTCTTTGACATAATACAATAAGGATACATAGAGAATTTTTATAATCCACAAAGTTTCTTCAAACTTTGATTTCCCTCCAAACGCATTCCCACCCACCACTAACTATTTATCAACTTAAATTAATTATTAACTCTCAAAAGGTTACACTTCTTAATTCAACAACACTATCCTTGACAAGAAAGGGTGAGTGAGTCACCCTACTTAAGAAGAAGCAAAAAGTGATCCGAGCCAGATGGTGTCGATTGCTCGGTCTTGACATAAACCAGTGATCGGATCAAGAATACTGACTCAAACCAATGCCCCCACCAACATCTCTTCTAACAACATTCAAATGCAAAATCTTGATCTTGAATGCCTAATATTTCCAAATAAGAAACAAAGGACACAATGCCAGGCACTGAGACACCGAGGTGCCAAGAAAGTTACCTTCTTGTCTCTCCATCTCTTCCCATTGTAGCAATCTTCCTTCTTGCGTCGTTTTCCATTCTCCCTCTTCTACAAAACCAAGAAAGCACAAACAACAAAACTTGGTTCAATGGACATTGCAATAGAACAAGTGGTTATACTTTAAGTAGGTGAAATTCATACGCATGCCTCTTCTGACTTTTTTCTTCAATCCATTACAATTTCAATTATTATCACATTCTGTGTTATGAAGTAGAGAATAAAATAGTATACTTTCTTCAATAAAATAGTTAAAGATTAACTGACTGAATTTAAAAGACATCAAAAACTCTCCACAGAAGTGCATTCAAGAACATGGCGGATCACATCCATTTAATAAATGATTGTTTATTGCTTTTGTTGCTGAGTAGAAGAAATTAAGATTGTCTAACTTTTTTTCTTGATGCAAGTATGCAACCACCATTCCGACTGAAGACCCAATATTATGTCATTGTCATGGAATCCCATGTATGAATTAGCTTGCAGGATTTGGATTTCTTTTTCCAAAACACTAGTTTTGCAACTACAAACAAAACGATATCCTCTTCCCATCTCCCCTTTCAGATGGATAAGAAAAGTATCACACTTTGCCCATTGCATTGTCAATAGTCATCACTTTTTTCCTTCTCACTCTCTGACTCTTGCTCTTCTCTCAACATGTAACTCAGCATTTGTAACCATTGCTTTAACAAGCATATGCAGATTAGCATCTACAATATTTGTAGGCAAGCATGTTTTAACTGTGATTACCATGGCTACCTAATTATGAAAGACATCAAGAATATCCAGAAAAAAATAATCATCTAGGCATGCACAGATGAAAGCAATTATTCTCACGACAATCAAGAAATGGTCGATACACACACCGCAGGTGCAAGTACCTACATATATGTGCATGTATCCACTCCACTTGTTAGGGATCAGTTGCATGAATCCACATCCAACAGTTATACCATGCACATGCATATGGTGCACACGACAGATAAAGCCTATAAGAGAGCAAGCATAGTTTATACAACAAATAATTACAGTCCACGCATAAGTTCAACAAAAGGTAAAGTACTTACAGCCATCCAGCAACACCTTAATGCAACATCCCTTACAGTCTTATTTTGCAACATTGCTGCTATCTTGACGTACTTCATTATGGTAGGTTCATGAGCATACCTGAAATTCACACATAATTTGACATTTGTTATACATGACTCCAGAAATTATGAATGCAAATTAGAGCAAGTAATAACAAGAAAAACATATGATCCACCAAACAATATTCATTCAGAAGTTAGGCAATTTGCTGGCCTACCAACATGCAGACACTTTAGGGCAAATTGATACGAAGACTATTCTATTTGTTAAGTATATGAACATTAATAGCTGAACCAAATTATAGCCTAAGGCCAGAGAAAACTATAACTTTCAGGGGTGATTTAAGGAAAGCATTCAGAAACTCTAAAGCCACAAAAATTCTGAGAAAAAAAATCAGACTGATACTTATGCCACCTTTCTTGTTGAAAACTTTTTAGTAAATTTATTAGTGTTCCAGCTATTATGCTAATATTTAAATCTTGATCACTCAAGTTGAATCATGTGGTTTGATCATGTGGGCTACGACCTTCTTTTCTCTGTTCGGAAATTATTCCACAAATTGATATTTGAAAAGACAGACTGGAGACGTCATTTTCATAATTAATGTCAAGAGAACTGCTTATATGTGATTTCTACAGTCATAACGTACATCAATGAAAAAAAGGGACAGATACCTACATGACAAGGCCTTCTTCCAACCATGCTTGTTCTGCGGCTGTCCAATTTGACGCCAACCCTGTATCATACTTGAGCCCTGGCACCGGATCAATTTGAAGACCAGCGGCAGGACTCCCAACTGGAATCAGCGCCTCTATATTGCTTAAACCACACGGTTCTCCAGTGAAGGTCATCCCTGCCGTGTTGCTCGCCCCACAGAAGCCACTCATATCGGCGTGGATCATACTGCTCGAGCTAGCTACGGCTCCTGGCTGGAAAGATACTAGATGACGACTATAAGAAGTCGAGGGTACTGTATTTTGATGAAAAACCATGCTTGAACCTGTAGCAATCCGCATCCCAGGAATGAATTCAGTCCAAGGTCAGTCCCCGGTTTCTTAATAGCACAGATGATCAGCACCAAAGATTTCCTTCGTACGACATCAGTTGCTTCTTCTTCTCGGAATTATTGACACAAACGTGCTCCCTACAACCACCGCGAGACTGACTTGAAGGACTTGACGGATGTTTTGGAGAAGACGTCCCAACTCGACGAAAACTAGTTTTCCTGCACTTTTACTGCCACCTTCTGGATTCAAGAGATACTCCGAATTCCCCGAGAAGTCCAAAAATGCATTTCAACTCAGCAAACGTGCTCCTTCTCTTAGTTGAATCCCCCCCAGGGCCAAGAAGAATCGATCGCCACCCGGAAACAGAAGAGAAGACAGAGCAGAACACGTTCGCGGCTTTTACACTCCAGCCGCCGGCCAAGCAACTCCATTACTTGGATCAAAACCGGCAGCTCCACACATGCGCACAATCCAATGGTAGTGCACCAGAATAGGACATTGAATAGAGAAAGACAGCGCGGTACCTGCCTCCGGAGCTTTGCGTGTAAACGCGCAACTAGCTCGTGAGAGATTGGCCACCTTTACCTATCACTTTCCCCCCTCCCTCCCCGTCTCTTCCTGCACCTGCGTCTCTATCTCCGCGAGAGTGGCTGGCTTCCGTCCTTTCTTCCATCCAATGGGGGCAGCAGGAAGAGGAGACTGGAACCCAATGGAGGGGCCTTCTCCCGGATCACCCCCCGCCCCCGTTCAACCCTGGTGACAAATATTACAATAACATTTTTTTATCTAAACCTCCTAAAGCCGCCAGACTCACAAATTCCTCCCTGACTTCATTTATTTGTCCTTCTATCTCTCCAATATGTCCTGCACTTTAACAGTTTTTACCAATTCCTTTTTTTAATTCTAAATATATTTATGATTTTATATGCAACGGGTATTTTGATTTTTTTTATAAAATATAACTATACAGCGACAGAATCCCCCAACTCATGTGTTTAGTTTTATGTACGCGGTACACCTTTTTTTTGAACCATATTTATCTCGTCACTGCTTCATGGTGTATTTTTGTCATCTTTGTGGTTTGTTTCAAACCTAATAAGATATTCAGTTGCACCAAAAAGAATACATTACTTTACTTTCACGGATCATATTTAAATAGATGTCAAAATAAATAATTAATGAGGTCAATTATAACTTCATGCTGAACTAATAAAAATCCTTCAACATTATGAGCCCCCATGCCTTCTTTGATGGGACCTGGAATCAGCTGCCCAGAAGACTGAAGGAACCTTTTGATAAAAAAAACAGAAGGGAAGGACAAGTTGAGGTGGCGGTCAAAATTTTAAAAAATATGTATGTAATGATAATAATATCAAAAGAATAATATAAGATGGGGAGATCACTCGGCGTCGACGGTCAACAGTGGTAATCCCAATGTGAAGTATTTTGACACTAAAATATTGTGGAAGTTATCACCCTTTTACCTTTTTATTTTCCACATTTATTAAATACCCTTTCTTCTCGGCCGGTGGTGGTGCGGTGCCCGTCCTTTTCCGCGCCCAGTGGGTGTGGGTGCACCCTTTTCCGGATAGGTGTATATTTATTAATTATAGATAACATTTTTATTTCCTGAATTTAAATTTAAATTTCAATCTAGTACGTGTGATGATCGGACATTTAAAATAAAAATACAGTGATATTCTTTTATTTTTCATCTCTGTTAGGAATCAGGTGATGACTGTTAAATTATGTTAAAATACAGGGCATCTAATTATACACTCTAATTAATAAATATAATAATTTATCGACGTAGTTGATTCGAGATATATTTATCCTTGCACCGGTTAAATGAATGGGTTATCTTTTTTATATATGTCGTTGAATTAACAACATTCAGTCACTTTTGACAACCCTTTTTATATGTTCGTGGTTAAATTTTAACACTGACATCAGGCATATTAAATTATTAATACTAAAATTAATTTTGTACTTCCGTGGGACCCGGGAGACCGAAAGGTACGTATGACTGCAGTAATTTAATATTTCGAGCTATAAGCAAAAAAAATAGATATCACGTATATATTTTTGAGGTACAGAGTATTTTTATCGAACTTTATTATTTTAAGATACAATATTAAAAATGCAAAAAAAAGATCTTCCACGTGTCGAGCTAAACACGGACCTCGAAAAATATATATATATGACAGACGAGGGCGTCGCCCACCCGACAAGCCCTGCCACGTCAGCAAAACGAGATATACGTCGTCAGCGGATTTTTTTAATTATTTTATGACGTCATCTGACTCTGTAATTTGGGGTTCTGGCCAATGAGCTTGCGAGGATCTAACCACTGCTCCGTAGCGATCAAGGAAGCTGGGCGTCTTTGTTGGTTTGAGGATCTCGACCAAACCACGGTCGACGCAGCACGCGACTTGTCCTCCTCCTCTTTTAGGGCTCCATCCGCGCTGCCCACGACCTACGCAGGCGGCGATGGCGTCCTCTTCCCTCTCCACCTCTCTCCTCCTCTTCCTCATCGCCCTCTTCTCCGTCCTCGCTACCTCCGCCGTCGCCAGGCCCTGCAAGACCTTCCTCGTCTCCTACTCTTTCTCCTCCTCCTCATCCTCCGCCACTTTCTCCGCCTCCGCCCTTGAGGTCCCCCAGATCTCGGCTTCCGCCGACACCTCCCCGCGCCGTTACTTCTCCTTCTACCGCGTCGTCCCCCTCCGCTTCTACCAGGAGATTTTCAACCCCACCTCCTCCGTCGGCGGTGCCGCCGCCGCCACCGAGCCCCTTGCTGCCACCATCCGTCTCCCGTCGGGGATCCACCGTCCCGCCCTTCCCCACCCTTCCGCTCCGTCCATTGCCGTTGGCTCCCTGCGCGAGCGCGCTCGCGACATCCTGGTGGTGGTCGCCGGCCTCCTATTCGGCGCCGGCTGCGGCGCGTTGACCACGGCAACCTTGTATTTTGCGTGGTACTTATTCAGCAACCGCGACGACGAATGCGGATCCCACGGGTACGACTTCGATGATATGGAGGACGGCCTCGCTAGTCCCAAGAAGATGGGGTACACTGATCTTCCCGCTGCGCCCGCGACGCCGGTTTCACCTCTCAAGGAAGGATATGAAGGGAATTAGTGATTCGTTTGGGTGGTGTTTGCACGGAAAATGATGTTTCTTTGGTCGCATCTCTGGTCCTTCTCGGTGTGATGCTACATCTGCTGTAGTGGATAACTAGAATTATACTGCTTTTTACCTGTGGACAACTGTCTGTGTTGTTCATCATATGCCTGATCTCATGACTTCAGGTATTCCTACGGAATGCTCTTTTTTCATGTCTTTGGTTGGACGTGGTGTTTTCTTTTTGTCCCGTGCATCTGCCTATCTTAATTGTGTATAAATGATGGATAATTGTGTTGTACTCTGAGCAAACAGTGCTGACTAGAAGCTCTGTGTTGTTTCCTTTTCTTTCCATCTACGATGAACTCTCGATGAATATGATCCACTTGAGCCTATTTGATCCTCTCGGAGGCAAGTTTTGGTTGAGTGCACAAGGCAAGCTTCCCCAACAAGCATACACTGGTCTAATATGTAATAGTTTTGAAGGGTCTGAGCAGCTTGGAAGTAGCTTGATCAAAATAAACTAAGAATCTAGGAAATACTGGTGAGGTGGATAGGTCACGGATTCGGGTCAACACAGCCACTGGACAAATGAGGGGTTCAATCCAATCTTCTCCCTTGATCTTGGCCAGTATGAGATGCAATCAAATGCTTCGATTTTTAAAGAAGAACTTGTAGCTGAAAAATTGCAAATAGTCCCATCCCATTTGTAGAGGAAAACATGGAAGGTCGCACCATTTCAGGACAATGTATGGATATAATTTTTCAGTGGGTGTCTTCGTCTTGTACAAGAGCAATCTTGGTGAGTAAGTTGTCTGTGTGATTGGTGTCTGTGGATTTTGTCTGTCATAGTGTTGAGTGGTCAGGGAAGGATGTGAGGCTGAAAAGAGACAGGTAGCAATGAGGCAAAAGGTTGTCATGCATTTTTGGATCAGAAAAGGGCTCAATCCATATCTGGATAGGCAGGTGCAATACAGGAGGGAGAGTTTGATCCAGTTGTCAGTTTCCGCCTGGATCGATCTAGATGCAGTTGGATCCGCCAAGATTCTGGTCAATTACCAGCTGGATTGCTGCCAGTAGGCAGTGGGGTTATCGCTGTTGCCATGCAACTTTCCTGTCTTAGCCGGGTGGAGAAGAAGCTCATATTTGGTCCTATGGACCCAATACGAGTTGGATCCATCAACTCCATGCCTGTTCTTGGGACCCAATACACATGGAGTCGGCATATCCAATGTGTGTTGGGCCTATGTACTCGATATGAGTCACCTTCCCTGTGTGATTAGGGTGAGGAAGTTGCAGAGGCGACGGCTGCGACCCCTCCTCTGTCGGGAGGCGGCTGTCATGCCTGATCTAGGTCAATCTTGGATCATTTTCCTTCCATCAGATCAGCTGCGCTGGTCTAGGGAAGTTACGAGTGGTAGATTAGTATGACTGTATGAGTTATTGTTATGAGCCAGGAATTACCAATATTGAGAGTTATTTTTTCCCAAGTTTACTGTGGTTATGTGACCTACCTAATGGGGTGTTTGGTTGTAAAAGTATTTTTATTTTTATACACTTTCATGATAAAATTTTATATCTAAATAAAATTTAAGATGTCTAAAGACAAAACTATCATATTTGGTGAGATATGATAACAAAAAGAGTGGGGACCATCTATAACTATAAAAGGTGGGGGATCACAAGGAAAAAAAAGTCTCACCTACTTTATTGCCCAAGAAGAATTCTCTATAAAACATATTTTGAATGATTGTCGAACATCCTTTTTAACAAGTTTTGTTACAAAAACATATTTTTGTAACAAAAAGTCAATTTGTCATGCGATCAAATACCTCGTAAAGCTGAATAAATTAGCGATGTGTATTTGAAGTGCTAGTGTAAATTAGCTACGCAGAGGCGGGCTACATGGAAGGCTGTTGTACAGCTGGGCTGGAGAACAGAATGCCTAGCTTTATCTAAGCCGATGTTTGAAGTCAATGGATAAACTAGTCTTTTGTGTATGAATGTGTAGCTTCCTTATCCATTTTTCCTTCTTTTTTCAGGTTATAGGTGAGAGAATAAAGAAAGAACTCTTTTCCTTCCTATCCTGATTAAATGTCATCATCCATCTAGAACGATTAGAATTTTCCGTTTCTGTAGCCACTATTCTACTCGCTCTTAATATAACCCGGTTACCTGTCCAGATGTTGTTACCAATGGCTATGATATTATACTTTGGAGTTTGAAGCCTGGCCTTCAATATATGACATTTTTAATGGGCTCCCGAGGAAGTTGAAAGCCTCTGGACAAAAATGTATACGATGATTTGTTCATAATAGATCTTATCTGTAATCTATGTATCTTTGTTATCAAAATGGCTTGAGGCTGATTAGTTAAAGCGTAACCGGGCACTTGCTTCGCATTACCCATCATGTTCCATGACTTTCAACAGTGGAGGTGATCATGCCCTCAGTTCAAGGAACATCAGTTTATCCCTACTTATACTGTAAATACTAGTTATAGACATGGTAAATGAAGACGACCTCCCAAAGTCAAGATTATTATTTTCATCAGAAAATGAGCTCAAAATGGTCAAAAGAATGCATATTATGGTGAATCATGAAGTATGACTAGCTTGTTCACACGGATCCTAGAAAGGCTTCACAGTCGCAGCTCAGCATGACCCGTATATTAGTCGAGGCATGGAAGTAGCAATTTTCAAGCGATTCATGAATTAGCCGCAAAACATGCCGTTAATTCATGTGGGGGAATGCACAGTCTGGACTATGCAACCTGGTAAACAGATAATCTTATCTTATGCTCTTGATCTTGTGATTTTGTTCTTCTGGCAGTTGGAGGAACCAAGGTATGCTCGCATCTCGTTAGAAAGGAAACAAAGAAGTCTGAATGAGGTACAGGATCTCATCTCAACCGTCCAATCTGCCATTCTCGTTGTATATCCGAGAGTACTCTCGCTTCAGTTCAGCTTCTCTTTACAGCCTGATGTCGTGGTGCAAGCTCAGTCATAAGATTTCGATCCGGTGATAGAATTTTATTTTCGACTTTGGGTAATTTCTTTTATTTTCTGATACGCGTTCAGTCCATCCGCCTGTCGCGTATCCTTTCACTTGGTATCTGACAGTTTGGGTGTAAATAGAATATGGCTCGTTTGCTTTCTTGTGATTATAAAACTGCTAGAATGAGCATGTATTTTGTTTTATAATATTCTTTTCGTGTTTCGATCATTTTTTTTTCAGGAAAGAGGGTTCTGATTATGGATTGTTAAGAGTTCCGCAGTTACATCTTCCTTTTATTTTTTGAATTCATATAAATGTTTATGAACAGATAGCGTTGGAAAAATCGTATCATGTCCACTCCAAAATGTGAAAGAATTTTGGAGTCGCGTTGAAAAAATAATAATTCTTGTAAGGTTTATAGGGTGTTTGGTTTCATAATAAAATAAAAGGATTTGCAAAAATATAAAATTTGTTAAAAATGGTTGACAATCATGTAAGCATAATTTTAAGGGGACTTTTTTTTCCTTAGATAAAAGGATGCGGTATTGTTCTCTCGTGGTTTATCAATTTTTTTTTTAACTTGATCCCCATTTCTTTTGTTACATAGCTCATCAAACATTTTAAGTCCATTGATATTTATCGTATATTTTATTTTCGTATACAATTTTATCGGAAAATGTACAAAAATTATTCTGCGACCACACATCTCGTGACTAATCGAACCGTCCCCGGCCTCGACCACAATAATAATATAACGAAGCCAGAAATTCTAGGCCCTTCGATGCTTAACGTGTGGCTCCGATGGTATCTCGCAAGTTCCAGAAGCTTCTTCCTATCGGGTCGGCGCAAAAGTCCGAACAACTTCCAACATCGGATGTGGATCTCCTTTGTGAAAGGAAAATAAAATAAAATCGTCCCGCATTCAAGCTCCAGAAAAAAAAAAGTCTGGATTTATTTTAGCACGCTCGGTGACCGATAAACACCTGAAGGAGAGGAAAAAAAAACCGAAGGCGGTAACGGATACGGGTACCCGGAAAACATCCGTTCTAGCAATCGCCACGTGGCACCTCGCATAACTACAAATACCCTTCGTCCTTCTGGCTGCAGACGCTTGAAGTTCCTGCTGCCCACACTAACGGCTTCACGGGGCTGCCGTCGCCGCCTGCCCTTCCTCGCATTCTCGAATCCCGCCACCTCAACTCCCCGAAAACCTAGAAGGATCTCTCCGGCGGTCTCCAATAGAGATGGCGCTGATCAGCGGAGTTGGTCCTCTGCTTCCCTGCCTCGAGCTCCCGTGCTCTACCGCGCCTTCCGCGGCGCTCGTCCGCGCCCGTCCGCGTGCGGCTAGGGCTAGGGCTAGGGCTAGGGCGGTCTCTTCCGGCGTCGCGGCGCGGACCTGGGTGGCAGAGGGGGACTGGAACCTTGGCTCGCTGAGAGGGGGCGGTACCGGGCTCCTTGAGCGGCCGTCCTTCGACCAGTCCCAGTTCGATCCGCTCCCTCAGGTCCAGGAAGGTGAGGGACTTTGTGCCCCGGTAGATGCCATCAATTGCCTTTTGTTTTCTCTTTTATCGCATGTGGCCGGTTCTAGGTTCTACCATTTGAGTTAATGCGTTAGGCGCTGTAGTTCCCTTGTTGCTCAGGTGGTGCTTGTGTAGTTGCCACCTCTCTTTCAGGAAATTGCGGGTGCTCTCTGTATTTTATGTTTCTGTAGAATTGATACCGCAGTCGTTTGATGAATTTCTTACATATTTTTCTTTTTAGGCGTAATTCGTACATGTAGAAATCGCTGTTCTGTCTGTGTCGTTCGATTTCTTATGCCTTGTTTGGTCAGAGTATAACAATGATATCATATCAATTTTGATATTGATATTTCCATAAGATAGTGTATCAGTATCAAAATTGTCACAGTCCAATACTTGTATTGCATATCATGTTTGTTTACACGAAATTTTGAAATCGATATTATTAACCAAACACCTCTTGGTTATATATATGTATATATGTTGAATATCAAGCAATGACAGGGTTCAGAGGTACCGTTTACATGTGGGAGTGGTAATTGTTTGTTAAATCTTTTTTTATATGACGATACTGAACTGAACAGTGATCTAATGCTATAGGAAGAACTGAAGAAGAGGTAATAAGTGCAACAATGTGAACCATTTCCTGCCGCTGATTCAATGTTTGAAACGATTGAAAATGGGGGAAGAGATATATAGGAGAAAATGCTGAAAAAAGAACGACATTTGGACGTAATATCAGAACAATCGCCCTTAGTGAACTACTCAAATATCGTGGTCCATTTACATTCTGTCTTGCTTTTATTTCACCCGTAAAGACCAAGGGCTGATCTTGGGCAGTTGCCATTTATGTTTACAGGAGGAGACATCGGACAGCTGGTTGACAGGAAGGGTGTCGGGAGCGGTGACAGCTTCAGAGTCTTGTTAGTTGATGATGCGCGCCACACCGTGATGTTGGGTAATCATCTGTGCTCATCCTCCTGCCCTACCGCAGACGATTACTTCTTTGACATAGCAAATAACTCGGTCTCCTTGCTGCCTTTCCTGCAGTGGAGAGAGCATTGCCGCAGGTAGTCCCATCCATCACGGTCAGTGAAGCAAGGAATCTGTTCCATGAGTCGAGGGAGAATGGCGTTGCAGTTGTTATAGTCACAGTAAAGGTACGACTTTATTCAGTGGCATACCCGGCAGTCCAACTTCCGTTGCAGTCCAGCAATGGTCGTAGTCTTATCTTACGGCGATAATCACCAAAGATTTTGCATTCATCTACGATTTTGATATGTTATTTCCTCTCTATCTCTTGAAATAATCTTCTCTACTTTTTTTATGTGCAACCTGAAAGATATATGATACATTGGTTGCGTTAAAAAAGTTTGTCCGAAATTTCTGAAAAGAATCTCTGACCCATCAACGCAACAACTAAACCCAAAAACTGTGTTGTGCCAACATTTAGGAACCCCTGTGGCGGATTATTTCAAGGTTGTGCTCTTTTGTTTTTGGCTTGTCGAACACATGGTGAGATGCGGAGACATTTAAGGGTGGTAGCGGATGGTTGTTGCCGTTCCTTCTCCTGCAGATAGATTAATCTGATTGATTTCTTCTTGCCTGAAGGAGCACGCTGAATTCTACGCTCAGATGATGGTGAGAAATGGGCTGCGGTCGGCCATCGAACCAGAGTCTAGCACGGTGTAGTGGCTTGCTCTTGGGCGGATCGACGGCGGGGACCAGCGGGGGGGTTGCACCGACGGTTATGTTCCTGTGCAGATTTTGGGGACCTAGTATACATACCGAGTCAAAACAGTTTTTGTTGCCTCCGACTATACTTCCAAGTTAATCTACGTTGCCGCGATGTCGTTGGACTTGCCGTGCGACAATTTCATATCTGCTATGCTATGCTCGGCCGGTGGTAATGTTTCAATCTCTTAGTTGCCATCCACCGTAATCGAATGCTTTCCATAGTATAGTTCGACTAATCGGGTCCTTTCAGTGAAGACCTGAGCATCCTAATCTAAGTCCGAAGAAGTATGCTGTTCGTTTTCGGGATTTTTTATTTTAATCCTACGGAGAAAATGGTGAATACGGTCTTGAAGGAGATGGATGTTGGCCTTGTGATGAGTCCCCCTCTTCGCCCGCTTGAGACATTCCAGACGCCGTCCTTTGATCAAGGCAACAAATTTTTTTTGAACAGAAAAAAAATGATGGATCATAATAAGTCACTAAATACATACATTATAAAAATCTGATACTAAACATTGCATTCAAACCATCACAAGTAATAGATGAAACTAAAATAAAAATATAACATAAACAAGAACTTAAATACACCTTTGAAAACAGATGTAGTAAGAATAAGCGAAATTAAAAAACAAAACGTTTAGAGCAATTGAGTTAGCAGACACGTACATATGTATATGATTTTAACCTATTAATTTTTCTCGGCATATGGACTATAATTTAGTATAAACATATAATCCATGATACATCACACAAACTCCAAACCACTCACTGATGGCATTACTTGTCATCCCTTTATTCCCCGAACGAGCCTTGATGATACATTTACCCGCATCATCCGGGGAAATGCCTCTTGGTTCCCACAAGTTCCTAAGAATGCCAAACACTCCGTTCCATGCACACCGATCGATCTCTTAACTTGATTTACCGCACGACCACAGATTGTAGTGGATTGAGAAACCGATTGCGAGCTGATCAAGCTACTTACGCATCGACACCATTCTCCAAGAACAGATTTTTCTTGGAAAACTGAAGTTGGCATCAAAAGATTCACGCACTAATTTCCTTCGTCATGTATCTTCCGAAGTGCATCGCAGCTGGTGTGCCCAAAAACCGGCATTCAGTAATACACATGGTAAGTATTACCCGTCTGTGGCAGCCATTGGTCGGCAACTCTTAGACCATCGCCTACCGGTTACAAAACGATGCACGGAGAGGGAAGCCGCAAGGTCGGAGGGTCAACAAAGTCCGCCCATACTAAGAACTAGCACACCAGACCACGGCGAAGGAACGGCAAGCTGCCCTGGATGTCGCCCTCCTCAGAGTTGCCAATCTATGGGAGTATGCCCCAATCTTGCCAAGATTTCATTTGCCTTCGAGAAGTGCCTGTCACACGACATATAAAGGGGTAAATGCAACGGACATCGATACATTGCATTTCTATTCTACTACGCCTATGATGCAGCATTCCTTGTAAAAACGATGGAACAGCCACCATTTATTGGGGGCTGGGGAAGGGGGGAGGGTTGAATGCATGGCAAATTGAGTTTTTGTTATATTAAAAATGATGTTTGGCAATTCGTTACAAAAATAATTTTAATAGAGGATTCATTCTTGGACAAAAAAAGAGAAGAAATTTTTTTTCTTCTTGCAGTACCCACCTTTTATAGTTATATTATATATGTTCCCCACCCTTTTCGTTACCATCTCACCAAGATGATACTTAAATGTCTTTAACTATCTTGTGCAAGCAAACACCCATCAGGCACCACTGTCCTCCTGGTGATGGGGTGGGGTAGGCGAATGGAATTATAAACCAATCATTAAATTTGAGATGCGACGGCCCTTTGATTCCAGATGTCATGAAATTGACTTTTTTCCCAAATCACTCATGGCTTGTTTGGTACAAAATTAATTTGAGGACAAACTTGGTTTTCTCTAAGGGGCAGTTTGGTACAGACTCATCTGGAGATAATCTTGTATCGATTGGGCCTTACATATTTAAGGATAAATCAATTGTATCCCCTAATTAATCTTGTACCAAACGGGACTTTAGTGTCTGAGCAATTTATAGCGCCCATTTCCTTTGCCGATCAAATAGGCTAAAGCTGAACAGTGTAAGGAGACACTAACCTGCAACCGAAGAAGCCTCTATTAGCAGATAACCCCGACGGATGCGCAGCTCTTAGGATGTGGTGCTTAGACTCATCGATCAGTCTGCAAACATCAGTAGTAGCAGTGATTTTTTTATGGTTTGTGGTAATCATAATCTTGACAAAACACACGAGGCCCCCACTTTCTATCAGGCATACAATTCACCATAGGCGTTAGATTATTGCAATTAAAGGTCCTTTGTACTTGCACGGTCAGACAATAGAAAATAAAATCTTGTCCTTCGCAGTACCATTTAGGCACTCATCAGGTAGTACAACACATCATTATTATGACTTAAATGTTAGTAACTTCGGCCCATCCGTTGACTCCATAAATACCCCGTCGTACAAAGCATGCTGAAAAACCTTGTAAAACCTTAAGCCTAAGAATATGGAGCAACTTTATTCAATTGCTATCAGAATCCAATTTATGACCTTTGTATTTTAACATATTAAACATATCCGAAAAACCATGATGAGATGAAGAGAACGTACAGGAAATTCATTGGGACAACGAAAGGAAAGGCAGACTGCTTTTACCATTTTCCCTGACGGGGTAGACATCTTACACAATTACATTCACAAGTAATATGAAGGTCATTAACCAACTATATCTCCGTTCTTTCCTCCTTGATGAGATCAGCCGCAGTTGACAACTCCCAGCTCCTATGGTCATTTTACTTTCTGTCTTGATCAAAACGAAGATCAGTTTATCACCCTAATCTCCTATTCTGTTCATGCCTAGGGCGGGCACTGGCAGTGCCAACATTTATATGTAAGGGCATGGAGGTGGGGGTGGGGGAGAGAGAGTACCCTAGTGCATAAGCGCAATGTGAGAAGCATACTTAAATTCTGTGGGGTCTCCGTAATGGGCTGCGGCGGGGCTGCTTTTCGCCTCATCTGCCATTTAACAAACTGGTTTGAGATTCCATTCAAAGAAAGGACTCAAACAACAAAAGAGCGCACATATATACAGTAATATATATAAACACTGGCACTGCCAGTGCCCACCCTAGGGCTTCAGAGAACAGAACAAGAGATTAGAGAGAAAAACTGATCCACATCTTGACCAAGAGAGAATAGTACACTTCCATTTTAATTGTGAAACCCAAAAGGCGCCTGAACTCTGCACCCAGACATTTATACACAATTAAAAAAGATTGAGGGGGTGGGGGTTTGCCCGACCGATAACCCTAACAAAGGACACTGCCCCCTTGACCCTAGCAATGTGACCGCCGCGATTCATGGGTGCCCCATTTAATGACAATGTAAACATATTAATATATTTTACAATCATTTATATTATCACATATATTTAAGATTTGTAATTATAAATATATGTTATATAATTAAAATCTAAAAAAAAATCTCTTAACTCTCTTCTCTCCCTCTCACTTAGTTTATCAAGATTATCCCCCCCCCAAAATATCCACACATATGTAATTACATAGATAAAATCACATTTACATATATGCATCCATTCAATTATAACAAACAAATATAATATATATATATCTTTGTATGTATACATAAATATACATAGTATAAACTTCTTGTTATATATGATCATATATAACACATATATATACATGTTATATAAACATCTAATGTTACGTCTTGACCATCTTTCTCGTCATTGTCTAATATTCACCGTCATATAACAATGCATGTCATATAATTGTGTGATAATTTTTTCCTTTCTAACTTTAGTGAAATCTTACGATCACATAGAACCTATGTAGTCAGAGATGAGAGACAACTGAAACGAGGCACCTGAGATGGGCACCTGAAACAATGTTTTTATTATTATTATATATTTTTAATCTTTATACACTTGGGGGTTATTTGAAAGTGTAAAAAAAGACACATCTAAAAAGACAAATACATGTAAAAAAGCATAAAATACTTCTATAAAAGTAAAAAATATTTCTAAAATACAAGAAGTACATTTAAAAAAACAAAAAATATATCTAAAAATACAAGAAATATATCTAAAAAATAGAAAACACATTAAAAAATACATAAAATACATCAGAAATATAGAAAAGATGCACATTTTTCTATGTTACCAGACTTTGCAACAACTATTGAAATACATTAATATGTCAAATGACAACAATTGAATAATAATTTTAAAATAAGCATGGAAGTACATTAATAATTATAAAATAACATGAGTGACAACAATTAAACAACAATTCTTAAGTATTTTTCTTTTTTGATAAGTTTTTTTTAAATGTGACACAATATCACTATTTCATTGATTTAAAAATAAAATAAATACAATGTATAATATATGATGTTAACTTAAACTAAACAATAAACCAAAAAATAAATCTGAAAATAGAAAAAAAAATTATGTGTTTGAGGCGGTCCAGGCAGCTGGCTCAAAGGCATATACCAAGTATGTTGACCGATAGGAAAAAAACATTTTGTTTACCTCAGCTTTTCTTGAGCAGAATTTCCCCAAAGTAGAAACACAATGCCTGATTTCTTCTGTGAGATTGTTCTAATGACAGCATCAGTAAATTGTTCCCATCCTTTCTTTGCATGAGAGTTGGCTTGATGATTTCTCACTGACAAAGTTAAAAAGAAAAATGGATAATATAGAGAGGGTGTGCGGGTGCAGGTGTATTTTACACATGCACATACATAACATGCACATATTCACTTTGCAAAACACAAGAAACTAACATACCAGTAAGTACGGTGTTGAGAAGAAGCACACCCTGCAAGATAGATTTAGTGTAAGACTTTACAACAAAGCTTGCTACCTGATAATGGAAATGTTTAACGTGATATAACTTATGATAGATAAGCACTTGCCATGGGTTAGCAGATCTTCCCGCATCAGTTATGCCTTATAAGCAATAGATAACAATAGTTTGGCTACCATCAAGTTATAACCAGGTTCACAAGGAAAACAAGAAGCTAATGAAACAAGATGGCCAAAATGGTGCAAGAACATTTTGCAATTAAACCCAATATTCACAAAAGTCAGTTTAAGGGGAAGTTTTCAGTAAGATAAAGACACCATGCTACTTCCTGTAGCTTCAACATTTGCTCGATAGTATGGTAGAAGACTCACTAAAATAATTCCAGCTCTATGAGCTAAAAACAAACAATTTAATAACAAACAAAGCAAAAAAATCAAAATGTAGACCAAAATTGTAAAGATAAGACAGACATGAGAAGAGAGATGCACTAAGAAACAGACTGATGGGAAATCAGTTTACTCATTTAAATTTTAATTGCTGTTTTGTCATTAAAAGAACATGTCTGTACATATTTTCTTTAAAGATCATTTTTGTCAAAACTGACCCTATATAAGAAGCCTCTTCTTGTATTTCCGAAGACAGAATGAAACATTGAATTTTTGAAAGCCTTGGCATAAGTCCCATTAGGGGGCTTTGACCACAGTAACCTTCTCCTCCACCTCCCTGCATCAGCCAAGAGGACCGTTCTCAATCTTCACCTTCCAGCGTGATGCCTTATCCACCTCTTCCTCACCCTCCAGCCCCCATGTCATTCCTCTCTTCCTTCACCTTCCCCAGTTCGACACCTCTAGCACTGCTGCAGCTTCAGCATCCTCCGACGACTGAGTGACCATCACACCAGTCTTATGCAGCCACCCCGTCACCTAAAACATCTTCTGCATTGTCCAATGATCCACGAATGGAGTGTTGAAATTTATGATGACTTCCACTGAGGATGACTAACTCTCTTGCACAGTGTTCTTCTTTGACAGCACTGTGAATGTCTCTGGCGATCCCTGGTTGACTTCAGCTGGCGACAGCCTCTGCGAGTTGCTACCATCCCGCTGACATCCACATTTGCCCCGCATGGCACCTGCATGATCTGCACAGTCCTGCGAAACCATTTCCGATCCCTTGTTTTGGCGCAGAAGAGGGGAGCAAAAACAATGCAGCACCCCACGAAGCTACAGTACTGCTGATTCTTTCCTCTATGTTGTCCTTTCTGACCCCACATTTTACGCACATTCGGTCACTCTGTGTAAACCATGAAACCCTGGACAATTGATACATATAAAATGCACAGAGCCACCAGATCCATCAGCTCCTTCAATGCCATGCGGTGCACAGCCACCTGGTCCACACTAGACCCACTTCACCCTGAGCCAAGCCGTTCGTGCCTTCTGTCCAACGCAGTGCAGACTGCAGGCAGCCCAACTTGGGTTCTCACCTGGTCCATTCATCTGGTTTAATGACCGGTCCACCTGAGCCCCCGGTTTATACCGGTTCATGGTTGGTTCACATTGGTTTGACTGAGTATAATTCAATTTAAAATTTTAAACCACTTCAATCTCGGATTTTTATCGATTTTTATTAGTGTACCTTGAATACAGCGTTTATTTCAGTTTTTAGTGCCTTTGTCCTGCATCAAAGACAGTCAAGTGCCCATACACCAAGTAGATCTGTGATGAGAATTTAAAACAGAATTTGACAGACATAACAAATAGCAAATTACAAGGGTCATATGCATGCAGTGATAAAGCTGTGACATAATTTACACATTCCTGGTGAAAATATTGACGTAAAATACAGAATCAAGAAGTGCGTTAATCTGCTACTGCCTAAAAGTAAAAGATCATTTGATAACAGTATATGCAGTGCAAGAAATGTTTATATGATAAGTAGCCCCAGTAATAGTAACAGCCAGCTAGTCTAAATTTTGAACTAGTCTTGCTAGAAAGTAGATCTTGTCAAATGTTGTGATTTCCATAAATCAAAAAAAATATTTCCATAAATCATAAAAAACTAAAGTGGTTTCCATAAATCAATAGAAGCACGATCTGTTGATGAAGATGTAAAAAATAAAAAAGAACAGAGCAAAGCCCTAAGATTAGTAAGCAAGATCCTTCAGCAGAAAGTTTGGATGAGTCAGGGGACGCGGACCTATTAGAATATCCTGGACCCACAATCTCCTGTATCAGGAATGAGGCTGATTTTACCTTCACATACCCTCAGCACTTAAAAAAAATCGGCGTGTAGTCCTTACCATGGTAGGGTCTGAGCAAGTGGGTTGACACAAACCTCAAAGATAAGAAGGCTCGCACATGAAAGTTACACCAGTAAAACACCTATAAAGCATGAAATAAACAGGGGGTAATGCATCTGAGTAGGGGCATGTGCGGTTTGGTTTGGTTAGGTTTGGGGTCATTTCATTCCAAACCGAACCGAACCAGATGCTCATACCGAACCAAACATAAATGGTTCAATTTGGTTGATTTGAGACCAAAAATTAATAAAATAATAATAATTAATTATTACATGTATATTGTTTATACATTATAAATAATCAAAATAAATATTATTTTATTATAACTATATAAATATCATTTTTATTAATATTAAAATAATAATTTCATAATATTTTAACTAAATCGGTTAATCAATTTGGAAGACTTCCAAACCGGTGGTTCAAACCAAACCGAACCAGTTGGCGGATTGAACCATTTAATGCAAACCCCCGTCTAAGGCAGCCACCAAGCAGCTTTCATATGTTGCACAACACCATTTCCAGTAAATCTCGTTAGTAAAACATGATTAAATTTTTCCTCTGAAAATAGCAAAATGTTTAAGTATGGGAACAATAACAATGCAGTGCAGCCCATAGTATTTGGGCCCATTCTTCTACAACCTTTGTCTTCAAGGAAACTTCTAAATTTGGGTACCATCACCCGACCTGATGCTTAATGCCCTGTTTGGTTGCTCTTTTAATGTTGATACACTCTTATTTTTAGAATCAAGATTATTTTCTATCTCAATTTTAATTTTAAAAGTACATAAACACAATTAATATGTGTTTGGCAAAAATGTCACTATTTTTAAAAATTATAGAGCGATGTTTGGTAACAGAAAGAAGTTGTTTGTTAATATGAGGTCAACTGCGGGCGATAAACGAAGCATCTCTTTTGCCTAAAATCTGGGTACCTGTTGAATTAGGAAGAGCCGCTGCGGCCTTGGCCGCTCAAAACTGTTACCTATTCTTGGTGGAAACCAATGACCCTAGCACGGGCGACTCATCGTCGTAACGAAACCTTGCTGCTGGTGACTAAGAAGAAGACGGCTCATCTCCGAAATGAACCTGTCGTCATATCATTGCAGATGAAGCACCCCCTGCAGCGGCATCGGAGGAAGAACAACCAGAAAAGTTGGGCGTGGGTCTCATAGTGAGTGAGTCGTCCCCCCCCCAGTCGATTGGAATCTAGACGAGTTGCCCAGGATCAACACCAGAAGGGGCTCTATGTCCGGGAACATGTCGAAGAAAGCATTGTCAGGCTGATCATCTCGCTGCACATCTCCGTGCTCTTCCTTTCCTTCTAGGCATAGAATTTGAACTTTGACGGCAAAGGCAACGTCCAGTTAACAGCATCTTGCAGTAGTCCCCGCGCAGGTGAGGATTGGGCTGGCCATTGATTTCCCTGCTGTCACTGTGGCAGATGACCAAAGTGCCAGGAGTCCATGCCCGTTCATGTCGCCGTCAAAGCGCAAGAGATGCTCACCCCCTTCATGCCTCGGAAGAGCAAAGGTGCCATGGCCTTCTGGAGCTAGCATTGGTCATAGCCAGTTGAAGAGCTAGGCAGCAGCTCAACAGAAATGGGATAAGATATATGGTTACTCTGCTGTCTTAGAATGGGTTGCAGTGGTAGCGGAGGGTGGGATCGCCACAAGAGAGGAAGAGAGGGGGCAGCGTTGGAATCCGCCACGAGGGATAGAGAGAGAGAGGGGTCGCATGCCCGTGCTGGAGAGAGAGATAGGGGACGTGCGCACGTCTCCGTCTCCCGCGTCTATCTCAAAAAAAAACAGGTCCTTCCTTGTTTTGAATTCAAGAGAGACATAAGAAGAAGAGTGCGATGTTTCTAAAAATAAAAGAGAACTTAAAAAGGGTAACCAAACACCCTACCTCTTTCATTTTTAAAATTTAAGTTAAAAATAGAGAAAAAAAACGTAACCAAACACCCTATAAATCATAAGCTACCTAAACAGTGAGATTGTCTACTTACTATATTAACACTTCCAATTTCAAGCCAATTAAAATGGTACAGTTCAAAAGGTCCAGAAACTTCAATCAAATAAATGCAGAAATCATAAAAAGAAGCATCAAACCACACAATGAGACTGGAGCAGCAAGAAAAACTTGAAGTGGTAAAACATGTCTCGCACATTCTACTCTGAGAAAGTATACTTGCATACATCAACATGCTCACACTGATTGACTAAACTTTCTTACCTGTATTGCCCATCGTTCCAGATTTCCATGTGCAGGACAAGAACAACCCACATCTTCCTTGAGTTCCTTGAATATATTGACCAAGCTAGAAGGGACTTTTATTCCTTCTGGGACTGAGAATGCCAGACCCATTGCTTGGCCTGGACCATGATAAGGATCCTGAAGAAAAGAATACTGGCATCTTTAATTAAACCAACTAAACTTCATACGACTGTCATTTTATCACATTAGCCGTAGGCATTTCATAAGCAGAAAACATAGAAATTGCATAATTTCTGCAGAAATGCACGGTGTTATATGAGGGGTCTGCACGTGTACCAGAAGGATGTGACACAAAAAAAACCTTTTTTTCAAGCATGAACATGGTGTTCATTCGAAGGGACAAGCGAATAAAAGTAGAAAAGAGACACCGTAACAAGGTAGATAGAACCATGATCAGCCTCTCTCCGGAAGTGGCTTTAATACCGGCTGGACGCTTATAAAGGAGATATACGTCTGATACCAATGTTATGAGCAAGAAAAGTGATACTTGGCCAGAAAAGAAAGCAAAACGAAGCAACGGCCGAGAGCGAAAGATATATAGGGATCGTCACTCCACTGAAGAACGTCGAAAGATGCACCGCCCTATAGAGAAGAATAAAAGCATGCGCTAACAGAATGACCCGATTCTTTCTTCAACAATGGACGAATAGATTTTTAATCACTGAAAAATTTCGCAAATCGAGGCCTTTATTCAATTAGTTGAAAATATTTCTAGCTTGGGAGAGAAATGGAAAGCCTACCTGCCCAATGATCACGGCCTTCACACGGTTAAAGGGGGTCGAGTTTAGGGCATTAAAAATGAGCTGCTGCGGAGGGTAGATAGGAGTGCTGCCCAGCAGCTCCCTCTCGATGAACCTACACAAAATCTTCATGTAGGACTTCTCAAACTCCCCGAGCAGCGCCTCCACCCACGTCTCCTCCACCAACAGTTCCTCCAGCTTCACGTAGCGCATCCCCTCGACTGTCACACAAGCCCATCATCCGCATGGACCGCATCCACCGAACAATCAGAGAAGGGCGTGAATCAACGGCGGTTCGGATAAAATACCTCGGCATCTCTCGATTTTCTCTGTGCAGATCCAGAGGTTCCTCCTCGACCTCGCTAAGAACTTGTTAATGTCGATTCTCACCTTCTGCTCCGGGGTCAGAGCCGGCGTGAACTCGAGCTGGTGATCGTCCCCATCAACGCCGCCGGGGGAAGCCTTACAAACGACAGAAATGGAGGATGTGGGGACCGGAGATTCAGGAGAAGCCATGGTCTTCGGGCGCTTGGCAGGATGGAGGACCTCGAGTAGGGTTTTGGAGGAGGCGGCGGAGACCATCTTCGCCTTCTTCCTCCGCTACCTCCTTTCCGGGGGTGCTCCGGGGGAAGAGAACGGGCACGTATATAGATGCATGCCACGTGGCAGTACTGATATTTTAGAGGAAAAGGTACATCCGTCGATTTTAGCGGGAAAATGGAATTGCGTCACTGGGAGCGGCAATATGACGTCATTAGCAGCGACATTTTTCGCCCGAACCTTAATTTATTTAAAACATAATCTCCTTGTTTATATGATTACAATACTAACTTAACACGTCCGTAATAAAAACTGATTCATCGTGTTCACGTCGACAACTAGATTTAACTGCTGTTTAGGACATGCATCACAAGTGACACAAAAATAACCTTTAACGTAACACTTTTAGAAATAAACCCGCGTGAAAACATCTTTTGCCTACACATTTTTGAACCCCTTAAAGTTTTTTTTTTTTTTTGTTGCTCCCTCTCTCGAAAGCGCCACGAACATGGGATGTCAACCAGTTGGATAGGGCCAGAAATGCATCCGCTTAGGGAACCATCCAGAATGATACAAGTATATTAACCGGAAGAAAACGAAATAAAAGGACACAAAAGAATAAGACATAAAATGCGAGATTACATGGTCGACGAAAGAAAATTGTCAGTTCGGCATCACTGGGTTTATCGTCAAGTCCCACCAGGCCCGGTCGGGTCATTGGACCGGTCTATTTTTGAGCTGACCGACTCGATTCCAACTTCACGGCTTTTAATATTTTTTATTTCACCCCCAATTTGCCCGGTAAGGTCGGTCCAACCAGATCCATACCCTGGGTGGGTAACCTAGGTCAATTTGGACCTAACCAATCTACGCTCGACCTCGTCTACCCTTGTCAAAACAAATTGACAACCAACACTTCGATTGAACGAACCATCGAGTCGAGCTCCGGCACAAGAAACCCTAGACGAACACTTGAGCAAGGGCGTCAAAGCTGAAACAGCAACAACCTTGTAATTCAAGAAGAGGAGAGGGAAAAAAAAAAGAACAAACCGAGTCCGCTGACTCACCTCGGCCGCCGGACCTTCACAGTTTGTTGGTGCATGGAACATAATATCATTAAGAATAATAAATTACCTATCTTAACGAATGCAAAACTTCGCCCGGTCACCTCGGAGAGTCTCGAGGAGATCTGGTCAGTCTCTTCGCATAAATGAAAAGACAAATATATTAAATACTCTTGTATGTATGAATTAAATCATCTTTATCTTCTCATTTATGCGAGAGAGAGAGTGATTGAATCCTCTCGAAAGAATCTCTTCGAGAGGCCTTCTGATAGAATCCAGTTTCTTTGCGGCACGGAGGTGTGCGTGTGTGCGTGTGACGTGAACCAGCGAATGTGATGGATTCACCCGCAGACTACCGACGGGCATGCATGGCCCTCGACGCATTTACCCGGAGAAGCTATACCCTGCCAAAGATTTTTCTAAAGAAAAACAAATAGTATCCATAATAATCACATGCCATCAGCAGTGTGTAAACAAGTGGCCTCCTGAAATCCTTGGTCTTCGTGGCAACAACACAGCACAAACAGGTAGGATGACAAACAACCAAATACCAAAAATGGAGCTGCAGTCGCACAAAATCAGGCACCAGGCAAGCAGGGGGGGCACCCACGGCGAGGAACCAACGATTCAAGCGACAAGCTATTCAAATTTAAACTGACATCAACACCGGTTCACTGTTAAAGCTAGATGGTCGCATTACATGAACCTGGTTTCACATCCATGATCTAACCCAATTACTAGATTCGGTCCCGATCGATCCGACTCCGCATCGGGTTGACTGATCTAGCCATCCGGGTCGGAGCGGGTCGACCCGACCATGGTCGACCCAGCAATCTGAGCCACCCCAGATCACCCAACGATGGGACCTGATTTCGGATCTAGATCAGAGCCAAGTCGACCACTCTGGATGATCTGTGTCGGGTCGGGTCAAGCCGACCTGTGCTGGCCCCTGATCCTTCCCTGGATTCAGCATATATACAACCTACACAAGTTGCAAAAAAACTCGAGTCATTTCACAGCCCTTAACATGGGCAAGTTGACAGAAGAATCTTATGATAAATCAAACGTGAACATAAAAAAAAATCAATTAAAAAAATTTAAAAACGATAAATCTAAATCATCTTCGAAGAGAGTATAACATAGATGATTTACATATCTGCTAAGGAATGACTAAAAATCG
Organism: Cryptocoryne crispatula var. balansae; assembly: GCA_036172225.1. NCBI lineage: Eukaryota > Viridiplantae > Streptophyta > Magnoliopsida > Alismatales > Araceae > Cryptocoryne > Cryptocoryne crispatula. The sequence goes on along the minus strand of CM069925.1, from coordinate 4,761,688 downwards.
ATGTAAGTGGGGAAAAAAAGAGAATCCAAACAAGGAACCTCAAATATTCGAGATTAATGGGTTGAGTTATAGAAAAAAAAATTAATCAAATAAATCATATACTCGTGCGACATACAATGTTAGCTGCCGGTTGCTCATGAACCTTCAATGCGCCTCATTATTATGTTTCTCTTGCTGACAGTAAAACTGGCGAGACCACGGGACGAGAAATATAAAGTTGTTACATCTAATGACCACAAAGCATAGATTCTATGCTGCTGCATGCATGCAAGTACAAGAAATCAGGAACTAGAATTAAGAAAACCTGAAAGTTCAAAAACGTCACTGCTGCGTGGTTTTGTGAAACGACGGCAATAAGATCAGATAAATAAATAAATAATAAGAAAACTTTGTGGGGTGCAAAAGCTGATAAATCAGTCTCAAGGTGGACAAACTAGGCACACAAGATTGAGAGTATGAATCAATATTGCAGAAACTTTTTTGAGTTTCTTCCTTTTGGTCATCAAGGTTTACACTTTCATGGATGTAGCTCAGTGGACGCTAGCACAGCTTCGGCAATGACGACGTCTGTACAAGGATAAACATGCCTACAGCCGACCAAAAGATTAAAAGAGAAAAGGCAACATAAACATGCACTAAAATCAGTCTTCAGACATGACTTGCTATTAGGTGGTGCATCTACCAACTCCAGCCACAAGATTCCACAGGATATGATATGTTCCACGTTCCAACCATTATGCCGCAAGCACACAGAATGGATCTTAATGTTTATTTGATAAAAAGTGGCAGGCAGCTCACATTTGCATTGCATTTTCTTCATCAAATCTGGAGACGCAATCTCCAGAAAGGGAACTTTTTTCTAAGATCACAAAACTTTTCCAGAAGAAAAAGTTAATCTGATGGAGCCATAAGCATGATTTATTCCAGAACATCTGATATTGATGATCCATAACAACTGAACGCTATTCTCTGTGGCAATTCAAAAAATAAATACCACATACCAGTGAAGCACGCAATACACAGTATGTCTTGGAATGGGCAGCAATGAAGCAGGAAAAGCAAGATGTCATGACTGCCCTCTAACAAGATGACTCTCTCCTGCAAGGGGCAGCCCACTAGAAAAGTAAGAACAGCAGCCAACTCTCTTGGAAATATTTGACATTCAGTAGCTGAAGTTTGTTCAACTTTGATGTAAATATTGGATCTGAATCTGATTCTACATGTAGTTCCTGAAAAAAATTTACAGTGTTGAATCACCAACACTTCAAAAGATAGAGGTTTGCCCCTGTTGCATACTACGACAGCACCAGTTGGGTCGTACGCTACAACAGGTATGAGCTCTCAGATGAAAACCACCTGTCAGGGTAATTGGCTCTGCATCAAGGGAATCTCATCATCCACACGACAGTTGGTATATTCGTGCCATAACAAACAAATAGTAAGAACTATAATTCTTGAATACTCATAGGAAAGATAATAGATTTATGGATGGAATCAAATATGCAGTATTTACAGAACAAATATATATATATATATGCTGATGAGAGAGCAATCAATATACTTCTAATATTGAACAGAATCAACCAAAAGTATGGTTTGCAAAATCGGTAGATTTTGAGATCGGATTAAGCATAAGCCAACCCTTGACAATCCACCCCCAGATTCCCACTAGAATCGGCTGAAATCAGCTGAATCAGCCTAGAACAGGACCCATTCAGCTCGGTTTGGATGACTCACACTGCCACTGAGGGTGGTGCAGACCACTGCGGGCAAGGAGCTCGTACCTGGTCCAAGAGTGAAGTCATCGGATCTTGTCCTATCTACAATTGTTGCTACTCTCATATTTCTCCAATATATTTATTACTTCTATCTAATCTAATATGACCACTAGGGGTGTAAACGGAATCCGATATTCCGATATTCCGATTCGATTTCGATAAAAATTAATGGGTTTGGAACTTGTTTTTGTATCCTATAAGCTATCGGAATCGGATATTCCGGTAGCTTATCGGAATCGGAATCAGTTGGTTCCGTTTCCGTTAATCCGATTTCGATAAAAAAATAAATATATATAAATAAAATAAAATAAAAAAGTTAAATAAATTATAAAATACAATATATAAATTGATAAAATAATAAAAATAAAATTTTAATAAAATTATATCGAATTTTATTAATTATATGTAAATTATTGACTCACTTTTGAATAAAAATTAATATTTAATATGCATTTCGGATTTTATCGGATTCGGTTCCGATTTCGATAACGGAATCGAAATCGGATCGAAATCGGAACATAGTGATTCCGAAATTATCGGAATCGGAATCGGAACCCCTTAACCCTTATCGGAATCGGAATTGGATTCTGATGAATCCGCTACCGAATCCGACCCGTTTACAGCCCTAACGACCACACATTCATCTTAATATTCTTACTTCAGTAACATTTATTTTGGATGCATGTTTTTCTTTTATCATCCAAAATTTATTACCGTACACCATTATAAGTCTTAAAGTTGTACGGTATTTAAAAAAAAACTTTAGTAGAAGTCTACAATCACATTGAACCCTTGTAGCTAATTTTCACTTCATTCATGATGTCTTAATTCTATGGTTAACATCTTTATCGCAATCTCCATCCTTTTGAACAAATTATCCAAGATACTTGAACTAAGTGTTTTGAGATAACATTACCCAATCTAAACTAATTATCTCATTTTATTCTTCTTGATTTTTATTAAACTTACAATGCATGTATTATGTCTTAAACTCTTAGTTCTACTTATCTAGAAACCCTTAGGTCTTGATTGTTTTGGTTTAATTGATGTCTAACCTCTAAATCGGTCAATGACTAGATTTTCAAACTGTGTAGTTAAATGCCTGAATACAATACAATAATAGCCTCTTGAAAATCACGTAATGTTAAGTGATTCACTATAGTTTGTTTATTTTCACAGGTGGATAACTAAGATTTTGTATTCCATACAAATAATTAAAGATTAAATTTAGACTTTAGATATTTTATTAAGTCAAATCAAATGCCAGCTTAGTCTCGAAAGTGTTTATCTATAGTTCTAGCTTCCTATTATTAACTCATCATGTCTCATTAGTCAATATGATATCGACTACAAGCATCATGCACCATAATATATCAACTTGTATAGTTTTTGTTAATTAATTCATTACTAATGCAAAAAGTTAACGACTTATTGTCAAGGGTGTCATCGGGTTGGGTTGACTTGCGGGTCCTCGGGCCGGGCCAGCCCTAGACCTGATATCGGGTCAGCCAATTTGACTTGTGGGCTAAAGATGAACATGTTTCGGGTCGACGGCGGGCCGATGCAAATTCCTCTCCTCGCTTGGCAATAGGGCTTCGTGTTTGCTATGGCTCTACGATGTCATTGTTGTCCCAATGCCAATTCCTCTCCAGCCTCCACCGCATGTTCAAGAATGAGCGCCGCACCGTGGCGACGAGGACAGTCTCATCGCCCACTACAACCTGACTGATCCTCTGTTTCATTTCCCGATTTCGTAGCCGATTTATTGTTTCGTCTTATTGCCGTTACAAGGAAAAACTGAACCCTTCTACGTGTTGGTTCCATTCTGTTGATACTTGTCATCATGTCTCGTTGCCCCTCCTTTCTCGGCCTTCTGAGGCTAATTCTTGTCGTTATGCAGTCATGGACATCATATTTCTTGATTCGCCTGTTGGCGTTGGTTATTCATATTCCAACACCTCTGACAATCTGCTGAGAAATGGAGATAAGAGAACTGGTAAGGCTAGAATCTGTATCCGCCCCTCATTCCACTGAATAGTTATTTTCTTTCAGAATTCCACAATTAATGTGAAATCTTTCTAATTTCTCTATTCGAATTCGCAGCTGAGGATTCATTAATGTTTCTCAAGGAATGGTTCAAAGTATTCCCCCAGTACAGCTGCAGGGATTTCAACCTCACCGGAGAAAGCTACGCAGGACCGTTTGATAACTTCGCCTCTCTCCTCCTCTTGCTTTCTCTTCACTTTGGCTGCATATTAGATTTTTCCCTTCATTTGGGTTGACTACCAGCTGTTCTTGCCGCTGTACACTACGTACCTCAATTGGCGCAAGCAACTGTAAGATCTCAAAAGCTGACAGGGAAGAACTCCATAAATCTGAAAGGATATATGGTATGAGGTGTTGGCTCTTTCCCCCATTTGAGTGCTAGAGAAAGATCACATTTTTTTTCTTGTTTCTCAGGGAAGAACACTAAATTGTAAGTCTTTTGCAGGTGGGAAATGCTCTTACTGATGACTTCCATGGCCACTATGGGGTATTCCAGTTTTTGTGGTCTGCCGGTTTCATGTCTGATGAGACATACAGGATGCTCAACATTTTTTGTTGTTTCAATGTCCTTGCTTGTTGCTAATCAACTCATATAGGTTCGTTCCATCTTGTTTTGTCAACAGTGACAAAATCTACATGGTAAATTGTACTGTTTGCTGGAGCCTAGAGTACTGCTTCATGTATTAGAAAAAGGAACATTTGTTAAAGAAGGGAACTGAGGTGGTCTGCTTCAAACCTCACCAACTCTTGTGGGCTATCTGCTTGTAAACAGACGAGCCAACCAAGAAATTTCTCTATCATGATTCAATTTTGGTTGTCATCTTGCCAACTGCCTGCCTTAGGAGTTGAATTCAATCACAGCTGGTTTACTAAGGTCTATTAAGAATTGACCATGTCTCAGTAGCTTGAGGGTCCTTTTTCTTTCAAGTGGGTCACTACTCCTTGTCCGTTTGCTGTCTTCTGTCCTAAAAGTTTACATGGGTTAAATCTTTAATTTATATATTAGAAATATCAGGCCGGGCCGGATCACAAATTTAAATTTTATGCGGGCTGGGACAAAAACATAATGCAGGCCGGGCCAGGCTGGGCCATTATATTTTCAATTGGGCCTATATTGGGCTGGCTTCGGGCCCAGCCCATTGACACCCCTACTTATTGTAGAGATGTAGGTCAATTGAAACAGAAAACTCACTTGTTTCTCCTCCAATTTTGCATACATTGGTAGCTGCTTCATCGCACATTCTTTATCACTTGTATATACTTAATAGACACTATCTAACACTTCTATATACTTTTCTATATATCTTTCTTTATGTCTCGATTTTTCTCTGTCAAGTTTTTAATGAGAAAGATAACTTTCATTGTAAATCAACCAAGTATAAATCCAAAGAGCTTAGCTGAAATGTTTGCACAAACCTCTAACTTTTCATGCCCTTCATAAATAGGCTCGTAACTTTTCTCATTTCCCAATGTTACTAACTCAATCCATAAATGCTTCAGCCCCTTCGACCGGGTAACAGTCCCATAGTTCTCAAGGCGACAAGGCATCCAAAGCGTTGAAGGGTGTCAATTCCGCTTAGGCGACGAGACAGCCGCTTAGACGTCACCTAAGCGGTCAATGCGGTAACATTGGATATATATATACATATTACATACATATATATACATATGCATAATTGCATATACATATACACAATCATATATATAATTAGATGTTAATATTATATACGTATATTAATACATACGTGCAAATATATATTTATAAATATAATTATACTTATATGTTATAATTGAATATGTATATTTTTGTGTTCATACATTTAAATGTGATTTTATTTATGTAATTATGTATACATATGTATATATTTATTTTTAAAAATAATTAATTTTGATAAACTTGATGTGTGAGAGATAGAGAAGAGAGTTAAAATAGATTTTAATAAATTTTAAGTATATAACATATATTTATAATTATAAATCTTATATATATGTGATAACATAAGTGATAGTAAAATATATTAATATGTTTACACTGTTAGAAATAGACGATTGAGATTCGCAGATTGACCTGCCCAGGGGAGGTCTGATGTTAAGTTGCAGATCTCCCCTATTTGGGTCCACCAGGTCCACAATTGGATCCCTATTGTTTGTCTTCCCGACCTGAACTGTGCAGGGAAGATGCCGGAGGAGCTGCAGACACACCGGAGGCAGCAGGGGCTATCACTGAGCAGTATGGACTGTCTAGGCAGCGAGGGGCTGTGTCGTGGCTCACCTCACCTCCATGCACAGGTAGTCGCCTTTACCACCTTTGATAACATTGTTTGCAGAATGTCGCCATAAAATCAACTTTGCATGTTTTACATTAAGCACAAAGATTCCAAGAAAAAGCATAAATTGGCATAGAATAAAGTAATAAATACAGAAGAAGTTAATAGTGAACAAATCGAAATGGTGGATGGAAGGGCATCAAGTTGAAAACATAATCACCTTCAAGATCAGATAAACAATAATCATGCTGAAATACTATCTGTATCTTGCTTCCTTGATACTGCCAAGTTTCTTCTTTAGCAACTCTGGCAGAGAGAATCCACAAGTTTGCATTGCACCAATCATCCTCTCTGCTTCGTCGACAAATTTACCTGATATAAGCCCATCAATGACCGTTTCAAACTGTTCTGCACTCAAAAGTTCTTTCTTCTCCTCAAGTCTCTTAAGATACCTCCCTGATTTATTCTTCATGCATGCTCTTGCATACATACTACACAAACTGACATTAACATGGAATGGAGCATCTCCCAACTCTCTAATTTTATCCAGAAGCTGCTCGACCTCATCTACTAGGAGTAATTTCCCCAGCCAGTCAACAAGAACAGAATATGTAGCAATACCAGGTTGAAATCTATCCTTCTCGAGATTCAGAAGCAGATCCAAGGCCTTGTCCAGAAGATTATTCTTTTCATACACTGCAATCATACAAGCAACACACCGATCATCTGGCTTGTGGCCTGCCTTCAGTATAAAATCAAAACTATTGCGAGCTTGATTAGGATCACCAGCATTTCCGTATGCTTCTAGAAGTAATGTGCAGGCCTCTAAATTTGGCTGAATACCACTAAACTGCATATTGTTAAACATCCTTTGTGCGGCATCAACTAGCCCATGTCGAGCACATGACTGGAGCAATACCATGTACATCTCTAGAGTAGGTTTGATATCCATTGCCTCCATTTTTCTTAACAAAGCTTCTGCAGGCTTGGGACGGCCAGCATTGACATAGGCCACAATCATAGACTTGTATGTTTCTACATCTGGCTGGAAACCTTGGGCTGTAAGGCTTTCAAATGCTTTTTCTGCACGGTCAAGAATGCCAGCACTGCAATACATATGAAGCATGATGAGTAACACCCTGATATCAGGGTTGATGCCCTTTTGAATCATTTTCTGATAGATTCTTTCAACATCTTCAACACGACTGGACTTCGCATATGCATCCATAAGCTTTGAATAATCGCCAGTGGCTGCTTGGAAAGATTCCTCGTCAAAAACTAGTTCAGCAACCTGTGGTGAGAAGCCAAAGATGCTGATGACATTAGTAAATGCTCAAGCATGACAAGAAAAAGAGAAATCCACAGATCGCATGCTTGCTTAAAAATGAGCAAAAAGGCAGACTAGTCATGATATATACTATTTACATTAAATGTTTGCTACGTTAAAATTTCTGCTTGACACAATCACCAGTGCCACTAAATAGCCACAAGTTACAGTAGCAGTTTACCACATCCAAAAAACAAACTACTAGTCACAACGTGGACCTGAGTTCAGACCAACTAAATATCACCACATATAAATATAGTAATTGAATTATCTGAGCACATCCACACACTTGATAAAAATATGATGTACTAGGGGATCTTAGAAAGCAAAGGAAAAAAAGAAAAAGAAAAAGGCAGCTAAATAGGGCATTCGTAGAGGTGGATGCAATCCTGATGCACCTCAAGAGCCCTTCAAGATATGCCTATCCTCAAAATAAATAGGATAACATGAGATCTGGTCCATGATGAAACATATGGAAAAAAGAGAGGAAAGAATGCTCCATGAGCATCATGCAAATCCTAAAACTCGGAGTGAGACAATCACGCATCTTGACACAGAACACTATTGATATCCATCAAAAAAATGCTATTTTTAGCTTAATCTTCTACCTCATAAGAAAATGATGTTTTTTCGTATTTCAGAATAGCATGAGCATCTTAGCATTTGCTAATCCACACTTTTTCATGGGAAGAGCAAGTTATTAAGTTTGTAACCATGACCAACCAAATTAGATATTTCACGGCATTTAAGTCATCAAAAGCAGATAGCCATATTCCACTGAAAAGCCATTACTAGAAAGTTTCATGTCCAGAGCTCGGAGAATTAGAACCTGACCTTGAAATACATGGCAGGATTGTTCTCGTTTATCCTCTCTAGTAGTGCAAGCCAATCTGCCTTTTTTGGTCGCAAAATTTCAGCCCAATTCGCCAACAAGGGATGTGGATCCTCCTCTTCTTTCAGATTAAGAATCTTCTCAGTCACCATCTTGCACTTACCCATGATGGGTTGAGGCGCCTCCATAGTAGTTCGCCTCTCAGCTGCGTAGATACCGTCCGCCACTTCTTCCCACTTATGGTCGGACAAATCAAGACCATGGATCTTGTACTTGAGCTTTCCTTTCCTCTGTGGTAAGGCCTTCAGCGTAGGCTTCTCGGTCTCCTCCGTAGGCTTCTCGGTCTCCTCCACATGTTTACCCCCCTCGTCAACAATGTTGGAGGCAGCGACATCAGCACTCTCACGCTTCGAGAGCTCTTCAAGCCGATAATCCTCCTCCTTAATCCGTTCCAAGTTCCGGTAGAATTCGCTCTCTTCCAGTTTCTCGTAAGCCCACTTAAATCTCAGTTCCCGGAGCATGTCCCCACGGATGCCGCTTTCGCTGGCAAAGCGACACATTTCCTTAACATCGCCGCAATGAAGGAACTTCCTCATCTCCGCCCTCCTCCGCGTTCTCCTCGTCTCCTCGTACGCCGCCTTGCTCACCTCCAACACCTCTTTCCAAAGATCAGGGCTGAGATCGGCATCGGTATCGGAGATTCCCCTGGAAGGGAGCACCCCCCCGCCCTCTTCCATCTCCGACACCACCTTCTGAGCGACAATGAGAAGCATGCCGTCCAGCGTCTCCTTGTCACTGTCGGGAAAGGCATCAACGAGTTTCGGCCGCATCATCCACACGAAACGAGAAAGGAACTCGTTCATGGGGCCGTCTTCGTCCTCTCCCTCCTCCGGGGCCGTCTCCACCACTCTCCCATCTTGGGTGATACCCGTGGCGAGGTCGCCCGGCAGGGGCTTGGGAACGTCCTGGGGAGCGACGTGGACGCCTCTGCGGGGGGAGAGGAGGCCTGCAGCGGCTGCCACGGAGCTGGGATCGGCGGGGCAGACAGTCGCCGAGAAGAAGGACGCGATAGGGGACAACGGGCGCGAGAGGTGAACGGTCGAGGCTCGCGACAGCTTGGGAACGGAAGCAGAAGCAAAAAAGGCACGCTTGGAGAAGAAGCGTCTCATGGCTATGGCGATGAGAGGTAGCTCCTCCCCAAGCTCCCGCTTAAAACCCTAAAACCGGAAGAGCAGCTGGCGAGGAGCTCGAGGTGGAGACTGGATGGAACCTGAATCGGGGACTCGTCGCCGGAGACGAGCGACACCCTCGTTACGGAGGGAAAGCAGCCGTCGGCCCGTCGCCGGAGACGACAGAATGGGGGAGACTAGACTAGGGTTCTGAAGGTTAGTCGGTCAGGCTTTACAGGATGTGCAGCCGGTTTTCCTTTAAGTGTCCTTTAACGCCACACCACTTGTTATTATTCTCAAGCGTTCAAAAAATAAATAAAGAAAATTTTTAATTATATATCTATTTTAGAAAACAACTTTAACATTACGTTGATGATCAATGTTGGTTTTGAACTTTTTCGTAACCTTCGATCTTTCATTTTTTTTACTAGACTCGTCATTTCTTTATATTATATACTTGAAAGCATGAGCGGAGATCATCTGTTAAATATAGCTATATATTAATATATACCTTAATAATATATTTCTTTAGTGAAATCTTAAAACTTATCAGACGTCTTAAGTAGAGAAGTGTATGATGGGATATTTTAAAAAATATTAAAAAATGAACTTTTAAAGTTAAACTCTGAGCGAAGATTACGAGATATTTCAAAATCATACGGAACGTTAAAATGATATTGGAAAGAGTTCGGATCGCCTCAGTTCCCTGGTGGAGGGGACTCCCGCAGTCCCCAACCGGAGAGCGCCACGTCGACGGTGGCGTAATGTGCCACCACGGACCGACGGAGCCACTGCCGGATAACGGAAGTGCGGAGATGGAGAACGTCGTCGAACGGCCGTCGACGGAGGGGGAGGGCCGTGAAGCCGTCGTTTCCGAAACGTCACCTCAGTCATTAATGCCTGTTCACGGCGCTCGACACAAGCTTAAAGAATATTATTTTTATTATTTGAACTCGCGTGACGGTTGACGGTCACGCGGTAGGGTCTCCCACGAGGCTCTGTGACACCACCGATGGAACACTCTGCAGTGGGAGACAAACCACTCGGCGGCCGACTAGGTCGTGTCCCCGTAGTGCGCCACACACGAAATTGAGCGTTTTTCTAGACGCTCGGTAGTGATACATAGACGGCTCCCGGTATCGCGGCTTCGGACGACGGCCTCGGTAGCGTTTGTCTAGACGCCCGGAGTGATACAACGTCGACTCTGGCAGCGCGCTCGCAGCAACCGCTCGGTCGCGTCCTTGTAGACGCCCGGAAGTGATCCAGCGTCGACTCGGTAGCACGGCTTTAGACGACGGCTCGGTAGCGTTCTTGTACACGCTCGGTAGTGATACAACGTCGACTCGGTAGCGCGGCTTGCACCACCGCCGAGTAGCGTTTGTCTACACGATCGGTAGTGAGAAGACGTCGACTCGGTAGCGCGGCTTCGTACCACCGCTCGGTAGCGTTTGTCTAGACGCTCGGCAGCGTGTCAAGAAGGGGTTCAAAGGACGCGGCCTCGACAACCGCTCGGTAGGGTTTCTATCATACTCGGTAGCGGCTCGTCAAACCGCTCGGTAGCGACGGTCAGAGTTCGGTAGCGACTCGGTAGGGCTTCTTCCATATTCGGTAGCGGCTCCTCGACTCGGTAGCGCGGCTTCAGACGACGGCTCGGTAGCGTTTGTCTACACGCTCGGTAGTGAGAAGACGTCGACTCGGTAGCGCGTTCGCACAACCGCTTCGGTAGCGTTTGTTCAGACGCTCGGTAGTGATACAACGTCGACTCCCAGTGCGCGGCTGTGACAACCGCTCGGTAGCGTTTGTCTACACGATCGGTAGTGATACATAGACGGCTCGATTGCGACTATTTCAGCTTCTCGGCAATGCGTGCGTGCGGCTATTAAAAATTTTTGACAAATGGAAATGGCGGGACAGAAATGATGCATGCCTCCGTGGTTGTCTGAAGCCCTTAGGCTCAGTAGCGAGCTACTCAGGCGGTAAAATAAATTTTAAAACTTTGAAAAATGGATAAGCGGGAAATGAAAGCAACTGATAAGACGGTAGCGGCTTGTCGGAGGCCCGGTAGCGTGTCAAGAAGGGTTCGGTGACGCGGCCTCGACAACCGCTCGGTAGGGTTTCTATCATACTCGGTAGCGGCTCGTCAAACCGCTCGGTAGCGACGGTCAGAGTTCGGTAGCGACTCGGTAGGGCTACTCGGTAGCATACAAACCGTGCTCTCCTTACAATTCCTTGCTTATCCTTTTTTAAGTTTTCTCTTCTGACACTAAAACCAACATGTTTCGCATATTCAATATATGAAAGATAAGCATCATCAACGGTCGTAAACATCGACTCATGGGATAGACCCGGTGTAATTGTTCCTGTAAGTTCATGCCCTTCCGACTTCCCACAGTTCCCTAAACTCGGCCATCACGCCGATGTAATGTGGGTCATTCATTAACCCGGGAGACGTTCGCCGTACATGTTGACAACGTACGTGTTCGCTTGTTCCCTATACATATCAACCGGTGTTATAATGTTTTCACGCATGTCCACCGAACTCGCACAATGGCATGCAAAGACGAAAAGAGTGGTTCACAAAAACTAGGAAACATGAGAAGTTACTAGCAAACGTTCAACATGGGAACAAACTAGCAAACAAAGCTTAAACTCTCTTCGGCCTCAAAGAAGAACAATGAAGTGGATAAGAATCGCTGAAGACGTGCGCCAAAACATGTTAAGAACACGTACCGAAAGGTGAGATGTCTCGAGGTGAAAGCGGGGGATGCACTTGGTCTGCTTCTGACCTCGCCGGATATGCTGTTCGTCGCACTCGCCTGGAGACGCCGGAGATGTCAGCCGCCAACCCGAGAAGTGCTTGTTCTTCGCTGTGCTTCAATGGGGAGTTTCTAGTCCTTTTTAGTCTTTCTCACGGATGAGGAAGGGAGAAGCATCATTGCGCGGTTTAATGACGATGTAAAATGTCTGACAAAATAGCCTGACGCCGATTCGGCTTCACACGTCTACCGTATCGGTGACCTCGGTCGAGGAGCCGCTACCGAATATGGAAGAAGCCCTACCGAGTCGCTACCGAACTCTGACCGTCGCTACCGAGCGGTTTGACGAGCCTCTACCGAGTATGATAGAAACCCTACCGAGCGGTTGTCGAGGCCGCGTCACCGAAACCCTTCTTGACACGCTACCGGGCCTCCGACAAGCCGCTACCGTCTTATCAGTTGCTTTCCTTTCCCGCTTATCCATTTTTCAAAGTTTTAAAATTTATTTTACCGCCCGAGTAGCTCGGCCATCGAGCCTAAGGGCTTTGAGACAACCACGGAGGCATGCATCATTTCCCGTCCCGCCATTTCCATTTTGTCAAAATTTTTAATAGCCGCACCGCACTGCCGGCCGCCGGGGACTGAAATAGTCGCAACCGAGCCCTGTATGTATCACTACCGATCGCGTAGACAAACGCTACCGAGCGGTTGTCTGAAGCCGCGCTACCGTGTCGACCTTGTATCACTACCGAGCGCCCAGACAAACGCCACCGAGCCGTTGTCTGAAGCCGCGCTACCGAGTCGACGTCTTCTCACTACCGAGCGTGTAGACAAACACTTCCGAGCCGTCGTCTGCAGCCGCGCTCCCGAGTCGACGAGCCGCTACCGAATATGGAAGAAGCCCTACCGAGTCGCTACCGAACTCTGACCGTCGCTACCGAGCGGTTTGACGAGCCGCTACCGAGTATGATAGAAACCCTATCGAGCGGTTGTCGAGGCCGCGTCACCGAACCCTTCTTGACACGCTACCGAGCGTCTAGACAAACGCTACCGAGCGGTGGTCTGAAGCCGCGCTACCGAGTCGACGTCTTCTCACTACCGATCGTGTAGACAAACGCTACCGAGCGGTGGGCCGCCGCGCTACCGAGTCGACGTCTTCTCACTACCGATCGTGTAGACAAACGCTACCGAGCGGTTGTCCCCGCGCTACCGAGTCGACGTTATATCACTACCGAGCGTCTACAAGAACGCCTACCGAGCCGTCGTCCAAGCCGCGCTACCGAGTCGACGTTGTATCACTACCGAGCGTCTACAAGAACGCTACCGAGCGGTTGTCCGAAGCCGCGCTTACCGAGTCGACGTTGTATCACTACCGAGCGTCTAGACAAACGCTACCGAGCCGTCGTCTGAAGCCGCGATACCGAGCCGTCTATGTATCACTACCGAGCGTCTAGAAAAACGCTCAATTTCCGTGTGTGGCGCACTACCGAGACTCCGACCTAGTCGCCGCCGAGTGGTTTGTCTCCCACCACCGAGTGTTCCAATCGGGTGTACCGAGCCTCGTGGGAGACCCTACCGCGTGACCGTCAACCGTCACCGAGTTCAAATAATAAAAATAATATTCTTTAAGCTTGTGTCGAGCGCCGTGAACAGGCATTAATGACTGAGGTGACGTTTCGGAAACGACGGCTTCACGGCCCTCCCCCTCCGTCGACGGCCGTTCGACGACGTTCTCCGTCTCCGCACTTCCGTTATCCGACAGTGGCTCCGTCGGTCCGTGGTGGCACATTACGCCACCGTCGACGTGGCGCGCTCCGGTTGGGGACTGCGGGAGTCCCCTCCACCCGGGAACTGAGGCGATCCGAACTCTATTGGAAACGGACCTACGTCTACCATGTAAGCCGGATTTAGCGTTGATTTCCTTTATATTTGGTATACAGAGTGACGGTGGAAGTCTGACTGTTTGATAAATATAGACCGCACATAGGTCTCTCAAATTTACATGAAAATCAAGAAAAAAGAATATAGTACCGCAATCAATGTGATATTCGATGGACCCTCAACGAAACTTGTATATTTCGTTCAGTCATACGTTTGGATATTTAGATCGTTCAATTCAAACATGTGACTCAAACTCTTATATATTATTAAACCCTCTTTAAATTTCAAAGTTGTGTTATATAATTTTCATTTTACCGTCGATCGCGCTCGGTATGAGAGACGTATATTTAACATATATGCCGATCGCCTTTGGCGCGGTTGGCGTGTCCTGCTGTTATGGGGAGCGGCAGACGGGATTCGAAGGCCACCAGAATCCATTCTCCCCCTGGGAGGGAAGATTACCAGTGGGGATCGAGTCCGCAGAGGGCATCAATCCCTCGTCACGCACTTTGTGTTGCCTCTAGGCTAGCGTGTTAAAAAAACACACATACATACATGATGTAACTTTGGATAAAATGTTAAACCAATCAATATATAACGTCGCAATCAATCTAAACATATTTCACTTCGACACCCGATCCGAAAATATAATAAGAGATTAAATTGAAAGAACAGATAACGTACTTCATCGAGAATCAGTTGAAGATTGATGATCTCACAAAAAAATGTTGTTGATTAGCATGATTATTATATCGACTCGGTTAATTTAGTAGATCATTATAACATATCTGTATATTAGATTAATATATCTGGCCCACCTGATCTGTTCTCTGATCTCTAATTAAGTTGGAGTTCTGCCCTTGTAGATGTTTTGGTAAACCGTCCGACCCTTTTTTTCACAACTTTATTTTATTTGATCATCTGGTAAAAAAAAATCTAAATCAATGCATGAACACACACAGACACTGACCTTTTATAAATTTACTCAATTTCAAATGACTTATCATAACTCTCCGTCTGCAGGTATAAGATGATTCTGAGATATATATCGATACCGTTATTGACCAGTGGGTCCGATAGTATCGGTTCTGTGCTTTTCTGTCGGATCTGATCCAAATAAGATTGATGGACTCATCCCTCTCTTTATTATAATTGTTCAGATCAAATCGAACTAAAAAACCAAAATCAAATATTTATTTAAATTTCTATTACTAATTTCCATATATCATGTTACGATAAGAATAAATTTGCTATAAGTGTTTTAACACAAAAATAATGGAAAATATAAATATGCACACTAAGTTTTAACAGAGTATCATTTATATATTGACATTTTTTTTCCAGAGCGATATGTTATTACGAAAATAGCAAAAAGTATCTTTAGACGGCTGTTCGTTGGGGACTTAAAAATAGGTTTAAGTTCGGTGTAAGACCGACGTTTGACTTCTCTCGTGCTTCTCACCGTACGGTCTCGTCTGGATACAATATCCGCTCTCGCTACCTCGTCGGGCGGAGTCGGAGTCTCCGTCCAGCATCCCGTCGTCCCGCTTCCCCCCCGAACGCCGGAGGGTAGAGCCGTCTTGCTCCGATCCCGCCCTCGGTACTGCGTCGGCGGATGTCATCCTCCGTCGTCTTCGGTCGGCCGTCGCCATCGACAGCTTGGAGCCTTACGCGAAGGAGACGGGAACGAGGGAGGTAAGCGCCTGGTTTCCCTTCGTCCCTGCGCTCATCTCTCCGTTGTTACTCAAACCTTCTATTCTCTCCCCGGCATGGTTCAGGGCCGAAAGCCGCCTCCTCCCGCGGCGGCACGAGGTTGATGTTGCTCCGATTTTTGCATATGCGGTGACGGTGATTGCCGGTAGCCACGTATGCTTGTCAGATCGACCGTTTCTCTTGTAATGGCGAAATTTCTCTGTCGTCGCCCATATGTAGTAAGGATCGGCTGCAGATGCTTAAGTTGCGGCTAACTGTTACTCCGTACACACATATTAGAATCTTTATGTTTGAGATAAATGCTCGACTGCTCAAAACTGCGGCCACTCGCACAAAATTTCGGTTAGTTTCAGGCCTTGGTATGTACTGCGAATGCTCCTCTGAGTTACAGCAGTAGAGGAAATGAAGAGAATGCAAGGATGGTGAAGATAGACGAATATTGATCGTTCCCACTTCTGAGTGCCAGCACTTCTCTCATACAATTAAATTCTTTTCATATTCAGACGACATGCACACACACATATATTCTCATTGCTACACATGTCTAGGTTTTATCTCTAGGAGAGGAGTCAGGAGTCCTTCCGGTGTCAGTCGAGTTACATCATGGATCCACTCTAAGTGGATACAATTTTGTCATTGTAATGGATGAAATAACTAAATATATAGGAGAGTTTACCTTAATGTACGATGTTCATATATGATATTGTCCTGATTGACAAGACTCAAGCAGGTATCAACAAGAAACTTGAATGATGGAGACCCAAGTTAGAAGTTAAGGGGTTCAAAATCAACAGGATGAAGACAAAGTATATGCACTTCATATTTAGTGAAATCCTAGAGGTTGAAGAGGTTGACGTAGCTTTGTATGAAAAGGTCATAATTTAAATACTTGAGTTTAATCTTACGTATAGATAGGAAATGTGACGAAAATGTCAACCACAGAATTAAAGTAAGATGATTGAAATGGAGATAGGAAACGGGGATCCTTTGCGATCGTAAAATCTCTTTAAAATTGAAAGAAAAATTATATCACACAACTATAAGACCCGTTATGTTTTACGGTAGTGATTGTTGGGCAATTAATCAGAATTATATTTCCAAATTGAGTATAGCCAAAATATTGATGTTACGATGGATGCGTGGTCACACACCAGTACACATGATTTGAAACGAGTGTATTATGAATAAAGTGAGAGTTGCGAGAATCAATGAAAAAGAGAGAAGTTTTCGTTGGTTTGGGCATATCAGGTGGCACCCTCTAGAGGTGCTTGTCAGACAAGTCAAGGCCCTGATATTGCCGGCGTAGAAGAAGCGGAGAGGTAAGCCCAAGTTAACTTGGCGTATGCGAATCCAATATGATTTGGAAGAGTTAGGCATATGGGAGGAGTTAGTGAAAGACTAGGCATATGCGGTCACGGTCACCTAGGCAACGAGAGCCGGAGCAAGGCGATTTTGCCTTGCCACGTAGCCTAGGCAATCGAGGTCGTTACCTCTAGAGGTGCTTGTCAGACAAGTCAAGGCCCTGATATTGCCGGCGTAGAAGAAGCGGAGAGGTAAGCCCAAGTTAACTTGGCGTATGAGAATCCAATATGATTTGGAAGAGTTAGGCATATGGGAGGAGTTAGTGAAAGACTAGGCATATGCGGTCACGGTCACCTAGGCAACGAGAGCCGGAGCAAGGCGATTTTGCCTTGCCACGTAGCCTAGGCAATCGAGGTCGTTACCTCTGTTAACATAGCCTCAAGTTACTTCAAATCTAGTGTCTCTAACTTTATTGCATCCACAATCAACTATAATAAGATTTGAGGAATTAGAATAACAATGATAAGGAATGAGCTGAAATAAAATGAGATTATATGAAAATTTAATTACTTCATTTGAAAACTTCCTATTACTTCACTGGAATGCCAATATGCTTTATGGCTTCTCAAACATTGGAAGTAGTGTGAATTTTGTTTCATGTCTCTAGATTATACACCTTATTAGAAGATACCACAAAATGGATCCTCTTCCCAAGGGTTCAGACTTCAGATGATCCCAAGCAAACCGCAAGTCATGGTCCTTTTTTTGGAGATGGCACCAAGATAGAACACCACAATTGATTAATACCAAGTAAACAAACTACAATTGCTATACCTCCAATTTCTGGTGAGAAACCTCCTCCAGTTTGAGTCTTTGATCCTGTATGTAGAACCTCAGGTTGGCAAAGTACCATTGTTTCACCAGGAGAATGGCCCAGTGGAGAATCTATTTCTGATCCTCCTGGTTGAAGACCTTGAGGTTTCTTTCCCTGATTCCCTCTGTATCTGTCACAGATGGGATAGCCATTAGGCAAAGCTCCCATACCACTTGCCATACTTTTCTTCCTTCCATGAGTTCAACATCTGCCACTCCGTCAGTTGTAAAACATCACTTTGCCTAATGACTACTCTCCCTTGGATTCAGCATCTGCCAGTCCATTATTACTTGTAAGACATCACATTCTGCTGATTCCAGGATGTTGTCATACCTGAAAATAATACTTTCCACAGTGGAATGATTCCATTTTGAACGAATGTGATATGCATCTTTCTTGAAACAGTTACAGAAGTTGCAATGACTGTATTGCCTGCCCATCCATTTGAGTCTGTCCAAGGTCGGAAATCTGCCTCATGCAAGTTTTCTTAGGAAAATCCTAATCTTAATGGCAAATTCTTTTTCCGGACTGCATTTTCACAAGCATTTGCTACTGATTTGGTTGAGAACTTCCTTTATTTTTTCATCTCTAGAACCTTCTATCTTATATGCTAGTACTTCTGAAATAAATTTGTTTTAATATAAATGACAGTTTTAAGGACTCCTCAATTTTGACTTCATTAATATTTCTCTAGAATGAGGTCCTTTAGCCTCCTTCCCTCTCAAACATCTTAAATCATTGGAGGAAATCCCAGCATTTGGAGATGTCATTCTGTATGTTAAAGAGGATGCCTATTTCTATTGCTTTTCATATTTCATTTTTTCAGTGTCAGCTAAAATACTTTTGTCTTGCACATCCACCATCCACAACCATTTGACCAGGAGAGCCTTGTCTATTCTCTTGAAGAAATGGCAGACAATTCCCCATGCTAAAGCATACAACTGTGCTTTCATTGCCGCCCCCCCTCCAAAAATAAAAATAAAAATAAAAATGCAGCATGTAGCCTCTTATCTTTTTTTGAATGGTAACTGCAATCCTGAAAATGAAGTTGTTGAAGTTCACTTTAAGTAATCATAACTAAGGTTTCCAGATTCATCACTTTATCCACTTTGCAAGGATTTCCAAATGACGATCAGATGGCCCGCTCGGCTGATCTAAGGGAAGACCATCAGCTCTTTCAAAGATTGATAAAACACCAAAACATTAAAAAGGAAAAAACTAATAAAAATATACCCACTGGCGATGTCAGACTGATCTGACATGGATCAGGATTGGATCGATTTGGAATCAGCCAATCCCGGTAGATTTGGCCGAACATAGTCCGATACTTCTTGGATTGGGCTCCCCTTAGGTTGAGTCAGCAGGTGCTAATCCCACTTTGGATTGACCAATCATGTTCGAACAACTTAGTTTGCCCATGGCAATATGTCAAAATGTAAGCACCCTCAATTTGATTTTGCCAGAGTCTGACTCTACATCATGTTCAAAATGTGCCCAAAAAGGAATTTGGAAATTGGGTTCCCCCTCTCTTTAGAACTTGCAAGCTGTTGAAGAAACCAAAAGGGATTGCATTAATCTGGTTATAGAGTCCCGACAGTTTACATGCTACGCTTAATAATATTATCCATCTACCTTAGGAATTCATCAGAGTCAAGAGTTGACATATGCACATCCATTTTAACTTTGTCATAAGCTTTGTCAAGTTGAAGGCTGCCCTTCCTCCCTACTGAATAGAGGTAAGTGTTTTAGAATTTTTATCATAAATAAGCATCTTGTGAATAAATACAAATCTATTTTGATCAATGATAAATCTTTTATTTCTAATTAGATAGGATGAGTTTAAATTCAGTTTATGGTCATTTGTACCTAATTAACAAGTATAAGGGAAAAAACTTGTAGTGATTGATAACATGTAGTAATCAAGATTCAGATATCATGGCATGATGTATGTGAGTGGAGTAGGTAGAATTTACGGTGGGGAAAGTAAATTGAACTGAACTATATGTAGTTTTTTTTGGGTCACATGAACTATATGATGTAGTTGGCATGGAAAAATAACTAGAATGGCTCTCTAATAAAAGGGCTTTTGACAACTGCCTCGAGAATCCATCTGATATTCTTCATCTGGCCGGCGTTTCTGTTAAGGATTCATTTTTCTCGCATACTGGAAGGGCTCCCAGTGACTCCTTTTTTCAGGAGAGATTCTTTACCTGGTGACAATGATCGTTGGATTGGAATCGGTATTTGGATCAATGGTGCTGATTCGATCCAGAGCGGATTGGATTGGCTGATTCTGGCCAATTTTTTGGGAGGAAGACCAATCCGAATTGGTTCTTAAAAACTCTAAAAAAAAACCACAAACTATGGGCATAGATCGGATTCTAATCTGATTTAGGCCCTTTGGGGCAGTATCGGCCACTGTGGTGGTTTTCCCCGCCCTATAGGGACCTGGACCTGATATAATCCGATCTGGCGACTTAATCCCTTACTGGATCCCCCGATATAACTCATCAGGTAACCTATCCGTCTTATAGGACAGGGAGGAGTGCTGCGGTGGTGGTGGAGGACTAGATTCCTGCGATGAATTGCCAGAATTGGCCTGGAATCGGCCGATTTGATCGATTCTGGCATTGATCCAGCCTGATTTAACCGATTTTGGTTGATTTTAGTGGGAGTTCGGATTAGATCAGTCCTCAAGATGAAAATCAGATCGAGACCAATTGATCTGATCCCGATTCTATCTAGCCAATTTTGCAATCAATGCCATGGCTCTCTAAGACATATTATCACCATAACAATTAGTAATTCCATTATATAGCTGTATCTATGGAAACAGTTTCATAGCATGCCATCTTTGTTTAGCGTGACTAAAGAATGTTTCTGATAGTAGCTCTAGACTTTTCATCCTTGTGTTTTTTCTATCAAGAGAGAAGGAAGCTTTTTTCCAGAAGTGGATTTTTCTTAGACCTGATTTTGAAGCATTTGCTATCCTCTGGCAGGTTCAGTGTTCACCCTTGAATTTGTTGTTTGTCAGAAGATTCTCTTTTCTATCATTCTGCCCATGCATGGGTCTTACATGTGGAGCCTGTCAATCTCCAATACCTTGTGTACTATTCTAGTTTGGTTGTAAGAAGGAAGAGATGCTTCATACGCCAGATTGTAGGGGTTATGCACGAGCATTTCTTGTCAGCAATTCTTTTGGGAAAGTTGTTAATAGACAAGCTCGCAAGAAAAACAGACAGTGTAAATCTGTCAAGAAGTTCCCCTCTATGCTTTTGAAAAATAGTGTTTTATCAAACATTTCATCTTGTCTGATTTGTAATGGTTCAAATTTCCTTCTCCGTAATGCACTGGTTAATGGTACTCTGACTGTCAGTAAGCCTGTGAAAAGTAATTTAAAGAAGACTAGAAAGAAAGGAAAGCAACACAGAAAATTGTTACACTGGAGGGGTTCTGTTGGTTCAGGAAACATTCGTGAAGACAGTTTCTGCAAATCCACGGTCATCAATAGTCAATCTTCGTTTGAAGAGATTACTAAGGATGAAGTATCTTGTCAAGCATTATCAAACAACTTGCTGGAAAATTTCTGTTTCACAGAGAAAAATGACATTGAAGAGAATAATATTCATGTCACTACACTATCTGATAAAATTGACATATCTGAAAAATTGGCTGTGTCAACTGATGATCTTTCTCGAGAAGAAAGAGGCTGTAACCAGGCAGAATTAGATGAATACTGCACTGAGAGTAAATTTGTTCATGCAGATATAACTTCAGAACAAGCTGTTTCTCTCTCTTGCAGTAGGAATAGTGTCTATAACCAGGCTATGCCTCCGTACTCTTCATTCAGCAGGAGTATCAGTTTTGTACAAGATGCTGTTGTTGTTAGAGAAACTCCTGATGGCACCGACAGTGACACTGGTGTCTCATTGCACTTATCTACTGAGAAATGTAGCTTGTATAGTCATGGTGAGTCTGTGGTAACCTTCAATAACCCAGATGATCTTGTATCACAATGCATAACCACAAACTCAAGTAAGACCTATCACAAGAAGTCCAATAATTCTCAAGCCTATAACAATTGTTGTTTCTCTGAGGATCCTGCTTTTACATGTCATATTGATGATAGAGCACTCTGCGGCCGTGAGGCCTGTTGCAGCAGTACATCCATTGCTTTCCCCACTGCCAAGAGAGGCAGAAGGGCTAGAAGAATATTTGGATACTGTAACACCCGGCAAAGTTTTGGCAATGTAAAGGCATATTCAAAGACAAGAAAGGATATCAACCATCCTGTCTGGCAGAGAGTTCAAAGGAGTAGCAGTAACGACGAAAGGCTTTACAAGCACATGCATTCAAGTTCTCTCTCTCTGCAAGATGACCTTGTTGGTGAAGTAACTGATAGTAGATTAGAACAATCTGCATCTTTTGAGATGGGAAAAGATGGTGACATGGAACTTGTAAGTAATGGTTCGGCCTCCTTTAAAATGGCGAAACATGTTGTGGATACAACCAAATATTCACCCAATTCCAGTGGGAAGTTGGTAAGCAAAGTTTCTGAGAAGAGAAAAACAAAGTCGATATTGATTCCTAAGCAAGAGCTTAGGAAGAATTTGGATGATGATGATGATAACAATTTAGCTCAAGTAGTGAATAAGAACAATGATTGTGCTGTAGACTTTATTTCCGTTCCTCATACTAACTCTCAAATGTCAGATATTAGTCTTCTGGATAGAGCTAGCAGTGTTCCACTAAAACCATGGGTCAAGGAAAATCTTCGTACTGGCAGAATGACTCCAGCAGTAAATACTTGTAATATGGCTTCAAGCATTAGTACTTACTCTTCTCAAAATGATACCAATTTATTGGCCAAAACATTTGATTGTTTGGATCTGGAGTGTACAGACAAAGAAAACTACGAGGCCATTGTTGCTAAAGTTTGCAAGGATTTGAGTCACAGTATATGCCATATTGCAGATAAAAAAGGTAAAGGGAAGAAACTCAATGATGGATCATTCCATGGTGAATATGCTAAACAGGATAACGGTTCCTTTCCTGTATTACAGAAATGGGTCCCTGTTGGGAAAAAGGAGGATCTTAGATCAAGATTGAAAGGTGTTTCCTCTGAAAGTGATGGTTCCTTCTCCCATGAACTGGGTGATGAGAAAGACAAGTCTTGGTGTAATCCCTACTATATACGAAAGGGTTATATTTCATGTAATTCCCAGTTTACACAAGAAGGTGGTGATCACTGCACTTGTTTTTTTGAGACGGATTTGCATAAGATAAATCTTGTGGTCAAAGAAGCTCATAGACTTCAAGTAGCAACAGAATCTTTCCAGTTGGCAAATGACATTCCACTGGCAGCATTTGAGAGATTTCTTTATACTGCCTCTCCAATGCTTGGTCAGACATCCAACATCTACATAAACAAGTATTGCTACCAGGAAGAGTGGATGGGTGACACTCTTTGCCAGCATGAGATACCTAACATCTCTCTGAAAAATATTTGGCAATGGTATGAACATCCTGGAAATTATGGGCTGGAAGTGAAAATAGAGGACTTTCTTAACCCAAGGGAAGAAGGAAACAATAATTGCGATTTCTGTGCTTATTTTGTTCCATACCTTTCAGCTGTACAATTATTTGGTCAATCTGCAACACGTATATGTTCCAACAGGTCTATCTCAGATGATAAACCGAAAATTTTTGAGGTGGATAAAATATTGAATGATTCTTCACAGTCGACAAACCTTTCCATCTCCTCATTGCCGTTGCCTCATCCTTGCAGCAAATCTGTTACTCAAGCGCTTGACTCATCTTGCAGAGTATCACCAGAGAGCATATCCTGCATTAAGTCCATTCATAAGAAGTGCGTGAGTGCTCAAGAGTTGCTTTTTGAATATTTTGAATCTGAACAACCACAATTGCGTCGTCCATTGTTAGAAAAGTGAGCAGTCCTATCTTATGCAGGCTTTAGCTTCTTTATTTATGACAATATTTGGATTGTATAACTAATTTTAAAATTTTTTATTTGATTTGTGATGTAACCTTAAAATTTTAAATTTCTTTTTTACCTTTTTGGAAAAAGAACTCTTTGCCCTGATTTAGCTAGAACAACTAGGAAAATAGGTGATATTCCATAGAAATATAGCTAATTCATGATATGTGCAAAATATGTATTGAGGTTATTGGGGTCTTCGAATTTTTATTTTTTTGATCCCTCCTCATTGAACTTGCTAACATTGAGCAAAAACTCGAATACCCTTGATTATCCGCCATAGTATTTCATGCGTAGAAGACATACATCTACAAAATAAACACATGGGAGCAATGGACCCATGAACTTGATGGAATGCAAACACTTAGTGTTTTGATTTTGGCTTGGATTGATTATGGTTTCATTTGAGGATCTTGGTTTGTTTTAAATTGGTTGCTCATCTCATTTTTATTAAGATTTGATATCTTGGATTCTTGGGGATTTGTTTTGAATTTGATTGATCCTTTTATTATGTTTTGAATTTGGTTGTTCATTTTATCATGACTTAATGTCTCTTGGATTAAAGATTTGTTTGTAATTTAATTGAGTTTTCTTTTTTTTGGGTTTGGTTTGAATCAGTTTGGATTTTTTGTTTGAGATGTGTTTTTTTAGCTTTTTTGTTAAGACTTAATGCTTTTTAATCTTTGGGGTTTCTTGTTTTGAGTTTAGTTTAAATTGATTATGGTTCTTACTGAATTGGGTTGGTTTTGAATAGCTTTGGTTAAGTGATCTTGTTAAGACTCATGGTCTAGCTTTCTGGTTTGGAGTGTCTTTTGAGTTTAACCAACCCCCTTTTGTGTGGCTTAACATTTCTTGATTTAATGGCTTTCAGGAGATTTTAAATTGGATCTGAAATTTAGTGGATTTCAGGTGTAGGTTTTCTGATTTTTTGTTCATCTATTGGAATTTAGTCGGTTACCTGTTTGAGGCTCGATTGTTTGATTTTAATTTAAGTTGTTTTAAGAGTCATTTGGTATTAGACTTGTTTTGAATGTTGTTTCTTTATTAAGGTGGGATGTCTTTTGTTTAAAACCTGTTGTCTTTTACACTAGGAAGTTATGTGTTTAGCGTTTAAGGTTTTAAGTTCTAAATTTTTGGATTTAGGTTTTAGGTCTTTTCTTTTCTTCTAGTTTACAAATCTGAATTTCTTGTTCAAACTTTTTGTTACAGGGCTTATGGTCTTTTTGTATCAGAGCCTTGATGTTTTGGGAGCTTTGAAACCTGAGATCTCAGATTCCATTTTTATTCAGATCTGATTTTCGAGATTTACATTTGTATTTCCAGATTTTTGGTTTTGGTTGAAGTTTTGGGGATTTTGAGTTTTAGATTTGAGACTTTGAACAGACCCCCTCAACCCTTGATTATAATAGAAAAGAGGGGTTTATCCCATAGGAATAAGAAAACCGAGGCAGGTTCAAGGGGTGGCACAAGGGACTTGTGAAGAGGATTGAGGATAGGAAAATTTTGACTTCTGAAGATGAAAAGAGTTGGGGAAGGGCGCAGCAGCTTTCTCCTATTTTCTCACATTTTCTTTTCTTCTTTTTCATGTCCTATTGGCGCAGCAGCAGAAACAGTGGCAGGAGCAGCTTCTCTCTTCTTTCTCTTCTTTTTTTCTTCTTCAAGTTGGACATCGAGGGTTGGTACGCAGCAACACCAACCTCCACAGCTTCTTCTTTTCCTTCTCTCTCCTTGAGGTAGCAGTAGCAAGATCTGGGTGTGGTTGGTGCTCTCTTCTTCTTCTTTCCTTGGCCTTCCAAGGCTGGTACACATCAGGGGGAAGGTTGGTGACAGCTGCTGCTCTTTCTTCCTCTCTCTTTTTCTCTCTTTCATCAGGTTGACAGCTAGGGAAGAGGAGGAGAACATGACCAGCCAGAAGGGTCTTTTATAAAAGAGAGAGGGAGGCTCCAGATCTGATGGCTGAGGATTAGGGCATCTGTTCTAACGGCTGACAGTGGCTGGTGAAAATCCTCCTGATCAAGTGCTGGCGGCTAGGGTTTAAAGAGAAGAGAGGTGCCAGATCTGAGGGTGAAGAATGAAGGAGAGATCTCAGATTTGATGGCTGAGATTTACTCCTTGAAAAGGGAAGGGTTGAGCAATAAATAGGCATTGAATGGTTGCTCTCTTGAGAATCCAATTTAGGAAACCCATCGTCACTCTCTTCTTGCATGCCAAAGGAAGAATTTTGAATGGAATTTCGTAATTCTTTTGGAGGGCTGTGAGATGGCATCTTTGTGGGCCCACATTGGACTTAATTATGCTATTTAAGTGGCCCAATGGTGGGCCCACATGGGAGTTACGAATTTTACTGTTTAATAGTTCATAAATACCTCAAAAGTGATACCAATTGAGGTCCAAAAATTGCTTTAGACGCAACTTCGAAAATGGGTCATAGTGGGCCCTTAAAATGATATTTTTCAACATCAGCAAATATGGAATTTGTTACTTTATTCTCTTCGGATCTGGAATTTTGTCCAAAGTTGAATTGAATTCAGGATTCTTTGGTTACATGTTTTTTGTAAACCTTTGGTGTCAACAATGTGTCATTTATGTTGTGGCTGATACTTGATTTATTAAAGTGTATGTACTGTTTCTGCTGTGGATAACATGTCCGTGCCTGCAATATTATACAATATCTATGAACTTTTAATTGTTGAAACTGAAACCTTACTGAGTGCTTTCTGAACTGCTTGTGTTATGAAATTTATAGGAATTAATGCTATTTGGAATCAGATAATTGCATTTTGAAACTTTCAAGCTTTGAAATGAAAATTTTTAGGTAGTCAATGCTCCCATCACCTCATTCTACAATGACAACCAAAGCAGCAATGTCTTCTAGTGAGGTAGATCTGTCTAGTGGTTTGTCAAGCTATGCTTAGACAATATCTTTCTGACTAGAGGAAATGAATGAATAGTTGAAAATTGTTAATTAGGGATCATCTGTGGTAAGATCTTTTTTCTTTCGGCTCTAGAAAGCTGGAATATTTATGCTACTGCTATTGAGTTTTTATTTCCTTGAGATCATTGCTCATCCTTTTCTCTTACTAGGATAAAGGAACTGACTAAAGGCAATGCAGATTCGAATTCCAAGATGTATGGAGATCCCATAATGTTAGAATGTTTGAACTTGCACGATCTTCATCCTGCATCATGGTTAGCTGTGTTGAGAAAACAAATGCCAGTTACACCTGAGATACATTTTCCTTAGTTTCTTGAAATGCTATGCTAAATCTAAAATGTTTGATCTTAAATTTTCAGGTTTTCTGTTGCATGGTATCCTATTTACCAGATACCAGATGGTAATTTTCGTGCTGCATTCTTAACCTACCACTCTCTTGGGCTTTTTACTTGTAGAAGGACCTTGATGGAATTCAATGATGAGGTTCTTGATATCGTTCTTCCAGTTGTGGGCCTTCAGAGCTATAATGCTAAGGTATGTGTCATTTCCATAATCTATTCTTATTGAAGTAGATGATTTGATGCTTTGGTATTGAATATATTTTCTAGACTTAAAGAAATTAGTTGGAATCGTAATGAATAGCAAACTTTTTTGACATCATTGACATCATATATGTTACACTTCATATTCAAGACTAAAAAATTGATTATGTGGTGTCTGGCCTGCAGTATTTTTGTTAGGATTTCTTTTGCATGCGGTATCTGGATTCTTTAGTAACCAATGGTGTGTTTGGTTGCATCATAAATTGAGTTTTTGTAACAAAACTTGTTAAAAGAGGTGTTTGACAACCATTACAAATTTATGTTTTTTTAAGAGATTTCTTTCTTGGACAAAAAAGGCGAGACCCTCTTTTTTTTATCTTGTGGTCCCCCACCTTTTTTGGTCATACATGGCTCCCACTATTTTTTGTTATTCCATCTCCCCAAACATAATAATTTTATGCCATCGGCTGGCTTACATTTTATTTGAATACAACTTTTTATTATGAAAATATATAAAAATTATTATGCAACAAACATGCTATAAGTTTCTGTTAATCACCATTATCACAATATGAATTCTTTCGTATGCCTCATAAACCCCTTGGGTTTTACAATTTTCTTCGATCACGAAATAAGTAATACTAGCAGTTTTACTCATGGATCTCGGTTATGCCATCTGACCAATCAGTTAATACATTGCCTTCTTATTCTGTAGCTTCAAACATTTTGATATTAATATGGTTCGGGTTATAAAAAAGTCTTGCGTATATATATTTTTCTGGAAGGAATCCCAATGACTCCTTTTCCCGGGATAGATTCTTTGTCTGGAGATCCTGCTATCTCTAGCTGGTGTTGTACCGGGGTACACCATTTTCTCTACCATCTTGGTAGTCAATTTGAGTGTTAAGTTACCCTTCTCCCTTTTGTTTTTCACTTGTTTTCTTTTCTACTTTCTTTACTTGTTCCTGTGCATTGAATCAATGAATTGTGGCCCTGTGTCATCTTCTTAAAAAAGTCTTAACTTAAATATTTTACAATTTTCTGATCAGGAATACATTTACTAGTTGCCATGTAGTTGTCTAGAATGTATCTCTCACAAATAAAAATTGATTAAGATTGTGTTTGATTGGTCTTAATTATCCTCTGACTACTTAGTCCGTCAGAGATTGGTGATTTGATTGTTTGATCTTATGTCTTAATTTACCTCTAAACATAGCTCTTGTATCTTAAATATTTTTTTAAAAATTAAGCTGTATGGTTTAATTTTTTTAGATATAATGGGGTGTTTGGTTGCATGATAATTTTTTGTACACTTTCATGATAAAAAATTGTATTAAAATAAAAAGTAAACCAACACATGACATAAAATTATTATGTTTGGAGGGATGTGATAACAGAAAAGAGTAACTACCATACATGACCAAACAAAGTGGGGGACCACAAGAAAAAAGAAAGGGGTGAGACCCTCTTTTTTTGTTTAAGAAGAAAATCACTTTCAAAACATAAAATTGTCATGGTTGCCAAACACCTCTTTTAACCAGTTTTCTTATAATTTTTAAAAATTAAAATAAAAACCTCCATTATCATGCAACCAAACACCCCATAATCTTTTTAGAAGATATAACTAACATATAATATATCTTTATGTAAACACTACATTTATCAATGTATATAAATACATGTTTATGTAAGCACTATATTTATTAACATATAAATATTTTAGTTGTCACAAACTGAGGTTAGACATGAAATTAAGAGTTTATATTTTCAGCTTAAGTCAAAACAAACGCCACCTAATTGAGACTAATCGATTTCCTTGTGAAATTCATTCCATATTTGATCTGTAAATTTTTTAAATTGATATTAATAACCAAACACTTAGTGATAGTTTATCTCAGTATCAATTTTAAAAATAACAGGGTAGAGATGTTTGATATTGTTACCAAACATGCTATAATATCAGTGTTTTGGAATATAACAAACTAAGGCCCTGTTTGGTAATACTTTTAGACACATCTATCATTATCAATTTTAAAATTGATATTGATAACAATCACTAAGAGATATTTGACTAACAATATCAATATGTAGTGTAAACAAAACAAGTTATGTAATACAAGTGTCAACTTGTATCAATTTTGATATTGATATTTCAACTTCTAGAAATATCAATATAATATTATTTTTGAAACTCTAACCAAATAGGCCGTAAGGTGTAAACATATATAATTTTGGCTAAATATGTATTGATGGACAACATACATCTTGATGAAGGTAAACACTTTTTTGTCACAATGTAAGAGGTAAGTTGTGAATTTAAGAGTTAAGATTTTCAGATTAATGCCCTATTTGGTTAGAGTATTAAAATGATATTATATCAATGGCGATATTAATTTTTCTAGAGGACAGAGTATCAATAACCAAATTGATATCGATTGGCACTTAGTGTTATTATTCATGTTTTGTTTGTGTTGCAAATTTCAAAATTGATGTTGATGGTCAAACAACGCGTGATGAGTTATATAAATATCAATTTCAAAATTAGTAGCGATAGAGATGTTTAATATTGTTACCAAATAAGCTGCAAGCTAAAACAAACACCACCTAACTCTGATTGCATTTTATTGGAGAGAAGAGGAACTGAATCCACAGAGTCTTCTTCTCTTTATTTTCATGCTACTTGAATTGGTTGTCAATCATTACGGGTTAGCTTAAGCATCGTCTTATTATGAGGGGAGAGGGTAAGATTTTGCATTCGTTCGGCTACTGGCTGGTATGTTTTCATACGCTCTTTCTTGCTTGACATTCATTTGAAACCTCCTCTAACGTGTTTGTTTTGAAGCAAATTCCACGTTCACTCTGATTCTCGCGTTGTAACTTGTAATGACCATTATGCAATGTACAAGCTTGTGTGGGCAGGATGAAGCACCAGATTTTCGGCTGGTGCCTATACGTCTTGATCTGGAAATTTCAAACTCTTCATTTATTTGACTCGGATATCTATTTGTTAGTTAATATTTAGTTTAGATAAAAATATGAATATTTTGATCATTTGAACTTGAAGTAAGAAAAAAATATAAAAGATAAAAGGTTAAAATTCTTAGCTTAATGTTAAGTGGCATTTAAGACGTAAGTAGTAAGACAAGTTGATTACATTGTTGAACAAGCTGATAGTCTGTTTTCCAACTGAAAGCTTATGATGCTTAATTGATTATGATATGATCTAAGATCCAAAATTTTCTTTCTGTATTTCCTTTCACTCGAAAGATCAATTTGCCCCTAATGCAGGGAGAATGTTGGTTCCGTCAATGGCAACCCCATAACGAGGCTATCCAAACCCAAGGAACATCACTTCCGGTGCCGCCGGATAATATACTAGAAGAACGTCTGAAAACGCTCTCGATGACAGCTTCTGTGATGTCGAGGGCATCAATTTACAAGGGTGACAAGTCATCCGTGAATAAACAACCTGACTACGAGTTCTTCCTTTCTAGAGGCTCATAGCATGTGCCGTATGTTAGAAATTCTCGAACTCTGCTGACGTCCCGAGAACCCCTTTACTCAGTTTGCACTTCATCTCTCGAGTAGTTTTGACTTTACGAAAGCTGAGAGTTGTTCCTGCCGTCCTGTAATTGTTTGGTGGTTGGTGATGTTTATACTTTGGTACTTGCGATGTAAATAGAGATGCTCGATTTCTGTAACTATCTGAGACTTAACATGCTAGTAATTTGGTATCACTGTTGCTTTGGAGCGTGAGCAAGCATCTCTTCTTCTCTGTAAAATTGGCCTGTACGAGGCTTGCTGAAGTTTCGTGGTGGCAGGATATATGTATCTGTTTTTTGTTCTTTTTTTTGCGGTCCGATTGTAGATCATGTTTTTTGTATGGGAAAAATCCTCAGACGGAGGTTACCCACGATGTCCAGCTATTCATGGAAGAACTCTGATGTGTCCGATGGATATCAACCTCTCCGTCTTCTGTGGCTCCTTCCCCCGTGATATTAATTAAGATCGATCTTGATCGATTATGTTAATTTAATTCATTATGATTCTACTTTATTTAAAAAATGATTAATATATGTTAAACATATAACTTACATTCCAACTCGGCTCGTCAAGTGGTCATCGAGTATAAGCAAGCTGGGTTTGTCGAGCTACTCGCCAAGCCTCAAACTAACTTGTTCGTGTGCGCATGTGCTCTTGATCACCTCAACCATCTTTACGTATAAACAAAATGAGATTTTTAAACACACATATTAAAGCTGAGGTATATATATATATATATCAAATGCATGCGAATCTCCTGTATTTTATCAAAAGACTTGGGATCTCTTTCCCCCCCTTCAAATCATCGGCCTGCGCTCTCTCTCTCTCTCGTACAGCTAGCGCCGTCTCCACCTGCCCACTCTCTCCGTTGCGTTGATTCCGCAGCCGAAATGGAGTACTCGTCAGCTCCCCGCCCGGCGAGGGTCGTCTGCGTCACCGGAGCAGGTGGTTTCATCGGTTCGTGGGTGGTGAAGCTTCTGCTGGACGGGGGATACACCGTCCGGGGCACCGCTAGCTAGAGATCCAGGCAGGACTTCTTGAATATCTCAACAGTTTTCAAATCCCATCTCTCTGATCTAGATCTAGCTACCTACCTACCATCACACACGCATATACATTTAATTATATACATATATATATACAGTATCACACACAACACATATATTAATTTATACACACATATATATATAGACCGAGTAATTATATATATGATATAAAATGCGCAGATGACCCGAAGAACAACCACCTTTGGTCGCTGGCCGGGGCGCAGGAGCGGCTGACGCTGCTCAAGATGGATCTTCTGGAGTACGACGACAGGCGCGCCTCCCAGGACTGCCAGGGCATCGTCTTTCACGTACGTACGTAGCTTCTCCATGCATTGATGACCGACGATCCGGTGAGAGGTTTCTCAGTTCATCCTTTCGGTGGGAGAAATTAATACGCGATCCGTTTCAACGGATCTGCCATCACGATCGCTGGTCCGGTCAGCAATTCAATTTAACAGGAGATCCTATATATTCTTCTGATTGCTTGCATTTCCGCTCCAAATTAAACTAATATTTGCCGTTGGTTGTGTACTCTCTCACAGGGGTTGTGAACTACTGCACATAATTTTATAATACCAAATATTTGAGGTTGATTTCTTCTTAGGAGCCCGATAGAATAGATAATGACATTGAAAAAAAATATCAAAAACTCCAGAGATTTATTATTATTATTATTATTGTAGGTAAATAGAACTATCCAACCAGTTCTATATAAACCAATAAAATATTTGATCACTAATTAAATCAATTATTTAAGAACATCAAATTTTTAATATGTTATTTGATAAAAAATATAATTATATTTAATAAATAAATAATAAATAAATAATTAATTAATTTTTACAATGTATTTAAATCTTGGCACAAGTCCAATTTAATATTTTTTTCCGAATATATCGATATTCAGTAGCGATAAATTAATATTTATCAATAAATATTATATTTAAATATTGATGGTACCTAGTAGTACGGCTCTTATAAAAAATTCTCTTTTATTAAAACATTGTATGTCTTCAATCCAATCTCCTACAAGTACCTTAACTTGTCCACCAATAGTTGTAAGTATACATCATTATTATTTTCGAGAGTTTTTGGGTCCCGTATCAGACATGAAATCATTGTGTATGCCATTTTCATACACATCTATATTGGTAAAATTGTAACAACAGGTCACACATGTACTTTAAAGACATATTGCCAAATAGGTTAAGATCATCGATAAGCAAACCAAGTCGAATATTACGTTTTTTCCGACGCAAAATCAAGATATATTTTATCCGACATATTTCATCTCTCGATGCGTATGAACGTGGCATGCTATGCATGACATCCACTTAACACTGTTTGTTGATATAAACAAATATTATAACTTATTATTTTTTAAAAAAATAATGTAATATTTTTCATGTCATTTTTTTACTGTTATGTTTACGATCACCTTTACGTAGAAGAGCGTGAACACGTAGTTCTTTAAATTTGAAAATAAGATTTGCGAGGTACGTCAGTTTAAAAGAAAACTCCTATACATCTAGCTATGTATACATACGTACGTACGCATGCAGGCAGGCGCAGGTGGCCACCGCCGTCGATGGCACGAAGAACGTGATGAACGCCCCCGCCGCCGCCGGAGTCCGCCGCGTTGTCCTCACGTCCTCCATCGGCGCCGTGCACATAGACCCTCGTCGGAGCCCGGACACCGTCGTGGACGAGAGCTGCTGGAGCGACCCCGACTTCTGCAAGAGCACCGGAGTCTCTCTCTCTCTCTCTAGCTATCTATGCATGTTGAGTGAGGCGTCTCGTACAGAATTGGTACTGCTACGGGAAGATGGCGGCGGAGCGGGCGGCGGTGGAGATGGCAAGAGAGAAGAACATGGAGTTGGCGGTGGTGGTTCCGTCGGTGACGCTGGGGCCGATGCTGCAGTCGGCCGCCACGACGAGCGTGAATATGACGCTCAACTACCTGCGGGGGAAGAAGAAGACGTACCGCAACGCGGTCCAGGGATACGTCGACGTGAGGGACGTCACCGCGGCGCACGTCCTGGCGTACGAGGACCCCTCCGCCGCCGGTGGGAGGCGGCGCCGCTACCTCTGCATGGCTCGCGTGCTGCACCGCCAGGACATGCTGGGCCTGCTCGCCGACATGTTCCCGGAGTATCCCATCACGTCCAGGTGCGTCCGTGCGTGCATGCATGCGTTCATCTCTCTCTTACTCGTTGAATTTTAGATTTGATTGTTTTTTTAATGAACACACTTTAAAAGAAACGTTATTTGCAAAATTAACACACCGAAGTTGTAATTAAGATTTAAACATAGGTCTCTTTGAATAATTAATCAAGGAAGGCATCCAATATATATCCAATTACCGGTAGGCAATTTAATTGGTAAATTGTTATCACTACCAGAAAATAGATTATTAGGGACGGCGGTAAGTAGTCCCAAAAAACCAAAAAGCTGTCGCTAATATTTATTAGCGACAACTCTACAACCGTCGCAAACGCGTCACAAATAACGCAGTCGTCGCTAGTAAATTTATTGGGGACGGCTTGTAAGCCATCGCATAAATCATTAATAAGACGACTATTTATTGGGGACGGCTTAAACAGCCGTCGCCAATAAATTTACTAGCGACGGCTTAAGCCGTCACAAATGGTAAGGAGATTAGACGGCGTATCAAGCCTATTTGGGACGGGTTAAGCCGTCTCAAATAAGCTTATTGGCGATGGCTCACCAGCCGTCACCAATAAATTTACTTGCGACGGCCACGTAAGCCGTCGCAAATGGTAGGCAGAAACCCCGGGGGTGGGTTTCCGGATTTTTTTCTCTGGTTTTGCGACGGTTGTTTTTAATATTTGGGACGGCTTTAGCCGTCCCAAATAAGGTTATTGGCGACGGCTTAAGGCAGCCGTCGCCAATAATAAATTTCTGAAAAAATATAATTTGATTGGCCGGATTGGATCAATTATACGATCCAATCCGGATAATCAATCATTCTTGAAACTTTCAGAACGACCAAAAATCGGATCTATCAATCCAAAAATTGATTTATATTAACAATTTCAGGTGCCGGATTGCTCGTTTCAAACCCGGAACGGGCACCGAATTAGGATGAAACAACACACATTCACATACCAAATTGAAATTCACCAAATTTAAATTCATATTCACATACCACATTCAAAATCACATTCATACACAAAATGTTTTGATACATATGAATATTGACATTCATAGAGAGTAGAAAATACATCTGAATCTATTCATCTTCTTCATCTTCATCTTCATCATCATCTTCACTCTCCTCGGCATCCTCGTAGTCCTCGTTGTCATCGCCATTTCTGTCCTCTGTTTGTTGAGGCGGAGGATGCCCCGATGTGGATGTCACATCAGAAGTCTGGAACCTTTGAGTCAAGCCTTCTATGATCAGATTGAGGCGATCGAAATTTTCTTGGAATGATTTCGGTTGGTTGTCCAATTGTTTTTTCAATGAAGTAATTTGTTCTTCATAACGTTCATTGATTTCTCCTTGTCTCGCCACCTGATCTCTAAGCTCTCGAACTTCTTGAGTCGAGCTAGAAGCACCTCCGCTTGACTCACCATACCAAGTATGGCGAGTTTCACCTCGCCCACCACATCGGATCCGTCCTGGTCAATCTCTACCAAATACGGATATGAAAGCTTCCTCCGCGGTAAGTGGAGGCTGCGATACCCCAGCATCCGAGGATTCAGATGCTGGGGGATTCATCAATCATTGCATATTTTCCTATAAATAATATGAAAAAAATTAAAATCCTACCATGATGAATTGTGGATTATAAAGAAAAATAGGTTATGACAATCAATAATTACCATCATAAGACGACTTTGGTCATTATCTCAAATGACTGCTCCATCAAGTTCTTCATGCGTTTGACTCATCTGGATTACCTCTGGACGACCTTCTTTTCGTACATGTCCAAAAAATTAAAAAAGAATAAAGGTTATTAGGGAATAAAAATCAACTAATATGAAATTTTAAGTTTTGACTACTTACAAAGTCTCTTTCTAACTGGTGTATATTTGTTCTTCCTCTTCTGTATGGCATTGTTAATTGCCGCCTATTACCGGCATTCTTTTCACTCAATGCCTATATATATATATACAAATGAAATAACATTAAAAAATACAAATGAAATAACATTTATCGACATTAAAAATCTAATTATAAGAGAAGAGATTTTTTTGATTTACTCTAGCTTCATCTTGACTCCATAAATGGCACATATGATGCCATTGTTCCTTGTTGCACTGTGGAGGAATGTTGGCACGAGCTTCCTCATTCGATCGTCCTGTAAAATACTGTAGACAAATATTGTTAACAAAAAATTGGTTATCTCAAAAGTACATTATAAATTATATTTTACCTTTCTTTTCAAATGATTTCTCTGTTTTCTTTGCATATCTCCCATATGCCTTAATATCTGTGCATCGGATTGTGGATTCCGCTCAAAGGTAAAATGTTGCTGCATTAATATAAAAATGATTAAAAAGTTCACCAAAATTTAAACAAGATGAAGCTACTTAAATGTTACCTCTAAATCACAGAATATGGCATCCTTTTTCTCCTGCGGTAGAGCAATGTAATTATGCTCCCACAAATCGCAATGAACTCTGTTAATAACTCCTAAGTAGGAGGTAAACTCCTGTCCGTGTGATCCAACGCCGGATCCTCCTACTAGAATGACGTTGTATGACTCATCAGGGCCAAGTGTTTGCACACTGATGGCCTTTGCTGGACCTCTCCCACGTCTAACTGATGTAGCTACTTAAGTATAAATTAAAAATTACAATTAGACAACTAAGATTTATAAGAAAACTTTTTACTTGCATATATTCAAATATATACCTGAAGCATGGGAAGATGGACTACTACCATCCGTAGGAGACGTCGTCGAAACCCAGTGAGAATGAGTCCAAGATGGACTAGGCTCATGGGGTGCCTCCCTAACTGGCTCGGAAGCAACACCCCTGGAGGTGGAAGGTTGATCCCTAGATGCCTGAGATTGACCTCGAGGTCCACCGCCCTCATATGGTGTAGCAGTCTGAGATGTCCTACGACTTTTGCTGAAAATTCTCTTCATCTGTCACATAAAAATATTAGGCAGCAATCCCGGCTTCTAATTGTGGAACTTCGTCTTTTTTGCCAATCCGAGGCCGGATTGCCCAATCCGAGGCCCGTTCCGGGTTCCGATTGGGCAATCCAGCTTCGGATTGTTGAACTTCGTCTTTTTGGCCAATCGGAGGCCGGATTGCCCAATCCGAGGCCCGTTATGGGTTCCGATTGGGCAATCCGGCTTCGGATTGTGGAACTTAGTCTTTTTTGCCAATCCGAGGCCGGATTGCCCAATCCGAGGCCCGTTCCAGGTTCCGATTGGGCAATCCGGCTTCGGATTGTGGAACTTAGTCTTTTTTGCCAATCGGAGGCCGGATTGCCCAATCCGAGGCCCGTTCCGGGTTCCGATTGGGCAATCCGGCTTTGGATTGTGGAACTTAGTCTTTTTTGCCAATCGGAGGCCGGATTGCCCAATCCTAGGCCCGTTCCAGGTTCCGATTGGGCAATCCGGCTTCGGATTGTGAAACTTAGTCTTTTTTTGCCAATCCGAGGCTGGATTGCCCAATCTGAGGCCCGTTCCGGGTTCCGATTGGGCAATATGACTTCGGATTGTTGAACTTGGAGCTTTATATTAACTTTCTATTTGTATAGGTTGAGTTTTTTGAAGTTGTACATCTTCGTCGATTACACCAATTGTTATAGGTACGTTAATAAGTTGTTCTTGATACGGTTCGTTTTCATCATCACTCTCATTTCCGGAAATGTTGTAATAGTTACGATGTAGTGATCGTACTAGTAACACCCATCCCTTATTAGAGTTATCATTTACATAAAAAACTTGTTCCACTTGACTTGCTAATGCAAACGATTCATCTGTTCCTAATCTTCTTTGTGTGTTTAATGATATAAAACCATATTCGTTAACCTTAAAACCTCAATCCTTATCGTATACATCCCACCATTCACATTCAAAAAGTGTTAAACGGCTATTCCTATCGAACGATATCTCAATTATATCTAATATTCGTCCATAATAACCGTCACAACCAGATTGAAGATGGTCTTTTACAATAACACCACTTAGTTGAGTTGATTTGGTTGAATCGGATTCCAATGTTCAAAATCTAAATCCATTACATATATAACCGTTTAATGACGACGCAAATCTCGACGGATTGAGTGATAAAATCTCCAGCTCCTTGGTATATCTAGAAGAACCTATATTCCTTAACTCTTGAATGTGTGTTCTGAACCACACGAAGAAGTTATCTTTCGTAGTTGATCTATTTTTAAGAGCATCACTATGAGATTGACGAAAATAATCGATGTCATCGACTTGATTTAACACGTATGGATGTATTAACTGTTGTTCTCTTTCCGTCAAAATTTTAGGCACACACATACATCTCAATGGGCGACCAATTGGTTTGAATATTGAACTATCATCCGTATCAACTTCATATGGACCACCGTCGTAGTTCCGATCTCTACTATATTCACTCGTATCACGCATATATGTTGAAATAAACTGCGTACACTCCTCAACCAAGTAGCCATGAGAAATATAACCTTCAACTCTCGTCTTGTTGCCCACATAATCTTTGAGCCTCTTTAAATATCTTTCAATTGGATACATCCATCGGTATTGAACTGGTCCAGACATTCTTGCCTCATAAGCCAATTGCACAACTAGGTGAATCATTACATCAAAGAATGATGGTGAAAAAATTTGTTCCAACTTGCACAACGTTACTGCAATCTTTGTCTCCCAATCTCTCAAAATGTTACTGTTCAAAACCTTAGCACAGATGCTCTTAAAATACTGGCATAACTCTACAATAGGACTTAGTACATCCTTCGGCACGATTCCTTGAAATGCCAAAGGAATAATTATTTGCATCATAACATGACAATCATGACTTTTTAAACCACTAATTGTCCGGACACTTAAAAATCTACACATCTACTAAAATTCGAAGAATAACCATCCGGCACTCGAACATTCTTAATGAAATCAAGTATTCTTGACTTTTGTTCGTTGCTAAGTTTATAAATTGCATCTGGAAACTTTGATGAACCCTCGTACGGATGTAACTCGGGGCGAATATTTAAATCTACTAAATCTTTCCGTGAGTTCAAATTGTCCTTGTCGATTCCTGATAAGTTAAACATCTCTAATATATTGTCGCACACATTCTTCTCAATATGCATGACATCCAAATGGTGCCGAATGATAAGAGATGACCAATATGGTAGTTTCTCAAAAAATATACTCTTCTTCTTCCAATTTTTATTCTTTGACAAATTTTTCATTATGTTCTCTAAATCTTTCTTAAACGATTTTCCGAACCTAATAGTGTCCATCTCCTTTTGTTACCTCCATAGGTCATATCCCGTAAGTATCTTTGGTGCTCCCTTCACATATCGTCGACCATCAAAAGGATGCTTATACTGGTTCTTTCTCTATCGATGTGCTGCTGGTAAGAACCGACGATGACCAAGGTAGCATTGTTTTCGACTATGAGTAAGTCGAATGGAATGTGTTTCTTCGTTATAGATAGGACACGCCAATTTTCTTTTAGTACTCCATCCAGATAAATTTGCATATCCCGGAAAATCATTTATCGTACTAAAAATATGACTCTCATTACGAAAATCTCTTTCTTTTCGGCGTCATAAGTCTTCAATCCAATCTCCCACAAATCTTTTAGCTCTTCCACCAATGGTTGTAGGAATACATCGATATCATTTCCGTGAGCTCTCGGACTGGGTATTAATAATGATATCATCATGTATGTGGCTTTCATACACATCCACGGTAGTAAGTTGTACACCATTGTAACAACAGGCCACACACTATATTTTGAAGACATTTGACCAAATGGATTAAAGCCATCTGAAGCCAATCTAATCCGAATGTTGCGTTTCTCTAACGCAAATTCTGGATAAAGTTCATCCACCCTTTTCCAAGCGGGAGAATCGACAGGATGACGCATTTCACCTCTCAATTGATATGATCGTGGCTGACTGTGCCATGTCATCCACTTAGCCGTATTGGATGATATGAATAAACGCTGCAACCTACCTCCTAATGAAAAATAATGTAAAACTTTTTGTGCTATTTTTTATTTTGATTTTTAGGATCATTTTTATATCTGGAGGTGTTACAATATGGACAAACATTTTTATCTTTATTATCTTTCCAAAATAGAATACAATCATTTTTACATGCATGAATTTTCTCATAAGTAAGTCCTAATTCCTTAACTAATTTCTTAAGCTCATACCAATTATCGGGAACACATGCCCCATTAGGTAAGACTTCCTTAAATAAAGATAATATCATATCCATACATTTTCTAGTGAGACCATTAATGGACTTAAGTTGAATCAACTTTAATATAAATTTTAATTTAGATACATTTTTTACACCTTCATATAGAGGTGTTTCAGAATCTTTTAATAATCTGGAATATTAAAAATTATCTTCATTGTGTTCTTCCTCGTTATGTCGAATAGAAGATTCATTATTTTGAATATCTCGTAACATTTCCATTACCTGATCATCTACATAATTATCTTGTGGTTCATTTAAATTTGTAATGTCCTCATTTATCATATTGCCTTCAATTTCACCATGGCATATCCATTTTTGATAATTTAACCATATACCATTGCATATTAGGTGTTCTTTGACAACATTTCTTTTAAAAATAAATGTATTACAACATTTTTTACAAGGACATTGTATTAGATCGTTATGTTGTCCATGTCTAAATTGTATTCTAGAATCATGAAAAGAATAGTTTAAAAAATCTTCGATCCCTTGAATATATCTAGAATCTAATCTGTTAGGAATATGCATATACGATTTGTCTAAGTTACTCATCTTAATTTGTTAAATGATTGAAGTACAATGAAGAAATGTTAATTTAATAAAGAAATCAATATATAACCGAACCTCCACCGAAAGAAGAAACTCTCAAGTGAATATCTCGATTGAAGTTTCCTGAAAAATAGATAAAATGATCAAAATTAGACTTGTTGTTGAACAATAAATATTTATGCATACCAATTAAATATTTTTATCACAAACGAAGAGTTAGACATGAAAACTAAGAATTCAGATTTGTTATATTAAGTCAAAACAGAAACTAAAAACTATACATTTTTAGCTTTTTTTATTTTCAGATCTCATCCCCTTTCGAGGACAAAAATAAGAAGGAATGCACACGTTATAATCTTGACTAAATATTAGGTCGATTAGCAAAAATGCCTTAATCAAAATAAATATCTTTTGAACATAAGATAAGATATTATAAATAAACTTAAACGTAGTTGATGCATTTTAAACTCAAAATAAATATATTTTGGACCCATCTCTTATAATGATGCAATCAAAGGTTGAGATTTACAAACAAGTTAATAAAACGTCTCTACAATGAAATGTTCAAATGTTACATTTTAGGTCATTTAATGTAAACATCTAAGATAACATCTACCTATATCACTTTACTCTTTAGAAATCAATTAATTTACAATGATTTGTATCTTTTTCGGGGGTAGAAAAATTAAGATTCTTTTATCACAAAATAAGAGATAAAAAATTAAGTTCTAGGTAATTGCATTAAGTTAAATTAAGTGACAACTAAAAGTTTATATTTTCACATTAAGCCCATAAAAAAACCTCTTAGTTTTCCTTTTGATATGTAACTTTTCAGCAACATTGCCTATTAAACTTAGTGCTAATCTAATTGAAAATCTATGCACCTATCTACCTTTGTTCTATCTCCTAAATAATTAAAGTGATCAAGGTGCTACATAATTGGTTTGAGTAAGTCCTAACCTCTTAATTTGTTAGAGCTGTTTGGCACATATCTATTGCATATATGCTTTGTGATGTATAGGAAAAAAATTAAACATAAATTCGTTTGT
Source organism: Cryptocoryne crispatula var. balansae (assembly GCA_036172225.1). Taxonomy (NCBI): domain Eukaryota; kingdom Viridiplantae; phylum Streptophyta; class Magnoliopsida; order Alismatales; family Araceae; genus Cryptocoryne; species Cryptocoryne crispatula. The sequence goes on along the minus strand of CM069925.1, from coordinate 4,719,655 downwards.
TGATGATGTATACCTCAAAGGAGGTTCGATTAACCCTAAGTAGGGTTTAAATCCGGCACAAAGGAGGCGGCGGCGGCGGAGCCGGCGACACCCACGGCGGTGGCGGAGGTAGCTCTCCCCTCACGGTGCCCTACGCAGGGAGGGGGCTGAAAAGCCGGCGGCGGCGGCGACGGCGGCGGCGACAGCGCCAGCCACGGTGGCGGGGACGGCGATGACGACAGTGGCTGCGGTGCCGGCGGCAGGAAGGAGACCCAGACGGCGAGCGTGCGCGCGCGCGAGAGAGAGAGAGAGGGGGGAGTGAGTGGCGGGGGGAAAGAAAGGAGGGGGTCGAGGGCTTTTTTTAAGACAAACTTATTGGCGACGGTTGGAGAGGCCGTCGCCAATAACAAGATAAGTTACATTGGCGACGGCGGCTTCCGCCGTCGCCAACAAAAGTCGACCGTTCAACAGTCGGCTTGGATTAGTGGCGATGACCTAAGCCGTCGCCACTAATATTATTAGCGACGGCGTATCAAGCTGTCGCCAATTTTTCGAGGAAAAAAACCGCACGGGTCCGTTTTCTGGGTATTGCGACGGCTTCGACCGTTGCCACAAATATTATTTGCGACGGCTAGATTTAGCCGTCGCTATTTACCAATTTTTAGCGATGACGTTAGTTTAGCCGTCGCTTTTATCATTATTGGCGACGGCTTAACAAAGCCGTCGCCAATAACGCGTCGCCAATGACCCAGTTTCCTGTAGTGTGATCACACGTTTGGAAGTTGGATTTCTAAGCTCGGATTTCACTTTAAGTTCAGAAGAGAAGCAGGTGTTTTGAAATCTGACTTTGACTTTACTCGACCGTTTGATTAATCTGGCTGGGTGAGATATTAAGGTCCTCATTCTATCTCTAATCTCTCGCTTCCCTGATTTATCATCAAAATTTAGAAGATAAACTAAATTTATTCCCAAAATTCTATGGTGCCAAACATGTTCCGAAAGTAAAAATCATAACGAATCACTTAAAATTAAGTGATATTTTAAGATGCTATTACTGTTCCCTATTCAGGGAGTTCAGGCGTCAATCAAGTCAGAATAAATTAGCGTGAAAAGTAATTAAAAATAAAAAGAGTAGTGTGAAAAGTAATTAATCACGTGATTGATGCCCTGAAGTGTGTCGCTTTATTAAAAAAGAAAGAAAAGGAAAACCCAAATTTGGCTGAGTATACGAGGAGTACCGTCGATCGCTCGCCGACCGATAGCTAACACCCTGTTTGGTAACACTATTGGGTACCTCTATCACTATCAATTTTAAAATTGATATTGATAAGAATCATTAAGTGGTATTTGGTTAATTGTATCAATTTTAAAATTTGTAGTGTAAACAAGGCATATTATGTAATACAAGTGTCAACTTGTATTACTTTTGATATTGATACTCCAACATTTGAAAATATTAATATCAATATTGATATAGTACCAAAAATGAAATTCTAACCAAACAGAGCATAAAATTATGTATCGACATAACTCATGCACCAAGGTCATAAATGGAGGTTACATATTATTATTATTATTATTAAAATTATTATTAATGTGGTGGTGTAGGTGTGGGGGACGGAGAAGGAAGCGCCCAGAGGAAAGAGCCCTTCAAGTTCTCCTGCCAGCGGACCCAAGACCCGGGCCTCCTCGTCAAGATTTCTCAAGATTATATATTTTTTAAATATTTATTATTATATTCTAATATTTTGCCGAAAAATTTGAACGCCCGACCTCCTCGTCAAAACGGCTCTCGTACAAAATGATTTTATGTCGAAATTAAGTGCTTGTTCGACACAAAAAATCTGATTTCTCGTAGTCCCTTCGACCTTGGGATAAGAAGAAGAAGAAGAAGACGAAGTGAGACAACATTTTTAATTTTTTGTGTGGTCCTCCATGTATGTTTACATAGTCTCCACCTTATAGAATACCGTTTTCTTAAGCAGTTCGACGGTTTAAAAATTAAAATATCCAGAATTTAAAAGGGTGCACCAGCTCGGCGGCCTTCCCGTAAGGTCTTCTATTTAAATCAATACACGAATCTAAATATATTAATGCTACTCATCTAAATTTAATACAAATAAGATTAATTCAAGAGTTCTAAGATAAAGTTACTGAGACGCACAAATATAGTATTGTTGTTCAAAAAAAAAGAGACGCACAAATATATACACCGAAATCTAATAAAATATAATTTAAAACAAGCCAAATAAAGACATGTGTACTGTACTAATACCATAATCGAACATGATTTGAATCGATCCCTTCAAAAGAGAAAATCTTAAATAAAAACAGACCACGGGCTGACAGGGTCCTGCCATGCCGTCGATGCCGCGCCTGCTGACTCAGGCGGTAGCCAGACGGGGGCGCCGGCGCAAGATTAGGGTAGGGTGGTAACTCAAGTTATTTATCACGCCAACTAGATAAATTCGAACACTTTATTGTGTCAATAAAATTGTGTCAAGTTTGAAGATTAAATAATCGATTGATTTTTTTGTAAAAATAAAAAATATATATAATGATTTAAATATACAAAATAAGTCAAAATAAAATTCGATTCTAATTTAAATTTAAAACAAGGTTTGGTTATCGAACCCGTAAACTACTCGCTCGCTCGCTCGGATGGGCTCGCCTGCACCCCTAAAGAGAAGAGTCCTCCTCCTCCTCCGGCTCCTTCCTCGCCATTTTCTAAGCAGACCGAAACAGTAACGGCACCGACGTGAACAACGCCGGCGCCGGCGCCTCGTGCCCGTGAAGGGAGGCGAGCGTGCAGCGCAAGAACGCATTTCTCTAAGCTCCCCTCATGGCGGACATCCATCTCTGTCGCCGAGAACATTCGCCGACCAGACGAGCCAAAACGATGCACAGAAGAAGAAGAAGAAGAAGAAGAAGAAGAAGATAACCAAAATGACAGTCTTCCATTCTCGCACGGCCTACGGCCCAGCTGATCTGCGGCCGTGTTCTTTCTTCCGTCGTCATGGCGCTGTTTCCGTTCCAGATGTTGTCGCCACCCCACCCGGCTGCTCCTGCTTCCATGGCGGGCGTCGTCGCGATGGAGAGCAGAAAGAGGCGCCTCAGGAGTCAGGAGCCGTTGGCGAGGACCTCCTTTACCCGCCGTATCTTCCTGAGGCACTCCGCCGCCCTCTCCAACGCCGACTCCGCGCTGCTCCCGGCGCCGCCGCCCCGCCTCCGTTCTTCCTGAAGCTTTCGTTCCACCCCACCTGCGGCGACGGCGCTGTCGCGCGGCTCCTCTGTCGCCTTCTTCCTCTTCCGGGTCGATGACTCTGCGATGTAAACAAAAACAGCGTCAGTTTTCTCCGTCTACCTAGACGGCGGCGGCGGCGGCGGCTTACCTTGGGTACCAGCAGAGGAGGTGGGAGGTGGGGAGGCGGCGGCCGGTTTGTGAAACGGGAAGCACGGGAGGGCATCCGACATGAAAGCCCTGATGAGCTCGAGCTCGAGCCAACCGCGCTGGTTCGGGCGCTCCGCCTCCAGCGCGCGCAGCTCCTCGAACGCCCGCTCCACGACCCAGGACGGCCCGCCGGACTGCACCGGAGCGTCGGAGCGGCGCCCGTACTCGAGAATGAAGGACCTAAGCTCGAGCTTGAGGAGGCTTAGGCGACCCGGGTACGCAGCCTCCAGCGCTTGCAGCTCCGCCGCCGCGCACTCCGCCATCCACGACGAACCCATCGAGCATCGGAGATGGAGCGTACGCCGCGCGGTCTTCCGGCCGGTTCAACCGCCCCGAGCTTGAGGTGGACGGACGAGAGGCGGCGGCCGGCGAGGAGTCCGAAGTGACGCGACGGGACCGGCGGGGGCTGGCGCGAGAGAAGAGGAGGCCGGAAAACGGAGCCGCCGCTCCTCCGGCGGCGGCGTGGATCATCAAGAAAGACGCTGCCGGGGGTGTTTCCCGAGGGCACCAAGGGAACATCATCCGCCTTTTCGGCTCCCCCTTTCCGTTTACTCGTTGCGATTTTCAGGTTATATTTTTCGATCTATAAATATATATATTTTTTCACTTAAGTACTTTCTTTTCATTCGAAAGTCCAATTTTATTTGAAGGTCAAAAAAAATAATTTTAACGACTGTATTTCGAATCAATTATCGTATTTTAGTAAATATCATTCCAAGCTGTTTTTCATCGTGTGTCTACTATTTTTAGTCAAAGGTATTGGAGATATGGACATCGAATTAGAAAACGTCGAGAACATTAAAAAATCGTAGAATCTTCAACGTTATGATGATAAACTCCTAAAAGTATCCTCTTATTTAGAAAGGACGCGGGACTGTATATAAAAAAATACTCCATATGTTCTTTACTTTCAAAATGCCAATAATTTTTTAGATACTAATTCACCAGACCTACTTGTTTCGGTTTATGAAATTTAGTTCTGATTTCGATGATAAGAGAGCGGAATCAAAACATGTGGTTTTATCCAATCATCAAAATTGGAATAAAAATGTCTTAACTTTTATCTAAATTAAAATTTAAAATCCCACTTTTTAAATGAGATAGTCGTATAAATAGTGTTTTTGGATGCTATTTTCTCCATGAACAGGCTGAAGAACGATCAAGAGAAGTAACGATGAGATGACATCTCCCGTTAAGATGTCAAACACGATTCCAAAATCAATCAAGACTCTACTTAGAATAAGTGAAGTGTCCAAATAAATAAATAAATGCAAGAGATTACCGCGGAATCCACCAAACAAGAATCTCTTCCGAATGCACCGCAAGTATACTACTATTGGTTGGATAATTGCAAAAGGACGTGATATGATAACCTGGGGATCGGATAGATGGGCACGTTTGTATACCTCTACGTAGGTAGTATGATGAGCCCATTCACGAGAGAGAGAGAGAGAGAGAGAGAGAGAGAGAGATTGTATATTCGAGATGAATAATTAGAGAATCACTTCCACAAAACGAGCTAGATGCAAAGCAGCTGAGGACACCACGCACTGGGCATTCATTGGATACTAAATGCAATATCCCAAAATTGTTGACCATGCGTTAGTTATTAAATGCAATATAATGTCAAAGTTGATGGGGACTTTTAAATCAAGTTATGAATCACCGGACCAAAATCAAATGCTTCCCAAGGATGTAACAACGTTAGTCTGAAAAAAATAGAAATTCGATATGTTAGCAGTAATTGGTAAATGATCGTTCATATTTTCCTTTCAGGAGAGAAGTCTCACAGACCATCTCCAGACATTACTGAAGGTGATAAGCTACGAGTATCACACCCAAAAAAACATAGAGCAATCATTGAAGTAGTAGATATAAGATCATCACATCCACCATGAAGCAAGAGCAAGATGACTTTAAGAAGGAACGTATTCGAGATGCCGAGGATCATGACCGTGGACAGACGAGTTTTACCATATTTCAGCAAATAACAACGACTCTTACCTATATCTATAAGAACCAGGTAATCGGAGTCACCGAGATCGAAAAAAAAAATTTGGACGAAGAGGAAAAAAGAAGGTGCTGAAATTTACAAACCTCCAGCGCAGCGGCTTAGGGGTTGATGATGCTCCCTTGCCAACAAGAACAAAGAGAGCTGTACAAGCTTTGCCCACACTCGATCTAGTAGCAGCACCGCACCGCGAACGCCTGTACAAGTCGGATATCTTGGGAGCAGAGACTTGGAGATGACACCCGACGAGATTGAGTCCTGCGTGGCAAAAACCAAGAGAATAATAATAAATGGGAGAACAAAAATATTGCAGCATGCCTGAGCAAGGAATTGTCCCCGGAAATTATTTTATACAAAACAGAGAGATGTACATGAAAAAACTCAGAAAAAATGTGAATACCAGAACGAAAGGGGAAAATATCCATAAATTGAAGTTGGCAAGAGTTAAAAAGAGAGAAAAGAGCGCACCAAGAATATATATATCTCTCTCTCTCACACACACACACACAGAGAGGGAGGAAAGAGTGTATCTAACGCTTTCCCAATTGGAAACATCCAAAAATCCTGCATATTAGTGTTAATGGATCCTCATGATCCAATAACCCGCCTGGATTTCCTGAAACCCTACTATATTTCGGGCGTTTATTGAGCAGACCAAACATATGTTGTCACGGGGTTTGGGGTTTAGGCAAAAACCGTATAATATGTAACGGGATCTTGTTTCGGGTTAAACCCCAATAAATGAGTCTTGTCACGGAGAAGAAGGGCCATCCGACTGGTCACGGAGACGGGGAAGCAAACTACCTCGCTGCCGTGCTCACCCATATAAGAAGGCTCTGCTTGGAGTTGTCCGCAGGTCTCTTGCCGGCGATGGTGGTCTCCTGTAGTAGGATTCTGAAGGCGAAGACGTCGGTTTTCTCGTCAAGGGGATTATGGGAGATGACAAGAGGGCATCATCACCCGAATGTGCCTTCCCCTGGAGACCACGACGACGATCTTGTGCCTCACCGGCCACTCCAAGATGCCACCACTCTTCCACCTGTGCAGGTTGAGACAGCTTCCATTTGGGTCAGAAATCGAAGATGAGGTGCAGCCCGTTGTCGAGGCAGCAGCCGAGCAAGCAAGCAGTGCTGGAATGAAAAGCATGGGCGAGGATGCCATGCTATTTAGAGTCGGGAAAACCTCAGCTCCACGGTGGAAAGAATCTTCGACAAAAATATGTCACAACTCTCGTATCACTTCAATGGCAATTTAATAACAACCGGTTCATTATTAGTGAACCATTCTTGGGCCGGTTGAGTAAATTAGTAACGACTTAATAACGAGTTATATTGACCCCAGTAACGATTCAATAACGACTTATATTAGCTTCAATAATAGTTCAATAAGACTTTAGTAACGATTCAGTAATGATTCAGTAAGATTTTAATAATATCCAGTAACAGCTCAGCTACAAGTTACACCGGTTTCAGTAAGAGTACAGTAACAAGTTACACTGACTTCAGTAATAGTTCAATAACGGTCCAGTAAAACTTCAATAATGTTCAATAACAGTTCAATAACGAATTACACAAACTTCAGTAACGGTTCAGTAATAGATCAGTAAGGGTTCAGTAACAGTGAACCGATTGATTCAATAATGAGTGAACCGTTTTTACTAAACCATCACTTAAGTGACCTGGGAGTTGTGGTTGTTTCTGATTGAGGACTAAGACTGTTCCCTCCACCGTGGAACAGAGGTAATCCAGACTCTGCCATTTAAGGAACATCAAACGGCCACAAAGACTCCGTAGCCCGTTCCGGGTGAAGTGGCGACGGACCCAAATCATTTGGGTCAGGTCTTGGATTCGAAAAGTATTTCAGGTTCAGATTCAATTGTTCTTTAACGGGTTCAGGTTCGGGTTTCGGATCTTCTTAGATCCGACCCATTGACGGGTCTCTGCATCAAGCCACGACACCAGTAGCCTAGCATAGAAATTTGTCATTGCCAAAATCAACAGAATTTTTAAACATTCCAATGACAAAGTGGTACGTGCTAATATATCACAAACATATCTACGCCCGACAAATCAATAGACTGTTTAACTTCCACTTGGCAGCCTGTCTATTGCCCAAGCTACTTGCCTCGCTCAACCCGCATTCCACGCTGCCATGGCTTGCTCCAGTGCGTTCTTCCTCACTTATGCCACTGTGCTTTGCGTCCGGCAATGGGATCGTCGTCCGTTGACAATCTGAGGGCCCAGGAGAGGGGCGTGTATCTACCATCTACATTTACCTAAAAGCAAATTTTCATGTCACCAAAACTGCCTCTAAGCAAACGTATATCAACCCGTACACCTCATGTGCCTTCTTGAAGATATTCCGAGGGATTTGGCCGATGCTTTTGACCGGTTCCCTCGTCTGCATTCGTTGTTCTCCAAAAACATAAAAAAAAAAATTGAAGTAGATGCGCGGATGTAACTAAAAGAAAATGATACTTGCAACATCCGTCTCCAAATGTACATAGACGAAGAGTAGAGATTTCCAACTCCATTGGTGAACTACATGTTGTGTTGAATCTGATTCAAGCCTCCAAGGGAGAACGACAGGCATCAAATAAGCCAAAGCACTCTCGAGCAGAAACAATGCAGACTGCGCTGAAATCGCATTATGGATCAGGTCTAGACTAATTCACTGGCACCCTCAACCCTATTTCCTCCCCGTTGCAGCAGGGCAGATCAAGAACCAATGATGTAGACACGTTCGTACCGCAACATACAGATAATGGAATGCAAATGATTGTATGTTCTATAACTTAATAATTCCTAAGATTATAACCATATGTAGAAGGGCAGATAACGGCTACACTTATGATGTCAATGAAATCCTCGTACCAAGGACCATAAGAAGATTCAGAACCACTATTTCGAGACATTTCTTTCCCATTTCATTCAAGGACGACAGAGATATTTTCTTAGGCCAAGTGTATCCGCAGTCAGTACTAGCATAGAGAAAACACAGAACAACCTGTGGCTCACAATCCAAGCTCCGGTGAACATGAGGGAACTAAAACAGACATCCAGTGGCACTTGTGGTCCAAAACATATCGTCCAAAAAAAAATCCAGTAGTGGACAATATTGTCTAAAAAATCTCCGTCTTGAGACGTTAAGACTCACGCCTCAAGCCACTTCATCAACTTGGTGAGGCTTACAACTTGTAGGCAAAATATGAAACTTACGCTTTTCTCCATTCGAGGCTTACATCTTACCGCCACACCTATAGAAAGACATATGCCTAAAGGTTAAAAGTATTTTAATAAAAATGAGAAAAATAACTATGAACTGTCTACATATGCAAAGAGAGAAATTATTTCATCTTTCCAACACAAAATTTTTCCTCCCAAGGGACACACATTGGCTTTATTTTTTATGAGCATTTTCCAAAATCTATAGAATTTATTTGATTGCAATGTTTATAAAAAAAATCAACTATAAAAAGTTACAAATACTATATGCGCTATTTAGGTTTAAATGCTATTGAAGCAAAGTTTTACACGCCTTACACTTTGAAGTTTTAATTTAACTTTGTTTATTTCGTACAACAAAAAAGTTTAAACAATTAATAATTAATTATATTTTGTTTAATTCTAGTCTTTTAGATAGTCCAAGGACTTCATGGTTATTTATTTAAATATTCATATATTATATATTTTTCTTAAATTGGTCTTTAATGTCTCTATAAGTTTTGAGGCTTAGAGTTTAATGTTTGCATGGTTATTTATTTAAATGTTCACATATTACATATTTTTTATTAAATTGAGGCTTTCGTCTTGTGACTTGTGAGGCTTTGGCAAAATGCCTCAAAACTGTTGCAAGACTATGAGACGTGGTGGTAGAGAAAAAAATTTTGATTTTATTTGTTAATCTTCTGTATCATTTTAGGACAATATTCAAGAAAGACCAGATTGACCATGGTTCCCATTCCCAGGGTCATCCTTGATTTGGATTGGTTGGATCTGCAAAGTGCAAACTACGCACATATCAGATGTCTACAAACACCGTGAGCTGAAACATGCTCGATCACTTCTCAACAACTCCCTTGCAAACAAGGAAATATCAAATTGTGTATAGTTGTTCATAAGCAGATGGGATGTTGCAGTTTTCGGTAACCTATGTGGTGTTCTGCATTAATCAGAGAAGAAACTATAAGTAACAATGTACCTCAAAAACCTCTCCTTGATCGTGATTGAAGCTGTGTTGTCACCCTTAAAGAAAATCCAGGCACAAATTGTTTCTAGCAAGATCCACAAATAGATAGTTATCTTCAACTATGGACTATATTTCTCATCCAGTCGTCACTGATCTAAATATAAACCAAACCTATTTATAAATTGACTAATGATAAGACTCAACCTAAGTGCCTGCGTTTTGCCCAAATTTCAATCTTGTACACCTTTCTCCCATCTTTTCTAAAAGAACTAAATCAAATAACATATGAAATTATACCCAGCCGGTAATTTGATTTCAGTTCCACTTCAATGCTATACTTCAATACCTATTATTACTTTACTAACTAAAATATTACATACGACTAACAAAACATCAGCTATACTAATTAAAAGACATTAACTTAATACTTAGAACTCCTTTACAGCTAAGTTGCCAGAATGAATCTTAGATTTAAACCTTTGGAACTAATAAACGTAATCTAAATCAGCATCCGCATCATCTCCATCTAAGAGCCAAGGACCATGAATAGATGTTGCCAAAATTATTATGAGATTCACTATAAAAATACTACCTCAGCTACGTAAACAGCTTCTTGGCTTGACAGTTTTTCGTGTGCTATGCATGGACCCTATTTTGCTAGTTGGGGTACGTGACGTGCCACATTTTTTTATCAATTAACAACTAAGAAAAACAAATTATGTACAAAATGTGTTCTTTGTCTGTCGACGTTAACAATTTCACAAAAAGCAGAAAAGCACAAACTAAAATAAATTATACTTCTCCACATCCAAGACTTGTTGAGACTGATAAAAAAAGGATACAACGTAGAAGCACCCAAACAGAACATGTTGAAAAGCACAGATACATAAGATGTCACTTGGATAAGCATATTTCAGGCTCAGAGAAATCAAACATGTTCATGGAGGCTTGGGAGGTATGCCGCATATAAATAACATCCATTAATAAATACTTATATGGTGAGATGTTGACAAGGATGACTGGAGACACACCAATGGACACATATCGATAACAGATAAGGACGTGACTAAGCACTACTCTTATGATCTTATCCACTCATATATTTTATTTTATAATTCCAAATGGCTCTTACTAGAAGTGTCTTTGACAAAACTAGAAGTATAATAAACAAACAGAAGTAATCTTCGTGGAGAACAATCTCATGGCAGGTACAGGGAACATAACATTAAATACTCATAACAACCACCAGTTTTCTTCAATGTTGACTTCAAACATCCAAAGCTTGGTGTGATCCCATAGTGTGAACAGAAATTCAAGAGCTAAAAATGAGGTGAACATCAGCAATATAAAAAAGTAAAGCTACAGTCAACTTTACAAGAAAACAGTTTTGAAAGAAGTCTGGCATGCTTTCTCAAATTGATAAAAATGAGCACTACCTACATCTTAACCAAAATTTCAAGAAGAGGTCTCAACAAAAATGCATATCCTCCAGTCAGGGGGTTAACATGCCCAGCTCCCAGAAATATATAATCACCTCCTAATGATTCAAGTCATCAAGGTCTATCAAGAGTCAAGACATTCAAACAATAAACAACATAAGACATTTCCTCGACCAAACCCAAATTATCTAAGTTGGAAGTAAAAACATAATAAAAATATTATATGATATTACAGATAAAATTATGGTGTCCACACAAATTGTCATCAAATAATCACATGCAAATGTGTCAAATGACACGAACAAACACATACAGTATAAGAAAGGTCCATTAAGTTCCTAAAAGAAACCCATATCTTAAGCTACTGATGTGCTGCCATGTCGTGGTGTGTGAAATTCCAAAAACACACGTGCGCTAAGGAGACCCAGGTCCGGTGGCCAATATGGGATAAAACCCTTCAACACTCCCCCTCTCTACCAGCCACCACCGTCAGAGCCACGATAAGAATACACGGGACGGGACAGGGCCGAGCGAAAATAGGAGCAAATCCACCAGAGGACAGAGACTACAGCCTGACAAGCTCTGATACCATGTGAAATTCCAAAAACGCATGTGCGCTAAGGAGACCCAGGTCTAGGCTATGATAAAGGAATGGAATACTCCTCCGGTGGCCAATATGAGATAAAACCCTTCAACATGATGGACTCATATTTTCACACAGGCGACAGCTATTTAGTCATCATGTGCTATTAAACAAGAATCTAGTTCTACCATGAACAAGAATCAAGCGGGACTTGGAGTCTTTCCCCTCCTGTTTTTCTTCTCCATTTGCTTCCACCCTATTGGGGTGGTACAGATTCCTCCAATTTTCAATGGACGTTTGTTAAAGAAGTCGGGAGTACATTAGAACAGAGACTGTAGGTTATTCTATACAACATAAACACGTAATATAGATGATAAGTAAAAAAAAGAGTAGAATTCTGAGATAGGCGTGCACGGGATTCTCATGCAATACAAGCTTAGGCTGCAAAATGATGATACGTGCATGATTTTACGAAGAACCCAAAGAAGAAAGATAGTAACTATCAGTCAATTCATTGCTTCTTTGATAGAAAAAAAAATAGAAGAGAAATAATGCATATCCAACATTTTCAATAATTTTTACTTCAGAAAGTGAAAAGACGCAAGTCATCAAAGGATTAAGAACAATAATTCCGAACAAAAGCACAGACATCAACCATCGCTACCATTATTCACGGAGAACTTATCCGTCGATCTATACTTTTTTGTCCTTAAGTAGACATAAGGATCATTCCATCATTAACATATGCAGTACTTCTAAAAAATCATGCAATAGCAATATCGACTTTTCACTTTGTCCAGTAGCATCATCGACAGGCTTAGAGGAGCGGAAGAATAAAGCACGAAGTTTACCTCCAATTTAATCCTTTCGAGAATCGGATCAGGATCTTTGATCTCCACCAGCACTCGAGTTCCCATCGCCCGAGCCGGAACTTGTGCCGCCGTCGCTACCATCCCTGCCACTGGCACCCCCACCGAACAGATTTCTAATCGACCATGGCAGCGAGATCCTCTCCCCAGGGCTTCCTCCAGGAGAACTGGTCTCCATCGACGCAGCGGTGGGGCGGGCCTCAGCTCCGACAGGACCATCTTCGTTACCCACTACGGGACTAATCCGCGGAGGTGTAGCCCCCCTCGTCCGACGCTCATACCCTGGATCATCCGTCGGTACCTCGTACCTACAAACGGGACACGAATTGTGCAACTCGAGCCACGGGATAATACAGTCCTTATGGTACAAATGCTCGCAGGGCATCTGCTTCACATCCTTGCCGACCTCGAACGTATCCTTGCACACAGCACACTGAGCCTCGTCGGATGCCAACAACTCCAGCGAAACCTTAATATCAGGTAAAGAATCCATGACAGACTTGGACGCCGGCGGCGTCCCGTATCGATTGGGATCGTTCTCAGCTAGCTGCTGGATTAGCTGCTCCAGCCCTGGGCCAACAAAATAATCACCAAAGCTCCCACCAGGGTGGTTCTCGACGATAAGCTGGATCCGTGCCCCGCCCGCCGTCAGATCCTGGAGGCGGCCAAACAGAAACTGTAGGGTGTTGTTGAGAGAATCGAAATTGTCCCCCGCCACCGCCACAGACGCTCCGGGAGGCCCCGACCCGGAGAAGGCGCCTGCGGCAGTGGCGCCTGCCGACATCGGGCGGCCAGAGGAAGAACCGGGGAAGAAAATTGGTGGCTGAGAGGCGAAAGAGGGATCGCTGGGGGTAGCATAAGAGCGTGGTGCAGGAGCCGGTGTCTCGATCTCCTCCAGGAAGCCGGTACCGCAGATGGGGCAGGCGACGTCGTCGGTCGGGGACGGCGAAACGGAGACTGTGCGATCGCACTGATGGCAGAAGTAGCGTTGGATGGCGGCGGCGGCGCCGTCGTTGCCTGCGGAGGATGCCATCGCCGGGGAACGAGATTTGAGGACACCGAGAGCACTGACGGCGTATGGGAGACGGAGGGGATTCGAGACTGTTTATACTCGCAGGAGGCGGTCACACGTGGAAGGAATGATGCCGCCATAGGAGATCACGTGCTGGATGGGCTAACATGGGAGTTTTTTTTTTAACTAACACACTTTTTTTTAATTTTAAAACTAACACATTAATAGAGTGTTTGGTAGCGCTTTTAATTTTAAGATAACCTCATTTTTGAAATCAAAATTATTTGTCTTCTCAATTTTATTTTTAAAATCAAAAAAATCTAATTATTGGGTGTTTGGCAAAATTACCATAATTTTTAAAACTTAGACAGTAGTGTTTGGTTATGACCAGCGAGAGAACCTGCAGCTCCGCGAAGACTCCCCGCAATGTCGTCTGCCTCCCTCCACCCGCGGTGGCGGTGCTCCTACTCCGGCGGCGGCCAGCGAAAAGCCGCGTCGTCGTCGACCCCGCGGCGGCGCCCCCGCCCTCCCCCCTTCGCAGACAGCCGCGCCGGCATCCCCGCACCGCGGCTGCGGAGACCGCCGCGGATTCCCCCTCCCCGTGGCAGCGCTTCCCCCGTCGGCGGCACCGGCGGCCCTCCCCCCGCCCGCCCCGCGCGCGGTGCTCCACCCCTTCGCGGACAGCCGCGCCGGCATCCCCCCCCCCACCGCGGCCGCGGAGACCGCCGCGGAGTCCCCCCCGTGGCGCCGCTTCCCCCGGCGGCCCTCCCCCCCCCCGCGCAGCGGTGCTCCCCCCTTCACGGACAGCCGCGCCGGCATCCCCCCCCCCACCGCGGAGTCCCCCCGGCGCCGGCGCCCCGCCCCGCCGCCCCCGCCGCGAAGCGCCCCAGGCAGCCCTCCACCCCCCTCCCCCCGCCAGCCAGCCCCCCCCCGCGCGCAGTGGTGCTCCCCCCGCCGCGAAGCTCCCCAGGCAGCCCTCCACCCCCCCCCCCACCGCGGAGTCCCCCCCCCCCCCCGGCGCCGGCGCCCCGCCGCGAAGCTCCCCAGGCAGCCCTCCACCCCCTCCCCCCGCCAGCAAAGCCCCCCCCCCCCCCGCCGCCGGCAGCCCTCCCCGCCAACGAACCCCCCTCCCCCGCAGGTCTCGTCTCCCACGTTCTGTCTCCCTCCGCGTCTATCTCAAAAATAAAACAAGTCTTGCCTTATTTTTATTTTAGAAGAGATTATGTACGTAGAGTATCCTACTTTTAAAAATGAGACAGTGGTTAAAAGTTGCAACCAAACACTTTGTCTCTTTCATTTTTAAAATTAAGATCAAAAAGAGAAAAAAAAACATAACCAAACACCCTATAAAAATTTATTCGTAAAATTAACACTCAATCAAAATCAAATTTTAAAAATTCAATTTTATTAAAAAAAATAAAATTAACTTTCAAGAACTTAACTTACTCATTATTGAAAGTCGAGTTTCATATAACTACCTTATTTAAAATCTAACTTTTAAAACTCACCTTTGGTCGAGTTAAAAAACTGAGAATCAGGTCGCTGAAATAACACGACATCCGAACAATATGAATTTACAATATCTGCGTATTTTCGCATAATTTATCTTTCAAAAAAGTTTGGTGCATGGTAACTAATTGACTTTAAAGTCAATGTTTTGGTTTACCGATCAATCAAGTGTGGAAAAAAATTTCATGATATATACTTGCAAATTTTTAATATCTGGGTAAACAAACCTCATGTAATTACGTCTGTTTAGAATATAATGTATCACAACATGCGGAACAATATGGTAGATATACCTAGGTAAATTTACCAACTTAGTAGATATAATATAAAAAAATCGTATTTTAATAGTTGCTACCGTGAGGTTTGTCATATACATATTGGAAATTAGAGTGTGTTTATCTAAATATAATATGAAAAACGATTATGTATCGTGATCAATAAGTGAGATGTTTGGTTGCACGGGAACACATCAGTGTGAAAAATATACTTTATTAAACACAAAAGTTACTTTATAATAATATATTTTGTGAACGATTTTTTCTAAAAAAGACGATAAGTATTTGGTATTTTCCCGTAATGCAATTCCTTCTCTTACAAATTATTACTTCTCCGAGATAGTTATACATTTTTTTATTGCCTTGCATCGCATTTCAATATTAGAGTTTTGGCATTTAGTTCTTTGAAATCAATCATATTTTTACGTATATTCTTAATTTTTAAATCCCTGGAATCTTATCTTATTTTAATTACGTTCATTTCTTTCATTTTTTACATAGAATTTAACTTAAATTTGTTGATTTAACTGCTTTTAAAATAATCTTACTGAATTATTCTCAATCACAAAGATGAAAGCATATTTGCTAGGTTTCCCAAGGGAGCATGAGAGTGGCAAGTAGTTGAAGATCTTGATGTAAGCACATACATAAGGACCACCCAGTCTTTGGGCTTCCGACTGAATCAGAGGCTCAAGGGATCAGAAAATGGATGAAGACAAGTCAAAGGAATAGGCAGATCCATGATGAAGAGAGGGGACTGTTGAAACAAAAAAAAAAAAAAACAGCCGCGCGCATGCCTGCGCGCGCGGGTGCGCACATGACTGCGCCCCCTCCCCGGTCAACCCAGGCCTCCCCCAGTCAAACGAAAAAAAAGGGGCAAAAAAAAAAAAAGTGAATGCCACGCTGGCCAGCGGCCAGCGTGCGCGCGGGTGGCAACCGCGCACCACCCCCGGTCAAACCGGGGGTAATTTTGGTCAAACAGACCCAAAAAAAATCAAATAAAAAAGAAAAAATGGGGAGCTCGATCAACCAGTCCCCCCCCACGATCCCCACGTCCAGGGATGGCCCCACTCCTTGGATCCGGTCACCCCAAGGTGACTTTACCACCAGGTTTGACTTTCGGTCAAACAGAAGCATAAAAGAGGGAGAAAAAGAGGTTAAACTCACCCCCGAATCGGGTAACCCCCCACTATTCCGAAAATGGAGATAATGGGGGTGATTTTTGTGACCATTTTACCCCTTCAAGATCTCCTATAAATAGCCCCCAATGGCCATACGTACATGGAGTTGGGCATGTAGTTGGGAGAGTGTGGAAAAAAGAGAGAGTTGGGAAGAGAGAGAAGCTCTACATTCTCACCTCGGTTTTGCGCTACCTTTCCATAAAAAGGGGCTGGTTTTGCGCTACCTTTCCATAAAAAGGGGCCCAAAATAGTAAACTATTTTGGATAGAAAATATGACCCAACTCCGGTCTAGCCGAAATGCGCGAAATTATGTGGTTTGCGCTACCTTTCCATTAAAAGGGGCCCAAAATAGTTGTATTTTGGAATTCAAACGAGAAAAACCCAAATCGGTTAAGCGAAATGCCGGTCAAGCGAACGGGAATTCAAATCGAAAACCCAAATCGGTAAAACCGAAATGCCGGTCAAGCAACGGGAATTCAAACAGAAAACCCAAATCGGTCAAGAAATGCTGGTCAAACCGACGGGAATTCAAATAGAAAACTCAAATCGGTCGAAACCGAAATGTCAACCAGAAACCGAACGGGAATTCTAAAAGAAAACTCAAGTGGTCAACCGAAAATGCCGTCTAGCCGAACGGAAATCAACATGAAAACCCAAATCGGTCAAACCGAAATGCCGGTCAAGGCGAACGGGAAATCAAGTGAAAACCCAAGTCGGTAAAGCGAAATGCGGGTCAAACCGAATGGGAAATCGGCATGAAAACCCAAATCGGTAAAACGAAATGCAGGTCAGACCCAATGGGAAATGAAGATAAAACCCAAATCGGTAAACCGAAATGCCGTCAAACCGAACGAAAAATCAAGGTGAAAACCCAAGTCGGTCAACCGAAATGCGGTCAATGACAAACCGAATGGGAAATCAACATGAAAACCCAAATCGATTGACACAAAATACTTGGTCAGCAGAACGGAAAATCAACGCGTGAAAACCCAAATCGGTCAACACCGAAATGCCGGGTCAAACCGAACGGGAAATCAAGATGAAAACTCCCAAATCGGTCAGCAAAATGCGGTCAAACCGAACGGAAATCAACATGAAAATCCAAATCGGTCAAAACGAAATGCTCGTCAAACCAGGCAGAAATCAACATGAAAAACCCGAATCGGTCAACCGAAATGCGCGAGCAAACCGACCAACAAGAAAACTCAAATCGGTCAACCGAAATGCCCATCAAACCGAACGGAAATCAAGGTGAAAACCCCAGTCGGTCGAACCGAATGCCGGGGTCAAGCACGAACGGGATTCAACATGAAAACCCAAATCGGTCAGGCAGAAAATGCCCAGGGTCAAACCGAACGGGAAATCAAGGTGAAAACCCAAATCGGTCAAACTAGAAATGCCGACAAAGAACGGGAAATCAAGGTGAAAACCCAAATCTGACAAAATGCCGTCAAACCGAGCAGAATTAAATCGAAAACCCAAATTCCAGAGCGAAATGCCGGTCAGCAGAACGGAAATCAAGATGAAAACGAAATCGGTCAGAAATCTGAATGTCGACCGAACGGGAATTCAAATCGAAAACCCAGAATCAGTGGCCAGAAACCGAACGGAATTCAAATCGAAAACCCAAGTCGGTCAGCAAAAATGCCGGTCAAACCGAACAGGAAATCAAGGTGAAAACCCAAATCGGTCGAAACCGAAAATGCCGGTCAATAAACCGAACGAATTGAATCGAAAACCCAAATCGGTCAGCTAAATGCCGAAAGTTCAGCGAACGGGAAATCAGGTGAAAACCCAAATCGGTGAGCGAAATGCGGTCCAACCGAACGGAAATCAACGTGAAAACCCAAGTCGGTAAGCCGAAATGCGGTCGGCCAAACCGAGGAATTCAAATGGAAAACCCAAGCTCAGGAAGCGAGATGTCGTGAAACCCGAACAACTCAAAATGCTGCATCTACAAATGCAATCAAGCCATTCTGACACACGTGAAGACAACTACGGTTCGGTAAAGCCGAAATGTCGGAAAAGGAAACCCGGACGGTGGCCGAAATGTCGGCAAACCCGAACAAGCTCCAAGAAATGCCGCATATCAAATGCAATCAAGCCATTCTTGGATATATGAAGACAATCTTGTTCGGTAAAGCCGAAATGTCGGAAAAGCCGAAACCCAGATCAGTAAAACCTAAGTGTCAGCAAAACCGAAGAAGCTCCAGAAATGCTGCATATCAAATGCAATCAAGCTATTCTTGGACACATGAAGACAATCTGGTTCGGTAATGTCAAAATACCGAAAAGGCCGAAACCCAGATCGGTAAAGTTGAAATGTCAGCAAAAATCGAAGAAGCTCCAGAAATGCCGCATATCAAATGCAATCAAGCCATTCTTGGATATATGAAGGAAATCTGGTTCGGTAAAGGCAAAAATGCCGAAAAGACCGAAACCCAGATCGGTAAAGCCGAAATGTCGGCAAAACCAAAGAAGCTCCAGAAATGCTGCATATCAAATGCAATCAAGTCATTCTTGGACATATGAAGAAAATTTGGTTTGGTAAAACTGAAATATCGGCAAACCCGAAACCCAAATCGCAGCCAAAGTCAGCCAATACCGAACAAACTTTGACATGTGTTGAGGAACAAAGGCTCGAATGCCCCCTCATTTATTGTACTTCCATGTACCCAAATCGACATGAAATAAATTCAAGTTCGATTGACCCGATGTGTCATCCAAAGATGACATCTAATCCCCATGGACTTTGAGAGATGGATAAAAATTAAATAAGCCATTGAAATAATAATTTTTAAACTTGATCAAATAATCCAATTTGATTAAATACAAATTCCATCTCATAAGGCCATGGGGATATGTCTTCCAGCTTTGTTTATGTGGATGAATGACTTCAGTTCAACAGGTTGCTGTGACGGTTAATCAAGGGTTTTCGAGTGTTTGCTCGATGTAATTAACACTGGAATATCGCAAGTCCGGTGGAGAGAGGTCAAAATTTATTTTCAAAGAACTCAGATAACCTCACAAATTAAATTGTGGTTCAGATCATCTAAGTGGTGGGTGATACCCATATCGACACTTAGCAAATATGTGGAACCATCGGTGTTCCTATAAAATAATACCACATCAAATTAGCTAATACTCCTATGAATACCACATATTTTCATAGTAGTCAATGCTAGCCTAAAGCAAAAAATGAATTTTCTACACACAAACAAAGGAGAGGAAAATTCGAGGTTCCAACAATTGGCACGCCCGATGGGACCTCTCTCTCCCTTCATCTTTCCGTCACAGCAACTTAGTGAAGTCATAAATACCGCGAATTCTTATATAACTTTTCATCCCTTTAGTCCGTCTTTGTTCTTTCGGGAAGGAAGACTCCAAGCACCAAAGCAATGGAAAGGGAGACGAAGATCTTCTTCTCGGAAGACTACGTCATCAATCGCTGACGAGGGGCACCTTGATGTACCTTGACGTACGGGGCATTTCCCCTCGGTTATCATTCGGACCATCTCGGGGTGGATCCTGCCACCCCAACAACTGAAGACTCAACGCTGAGTCCCTATGAAGCATTCATCACTACCACTAAGGCAATGGAGCCTATGCTCCCCATCCTTACTAAGGTGGATGTGGCACCAACATCGGTGCCTGTGACTATCGACCAAGTGTCGGTTGTCCATGCACAATCAGAAAGGGCCCAATCAAACTTGAAGCCTGCAAGGCCAACCTTGCAACATGTTCGCCCCATGAAAGAGGTTGATGAAGTCAAACTCGTTATCGGGTCATACACTAATATGGCACGTCGAACAAGGAAGAACTCCTCGACATTCAAAAAAAAGGATGACCTATCATTGGTCTAACTACTCATGGCAAGAAACAAATTCTATGCCCGTTTGACTACTACATAGATCTAAAGGTCTATTTTGTGATGACACCTCGGCTAAGGAGTCATTTTCTGAAGATGAAGACCGATCGGTTTCTACATCGACCAAAAGTCACTACCGGGCATTTCAAGCCCGCAATATGAGGAACATCACACCACCACTTTCCAACAGGGCGAGGAATAACTCCTCGGCCTTCAAGAAGACCAAGATGGACCCGGCACGAGTCCAACAAGCTAAGGTGGAGAACAAATGTCCCAACCGCCATGCTATCTCTGCGAGCCTACTACAGGTCCATCTTGCAAGGATGACGCAGCCAGGGAATCACTCCCTAAAAATGAAGACCGGTTGGTATCTGAATCGACCAAAAGTCATTAAAAAGAGAGTAGAAAGAAGTGTTTCTGTCTCCTGATATATCTTTCTGACTGGGGGCAAATCATGTGGATAGAGGGCATCAAATTGTTCCCACTCCCCAACATTCAAACAAGTCTGGGTTCCCAAAACCCAAGTGCATCACGTGGTTGCGAAATCAACCACCCCGGTGTATACCGAGCTGTTCAAAGGGGGAACCACTCCCCAAAATTCAAGCAAATCTGGGTTTCCAAAACCCAAGCACATCACATTGTTGTTGATGCACCTCAATCGACAATGGGTCATCGATTGGTCAGACCCTGAAATCGACCACCTCGGTGCATGGGTCAAAGAATCACTTCTTTAAACCTACCACCACCACGAAAAGAATAACAACAACCCTGGGGGTGTCTATTTTCAAACGCCTCTCCTTCTCGGAGGAGCTCGCTGACAAAATGCCACACCGAGGCACGTATGAAGATGACAATCTTCGCGTATACACATTAAGTTCCAATAACCGGTCCGAGAATGTCAGGGAGGCTTCGAGACAGCCAGCTCGAGTAGGTCCGGTTACACGACAGCAAGTGGCTTTGGCACAACAAAATCTTCCGGTTGATCTTTTTCAACAAGAAGAGCGAGGGGAAACACGTCATCAAGACCCCTATGCGAAAGCCACACCTCCCATGCTCAGTTTGGCTGAGCTATGGAGGGAAAATCAAGAGCTTAGGGCTCTTGTCATGAGTTTGAAAGGGTTGCAGTCTCAACCTGCACCACAACTCGGGCTACATGAGGCCGCCCAAGGGAGGTGTCCAGAACAACTGACACTCCCTTGACCAAATCAACAACCTGCTCCTCAGTTCCAAAACAAGCCAGAAGGCAATGATGGTTGAGCAAATTGTGGACGCCAGGCAGAACATGATGATGATCTGATGACTGTGGACTTGTATTGGACTCCCTATCCCGTCCACCATAAGTTCAAACGGCTACCATCAGAGGTGACCAAGGTCCCAAAATGTCCTAGATTTGATGGACGGGGGTCACCTAAAGAACATCTAGCAATGTATGTGACTCATATGGGCAAGTTAGCCCTAGAAGAGTCCTATCTACTTTGCTACTTTTTTACCACTCTCACAGGTCCTACCTTCGAGTGGTACTCACAATTGAAGCCCAACTCGGTCATAGGTTGGGAAGATATGCGTGAAGTTCATCGAGCGCTTCAAGCTAATTGAGAGGCTAGTACCACTGGTGGAATTGACCTCTCTCTGTCAATGCAAGAATGAAATTGTCGTTGACTTCATCAAAAGACGACGGAATCTCAACATGAAATGCCCTAATCCGTCGGTAAATGAAGAGGTTGTAGGACTATGCAAAAGGAGCTTATGCCCTGAAATCTTTGAAAAGCTCCTAATAGCCAACATTTAGACATTCGACAGGCTAAACTGAGTCGTGTCTGAATAGGAAATGTTCTATGCGGGCAACCCTACAAAGGACCGCGAAAGAGAAAGTCTTCGCGTCCT
The DNA here is from genome assembly GCA_036172225.1 of Cryptocoryne crispatula var. balansae. NCBI lineage: Eukaryota > Viridiplantae > Streptophyta > Magnoliopsida > Alismatales > Araceae > Cryptocoryne > Cryptocoryne crispatula. The sequence continues at coordinate 4,697,405 of CM069925.1, read as the reverse complement.
TATGTAAGGACGTTCACATGGTTGACTGCACACCGGGGGCAAGCACAAGCCGCAATGGGGCAACCTTTCCTGTCCCCCTTCAAAGCCAAGAAGCCCGCTCCACGGAGGAATAGTCTTGCTCTAGCCGAGGAAATAAAGAAGTCTTACTCCTTTACACGGGAGCACGCTAAAAGGCTTTTTGATGTCTATATCAGAGAAAATCTGATCAGCTTGCCTCAACCTAAGCAACCAGCCGAGGTTTATAAATTTGATGACCCAAACTTCGGTGTATACCACTGCAGGTTGGTTCAGACTACTATTTGTTCATGAACATAGCAGAAAATTTGATCAAGGAAGCTGCAATCAACATGGGATAGTACATGGTTAATCCTCCGCAATCACATGTCAATCCAAAACCACAACAAAACATCGCGATCCAATGTGATTAGTGGTCAAGCTTCCTAACGTAGTGACGGGGACCACAGGCCATTGAAGACCTTCCCCGCATCAACCTCAACCATTGAAGGATATCGATGAGGCTAAACTCGTCACCGGGTCAAATGATACCATCACATTACGGGCAAGGAAGAACCTCCCTACCCTTCAAAAAAATTAAGGCTGGTCTATTACAGGTTCAACTAGCCAGGACAGAGGAATAAATCCTCTACCCATCTTGCTACTAAAGTGGATCTGCTCAAGACCTGTTTATCAAGATACCCCAGTCAGGGAATCACTCCTTGGAATTGAAGGCCAATCGGTTGCTAAACCAATCAAAAGCCACCATTGGATGTGCAAGGAAGAGATCTCCCATTTCATCTACTATCATCTTGGGCAGGAATAAATCCTTAACCCAGGGGGCACAAGCCAGACGGGGACAAATTCTCAATACCGGACGTCGATCAATATAAGGGGAACAAATTCCCGAAAGTCAAGCAAATATGGGTTCCTAATACCCAGATTCGTCATGGTATTGCCGATTGACACAATACACAAGGGGCAACCTGTCTTGAACTTTGTGTATGAACAACTATTCCCTCTAGGAGTTGTCTAAAAGAGTGTCAAGGCAAAATGCTGAATTCAACATGGCCAGGGGAGCTCAATAACTCGAGAAGCCCAAACAAGCATGCATGCCACCTCGACCCAATGCCATTAAGGCTAATGGTGTTAATTTAGTCCAAGGTTCAAAAGAGGACCCCAAGAAGGTAGTTGCCCGATATGCTTTCCCATCCTGACCACGGAGGAAAGCAAATGATGACACAAAGTCTCCCACTCATTGAAAGGGGCTGAGAGGAAAGAAAATGCTCGATCGGCTTATTCTCTCACATGCCCTACAACAAAGCAAGCCATACTGGGGGCAAGGTGATGAACTCTGTCTTCCTAAGCCCCAGTATCAAAGTTGTGAAAGTCGGTTCATAAACATATATTGTTGTTTGTCAACAAAATATCCGACCAGAATGACAAATAATGACACCAAGTCGAAGTTCAACCCCTTCACCCCCAACAAATCCGATGGAGCGGGGGTAATTAAAAAAGGAAAAGGTCCAAATCGGCCTCGAATGAAGGAACAATGTTGTTGGCTGGTCAATAGAGAAATTTCTCGAATTCAAGCTGGCACTACCATCATCCAATGTGGGAACAAATCCCAAACCCAAATCAATTATGTCCACCAATCAGGGGTAAAAAAAATCTTCGACTCAAATGTCGATGGTTATCAACTGGATGAGGAACAAATACTTCGTCCAAAATTCTTAATGATTGGCTGAGCAACGGCAATGCTAATGCCACCCACTCGAGAATCAATTCTCATTCTATGACGTGCAGTACAATGGTTGCCCAATCGAGAGGCTAGACCTCCCAAATGAGTGAGGAATAAAATTTCTACCTAGAGAAGATGATGTGATTGATCGGTCAACGGTCCATGTCAAAGTTGCTCCAAAGGGAAATCAACTCCCAAGAGGACAAATAATTGTGGCTAACTGGTTCAAGTACTTATGGGTAAGGAACCAATCCTTAACCCACAAGAATACCATGGCTAATTGACCCTTTGGTTTAGCCCGAAAACACTACAAAAACGAGGAACAAATCCTCATTCGAGAAGATGTCGGGGCTTCCCAACGGTGATTGCTCGGGTGGGGGCCAACCCTCAACCCATCAAAGTTACTATGGTTGGACGGCTCGAAATAGGTTATCAACATTTACACAAGGAAGGAACAAATCTTTCACCCGAATGAATGTGATGGTTGTCCAGGCAGACGACCACTTCAAAGCTATCAAGACGGGGGATCAACCTTCGGCTCACCAAACTATCAAGCTAGCCAATCAAAGGTTCGGCCCCAATATCCATAGGCGGGCGGGGCAAGCCCCCAAACTATGCCGTGACGACGTGGGCCAAGAACAAACTTTACCCTCGAGGGACCGACAAGGGTAGGTGAAGTAATCCCTATCCGGAATGTTGCATGGAATCACCCGATTCGCCGCATTGGTGAAATATGAAAAGTTCAAGTGATAAACTTCAAGCCATCGGTGAAGAGTGACAACATTTCTACCATAAAGGGGACAAGGAAGAAATCCTCTGCAGGAAGGAGAATGGCGGGGAATCAATCCTCCATTAGTCCATATGTGTGGTAGTGGTTATCGTTTCCCTCAAAAACATCAATCGGGCTTGGAATAAATCCTATGCCTAAGATAAATTTTGCCTACATACGATGCCTCAACATTCTACTCGGGCGACAAGACAATTCTCAGTCTATTATGCATTGGAGGCTAATCGATCCATTGATCACCCGTAGACTTCTGCTCAACCAGCAAAGGGCGAGTCCCTAGGCCACATTGCAGATGCACGGGCTAAAGCGCAGAAAAATCCAAATTCTACCCGAGAACATTGACGGGGGCATGGGAAGCAGAGTCTTTTGCCCGAAGGTCCGAGGGAAAGCATTCTCTGAAATTGAAACAAGCTTGGATGCCAAAGGTTGAGGTCCCCACTTCGGTCCATCGCCAAAGGTACACTTGTCTACAACAAGCTATCATGGCCCTCAAGGCCTTTATAGCTCTCGAAATTTCATATCATAGTGACCGTCTAAGGTCCATATGATTTTTAAGTTTTTACACCATAATGACCATTTTGGTCCACATGGTTCCTAAAAGTTTATGCCATCATGACCAACAAGGTCTATGTGGCTTTCCAAGTCTCCATACCATAATGACCTTTTTAGTCTATGTGGTTTCCAAAAAAAACTCACATTGCTATCATGGCTTTCAACGCCTATATAGCCTCCCAAAAAATTTTTCATGCCATCACGGTTCTCACAACCTACACGGCTTTCAAACCTCAAGGCACGAATTACTTTTAAACATTTGTACCATAATGACCCTTCAGGTCTACATGGTTCTCAAATATTTGCACCATCATGACCAACAAGGTCTGAATGGTTGTTAAACCCACACCATCATGACTCTTCAAGTCTATATGGTTCGCTAATCCTTACACCATCATGACTAGCAAGGTCTATATGGTTGTTCAACTTATACCATCATGACTTTTAAGTCCATATGGTTCTCAAATCCTTGTACCATCAAGACCATTAAGGTATGTATGGTTTTCAAAACTTTTTATGCTAGCACAACCCTCAAGGCCAAGAGAGCTTTCAAAAAAAATCTCATGCCATCACGACTTTAAGTCTACATGGCTACAAATAATTTTGGTGTCATCATGACTTCCATGTCTATTTGGCCTCCAAAGCTTCATATCACCATAACTCCTACACCCATGTGGTTCAAATTTTAGGGCTTCTATTCTCCCAAAATAGATGCCTTCGAGATCGAGCTTGGGACCCCTTGTTCCTTGTCTCACAAGCGGCAACAAGAATTTCAATGGCTCAGGGGAGGCCTAAATTCCTCACAAAAAAGAGGGCTAAAAAAATAGAGATGCCCTGACAGTCTTGGTTGGTCACCCATAATTGATCAACTAAGAGCAAAAGTGTCAAAAAAAAAAATCCAGCTAAGGTGAAAAAAAAACCCACAAAGGGCACCTCAGGCAAAAATGGATAACCCTGCTGTGTGAAAACCTCGTAAAGAGGACATACATGCAAAATATGAAAGGGGCTAGTCTGGGTGAAAACCCGAAAAGGGTCGAGATCGAAGTTAAAAGAAAAAAGAAAAAAAGAGAAATGTTGGGAGTTGAGTCTATTATGACTTTTATGTCTAGCCTCATCAAATGTCACACCAACATACCTTGTACACTTGTAAGGCCCCTACCCCCTACATAGCCTTGAATTTCATACCCCCAAGGCCGAGCATGGTACTTTCATCCTCCCAAGCCCACGGGTTCCAATGGCATGAAACCACCCCAAAACTTCATACCCCCAAGGCCGAGTATGATACTTTCATCCTCCCAAGCCCGCGAGTTCAGCAAAGCAAAGTTAACCCAAATTTCATACGCCCAAGGCCGAGTATGATACTTTCATTCTCCGAAGCCCACGGGTTCAAATGACATGAAGCCACCCCAAATGCTAAACCCCAAGGCCAAGTATGACCCTTTCATCCTCCCAAGCCTATGGGTTTCCTTTTGGCACAAAGCCACCCCAAACTTCATACCCCCCAAGGCCGAGCATGATACTTTCATCCTCCCAAGCCCACGGGTTCCAATGACATAAAGTCACCCCAAATTTCATACACCCCAAGGCCGGGCATGATCCTTTCATCCTCCTAAGCCCAAGGGTTCAAATGGCACAAAGCCACCCCAAAACTCACATCCCCAAGGCCAAGTATGATTCTTTCATCGTCACAAGCCCACGGGTTCCAATGGCACGAAGCCACCCCAAACGTTCAAACCCCAAGGCCGAGCATGATCCTTTCATTCTCCGAAGCCCACGGGTTCAAATGGCATGAAGCCACCCCAAATGCTAAACCCCAAGGCCAAGTATGACCCTTTCATCCTCCCAAGCCTATGGGTTTCCTTTTGGCACAAAGCCACCCCAAACTTCATACCCCCCAAGGCCGAGCATGATACTTTCATCCTCCCAAGTCCACGGGTTCCAATGACATAAAGTCACCCCAAATTTCATACCCCCAAGGCCAAGCATGATACTTTCATCCTCCCAGGCCCACGGGTTCCAATGGCATGAAGCCACCCCAAAAGTTCACGCCCCAAGGCCGAGTATGATCCTTTCATCCTCACAAGTCCACGGGTTCCAATGACATAAAGTCACCCCAAACTTCATACCCCTAAGGCTGAGGATAATCCTTTCATCCTTCCAAGCCTATAGGCCCCAATGACATACCCTATAAGCCAAGCATGCTTCCTTTCATGCTCATAAGCCAAAGGGTCCCAATGGCATGAAGCCGCCCAGAATTTGTATCATACAAGTCGAATGTGATTCATTCATGTTCCACAACTAAATGATACGAAAACCCTTAAAACCGATGGCGGGGAAGCCTTAATTCCTCACCGCCCAATCAATGGCCCGAAGAAGCACAGTTCTTCACTTGAATCAAGAAAAAAAGAAGAGAAAAGAAAAAAAAGGGGGGGCTAAAAATAGAGATGCCCCGACAGACTTAGCCATTCATCTTCAATTGATTGGTTAAGGGCAAAATTGTCAAAATATACCTAGCTAGGGTAAAAAAACTCGAAAGGGTGCCCTAGGCAAAATCAGGTAACCCCGCTACATGAAAAAAAAAAAAAACCTCATTGAGGCATGTAGGCAAAATACAAAGGGGGCTAGTCTGGGGGGAAACCCGCAAGGGCAGACAGGCTAGCAAAAAAACAGCATCATCATGCTATCATGGCCCCTCAAGGCCTATATAGCTTTTGAAAAAAAAAAATCACAAGCTATCATGGTCTCCATGGCCTACATAGCCTTAAAAAGTATATACCATCGTAAACAATAAAGTTTATGTGGTTATCAAACTCTTACCATCATGACCCTTTCGGTCTATATGGTTTTCAAAAAAAATCTCATACCATTATGACCCATTTGGTCTATATGATTTTCCAAAGCCCCCATGCTATCATGGCCCTCAAGGCCTATATAGCTTCAAATTTTAACTTCATACCATCATGGCTCCCTAAGCCGATATGGTTCAAACTTCATACCGTCATGGCCTTTAAGCCTATATGGTTCAAACTCAACACCCTCATGGCTCCTTAAGCCTATATGGTTCAAATTTCATACCGTCATGGCCTTTAAGTCTATATGATTCAAACTCATACCATCATGGCTCCCTAAGCCTATATGGTTCAAAGTTTATACCATCATGGCCTTTAAGCCTAAATGGTTCAAACTCCATACCATTATGGCTCTTTAAGCCTACATGGTTCAAAACTCATACCATCATGGCCCCCTAAACCTATATGGTTCAAAAAAAAACTTCGTACCATCATGGCCCTTTAAGCCTATATGGTTTAACTTCGCATCATCATGGCCCTCTAAGCCTACATGGTTCGAATCTTCATATCATCATGTCTCTCGCGGTCTATATGGTTTTCAAAAAAAAGGGGGGAGGCAATCACAAGCCATCATGGTATCCATGGCCTGTATAGCCTTAAAGAGCATGCACCACCATAACCAACAAGGTTTATGTGGTTATCAGGCTCATACCCTCATAGTCATCAAAGCCTATACGGTTCAAACTTCATATCATCATGACCCTTCAGGTCTATATGGTCATTGAACCAATATATCATCAAGGCTTGCATAATTCTGACCATACTGTGCAAATGTGTCAACATGCACACAATCCTTCAAGGTGATTATTTCTTACAAACAATGGGATTTATTACATCCCACAACACATGTTTGAGAAAGGATATGTCACAAATGAGAAGAATTCATTTCGTCAATTTGTTAACCACCGAAGGCAATACAACAAGTACAAGCCCAAGGAAGGTTGAAGCACGATACAAGAAGAGGGAGTCACCAAACTAGCACCAATCCTCCATAGTGCCATCAACTCCCGAGCAAACAAATGGAAGTCAAGTTGCCCAGGCAACCGGGAGATGTCCAACTCGGTTAGGCTTTGGCGAAGCTTCTTTGGTGGAATTGCGATGGCAAAAGTGGCGAGATCTCTTTGAAGCAACGTAGAATGGGAGCCCATGCCTTGTCTGCGACAAGCCTCTCCCCGACTAGTCTCCAGCATGAATCGAGCTCCTCCACACGCCATAGCTACCATGCTCGAAATACAGAAAGGTATTAGTAACATACCAAAAAAATATCTCTCATCCATGGAAGTTAACATACGAGAGAAGAGGAAAAAGGAGAAGATTAAACCCGTTTGGACACGGGACACTCCCCTTCAACCTCGTCTCCGGGAAATGTCCCGTGGGGGGCATTTGTTGAAACAAAAAAAAAAAAAAACAGCCGCGCGCATGCCTACGCGCGCGGGTGCGCACATGACTGCGCCCCCTCCCCGGTCAACCCAGGCCTCCCCACTCAAACGAAAAAAAAAGGGGCAAAAAAAAAAAAGTGAATGCCACGCTGGCCAGCGGCCAGCGTGCGCGCAGGTGGCAACCGCGCACCACCCCCGGTCAAACCGGGGGTAATTTTGGTCAAACAGACCCAAAAAAAATCAAATAAAAAAGAAAAAATGGGGAGCTCGATCAACAGTCCCCCCCCCCACGATCTCCACGTCCAGGGATGGCCCCACTCCTTGGATCCGGTCACCCCAAGGTGACTTTACCACCAGGTTTGACTTTCGGTCAAACAGAAGCATAAAAGAGAGAGAAAAAGAGGTTAAACTCACCCCCGAATCGGGTAACCCCCCACTATTCCGAAAATGGAGATAATGGGGGTGATTTTTGTGACCATTTTACCCCTTCAAGATCTCCTATAAATAGCCCCCAATGGCCATACGTACATGGAGTTGGGCATGTAGTTGGGAGAGTGTGGAAAGAGAGAGTTGGGAAGAGAGAAGCTCTACATTCTCACCTCGGTTTTGCGCTACCTTTCCATAAAAGGGCTGGTTTGCTACTCACCTTCCAAAGGGGCCCGAAAATAGTAAACTATTTTGGATAGAAAATAGCCAACTCCGGTCTGCCGAAATCTTTCTAGAAATTATGTGGTTTTGCGTTTACCTTTCCATTAAAAGGGGCCCGAAAATAGTTCGCTATTTTGGAATTCAAAGAAAAACCCAAATCGGTTCCCGAAATGCTTGGTCAAACCTGAAGCAAACGGGAATTGAAAACCGAATCGATGTAAACCGAAATGCGGGTCAAAGCCGAACGGGAATTCAAGCAGAAAACCGAAATACGGTCAACCAATGCGGTCAGCCGAGCACGGGAATTCAAATAGAAAACCGAATCGGTCGAGCCGAAATGCGGTCAAAGCCGAACGGGAATTCTAAGAAACTCAAGTCAAATTAGCCAAATGCCGGTCAAACGAGAACGGAAATCAACGTGAAAACCCAAATCGGTCAAAAAATGCGGTCAAACCGAACGGAAATCAAGGTGAAAACCCAAGCTCGCAGCTAAAGGCGAAATGCGAATCAAACCGAATGGGAAATCGACGAAAACCCAATCAATTAAAAACCGAAATGCCTGGCCAAAGCCGAATGGGAAATCAAAGATGAAAACCCAAATCGGTAAAAACGAAATGCCGGTCAAACCGAACGGAAAATCAAGGTGAAAACCCAAGTCGATTGACAGAAATGCCGGTCAAACCGAATGGGAAATCAACATGAAAACCGAAACGGTCAAACTGAAATGCCGGTCAGCAGGAACGGGAAATCAACATGAAAACCCAATGGAATTGACGAAATGCCGGTCGACACCGAACGGAAATCAAGATGAAAAACCCCGATCGGTCAAAATGTCTTGGCCAAACCGAACGGAAATCAACATGAAAACCCAAATCATTGACGAAATGGGTCAAGCCAGAACGGGAAATCAACATGAAAACCCGAATCGGTCAAACCGAAAATGCCGGGTCAAACCGAACGGAGATTCAACAAGAAAACCCAAATCGATTGACAGAAATGCCGGTCAAACCGAACGGGAAATCAAGGTGAAAACCCAAATCGGTCGAAAGAATGTAGGTCGACCGAACGGGATTCAACATGAAACCCAAATCGGTCAAAACCGAAATGCCGGTCAAACCAGAACGGGAAATCAAGGTGAAAACCCAAATCGGTCGAACCGAAATGCCGGTCAAACCGAACGGAAATCAAGGTGAAAACCCAAATCGGTCAAACCGAAATGCTTAGGGTCAACCGAACGGGAATTCAAATCGAAAACCCAAATCAGTGAGCGAAATGCGGTCAAACCGAACGGAAATCAAGATGAAAACCAAAATTCGGCCAAGAAATGCCGGCCAAAGCCGACGGAATTCAAATCGAAAACCCAATCGGTCGAAAATGCCGTCAAACCGAACGGGAATTCAAATCGAAAACCCAAATCGGTCAAACCGAAATGCCGGTCAAACCGAACGGGAAATCAAGGTGAAAACCCAAATCGGTAGAGCCGAAATGCCGGTCAAACCGAACGGGAAATCAACATGAAAACCCAAGTCGGTAAAGCCGAAATGCCGGTCAAACCGAACGGGAATTCAAATGGAAAACCCAAGTCGGTAAAGCCGAGATGTCGGCAAACCCGAACAAGCTCCAGAAATGCCGCATACCAAATGCAATCAAGCCATTCACGGACATGAAGACAATACTCGGTAAAAGCCGAAATGTCGGAAAACCCGAGATCTGGCAGCTTGAAATGTCGTTAACAGACAAGCTCAGAAAATGCCAGATATCAAATGCAATCAAGCCATTCTTGGATATATGAAAGACAATCTTCGAGTGGAGTAGAAATGTCGGAAAAGCGAAACCCGGATCAGTAAAACCTAAGTGTCAAGTAAAACCGAAGAAGCTCCGGAAATCTTTGCATATCGAAATGCAATCAAGCTATTCTTGGACACACGTGAAGACAATCTGGTTCGTGTAATGTCGAAAATACGAAAAAGGCCGAAACCCAGATCGGTAAAGTTGAAATGTCAGCAAAAATCGAAGAAGCTCCAGAAATGCCGCATATCAAATGCAATCAAGCCATTCTTGGATATATGAAGGAAATCTGGTTCGGTAAAGGCAAAAATGCCGAAAAGACCGAAACCCAGATACGATGAAAGCAGAAATGTCGGCAAAAAACCGAAAAGCTCCGGAAATGCGCATATCAAATGCAATTAAGTCATTCTTGGACATATGAAGAAAATTTGGTTTGGTAAAACTGAAATATCGGCAAAGCCGAAACCCAAATCGGTAAAGCCAAAGTGCTGGCCAAACCGAACAAACTTTGACATGGGTTGAGGAACAAAGAGTCGAACGCCCCCTCATTTATCATGTACTTCGTGTACCCGAATCGATATGAAATAAATTCAAGTTCGATTGACCCGTTGTGTCATCCAAAGAGGACGTCTAATCCCCATGGACTTTGAGAGATGGATAAAAATTAAATAAGCCATTGAAATAATAATTTTTAAACTTGATCAAATAATCCAATTTGATTAAATACAAATTCCATCTCATAAGGCCATGGGGATATGTCTTCTCCACTTTGTTTATGTGGATGAATGACTTCGGTTCAACGAGTTCTTTTGACGGTTAATCAAGGGTTTTCGAGTGTTTGCTCGATGTAATTAACACTGGAATATCGCAAGTCCGGTGGAGAGAGGTCAAAATTTATTTTCAAAGAACTCAGATAACCTCACAAATTAAATTGTGGTTCAGATCATCTAAGTGGTGGGTGATACCTATATCGACACTTAGCAAATCTGTGGAACCATCGGTGTTCCTATAAAATAATACCACATCAAATTAGCTAATACTCCTATGAATACCACATATTTTCATAGTAGTCAATGCTAGTCTAAAGCAAAAAATGAATTTTCTACACACAAACAAAGGAGAGGAAAATTCGAGGTTCCAACAGGGACAAAAGCATCTGAAGAAGGATATAAACAAGAGATTCAAATGTGCATCCCTTCCTCTTTCTGATGCCAAAATGGTTGTTAGCATCCCCTGTGCAGTTTCTGATGTGGGCCATCTAGAAATGAAGCATTACCAGCAACCCTCACATAGCTATCATTTTTGTACTCGGTCAGACATATCCTGTTATAATAGACACTTATTTTGCATTGCCCTCGTTCTCTACTTTCTGATGCCAAAATGGTTGTTAGCATCCCCTCTGCAGTTTCTGATGTGGGCTCATCTAGAAATGAAGCATTACCTGCAACTGCAACCCTCACATAGCCATCTTTTTTGTACTCGGTCGGACATATCCCATTATAATGGACACTTATTTTGCATTACCCTCGTTCTCTACTCTGTTGTTCGAAGATCACATTTGCATCAGCAATAGAAATACATTTATATATATATATGTGTGTGTGTGTGTGTGTATATATGACAAGTCTTTAGGGTGGGATCCTCTAATATAACGTAGGTACCCCTTTACATCCTTTGCCAATAATATCGTGGCAACGCCCAGTGCAAGAACATAGTCTATGACCTCTAGATCAGGAAATTATTCCCTGCTGTATGGCTTCTTCGTCGTATACACTTTGAAAGGGCTCCTGATTGAAGAAGTGTGTATATGTATGTATGCCAAACCAAAATGATTAGTGTGGCACTCGCTCATCCACACTTTATGCTTATAAACTAGAGTTTAGAGCTATATACACATCCCTTGTGTCAAAAAATACTAGGGCATGAAGTAAAAAAAGGCCACCTACCGTGGATCAGGCTGTAGTTCAGGTCTTTTGAATTATTCACCAGCACAGCTCCTGCAATCCTTCAACTTCTACGTTATATCCAGGGTCAGAACTTGAATTTCTCTGCTGGGTACAGCCCACTTTGACTCTCCTTGTCTTTGTCTGATCGTCTCCCATGTCTCGTGCTCTCAGTTTGAAACTTCACAGCATTTGTTGCAGCATGTTCTCTATCTCTTCGCTTCCTGCAAGGGGTTAAACTAAAAATTTAGCTAATGCGGATGTTTGGCTTTGACATGAATTGCATTCTCGGGGTGATTGTCTTCAGTTAAGGAGTCATTGCATGTACCTGAAATGAAGTAAGAGGAGAAAGGCACCAATAGCTGTCACTCCTCCAGCCAGAGATTTCAAGAGCATCTTCCTTGCTGTATTGGGCTCAGGCCGTGCAGCTTCTTCAGTATTTATCTCATCTGACCAAGCTGCTACTGTCCAGATGTGATCTTCCATTTCCTGTTAAAATGTTTGTGAGATGGTTCAATTAGCAATAACCAAATTAACACGAAGGCCGAAGGTCCAATTAATTATGAAAAGAAAGATCCTATGAACAAGGAAGTGAGAAAAGAACTGCTACCTTGTTTTGAGTTTCAGTGCACGCAAAATCATTAAGGTGCATAATGCTTGCACTATCACCACCAAGAGGCTGTTGACCATTACTGATTTTACTACTTTGATCTACAATGTTCTTCAAATCCAGTGGGCAAATAGTTGTATAAGAACCTTCTTCCTTCAGTGCGTATGGCCTATTGAACTCTAAACAAGCAGTATAATAATCGTCATGTGGATAAGAACTAGAGTTCTCTAGGTTCACATTTCCAATGTAACGAAGGGTTACCATGTTGGCAGCCAGGGACATCTTAACACCTTCATTACATGATGCACATGCCTGAGGCCAATCAGAGTGACATTGCCAGGAGACAGTGAAGACTTGTCTCTCCGAGAAGTCCCCAATTGGAGAACCTGGGTTGAGAGATACGTCCATGTTCTTTCTCTGGATGGTTCCTTTATGAAGTTCTTCCAGACAGCAAGTTTCCGAATCATGTAAGTTGGAAGCTAATGATTCCTCTTTATATAAAGATCCTGGGAAGGTCTCATCATTGGCCAAGCATTTCTGCACAGAAGCTTCAGGGATCTCTATACAGTCAATACGCTGCTCTTCCTTGTCGTTTACACAATTGTCTGCGCTATTTCCTGGCCATGGTTCCACCAAAGAATCCTGACTTATCCCCACTAGTTGACCTGTTTCGCAGCAACGACATGTTTCGTTGGTCTCAGAAGTGCAGGATATTCCATCACTTTCAGTTATAACCTGTTGATTATGAACTGTTAGATTTGTGGAGTCCTCCAACCAAACATTATTCACTGCTGCTTTCTGCACTGAATGACTGAGACTAGTTTCATCTACAGTCTCATGGTGATAATCAGCAGTACCATCATTAGAAATATCAGGTGCACAAAAAAGAATTTCGCTCGACCGTCTCTCAGGTACGTTTGCATAAATGTTCTTGGTAGGAATTTGCTTCATGTCTGCGTAAGTGTTGCAGAAAGTTTTAGCATTTTCATCTACTAACTTTTCAAATATTAACTTTTCTTCTGTGGATGAATGATTTGTCCTGCGAAAAAAGTCCAATGACAAAGGTTGATCTGGTAATTGAGCAGAAAAACATGAACTTTGTTCATTCGTGGAGAAGAGTGAATCTCCATTGCTTGAACCTCTCTTTTGTTTCAAAGAATCAGTACGCAAATCAGAACCAGTGTGTGTGACATCGAGTTGAGTGCTGCCAGCTTTTCTGGGAAGGAAGTTTTTATTTGATACACAACATCCAAATGGCATCTGACATGCACTGAGAAGGTGCGAAGTGTATGTACCACTATCTGAAACTGATGCTTGCAATTCATGATCAGCAGTTGAATCCGAGACAACGATCCCAACATTCTGGTTGTACAACATATTTGATGCACGTTCAGATTCATTTCCATCAAGAGATGCATCATTCAATGTAGCTGTTGATGATTCCTTATGTGATATACTATGTGGAAGTTCCTTTAGTACAATTTCATCTACCAAATCTGTTTTACTGTTGTTTTGAGAAGATTGAGAGTCTCGAAGATGAAAACGCTCACGGGCATCTAAAAGATTTTCATAAATTGCTGGTATGGTGTTTTCTGAGTATTGGTTAGCTGTAACGACTATTTCACCTTTACTATGTTCACATGTTGTATTGTTTCCTGAGTCTCCCAAATGTAAAGTAAATGCCACAACATCTGACTTGGATTGATTTTCTGACATCATCTGAGCTGAAACAGAAGGATTACTGATTTCCTGACTAGTTGAATTTGAGTCATCAGGCAAGAGGCCAAGAAATCCTTGCACTAAGCTATGATTTACATGACTGTCGGTGCTCAAGATTGGGATGTTGTTATCACCCCAGCTCATATTACGATCCATGTTCATCAATTTCAGTTCATGTTGTTGATCTCCACATGAAAGATACAGTGGAGTGCACTCAGATGGACCATTCTCATATTCAAGTACATGTTGGCTTCCCTTGGCAACTTCATATTTTGCAGTATTGACAACTGGTGATGATATGCCAACTACATGCTTTTCCTCTTTTGTATTCTTTGTTAAACACAAATCTGATTTCCTAGTCAAATCCTTAAAGGGTAAAGTTTCAGCTATGGAATAGTCAATATCCAATTTAAATTCAGAGACACTTCTGGTTTTAGTTTGCAACCAACTTTTGTCTTCTATAGACTTGGTTGTCTTCATATTTAACTGAGCATCACATACGCAAGCTATGGGTGACTTACAACAACAGACAGTGGTATCCTGAAGGCTACTGTTAGATCTGCTGCTCAAATGCGAAAGCTGCACAGATGTTTTTAAGTAGGATTTGGCAGATTGTATGCTATCAATGACCTCATCTGGTTCCCAAGTCATATAGATATTCTGAGATGGAGGACAGATGCTTTCTTCAGCTGCTGAACAACTTCCAGGAAATTTCTCTGCACAGAAGCTAGACATTTCTGCTTCATCGTATGAAGCAATTGAAGCAGGGCTCTGAAGTTCATATTCCCTGTAGGGTTCTTCTGCATCATCAGACTCAGACCATGGACTGTGATGCCACATGGAATCCGAATCCAAGCTCCCCTAGGAATGTCATAAACTTAATGTCAGCAGGCCTAGAAAAGTCTCCCTTGACCAAAAAGCAAAACTAGAAGATTATATATTTCCTTAATTGTACTTTGGAACAGGTAAACTTGCCTGCCTATCTATTTCTTTCAAGTCTATGCATGGTGAACAGACAGAGGAATTTGTGGGGCTCCAACAATATTGTTCTAGGCGTCTGCGAATGCTGCCAACCATGTATTTAGGCATAGCTATTGTATAGGTGACGATGTCAAAGTCAGGAACCTAGCATAGGCAATAAGTATAATATAAATTAGGCAAAAAAAATGATTCAATACAGAAGTAAAATGTCATGTTTAATGTTAGCCTTGAAGTTCTTACATGCAGATCCTTTGCTCTTGCCTTCTTTGAGAGAGAACGAATGCACATGCAGACTTTGCGAGTGTCCCTTTTCTCAACAACATCAGAAGATGAAAAAAGATCGATGCCAGTCATCCCAAGAATTTGACAGATCTGCTAAAGGAGCTGAAAGCTTAGCACACTGGGTAATAAATTGGCACAGGTACAATGAAATGGTGCCTCTGGAACAATGTTTGACCATTATTTGAACCGTGCTCTGTCTTCCTAGTCAATAGGGTCATGGTGATGAAAGCAAGTTGCAGCCAAGTATTATACAAGCAACGTGTGCATAAAAGTATACAAAAAAGCACATGGAGATGCATAAGGAAACATACATAAAAACCCAAGCATAAAATGATTGAAAAAGCGGAAATGACTATAGGGTCTGATACATTGATGTACAGCATTTTGCACATAGGTGTGTAAGAGAGGAAACATCTGCCCACCAGGCCGAACTGCTATCGTACTTATAAACTTATAATCACTCTAGCCCAAAAGAATAGATTTCTGAATCCAGTCTCCAAAGCTGTTTGGTCAAAAGAACCGTATTAGAAACATCTAGGGGATAAGCCCTGCCCCCATTCTTCTCTCAGCTTGCTTGAATGATTTGATCTTACTAGGTAATCTCCTCTAGCAAGCGGAGCACAACCTTTTTGGAAGAAAGCTGCCCTGATTGTTACTAATGTTTTGCACAACCCTTCAAGTACATAAAAATGGAGTAGAGAGAAATGCAAGATAAAACATAGTTCACTAGCACTCATCTACCCCTTACAAATAGCAGACTGGCTTTCCACCCTTGGAGTTTGCATTCAATCTTTTTTAATACCAGGTTCCAATCAGCAGATTTTAAAGGTTTTTCAGACAAGAAAGCTTTGGATATTTAATGGTAGAAGTTCCTTGACTTCTTCCTCTAATAGGTTTACCCCCCACCACTTCAGATTTTAAAAGATTGACGTTAAATACCAGTGTTGGAGAAAAAAGAACTAGAACCTTAAGATTGAAAATCTTATCTGCCCAAGCTGAGGTGAAGAGCAACATATTATCCTCAAACTGGATGTGAGTACTGTGAAGTGCCTCCCTACCCAGTGTGACTCCTTCAATTAGACCTATGTGCATTGCTTGCAACCAAAGTATACCTTGAATAACCAGCACAAAGTTATCAAACGTTTTTAAAAGAAGTGCAAAAACAAACAGGTTGTCCATTGACTAGAATGGAGAATCTAGCAGATATTCAATACAAGCTTTGATCCACTCAATCCATCTGTTATCAAAACTCATAAGCTTTAAGATTGTAATCAAACAACTTCAATTTATCTTGTCATTCGCCTTCTCAAAATCCAGTTTGACAATCATGCATTAGCTAATTTGCCATTCATTGCATGGATGCTCTCATCAACAATCATGAAGCTACCAAGTATCCTGAGATCTGGAATAAAAGCCGATTGATTGACATCCACTAGCTTTCCAAGATCCAATGACCCTCTTCAATATGTTGGCTAGCACTATCGTGAAAATTCATAGACAACAATGGGTATAATGATAGGTTCAAAATCCTATAGACACTTCCTTTTTATAGATAAGAACAATAAAAGTAGCATTAAAGAATATGATAAGCCTGATCAGGCTTGGATAACCCAGTCCTCTTTAATGACCTCCTAGAATTTCATGATAAGACCCATGGAAATCCGCAAGGTCCGAACAATTTGGAGGCACCCAATTGGAAGGTCTCAACTTTAACTTACTTCACTGTTAAGTGTCCTGCTTGCACTTCCCTCTCTTCTAAATAAAGTATCAAAACTTATAGAATTCAATGATGGGTGTCATTCCTCTTCCCTAAAAAGAGTCCAGTAAAACTCTACTATGTCCTGCCTCACTTCATCCTCTGCATTAATAACTTTATCATTAATTCTGATGTTGTGGATAAAATTCCTCCTCCTCCTCCTCGCACTGGCCATAGCATGAAAAAAAATTGGTGTTTTTGTCACCCTCTCGCAACCAATGTTACTTTGCTTGTTGCTACCATTTAATTTCCTCTTGCACCGAGAAGTCATTGAGAACCCTTTTGTGGTTTTCCACCCTTTTTCTTCACAAACTTCAAGACTCTTTCTTCAAACTTAGCATCAAAGCCGGCAATCCTTCTTCAGCTTCCATTATTCAGGAGCATCTCACTTATTATTATAGGCAACGGAAGAAGAACAAGGTTTTGAGGGGGCAAGTGGATTGGTAATGATATCTTAAAGTCAACATTCCAACAACTGTACAACATTGGCCCAAACAAATAATGCAAAGTTGTAGAGAGTTGGAACAATTAGTACAAGCACCAGAGTTGGTTTTGTGGCTTTTTTTTAAGGTGGCAGAAGATACACATATAAAAAAAAATTAAATAACAAGACAGTAGCAATCCTGAAAACTATAAAGTTGCTTCTACTTGGTGAGATTGCCCAAGGGAAGCCCAAACTGTGTATGAACCAGAGTGAGCAAATCACAATCTTTGACAAAGAAGGCAACCTAGACTACTAACAAGACGGTAGCAATCCCGAAAACTATAAAGTTGCTTCCACTTGGTGAGTTTGCCCAAAGGAAGCCCAAACCATATACGAACCAGAGTGAGCAACTCACAATCTTTGACAAAGAAGGCTATGCGTTGAAGAATCCTCGCCAGGTCCTTGAACTTTTTGCTCAAAAATTGTTTTATAATCAACACTCTATATGGCCCACAACATTGCCAGGAGTAGTAGTTTCCAAAATTTTGGTACATCCCTCCTGAGAATTTTCTTGTCCCAATGCATAATGGAATGTACATCATCATGATCAGTCCACTGAATATTCCAACTGATGAAAAGTGTGCTCCACAAGAAATTGACAACACCACACTTCAAGAATAGGTGATCCACATCCTCTAAATAGATCCCACAGAAGGTTCATCAGCAAGGAAGATGAATACTTGCAATGCTGAAGCAATTTAGCATATTATCATAAATCTGTTAGAAGAGGACAGAAAATTTTGGAGTTGAACTTCTAATGGAATTTGATGATCAAATTTAGTTGATAAGATTTTCTATGCACGGGTTGTGAAAGTTCCATGGCCAAAGCTTGTATGGAAAAAAAACAGATTCTTCTGAAAATAAAGATCTTTCTATGAAAAGTCTCCTGACATTAACATAGACACATCATCCATTTAAGATAACATCACATTAATTGAAATTTTCACATTTATAACTTCTTACACATGAGAGTTGGAAGCTAAACAAAGGTAAAAAAGAACAAAAATAACACATGTGCGAAGACATATAGAAGGCCCTTATTATTAGTTGAAGATGTCATTAGCATTGAAGAATCAGAGACATAAGATACATCACTGAAGTGTTACATAAACATATATGTACTGAATTAAGCTCTTCACAGCTATAAATGACTGCCTTGACGGAAATTTAAAGAAAATGGGAAAAATATACCCTTAGAAAGGAATCAACTTTAGGATAAGCCATGTATCTCCCCCTGCTCTTGCAGAAAGAAGCACGCTCGTGGATATACACTTTTGAGTGCTTAAGTTCCGCATCCCTTTTTAACAGCACTCTCCATACTACCTTTGACAACTGGAACCTGCATCAGAAAAATGGGAAGTCTCTTACTTTTCAGAACCAAGTAGGAAATCATAAGCTACTACAAATATGAAACATTTTGGTAGGGGAAATTAGAAAATTAACATAAGAAATCAACAATCTAGTTTTGTCTATCTTGAAAAGTTTCATTATTTCATATAAGTTGGGAATTTGAATTGCAAATATCGGGGCTAAAGATTTACCTATCATGCTAGGCATAATCTCTGCCCTTTGGTGATTCATAAACCTAAAACAACACCAGTCTGGATGTTATCATGATAAATAGATGAAAGAATTTGTAATAGGGAGAGAAAATACTGTGATTGGAAGAAAAGAGACATCAATTCAATCATCCACTAACTTCCAGATGTAGTTCTGACTTTTATACTCAATTTATTTAATTTTATACTTTTTTCTGTTACTAATTAACTCTGCCATGGCCGGTCATAAACCAAGAAGAGAAAGGAGGATTAGGTGACAACCAATGTAAAAATTATCACCATATCTTATGGTATAGATTTAAACGATATAAATGTTGTGGCATTCTTTACAAATTGGATCATGAAGTGAAATTAAAAAATGGGAGGATATAAATGACCTTGTGCAGAGTATACCAAAGGAAGAGAATATATTAATTGAAGAAGATCTCAATGGACATGTTGAAAATGAATATCATGAATACAAGAAAGTCCATAAAAGTTTCATATATAAGAATTAAAAAGAAGAGGGGAAAAGTATCATTGATCTTGACATGATCTATGACCTAATAATAACAAATGCTCCTTTTATTAAAAGAATATTATTTAATAATATTTAAAAATAGACACAATAAAAGTTAAATCGATTTCATTCTTACAAGAAAAACTAATCACTTTCTTTACCAAGATTATAAAGTTATTCTTAGTGAAATATTAACTACTCAACATAGGTTAATGGTTTTGGATACTAAGGCCAAAAGACACACATTTAAAAGAAAGATTTCTCCTTGAATAAAATGATGATAATTAAAAGGGTGAAACAAAAAAAAATAAAAATGTATTTGTTGAGATAAATTATTAGAAGTCAGATGTAGAAATCAATGTTATGTGGATGGACATGGTTACAAAGATTAGAGAGAGAGAGAGCTAAAAAGTACTTAGAGAGTCTAAAGAACATGGTCCATCTAAAAAAGAGAAATGACAGTAGAATAAATAAGTACAATAGGCGTAAGGATTAAAAAGAGAAGATCTCAAGATCTTAACCAAGTTGGATGTATCAAGGATAAAGAAAGAAAGATTTTGATCAAAGATTATGTCATTAAAAAGTGAAAAAGTTATTTTTATACTCTTTTTTTATGACAACGTTGCTAGAAACATTTTAAGGCAAATATTGAGCATTGCAATTCAATAGGAAACCAAAAAGGTAGTGCACATTGATAAGGACAACAAAAGACCATGGCCATCTAGAAGAGGGTAGATCCTTAGTGACCCAGGCACCAAAAGGAGGAAAAAAGGGACAAGAGTGATCTATCAAGGAAGACAGATCCACAAAGAGCCTAGGGCCCTTTTAAACAAAGTACATCATGCATCCTCATAGCCTTCCTTGTCTAGTCCAATAGAAGTCAAGAAGCCTCTTTATTTAAAGTTGACAGTGTAAATCAAACACCATGTACAAAAGTTTTATGATTCAAACCCCCATAGGACTATAGGAGCGTATGCAAATGCAGTATAGGAAAATGACGAGCATTGCCATGGAAAGCACTGTTCTTTTGGCATGGCAATACCTCATAAATGACAAATACTCATAAAACAATGGCATAGAAAAAGCCTGAGCTAGCAAAAGAACGAAGCAAATACTTACATAGTTACATCAAAATAAAAGTTCTGCATATGTAGACTGTGTTCCCTGTTCAGTCAGAGCAATAGTTCACTTCATAAACATATACCCAAATGGTACTTTAAAGTACTTTTAGTAACAAAATAAAGTAAAATCACAAGCTCTACAGATAAACTTAGATGGAAAGATAATCGAAGATGTGAGTGTTCTTATTGCAATCTCCAAGATGCTTTGGGCATCAGTTGCAAATGTTCACCGTGTGAACACCTGTTCAGATTTAGAAAGGCGGAATATCAGAAATCTAAACAACAGAAAGAAATTATTCTAAATTCCTAATGAACATAAAGTTGATAATGCTGGCCTTGTGATTTAAAATCTTTATTTGAAGTATCCAGATATGGCATACAAATAATGGTTTGCTTTTTGTCCATATAACATTTAAAATATGGTTAGGACCACCTGATGTATTAACAAGAATCAGGTCAAAAGACAAAGGGCATACAATAGTTCTCCATCAGCGAGTAAATCAGCAATTGATGTCTCCTCATCGAACCTTACATGCAAGACTTCACCAAGCCATATTCTTGTCTGAGTCTGGAAAAAGGAAGCAATTTTCAGAGCCCATAAAAGTGGTTCATTTGGAGAACATAAATAAGTCAAGGTGGGAGCTTTTAGCAAGTTCACTGATGAAAATGGAAAACTGAATTGAACCTGTGATGCCAGGTTGTTTAACTGAAAACCAAGTGTTTCTAATTTTAGATACCCTTTAGCAAGTTCACCAAGCCATATCATAGATGATACCCTTTGCATGTAAAACTCATTGCAGCTGCAACATAATGTTACTTCATGCTTAACAGGATTTATAAAATTTTCTAATTTTACACCGAATATACTGGTCAACTGTCTTTTAGGGCCATAATGAAATCCTGCAAGGAGATAAGACCCGATATAACATTAGAGGAACATGTTCTCTATGATTCTCCAAACACATGAAGTCAGTGCAGCCATGTCTACTCCTCTGCAAGACTGCAACCCCAATGGGAAAAGAGGACCCTCTCCCTCCAGAAATGATCCATCTAGTGACGTCTTCAACAAGCATACGACGATCCATCTCAATTCAGTTTTATCAAATATATGCGGGGGGAGGACAAATCAACCGAGTCTCCCCTGTTAACCTATTCCTTGCTTCCTTTCTTCTTCGAAGAAGAAAACGCAGGACAAGGAGGTGGAAGAGGAAGGAGAGAAAGAAGAAGGAAACGAATGACTAGTGAGATCCAGCATGGGATGCGGGCAGCCCAAACTCCGGGTCGAAGATGATCGCTAGGCTCCTCCATATATCTCGGCAGACCCAGCATCGACAGGAGCACAGCATGGTAGTATCGGCAGACAGCAATTCCAAATTCCAAGGTAGACAAATACGAGCGCACGCACAAATCGGAGAACCTGCAGGAAGACATCGTCCAGTTCCCGGAAGTTGCTTTCGGCGGCGGAGCACGGCGAGGAGTAATCGCAAGGTTCTACCACGATCTCCGGGGAGCCGCCCCTCCCCGCTCTCCTCATCTCTCCCCCGATCTACAGGAACAGCCCAGCCACCGTCTCCCTCCCTCTGCCAATTCCCGGGAAAAATGGGCAGTCTCTCTCTCTTCCTCGAACGCGGAGGCCGACAAAGACGTTGCTGTTTCTTCTGCTGTCCGGTGATCGCCCCACCACGGTCGCCTCGATCACATCCTCTTGCCCCCCCCCCCCCCGTCGTCTCTTTCTCTCGCTGCAGCAGCTCAACCTACCCGCCCACACTCCCTCTTGGCACACCGCCTCCTCCCCGTCCGCCGGCGGCATATGGACCCGGTTTGGACTTCGGACGACGGCGAGCTGCAGCTGCCGGGCAGCCGGGTGGCGGCCGGTCCGTCGTCCCGGCGGGACTGAAAGCTGACAAGTACGTGGCGACAGGCACGCGCCGTGCAAACGATAGAAGGACCTGCGGGGCCCACACCGTCGGAAGCTTTACGCTGAGCCGCACGGCGCAGAGTGCCCGGATAGAAACTGCGGAGCAGGTTTTTTCTTTCATCGCAAAATAGTTTTTTTAAAATCTATAATAGAGTATTATATTAGCTTCATGATACAAATAGCTCTTATACAAAATATGTTACCATAATACATTTTCTCAAAAGGCTCTCTTAACAATTATGATAAGGTATTATTTTATAGAGTTTGTGTTTTTTTTTGATAAAAACATGAGATATCTTTCTTGTTTCCTGTTTTGTTATCTTACCTTATCAAACATGATGACTTTTATATATTTAGTTGTTTTATATTTTATTCGATACATAGATTTGTCGTAAATATATATATATATTATTGTGCAACAGAATGTCTCGTAAATCTCAAACTACTATATCTGAATTATTAAAGACATAGCTCCACATGCTTTTTGTTTTTAATTAAAATACTCAACTTACAATATTCAGCATTGCACCATTTTTATTTAAGCTTCAGAAGAAGATTGTATTTTTTATGTTGAATATTTCATGGGTTATATTTTTAGCCCAAGTTGTAGATAGAAAACTTCTTTTTTAAATTAAAAAAATAAAACATTTAATTTTATAAAGAGGTAAGCAGGTGTATCCATACAGTACTTTAAACTAAAAAATACCTTCAAAATCCAATAAAAATTTTTATTACTCCTTCAAAAAATCTAAGTTTATGGGATGTTTGGTTGCATGATAATTTTGTGTACACTTTCGTGATAAAAAATGTATTCATGACATAAAATTATTATGTCCGGAGGGATGTGATAACAAAAAAGAGTAACTATCATATATGATCAAATAAAGTGGGGACCACAAGAAAAAAAAAAGAGGTGAGATCTTCTTTTTTGTTTAAGAAGAAAATCATTTTCAAAACATAAAATTGTCATAGTTGTCAAATAACTCTTTTAACAAATTTTCTTATAATTTTTAAAAATAAAAATAAAAATCCCTATTATCATGTAACTAAACACCCCCCCATTAACTACACACGGAAATAAAAAAACTAATAATTCTTTTGGTGCAGACCGCACGGCGCCGACCGGCCCGCGGTCACAACCGTGCGATCTCCATCTGACGGCAGAGAGCCCTTCTCGGAGTCGCGTTCTCCCACGTGAAGTTGGCGGGTGGACGCTGGTCGGGAGGGTCGCGGTCGTCCTCTTTCTCCCTCTTTTCCGGCCGGAATTTTAATAAAAACCCATCTCCGCATTCTTCTCGGGTGAAGCCCTTGACGATTATTTTTTTTGCGTTGACGTCCTTCACTTGAGAGACCCTTCCGAAATGCATCTTTGGGTATTACCTTTTACGTGCTTATAATTATGTCCCTAAGTAAAACAATGAATCTTGTGTGCTGTAAGATAAATGTGAAAAGTGTACATAATATCAGTGTTATTTTTTTATG
Organism: Cryptocoryne crispatula var. balansae; assembly: GCA_036172225.1. Taxonomy (NCBI): domain Eukaryota; kingdom Viridiplantae; phylum Streptophyta; class Magnoliopsida; order Alismatales; family Araceae; genus Cryptocoryne; species Cryptocoryne crispatula. Next base: position 4,673,313 of record CM069925.1, on the reverse strand, counting down.
TAGAGATACAGTCTAGACCAGTCTATCACATTGGCAGAAATTTAAAATAAAAGACAGACTTTATACCCTGTTTGGTAACACTATTAGACATCTCTATCATTATTAATTTTAAAATTGATATTGATGGTAATCACCTTGAGATGTTTGGCTAATAGTTTCAATTTTAAAATTTGTAGTGCAAACAAAACATATTATGTAATACAAGTGTCAACTTGTATTAATTTTGATATTGATACTCCATCTTCTAGAAATATCAATATCAATACTAATGCCCTGTTTGGTTAGAGTTTCATTTTTGGTACTATATCAATATTGATATTAATATTTTCAAATGTTGGAGTATCAATATCAAAAGAAATATAAGTTGACACTTGTATTACATAATATGCTTTGTTTGCACTACACATTTTAAAATTGATACAATTAACCAAACACTTCTTAATGATTCCTATCAATATCAATTTTAAAATTGATAATGATAGAGGTACTTAATAGTGTTACCAAACAGGGTGTAATATAGTATCATTTTCGATACTCTAACCAAACAAGCCATTAGAGTATAGACAACACAAATCCTTGTTATGGCAATTATAGTAACTCCTTATGGCCCGTTTGGTTAGAGTTTTAAATTTAATACTATATCAATATTGATATTGATAATTTTAGAGGTTGAAGTATCAATATCAAAATTGATACAAGTTGACACTTGTATTATATAATGTGCTTTGTTTTCACTATCAATTTCAAAATTGATATTACTAACCAAACACTTCTTAGTGATTACTAGGAATATCAATTTTAAAATTGATAATGATAGAGGTGTCAAATAGTGTTACCAAACAGGGCCTTAATTGCTATGAAGAAGTAAAAATAAGAGTTTTTGGAGCTAGTTGTGTGCTATGAGGAAGTTGGATTCTGGTGTCATGCCCATCTCATGTTGTGCTCTCAAGGTGTATGAATGTTCATTTGATGTAAGTCCACAGGCCTTTCATATAAAATGGGGTGTTTGGTTATAAATTTTTGTTGCAATTTTATGTTTTTGTAGCAAAATTTTCTAAAATAAGGTGTTTGACGATTGTTATATTTTTCGTTTTTTTGACCACATAAGCAATACTTGAGATTGGAAACATTAAGATTCTTCTCACAAAAAAAATTAGTTATTTTTTAAAATGCACTGATATTAATTTTCGTGACAAAATTAGTTATTGATAAATTCGAATAGAACTTAATAATAATATAAAAATGCTAAAAAACCCTAACATATACTGTTGTTTGCAAATAAGTTCCCACTGTCCAACATACCGTAAAAAATATATATTTTTTGAAGATTTATAATGAAAAGACACATTTTTATTAACTCTGCCCCACCTTCTCTAGAAAAGAATGAGTATTTTTGTTAACAAATTAAAAAAATACTCAAACTAACAATATTTTAAAGAATCTTTAGACAGAGATACTTATTTTCAAACAGTATCAGATTTCAAAGATTCTTTAAATTTTTATTCTATGGGATATACTTAGAAATATAAATAATTACGATGACAAATATGTAAAACTGCCTACACGCATCCGATGGCTTTCAAGCTGTCACACCTTAAAAACCTACAAAGAAATAAGAATATAAAATGGCATGTCTTTTTCCAGAGAAAAGGAAACAAAAATCGTCAACAGCTGGAAAAGATTCGCGGGTGATTAATATTAAAAAATTGTCGGCCGTCTTGGCGCTGTTGACATCGTCTCTCCGCCATGGGCTCACCTCCCGGCTGTGACAAGCCGGGCACCCCGGTGGGGTGGGGGGGTGACTAGTGGGGTTCGAGCGGGGGCTCGAACCCTCGCTACCTGCAGTGCAGCAGGCACGGTTGGCCACTGGGCCACATGACTAAAAAAAGATTAATTTTAAAAAATTCAATTAATTTCAAAACTAATTCTCCCAAAAAAAATACAAATTTAATGTAATCGTAAGTCATTTTCCATTGTGACTAGATTTCCATTCATAACGTGAATCAATAAATTAACGATTTAGCCACCTTAAATTTATTTTTTACTAGTTTTATTTTTATTATTTAAACATTAATAATTTATCTATTTATATTATTTTTAGTGTTATTTCTAAAAAATATATTTTTAATTTTAAATTATTTCAAGCTTGATAGATTATAAGATACATTAATAAAATTTTAAGCCCTTTAGTTTTGTATCAAAATTAAGTTAAAACTTTAGTACTACCCTGCAACAAACCACTCTTCTCGACCTTCTCAAATGCGCAAGAATTAATTACTTAATTATTTTCACTTACTTCTCCTTCCACTGATTAATTAAGAGCACTCGCAGCATCTGATTCCAATTTCAGAACCCAATAAACACATTTTATTTTATGGGTGCTATTAAGATATCGCCCAAAATAAATGTTACGAAAATGGAATGAGAATGTTAAGATAAATATGTGAGAGGATGCATTACGTTAGATAAAATACCAAAGGAGTTTGATCCGTGTCATGACATTTTCTTGATAAGAATTCACTCTCTCTCTATCTCTCTCACTAGAAGTGTAAATGAAATCTAAGGCCCTGTTTGGTAACACTATTTGACACCTCTATCACTATCAATTTTAAAATTGATATTTCTAGTAATCACTAAGAAGTGTTTGGTTAATAGTATCAATTTTGAAATTGGTAGTGAAAACAAAGCACATGATGTAATACAAGTGTCAACTTGTATCGATTTTGATATTGATACTCCATCTTCTAGAAATATCAATATCAATACTAATATAGTATCATTTTTGATACTCTAACCAAACAGGTCATAATATTTTGAAAATTTTGTTTAAAACTTATTCTGTATTCTATAAATTATCAAAATAAAAATTAATTGATTCGATTCTATTTATCCAATTTTAAATATATAAGTAAAATTAATTAAAATAGAATAAAAAATCATAACATATAAGATATAAATCAATAAAAATAAAACATTTTAAAAAATATATCAATATTTAATAATTATATATAAATTATTATCTTATTTTTTTAAGAAAAAATAATATTTAATGTATTTTTTGGAACTCCTTCCAATTGCATTCCGATTCTAATAACACAATCAATAATCGGATTTCATCAGAATCAAAATAAGAATACCGTAATTCTGATCATCAAAATTACATCTTGGTGATTCCGCTATAAAATCCAACCCATTTGGGACCTTAACACACACACTCTCTCTCTCTCTCTCTCTCTCTCTCTCACACACACACACACGCGCGCACGCACGCACGCACGCAAGCACCCAAACAGTTATTAAACTATATTAAATAATCAATTATTTAATCTAAGCATGGCAGAAGCTTCCGGGGCCTATCAGCCCAACTAATCCCAGTTCCTTGAGTACCTGAACTTCTTAAGCAATAGAGAGAAGAATTCACATCAAGAAGATGACTTGACACGCATCAAAACGAAGACGACGACAACGACATGACACAAAGATGGAACTTCTTTGGCAGATTAAATATTTAAATAATTTATCTAACTTAATATGATCACACATTTATCTTAACATTCTCATTTTCAATAACATTCATTCTGAAAACATAATTTCCTTTTATTATCCAATATTTTCGCTTTCTTACCACATTACATTGCAGTTCTTTCAGCTCTACGCTAAAATCTCTCTTCAACCTACTTTTATAACATTGCGGGTCTTACACCAAGGATCATAACACGATGAAGTAAAACACCAGGGTGAGTGGTGGGAGAGCCCAACTGATAGCCAGCTGCCGCACGTTCTTCACTGTGATGCAGATGCCTGTCTGAGTTTTGCTTGCAGAAATGCTCCAGCCTCGTCGGCTACGACCTTCTTCTTGGTAGCTACCTGATTGTGTTTGCAGAGAGAAAGTTCTATGAGAAAATCAAACTATGAAAAAATAGATGGTGTTTTACCGGGCATGGAATCAAATTTTGAATAAAAACTATTCTGATGCAATAGCGGATTGGGGACTGAAGTTTCTAACAAGGATGTGTTATGTAGACCCAAATCGTAGGATACTATGGTGAAAGAATAAATCCATTCACCTTCAGGAAATACAGCTCTTATGAATCAGCACCAAATATAACAGCTTCTGTGAGCAACAAGTGACTTCCAGACCTGACATTTGCTCCAATATACCAACAGATTCCAACTAACTTAATTTACCTACTCGTAGCCAAGTGATGTGATGGGAGTAATGGGAAATGAAGTATGCAGAAAACTACCATTACAAACTACTGATAAACATAACCTGAATGTCAGAGAGCATAAAAGCTTATGCAGGATAGAGTGAAAGCATATAGAATGATACAACCAGATGGAGTTGACTACCAAATCACAAAATGATATTGGAAAGATGATAAATATTTTGACTTTATATGCAAGGCTTTCCGCAGTATAGTACCTCAAGGAGTTCATCATAATTAGACTTCAGCAAGTTGATTTTACGAGTACAATAATCTTTGCCTTCAGCCATTGTTTTCTGGTCCAACAAAATGAGCAATAATCTTAGAGCCAGGAAAAATGAAAGAGTAAGACAGAAAGGAAAAAGAAAAATTGGTAACATGTGTCATCTTACATTTCGACAGAAAAAGGATACCATAGTTAGGCACTTAGAAGAGTTGGAACAAAATATATATGATGTAGGCCTTAAGAAGAGTTGAACAACAGATTTTGAAAAAAATTGACATTCACCAGAAAAGTGTGGCGCATTCCCACGTTCTCTTTTCCACCTTAGACCTATCATCCAACTCTCTCATTGCCGAGCATGACTCAACCATGATTAAAACAATGTGAAGATATTTTAATTTCATTTTGACGGAAGGACCCATATGACTTATTCATAATGAACATAAGCATATGGTACCTCCATATGCTTACCTATCAACGCCTCTTGAAAAAACCAAGCACGCCACCAGCAGGAAAATAAAATAAATAGTCGAAAAGCGCTTCAGTCCTTGCTGCTAATTAAGGTGATAAAGTATGTGACACTATTTTGATTGGCGGTGACAAATGTGGAACACCATTCACAAGGAAATGCAGAAAAAAAACATAAGTATCTCCTGTGCCTCTTGATTGGACTGGAGTATAGGATGTATAACATCTAAACATTTATATTTCAGTAAGTATGAAAAAGAAGCTCTTTTACAGGTTTATTGACTCAGTTGCAGTTGACTTTCACAATCTTGAGAACATGTGAAGTTCATATACACTGACAAAATTTGGTCACAAGAGAGAAAAGCACTTCTACAGGCTTGATATTATGCAACTTTCTCATTGCAACATGTAAAGTTCATAAGCGATTTCATAACATCATGGCTACAGGACAGAACAACAAATGCAGCAGGATCCTATTATAACTTTTCCATATTCCATGAGCCACAATTTACATATTGAACACATACCCTCTTGCAAGTTAATCTATCCATTACTAGAATTATTCTAAATGTTTCACTTAGTTACTGAAAGAACTCATTTTAGGTACATTTCCTTTCGGTAGCTCTTTTTAATGGATAAAATAAAGCACCTGTTGTCCTTTAGTTCAAATCCTACATCCTCATTTTAGTAGAATCTGGTCGCTGGTGTCATGTGCCATACCTTTCTTCAGAAGGCCTTTGAAGAATTCATGGCTTATTTCCTAGATTTAAATTGGCGAAATTGATTGTTATGATATGAAATCTGCAAATATAACATTAATGACATCTATCTTCATGTTTTAGTTGGTTCTATTGCAAGTCGTATGAACAGGAAGAACAAAAAGATTTCCCAAGTATATGCTTGAGAGCATATTGTTATCCATTTGAATAGACTAGGAGGATATTAAGAGCTTCTAACTGTTTTTTTAAGCAGATTTGCTGTTCAGAATCAGTGTTCTTCTTGTTATCCAAATTTTCAATTAAAATCAAATGTACTAAAGCAGTATCGGCAATGAATCATATATTAGACAAATGACATGCAAAAGGTTTTACAGGGTCTATCCACTTAAGATTTTTTTGAAAATACATTCAATAGGGAGCATTACAGCACAACACCATGCAAATGAAGCATGGTCCACAATTATACCAAAAACCAAATGAATGAAAAGCAAGACAAATTCAATATCTGTTAATAGAGATACAAAAAAATTAAACACGTATAAGAACTGAAATTTTAAACTATAAAAGCAGAAGCCAAATATCTGGAATAATAGAATTGCTATATAATCAGGATTATTCATGCGAAGAGGTGGGAAGCTTCAATGAGACTAAATGACATAACATCATGGTTAATTTTAGAAGGTGGTCTAAAGGGGATGCTGCACTCACTAGTCGAATGAAAAGAAAACCCCAATAACAAAATTTGAAAAGAAATGTCCCCACCAAGAATGTAGACATCCAGCAATTACAAACAGATAAAAGAAAGAAAAGAAGAAAAAGACAATTACAACAGGAAGAGGACAACCACAAAAAATCCATCAGGCATCAGAGAACTAAAACTACAAGAAACAACTATGCCATCGTTTGGGTCATGGTATCAGAATTTAATAAATCTGTGCTATATTTTATTGACAGAAGATTTCCAAGCGGTGATCAACCTCAGACATTTCCTTAAGATAGCAGATGTATCCTCATATTCATAATAGAAAATCCTGGCACTTCTGGTCATCCATATTCGGCATAATCTAGCTAGCAAACAAGTGTCAATAGATCCTCCTCCAGACCAGCGGGGCTCACAGAATGAAATTCCTGAAGTAAAGAACAAAATACACTGTTGTTACTTGGATCTTGCATCTACCTGGTCTGGACTGTGAATCTTGCATTCATTGTTACATTTTGTTCCTAATCTTGGGGTTTTTTTTATGAATTGTCATTCTTTTGGCAACTCATTCCTCTTGTGGCAAGCCATGAATTTCAAGAACATTGTATGCTGACTTGTTCTATAACTGCGATGGCGGGAAACGAAGAACATAGGTCTATTATTTGTTCTCCCATCCAATTAGTACACAGATTTAGGGGGCTTGTTGGGAAAGATGAACCCTTTGCAAAGTCAAGCTAAGAAATATGCAACTTGTCGATTGGAAAGGCACAACTGAAGTGATGCTGCAGAATGACAAAACCCTGCAAACGTTGGTGATGTCTCGGTGATGGTTTCTTCACTATCACGCTGGAAAACAACGAGCCTTGTAGGGTGCTTGGTTGGACAATAAATTCTTGTAGGGTGCTTGGTTGGACAATAAATTCTTATACACTTTCATGATAAAAAGTTGTATTAAAATAAAGTCTAAACTAGTCAATTGACATAGAATTATCGTGTTTCGAAAGATGTGATAACAAGAAGAGGTAAGGGGACCACAAGATAAAAAAAGATGGTCTCACCTTTTTTTTTGTCTGATAAGACAATCTATTTAAAAACATAATTTTGTAATAGTTGCCAAACACCTCTTTTAACAACTTGTACTACAAAACTATATTTGTGTAACAAAAACCCGATTTGTCATGCAGCCAAACACCACCATTATGCTTTTGGAAGTTTTACCAGTAACCTAAGATCGAGATTTTTACTTTAAGCAGACTGCATATGATGAGTGCTGGCATAGCCGGAAAGTTCTTGAGGTGCAACAGCTTCTGGGACCAAAAGCCATAAATCCCATGAATAAAACGTAAAGACTGGTCAAATCCCATATATGTATGCGTAGTAAAATTTTCATGACTCTCGTCAGATCGGGTACCAGGGAGAAATATGATCAACGGGAGAAGCAAACATCGAACTTGGAGAGAAAAGGAACGAAAACCGTAGTAACACCTCGATGAAGTAGCCAGTTCCAACATCGACGAGGACCTTGTCGGCATCATCGAGAGTGCCGGGCACATAGAGCGACGCCGTCAGAGGCACCAACATCTTTTTCCCTGGTGGACGAAAAAAATAAATAAATAGGGATTACGCCAACGACCAGTGAAGCGGAGAAGGTTAGAAGAGAAGGATGTACCTTGGGGCCGGAGGGATAGGTCGTTGAGGGCCGAGGATGCGAGGTCGAGGCGGGCGGTGGCGGTCCTGATCTTGTTGAGGCTCTCCTGAAGGAGGTTGACCTCCAGATCCGCCTGCTCCTTAATGGCCTTGAGCTGCTCCACACTCATCTTCTCCATGTCCGAGCTCCTCAGGAGGCCTGCACCTGCCGCGCCTCTCGCCGCCATCTGTGATCCCGCGACTCCGGTCTTCTCCCTCCGCCGGGAGCTTAAATTAAAAATTCCGTCCTTTTATTTCTAACTTTCCCTCTACAGAGCGATAATAGATCGTTAATTTATCATATTTATTTTCTCGTATAAATATGCACGCAAATACAAATTCCATAATAAAATTTATTCGTTGCGATAAATAATCTATTTGTAACTCAGTATGTGAAAAAAGTAAAATTTGTTAAAGTGTGTCGTCCTATTTTTTAAGCATAGTTTGGAACTTCAAATCATTCTTGAATGTAGCTCGCGAGCTTTTGGTGAGATCTCGTGATCTTGCCAGTAATCTTAGTCTCGTCTGACTGTAAGATCCGGACTGGCACATAAATCGTCAGGCACAAGAACATGACCATCTCCAACCCAGATGGTGGTGGTCAACAAAATAAGGTGGTGTTTTATTTTTGCTTAATTTTTAATTTTGAAATCTTCATTTTCATACCTAACTTATCTAGTCTGTGGTAAAATTATGTACTGAATTTGATTGCGATGTTTTACATGTTAATAGATTTTAAGAAAAAGGAATCCCCTGTTCGAAATCTTCTCTCTGTCTCCGTTCCATAAACTAACATTTTTTATGTTCTGTGTTGGTTAGAACTTTATTTTTGGTACTATATCAATATTGACATTAATATTTTTAAATATTAAGACATCGATATCAAAATTAATATAACTTGACAATTATATTACATAATATACGTTGTTTACACTACGAATTTTAAAATTGATACAATTAACTAAACATCTCTTAATGATTCTTATCGATATCAAATTTAAAATTGATAGCGATAGAGATACTTAATGGGGTGTTCGGTTGCATGATAATTTTTTGTACACTTTCATGATAAAAATTTATATTAAAATAAAAAGTGAACCAACTCATGACATAAAATTGCCATGTTTGGAGGGATGTGATTACAAAAAAGAGTAGCTATCACACATGACCAAACAAAGTGAGAGACCACGAAAAAAAAAGAAAGAGGTGAGACCCTCTTTTTTGTTTGAGAAGAAAATCACTTTTAAAACATAAAATTGTCGTGGTTACCAAACACTTCTCTTAACAAGTTTTGTTACAATTTTTAAAAATTAAAACAAGAATCTTCGTTATCATGCAACCAAACACCCCGTAATAGTGTTACCAACCAGGGCGTTAGCTAACTTTTAGTTTTGTAAAATTAACACTGTCCCCTCGAAGTCGGACATATCAAATCCGACTTTGAGCCAAGTTAGACTCCGACTCTAATGACTTGTTATCCAAAAGATTCAATATCAATTATCGTTAATTAGAGTTATAAGATAATAAAGTTGATATAATAGATATCGATTTTTAAAAAAAATAAAGTGAAAATGTATTACTCTGATTTGTATATAAAGTCAAATTTAAAAAAATCTGATTTTTATAATTTTATCTTAAAGTCAGATTATGAACTTCGACTTTTTATATATAAATCTGTGTTTTCATTTTTTTTATCAAATAATGTCAATTTTACAAAATTACAAGTTGACGTGTCATTTTGTTGTTTTTTTTAAACAGTCTAGGTTTTTGTTTTTTTTTTTAAAAAAAAACGCTTCTCCCCCTCCCATCCCGAAGGCCAGCGGAACTCCTCTTGAGCAGGCACTCCCTCCGTCGCCTGGCACCGCACCCGCCGCCGGCGTTTCGTCCCTCTCAGACGTCTCCAATAGGTTCTCAAGGTGCAAGCAACAGAGCCGGTACTTCACATGCTCCTATCTGAAGCTGCGGGCAGGCGGAGCGCTGCGTCCTTCCTCTACGGCTGCCGGCTTGTTGCCCTCGGCGTGAAACTCGCATCCCATCTCCACTCCTTCGGCAGCGCAGTCCGTCCATTCCCGGACTACACTCCCCGCAAGCGCACCATCCGCGACGCGGAACTAGTCAGCGACCTCGCTACCTCCCTCCGCCAGCGCCGATCGGAGCCCCTCTGCCGCGTGCTCCGCCCCTTTGCTGCCCGCCTACGCCCCGACCATGTCGTCTGGGTTCTCCCCCACATTCGCCACGACCCTCCCCTCGTCCTCGCCTTATTCCGCTGGGCCCGGTCCCGGCGGCATCCAATCACCGCCGAGGCCCATGCCATCATTGCTCATGTGGTCGTCTCGTCCAAGCAAGACAGAGTCGCCAAGCAGGTGATCCGCGACGGGATCGCTTCTCACGGGAATTTTGTGGAACAGATAATTTACACGTACAAGCAATGGAACTCCAATCCTGATGTCTTTGATGCGGTTTTCGTCGTCCTCGTCGAGATGGGCAAGATCGGAGAAGCCAGGGTGCTCTTCTCTCGCCTCGTCAGTCATGGCATCATTCTGTCAGCGGATTCCATTAATCTTCTGCTCATTCGTCTCTCGGCGGACGAGATGCGGAGTGCGTTTATAGAGTTTTCTGAGTCCGGCGTCCAATGGACAGTTGCTTCGTATAATATTATGATACACAATCTCTGTAAAATTGGGAAATCAGAGGAAGCTCACAGGATTTTGATTGGGATGGAGACCAAGGGCCAAGCTAAGGCGGACGTTGTTAGCTATAGCACGCTCGTTGACGGGTATTGTAAGGAGGAAGAGTTGGAAAAAGCCTTGGAGCTGATGGAGGACATGGCGCTGAAGGGTTTGAAGCCGAATGTGTTTACTTATAGCAGTATTATTGCTCATTTCTGCAAGAAAGGAGATGTCGAAGCTGCAGAGAAGGTGTTAGCGGAGATGTTGGAGAGTGGAGTATCTCCTGACAGAGTAATATATACAACTTTACTTAATGGGTTTTGCAAAGTAAACAATTTGACAGCGATGTATAAATTGTTTGATCAAATGAAACAAAGTGGAGTCACGCTTGATGTTGTAGCTTATACTTCTTTAATTAATGGGCTTTGTGAAAACAGGAAGATGCTTGAGGCAAATAGTGTATTCCAAGAAATGCTGAGTATGAAAGTGATCCCAGATGAAGTGGCTTACACCGCAATACTTGATGGTTACTGCAAGGATGACAGGATGAAGGATGCTTTCAATGTCCACAACCAGATGGTTCATGTTGGGCTGACACCAAATATTGTGACTTATACAGCCCTCTGTGATGGACTCTGCAAGCGGGGAGATGTAGGAACTGCTAATGATCTTCTACATGAAATACGTAGGAAGGGACTTGAGCTGAATATATTCACATATAACTCACTGATCAATGGCCTCTGTAAAGTGGGAAACATTGAACAGGCAGTCAAGATTGCCATGGAATTAGAAGCTGCCGGGATTTGTCCTGATACATATACCTACACAACGCTGATGGATGCTTATTGCAAGTCTGGTAACATGCATATGGTCCATAATCTCCTTCGTGATATGCTGGACAGGGGTGTTGAACTAAGTACAGTTACTTTGAATGTATTGATGAATGGGTTTTGTAGTTTGGGTATGCTGGAAGATGGTATTCGACTTTTGAATTGGATGGTGGAGAAAGGTATAGCACCAAATACAACTACGTACAATTCTTTGATGAAGCAGTGCTGCATTGAGAAGAATCTGAATGCTACAATGGAAATTTACAGGGGAATGTGCTCAAAGGGAATAATGCCTAATGAAAACACCTACAACATATTAATCAAGGGTCATTCCAGAGTTCGTAACATTAAAGAATCCCTTTTTCTCTACAAAGAAATGGTTGATAAAGGATTTCATCTCAGAAAAAGTTCTTATAATGCATTTATCAAAGGACTTATTAGCAGGAAAAAAATTATTGAGGCTAAGGAACTATTCCAGGAAATGAGAACAGGAAACATTGCTGTTGATAAAGAAATATACAATGCTTTCATTGACTTGAGCTACAATGATGGGGACATGGAGCTGACACTTGACCTTTGTAATGAAGCTATAGAAAAAAGCTTTTCAAGTGAAACTGAGAACAATGATCATGTTTTCTGAAGATTTTGGCCAAGGACATTTTAAGTCGGAAACAGTCAATGAGGGAAAACTCTAATCAGGGACAAATCTGATCACTGGGACTAGGTGATATGAGTAAGAAAAAACAACACTTGCTAAATGAACTAATCCCATTCAATTGTACAGTTGCAGAGAACAAGATCAAATGTTTGGTGATTACTAGAAAGAAAACGTATGCTCTTGAGAATGTTTGTAGCTTACAGACCAAGGATGACTATTGAGGATATACATGAAAAAGTTGAGTTGATAGTTGCTATGAGTGCAACATGTTGTAGAATGATTTCTGTTGCAAGGTAATGGAGAAATATCACCCATTACTCCAATTTAGATATAATAAGCACTTAATGAAAAAAAGGTCAATGCCGGATGCAAGAATCAACATGTTTAAACCATTGTTTCAGCTACACCATTGAATTGTAGATGTGCCACTTCATTACCAAGGGCACTAAGCTTTCAACACCTTTGGCCGATCTGTCCGATTCTTGCATCCGGCATTGACTTTTTTTTCATCTTTTGATGTTGTTGAGAAAAGGGTCACTGTTAAGTCTGGCAGTCTGCATGTGCATGACTGCATCCATCCTTTCTTAAAGAAGGCAAGGCCAATGATCTACAAGTAAGAATATCAAGGTGTAAAATATATATTACGTTCTACTACTTTTTCTATTTAAGCATTTTGTTTGCCTAATGTTTACATGTTGCCTAATGCCTATGCTAGGTTCTGGACTTTGACATTGTTACCTTACCTGCTCAGTACCTATGCTGAAGTACATTCTGATGATCGTGGAATGCTGGGTTGGGACCTAGTTGCTTTTCCGGCCAACCGGCCCGGTCCTAACCCTGGGTATTTGACCTGGCATCAAGACCTGCTCAGGTTGTGTGACCCAATGACCCAGGTCGGGACCCTTTTGACTGGTTCAGCCAACGATCACTCCAACAGTTAATTGTAAGTTATCTTCAACATGCCTTCTCCAAATGGTGATAGTCAAACTTTCGGGCTGACTTGTAACAATCCAATTTGGCGCATGACAGTGAGGAAAGTTTAATGTAAGTATGGTGAAATTGGCTTGCGGGGCCCTTTCAGAGAAAGGGGTGGAGAGTCAGCACTGGTTATGACTCTAGAGCCTTTTTTTATCCATTGGCGGAAGATTAGGTCATTGGGAGAAGAAATAAGTAGGTTTTTCTATTTTCCAGGCATTTCAGCATGATCTCCACCTCCAGCTTTTTCGATAGGAAGAGATAACTTTAAGGGTGTTTTGAGTTTTAGAATTTCATGGAGTCTCTAGAAAATTTTGGGATTTATTTCTTATTTTATTGAAAGTTTTAGTGAGAAAAATACCGAAAATGGCAAAGAAAATGATTTTAACGATCCAAAAGTATGGAATTTTTAGGGGATCTTCAAAGGCTTTTAAGAAAAATATTGACCATGAGAGAATGATTTTTAGGTCAATATTTGCATGTTTCCCTTTTTTGCGAGAAAAATAATTTTATGGAATTTTTTAGAATAAAATTTTGGAAAATATGGAATTTCTAGAAAAGTTCTTTTGAATATTTTCATGAATTTTCAATGTGTTTTGGAGAATTGAATAGATTTTTACTGATTTTTGAACATTTATCCCAATTTTTACGGAAAAAATGGGATAATGGGAAATTTTGGGAAAATGGGTCCAGTGGGCTGAGATGCTCAATTTGGGCATGTTCATGAACATGAGATTTGTCAGGAAAAACAAAGGAGAAATTAAATTTTGGTTTTAATCGGGGTATAATTCTAATTAAATAAACTTCCATATCCTCTTTTTCTTGTTAAAATTTTCGTGTCCACACCTCCATTCTAATGTCTGCAAATTGTTCCCAATTCACATCATGCCAGCCCCTCCTATCCTCACAACGATACCAAATATCCATGCATAATTATCAAGTTTTTTAAAAACTGTCACAGGCAATCTGGAGAGAGAGAGAGAGAGAGAGAGAGAGAGAGAGAGAGAGAGAGAGCAAATAGAGGGCCAATGGCTCTAGACTGAGTCACAAAGCATAATCTAGCTCTATAAAAAGGAAGTCTGCTCTTCCAGCCACCTAGTCTCTTGGTCAAAGCCGTCTGTTTGAGGTTGCCATTCATACACGAGGATAGGTGTGTCAAATGCAACACACTCAAGATAACACAAACAATAAAGAGTTGAGAAGGTTCAACAATTTTTTTTGTTTCAACAGACATCAACTTTATGACAATCCTTATCTTTTCTTATGCTTCCTTTTGTAATATAACCACAAAAGAGCGCTCATAATTCTTTCTGTAGGCCACAAACTCCCTACCGTCTGGGTAGCTGACTGTTTTTTCTGGGGCTTTTTTGTTTTTTGTTTTTTGCTCTTTTGTCTTTCATGGTACCTTTCTTACTCTGTAATGCTCTTTTATTTTCATGAATGAATGAATGAATGAATTGTGACCCCAGTCACCTTCAAAAAGAAGTACATGTATGAAAGAGCAAGGTAAAAATTACCTACCGATAGAGAAGATAGGAAACAAGTAGCGAAAAACACAAGAACAAAAGTAACTAGTTCTGGAGGAATGGGACCAATGCCAGATCCAAGAAGCCGGGACAAGCCTTCCCCATTGCATAAAGAATTTTGTCTAGTAATAATGGGTGATCTTGTCATGAAAATTTTCATTAATCGTGTGAAGGGGCATAGGCTGCTCAGCTTGGCTAGGCAGGCACCTTGGAGGCTTGGATGCCTTGACATCTGCACAAGATACCTTGCCCTACAGAGGGCACCCTAGCATTTAGGTGGGAATCTTGAAAACCACGCACTCAATTACAAAAGAATCTAATACATGATTCATTTTTCATGATGGCTAGTGGTTTTGATGGTTTCTCATCTGGTCTCCTGGACTTGCTGATCCAGCTTCATGATCTGGTTGATTCTCTCGCCAAATGGCCCACCTCCGAGCACCGGCGGCCCTGCAGCTACAGGTGGTTGGGGTATCTTCCTTCTGCCTGAGGCTAATCTTCATGCTGTATAACTCTACCAGGAACATCCCCCCTACAAGGGTCCCTTTGGTGCAATCCCCTAATATTTGGGGATAAACTAGGTCTATCCCCTAATTTAGTTTTGAGACCTGACTGCAACGCGGGGGACCTCCCCCGCCACCCCCAATGACAATAACCCAATGGTATCTTCCTACTGAGATTTTTCTCGAACAGACGGTGCAACCAACTAAAACAATAAATTATATTTTTGTTTAGTTTTAGGGAGATGTTCTGCACTAATGGTTGGTTGATACTCGTGCTCGTTGATTAGGGACTTCATGGCCACAATTGCTGCACCAGCATCCTAAACATTCTGTTTGGCTTTTCTTTCTTCAACCAAGAAACTAGATTTTGATTTTGCGTTGCTAATTATTATGCACTATTTTACAAGTGACTTCAGCTAATTATTATGCATTTTTTTTTTTGCTTTTAGGAAACCACTCTGGATGAGTCAATACGGCTTCTGCCTGATGCCTGGTAACAGAGATGCTTTCATTTTTTTCATTTTAAATTTTGCTGACATGCTATTCTTTTGCCTTCAGGTGGACATCCGCTGGAACTCTTCAAGCAAAAATATCATTAAAAATGGCTGGAATTAATGCACCTATATCAAGGCCGAAAGGAAGCAGGAAGATGAAATCTAGTGCATAGGAATGGGAGACAATAAGTCCCATGGCTAGCCGGCGAATGCTCTTGCCTTTAGACGAGACGAGAGACGTATTTTATTTATCGCCATCCTTTATGTACCAGTTCGACGTGGTTTTGTTATTTTGATTCTAGTACCATGTTATATATCTAGCTTGGATTGTCTCAAGGAAATCCACCATTCTAATGTGATGTTCGTGACATAAGGTACAAGCAATATATTTTGCAATATCACTAACCAAATCTTCAAATCTTTTTTCTTTAGAATCTAGTGACACGTTTGGTTGAATTTTAGCGGGTGTTAGTGTTGCACCTTGCCTTTGGAGGATATTATTCTTGTTCCAAGTTCGAACCATTTTCCGTGTTGTTCTCCGCCGATGCTTGAGAAGTATGGGAGTTCCATTTTGGGACACCCAGGCTTGGCTCCTTGAACCTTCGCAATCCAGCAAGGCTATGAATTATTTCAAGAGGACCAAAATGTTCCCTTTTTATACTATAGAAGAGTCTTCAAATATTTATTTGCTAGTGTGTGGAAGACCCTGATTCTTATGTGAAGGCTCTGAGGGAGGAAGTTGGAGGAAGAAGAGAACCCCTTTGTTGAAGGCTCAATCAAGAAGAAGACAGCCTGGGAAAGGGAAGCAAGAAACTTGAAAAATGTTGAAGTCTCAGTTTACTCCAAGGGGACTAGAAGACAGGTCACCTCAAAGAAAGAAGGCTGATATATACCGTTAAGATATAAAGATATATATTTTTCGAGTATTTTTTGCTCTGGACAGACCGGATAGTCTGTGTATGCAAAAGGGGAAAAGGGATGATAGACTACGAAGTTTTCCCAAACTAGCCTCGATTGGGTTCGAGGAGTGACATTAACGGAGTCCGAAAGACATGAGAATGTAGCAGCCCCTTCCCCAGGAAGAGGGAAAAATGGGGGAAGAGGAAAAGAACGCGAGGAAAAATGTCATTTTGTCAGAAAGAAACGTGAATCGAAGCTATATTATTTCCTCCGTTCATTTGCAGATATCACTTGTTACTACACATTATCGTGTCGGTTGATCAAATATTGCCCAAGTCATTGCTCAGCATAGTTAAATATCGAATCTGCTTGGGAATCTATGGAGAGAGATCCGACCTTACTGCTGTATAAGAACCCACATGTAACCTCACGCATCTATCCGATTCGGAATATCAAACCATATCCCATAAATACACACATGCATACATACATACCCATATCCATGCCACGCTATACACCACACCACAACTATCTTACACATTGTATCATTTTATTTTTCATAAGATGGCTAATGGGGTGTTTGGTTGCATGATAATTTTTTGTACACTTTCATGATAAAAAATTATATTAAAATAAAAAGTGAAGCAACTCGTGACATAAAATTATCATGTTTGGAGAGATTAGATTACAAAAAAGGAGTAACGGGACCACAAGAAAAAAGAAAGAGGCGACTCTCTTTTTTTGTTTAAGAAGAAAATCACTTTTAAAATATAAAATTGTCATGGTTACCAAACACCTCTTTTAACAAGTTTTTTTATAATTTTTAAAAATTAAAACAAAAATCTTCGTTATCATGCAACCAAACACCTCATACGATGTGTCGTTTAAGCTAAGAATCAATATCAAATTTGAGCAAATTCACAACTATCCACGGTACCTACTGAATTTTGAGCAAAGCAACCCTTGACAAACAGGGGTTTCAAAGAGGATAATAAGGTGGGGGGGGGGGGTGAGAGGATGGTGTGCTGTGTTAGAAATGGAGGAGAAGAGTGGGTCCCATCCCCTAAATGACACCAAGTGGGACCCAGCTTGGTAATCCATATGGCATCCCACAGCAGAACCATTGACCTGTGCACTGAAATTAAGTGCTGTGAACAGTGCACCAGATGTGAGCAATGGCAGGTCCATCTCATGGTTCAGAGAAGACTCAAGGCTTGAAGAGGACCCATGTATGTAACTTGGTAGAACTTGGGTGAATTTCTGAAAGGGAAGCCTGCCGCATACCAACAAAGGTTCGACAAATCAAGACAAGCAACAGTATTATATATACATGTGTGTGATCCTCTTGTTTCACCGAAAAAAAAAAACAAAAACAAAAACAAAACACCAACAAGTGTGGTTAATAATTTCATACCTTTTTGCTTTTCCTTAGAATTTGTAGATCAACTTTATCTGAACAATACATATAGATTGCATAGAATATTGGGCTATATTTTAGTGCGTGTTTGGTTAAAGTATAAAAATTAAAATTATATTAACTTTGATATCGATATTTTAAAAAAATTACATTTAAAAAATACACTTTTTATTAACAATATAATAAATATTTTTTTAAAAAAATTAGGTTTAAAATGGGTGGGATTCGGTAACATAAGTGCCTACTTCTAATTCCAATTCCACTCTAATCTGATTTAGTTATAGAAACCGAAATTGAAGTCTGTAATTTTTGAAATAAGCTACATGATAATAAATCTCACATGACTACTAAATTTTGATATAATAATTTTACTTTTTCATTGTTTTGCTTAACGTAATTTTACGACATATCTATGTTTATTTTATCATGTAACTAAATTTTAGATTATATATATATATTAACTTTGTATTAAAATCACTAAAATGGATACATACTTCACTGAATCCGATTCCAATCCAGACAAGTTATTGGAATACAATAATAGATTACGAATCTGTTAATTCTTATTAGAAACATAACGATAATTTCAAATTTCAGATTCTGCTCCTAACCACACTTCTGTCTCATAAAAAGGTTTAAAGAAGTCTCTTGGTACACTTTTAAATGAAAGAAACGTCCTCGGCCGAGTCAGCCCGAGTTGGACTCGGTGTCCCCCCTACAACAATTTAAGTCAGACATATCAGAAAAGTATTCCCTCGTAGAATAATACTGCCATTATAAGTAAAAAAAATCAAGATTTTTGCTAAGTAAAATATGTTATTTTGATGGCAGGCTCACCATAACATTTTCAGCTTATCTTTCCCGACCCAAGAGAAAGAACTTACAGGGTGCTTGGTCTCATAAAAAAAACAATTTTTACTTACAAATTTAGCTAAACATATATTTGATAACCATGACAAAAGCATATCATAATCTCTCTCTCTCTCTCTCTCTCTCTCTCTCTATATATATATATATTGAAAAAAAGTGAGATCTTTTTTCCGTTGCTAGAGATCGTTTACTTTATTGTTTTTTGGTTAACATGCATCATCGCCATGTTCATGTCTCACCAGATGTCATAATTTTATATTTTTAGCCATCCTGAATTTTACTTTATCATACAATCTTATCACAAAAATACATAAAAAATAATTTTGCAACCAAACTCAAGCACCAATCAGTCGCTTTTTCTTCTCTCTCTCCTTCTCTTTGGAGTGCCTCTGTCTATTTTGAACTTAATTTAAAATCTGTGTTTTAGTAATTATTTCACCGAAGCATGCCTACTCCAAATATAATTATTTAACAGTATTTATCCAAAAAATATATCATCGGATAAACAGCGGCCGGCCAGTTCAGAGACAGAAGGAGCGGTCCACGTGGGCGCCCGCCTCAATCCCGTGCTTGAAAGCCGGGCGGCGCCTGCGCTTCCGACTTGCCGCCCGCTTCTGACCGGCGCGGTCCGTGTCCTGGTCCGGTCCGGTCCGTTGAAAGCGGGTGGGGCGTTAAGACTTGACTTCGAGCTGGGTTTTTAACTTTTCTTTCGCCGCTCAACCCGCAGATCCGGTCTGGGGCCGGCCCGATCCTCTGGTTCCTGCCTAAATGTCCGGGCCAGGATGAGCTATGGCCGCCGAACGCGACGGCCGACGCTGATGCGACGCGTCCGCCGCGCCGCCGCCGCCGCACCGCTCCCTCCCCCCCGCCGCGGCCGCTCGTCATGGCGTCGATCCGCCGGACGCTGTCCCCAGCCCGTGACCTCGCGCGCCACCCGCAGGAGCATCTGCAGCCGGCGCCGGTGCAGCAGCCGCAATCGGCATCTCACGGGCACAGGTCGTCCCCCCTGTCGTCCTCGGCGGCGGCGGCGGCGGCGACGGCGGGGGCCGCCTCACCCTCACCTTCCCTTCCCCAGCGCTCTTCTCCCGCGCATTCACTACACGCGGCTTTACTCCGCCTTGTTGCCGCAGGCGGACTGTTCGCGCAGAGGCAGCCTCAGTCGACGAGGAGCAGGTGGGCGCAGCCGCAGCCGCTGTGGCGGAGGCCGCTAATGCGCTTCTTGTTTTGCTTCGTGCTGGGGTTTCTATTGGGCTTCTCCCCCTTCGCGCACCTCGACGGTATCCGGTCCCCCCTCGAGCGCTCCTCGTTCGAGATCGGACGCCCTTTTCACCAGGGAGACGACGAAGTCGACACTGCTGCAGCCGTGCAGCGAGATCTCCTCGAGAAGGGAGGCCGCAACCCAGCTGAACGGGCTGTGGAAGAAGCGAGAGTTGACGGGATCGATGCGGAGAATAGCGCAGATGAAGCCGCCCTGCCTCCTGGGAAGTTGCTGATAGTGGTCACACCGACCTACAATCGTGCTTTCCAAGCGTTTCACCTCACTCGATTGAGCCAGGCACTGAGGTTGGTCAGGCCGCCTGTTCTATGGATCGTTGTGGAGATGATGGGAGCGGCCTCCGCGGAGACGGCGGAGTTGCTCAGGAACACGGGCGTGATGTACAGGCACCTCGTG
This sequence comes from Cryptocoryne crispatula var. balansae, assembly GCA_036172225.1. Taxonomy (NCBI): domain Eukaryota; kingdom Viridiplantae; phylum Streptophyta; class Magnoliopsida; order Alismatales; family Araceae; genus Cryptocoryne; species Cryptocoryne crispatula. The sequence continues at coordinate 4,652,795 of CM069925.1, read as the reverse complement.
TGCGAGAAGACCCTCTCGAACATCAAGGACAGGGGTGTTTACCAGCGTAATACTGCCCTTGAGCACATCGAGCGTCACAAGCTGAATGGTGTCGTGTACTTCGCTGACGATGACAATATTTACACGACGGAGTTGTTTGAGCAGATTAGGGAGATCAGGTAGGGGTTTGACTGTGCTTTTCTTGTTGTTTCTTTGCTCCTTCTCAAGATTTGTCGTCGTCCGAGAAATCGCTGTAGATCAGAAGACATGAAAAGAGTAGATTCTGTCGTGCATTAAATGGTGGACTTGATTGTTCTAGGGCCAATACGGATCATCAAGTTCAACCATCTTTCTTTCGTTCTACATGGCTTCAAGCACAAGGCTCACCCATCCTGCTTTATACGACCAAGGCAGAAATGAGCTCAAATGGCCCACTGCTCATAGCTCATCACACATCTACCGTGTCTCTAGTGGCAGCATGAGGGTCAGATCGTATGCCATCAATACCATGAGGAACGTGCCCAAACATTGACCTAATTGGTCCAGATATGAGATAGCCATCAAAGATTTGTTTTGCCTACCATTATTTTCTTTCTTTTTTCTTACTTGAAGGGATATGGATGCTTGATTTCGAGCTGATGGTTGAGACTTGAGAGGGAACTGAAGTTTTGCGTTTTGCCAGAGATTGGAACTTCTAATTCTTAACCAGGTCCAGCAGAGGGCTACATGTGTTGTTGTGTTTCAGACTCTTTCGACTATCTAGTAAGAGTCTAAGGCTATGCAATATAAATCTACTTTACCAGTTTTAGAAGCTCATGTATGCTTGTAATTGCTCGACAAGCAAACTTTTACTCAGTGGTAGAAGATAGATGAGAACTTTCTGATTTTTCTCAAATGTCTGTAGGCATCCTCAACCATGTGTTGTCTCTCATTTCTTTCTTTAATTTTTTATGAAGGAGGTTTGGCACATGGCCTGTTGCCATGCTTTCCCAGAGTAAAAATAAAGCAATCCTGGAAGGTCCAGTTTGTAATGGAAGTCAGGTTATTGGTTGGCACACCAATGAGAAGAGTAAACAACTTAGAAGATTCCATGTGGACATGTCTGGTTTTGCATTCAACAGCACCATACTTTGGGATACCAAGACATGGCACCGGCCAACAGCAGAAAGTATAAGACAGTTGGACATTGTGAAGGAGGGTTTTCAAGTATGTTTACTTGAAGTCTATTTCCCTTTTTCAAGATTTTCTTTTTTCTATCATGCACTGGATAGGTGATTATGATTGTTATTCAAACGTTATTATCTTGAAAAGATTGGAAATGATCTTTAACCTCTCACATTGTCATAATTGTTCATGGTACATCTTATTCTGAAAGAATTTCAACTTAGTATGTTAATCTGTTTTGAGAAGTGGATGGTACCATGTCTGTTAAGTTAAAGAGGAGCAGACAGGCAAATTTGAAGTATAGCTCCAGCAGAGGAAAACAGGGGCATTACCCTACTTAACTTAAAAAAAGCTTTCTAATCACAATAAGATCTAGAAATATTCATACATCAGCGAACTTTGCCACAAAGAAGGAAAATCAACATGCAGTAGCCCCCAAAGGAAGGAGCTTCACCATTAATTTATAGGAGGAATCCATTGATCATCTCTTTTTTGGTTGTCTGTTACGTAACTGATTTATTATGATTGAGTTAATCCTCAAGAGGGGATAAGGATCCGGTGATTATTAACTGGATAAGTATCGGGCTATCCTAAGTCTATCAAGACCAAGGATTGCTGTCATGGATCTCGGCTTCGTCTTGGGGAGGTGAAAGGAGAAGAGATCTCAGAAAAATCTTGAGAGATCGGATCTTGGATCAAAATGTTTATATATGTATGAAACATAATATAATATCTTATAAAGATATGAGTACTTCAATGAATTTACAAGAAAATATATAACACATTTTGTACATCAACTGTGTGAATGAACAATTACAAAATATTTTGAATACCAAAAAGATGATCTTTGTGCTTCTAAAAGATTTAAACTTGTATATAATCTTATTTAAATACTAATATGGTATTAAACTTGTAACACATTTTTATGTGATAGTATAAGTGATAGTGAAATATATTAAATGTGTTTACATTATCATAAACGAGACGCAAAGTAGTCGCGGATCGAGGCAGGTCGCAAGGGTCAAGGGGACAATGCCCCTTGTGTGGGATATTAGGGGGGCAAAGCTCCCAACAAATTTTTTTATGGACCAATTTACATGGGGCGAGATCTCGGCGATCTCGTTTCTTGGGACCTTGGTGAGATCGAGATTCTCGCAAGATCTCGGCGAGATGAAAAATCATGATCAAGACTCTGGATAGGGACTATAAAAATCCAAATCGGAGTGAGTTTCTTGGGTTATTCTTTCTATAAATATCTCAGGTTGGTAGCTCATTCGGGATGTCGGGTGTCGAGGGAGCCACCGAGAGAGAGGTTGTACGTCTACGGTTTAGTGGAGTTCGACTTTTTTGGAATCTCGTCGTCTTCGTGATGTGTGCACATCTTGCTCATCGCCGGATTTTTGCAACATCTGGTATCAGAGCTAGGGTGTTTTGATCATTCAGAGTTGGAGACGACAGCGTGGTGAAGACGGCCGTAGGTGGCAGTGTTCCCTACACCAGCAGTTCCTACAGTGGGTCTAGCTGCAGGTGGAGCAATCGGCGAACTGGGCTGATTGTTAGATGTCCAAGGGTTCTCAACTCTGGCAGTTGGCAGCGGCTCTAGCTGTGGTGGAGGATCATCGAAGGATTGATGCCAATGGTGGATCCTTTTTCAGCGAGGAGACTGTCCGGAGCCAGGCACACGTCGGTGAACTCCATCCGGTGGAGGTGCCTGGATTGGCAGCACAGCAGGAGCAATGCAGTGAATAGGGCTGCTGCAGTTGTCCGGAGCAAGGGGGTGACAATTGCGGCAACAACGCTGGTGGCTCTCCAGTGGTAGACGGCGAACCAACGCGGACTGGTGGCAGAGGTCCCGCATGAGGAGGCAGCAGTGGGCTCCAAAGACTGCTGTGTAAAGGTCCTCAGTGGCAGCGATCTCTCCAACGCTTGCGGCTGTGTGCGGCGCTGAGTTGCTGGTGTGCGCGTCTGCGCAAAAACAAAAACAAAAACAGGGCGGCATCCCTGCTGGTGATGTGCAGTTGTGGTTCTTTAAAGTTAAGTTTTTTATTTTTTATTTTATTTTTTTTCTTGTAATCACATCAGAGCAAAAACAGAAAGTGGCTGTGTGGGTGTTGGCATGGAGGAGGAGAGAGAGAGAGAAAAAATGTAGCAAGATCCAATATATTCATTGGATAAGATTAGTTCTTGTCGGTTCTGGTTATTAGGACTTAAATTTTATAAAATTGTTTCTTAACCGTTTTTACTCTCTCATTTAAGATTAACTCTTTCCAAACATATAATATTACAACATAATCACAAAAAATCATGTTAACTTGTATTCACAGATAAATACTCATATTCAATTATAACATAAAAATATAATTATATTTATGTATATATATAATTTTATGTATACGGAAATATATAGTATACAAATATATTTTTTATTTTTTTATTTTTATGTAATTTTTATATTTTAAATATTATTTTTGAAAAAAATCTGACCCCCTTCCTACCTGGGTCACAACCCGGTCTGACCAGGTCGGATTTGGGGCCGACCGACCCCAGGTCGACCCCGACCCGGCCTTTCTTGGTTATGGAAGCTTAACATTGATATGCATTCTCTGTGTTCCAAATACATTCTTGGTGATAATGATTATTGGATCAACGATTTCAAAGACATAGGCAAAGCTTCGACTATTTGGAGAGGTATACTTTACGATTGGGAACTTTTCAATTCTGCAACTACCATTGAGGTGGGGGATGGATCATGAAAGCACTTCTTTCCGGAAGAAAGTGGTCTTCTGACCTTCATCAAAAAAGAAGAAGAAGAAGAAAAGATTGCTTTTAATTCATGACACCCAACAGGGAGTTGAGACCATAGATTACAGAATCGGTGGAATCAGACCGATTCCGACCGATTCCGGAATCGGATTGGTGGATTCCGATCCGATTCCATGCGGAAGGACCGATTCCGGCATGAATTCCACGGAATCGGTCGGAATCGGTCCGGAATCGGATCGGAATCGGATCGGCCGAATTGGTCGGAATCAGAATCGGAATCGGATCGTTTTTTTTTTTTTTTTTGCTATTCCAGTTGGATCGACCAGGATCGGCCAGAATCGGTCCGAATCGGTCCGGAATCGGATCGGAATCGGAATCGGAATCAGATCGGTTTTTTTTTTTTTGCTTTTTTTTCTTACCGATTCTGGATCGATTTTCTTCCATTGGATCGGTCGGAATCGGTCCGACCGATCGGTACCCACCGATTCCGACCGATCGGTACCCACCGATCGGATCGGTACCCACCGATCGGATCGGTACCCACCGATCCCGATTCTGATTCCGATCCCGCGATCCTTGGTTGAGACCGACCAATAGTTGCCCACGGTAGCCTTCTCATTTGCAGCTAGCATGTAGTAATAAGTATCTGCCAAAACAATGCATCAAATCATCTATCCTTCCAGAATTCAGTATCTCTACCATTGACCAACAATCCACTCTGTTATTGGTAGGAAAAAGTGGCATTTGAGGGGCCAAAAAAAAAACTGCACACATGTAAAAGCTTGTAGGACAACTTTAGTCTGAGTCCCAACGTATCATGTCACCATAGTTACCACACAAATTTTTTTTACGAGTGCATATATAAAAGAGCAAGGAAAAAATTGTTTACTGAAAGAGAAGATTGGAAAGAAGAAGCGCAAAACACAAAAATAAAGTAACTAGTTTTGGAGGAACTGGACCAATGCCAGATCCAAGAAGCTGGAACAAGAGTTCATCATTGCATAATAAATGTCGTCTAATAATAATGAATGATAGAAAGTGGTCTTTGATAATCAATAGCCATGAATCCTTACCATTATTTGGTGAATCAGATAATTATCTTCACAATCTAAGGCACACTGCTGAATTTCTGGTTAAAGAATGTACCATGACGCACCCTCCAAATAGCCCAATTAAAGGTGATATAGCCAAGTGTTAGATATACTTTAAGCTTTGATCTAGCACTTGTACTCACCCTTACTAGATTATTAAAATGATTAAGAATTGAGCCAAGTGGCACATTTTTAAAAATGGTGCACAATCTTGGATGATACTTCTGTTAGCACTTTTTTCATGGAATATATGGATAGAGGTCAATGTTATATTTGCATGTTTATGCATGTATATTACCTTGCTCTTTTATATGGGTTTGTGTGTATGCATATTCTACAAAATGCATATTACAGATCATGTTTTCTTGAAGAACGTAGATATTTGTCATTGCTTTCATTTGTCACCATTAGTTTGCTCCCCCTTGGTGCACTTTGTATGAGTGCCTGTCATTCTGCATATTTGGTATCTAGTTCTTAAGCTCGCTTTGATTAACATGATTCTAATTTCCAATCTTTAAATTTTTGCAGGAGACAACTTTTATAGAACAGATAGTTGAAGATGAATATCAAATGGAAGGCATGTCTCATGGTTGCTCTGAAATCATAAATTGGCACATCCATCTTGAAGCTCAAGATCTTTTCTATCCTCAAGGATGGAAACTTGCAAAGAATCTTGAAGTCGTTATTCCTGTTAAATAGTTGATTACTCAATGGATTTTTGGTCCATTAAGGTTTGTTGAATGTTGTGCCACTTTTCTTGATATTTGTTATAATAATTTAGTTGATTTTGAATTGTATTTTTTGTAGATGATCAGTGTATGAGTAAGAATACTATATTCAAAGAAAATGCTTTGATTTATACTTCTTCAAGGTGCTAACAAGCTCAGGAGATAAAAAGTACTAGGGTGCTCTCAGTTCTGTACATTTTCTTTTACTGTTGAATTCAACATTGATCTTTATCTATCATGTTAGTGTCATGCAAGGCTGGTCATTGAACAGTTTAAACTGATGAACCAATTAGAACTTTTATATTTTGTTATGCTTTCGATGATGTCCGGTAGTTTTTATGGAATTGGAAGGAGATACAGTTGTCTTCCTGTCCAATTCCGACCTATTTACAGCTCTAGCTGAAGGTCTTGCTGCCCGGCTGTGCCTTATGTAACTGTTTTTGATCGTGTCGCTTAGCGCTTTGGTCTGCAGTCTCCTGTCTCTTTTCTTTTCCACTGTTGGGTTTTGCATTTCTTTTCCAGTTCTCTTTTGTATCCTTTGAACTGATGTCTTTTCTGTTATGAATGAATTTTGATCTCTTATAGGGTTTTACCTTCACAACAACATTCAAGTTATCATTTTCCTTGCAATTTAGCAGTTACAGTGAAATGTGTAGTCCACGTACATTGAAACAGATATTGAATGGGCTATGTAAGGCTCTTAGAAGGATTGAGTATGTCTAATCTGTGAAACTTCCTTACATGTTTAAACAGAAATATAGGTGGTCTTGTCGTGAATTATGAAAGTTCAATGCCATCACATACTAGGAAAAGGAGTCATGGATGGTTGTGGTTCTATATTTTAGGTTCAGAGAGTAATTTTTTCTCTAATTGTGTGAATTGTTAGGATCACTAGGCTTTTTTTTCTGAAGATGAGGAAAACTCTCCAAGATTATTCTTTTATTTGATATTTCATTTTGAAAAACTTTTTAAACTTTCTGGCCATTTAAGTAAACTTTTTAGGGGAGTAAATTTCTGGTTAAAGATTCATTCATTACTTTCAAGATCAATTACTTGTTCTTATTATCTTTCAATGAGTAATCATCTGTTCATTTAAAGCTCAAAAGACCATCAATTACTTGTGGAAACAGTGAAATTCTTTTTCTTTTTTTTTCAAAGCGTGGTCAATATTTTCTTGTTGGCAAAATAATTTCTTATATGGTTATTTTGTTGTCTATAACTGGTATCATGCTTTACTGCATGTACATTCTTAGCTTTAATACGTTTGATTTTTTATGTTCTGAATTTTTAGTGCTCAACAATAGCAAAATTTCAGGCAAGACAATAACAATATGGTTTCTAGGTATCAATTTAAGCTTTATTTTAAATGAAAGAAGATAAATAATTAAGAATCCAAATATTGTGGAACCTTGACATGGTTTCTTGTATTTTTTTTCTATGTTGATTTGTGCAACTTGATACACATTTTCTGTCCCTTGTTATTACTCAACGCAATGAAGCCTCGTCCATTCCTCAGTTATTTGGTGTTGGTTATGCTGATCCATTGCATCCACTGTTGGTGATTTTGGGCTACTTTTTCAAAGATGATTGAATCCTCCAAATCATATTGAATTGCCTCCAAGTTAATATCAATTTATTCCATCCTCTTCCCTTCCGTAATCTTTTATGAAGTTGAGCTTTGCTAGCTCTATGTTTATTATGTCCGACCTGTTCAGTCTCTCTAATCAGTTTGTCCTCGATTAATGCCATACTACCACAAAACAAGTTAATATGTTTGATAGATAAGAGTGCCATGCTTTGTAAAAATAGTAGAAGCCTTTTGGCAGTCGAAGATTATCTTATATAATGATTTTTGCTTTTGGCATATCCATGTCATTTGTGCACATCCTCATGACTAGTGAGAGAAACTGCAGATGGTGTGTGAGAAATCTTTGCAGAACAGGGTGGACGAGCAAAGCCGCTGAAGTGGTTTAGTCTTGCCATGTTATTTGTTATTCATGTTGCATTTTTGTCAACTTCTGGTCAGTTTTTCTTTCAAACAAGGCATCTTTATGGGTTGCTAGCTTTCTTTCTTGTAAGCTCAGTTATGACTCAATGGGAAGGATGGAAAATAACCTTTCGATTATCTTTAGTATCTAAAATTCTTTATAATTTTTTTTCTTGACCATTTCTTCTCTTCCAGATCATCAAAACTGCAACGGACGGAGAACTGCTTTACCAATCTCCAGTTACTTGTAGCAGATACGATGAGGCTACATAACAGCTCCTTTGTCTGCATTTGCAGCCAGAGAGATGTCCTCTGAGTTCTGAGTACTTCTGATTGATCATTCATTTTTTCTGGTCAGCTCTTGTGGTAGTAAAATACGTGATTGCGGGCATAAGCCAGAGTTCAAGATTGGTGCGGGCTTCCAGATCAGAACATTTTGGCAACATTTCCCAGCAATCTTGATGTGGTGCATTGGTTACACCCTTGCTACACATTTACTCGCTCATCCAAAATGATACCCTGTAATATTTCACCTTCGATTGGAGTGGGGACTTGTAACGTTCTGGAAATATCCTCCCCGTGTCTGTTCTATTTTGATTCCAAAAAGCAATTAATTCGGGATTACTCTTATTTATTGTTGTGGGTCATTCTTTTTGGGGGGGGGGATTTTCAATTTTGAGTGGGGTTTCAGTTGACAACACTTCCTGTTACCGATGTTGTTTGATTCTTCTCTCTTCATAGTCCATGTGGATCCCCACTCCAAAGTTGCCGACTTTGTTCCTGGCTGCAGTTTCATCATGCAACAGTTTTGAGCATCCACATCTTGTAGTGGTTTTTAGACAGAAGTCTTGGAGTTTTGTGAGCTCCAGTCTTCAAGTAACCCTTTACAGAAATTTTCCCCAGGGGCTTGTGCGTTTGATTGTAAGATTGTGCAGATTAGTGCACTTGTTTCATTTTACATTATGTTCAAATGTTTGGATTAATATAAAATGTAATATTTTTAAAAATTGTTCTTATTTCAAATTACATGATGAAGTGGTATAAATCAAAATAAGAATTTTATAGTTGCAAAATCATCTTAATCCTGTGGCCTCTTAATTTTTTTACAAATTTGACCAAACAAAATCTTTTATTTTACAATAAAAAATAATCATCTTTTTAATGACCCGTGTGATTAGAGTATCAAAAATGATAATACATTGTATTGATATTTTTAGAAGTTAAAGAGTATAATATCAAAATTGATACAAGTTGACCCTTGTATTATAATAGATGTTTTATTTGCACTGCATAACTTAAGATTAATATTATTAGCCAAATATTTTTAGGTGATTACCACCCATGTCAATTTTAAAATGGATGGTGATAGAGATATTTGTTAGTGTTACCAAATATGGATTAAATAAGTGATTTTGAAACAAGTGAATTACAATAAACCAGATCTTACTGATTTGATTTTGTTCGAGCCAAACATTATCGAATATGATATATTTGTCTTTGTACGAGAAGTTCACGTCATTGACTATAGCGCTGTACGGATATGTTCAAATGAGGAGCTTTCAATGAAGTTTTACAAGAAAAATGCCGATCATAATAAACATACCTATGATATTGTAAATATCTATTTTTAAAAAAAAAACAATATTGTAAATATCTAGGCTAATTTGATTGTCCAGCTTATTTTTTAAGGCTGCATTTGGTTGGGATTAATATGGGGAACAAGTTGTGAAATATATATATATATATATATATTATGCTCTCTACATTTTAGGTTTTTGTAATAGTTATTTTTTCCACAATCCATCTCTTGATAGTTTTTAAAATGAATGAGAGAGAGAGAGAGAGAGATTTTCATTCGATCATGTTTACATTACTTGTACCAAAGCCGAAATAGATACCCCTTTCCTATTTATGTCTCACGATAGAAATTTTCCGTTGAATTTTATTTGTCAACACGGTTGAATTATTTCTATTGCAAGATCACTATATCTCATGATGGGAGAGACTAGACAGGAATCTGATCTACCCAACCGGAAGCGGCCTAAAGTGACTCCAAACAGTCAAATTTTCTAACACGATGATATCGGAGACAACGGATATACAGGAGGTCTCTGGTGCAAAAGCACACAATCAAGTTTGCCTTTCCTTTTGTGAAATCTTTATACATAGGTCCTTTTAATTATTCATAAATTTGAGTATTTACTCGCTATGCTTGAAAACCTTAATAAGTGCCCAAATTCTTCGGCCGTTGAAAAATGAAGTCATTGTAACAAGAAAACTCTTAATATATCAGTAACATATTTTTTAATTCTTTCCAATACCATTTTTTCTTGGTGTGTTCTCTCTCTTCTACACCCTATTTATCTCTTTAAAATGGGTAGGTACTAGGTAGGATATTTTGGTCAAAAACTTAAAAAAGCACTTAGCTAAGAAATTTCAGGATTATTTTATTTTTTCTAAAAGCATATTTAAAAATATAAACAATTATGGGATCATATCTATCTATATATATAAAGCCGGAAAGCCCCCTTCTTTTATTATGAACTCTTGACTGCAGTGGGCTTTTCAAGGCCCTTGTGGGAGGGTCAAGGTCATTCTGGCCAGCTGACGGCCGTTCAATAACCGTGCGCCACGTGTCACGTACCTAACGAGTACAATACGCAGAGATGATCGAATAAGCTTTTATTCATGTCGACGTCAACCTTATTCAGTTTCCTGCGGCGGCGACGATCAGTTCGCCGATCACCGGAGCTGCAGCGGCAAGCAATCAGAGCACTGCTTGATCCTCGTCCGCAACGGAGAAGATGACATCCAGCGTCGATCGGTTCTGTGGGGCTTGAGCAGCGCCCCATGCATGGCAGCTGGGTGGGGTCACCGGCGATCGCCGCCGGTCGGAGCTGCACACAGTCCGCCGGCGGAGTGCAGACTGCTCCGTTAATCTGCGTAGTGCGCCATTCCCAGAGGTGCCGCCGGGGTCCACCCGTCTCCGTCGCTCTGTTCTACGGCGACGTGCCGTCGGCAGCGCCGCGCCGGGGAGGCCCCGGTACGGAGGGACGGCCGTCCGTGCTCGCCCGTCCTTCCGTCGATCGATGTGTACAACGAACGGAAAAGGCAGGCTTTTCTTCTTCTTCTGCGGACTGAGTCACCACCCTGCCGGCCGCCGCTGTCGCAGCGTCGGATGGGCGGCGGGGAGGTGTGGTGTGGCCGCGGGTGCGTGCGTCGGCATCAATCTCGGCTTGGACCCCACCCCGATCGTCTCCTCCACGTTACTTGAATTGCGACGACGGACATGGTGACGGGACGGCGGCGGGGCCCTGCCCTTTCTCTCTCTCTGGGCCGGGCTCCCCACCGCCGCCGTCTGAGACGAATCCCTCTACTCTCTATAAATCAAATCCAGGGCGTCCGCCGTCTTCCACTCCTCTCCCAGCCAAATCAGCTCCGCCGTCCTTCTCTATAATCAGCCTGGTGTCGAGCGCCGTCCCGGCTCCGCCACTCACATGTGAGACGAGGCAGAGGCGGCACACAAGGAAGCCTCGGCCTGAGCGGGAGGTGGGAGACGGAGGATACTGCACGGTACAGAGAGGGAGGGAGCAGGGCGAGAGGAAGACCTCGGCCGGTGGCGGCGATAATCAATGGATTCCCATGATCAACAGTTGCAGCAGCAGCAGAACACGGCGCCCAGCTACCGTGCGGCGCCGTCCTTCTCCTCGCGCCCGTCGCTCGGCTTCCCCCTGGGGACGGCGCTGCTGCTGGTCGTCATATTCTGCCTCAGCGGGGTGCTCTCCTGCTGCTACCACTGGGACAGGCTCCAGTCTCTCCGACGGCGGGCGCGGGGACGGCGGCGCGCCCCGGGCGACGGCGGGGACGAGGAGAGCCCCGGCAACGGCGGCGGCAGCGCCGTCCACGGCCTGCCATCTCCGCCTGACAAGGCCAACGTCATGGATCAGGTGAGATATTCACACACACACACACGTATATATGTATATGTCTAGCATATATCTAACCACGTTATCATATATCTAACAATCTCTGATCAATTCCGATTCCTGCATGCGATATTACCGGCCAACCTCTGCAGTATGCGAAGGATCTGAAAGGAAGCTTGCCGGTGATAATGCCCGGCGACCGCATCCCCAAGTTCATCGCGTGGCCTCGCCCGTGGGACATTCCTGATTTCTTCGAAACCCTGCCGCCGCCGCCGACGTCGATGGTCAATCCTCGCCGGCCCCGACTCCGCCAACCCGGCTGCCTGGCCCTCCAACCCGAGCCCCCAGAGCCCATCGATCGTGTGTAACATGACGTCTGATCCGACTCCGAGGGCGAACACCCTCATGCATATGCGTATGGTACTTCCTTAAACCGCCGGCGGTCGCCGCGGCGGCGGCCGGCTAATGCGACGGCCGGCCACATGGACGTACCAATCCTCCTCTGTAATTACTCGGCAACTGGATTCGCCATGGACAATGCATCTCTGCTCTACGTTACCTTGTTTGAGTGCCATTGACAGAGAGAGAGAGAGAGAGAGGGGGTGCGCCGACAAGACGGCATTTGGCAGACAAGATAGAGTGGGAGTCGATCTGGGTGCTGTCCGAAATTAGGTAAGAGATGCGCACAAGCAGTCAAGGTCAACAGTGAAAAGTCAGAGCTCGAGAATCGGACAAAGGAGATACGTATGCTTCACGTTTGCAAGGGGCGCATTTGAGGGTTTTGTTTTGTTTTTTTAATGCGCTTCAAAAGGAAGTTGACATGATAAATACAGTCGACAAGTTTGATGGGCTCAGTGTCAAGTTGTACATATTTTTTAACTACATATTACAAAAGTAAAAAAAAAACTATCTATCTGATAAATTTTTGGGATATTTTAAGAACCCTGGCCGGCCGTCAACATCAAGAAAATTTATGAGTGCCATATTTCTCTACGAAGATAAGTTCCTTTTAAGTTTGCACGAACTCCACCTCCGCACCATATATAGGACGGACTTTTTTATTTAGATGATTGGCAACTGAAGTATATACGATCCGGGCCAACTTTAGCTTTCTACAGAGACTATATATGGTCAATTTGAAATGGCCGGCATGGAACGATATCCACGCACCATCGCATAACAAATTAAAATTATCGAAAAATATCGATTACGTCGACGTTCCGTGAATATATGATTTGGGAATATTTATGATACGAGAGACAACGACACTAGGTTACTGGTGCCCAATACACACACTTCATATATCTATAAAAAAGTGTGTATAATTAATATATAACACAGGTAAGATATTGATAAGCAAAGAGATATTGAACTCGGCTGATTTAGGAAAATCAAAATTTTCACGTATATTCAATATATTCTTTGTGTCTAGCTATTAGAGAGCATAATATTAGAAAAGATCCTGGATAGTTTTATCATTAACACCGATTCTTTGTTTATTGTAATTGGGTTTGTGCCCTCAACTGTACAGTGCTTATATATATCAATTTCATGGGAGACGGGTCCTCATTAGGGATTCCGCCTGTTTTTCACATCTCTCTGTCTGCGCTATCCTCATTAGGGATTCCGCATGTTTTTCACATCTCTCTGTCTGCGCTCTGTGCTTGTTCAGTCTCCTTTCGATCGTCTGCCTCCTTCGCTCAGATCCTGCTCGTCTGCTCTCACTTGGTATCAGAGCTACTGTGCAATGGAGGAATCGTCAAATGTTTCTCCATCGGCTGCTCCTGGAGTGAATATTTCTGCTGCTGTGGGAGGCTCGTCCAGCTTACCGTTTACTGCTGGAGGAGGTTTTGTTCTGCCTCCAAACCTTACTCATTGCTTTTCTGTCAAACTCAGTAATGATAATTTCATGATATGGCGTGCTCAACTGCTCCCGTTTTTGGAGATGTACAATCTATTGGGTTTAATCGACGGATCTGTTCCATGCCCGTCTCCGTCTCTTCTTGATTCTTCTGGATCTGTCGAAATTTCGAACCCTAGTTATCGAATGTGGAAGCAGTATGACAGTATGGTCAAGGCTCTTCTCATTTCGTCTATGTCCGAGTCTACTCTCCCTCTTGTAGTCGGTCATGACACTTCATTTAGTATATGGAATGCTATCTTAGCCACGTATGCCAACACTTCTAAAGCCCGTATACTTCAATTACGATCTCAATTGCAGCAATTAAAAAAGGGTGCTACAAAAATGATTGAGTATATTCAAAAAGCCAAGCAGATTGCCAATTCCCTGGGAATGGCTTTGGAACCGGTTTCGGATAGTGATTTAGTTTTGTATATACTCGGTGGTCTGGGACCTGAGTATGACCCTTTTGTGACGTCTGTCACTTCTCGTATGGATGCTGCACAAATTTCCGTAGAAGAATTACAAGGACTTCTTATAAATCAGGAAATTCTTGTGTTAAAACGTCATCAGCAGGTAGAGGATCTTACTGCTAATTTTGCTAAGACTAACCTTCAACCTACTCAGAATCAGCAACACGCCAATTACAGAGGGCGTGGACGTGGATATAGAGGAAGGAATAGTGGACATTTTCAGTTTGACAGAAATCAACAGAATGTTAATCCCAATGGAAATCAGAGGAACAACAGTGCTTCTTATGATGGAACTCAACAGAATTATCAAAGACAGGTCAGAATATGTCAGTTGTGTGACAAAAGAGGGCATTCAGCATTGCAGTGCTGGAACAGATATGACGCTAGTTATCGGAACTTTTACAATGAGTAGTCTGGTGTGTATGGTAACACTCAGAATTACACTGCTAATTTAGCTTCTAACACCAACAATCAGTCTTATATTAGTGATGCAACATGGTATCCTGATTCTGGGGCAAACAATCATATGACCCCAGAAATTGGAATGCTGAGGAATCCGGTTCCGTATGGTGGTTTTGATAAAGTGCAAGTTGGAAATGACGAAGGATTATCTATTACTCATGTGGGCAATGCAGGTTTCAAGTCTTTTAATCTCAGAAATGTTTTCTATGTTCCTCATTTAACCAAGAATTTGTTGTCGGTATCACAATTTGCTAGAGACAATGATGTCTCTTTTGAATTTTTTCCCACTTATTTTCTTATCAAGGACTTAAAGACCAAGATGGTCTTTGTCTTGAGGCAACGATTTTAATGGGCTATATGCACTGGATATGAAGGATGGTTGCTCTACTTCCCCGGGGGCGTTTTCAGCTTCTTCAGTTAAAACATGGCACAATAAGCTAGGTCATTCGGCACTTAGGACAGTATATCAGGTTTTAAATAGTCTTGGTACCTCATACACTGCTGATACATCATTTTTTTGTTCTCATTGTGCTTTGGCAAAGAGTCATAGATTACATTTTCCTTTATCTTCACATATTTCTAAAGAACCACTTGAGTTGGTTAGTTCTGATGTCTGGGGACCTTCACCCCATGTTAGCAACAGTGGTTACCGCTATTATGTCACTTTTATAGATCACTTTAGTCGTTATTGTTGGCTCTTTCCACTTGCTGCTAAAAGTGATGTTTATTCAGTCTTTGTTCATTTCAAAACTCATGTTGAGAACATTTTTTCAAAGAAGATTAAGTATTTTCAGAGTGACTGTGGAGGAGAGTACCGGACCCTAAAACATTTCTTCTCATCTCATGGAATTGTTCATCGTCTAGCTTGCCCTTACACCCATAACCAGAATGGGATTTCTGAGCGAAAACACAGACATCTAATTGAAACGACTTTGGCTTTGTTGGGTAATGCTGGTCTTCCTTACTCCTTTTGGGATGAAGTTGTAGCTTGTGCAGTCTATACTATTAACAGGTTACCCACTGTGGTTTTGAAGAATGTTTCTCCTTTTGAGAAGTTATTTAACAAGAAACCTGATTATGATTTTCTCAAACCTTTTGGATGTGCGTGTTATCCTTACCTACGCCCTTACAATAATCATAAGTTTACATTCAGGTCAGAATGTTGTGTGCTCCTTGGATATAGTTCTGACCACAAGGGTTATAGGTGTTTTTTGCCTCGACTTAACAAGGTTTATGTTGCTCGGAATGTGGTGTTTGATGAGCTTACTTTTCCTTATAAGGTGTTGAATAAACCACTCTCTAAAAACACTGAGCAGATAGTTTGTTCAATACCTATTCCTACACCATCATATAGTATGCCGCCTATAGCTGATGCCTTGGATACTATTCCATCAAGGGTGTTTACAAATTCTGCTACACCTGCTGGTTCTGTTCTTGAGATTTCTGCTACCTCTGCAGTTCCGTCATCTTTAGAGCCTGCGGCATCACCGATTCCTCATCGGTCTGAAACTGGTTCAGCCACTGATTCACCTATTTGTTCAGATTCTGTTTCCTTGTCATCTGCTGCCTCTTTGTCCGATAGTGCTGCAGCCAGTACTTCTGCAGGTTCTTCTTCTCCACCTAAGAAATATCGATCTCTAAAGGAGATCTTAAATGTTCAACCACTGGATACAAGACCATGTCACAGCAAGTATGCCTTGGCTGCCTCTGTTTCCTCTGAACTTGAACCTACTTGTTTTAGCTCTGCAAACAAACAGCCTGCATGGAGAACTGCAATGTCCGAAGAGTTTTCTGCCTTACAAATCAATGGAACTTGGAGTTTAGTTCCTCCTCCAATTAATGCCAATATTGTGGGATGCAAGTGGATCTATAAATTGAAAAAGAGATCTGATGGGACTATAGCTCGATATAAAGCCCGTTTAGTTGCAAAAGGATATACTCAAGAGTATGGGGTTGATTTTAGTGACACGTTTAGTCCGGTGGTCAAGCAGTCTACCATTCGTTTACTGTTGTCTGTGGCTGTCACTTCTAATTGGGACATTAAACAACTTGATGTGAATAATGCGTTTTTACATGGCACTCTAGAGGAGGACATATATATGTTGCAACCGCCTGGATTTATTGACAAGTCTCATCCAGATCATGTGTGCAAGCTTCACAAGGCTCTTTATGGTCTCAAACAAGCTCCAAGGGCTTGGTTCTTCCGGTTATATTCTCACTTATTACATATTGGTTTTATAGCATCAAAATGTGACCCTTCTCTGTTTTTATATAATAGGGCTCATGTTGTGATATACCTTCTTGTGTATGTGGATGACATTATTGTCATTGGTAATAATTCACAGTCTATACAGCAGCTCATCATCAGTCTTTCATCCATTTTTGCCTTTGAAAGATTTGGGTGTTTTGAATCATTTTCTCGGGAATAGAAGTGAATAGAACTTCGGATGGTATACATCTAAGCCAACGGCAGTACATATTGGATATCTTGGCCAAGGCTCAACTTCTGGATTCAAAACCGGTTGCAACTCCTATGGCAGCAAAATTTGTGACTTCTCAGTTTGATGGAGATCCTCTTCCAGACCCTATCTTATATCGAAGTCTAGTGGGGTCACTTCAGTATGTCACTATTACCCGTCCTGATATTTCTTTTTCCGTCAACAAGGCATGTCAATTTTTATCTTGTCCCACTAACAGCCACATGATAATGGTCAAACGTATTCTTCGGTACTTAAAGGCTACATTTATGTTTGGTATGGTTCTAAAACCAACTAGCTTCAATTTACATGTGTTTACTGACTCCGACTGGGCTGGATGCCCGGATGATTGCAAATCAACATCTGGTTTTGGTATATATCTGGGGTGCAATTTGATTACATGGTCTGCACGAAAATAGCCCACAGTTGCAAGGTCCAGTACCGAAGCTGAAATGAGAGCTCTTTCAGTTGCTGTTACTGAGCTTCTTTGGACAGTTCAGCTTGTTCAAGAGTTGGGAATTTGCCTTCGTAGTCCACCTGATGTCTGGTGTGATAACATATCCACAATTTATCTCACAGCAAATCCCATGTTCAAGGCTCGAACGAGACATGTTGAGGTTGATTTCCACTTTATTCGACAGCTTGTACTGGATAAGAAAATTACAGTCAGACATGTTTCTTCACATGATCAGCCAGCAGATATATTTACCAAGCCACTGGGCACATCTCAATTTGAACTACTTCGGGACAAGCTCAACGTCTGTCCCCCGCTGAGCTTGAAGGGGGGTATTAGAGAGCATAATATTAGAAAAGACCCTGGGTAGTTTTATCATTAACACCGATTCTTTGTTTATTGTAATTGGGTTTGTGCCCTCAATTGTACAGTGCTTATATATATCAATTTCACGGGAGACGGGTCCTCATTAGGGATTCCGCCTGTTTTTCACATCTCTCTGTCTGCGCTGTCCTCATTAGGGATTCCGCCTGTTTTTCACATCTCTCTGTCTGCGCTCTGTGCTTGTTCAGTCTCCTTTCGATCGTCTGCCTCCTTCGCTCAGATCCTGATCGTCTGCTCTCACTCTAGCTGTGTAATACATGTCGTCCGTATGCCCAATTAGGTTTGTAAAACACAGTCACATATTAAACGAAAAGGGGACGACGAGCAGAGGGCATTCTTCTGTTCTGTCTCAATTTCCGGCCGCTGATGAGCAGTCCCAATCTCGATCTGCTTCTCGAACCTTCATTCTATCTGTCACCTTGCTCCTCCCTTCTCGTCATAGCTAGATCTGGTCATCTTCTTCCTCAATCGCACTGATATATATATATATATATATATATATATATATATATATATATATATATGCCGGTTATAAATAATCAAACACTCAAAAATAAAAGAATCTAATTTGATACAACATTACTTTTCCCACAAGAGGTTAATCAATTATCCATGCTACTTAAAGAACGGGTTTTGTATAATACCCAAATAAATAAGAAAAAATTAATTTTTTTCTTAATTGAAAAAAATCTTAAACAAGATGCGAAATAGTAGTGTATATTAGTTGGTTCAATAAGGATTTAGTAAAAATTTAATAACAATTAGTTCACTGGAACCGTAACTTAAGTGATAATTGTGAGAAGGCAGAGAATATTTTTTTCACCGGATCCGAACACTTCAAATACATCTGTCAGCCTCTCTGCTGGTTCGACTCCTCAAAAATAATCTCACCGGCGCCCCTCTGGAGCGGAGAGCAGCTCGCCGCCGGCAAGCTAGCGAGGTGGCGGAATCCAGCTGCCGCGGCGGCGGCGGCCGCTGTTTTCGTTGGAGCGACACCGGCGGCGACGAGCCTGGAGCCGGCACCCTTCCCCTTTCCAGCTACCGATCGGGTGGTCCACTGTACGTCAAGATGCAGAGCGTGGCCCGGGCGCTTCCCGCAAGTTCTCCCGGCGCAGCTGCAGGAAGAACACGAAGCGACAGTCTGCACACCGCACCCTGTACCTCCGATCGTGCTGCCGGCAACGAATCTAGCAGAACTCTCCGATCAGAAAGAACCGATCGAATCTTTCTGGACACGACAACCGGCCGGCCGGCCCCCCCTAGCTAGCTAGCTGCCCAGAAGCTCCCGGTGACGTGCGGCGGCCCGATCGAGCAGCGTGAGCGAGACGCAGCAAATTGACTACTTACTACAGTACATAACCGGCGGCTGGCGCCGTCGCTGACGAGCCCGGCTGCGGCGGAGGCCGACGGACGGATCGCTATCCCTCGCTCTACCGCCGTCTGCGACGTTGACGCCCTTCGACGTTCTCGTCGACGGCAACGCCGGAAGCTAACTACGTGGAACCAAACTCTTCCGCGTGGCTCGAATCTCCTAGCTTTCGCATTAGCGTACGTATATATATATATATGTGTGTGTTGGCACACGAAAGATCGATCTACGACCCAAGCAAGGGTGCAAATAAATCAATATAAGTAGTTAGATACTTGATTCTTTGAAATTTTGACAAGTAAATTTGAACAAAACACAAAATTTGACTAGAGTTTAATAAATAGATCCTCACTTAACTCGATAAACTCACCGGATTAAATATTTTATTAAATATTTATTTTTAAAAATAAAATTATAAATATTAATAATTTTATATTATCACTCGAATATATTTATTAATAATTTAAAATTTGAATTTAAACTTAAATCGAATTTTATAAACGAGATGAATCTAGAATTTCACGGTAGATTTTTCTATAGATTTTAAGTTTTATAAACGAATTTGTATATAACTTTTAAGCTTGAATGTGGATTGATCTTTAGTCTAACTATTGTTCGAGTCCAAATTCAACTCGACTCGATTGATAAAGAACATACTCGTTAAAACTTGAGCTCGAACTCAAACTTGTGTAAAATAAATGAATCGAACTTGAGCACCATATTAATTGACTTGGCTCAGCTTATTTGCACCCCAAGACATAAATGTTAGCATCAACCACATACGAACATGTTCTTGTGCTGTCATGGAGACACCGTTCTGGTTGGTCGGAAACAACGGCGGTGGGCAGTGTTGCCACGGCGAATGATCAAGAACTGGTTCTCCAAAAGCTGATGTTATAGGAACGAAGGACCCAAGGAGAGCTCATAAAAAAAGTGTAGATCATCTCAAGTAAATACTTAGGGCATGTTTGGTACGAGAATAACTTGGGAATAAATCAAGTTTATCCTCAAAATTTAGGAGATAAATCTAATTTATCCCGAAAAAATTTAGGTGCCAAACAGACTGTAATCTCAGACCGCTCACATAATTAAATACCATCACATGTGGGCCGCTATCAGCAGAACTAGAGCCTCTGCTCGACAGTTATCTAATAATAGGTAGCATGGTAATTACGTTTTACCATAGTCAGCCCCTATTAATTAATTACGATAGAGTCTAAACCAACTTACATGCATGAGTATATATAGCTAGTCCGTAGAAAATATATTTCGCTCGTAATAATAATATTATTATAATTATGATAACAGAAAAGTGCGAGCTATCAAGAACAGGGGAAAGTACAGTTACAGCTGTGTCAGTGTTTCAATTCTGGATTATTCGTAAACGTGGAAAGAGTTTCAATTCCGGATTATTCGTAATCCATCTAAAGTTTTAGGAATATATTTTATGTTAAAACATACGTAAGAATGGACTGAAGAAAATCATCTGATTAGTTCTGATCTCTAAGCACATGTGAATATTGTTTCAGAAAGTAGAGCGAACTCCATTTAGCTAAGACATAACAAGGTAATAAATACATTGCAACAAAATGAATACATGTGGATTAATATTATTTTACATATTTGAGTTTAATTAGACTTTGAGAGACTGGTGTGGATCTCACTCACAATGTCCAACATGATACAGCTGCAGTCATCAAACATATCTATACCTATACAATAGAAGCGCGAGTACCTCTTTTTTCGTCCTTCACCTGACAACCGTCCGATCCGTCTAAGTTTGTCATCGGTGTCGTCAAATCTTCCTCCCGATGTTTCGTCTTCTCTGTCGACATTCTCTATAACGGTGCTTTCCTTTCTTTGCAACCGTCTGATCATTCTTCCACTATTACAAGCATATGGCAGCATCCACCTCCAGCATCCGATGACAGCGGGTGGCTCTATCTATGCGTTACCTCCTTCCACGCAGCATGCGTTACCTCCTTCTGCGCGCAGCCCTTCGATTAGGTATTCATGGATCTGCCGTTCTTCTTCATCAATGTCTAAGTGCGGATATACCGTCATTATCCTCGCCATTACTCCATCCTTCCTCCTTCAGTCACCCGTTTCCGCAGAACACGCCCCCTAGGCCCTAACTTCCAGGCCTATTGTAGGCAGCGGAGAATAGTATCTCACCCTCGGGGACTGCAGCGTCGCCGGGCGACGGCACCAGCCGCTCCCCCTGGCGGAACCGCAGGCCTCATGCTCGATCGTCACAGATCCATGGAACCAGAGCGGCGCGGCCTCAACACATGCTGCTGGAAATTTAGGTGGTGTAGGTTCGGAGAGCTGCGCACCAGCTGGAATGGCGCCGCACCGCCCCCTCGCCCTGGTGCCATGTGGACGCGCGAGGAATCACACCTTCCTAGGCCATCTCGTCCTCGGTGGAGATGCGCAGCAGCCCCAACCTGTGCATCACCCAGAAGAATGACCCCATGGTGGCGCTCACCCACCCGATGATTACCAAGATCTGTATGATATGAGCTGCCAGCAGCCGCCCCTGCCGCCCAAGTCTCAGTCCGGAGGAAGGCTAGGAACATTGCAAGGAAGCGGAGTACATATTCCCTGAGCACAGGGCCCGCGATGAGTCCTTTCTCTTTTATTTTTTACGTTTCAACCAGCTGGGATGCTATGCGATTGATGTGGGAAGGAATAGGAAGGCGCCAGCTCCTATTTGCTTCTTCTGGATTCACCCGTTCGAATGGGGCAACTAGCTTTGTTTCCTCTCCGAGTCTTCACTTTCATACGTTAATTCTTGATGTGCGGGTGTGCTTCCCACCACCATGCATGGAGTTGACGTTCTGCAACACAGTTGGTGCTTGCGGTGTAGTATCATCATCTGTTAATTAATTGTTTACTATCTTTCTGTATTATTCTTATTGGCTGGGTCGTCAACCTTCGCACTATGCCTGAAAAGGTGTCTTCACAGTGCCAAATACTTCTTTTTGGGTCTTCAAGAAGACTTCACAAGGTAATATTTGGAATGTTTTCTCCTTATGTACTTTTCCTTTTTTGTGCATATTGTGATCTTTTTTACTTTCAATTTTTATCCGGGACCCTTTTCCTTTTATGATTACATTTGGCAATTTTAAGATCTTCAGTCATATCTTGTATTTCTCATGCGCTTTTATCTTTATATACATTGTCATATTTTTTATCTTCAGTTCTTTGTTCCCTTTTCCATCACACGTTACACTGTTTCCGTATTTTTAGCTAGCATTCTCCATTGTTTATTAGAAATAATTCAAAGAGTGGTGGGTGGGAATTTCCCATTAAGATGTGTAATGGAATTAGAGGTTCAAAAAATGGAAATAAATATCTAATGAACATGACTTTATTTTTTATAAAAGTTAATCCAGATGCCATGATTTTATAAACAATGATTTAAATACCTTTATGTACCATGAATGACCTAACTATCTAATTTTAAGCTTCACTCAAAATAATGTAGCCATTTCCTATAATTAGTAATTTTTGAAATAAATGAGTATTTTATTTTTTGTGAATGTAAGAAAAGACAACTGCATTAATATGATTTTTGTAGTTTAAGGAGTGCCTCGAGTACATTTGAAATTGGTTCAAAATACGTTTAAATCAAATTGATATAATCTCGACTTGCCCCTTCTTGATTAAGAATAAGATAACCATATCTGAAAATTGAAAATTGTTAATTCTTATTATAAACTTAAAAATCTCAAAACTAGAAATGAAATAAAGTAAGATATGAGCTTAATTACAAGTAAAATTCCCCAAATTAAAATTTTTTAGCTTTAAAGCCTAACTGAAAATTTGAAATGAAAATAATTTCTTAGATATGGAACTGAAATCATACTCCATAATTTTTTGTGAAGTTGGTTGGGAAAATTTATAATGATTATGTGTTTAACGTAGACTAAGGTAAGCAACAGAAAAAATGGAAGTTTTGGTCTTTTTTCATGAAGACTGTTCATCACTTTTGGCTTTACATTATGAGTACTAAAGTCGTCTTTCCCAACATCTCTGAACATCTTTCAATTTTGGACTTTGGTGAAAGACATGTTGGTTTGTCAGTGTTCCGTTGACCTTTTTCTATTTGTTATGTCATGTGGAAGGCCAGTTTAACATCTACTTTTTGGGCTATATAGATGGCTGATATTAACACAATTTGTTACAACTTATTTTCCTGGTGGAGTTGATTACTTATGCGTCTTTAGCTATTCTGTGGATTAGGCTATGGTAGTAGCTTAGGATGTAGGGTGAGAATGCTTATTCTCTTGTGAAAATTAAAGGCAGGAGAGATCCTTTTTCTTGTTACCCGTTATCATTACTCTACTATGACTTATCTTTCGGTGTGGTCACTTTGAGCTCCTCTAATTCACTTTCTTATTTTTCTTTTGTTTTATAGCTTCTTTTATGTTGTCAATGAGTTGAATTGTGGAAATTAATGAACTGAGTCACTACCTCTTGACAATTTGTGAAATCCCTGCCTAAGCAATCTCATCTTCTTGGTGGTTTTCAATAGTGACCCTACTTAGGATCTCTATCGGTGACTCTCATCAAACTTATAATAAGTAAGATAACATTTGTCTGGTATCTTACCAGACATAGTTGATTTAATCTGATTTTCTCTTCTTTATTAAGAACAAGATAACCATATCTGAAAATTGAAAAAGTCAATTCACATTGTAAACTTAAAATCCAAAAGCCTAGAATGAAATAAAGCAAAATCCAAGCTAAGTTACAAAGAAAATTGTCAAATTAAAAATTCTCAGCTCTGAAGCTTAACTGAAGATCTGAAATTGAAATAATTTCTTAAATATAAAACTGAAATCCAAATCCAAACCAAATATTAAATCTAATAGAGACAAATAAACCAAAAAGCTGAGAATTCTCTGAAGTTGTAAAAATATGATAATTGATGTGAGTCATAAAATATGAAAATGAACAAAATGAAATCAGGCAAGATCAGAAAACTCTGAAGAAAGTACAAAAAATTTAAAATTGTTATAACTAGAATCACAAGACAAGTATCATGATTTATAACATATAGTTGAGTTTATAGTTAATCTCTTATACAAACAAGTCTACTACATGGTAACTTGAGTTCCAAGGACAATTGGGAAATAAAACGTACGTGTAACCAATAAGCGCCGCTAACAAGTTCCAGGAGTATATAACCTTGGAATAACATGCTTGGAACCTTCACTAGATCTCCTCAGACACCTGGATTTGATGACAACAAAAGTCCAACATAGATGCAGCACCAAAATATCCATGGCATACATATAGAACTGGTAAAGGTGTGCTTTCCAAACATGGACTAAATGATTATATGTACTTGACAAAACATGGACTTGGTTCCATATCAAACTATGGCATGATTCTACTCGGAGTTTATCCATCATTTTATTCTTATAGCATGTGCCATTCCAATGTAGACCACAAGAGCATTCTTTGGAATAAGAGGACCGGTCGAGTTGAAGTCACTTACAGATGATAATTTGTCAAGCATCTACCTGCATTGACATTATGCTTTATGAAGATTCTTGCTAGAGTTTAGTCATAGATTCATTTGAGAATGATTGGTAGGATGAAAGAAAACCATGCTCAGTTGAAGCATGTATTTTTCATTTTCAGTTGCTCTATATTATTCATAATAGTTTGTTCTTTAATCTCCACACATTATTTTATACTCTCTATATTATTCATTTTCAGTTGCTCTTTATTCAATATTTTGCCCCTTGATATAATTTTTATATTTTTTATGTATATTAAAGATGTGAAAGATGCAAATTATTTTTAGGGATCAATGCCATCATTTTCTTGATGAAAATCAAGAGCTTATGGGGTGTTTGGTTGCATGATATTTTTTTGTACACTTTCTTGATAAAAAATTGTATTAAAATAAAAAGTGAACCAACTCATGACATAAAATTATCATGTTTGGAGGGATGTGATTACAAAAAAGAGTAACTACCACACATGACCAAACAAAGTGGGGGACCACAAGAAAAAAGAAAGAGGTGAGACCCTCCTTTTTTGTTTAAGAAGAAAATCACTTTTAAAACATAAATTTGTCATGGTTATCAAACACCTCTTTTAACAAGTTTTCTTACAATTTTTAAAAATTAAAACAAAAATCTTAATTATCATGCAACCAAACACCCCATTAGGCTACAATTAGAGACCACAAGAAAGGAACTTGAGGTGCACAGTAAAGAAATTATAAAGCTTAGAAACTTATTGAGGAGAAGAGAAAGGTACCATATGTTTGATCATTTATCTGTATTTGAACTTGAATTTTCATAATGGAATTATTTTGATTCCTGATGAATTTTATTAGTTGTTTCTTGAAAGTTCAGTTTGTTATGGTATTTTAAACAGTTTAACCATGATCATTTTTTTTAAAGCAACCCAATAATTGGGATTAATTCTTAAAAACAAAAAAAAAGAAAGTAAAAATGAAGGTTCTGTCCAGGATATATAAGAGCATGAAGGTAAAAGAAGGAAATGTAACAGGTACACAGGTACAATAAATGAGTTATATTAAAAACAATAATAGATAAAAAGGAGATCATTACTTAAAGTATTCTTCTCATTTCCCAAATATAAGTGAAAGTAAGACACCACCTCCGCCCATCTCTTTCCGAGTGTACGGTCCTTTATGGAGGTTAAAGCCCTGCGATGACCGAGTTCCTTTGAGGAAAAGCAACCATTAAAGCCTTGAAGGTTTTGATGTTGGGTATTGTTCACATTGCCTAAAGAATGTCTGGTATGAACCTACTTTATGATCTGTCCAAGCGGAAAATGCTCAATGTGACGATAATGCAGCAAAAGTGTTTCACTCATACGAAAGTGAAGGACACGGGATAGGACAACCCAATAGCTTACATGTACCACATAAGGCACATTTGTTAAAGAGATGATCTTGTTCTTTCTCAAAAGCCCTACAAAGCTTTTATAGTTTCTATTTGTGAATCTTCATCCAAGTTGTTCTCTTATCTACATGTAACTTTTTCTAAGCAACTCCACAAAAAGTTCCATATTTTGAGGATCATTTTGTATAAGTGACCTAAAAGAGGACACAATCATTTATGGGAAGTTTTGGTTCCAAATTTCTCATCCAATTCACTTTTACGTCGGTCTCTTTTAGCATCTTGCAAGTGATCTATTTGCAAAACGACCTCTATTATCTGATATATGTACTTCACAATCCTCTTTATTAATACACAATTCATCTTTGTCCAGATGAACATGAACTTATTTGGCTCAAGAACTTTTCTTTCCGAAAAATCATGAAGTTCTTACTAAATGCTTAGTTTCAATGAGGTTTTGTTTTGTGGAGGGGTCTCTTCCGATGAAATCCACTCTTTGTAGAAATGTTCAATTCCGAAACATTTATTAAAGGGAATTGATCTCTTAAGGGTCTATTTTCAAGTCAATCATCCTCCCAAAAGAGTGTTTTTCTTCTGTTTTCGACACTGATGAGGTAGCATAATGTGTCATCCAAGAAGTTGATCTTATGGCACTAAATTTTGTATAATGTCAGCTTAAGTTTTTTTAAGTTCAAATTTAAAGGATTTTAGATATTTTTTGAATCTTTGTTATTTTCAATTGAAGATTCTTTTGTTCATCATCCAACTAATGTTTTCTGAAAAATAATTGCATTTGTTAATGTAGTGCCAAAGGCAACTAACCCCCTTTAGGGGGTTGGGTTTTATTCCTCTGCAAGTCTTGAACTTAGCTCTTCTATGCAAATGGCTCTAAAAGCTAGAAGTGGATCAGTCATTTTCATGGGCACCTGTATTTTGGAGTAAACACAGTCCATCTTTAGGTGGATAAGTTGGGAATCTTGTTCCATCAAATTGGGGATCAAAGATGTGGAAGGATATATTTCATCATATGTCCATATTCAGCAGTACCTCTCACATTACTATCAACAGCAGTAGTAGAAGAAGGTTTTAGTGGATATATGGGTTGACAATGAGGCTTTAAAAGTTACTTTTCTTGGTTGGTTCTATACTGCAACGAAAGAATGATTGTTTGACTGTTGATTGTTGGGTTCCTAAGTCCAATCAACAAGGATGGCTATGCTTATTCAACAAGGGCTTTCTTCACAATCTACTTAAGACCATCCACTACTTGTCTCATTTCAGGGTCTTGCCAAATGGAAGAATTTGAGATTGGTGTCCAAATGATTGCCTTATTACTATATCTCTCGTAAAAGCCTTGAAGTTCGGGATAGATGGGTTCAATTGGGAAAGCAGTTGTGGGGAAAGTGAAAATCTTGCTAAAGATCAAGAATTCCTTGAATTGCAAAAGAGAGATTGGCTACACATGATATATTGGTCTTACTTATGAAATGATTGAAAGCACTACTTCACTTCTGCATCTTCTTTGATTCATGCACAGAGTATCAAATCCACTTGTTTTTAAATGAGTCGGTTCCTTTGGCAAATTTACTTGAGACTTTTGCATAGAACCTTAGGTTGGGAACGTGCCTTATTGGAATTATTGGTTAATTGGCCTAGGGAAATCCTAGAAGGGACAAACTTTCTGAACTGGGTAAGCTCTCTACCGGTCATATTATGGAGCATCTGGATAGTTAGAAACAAGAGGGATTTTTAAGATCATTTTTAACACCCTTGGCAAATATTGTTTAGAGCCTTCAATTTGCTGCAGGATTGAGTGGTGGCCGCTACATTGAATGATCAGCATCTCAGCAGTTTATTCAACATTTCTCTCGACTTTCAGGGTCATTTACCTAGCTAGGCTTTGCCCTCTCCTGTATTTATGCCTACGGAGGGACAGTTCAAGGGGCATTATTCTTTTCCACCTTTTTATGTATGTTATTTTGGTGTTTTTGGGGATAGTTTACGTTTACTCTGTGTGATCTTTCTCCTGGTTAGATATTTGGATCCTTTTTATCTGTCATTTGTAAGTATATCATTTTTGTTTAAATGAATTGTTTGCGTTTGTTCTGTGGGTTGCCCTAAAAAATTTAACCCACTTTCTTTTCTTTTGTATACCAATTCTAATGCGCAAACGTACCTCCCACGAACATATCACATGCCTAAACTGAAAATAAAAAAAAAGTGTACAAAGAACACCACGGTGGCCATCAAAGCAATGTCCCGCAGCTACAGTTTTATGCAAGATAAATTATTTTCTAGCGACCTGTTTGCATTGTATGCTTGGAAAGTGACACTTGTGGGGATGTCAAACTCCATGTTTTTTAAGACTCAACGGCAAAAAAATTCTGTTGATTTAAATCTTAATTATATGCAACAAAATAAAAGTAATAATAGAGTTTTTAGAAAACTAGACATGATAACCCGTTACAATTTTGTTCATGACCAAATGGATTTGTAATATTTAAATTTATTCATGACCAATGCAATTGTTACAATTTTGTATATTTTTTCTATAAATGTTAAATAGTTGGTTGATGGTAAATAAATTGATAATTCGTGTTAATTAGAATAAAATAATACTCTTAATTTATTATTATTATTTTTATGAAGATTACATCTATTTTATTCTATCATATTTTGGTTTACGTGCGAAGCACGTTCTTTAACTAGTTTATATATATATTCATACATCTAACAAAAGTCCAAAGCATGTCCATGACATTTAAGTAATTGAACACCTTGCATTATTGTGGATGTGGGATTGTACATTAACGCCTCCCGGCCCAAAGATTGGTAGTCATAATAGAATTAAGGTAAAAAATTTATCTGATGTTGTCAGTTTATAAATCTCGAAACCATAACATTGAGGTTGACAAGTTAAGATATCTAAGCAAACTAAGGCTTCATTATATAATAGATCATCGATATGGGACTATACTCAAATCTTCCAGCAATACTCCTTTGGAAGTGGTAGGAACCAGGAGGGGGTGCCTCCTTGCATTATGTCTTTTATGAGAACAAATTCTCTCTCCCCCACCCCCGTGTGACATCATTTCTTTTTTCTTTTCTTTTTGGTTACCCATCTCCTACATATGTTATCAACTTTGACCTATATATATTACTCTTCAAGGCCGGGGTTATAAGTACGTAACATTGAGGGCGATGCTAGCTTAATTACACCATGTTAATTTGGTAACACTCTTAATTAAGTACCTCTATCATTATCAATTTTAAAATTGATATTGATAGGAACTATATATTAAGAAGTGTTTGATTAATTATATCAATTTTAAAATTTGTAGTGCACACGAAACATATTATGCAATACAAGTGTCGATTTGTATTAATTTTGATATCAATACTCCAACATTTGAAAATATCAATATCAATATCGACTTAGTACGTGCTACCAAAAATGAAGCTCTAACTAAACTAAAAGGGGGCATTAGGCAGGGCTCGGCAAAGCAGGTGATCCGGACTCCATCCAAGGAACTGTCAAATCAAATACCCAAGGCCTCAAACGTCAACAGCATCCACCTGGTTTGCACCATCAGACATGCATGGAGACGTAAACCAACCGGAGCTACATCAAAAAGAAACCATATTGCACGTGAGAGGAAGGATATTGTGCTGCCATGGATGCCCAGGAGAGAACTCCATCTCTTTGTGCCCTAGCAAGTGGAAGCCTTTGCTTTGCTCTCAAGGTAGGAATCAACTGGCAGCTGGTTTGCCCAACTATTTATATATATATATGAAGGTGCCTGAGATCGAGGTGATGCTCAAAAAAGGGCCACTCTTCTTGCCCTAATGACACGGCTATATGTTGCTCATCTTGACCCCGGCCCGGGCGGGTGCACCATGACTCTCTGGTTAAGTACGTTGTATGGGCTTGTTTTATTATTGTAGGATTCTGCAAAATAGTGTATATACGTACCTTCGTATTTTGCAGTATTTTCAGTTGTTTAAGTTAGTGTGTAAAGTATTGTATGTAATTGGAAACAATATAATTCTTGGTGTAAATTACATGAAGAAGGGGGTAAAAGTGGAAACAAAATATATGTCGTAGCTGTGTAATCATCTTAATCGTGTAATATCTCTCTCTCTTACTTATAATGCAATGTATATAAAGTAGCCTTACGGCCCTTACCAATGGACAAAAAGTTTGAAGGATCAAAAGCTTTTCCAAAAGGAATTTGAAAAAAAAAAAACACTTCAAAGCATCCGGAAATCAGACGAAAATTTTCAAATAACTCTTATAATTAATAAATTTCAAAACCCACACGTATGGAATTAATCACCGGTAAGCTAATTTTAGTAAACCCGCCTAAAAACACTAATCTCCCCGAGGGGCCCTTTGGCAACGGCGTATAATTTAGAAGATAAATTTAGTTCATCTTCTAAATTTTGAGAATAAATCAGACGTATCAAACAGCCCTAAACTCCCTTCTCAGTTGAGGAGGAAGCGATGATGACGGCAGGGATGGGAACGAAATTAAAAAAATGATGAGAATTTCAACTTTGTTTTGGGAGCAGATCCGCTCAGAAAACTCTTGAGAAGATACTGAGTTCTCTCACGTAAATATAAATATAAGAATAAAAATCATTTAATGTTTCTTCAGAATATATATACACACGATGGAATTAATTAATTAGGTGAAGAAACGCCCACACCCGGCCGCTCGAAACTGGTCGTGTCAGTGCCCGATCCCTTGTCGGCCGGTGAGTCGCCAGCTCCTCGCACGTTCCGGTGCGCTTGGTGGAAGTCCAGTCAGATGCATGCACGCGAATGTAAAGAAAGAAAATTAGGTAAATATACTGGTATCAAGATAAAATTACATCTCGCCTAATGGGTTGGGCTGAATAAAAGATTTGATTGCCCTTTTCTCATGACGACGACGACGACGACGTTAAAAAAAGAAGAAAATGGAGTAAAATCTCACTAAAAGAAGCCAACATGTCCATACAAATAGCAAGAGTAATGATGATAAAGGAACACTTGCCACTCTCCTCTTTGGGAGTTTGATCAAGAGGCAAGCCTATGAATGTGTGATGAGAAGAATAAGCCTCAACTTGATTTTGGCGACGCTGAGAGAAAGATGCCAGATAAGTTGACACCTTAGTCGTATGACACTGTGACTCCAATGGGAATGTCTCTCATATTTGCGAGAATGACTGCTCTCTCATTGATAAGACTCCAATTTGGTGCGAGCAACAGCCAAGTCCACCTCCAAACTGCGAATGGTGTTGTTATGTTGTGTCTCCATATCACGAATGGCTTCCATGTGCCGCATCTCCAATCCTCGAATAGCCTTCTCATGTTGCAGCTCTGTCTCTGCCAATTGTAACTTTAGATTGTATATCTCAGAAGAAGACTCACCACGTGCTCGTAGTTTTGCTTCTAGAGCCTGGATCCTAGAAACTGACTTAGCAGTCGACTCAGTTGCTAACCTTTGTAGATGCTCGACCTGAGAATAAAGAAGAAATTAGCAAGACATGGAAAAACAAATGAGAATACAAAAAAATTAGCCATTACCATAGTCTCCTTCTCAAGGAGGGCCTTCTTAGTCGCAGCTAACTGCTGACGCAAATCAACCACCTCGGAAGAAGATGCTCCACCAACAAGAGATCGTTGCTGGAAAGGAAAAGTGAACAATCAGTTTGAATTCAAAGTTCGATCGAAAACATTAAGGTTTCATACCGTGGACTCCAAGGTTGTCTGTAAGGTGTTAACTTGCTCTTCTAAGTCAGCAACTTGGGCACGCAAGTTAACTACCTCATCCCGTGAACTCTGCAAGGAAGTGAGTTAGAGGTTGAAATGAAAGCACAGTTTTACTAAAGAAAATTTACCTTCGCATTTGTCTCAAAAAGATGGCCATAAACAGCCAAGAAGTGGTGCAAATAATCTGCACTACTCCTCGCTTTGGAAGTGACAAGCAAGCCACCATTGTTCCAACACTCAAGAGTAGATTGACCTTTAACTTGCCAATTGATGGCCTGGACTAAGCCACGAGTACTCCTCCCTACCCGTGGCAAAGATGGGAGATCCACCCACTCCTGGTGAAGACCCAAGGTGCGCATAACTAGTCTCATCCATAGTGGCTCAATCTCATTCATGCAATGGAGAAAAATATCTCTCCCAAACAAATGACGAGCCTCTACAACCCAAGGCTGGTCATGGTCGCTTTCCCTTAGATACGGTTGCCAACATACCTGCAATGAGCAAAATTCTATAAGGATATGCAATCAAAACTTCAGAAAAAAAAATTGATTCGTTTTGCCTTATGATGAGGGTAGCTCAGTAGATCACGTCTGAGCACAATAAGTTGATAATAATGTGCTGAGGAAACCCGAGACGGGCACCACCGCGCCAGCAAAGGAAGATGATCAGGATATGCACAAACTGCCCGACCCATGGGGAGATGGTAATAACTCCAAACCTGAGAAGTTAGATTATGAACAGCATCCACGTATACGAGAGTGCATAACACAATAGATTATATAAAATACCTGAAGAAATGGAGTAAAACCGCCAATAGAGATAGTACCACTCTCAGGAGCTAGTGAAGCAAATATATGGGCGAGCATGGCAGCCCCCCAAGCATAGTCTCCAACATGATTCAAGTCCACAAGCAAAGGAACAAACCAGAGGTGTACTCGGTCGGACTTATTGCTCAAGAGGAGTCGACCAAGGAAAAAGAGTAGGAACCTCCGCAAATCAACATCCGCTGCTTGTGTACCGGGAAGGCCAGTGAAGTGAGCCGTTGTCCTTTGACACAGGCGAAGAAAGAATGCCATTGAATCTTCGTTGGCCTCTTGGTGAGCCTCTCTGAGTCCCACAAGATAGCCAGCCTCCCTCCGACTAATGGTGCGAAGATCCTCATTTGGGGCCAACTCATGGCCATAGTCGAAGTACTCTCGGAGCTGGTCAGCATAATCTCCATAGGTTGTACCAGTCACCGCCCGCCCGTAAACACGTAGGCCGGTAATACGAGCAACGTCCTCCAAGGTCGGCACCATATGACCCCACGGGAATATGAAGGATCCTGAGGCGGAGTCCCATCTCTCTCTCAGTGCCTGTACTAGTGTGAGATCCTCCCAGAACGTGTTGGCCTTTAAAAGCAGACCGAATCCCATAACATCCAACCTCTCGTGTTGGAACTTTGGGAGACCTTGATATGCAGCCCGTACTAACTCCCATGAGATTCGGGACTTTATCTTCCCCTGCATAGTTAAAGAAATCAACATTAGTCCACATTAATAAAAAGCCACAATCAGAAATTTTCAGAAAGCTTAAGCTTTTTACCTTGTACAAGGGCCGAGAGGGTTGATCCGACTTGGCATGCGAGGTACCTACATCATTGTGCCCCTTAGAAGTCAGTGAATGGCTTGAGGACGGATCCGAGGAAGAAGAAGAAGAAGGGGGAATCTGCGATCCCACACCGCAAGCACCACCGCGAACAGATTTTCTCCTCTTAAACATCTAAAAATAAAAAAGACATCAGTCTTACATGTATATATTTAACAATGATAAATTTTCTTAGAAGCATCAGCCAATGTGCCCTAAAAAGGGTGTGTGCCCCAGTGGGGGTGCATGGGATCACACCCATGCTCAAGGACACCTCCGGAAACACTTCAAATCTCTCTAATTCACTTTAAAAGACAGGAAACACTAAAAAACTAGAAATAATGGAAAACACTTGTTATATAAAAAACAAAAAAGTACCATTTTTTAGTTCTCGAAGCTGAACGCATGTGGGAGTATGAGGATTGAAAAAAATAGAAGAAAAATCATCAAAATAAAGAAATAAAATTTAAAACTCTCAAAAACATCAAAGTAAGACATTCTGACATCTTTTGCATCAAAGAACAAAAAATAATAATAATAAATTAAAATACTTAAAAATAATAAAACTAGGAAATAAAAATAATTATGAGATTCACATATCATTCAATAATTATTCCATCTCGACCAATCATCGTAAGTAAGTACATGAAAATACTTTGTTTATTTGAAAAATCGCTAATAGCTGGAAATGAAAAATAAAGCGGTGCATCATCAGTTTAGAAGTATATTTCTGCTTCTTGTTTGGGTTCTCCACAATCATCAAGTCAGGTTGGCACATTCAGCACGTCTTAATTCTTATACAATGCCATGGTGCTCTGGGCCTCCTCATCATCGTCCACAGCACCAAAATGCCTCAGGAGGTAGGTGTGAAAGTGAGGGGACCACATGGCAAGGCGACTCAACATGCAAAAGAAACCGATATGAGTGGCAGAAGGGATGCTGGGAAAGAAGGCAGGAAAAGATATGGGGTAGTGGTACCAAGGGTTGAGGAGATGAGTGCACGGGAGGAGCAGGTGCTGGAAATGAAGTATAGATAGGGTGTTGAGGTTGGTATATTAATGGAAGGATTTACATGTTAAATGTCATAGCTTTATTGCTTCATGTGTTTTCCCTATCTCCTTACTCATGTATGGCTGATATCTCAACATTTAAATAGAAAGGAACTGTTAGCCACAAGAACATAGAATGACTGATATCTCAGAATTTTTTCAAGATGTTATGCTACAAATTTCTTCTTTATTCTTGTAAATGCATACCATA
The DNA here is from genome assembly GCA_036172225.1 of Cryptocoryne crispatula var. balansae. NCBI lineage: Eukaryota > Viridiplantae > Streptophyta > Magnoliopsida > Alismatales > Araceae > Cryptocoryne > Cryptocoryne crispatula. Next base: position 4,618,101 of record CM069925.1, on the reverse strand, counting down.
AATTTTTTGCATGTAATCCAACTGGAAAGCACTTCATATGGTACTTTATGCATCAACCATCAGTTGTAAGATCTTGCCATTTTGAAAACTTCACCTGAAACAGATTGGCATTCCTAGGCAACTCTTAAATCTTTCTACGAGGGATCTCTAAAACCACATAATACAATCTTGCTACAATAATTCTATAGGAATAACGCCAATGTACAAAATAAGAGATTGGAATAGGGATACGCAAAAGATTGGAATTCATGCGTACAAAAGAAGTGAACATATTACTCAGATGCTCAGAAGGTAGTCATCATTTGTAGAATGCGATGTAGGCTGATGTGCCTGGCTTAGCTGGTCTGTACAAGGAAAGATACCGCCTGATCTAGATGGCAATCAAATTCGGGATCCCTCGTGACAAAGGATGCATATGAAGTAACCAAAACTTAGAGTGCGATTATTCCACAATTTTCTTGTCCACATAATTCCAAGTAAACTTAGCACACTACCACATTCTTAAAATACGGAGTTGAACACACAAAAAGTTCATAAATAAGCACATACAATAACTCAACCCAATACACGAGTAAAGAGTTTGAGGAAACACATGAAGCAATAAAACTATAGGAAGTGGGGGTGAACACTGCATAGAGTAATTCTTTTGCTTTTGCTTCCCATTCTCTGATACCCACCTTCTTCCCCTTCTCCATCGAGCACACTGCGTAGACGGATTTCTCGCAACACAATGCCTCAGGTCCCCCCCCCCCGCCCTCTGTGCTGGCCTTCCGCGCATGACAAACACCCGGTGGGCGAACCTTGGAGGGACAACAGCAAAGCAGGGAGAACAGAACGGCTATGCACAATATCGGCGCAAACCTAGGAGGAGCGGCCAAAGGAGAGGCTGATGCCGTCGAGGCCGTGCAGAGAGCTGTGCGTCGCTCCGTCGTCTCCTCCTCGACTGCTGGTGCTGGGGTGAGGGGGAAGAGACGTTGGGGGCCACGAGGGTTTCCGTCGTATCCTCCGAAGGGACCTTGGGCGGTAAACATATTCATAGGGGAATGATTTATCCGTCATCTTATTATCCCACATTTTAAGAATAAGTTGGATTAAATTAAATTATGTTAAATTTTATTTTATTGGTAAAACAAACAATTAGGGATAAATCAAAATTATCCTTACCAAACCGGGCATAATACCTCGCTTAGTACACAGATAAAATTTAAAGAGAACGAGGAGATATTATTTTTTGTGACTACCTTTATTCTTATCACGTTTGGTATAAGTTGGAATAAATTTTGAGAATAAACTAATTCTATATTTGGCTAAACTTGAGAATAGTCTTGTTATCTTGCATTAACTTATCTTTTTTTAATATAATATTTTTATCAAATCATCGAACAAATTTGAAATATAGATCGTGAAGAATTCAAAAATTAAAGTTTGAGTAATGCTATATTTTAAATATCAAAAAATAAGTATACAATTTGAGTCGAAACTTCCAAACATTATAGTCAATAAAATAGCGTAATTTATTACACTGGACATAAAATACTTATCTTTTTAAATTAACTTATATAATCATAGGATAAATTTGAAATGTCCACATTATCTTCGAAAAATCTCATAAAAATAGAAAAGTTTGGACTATAATTTCATGCCTGATGATAAAAAGTCATTAAAATAGATAAATTATATAGGTGTTCTCCTTGGCTCTTGCCTCGAAAGAATGGAAGTACCAATCTCAGATATAAAAGAAAGAAAGAAAACCAGAATAGGAACATATACGTTGATGAAAAATCAGAATTCACTGATTTTAGATTGAAATCACCTGATCAAGAAAATGTTAAATTTTATTTTATTTATAAACAAATAAAATTTAATGGCCAACCTGAGTGAGTTTGACAAGAAAAATGATAGAATTTTTATTAGTCATGGAGATATTTTTTAATGGGCCGGACTTCGAATGGATACAGTTGATGGAACTACTCAAGTTCAGGTCCCAAAAATGTTTAAATTTTAAATAACTATTCAAAGTATTTTTATTTTAAAAACAATTTATGATCGACTAGAATTTTAAACACATAAAATAAAAAGGGGAGACCACAAGATCAGGGCGATTGCGAAAATATAAATGCTTTCTTTTAGTTGTCATTCTTTCCTTCTGTAGGTAAGTTGAGACAAAGAGCTTATTTTTATATACCTTTTTCCATCAAGTCAACTGTCAAACAACGATAAAAATATAAAATACTGTAATGCGGCATTTTTTAGTATTCTACGATAAAATAACAAACCCTTAATATGGATAAAGAAAGATTCATCTCAACGATATAAACTTGATAATATTTTGAAGTGTTGAATGATCAAATGGTTCTCTATAGGGATGTAAGCGAATAAATATATTCCACCACTTACTCAAAACTTGGTTTGATAAATTTTCAATTGGACTTATTTATAATGTTAAATGAGTGAGTTTGAACCCAAAAAAAAAGAAGATTTGTCGACGAGTCAAAATTGAGTAGAACAATGCTTAACTTGATAAAACTGTTGAGCAGCTTAGATTAAATATTTAATCAATTGTTTCATTTAGTGTCATTTTAGAAAATAAAATTATGTGCATTCCTAGTAAATTAAATCTATTAAATAGGTTGGATCAAATTTAGGTTGTGTTCAAATTTGAATTTCGTAAACAAATTTAAATTAAGCTCAAATAACAAATTCTTAGTTTAAGTTTGGCTCGACCTTGAGTTCAGCTCCAAGCCTCCAATTCGAACACGAGCTAGAACTAAACTTGATCAAATAAATGAGTAAATAAACCGTGCACAAGCACTATGTTACTCAGCTCGTTTGCACCCCACACAGATGTCTACGATAGCACAAAGGTAGGAAAGATGATGCCATGCTTGTTCATTTACCACCCAAATTTAGGTGGCATTTGTCCAGAAACATTTCGTTAAAATTACTACGTATTTATTTTCCGTACAAAAAATATCGAATGTTCTTTATTCACAAGTGTCTCTCTCCCACCTAATAGAGCTTTGATCGTTCTTTGAAAAGCCTAACCAAACAAGCAGTAGAGATGACTGGCAGACTGGGTATTACTGACATCTTACATTGCGTTCATTCAACGACCCAGACGATGGTAAATAAGTTTCCAGATCCATGTTTCGAACATCGTTGAGATTGGTACTTAGTCTTCGCAGGATTGCAGTCACTGACACTAACGGGGTGTTTGGTTGCATGATAATTTTTTGTACCCTTTCATGATAAAAAAATGTATTAAAATAAAAAGTGAACAAACTCATGACATAAAATTATCATGTTGAGAGGGATGTGATTACAAAAAAGAGTAACTACCACATATGACCAAACAAAGTGGGGGACCACAAGAAAAAAAGAAAGAGGTGAGACCCTCTTTTTTTGTTTAAGAAGAAAATCACTTTTAAAACATAAAATTGCCATGATTACCAAACACCTCTTTTAACAAGTTTTCTTACAATTTTTAAAAATTAAAATAAAAACCTTCATTATCATGCAACCAAACACCCCATAAAATATCCACAAGTTTTTATCACATGAGAGTGTCTGGGAACACCACTTTCTTCGTCCCATCCTTCACCTTCAGAGTTTCAGGTCCCCCGACCAGTTAAACATTGGAGTACAAGAATGATTATTCGGGAATGATCATTCTAGCAATAAAATATCCAGAAAGTGAAAGCAATTCAAGTCTTAGTTTAGAATAATTCTCTGTCTAACTCTGTTTATCATCCCTAGCTCAAATCATCGACCATATAAGCAATAAGAAACCACTTAGAACAAGTATTTTTCATTCTAAATAACAAGGGCAAGTCTAATAATTCTATTTAGTAACCCACTTACTCAAAATAAGTTGCCCCCAAAGGCTTAGGGCAAGCAGGAGAAGCTCGAAGGAGAAGATTGGAGAGCACAAAATAGACTCCAACTATCGAACTAACTTCACCAGAATCTGGGAGAACGGTTTAGGCACAATTGCAGTTGGTTCTTATTTCAGTTTTCATGAACAAAGATCACATGATTCACATCAAACTAGATGACAGAAAGAGGCAACCTTTTATTTAGACAAGAAAGAGAGACACCAACCAACCAAGCTACCATCATTCACCTGTCGATACAACGACCTTCATCTTTAAGCTTTCACATGGTATTAGCATAGCAAGAAGATGACAGTTGAAGCCTCCTGTCGTTCCGCCACCTTACTTCCCAGCAGTCTTGGTCATGTTTCCACCACAGCCACCCCCACAGCCACCACCACACTTGCTGCTCTTCACAATGTTTCCACATCCACCACCACAACCACCACCACAACCACCACCGCACCCACCACACTTGGCACTCTTCACTGCATTCCCACATCCACCGCCACACCCACCGCCACATCCACCACCGCATTTTGCACTCTTTACAATGTTCGGGTATCCACTGTCGCAATTGACACTTTTCCCTATGTTCCCACATCCACCACCGCACCTGCCACCACCACAACCAGCACCACATCGGCTGCAGCATTTGGCACCCTTCACCACTTTCCCACATCCACCACCGCATGTGCCACCACATCCACCCCCAAGTCCACCATTTACAGGCTTGTGACAACTGTTATCCGCAGTTGCATCAAAATTTACAGATGGTTGTAATGCCTGATCGACTGAATTCCTTCCATCAACATTCTTCTTTGGCAAAACAGCATCTGTACCCGGACTATGGAAATTATAACCTTCCTTCTTCATGTTCGAAAGTATAAATGCCAACAAGATACCAGGAAATAAGAACCAATCTTCACTGACCTATTCATCATAGGAAGGAATCAAGATTTTGTCAGAATCCAACAAAAGCCCACAAGACACTGATGTGAGTTAAAAGCTTTGTACCTTGACATTGCCAGACTTCATGTCAAGCAGTGCAATTCCTTTGCCGTACGGGTCTCTTGAAGAGAACTTTACCACGGTGACAAAGTCATCCTCATTTTTTCGATGTTTTATACAGGTTCTAAGATCGAATTCCAGCTTTCTACCCAGGTAGAGCCTCATCTAGTCAAGAATAATACAGCTGTCAGGAAAGCTGGCAGTTAAAAGATATTTAATCCCTTGATTGCAGTACATGGAATTCCAATGTATGCCACGTGGAATCAAGAGTGGTAAGAATAAAACAGGAAGATTGTGATGGAGACATAATTAGGGTTGTTCATGGTTCCGTTAAGCTCAAGTTCTGGCCAATTTGCAGGAACCGTAAGTGAACCAAACTGATTTGGTAAGAGCCCAAACCGTTAACAGACAAAAAAAAAAAATTCAGTGCATTTCAGTTTGTCGATTCATCACATAAAATAATATGATTAAATAAAATTAAAATAATATGAAATAAAAAAGAAAAATAACCAACAAGGATCTCATGAGATCAGTCGCACACTTAGCATTTATTCTGTACGAAAGAATCATCTCTCTTTGACATGAAACTATATATATTCACAGTAATATATTTTAAAATTAATATAATAAATAAGCTAATATTTAGAAAGAAAAAAAATCCTAGCATCCTCTATATGTTCATCTTTGTCACAGTTGCCAGGGACTCAACAAATCACTTTCCTAAGCCACCGTGGGTGATGGGAACAAACTGGCTAGACCAGATTAAACAGCTCTAATCGTCGCTAAATGACTTAAACGAACCCAAAATGAAGCGGACCGAACCTGACCTGGTCGAAACGGGCCCGAACCGCGTCCAAAACAGCCTGAACCGGTCTAGACCGGCTCAGACCTTCCTGAACTGGGTTGAACCGGCCGATTCAGGCGTTGAACCGGCCTAAGCTGGGTCTGGACCTGGTCGAAATGGCCAGCCACCGGTTTGGGCCGCGAACCGGGCAGGCCATTGCGAACCGGCGCGGAGCCGCGCTCGCAAGGTGGCGGCACAGGGGGAGGGGGGTTTCGCGGCTGCGCCCGACGGCGTGTAAAGCGCGCACCCAGTCGAGGGCATCTTCGTCCCCGCTCGTCCGCATCGTCGTCTTTGTCCGGACGGGTGCCGCACGGGCGGAGTAGGCGGGCGACCGCGACGCCCTCTCGCCAAACCTGCGCGGTGGCAGTTCCTTGGCCTCCAGTGCCTCTGCCTTCTTCTTCTTCCTTCCTCTCCGTCGGAAAGGGGCAGTGCGGGAAGGTCTCGTGCCGACGGATCCAGAGGAGGGGCTGCGGTAAGAGGGGACTGCGAGGAGAGCTACACCAGGGATCGCCATAGTGCCTCTCCAACACCGTCCGGAGGAGACGGAGGGGTCCAGGAGAGTCCTGGATGGAGTTCGTGGCTCGCTGCGACGCCTAAGGACCCAGGACGCCATCAGACGGAGCTTGCTACGCAGGGGAAGTGGCCGCCGTCATCTTCGAGGGTGTTGGGAAACCAATAAGGCTGCACCGGGTGCCAGTGTTGTCGGAGAAGCTAAAGGGGAACTGAAGCATCATGTTGAGGGGTGGGAGGGGAAAACAGTCCACGTGACCGGGGTTGGGGAAGAAGGGAGCTGGCCTCACTGCCGGAGGTGGAAGGAGAACACCGGGGTTTCTTCTCGGAGGTGAAGAAGGGAAATGGCCCTCCTGACCAGGGTGACAAGGAGAAGAAACAGGAGAAGAGGACGGGGCAGAGCCCCTTGCGCACGGCAGACGCCAAGCTCCAAAAATTCTTTCTATTCCACTGTCTGTCGATTACATAGTGGAGTGCCCCTTTATAAAGGAGGGAGGTGGCCGGCATTTTAGCCAAAAGACCCCAGAAAAAAAAATATTTACAGACATGGACTCAAATATAAACAATCCTAAATTCCTAAAATTTGTCCCCATCAATGGATCTTCACTGATGCTATACAAGGTAAGGACAAATCTGGTCAAAAGATAAACTGGGTCAACTGATTTATCAGTTCAGTTTGGGTAAGAGAGGAGTCAAAACCAAACCAAAGGATATGTTAAATATTGATTCAGTTCATTTCAAAAACCAAACAACCTTCCATCTTAGCCTAGCTAAAGCAAACATTTCGGTTCAGTTTATGGTTCCACCAGATTAGATGAGCGCCTCAAGACATAATGCATACAAAAGGCACTCACACTCAAAAAGCAGATACCAGAGTCAGGTGTAGATTGTTTGGTTTTATATTTTAGAGGAGGTTGCACAGGATAAATCATTGCTTGCAACACCATCCTTACTTTCTTTTTATGCTAGGTTTTAGTTTCTTTTGCCTTTCATTCCTGGTCAATATTCTAGTGGTATTATCTAATAACCATCCATTTTTGGCACTCAGTAACTTTTTATTTGGCCACTCCATTAATAAGTAATTGGCATGTCTTCACATCCTGATCCCAGGAACTTCGCACATCAAGCCACACTGGATATCGAGAACCAGTCAATTTTTTTCCCACCTCTCATTCCACGTCTCTCAATTATGATAAAGTTACTTATGAAATTGCCAAACAAGAAACCAATGAAAGGTCAATTTTATCCACTTTTCTTGATGTTAATATTCTTCTTGGAAGACTAGTGTTCGAAGGGGTCATTTTATATTTGGACTTGTTAAATTATTCTTTCATCGAACACAGCACAGTTCTGTGCCAAAACACATTAAGGCTTAAAACAACAATTACTAATACTACCGTCGGCTTATTTTAGATGCAATGATGTGTATATGGGTAGATATGGGAGTGAATTCATATATTGGCAGGGGTTCTGCTTTACCTGCCTACACCATTGCATCTGGAAAGATTATTAGAACACACTATGGTTCATGTAAAGCAATTCTAGCAGAGTTTTCACTGAGTTTTCACTAGGAAGATACTCACCAGGCCACAACCACTGAGCTCAAAGAGATAGCCTTCATGGATGGCTTTAACGAGTGGAAGAGATAAGTTATACTCAGAAAAATACCAGACATTTCCCTTCAATTCTGCCAGTGCACGTGCCTGATTAGATAACCTTGGTATACCAACGATTTCCTTCACTGTGTTTATATTCTTTGTATTCCTGAGAAAGAACCACCAATATGTTTCACGCACTATTTAAGAAAATATAAGACAGAAAACCCTCTTCCACAAACTATAACAGAATAGAAATGTGCAACCTGACATCAACATGATTATTGACACAGAAAATGCTGCAGTTCTGAAATGTTTGTGCAGAATTTTACTAAGTAAATATGCTAATATTCATTATCAGCTCTTATTAGATAGTGATCTCTTTCATTACATTTGGAATTCACATATGAGCAAGGATCATGCAAACTATCACTACTTCTGCAGCACTGAGTAGATAAGCATCAATAACGTGCATGTGTTTTTTACTTATATAGTAAATATTTGACTTATTACCAGGAGAAAGGTTCATACGCACAAACGTTTATGGATAAACATCTAAAATAAATCAGTCTACAACAGCAGTCATTTGATCATTATTTGTAGTTACTTGTTCAGTCACTGAATTAGGACATACCTTGTTCTGCAAGAAAAGAAAATAAGGTTGCAATTGCATAAATATCTAGTCCCTCATCAGGATGATAGTGATTCAATACTCTTTTACAGACTGCATGGCACATGTTCAATCATAGATGCATAACATGTGCTTAGCATATTTTTCATGCCGTATAAAAATATTAATTTACATTCTTTTTACCATAACAATAGCTTGGGTATCAAATTTGTTACCTCATCTGTATACTGATGACATTGTTACCACTGTCATCCAGGAAAGGCGTCCAGGATTTGAACAGTTGAGTTGTGGGGAAAGGGAAGAAGCACATGCTTGTAGAAAATGGCCGTGATCTACCCATGTAAAGCATGTGAGGTTCAGTGACTGGAACAGTAAAAGAAGCAGCAATATGCAGATATATTGGCTTAGACTCTGCAATTTTAGTTTTCTGCCCCAATTCAAACCAGTTCTCTATTGACAGCTTAGAATCTGGATCACCCAAATTATTCAGGGAAATGGAAGTTTTCCCAATGGTTTTACACTGTCTTGAAATGGCCCATTTGGAGGTTGGGCTGGAAATGAGAGAAAAAACTAGCTCCCCATTAGGTTCACACTGAAAAGAAGCTACTTTTTTTATCCCACTTTTTGAGAAAATACTAAGTGTACAATTCTCATCAAAGAATATGTCTGGTTGATTCTTGCTAACAGAGACAAACAAGGTCCCTTCCTGACCGTCTGGCAAATTTTTTACTCCCAATACTTCCAGTAAAACCTGAAAATTACAAAAAAAGAAGGATAAGATAATGGAATTAAACATCTGCATGTGCAAGGCTCATGTAGATTTTTGGTGGCCTATGATCATGCATGTTGTCAAAGTAACTTCTAGGAAATATGAACAACCAAAGAGAAAATTTCATATAAGATATGTATTTGGCACCGTTATAAATTTAATGGAGATTATCCTGTGGCCTGTGCGCGTGGCAACATGAACAACTAGATGATACAACTCTGTCATGGAGTCTCACAAACATAGCATAGACTTACAAATATAAGAAGCTTCGAAGGCATAGTTAGTTGCTGTGAACCAAATTTATCTCCATAAGTAACTGTGAATCTTTATCAAAAAGAAAATACATCCACATCATAAAATGAATGTCTCCAAGTAAATGACTTGTGATAGGTTCAAGGTTGGGCTCCAAAACAACTGTTGGAAATTATGAAGCTTTATTATTTGTCCTTTTATTTGTCTAACCAGCTATTTCAGCAAGAACTTTTAAATACATAATTCCTGGAACATACCTCAACAACCTTGATATGGGGCATGTGAAAATTTTCGTGAGATTTAGCTGCCAGGATGGTATCTTTCGTCTCACAACCTAATGGCACATTCGTGAGCGGAGATGGTGGATTTCCTCTGTACATTGAACCTGCCCTCCAATATCTTGTACCATAGGTCTCTTCCCAGTGCTGCGTGGTTTCAGAAAAACCAACATCGAGTTTCTTTCCTTTGGTTCTGTCTGAATCAGTATCATCATGCTCAAGTACCCTTCCTAGTACTTCAACCAAGTCTTTGCAGTAAGAGGGAGACTGTAATTGATGAGAATGCCAGATAAGGTCAATATCATAGGTGGGTACAGTAAACCGTTTCAGTGATCTCTCTTGGTTTCTCTTGATCAGATGCAGGAAACCCTTGTATCTGGCTACTGCCTCCTCTAGAAAACGTTTGTCATGCATGCTTGGCCTTGATACCTGATTAGAGATAAAGGTGGATTTATGTGAATTTATCTCCCATGAGTCTCATAACTTCTCGAATGCATTCAGAAGATGCAAGATAACAGTATAAGAAAAGGAAAAATTAACAGATCAAGAATATAGTAAGAAATGTCCAAAAATAGCTGGCCCAAAGAAGAAGCACATGCCTTGAGAAGTAGCATACTATGCTAATATTGACAAGCATGAAAACTAAACTTTATCTAGAAATAATGGCTTGGTTCAACGAACAAGTAGCACATGTAGGCAGCTCTCTATATCCAATCAGGCTGAATTAAGATCAGATGGTGCAAAAAAAAATCAATACAGAATAAAAATAAGAACCACTAAATTCTCAGGACAGATATGTTAAAGAAAGAGGAGAAACACTACCTGATAGCAGAAGGAGCTCTGCCTCTTAACTGCAGATACCAGATCATATTTGATATTCTCATCCGTTAAAGATGAACGTCCATCATCTCCATATAATAAAGGATTGGAGTAGTCAATCTCAAAAGGCTCGTGAGGATAAGACTCTTTCCAAATTTCAGCTGTTCTTTGGGAGCAATTCCCTTCTGTAGAGGACTCCACATTTTTGTTTCCAAGGATCCTCCCGAAGACTTGTTCGCAATCCTTCTTATATTGGACCTTAAAAAGAATCAGGTATAGACAAAAAGTTCACAAGACAGGGGAAGAGGCTTAAAATCAAAGAAACAGATGGTGACTACGGCATGCACACTGTCAAGCACATCGTGCAAAGCTGATACGACTCTGGTCGGAGGTACCACCTACCGGGTTAAGACGATGACAGTGCCAAATCCATTCACAATCAAGGGGCACAACAAGAGGCGCCTCCAGCTTCCCAGATTCACCATATTCTGCAAGCAAGGGTAGCCAGCAATTTTTGTACCTACAATGCATCATATCAGGCTATCAGCCAAACACAACTTTTTCCTTCTGCCTAGCCAGTTCCGCACTGGACATTAAAGCATACTGGTGCGGCAGTAAGCTATACCGAGGCAGCAGAGCAAATGATAGCAAGCATAGGAAGATAATCGCGGTTTTCCAGACCTGTATATTGCCCGCGTCAGCACGGGGCCATCATACAGGCACCGGTTCTTGTCCACTGCTTCCAAGAATTTCAGCTGGCGCTTGGCTGCCGCGACTAGGTCCTCGCTGACGACGATCTTCTGCGCTTCCAGCCACTCCAGTTCCTGCGCCCTGCTGTCCATTGCCCTTTGGCCCTTGCTACGGTCGACCAGGAACGGGTGTCCCGATTCCCGCTTTCCTTGCAGACACAATGGATTGAGAAAATAAATAGATATCAAAGATTCAAATACGTGAACTCGTGCATCAGTCTTCGTTAAGCGATATATAGCAGTAATTCGATATCCCTGTGATTATAGGATTATTGGATGTGTATGAACTATGAAATAATGCCCAAAAAATTCTCTCTCTCTCTCTCTGACTCATCCGGAATCCAAAAAATGGCGGAAGCAAAGTGAAACACACTAGTTATTCTCAACTTTCGCACGATTATGGAACTGCTAAATACTTGGAATGCTAGGATTGGAACTCTTTCTCTATCTCTATCCATCGCGACATTCTATTATGTCCCTACCCAAATACCGCAAGAGGTAACGATCAGAACATCTGTAGCAGCAAAAATCGGCGCTGCCAAGCAAATATGGGTTGGTCTAAATACAACGGACGCGCTGGGAACTACGAACTGGGTTGGTCACAGAGAAAATGAAAGAAGAAGGAATTAAATAGTAGAATCGAAGAATCGAACAGAAACCAAAGCCGGCAGACCATGACTGGCACGGCGGAGTTTACCTGAAGCACCACGGAAGGCCGAGCGGATACGACCTCAACAGAGCCCGCCGGGCTCTGAAGAAGAAGAAGGGGAGAGGAGGAAAGGGCAAGAGACAACAAAGAAAAGCGCTGCCGGGAGAGGTCAACTTGCTTTGCGTGGTCGACCCTCCTCCGACGTGAAGGCCCGGCCCTCGATCGCAGTATCTCCCCCTCTCCCCTCTTTCTTTATATACACGAAAACGCGTTTAGAACGATGTGTATTTTCCGCGAGCGGGTTTGCTCTGCAACTTCTCTATGAAAACCCCCTTCCTAACAACCACAACAAGTGATCGCCATGCCAGATCGCCGCCGCCGGTTGTTGCAGCAGGCTGGCTGGGAGCCTGAGACCATCCCGTTGCGGTCGTTCACGGTGACGTGCTCGACAAACTCACCTGATCGCCTAGTTTGCGCGCGCGGGTCCGATGCGATGAAGTGGACACGGCGATGTTGTCCCTCTGGGCTCCGTCTCGGTCAAGCCAAGGGGGACAGGTCGGCGCCTCTCGCCGGCAGCCATTTGTATGAGAAACAGCGACGGTACGAGCAGTCGCTGCCACCATACGTACCATTGCGTGTAGTACAGTTTAGGGTTGGTGGCACGTACCAGCGCCAGAGCCTCGGAGAGGAAGAGACAGGCCGTTAGGCCGTGCCAGCCTTGCTCGGATGGCACCAAAGTTGTCCTCTTCCTCAGTCGCCCGCCGGATCAGCTAGCGGCGGCAGCAAAAGTAGTAGAGAAGATGCTCGCCCTCCGCGATGATGATGCTGCCGCAGGGAACACATGCCAAGAATCGCAGCGATCGATGGTCCATCGTCGAGCTTCGAAATGATCTATCGGCCTGTCCTGCCAAGACGAAGCTTCCTTCCTCTGGATCCCCTGCCGGCACGAATTCATCGATGTCCTCGCTGCTGGATGCCTCAGTCTATTGGGGACAACGGGCAAACAGCCGCCATTAATGGAGAGCTTCGGCCACCAGATTGGACGAGCCGGCGAGATCAAAAAGCCGGAGATGCGCCTGTGATCTTGTTGGCGGTAGACAGAGCAGATCGGCAATCACCCGATCGTTCTCCTGTTCCACGATTATCACATTTCTTCCAATCCAGGCTCACCAGCAAGAACAAACAGCCAAGGAAGGCTGATTCCTCACTTTCCTATTTATCATGCATGGCTTTTCTCTTGATTATTTGTCCAATACTAATTAGACACTGATCTTGTAAACATGCATCTCATAATGAGATTCTCATTGTTCTCATGTCAGTCACTGTCTTCACATATGGGGGGCAACAAAAAAGGAAGATTACTAAAGACAAAGTTGTTAACTCAGCTTCTAGCTCACTCAATTACAAAAAACACAGGTCCCTTGAGCTCAATCCTGAGGAGATGATCAACCAGGTGCTCAGTCTCATTTAAAATGTTATTCATCAACTTTTGTAGGAAATGTGTTTGCCATGGTTTCACTTACTGTGTACCAATCAGTCCTGATAAATATTTTGTTTTTAAATATTTTTAGAGAAAATGGGTTGTCATCCAACAGAGCATCCAAACCACAAGCTATCCAAATCTAGCTCTCAAATGGGAGCAATCAATGAAGTATCAGAATATTCTCCATAACCGACCATGATGCCTTGTTTAATATGTTTTTGGGTCAATGCCAATGTGATGGAGAAATATTTGGAATTTTTGTCAGCCCTAACTGAAATGTAAAGCAAAGTGGCAACCCCAGTGAGTGACCCAAGGCTTGTCTAGTATAGTAGTATGTGTTTGGCAGTACATATTTGGAGAAGCAATATTTAACCAGGTAAGATGCATGATTCAGATAAAAATTGTGCTTGCCCAGTTCATCATGTTATTGTCCAGGTATTGACCTTTCAGTCAGGGCCCAACTTGGAAGATCTGCTTGGTAAGTAAGTGGACTGAATTCTACATTTTTAATACTGAAATAAGGGACAAATAAAATAAACTAAGAGCTTTTACTTGAATACTCCTGTATGATTCTTATTTGAATATAAGAATAATAGTTTAAAGTTTGTGGGGGTAATACAATCCATTTGGCACTCTTGGGTGGATGGGGTGGAAAGTGAGGCTACTGATAAGAGTACTCATGTGGAAGCCCCAAGCATGACAAGTGAAGGAAATACTCACTTTTCTACCTCAAAGGTCTCCTCGGAAAAACTAATGGGAAATATTTTCGGGCCTAAAGTTATTTAGTCAAAGAATGAGAAACTCGATAAGCAGCCAACTTCTTGATTGGAAAATGATAAACCTATTATATATTTATATATAATAATATATTAAAAACAAATGAATAGTTACCATGTAAGGTCATTTCCCATGTTAAGTATAATTAATCAGGTCTGTTTAAGGTACATATGATTAACCCAAAAGATGGACGCTTAATTAACCCAAAAGACAATTATTATCAGTATTTTTCTCGATAAAATCACCTACTTTATGACAAATCACGACAACTATGCTTAATTTTAAAAATTTTCAACGCAATCTCTTAAAAGCATGTAATCAAATTTATGGATAGTTCACTTATTTAATCACTTAACTAAAATATTATAATTTATCATTAAACTTGGTATAATATATTGGGAAGTTATTAAAAGGATTATGGAATACTACAGTGTACCACAAGTTAGTTTACTAGACAAATAAACTTAATGTGTTTGGTTACTCTTTGAGGTGGATTTCAGAGGGGATGACATGAAGTCCACTTCGAGGCACTTGTTCATCTTTGGTGATGCGGTTGTTTTTTGATGAAGTAAAAAATATGGGTGTATGGTAAAATACACATAAGAAGTTAAGTATATTACATATAATGTGGCTATTACTCATGTCAGTCTGAATTCAACGTTTTTTAATAGATTTTGGTCTCAATTTAGTTGATGGGGAGCAGTTGAGATCTATTATGATAATTAGACTGCCATCAACTTGATTAATAGTGAACAACATGATTAATAGTGAAGCAAATAACTCAAAATAAAAATATATAAAAATACAATATCACTAAATTCAGGATATTGTACAGAAAATAGATGTAAAGGTAACTTATATTCTCACTACTCATATGATTGTTGATCCTTTGACAAAAGATCTGCTGTTGAAAAATTTCATTAATCATATATGCTCAATGTATGCTTAATGGGACTCAAGAATATGGGTCAGATAAATAATTATCCCATAGATAATGAGAATGTATAAGAATATATACATATCTCATATATATGTACACACGTATACATCTCTTGGATAGTGGAAATATATAGGAATATTATATATCTCGGATAATGAGATAGAAATAACTACATATTTCACAGATAATAAGAGTACATAAGAATATATTTGCATTTTATAAATAGTGAGAATACGTAAGAAGGTATATGTATTTCATAGATAGATAAAGTATAGAAATATTTTTACTTTACACCAGGTGAGAATATATTTATTAGCTAAGTGAGAAATATTAGAAAGTTATGACTAACATTTTTTCAATGTGGCCACTAAATACAAATTAAATCACATAAATATTTTTTTCTGAATATGACATGGATGATACATAAATCTTCTTATAATAAAGGATGGGAAGAAATAATAGGATAGTTGGTGTTTGGGGAGGATGAGAAGAGACAGAAGCCAAATGTGATCCACTGAGAGAGAGAAGGGAGGAATTTAGGAACGATATCAGTTTGGGACTTAGGCAAAGAACAACTTTAGGAATCTTTTTCATCTTATGGAGTATTCCTTATATAAAAGGTTTTACCTCTTCCCCTCCACTCCAAACACAAACAATCATTATTATTTCCTCTTCTTTTTATTCTAAGGAGATTTATGTATCATCCATGTCATATTTAAAGCGGAATATTTATGTGATTTATTTTTTATTTATTTGCCACATTGAAAAAATGTTGTACCCTTCCAACAACTCTCACTTAGTTAATAAATATATTCTCACTTGGTGTGGAGTAAAAATAGTTTATCTAACTATAGAATACATATACTTTCATTTGTATTCTCACTCTTTATGAAATACATATATATTCTTATGTGCTTCTAGTGTCCATGACATACATAGATATTCTTATCTCATTGACTAAGATATATAATATTCATATGCATTTTCGAATTGATGAGATATTTATATTCTATGTACTTTTACTACCATGGGATACCTATGTATTTAGACACATTTTATTATCTGTAATAATATTCATTACTACCTATGATATTATATTTCTATATATTTTCTTTTTGAGTTATTTGATTCACTATTGATCAAGTTGATGGTGGCCTAGTTATCATTATAAATCTCATTTGACCCATCAACCAAATTAAAACCTGAATCTATTAAACTTTGTCTAATCTAGATGGCATGAATGGTAGCTACACTACATGCAATATAGTGGTCTTTTGTATATCTTGCCACACATCTATGTTTCTTACTTTCTCAATAAACAAATATATCATCAAAGATTAACGAGTGTTTCAAAGTGGACTTTTCCACAATCTTTATACCATTTGAAATTTGTATATGAGTAATTAAGTACATTAAGTACATTAAGTGTTTTCGTTTAGTAGACTAACTTCTGATGCACATTATAGTCCTCTTAACAATTTACTTTGATACCACTGATGGAATTAGATCTATCAAGAGAGAGAGGGGAATCCAGGGTGACCTTGGTCCGAGGCTCCAACAAAGAACAATTTCAGGAATCCTTTTCCATGGCACGGAGTATTGCTTATATAAAGGACTTCGACCTCTTCCCCTTCACCCGAAATGTCAACTATGCTTATTATTTTTTCTCCTCATTTATTCGAAGGAGATTTATGTATCATCAATGTCATATTCAAACAGAAATAATTTTATAACTTAATTTTTATTTATTGACCACAATGAAAAAATGATGTAACATTCCAACATCTCTCACTTGACTAATAAATATATTTCTACTTGATGTGAAATAAAAGTATTTCTATACTTCACTTATCTATGAGATATATATACCTTTTTATGTATTCTCACTATTTGTAAAATACAGATATATTCCTATGTACTCTCACTATCGGTAAGATACATAGATATTCTTATCTTACAATCCAAGATATATAATATTGTCATGTATTTTCATTGTCCATGAGATGTATATATTCTCATGTACTCCCACTATGGGATACATATGTATTCCTATACATTCTTATTTATCTGTGAGATGTATAATTATTTCTTTGACTCATACATTCTTGAGTCTCATAAAGCCTATATGCTTGAAATTTCCATCGGTATTTTGTTTATCATAAGATCAACAATCATATCACTAGTAAAGATATAAATTATGTTTATTTATATTTTATGTACAGTATCTCTATAAAGATATTAAATTTCTATATATTTTTTATTTTGAACTAAATTTTTAAAATTAATTAGGTTAATGACGACTTAATTATCACAATAGATTTCAATTGGCCCATCAATCAAATTGAAACTTAAATTATCAAAATTTGTCTAATTCAGATGTCATTAGTTACAGTATAGATAATATATTCAATTTCTTGTGTGTATCTTGTCACACACTCATGTTTATTGTTTCTCCGAGAAACACCTTACCCAAGAAACAATTGCACTAACAAAGATGAATACGTATTTCGAAATGGACTTTTTGTCATTTTTATCCTTTCAAAAATTTGATCAAAGTAATCAAGAACATTAAATATTTCTATTCAATAGACTAACTTGTGATGTCTTGTACCATTCATAATTTTTAAAATCTTTCTCAGCCGAATGACATATTCGATATATAGAGAGATTTCATCTTTTCTAATTTCAAGAACATTCCAAAGGAATCATAGTCATGACTCGTGATATAGATTATAATTAAATCACTTATTTATCCTAAAAACTGTGTTAATTGATAACTTTCGTGGAAACATAACCTATCTCAAGAATCAAGACTACCGTAAAAATGAACATGTTTTACTTCAAAGTTTTTCGCATCTCAACCAAGTTAACGAAACTCGTTAATTTATTTTTTTAAACATATTCTTAACTTAACAAACATGTAGATGTCTTGGAGTTTACATTAATATAATTTTAACTTAAAATATATAAATACAAAACTATATCTATATTGATATTGAGCTTATCGTCTGCTCCGTTAACGTTATGCGTGCCAACCGGATCCTGCTAACCTCCTCTGTTCTGTCTTATCTCGTGTCACAGCACAGAGAGAGCGAGAGCGAGAGAGAGAGAGAGCTGCAAGCTTTTGGCTTGGAAAGGTCGCAAGAACGAGCGGGGAAGCAGGGATCGGCGAAAGGTGGAAGATGGCGACCGAGCTATTTGAACTCAGCAATGGCAGCGTCACCGTCAAAGTTAGCAACTGGGGCGCCACAATCACCTCCCTTTCCGTCCCTGATCTCCAGGGCAGTCAAGAAGTTCCTAGTTTTACTTTCTGTTTTTCCTTATTTTTAGTTTTGATCTTCTGTTCATCCTTCTTGTTGCGTGATCTCATCGTTTCTCCTTCCCTGTTCCAGGAAACCTCGCTGATGTCGTCCTCGGATTCGATACTTTGGAGCCTTATCTTGTGAGCACTCCCCCCTTTTCTCCCGGAGTAAAAGAAAAGTCGAATTATAACTTTTTTTTCCTTTGTGAATGTTCGTGGGTCACCTGTATCTGCTCTAATAACAAATCTCTACCCCTGCGTCTCTATTTGGTCAGAACGGCGCTGCACCGTACTTCGGCTGCATTGTAGGTCGTGTTGCCAACAGGATCAAGGATGGAAAGTTCACTCTCGATGGGATTGAGTATTCTCTGTCTATCAACAAGCCGCCAAACAGCCTACATGGTGAGAGTAACGCATGTATCCGCTGTTTCAATTGCAATGTCGTTGTGCTGTTTTCAGAATTCGCTCTGAAATTGTTTCCATGGACATCGTCTTCCTAAATATATGGTATTTTAGACGGATTCAACATCATTGGGAGAAAACTTGGATTTGAAACTGTAGCATCTAAAGAGGCCAAGTGGGAGACACTATGCAAATTGCAAACATTTCTTCATCGTATCCAAATGGACTTTTAACAGACATTTTGGGAGAAACAAAAATTGGATTTGTGGTATTAATACTATGCAAACATTTCCTTCATGTTACTCGAATTGACTGTTCCAAGAGGAGGATGAAAGATTCTTCTTCCTCTAAAACAGCTTACTACTACTCCTTGAAATTAACCTACGTTTACCACTTACTGTAAGCGTCTAGGATGTGCCTTTTAACAAAAAAAATGTAATTCATGGAGGACTCGGATGGTGGAGTCAATAGGAAAGTCAGACCTTCAAAGACTCATTGCATTATCTTTAGCTGCTGTGCTAAATCGCCCGCGGAACAATCATTTTGACTCCCCCCCCTCATTCTTCTAATATTTTATGTTTAACTCAAAGTGCTTAATATTTCATGATGAGCAAACTCTTTTTTCAGAGCCAACTAAACCAGATAGAGATTCTACCACAGGCCACATCTCTTTACATGTTGAACATAAGATGAAGTGTTTTGCACCTAGATCATTCTGGCTCAAACAACACAATGTATCTCTAATTCTCTATGCATATTCTTTTTCTCAATGCCCATACATCTTAGCGATGGCTTCTCTTTCCAATACCAAATTTAAAAAAGCCCAAATTTTAGTGGAGATCTTTGCTGTCCACTATCCTACATATTCCAGTACGCGTGGACTCCATTCTAGTAGATCTAGAGAAGTTCACCAGAGAAATTTCTGTTATCACTCCGCCATCTAAATTTTCTTTGTTTTATCCATGTTTAGGTGTTCATAACAACACAGCAGACTTCATTGAGCAGAGCTGACAATATCTATCCTATTCATTAATAGTTTGATGTCTTCTCCAATACAAAATCTTGAAAGACAATACAAGATGTCGATATTCATCAACAAATATCAACGAAATAATGAAATTGGAATACTGAACATAAGAGACAAAATATCACTGACTCCATTATTACTTACCGTTGCCTGAGACATCATATGCTCTGTAAGGGCAAAATGGGTATATGCTAAAGATATCTTCTTCATAGCTTTTCTCATTTGCACTGCTATTCTCCTTCTTGATGTTGTGATTTACTTGAGTTGCCCCTTGCAGCCGAGAATAGGAGGATGCATCTCAAGAACACATGCAACACAGTGGTAGTTTATAGGGGTTTTCATTTTTAAATCCTATTTCATATCTAAATTTATTTTGTCCCATTTTATTTTGAATGATTTTATTGTCCTGCGTCCGTCAAAACTAAATTTATTGGTCCTGCCCATCACTTTCTCCCTTTCAGATTTCATTCTTCCTTGTTCGCCCTAGCAGGGAGTTTTGCAGCCCAACCCTCATCCAACCTAGCCGCTGGAGCTTACCCGATCTTCTTCATCCCTGGAGGTTGCCAGATCTTGTTTGTTGTCAGAACTTGCTGCATCTTCTTTGACGCCTTCATTCACCCAACAGCTGGAGCTTGCTGAATCTTCGTTGTCGCCGGAGTTTGCTTGTCTCTTCTTTGTCGCCTTTGTTCTCCCAAAGGCTGGAGCTTGCCAGTTCCTCCAGAACCGCCTTCAATACATCAAGCACCTGCTCGTAGTGCTCTTATCCATGGATTCCAAGACCTCTACAAATTAGCTGGATCTACTCCAGTGGCCTAGCATTCCCCAATGCTCAATTAGCTAGATTCCAGCCAGATGATGTACTAGATTTGCTTGGAGAAAGCTGCAGCTTTCTGAACATTTTCAATGTTCAATTGTGTTGGATTGCTTAGCTAGACTGCTTTCACTCAGACTTGGGCTTTCAACAGCCGATAGACCAATAGCACCTCCGGGGGGTAAAATTGGAATGTTAGGGGTAAAATTAAAAGACTTAACGGTGTTAGCGGAGCACAGGGCCAGGAGTTAGAGATTTTTGAAACATGGAACTGAAAAATAAAAATTTGGCTTATGGGATAAAAATTAACTGAGCCTTATAAGATTGGGGCGGGAGTTGGTTTCCTCTAGTTTATATAACCAATGATACTCTCCATCTTAACCTTTGAGTAGACGTCTCCATCTTTTGTCTTATTCCGAGACCACTATGCCGTGCTTTGGTCTTCTTTAAGGTGGTGACTGAACTTTATTTCCATTTGAGGCATTAAGGTGAAATAATTTCTTGTTCTCAAAGGGTACAGAGTTGGAACAATGGGTTTCTTTTCTATGGTTGCTCTTCGCCTCTTCCTTCTAGAGCAGTTCTTGTGACCATGTTTCTCAGCCTTACCAATTTCACATTCCATGCTTCTCACTCTCGAGTCTCAAGCACTTTTATTGATGATAAATCTTGTTTGATGCCTGCTAAATCTCTCTGTGCTTTGGTCTTCATTGGCGTCCCCTCTAGCAGTACTTTCCAGATCACATAAATTGCCACCGAATGCAGTGCCCATTTCCTCAAGATATCATCTTTTTCTTCTCTTTCTTTGTTTCTTCTTATTTTTGTGTGTATATGAAAGCTTCCACTAAAGGGTGGGCATTCGTTTCAAGGACTTGAAAACAATTAATATGCTCTTCTCTTCGTACATTTCTAGCCGTAATATGTGAACATTCTTGCATCTTTGCCCCATGCCAGGTGGGTTCAAAGGGTTCGACAAGGTGCTATGGGAAGTCGTACGACATGATAGAGGCGAAAACCCATCAATCACATTCAAGTACCACAGCCGGGATGGGGAAGAAGGTAAACATCTATCAATGCAGCAGCAGGAGAAATGTGCTGGATCTGATGATATCACCTGACGGACCTTCCGCATCCATTTGAATCAGGCTACCCCGGTGACGTCGTCGTGACAGCAACTTACTCCCTTCCGTCGCGCACCACACTGAGACTTGACATGGAAGCCGTGCCGAGCAAAGCCACCCCGATCAACCTCGCCCAGCACACCTACTGGAACCTCGCCGGCCATGACTCCGGCGACGTTCTCGACCATGCCATCCAGATATGGGCGTCCCACATAACCCCCGTCGACGAGAACACAGTTCCCACCGGCGAAATCGTGCCGGTGAAGGGTACACCGTTCGACTTCGCGGAGGAGGAGAAGATCGGGAGCAGAATCCGGGAGGTTCCCGGGGGGTACGACCACAATTACGTGCTGGGCCTCGGCGAGGAGAAGCTCGGCCTGAAGCGCGCGGCCAGGGTGAGAGATGCCGGGAGCGGCCGGGTCCTGAGCATCTGGACGAACGCGCCGGGGATGCAGTTCTACACGGGGAACTACGTCGAGGGCGTCGCCGGCAAGGGCGGTGCGACCTACAACAAGCACGCGGGGCTGTGCCTGGAGACGCAGGGATTCCCCAACGCCGTCAACCAGCCGAACTTCCCCTCCGTTGTCGTGCGGCCGGGGGAGACGTACAGGCACACCATGCTGTTCGAGTTCGCCGCCGAGTGAGCGGAGCCAGGAGCCTTTGATTCGCTTGCGATCTTTGAGGAGGAGTGGAATAAGGGAGGAAGAAGAAGATGATACGCAGGGGGGGCGGGAAGAGCAGAGCTGCTTGTAACGTACTTGTCCGCTGCATCACAGTTATTCTAATGATCTCTCCTGCAGATGAATGGTGTCATCTTCGTGTGAATTCTAACGTTGTATTCCCCGCGCTGACTCACGTAGATTATTAAAAATGATATTTTATTAATTTTGACATTGATAAACATTTCTG
Source organism: Cryptocoryne crispatula var. balansae (assembly GCA_036172225.1). Classification (NCBI taxonomy): domain Eukaryota; kingdom Viridiplantae; phylum Streptophyta; class Magnoliopsida; order Alismatales; family Araceae; genus Cryptocoryne; species Cryptocoryne crispatula. The sequence continues at coordinate 4,595,354 of CM069925.1, read as the reverse complement.
TCGCTGTCATTTTTGAAATTAACGTCGATACAAATCATCGTGAGATCTCTGACTACTGATGTCAATTTTGAAAATATCAATATCAAAATTGGTATATCATCATTTTTAATACTCTAACAAAGTAGGGCATAAAGGATTATTGGAGTGAACATTTGTACTTAATTCCGTATTTTATGTTTCGCAATAATATTTATAATCAAATATCTCTTGATGATTCATATCAAGTTTAATTATAAAATTAATAGTGACAAAGGTGCTAAGTATTATCACCAGACAGGATATTAGTTTATACGCCCTTCCTCCTGTATATTCGGACGCATTTTTAGCTCCCTTGCCCTCTCCTTGGTCTTGTCCTTAGAGCGGGGGTACCTAGGGTTTGATTCGATTGGGTAATTCAGCATTTTTTAAATCAAAACATACCAAATCAAATTGATCCAATTCAGACCATACTTTACTTTATTTGTTATATACATTTATCTCTTTCGATATGAATCACCACAATTAAATCTATCTTAAAAATATTGATTAAATTTCATATACAAATACATAAATATTTAGTATATTCAGAGTTATTAAATTTGATCTGAAGGATCTTTGAAACAAAACAAAACTCTAAAGAACACCACACCCACGAACACGGGTTTCATCTAAAGGTCTCCCTACCCATTACAGCGCCAGAAAAAAAAAAAACTGTCCAGTGCATCACCACGAAATTCAAATCATGATCAAAAGACAAGGATGGCACGACGGTCAAAGGCGTACCACCGTATGATGATGGGTCCTCGCCGCTTTATTACTACGCAACACCAACTGTTAACCCATCTATAGAGAGGTTACAAAATTTGATACAGATGCTTAAAGAGGACAGAGAAACGTGCGCTCTACCAAGGAGTCCGCGACAAGTCGTGTCTCTCGCCACGGGAGAGCTCTCAGGCGCCACCCACTCACTTCTTCTTCACCTCTTCGTAGTCTGCCTCCTGGGCCTGGTCGCCAGGCCCCTGGGAACCGCCGCCGCCGGCACCGGCGCCACCCGCCATATGCTGGCCAATCTTAGACACGGCCCTGTTGGCGGCGTCGATCTTCGCCTTAATGTCGTCTGCGTTTTCCCCACCCGCCGCCGCGCGTAGATCAGCTATGGCGGATTCAATTTCGGAGGCGACCTCTGAAGGGATTTTGTCCCTGTACTCGCCCAAGCTCTTCTCGATGCTGTAGATTGTGGTGTCCGCCGTGTTCCTGACGTCGATCAGAGCCTTCCTCTCTTGGTCCCTCTGAGCATGTAACTCCGCCTCCTTCACCATCTTCTGGATCTCATCTTCGGACAGACCACCGGAGGATCTGATCGTGATCTGCTGCTCCTTTCCGGTTGCCTTGTCTTTTGCTGACACCGTCACGATGCCGTTCGCATCAATGTCGAATGTCACTTCGATCTGTGGCAAGCCTCTCGGCGCGGGGGGGATGCCGACCAGATCGAATTCTCCCAACAGCTTGTTGTCCGAAGCCATTTCGCGCTCACCTTGCAGAACCCGGATACCCACCTGCGTCTGGTTGTCCGCTGCAGTCGAGAACACCTGAGCATGTGTGAAATTGTTCATCAGCAACTGAATCGGCAAACATGAAGAACGACGAGATTTGTAAACCAGTAATTGAATCAACCAATAATTATCATAATTTGCCCCGTGCTGAAGGACTGCAGCATGAGGAAAAAAAACAACAAATCTAAGACCACCGATAGTGTTCTATTAAAATCCAGGGCCAACTATGTACAGAACATGTCCATAACCAAGAAGTCCTACTAGATTCCTACTAAATGTAGCGCAAACTGAAGGTTTTAACATCAGTTTCAGCTTTGCTACGAGCTCGTAAGGTTATTAGAGTGGACAAACACAATAGATAAGTACGCATTAAGCTGCCAGAAAGAACTAGAGAGCACCTTTTACGTGTCACAGACTATTCCCTGGTGCTAGTATAACTGTATAACTTCTCATCAATTAACATGAACCATACAGCCAAAAGGTTGGTGTGGATCAAAGATCAGCAAAAGAAATTATATTTTTTGTGGCATCTTAGAGGAAGACCTTGATCTCTCTTCCTTAATTGTGGTATCACGAGAATTGTGACTCATCGTATCTGAGATTTTTGGGACGCAGGTTTTGCATCAGTTGGGCTTTCCACTTTCTTCTTGATTGACATAACTTGGTGCCTACTCAAACTAATCAAGACATTTGGGACATTTGCTATCGGAGTGTTCTGTTGGTTTACCACGATGGCTTGCAACAAAAGTCTCCATCCGAAAGAAACCTCTCAAAAACATTTTTTCAATGGCTACTAATCATGAGGGACTGGTTGGTGGCTGGAGACTAACGTGTTTAGGGAGAGATTTATCGTGCAATTGGTGGTTTTACTTTGATTCAAGTTGCTTATCGAACCAAATGAGCACGACCACCTAGGGACCTTTATCTCTAATCCAAACCCAAAAGTAGCCAAGAATTATCTCAACCTTACACGTCCTGGTGACAGTAAAAAGCTAGCAGTCAGGGTCACACCTAGTCCCTTATATATCCTCTAATATTCTACAGGTCTCTCCAGATCAGGTACGGCTGTCCAATGGAATGTCAAAATTGATGCACAACACCATGGAAAGCAGAGGCGTTTTTAAGGATGCTGCCCGCTTCCTTCAGAGTTGAGGATCAGAACCAGCGGTTATCCATTGTTAGCTACATTCTGGTAGGACTTCTTACCTTTTTTCTTCCAATTTTTAGGTGTGTAATTGTTTTATTTCCCATGTTCCTTCTCCTTAATAGAACCACTGTTCTTCTGCTCGTATATGTCTTTCGGTACATAATTCTCTTTACTGCTTTTATTTCCTTTCATTAAAAGGACGCTTTCATTGAAGCATCAATTGACAGAATATCATGATTTCAAACAAGAAAAAAAAGGCTAACAGTTGGAAAAGATGTTCTTTCACAACGGGCAGAAAATAGAAACAAGTACAGCCCTAAAATAATTTGGAAAGAGAATAATACATAACAATTACCTGACTCTTTTTTGTTGGAATTGTAGTATTTCTGTTGATCAATCTTGTGAAGATACCACCTAAAGTCTCAATACCAAGTGACAGAGGAGTAACATCAAGCAGTAGCAGCTCTTTAACATCTCCACGGAGGATACCCCCCTGAATTGCAGCACCCATTGCAACAGCCTCGTCTGGATTCACACCTTTGCTTGGTGTCTTCCCAAAGATCTCAGCAACAATATCCTGAACCTTCGGGACTCGAGTCATTCCACCTACAAGAAGAACTTCATCGACATTTTTGGCAGAAATCGCTGCATCCTTCAAACAGCTTTTGCATGGCTGTCTAGTTCTCTCAATCAAGTGGTTGACCAAAGACTCAAATTTAGATCTTGTCAATGTAATATTCATATGCTTGGCACCAGAAGCATCAGCAGTGATAAAAGGCAGATTGATATCTGTCTGAGTTGTGGATGATAGTTCTATCTTTGCCTTCTCAGCTGCCTCTCGGAGCCTCTGTAGGGCTAGTCTGTCCTTTGAAAGGTCAATACCTTCTGTCTTCTTAAATTCACTGACTAGAAAATCTAAGAGTGCATTATCAAAGTCTTCACCGCCCAAGAAAGTATCACCATTGGTTGCTTTCACCTAAAACCACACATGAACCATTAGCTTCTGGCATGACTGAGAACGTACACATTTGCAAATAAATATAGTGACATGATAAACAAATCCAAATTTTAATATCGTACCTCAAAAACACCATTTGATATTTCTAAAATTGAAATATCAAATGTCCCACCACCAAGATCAAAGACAGCTATAAGGCCCTCCTTGTTATTCATCCCATAAGAAAGTGCAGCAGCAGTTGGCTCATTGATAATGCGCTGTACATCTAAACCAGCAATTCTCCCTGCATCTTTTGTAGCCTGTCGCTGTGCATCGTTGAAATAAGCCGGTACGGTGATTACTGCCTTATAAATAGATTTTCCAAGATAAGCTTCGGCAGTTTCTTTCATCTTGGTCAACACAAATGCTCCAATCTGACTAGGAGAATATTGTTGTCCATTCACTTCCACCCATGCATCACCATTAGGTGCCTTGACTATCTTATAAGGAACCATTTTCATCTCTTTCTGAGTCTGAGGGTCATCATAGCGACGACCAATCAAACGCTTTGTGCCGAAAATTGTATTTGCTGGATTAGTCACTGCCTGACGCTTAGCTGGTGTTCCGACAAGCAATTCTCCTTTCTGGTTAAAAGCTACAACAGAAGGGGTAGTCCTTGACCCCTCAGAGTTCTCAATAACTTTTGGATTCTGTTATAGCAACAGCATGATTAATTAGGTGAAAATGAAATAGGAAGGAACTCCATAAATAAGCATCCAAATTTGTGCACACCCGCGGGCATGCCGTGTGTGTTGGGTTGGGAGGGGGGTGGAGGGCGTCAAGCTGACCTTTCCTTCCATGACTGAGACGCATGAGTTTGTGGTACCCAAGTCGATTCCTACTATATCGCTTGAAGCAGACTTGGAACTGGAATATCCGACATGAAAATGAATTTTAGCAACAGTACAGTTTCTTACATTTTTCTTATTATTACAATAAAGTGCTACGGTTACCTGAACGCTCTTGCCAAGCCTGTCCACCTGGAAATCAAAGAAGAAGCCAATGGTGGCTTTGTAGGACCAAGTGTCTGCACCAACACCAATTAACCAATAAAAAAATGCCATGAAAGCAGCGTAAAAAGCCCTGACAGCACCTCATTTTGATACAGAATCAATTCAACTTATGCGCGTTGCATTTCAAGGAAAAAGACATGATTACGAGCAAAGCTCCAACATAATTAATACCACTCATGTTTATCTTAATTATTACGATTACGGACCATTCAATAGCCAAAAACTGGACCTTGAAGTTTTTACAGATGCACAGAAACCCGTATCAGAAGGATAGCCTCACAACAAGAAAAAAAGAGGGAAACGCAATTCCCTAACAATACCTAATATAAACTGATCGGAATGCAGTCCTCAGCGTATTGATGAAAAATTCTAAGTACACAAGACAGTGCATCAAACGAGAACGACAGAAAGAACGTACAAGTGATCGGAGAGAACACAGAGGAGCCGCCAACTCTCGCCGTCGAACGGCTCTGAGTAGCGCAGAAGTAGCCATGGCCGTCACCGTCGCCCCTGCCGATCTCCTGATCGATCCGTCCCCCCTGCTTCACTCTACTGAGGGACACGATGATTGGCAGAGAGAAACTAGCAGTTACCAACAGCAGGAACTAGGGTTTTTCGGGGTTCTCTTCTGTCTTGCGGGGGACGAAAAGAAAAAAGAAGCTGGCGAACTCCAAAATGAAACCCTGGAAGGCTGTGGAGTCGCCTAGACTGGGATGCCCAGCAAATCCACGTGTCAAACATCAAAACGAGCCACGTATCTGACCTGCCCTACATTAAAAAACAGCGAATAACCTTTTTTTGTTTTTTGTTTTTTTAAATACGGATAGCGAATTACTGGATATTCTGTTTAAAATGGCTGACGAGATTCAATATGAATACGGATCAAATATTATCGTTTAATTTTAAATTCGTGGCAGATGCATGAAATCTATGGTTTAAAAAATAAAATAATCTATTTTTAAATCTCATAATATATTAATATGCAGAAATAGATTAAAAATTAAAAATTATTGTATATTATTCATGTTAACTAAGTAGTTAGTATATATTTGATAATATTTATGTATAATTTAAAGCGAAATAATATTGTATTCGCTCCAATATAGATCTGGAATGGATCTAAGATTTGACTAGTGCGGAAGTTCAATATATTCGAGCACTTCTTAAACTCAATTTAAGTTGAAGTTTGAACTCAAATGAACTCGTTTCATGAATATTGAAAATATAAAAAAACAGCAGTTTATTAGGTTAAATGCTTTTACAAGTTGTTTGATAATCATAATAAACATCTCTATCGATCATTGTTGATTTCGAACTTGATATTAATGTAAATCATCAAGGTATATTTGGTTGTTAATATCAAATTAAAAATGTACAATGCAAACAAGACATGAACTGTGATAAAAATATCCACTCTTGTTATTCTTACTCCGATACTCTCTCATCCAAAGCGACTAATATCATATTCGATCACGTAACATTTTTGATACTCAAGCATCTACCTTATCAAAGTATTTTGACGTGGAGCTTCCACTTCCAGTCAGAAAATTCAGCATGACATGTTTTTTATCTACCTTTTCACATATTTATGCGTTTCTAGCATCGCATGACAACGGAAAATTTTAAAGAATTATTAAATAAAATTAACTAAAAATCGTGACCCTATCTCACAAGCTGCAGTTCTTCCTTAGGTGATCACACGGCAACTACATAAATTTTTTGGGCGTCAAACCATATACACGTTTTAATATTTACAAATTTTCTCGGCATTTATATATTTGATCAGAAAAATATACTTGACTTTCATGTAAAAATATTACGTACAGCTTCTCGGCAACATTTACGATGCATATACATCCTTTGGAAAATCACACTAACCGCATATCAAAATTTTTCCATTAACTTAAAAAGATAGCACGGATCGGTAGTCTTAAAGTACTAAAATGAATTTAGCTTCAGAAAAATGTGATCGTGCATGTAGTTCCATTAGATCAGCCCATAAGAAGAAAGTAAATATTAGCGAATCTTTCTTAGAAAATTTCATTAATCTAACCGAGACAGTAATTTTAGTAATACGAAGAGAATGTAACGGGAGTTGAGAAATTTTAGCCGGTCCGGTCACGGTGAATATCATAACAGACATATTTGATCAAAATATTAAAATTTAAGGAATCATTTTTTCCCCAAAAGAATGGTGACACAGACATTTACAGAAAACAATAGATACATGCCGAGATAGCTAGATCCGGACATAATCCCTGTCTTTAGCGGCGCTTACCCGGGCGGTTCTCTTCGCGAAGGACTTCCGATTCAGAGAGCAGCTCCTCTCGAAAGATCTCCGTCTTCTCCACGCCATGAGATGCGTGTAGATCGCCGGGAAGGTGAAGCAGGAGAGGAGGAGGACCGAGATGGCTGCACAGATGAGTAGAACGTTGCGGAATCCGGCGTCCAGAGCGGGGCCTCCGCCCCGCTGCCCGGTCCACGGAACACCGCCCACGTTCATCCCGAATACTGCGCGAGGAAGACGAAGAACACGGCGGTCAGGTTGTTTCGAGGTGAGAAAGAGTGCGGCGGAGATCGATCTCACTTACTCCCGGTGACGATGGACAAGGGGAGGAAGATGATGGAGAGGAAGGAGAGGTAGTAGAGCTTCCGGTTGATCTGCTCAGCCTGCCAGCTATCCAGGCCGGCCTGAATGGCGGTGACGCGGTTGACGATGAAGCCGACGTTCTCCTTCAGTCGCCGGAGCCGGCCGGTGAGTTCTTCGAGAGAGAGGACGTCTTCGCCTGCGAACCAGCTCTTGCTCGCCAGCTTCTCCTTGACGCGGGGGAAAACTTGTTCGCCGTGAGCCACCACCTGAATCGAATTGAGACATGTTTGAGCATCTGTAAGCGTTATCATCCATCATTCTTGCTCTGGAAAAAAAAAACCTGATTTTGTGTGTGTGTGTATATATATATATATATATATATATATGAGTTTCTCATTTTTGCAGGAACATCGAAGAAGGTGAGGGAACTGACCTGCAGCAGCCGTTGCAGATTCAGATGCATCTTGGGAAATCGTCTGTCATCCAACATTTGCTTCTTTGCAGTAAACCCACCTGCGCGTAAAATATGGAAGAGATGATCAACACAACTCTGTAACAAGCAAATGTCCCAGAATAATTCTTGAGGGCATTGTTCTTGGGAAGATTAGCCCGGAAGAAGCTGTCATGCAACTTCTCTTCTCGGATGCTGATAAACATCTGCGTAAAGCTTGGTTAGAATTAAGATTCAAGCATGGGCAAGAATGCTGGAATAGTAGGCATAGTCCCGTTGAGTTGCTTATATATCTTGGGTCCTTCAACTTCAATCGAATGATTTTGAATATCTTAACTCCACTGTCTATCTGGGTAGTAAGAGTCAGAGAGAGTGGTAGAATAGTGGGCAAGTCTCACAAGGGGATCGTGGCCCTCAACCTCAACCCCATAGTTTTGGGGTTCGTGAGAAAGAATGCAAGATTAATAAGTCAGTAATCTTTCTGCATTTGCATAAGTCTGGCACAACTGATAAGCTTGATTGTCTGACACAACTGATAAGCTTGATCCTACGTTTACATGCTTCTATGATTTATTCGGACCATTTTACCAATGGATAAGATAAAACAGCTGAATCATCCTCTGTTCAGCTGCTTGAATTGGGTTCAGATGTATTCAGCTACATAACATACAGGCTATTGATGTCCAGAGTCGAGAATCTCCAGCCTACCGACTGATTCCCTTGAATGATTTGCTATTAATCCTGAACGACTTTTAGATTTTCCTCTCCACAGTTACAAATTAAAGATCCATTCAATCCCAATCGAAAAACTACATATTATTCAATTTAAGAACCATCAAATAAATATAAATGCAACAAGTAATGTACATATGATCCCACATATTTATGTTCGACCAAAAAATATTTGCCTTTCAACTCTAGGGGGATTCACATTCCTCGGTTTCAAGATGACTGTTTTTTTTGACAAAGCAGAACAGCAGGAAGTAAAATCGCCTGGAGTCCGTGATAAAAACAGATGCCACTTGAGTTGCAGAACCCAAATAACTTCAAAAAATAATAACAACTTGGGTCTTCCTAACGCATTCATGCTCTAAGCTCCATAGAAATCTCACAAAACCTACTCCCTTGATCCTTCAGAATCCTAACCAGTATCTGAAATCAACCTTGAAAAATAGTCCTCAGACAGCACGCTCAAAACAGTTTGGAGGAGTTTCATGGCTGCTTGTGAATCCATCGTGCAACAAGCAGTAGGAGATTAAAGTCGAACATAATTCAAATAAACAGTTAGAAGGGTCATTTATCTACATGGAAATCGATGCCGTGGTTTACCTTTGTCCAGTTCCAGCTCCACAGCATCAAGCTCCAGTTCGAGATTGGTCACAATATCATGGACATGATCGACATAGGTGTCGATGATGTGCACGACGAGGTTGGAAACGGTCAGGGGCACCGGATTGTCGGCCTCCTCCGAGTGATCCATCCTCAGCAGGAACTCGAGAAGGTGCTCGTCGATCACGGTCCCGGCAGATCCGCCGCTCACCACTTCCTCGTCACCCGTCGTCGAGCAGGAGGAGGAGCCGCCCCCCACGAGCGGCACGTCCTTGAGCAGCGGCAGGCGGGGGCGGGAGAAGCCCATCCTGGGAATGCGGCCGAGCGACACCGTGATCACCGAGTTCTCGGTGACCCTCACGGCGAGCCGGAGGGTGAAGTCGCTCGCCGGGGGGCCGGGCGAGTTCACCCTGAAGACGAGGGCCTGGTCGACCTGGCCGCAGTAGGGGCCATTGCTGACGAGCGCCAGGATCTCGTGGAGCTTCAGCGGCGGGCAGAGGACGTCGATGAGATATTGGGCGTTCTTGCTGAGCTTCTGGTCGCCCTTGGGGAGCTCCACATGGTACCAGCAGAACTCCTTGCCGCCGCCGCCCTCCAGATCCCAATCCTTCTCGACGGAGTTCCCCGTGCCGTCGAAGCGGTAGGCGTACTTCTTGAGCACGCCGGGAAAGTGCTTCTGGTAGAGGCGTCTATCCTTGACGAGCAACGCCACCTCGGAGCCGCCGGAGGTCAAGGACTCTCTGTCCGCTCTGTACATCTCCTCCATCTCTTCCCCGGGCTGCCTCTCCGCCGTCATTTCCATATCGCATTCAGATTTCCCGGCAGCATACAGATGGCAAAAGAAATCCCTGGATCCGGAACTCCTCTCTCCCGATAATCCCCAAATCCAGATGCTCCAACCACTCAGAATTCATGGAAGAAAACAACACGACGGTAATTTATACCCTAATGAGCCTGCGGCGCGACAAGCTGCTCAGAACCCGGCGCGTCTCCTTGCCGGCGTTCACCTGCCCGAGCGGGCCAATAAGACGCGATCCCCCGCTTCTAGAAGCCGGAAGGTCGCGTGAAGGCGAAGACTCGATCCATGCGACCATCCGTAGGTTGGGAAGGACAGAGATTCTCACCGGCACAAGACCTTCCGTGAAGGAAGGGATCCGCAGGGGAAGATACGTCTGCTCGTGGAAAACAATGAAGCCAAGGCGACCCCGGACGGAAGCGGACCAGACCAGAAGCCGCCGCCGCCGCCGCCGCCGCGGAAGGCGGGGCGGATCGACGCAGACAGATCAGCAAAAGCCGAAATCACTGCTTCTCCCCTGGGGGGGGAAGGACGCGGAACTCGCCGGCGTTTCACGGTGGACGGGATCAAGTTCAACCCCGCATACGACGAAGGGAAGAGCTGGAGCCGTGGGGGTGGGAGATCCGATCAGGAGGATAACGACCCATCGCGGCCGTAGGCGAGCCCGACGGGGACGTCGGCGAGATTGAATATTTGTTTATTGCCGCCCGTCGCTGTCGGACATGTTAAATGCCAACGCAGGTCGCCAGCCCGCAGCTTCCGGGCAACTTCCGACGCCCTCCGCAACGTAAACAACAGAACGTGGCGGCGGCGAGCAGGTGGTGGCGCTGGCAGCGGGTAAACGAGGCATCGCACGGCGGCGGACGCCATCGCCATTTCCGGTCGGGCTGACCGGAAATGCTGCCGGAGTTGGGATGTCAACGAGGCGGGACGATGCCGCGTAAACAGCCAAACAGGACGCTTCGTAATTTCGTATCCAAATTCTTGAAATTTTTTTTGGCTAATGTTGTTTCGACACCTCGTAAATTCGCCCAATTAAAATTTAGTCCAAATGTTAACAGTCCGTTTGATTTCTTTTCATAAATTTTAGCTGTTAAATTTGATCTCTAAAATTACTTTTTGTGAATGATCGCGGAGCACTGTTAAAGAGACATTCCATGGAGTGTCTGATTGCATGATAATAGAGGTTTTTATTTTAATTTTTAAAAATTATAAGAAAATTTGCTAAAAGATGCATTTGATAACCACGACAATTTTATGTTTCAAAAATGATTTTCTTCTTAAACAAAAAAAGAGGGTCTCATCTCTTTCTTTTTTTCTTACGGTTCCCCCCACTTTGTTTGGTCATGTATGATGGTTATTCTTTTTTGTTATCACATCCCTCCAAACATGATAATTTTATGTTACGAGTTAGTTCATTTTTTTATTTTAATATAATTTTTATCATGAAAATGTAAAAAAAAATTATCACGCAACCAAACACCCCATTAAAGATACGACCGCGCCGAGTACTTCGCACTTGAAAAAAGCCGTTTTGCGATCCACCTATCCATCTATCTATCTATCTAACTTAGTAGTAGGACCTCTTTTTTACCTTTTTGTCTATTTGCATTTTAACAAATCACGATTTCTCCTAATTAATAAGAATCATCTGCTTGGTTTTTTTCGACACATATATGCTTGAAATTGAATAACCAGAGACGCACATACCCCACTTCATATTCGGACTCTGTTTTCGATCTTTAGATACTCTTTGGTACGAAGATAATTCGGAGAAAATTTTGAATTATTCTCAAATTTTAAGAAATAAATCAAAAAATCTGATGCCAAACACGCCCTCGATGCCAAAGCCCATTAATGTTATAATCATATCGATCAGCTCTATCAATATCGGTTTTAAACTCCATAACGTTAGGAATCACCATGAACAATGTTGAAACTCTTACCACAATCCTGTATAATATAGACAAGTATATATCAACTTTTTTCAATTTTAATGTTGCCATCACAGATATCAACATCAAAATTAACGTAATATCATGTTTTATACTATGAACAGACACCAGCGGTATTCGGGGAATTAACGACTTATGAACTCAAAATGCTCTGCCTGGTGAGCCTTATTAAGAGTGTACATTCAACCTGCCAAACTGAACAGAAGTGGTTCGATTTATAGTTTGAGTCGCTTTGACTCAATGGGTTGGTGGTTGTTATTCAACTTAAGCACTCTCCGAACCGAAGCAAACTAAGTATATGAAATCGAATAAAATATTATTATGTTATTATAAGAATAATATTTATCTAGTTCTTATAACCAATTAATATTTATTTTAATTATTACAGACTTAGAAATAATATGCATGTATAATTGATTGTTTTAAATATTTAATGTATCTTTAGTATTTTAGTGAACCAAACCGGTGCAAACCATGTTAGGCCAGTCTGGTTTCATTTCAGTTGGAAATGTTGAAGGGTATTATCCGATATCGGTCACCGGGGGACAATCCATGTCTTTATCATAGTCTGGACCTGGATCTCCTCAGCACGCACCCGTTTTTGGAATTTCACGGGAAACTCTTGTTGGGTTTGATTTGATCCGGATAAAAATATTCTGAAATAAAAATAAAACCAAAAGGGGGCACATCCGAAGTGACAATGGGAATTTATCGGGGACCTAACTATGGGAACACCTTATGGCCTGTTTGGTTAGGCTTTCGAAATTGATATTATATCATTATTGATATTGATACCTTTAATATAAGTGGATGTATCTAATTGAAATGATTGAGGTTTTGTTTTGAATTATTTTAGGTCTAACCTCTGAATTGGTCCGAGCGATCCGAAGTTGGATAGATCAGATTGTTTGATACAACGTCTGAATTAACATCTCAGTATGATAAAATTTTCTTAATTTTAAGTGTTTCATTGCAATTTTATTATTTTTAGAGATAAGTAGTTAAGCTCAATAGGCAATTAAACTCATCGACCTAGACGGTTTCAAAAATTAAGGTGATGTTTGGTTTGGTTTGATTTAAAAATTTAAACCCTTAATTTTAACTCTAATTTCTAATCCTGTGAAACACAAAATGTTAATTATTTATCTTTAAAAATAAGAATATTATAGCGAGTAGCTCGAAATTAAGTAATTTTTAAGACGATTCTGACATAGTCAAATATTATTTTAGACATTTTATCGAACAATCTAGACTATCTGATAAGATCTTTGACCAAGTAACAAGTTAGACATTTTATCAGACGCTATGAATGTCTAACATCTATCCAATTCAAAAGGTTAGAAATTAAATAAGTCAAAACAAATATGGCCTAAAGCCCATCTGTTTAGATTGTTCTGTTGGAGTTGAACTTGGACGTGATTTTGGGCTCCTCTATGAGGGTGGATCCAAGCTTGGGTTGACCCATTCCCTTTCTTACGGCCCGTTAAGAATAAGAATCAAGAACAAAAGATGCCCAATTTAAAATAAAAATGAAACAAAATGGGATTGAGATTATTTGAACAATATAAACTTTCGGATGTTCCGACTACAAAATTTAACATGCACAAAGGTGTTCAAAAAAAAATCAAAAAATAGATGAATGGAATTGAATCAAACCAAATCAAAATGACTAGCTCGGTCCAAGGACCTGGGCATCTTGTTGTTTTGAACAGAATCGAACGATATCATTTTATTGATTTGATTTGATTCAGGTCCACTCCAAATCGAACCAGACCAATAAATTAGTTGACCCAATTTGAGCCAAATTATTTATATAGTGTATTAATTTTAAATATATATATTTTTATGAATCTATGTTAAGTAAGACGGTTAGGCTTGGTTTAATTTTCGTTTTAATTTTAATTTTTAAAAAAAGTTCGGAATCGAACCGAAGCGTGAACAGTCACGTGTGTATATATATATATTTAGGGATGTTCATGATTTGATTTGATTTTTGAATAATTTTTCTCGAATCAAACCAAATCAGACTATCTCTCAAATCAAACCAAACTAAATTAATTCGGTTTGATTTAGTTCGGTTCGGTTCAAACCATGTTTTATTAAGATAGAGTAGATATGTCAATATATGGTTTTATTTTTTTATTTTAAATCATATTCTATTAAAATCTTGTGTATATGTTTATACATTATTTTAATTTTACCTTAAAAACTCTTGAAGCAAATTTATTTTTATAAAAAAATATACATAAATATTGTATTATATATAACTTAAAATATAATATTTAATCTAATTCGAATTATTCGGTTTACCGATTCGATTTGGTTCGAAGAGTCCTAGAAACCAAACCAAATCGATCGATAGTTCAAACCAAATCAAACCGAACCAAATTGTTGGATTGATTTGATTTTTCGGGTTGAATCAAACAGTGAACAGTTTTATATATATATATGTATCTATATATAAAGAATTAAGATAGAAGAGAGAATGTTACATATATACGTAAACATATATATATTAGATGAAGCGGAGAAAAGTAACACATTGATATCATTTTAGACGACCGAAATCTCGAGATGTATGTAAATGAAGACACGTAACACATTGGTAATTAATGCACGAGTGATGCCAAAACACTTATCAAGACCAAAAAAAGACTTCGTGACTTCGAAGCAAGTCTATGGGCGCGTGCCGACACCGAACCCCGAAGGGAACAGCTGACCAGAGATGCGAACAGAGAGACTAGTCGGCCTGGTCAGTTGTCGAAGCAGGCTCACAGCCAAATTAAAGTGAATACAGAGGCGGCGTCGCAGGCTTCTTTCTCGGCTTTGGAATCTTGTGAAAACAGGTAAAACGAGAGCAAGAATATAATGCTTTGTTAGAAGGATTTTAGTTCATTAATATATAATACTTTTTTGAGATTTAAGATGTTGGAAAACATAAGCGATTTTGTGTCCTACGCAATCCAGACAGCCCAAGAAGGCCGGTGATGTTTGCTAAGGATTTCGAAGGTTCCGTGGAGATTTCGTCCTGTTTGGTAACACTATTAGGTACCTCTATCACTGTCGATTTTAAAATTGATATTGATAGGAATCATTAAGAAATGTTTAGTTAATTGTATCAATTTTAAAATTTGTAGTACAAACAAAGTATATTATGTAATACAAGTGTCCACTTATATTACTTTTGATATTGATACTCCAATATTTAAAATAGTACCAAAAATAAAACTCTAACCAAACAGGACATTAGCTCATGACAACTCAAAAGCTCAACTAATAGAATTACTTTTGGCTTCCGTGCTCGAGAGTAAAGGAGCGACTTTCGGGCAAAATCTCGTACCTGAACATAATTCTAACAGGTTCTAAGAGGAATCACCGACACAAAATCTCTCCCCAAAATATACTTTTAGGACTCATTTGGTATCGTAAAATTTCGGGGATAAACATGTTTCATCTCTTAAAATTCGAGGATAAATTAAGTTTATCTCGTAATTCTCTCGTTGCCGAACAGCACTTTAGAGTTAAAGAATTTAAGATACAGTGTTTAAACTACGAAAGATAGTATGACCAAAACAATGGGAACGACATGTTTCATAAAGAATTATAAACTGCGGAGAAAGATGAGGAGGCGGACGCAGGCAGGTAGGTGGAGTGTTGAGGAGGGAGGGCTGCGCTGTCCATTTCTATGGGAGCGTGCCGGGCACCGAACGAGAGAGGAGGAATGTTGACCCACACAGGCAACTAGTTTGGAAATAAAGAAAAAATAGATTTTTTTTCTAGCTTTGGAAATTGTATTCCAAGGAATTAGTTTTCACTCTCCCAGCACCTAATATATATATGTAGGCGTTATTTTGAGTTTTATCTAGCTCTTCGCCGACAAATATCATGTACATAATTATTTTTTTGAGATTTAAGATGTCGAAGAGCATAATATTTTGTGTCCTATGGAACGCAACGCCCCCCAAACAGCCAAAGAAAGCTAGTGACGTCTAGTAGAGTGTTCAGCTTAGTTGCTTGGAAGACTAAAATCTCTCTGTAAAATATGCTAGTGATGTTATAGCCCTAGTTGACCAAGATCATGAGAATGCTATGCTTTATATACATACATATATATATATATAAATCTTCCGGTAGAGAAAAAATTCCCCCTCCTCCCCCCATTCTGTATTATTCTCCCCTCTCTTTTATCATACACAATATTAACCTCAAAAGATACTATTTATTTTCGCACAAAAAAATATTAACTCCACATTTTACCTTATTTTCATACTGAATTTCACCAACAAAGACTGAAAGAAGGAACAACCAAACATCTCTCGTAAAAAGATGTTCACGTGTCCACCTCCCCAAGGGGAACCACGCGAAAGTCGCCCAACCTTTGAACTTTTCGGCCACCCTTTTCTGTTCATGTCGGCGCAATAAAAACTGAACCCACTCAACTTGGGGTAGGGCTTGTTTGAAATATGTACATATATATATTTCTTCCGTTAGATTTTGAAACAATAGCTTTTGTTTGGGTTAAATTTGTGGACGAAGCAGAGGACCATGTGATTTAAGAGGGCATGACAACTGTACTGCTCTAGTTAAGTTAAAACGAGAAATGTTATTTTATAAATAAAATAGTTTACATTAACCCAGGCATTCGTAAACGGGCCCATTAAGCAACACAAAACCACAGCAGATATCAGCCTTCGTTGTGGGCCCCAATGCGGGCCCACCCGTCTGGTAAGCGGAGAGACTTTATATACATCCTTAATGGGGTGTTTGGTTGCATTTTATTTTTTAAAAAGGTTTCATGATAAAAAATTAAAATATAATACCAAACAAGATAATTTTTAAAAATAGAAATGTGATAATAAATGTGTTTGACAAAAATATTTTAATTTTTAAAAATGATAATGAGGTGTTTGGTAGCCCCCTCTTTCTCTCTCAGCCGGAGAAGAGGAGGAGGGCCGTGAGGAACTCCCAACCCCAGCCCCAGATGAATCCCCCCCAGCCAATATGAAGAACGCAGGAGAAGGTCGAGCACACGGCTGCCGTCTGCCTCTCCCGGCCGGCCCCCACCCGTCCTCGAGCATCTCGGCTGATCAGCGGCAGAGGAACTCCAGCCAGCCAGCATGGCAGAAAGATAGCTAGCTAGCTAAGCGGAGGGAAGGGGATTTTCTAGCTTCGATTGAACGCTCTCGAGATCTTCTTCTCAGAAGCTTCAGGGATGCGAGCGAGAGAGAGACAGACTGTGAGAGAGAGAGGGGGTGGTGTAACAGCAGAGCTTAGAAGGGAGATTAATATAGAGGAGAGTGGCCGGCCACAAGTGGGGGAGACAGATGGCGGAAAAACAAGACGAAGCTGAAGCTGGGTGGAGATGGAGGGGAAAAAGGGCAGAAGAGAAGCTTCTGCGGGTCTCTTCTGCGGGTGAAGAAGAAGAAGAAGAGGAGCGCAAGAAGAAAACGCGCCTGGATCTCTTTCTCCGGTGGGGACACTTTCTGGATCCTGTCTTCTCCTCCGACCGCTTCCACGGCGCGGCGCTTTCCCCTTTCGTCTCTTTCACCCACTGCTTCGTCAAAGATCAATCGATCGAAGTCCCCGACTGTCCGAAGGTGGCTGCTGGACGATTGAGGGGAAGAGAGAGGGGGGAGCGAGGGAGAGACTAGCGCGACGGTCGCGCAGAGGAGGGCTGGGCGATGGTGGAGCAGGCGCGCGCGCGGAAGAGAGAAGTCCCGAGAGAGCGCCGCTGGAAAGGAAGCGGGTGGAGGAGAGAGTGCCGCTGGGAAGGAAGCGTCGGGAGGTCGCCGAGGGTTCGCTCGCGAGACGCTGTCTCGTTTTCAAAAAAAAAAGTGGTCTCAACCACTTTTTTTTCTTACGTTGCCCTTCCGATGAAAAGCATTTTTAAAATAAAAAACGAAAATAAGAGCCAAACAAACTTTTCAGGACACTTTCACTACAATTTTCAAAAATTAAAAAGAAAATAGTCATTATCACGTAACCAAACACCCCATAAGAAATTGGCGACTTTTGCGTGGTTCCCCAATGCGTCCGCTCGGCGTTTTAGAGCCATATATATATATACAGGGTATATTAAAGATTTTTTTTTCTTTGTCCTGTTATCTGATGGAAATAGTAATCAGCCGATTGTAGGTCGCGGAGGGAGGAGGGGGTCCAGCCCAACAGCGACCAGCTCGTGCCAGGCTGTTCACATGGGGAATAGGGGTTGCGTGCACCCATGAGAATCTCACGGAGAGAGAGAGAGAGAGAGAAAAAAGAAGAGAGATAGTATTTACATTAATTGGGTGTTTGGTTACGTGATAAATCAAGTTTTTATTATAATTTTTATGTTTTGTGATAATTTTTGTTAAAAAAGTGTTTGACGATCATTATAATTTTTTGTTTTGAAAAGAATTTTTTCTTGGACAAATAAAGGAGATTTCACCCTTTTTTATCTTGCCATCTTCCCTCCCACCCCCACCGTAGTTGGTCGTGTACGACACAAATTTATTATTATTATTATTACATCTTTCGAGAGCACGACAATTTTATGTCATGAGTTGTTGTTAATTCACACTTTATTTTAATATAACTTCTTATCATGAAAGTCAACCAAACACCCCCATTAAGATTGTGTGAAATTCGTTTGGAATTGGGACAAAGAGTTGAGTCACTTCAAAAATAATTTTGACTAAATAAAAATCACGACATTATGATTTTAATCTGATTTCGATTTCCATCCAATTAAACATTCTAGCAATTTTCGATATCTTTATTTCTTGGTACTTTTATCAAAACAATCAAGTTAACAGAGACCACATTACCACTGAATCTCGACCTCCTCCTCTTAAGATTTTACTGTTTACTCTTTTTATCAGCAATTCATACGTAGTAAATTGAATCATTCGTAAATCGTTTATGATCATTCAACCTTTTAAAGATACGTGTGTCCAAATCATAACGATAAATGTAAAATCGACCGATAAACTAATGGAATAATGAACCGACTATGATTCTGATAGTTTATCGGTCGATTAACAAACTACAATAAATCGAGTTTTTATTACAATTTAATTAATTTTAAAAAACTATGATTTATTACGAGACATTTGGTCGTACAATAAATTTTATACATTTTCACGATAAAAAGTTATATTAAAATAAAAATATGAGTCGGCCAATGACATAAAATTGTCATGTTTGAGAGAGATATATTATCCAAAGAAAAAAATTGTGTGACGTATATGACCAAACAAGGTGTCCCGACAATTGTATACCTGTTAATCAGATGCCCACCCCGCCTCATATTGTGCCAGAACGGTATCTCCTAAGAGATAAGACTTTTTTTTTTGCACAAGAAGAAATTCTCTTTCAAAATATAAAAATTGTCCTAGTTGTCAAACACTTCTTTCGACAAATTTTGTTAAAAAATATAAAATCTTAATAAAAATTCAATTTATCGTGTACCCAAACACCCCATTCGTGTTGAAATTTCCCGTTCAGTTTGCAGTTTGCACACCCCCCCCCCCCCCCCCCACCATGTTTACACCAAGAGAAAGGCTACAGAGCGCGGAGAGACAAAAATTGTGGGGGCCTGGAGATTGACAGATGAGGCAAAATCGGGTTCGGACCCGTCTGCGGCCCGTACGTTGGAGAAGGTTATCAATACACAATCACCACCCTACACGAAGCCGGAATGTGAACTCGGGGGGTATCGTCGGCCTCGAGCGAGGTCCCCCCCCTTCTTCTTCTTCCTTGCGGCTCCCCTTGGTCACCTCTGCCCATCACTCGCCCAGTCGCTGGTTCGGTTGGTGGTGCTGTGGACATTTCGGACTAGGAGTGGGCGAGTCAACTCGGAGAGAGACCCGGAGAGAGAGAGAGAGAGAGAGAGCAACTCTTATACCCCGTATCCTTCCATTATCAGATATAATAAACCAGATAACCTTCGAAGTTGAAATGGATACGTACAACATCCCCTTCCAAATTTTAGTTTATGAATATATTTAATAACATAGAAATAAAATTTAAAAAGCATAATTTATCATATATTTATCAACATTAATTTAGTATACCGATGTACGATAGAGGATGAAAGATAATTTATATATTCAAACAACAATAATTTTAAATATATGATTAAATGTATATCATAAAAAGATTGATTCAAAGAGAACCCGATAGTTTGGTGTCCGCTCCGATTAACGATCGAACGATTCGGTATCAGAATATCCGCCCCGGCTGGTATCTTACGATCGTGACATCATCCACCAACACCGATAAGAATCGAGATGACTTTATCCGAATCCGTTTAAAGACTCGCAGTAGTAGGACTCCGCTTTGCACGCTCCTCATTCGGAACTGTCGAGTGTCTTCTGACTCCGCGAGGAAGCCTTCCTTCCGCTCCGCTCGCCGAACTTCAAGCTCTGCAGTTCTCGCAGAGAGCCACCTTCTTCAACTACCTCTCTCTCTATATAACGGCGGCCGCGAGCGCGGTAGAAGAATATCTTATTAGCCTTAGCCACACCCTGACCATGGCCGCCCCCCGGGACGTCTCGAGGGAGGAGGGAGACGGGGCAGCGCCCGGCAAAGCAGCCCCGTCGTGGGGGGGCGAGGAGGAGGAGGAGGAGGTGTCGCCGATCGAGCAGGTGCGGCTCACGGTGAGCACCACCGACGACCCGACCCTGCCGGTGTGGACCTTCCGGATGTGGTCCCTGGGGCTGCTCTCCTGCGCCCTCATGTCCTTCCTCAACCAGTTCTTCGCCTACCGCACCGAGCCCCTCGTCATCACCCAGATCTCCGTCCAGGTCGCCTCCCTCCCCGCCGGCCACTTCCTCGCCCGGGTCCTCCCCCGCGCCAGGTTCCGCCTCCCGGGCTGCGGCGACCGCCTCTTCTCCCTCAACCCGGGCCCCTTCAACATCAAGGAGCACGTCCTCATCTCCATCTTCGCCAACGCCGGCTACGCCTTCGGCAACGGCTCCGCCTACGCCGTCGGCATCGTCACCATCATCAAGGCCTTCTACAAGCGCAACATCTCCTTCCTCGCCGGCTGGATCCTTATCATCACCACGCAGGTATATCTCTCTACATGCATATAGGTACATATGTTCTCGCCGCCGCCGGCGTACTGATCATGCCCGCCGGCGTACCAGGTCCTCGGCTACGGCTGGGCGGGGCTGATGCGCAAGTACGTGGTTGAACCCGCCCACATGTGGTGGCCGAGCACCCTCGTCCAGGTCTCCCTCTTCAGGTCGTCGCTCGCAGATCGCCGCTTGCTCCCCCTTCCCGTCCCGCCGGGACTCGTGTGCTCTCTGTCGGACACACCCTTGCTTAATTACGCCATCTGATGGTGCTCCGCGCAGGGCCCTGCACGAGAAGGAAGACTCGTCGTCCCAGAAGAGATCCGAGCGCCGCATCTCCCGCGCCAAATTCTTCCTCATCGCGTTCATCGGCAGCTTCGCCTGGTACGCCGTCCCCGGGTACCTCTTCACCACCCTCACGAGCCTCTCCTGGGTCTGCTGGGCCTTCTCCAGGTCCGTCACCGCCCAGCAGCTCGGCTCCGGCATGCGCGGCCTCGGCCTGGGCGCCATCACCCTCGACTGGTCCGCCGTCGCCGCCTTCCTCTTCAGTCCCCTCGTCAGCCCCTTCTTCGCCATCGCCAACACCTTCGCCGGGTACCTCTTCATCGTCTACGTCGCCACCCCCTTGGCCTACTGGGGCTTCGACCTCTACGGCGCCAAAAAGTTCCCCATCTTCTCCTCCCACCTCTTCACCGCCGACGGGCAGCCCTACGACATCCGCTCCATCGTCAACGACAAGTTCGAGCTCGACATCCCCGCCTACGAGAAGCAGGGGAAGATCCACCTGAGCATGTTCTTCGCCTTCACCTACGGATTCGGCTTCGCCACCATCGCCTCCACGCTCACCCACGTCGCCCTGTTCTACGGCAAGTACGTCCGTTCCGTCGGTCGCAATCCCCTCTCCTCGAAAAGCTTTGATTTGGTCCTTTCCATCGATTGCTGACCTTTCCCGCTCCCGCAGGGAGATCTGGGGGCGCTTCCGAGCCGCCACCTCCTACAAGGAGAAGCAGGACATCCATACGAGGTTGATGAAGAGATACGAAGAAATCCCGGCATGGTGGTTCTACCTGACGCTGGTGGTGACCACGGCGGTGTCCCTCCTCCTCTGCACCGTCTTGAAAGACCAGGTGCAGCTGCCGTGGTGGGGGCTCCTCTTCGCCTGCGGCATAGCCTTCATCTTCACACTCCCCATCTCCATCATCACGGCCACCACGAACCAGGTAGGAAGATTAACAACTTCCCCTCTGTCTTCGCGACGATGCGTAGCTCCTCCATGTTTCGTTTGATCCGACCACGGCCGCCGTGGCGCCGCCGTTGTCAACCGACAGACGCCGGGGCTCAACATAATCACCGAGTACGTGATGGGTATAATCCTGCCGGGGAGGCCGATCGCCAACGTCTGCTTCAAGGTGTACGGATACATGAGCATGACCCAGGCCGTCTCCTTCCTCGCCGACTTCAAGCTCGGCCACTACATGAAGATCCCGCCCAAGTCCATGTTCTTGGTCCAGGTACCGAAGGGAACCGTGCATCTTTACATACACTGCTCCACACCCTTCGTCGACAGAAGAAAGAACCGATCATCTCTCTCTCTCTCTCTCTGTGTCTCGACAGTTTGTGGGCACCGTCGTGGCGGGGACGATCAACCTGTTAGTGGCGTTCTGGCTGCTGGATTCGGTGAAGAACATCTGCCAGGACGATCTGCTCCCCGCGAACAGCCCGTGGACGTGCCCCGGCGACCGCGTCTTCTTCGACGCCTCCGTCATCTGGGGGTTGGTCGGACCCAGGCGCATCTTCGGCTCCAAGGGCATATACGGCGCGCTCAACTGGTTCTTCCTCGGCGGCGCCGTCGGGCCCGTCGGCGTCTGGCTCCTGCACAAGGCCTTCCCGGCGCAGCACTGGATCCCGCTCATCAACCTACCGGTGCTGCTGGGAGCAACGGCGGCCATGCCGCCGGCGACGGCGCTCAACTACAACGCATGGGTGGCGGTGGGAACGGTGTTCAACTTCTTCGTGTTCAGGTACCGGAAGCGGTGGTGGCAGAGGTACAACTACGTGCTCTCGGCGGGTCTGGACGCCGGGGTGGCCTTCATGGGGGTGCTGCTCTACTTCGCCTTGAGCATGGATAACAAGAACTTGGACTGGTGGGGGACGGCGGGAGAGCACTGCGAACTGGCGGCGTGCCCCACCGCCAAGGGCATCGCCGCCGAGGGCTGCCCTGTATTTTAACACGGACTACGGTGAAGTGCTGAAAGCATTTATTGGTAAAGCTTCGAACATGGTGGAGAGACTCGGAATCCAGAACAAGACGACAATTTAACGTCCAATTGTCAAATAGATTGAGCTCTATTTCCAAGCCAGAAAACTTACTTCCTTGTCGACGTTCTGCGAAAACTGTCGGGCGCTGATCAAGAGCAAAGGATTGAAGTTTTTCTTCGTCGCTTTTCCATCTCCGAACGCAATCTCTGTAAAACCTCAGGCTTTGCTCGTCCGGCAGTGCCGGCCACCCTAATCTACTTCGAATCCGGCGCCCGGGTGCATCTGTTTCCTTGTCTCCACGCTGAGTTCGGAAGGGGGAATGTGGCCGGGGAATCCGACATGAATAGTAGATTAAGACAGAGAAACACGAGGTGCAAAACGACGAACATCCGTTGAAATTGTAGAGAGAGAGCCCTCTCAGGAAAGCCCACGTACAAGAGTTTTTGGGGCACTATATTAAAATAGAATGCTCCATCTGTTGTCCATATCAGTCGATCAAAAGACATGATCGAAAATCTAAGACAACCATCTTTTATAATGTCACACTCACTGATATTGCTTTATACCCGTGATCATTCCGAATTATCAGCCTCACACCCTTGTTCAGGCACGTCTCCAACATGAGCCTCTGTCCGACCTAGATGGTGGTGGCTGCTTAATATCGAATCTTTATCCCTAAGCTCCATAGTTCTGGTGCTGTGAAACACTTTCACTCGGCTATAACTACTCTTGAGTGACGTTATTCCCCAGTAAAAGTACCTCGGCATGGTTTTGCACTTTTGCTCTTTCATAGGAACAACACCTTGGTTCTAGACATCTCTGCACGACTCTTCATGTGAACATTGAGTACCCGCCAATTGATGGGTAATCACTTCTCAACGGTTAGCAAAAAATAATTCACAGATACACTCATCACTGATAGCTATCAAACATATAATCTGTCAATTTGAACAGATAATGGAGAGAACTACTTTAAATTTTAACAAGGTATAAAAAGAAGTCCCACCTTCAGGTATCATGCATGACATCATCTTAGAAGAGAGAAGTCCAAAGTTCACTACAAACTTCAAAACCACGCCGTTTATTGCAAGCAGCTATAGAACAAAAACATTAGAAGACGAACACTTCGAAGTAGACCCTTCATCCATAAAAGATAGTCTTTTGATAGCCCTGTAACAAACCCAATGCTGGGAGGCGATTATCCACCCCAACATACTACTTTCATTTTCTCTATGAAGAAAATTAAGACTCAACATGCAACTCCAATGAGAGGTAATGTTTGCACACTACCTGCACCGATTCATGTCCAATGAGCAGGAGTCCAGTGATTATATTCATCCATCCTTATTATGAAAGAGCTGGAATTAGATCTGCCACCACCACCATATGCCTTCGATGTGAACAGAAAAAAAGGAACCAAGATTCAAAATAGTAAACTAAAGGGATTTCTAAGATAGTAAATGCACTTCTATGGCTAAACATATTTTGAGGGGATTACCTTAGCGATTTCAGAGGTGTCAGTTGCAGCATCAGTGGTCCGTAAACAAATTTTAAGGTTTCCCCTCTGCATGAATACTACAGCACCTATGGGCCTAGGTTCAGAAGTTAAAGATATCATGGCAAAGGATCACTTCCTCTTTAAAAAAAGACAATAAACACTATAGAAAGTGTTCATATTCAGGTTTCCATCATATAATAAATCTAGCATAACGTCTTCTCAGTAAAGCGGGTGACACTGAAATTCATAAATAAAAGATGCAATAGGTAAAAAAGGGAAGCATGATCAAAACTAACCAATTTTCTATTTAAAGACTGATTGGTGTCAACTTTTTCCCAGAAATTCTTATCATCACCCAAAATAATAAATGCTATTAAGAAACATACGCAGACAGAAGAACTATGCACTGAATACTGAGGCATGTGTACAGAGTATAGGCAGTACAAATTAGTCTAAACATCACTTATGCTGTTGCAAATGTTGGCAGCAGCAGCTCTAGATTCATATCAATTCAGTCATGATTCGGAGAGTTGGGACATAGGTAGCAAATAAGATTATTCATTATATTACATGAAGAAAAGATAAATATCCACTTTCATTATCAACAGAAAACAATGAACACAAGCATGTCGAAAGCATATGAACAGATAAGAAAAGATACCTCAACCCAGCAGCAGCACTTATTTTACTAAGTTCATCTCCAATTTCATGACTTAAATTAGAATGTCCATCAGCTCTTATACACTGGGAGGGATAACAAGTTTCATCAGATATTAAATGAATATAGAAGAAAATAAGTAATGCTGAATAACAGTTAAACATCTAGCTACAAACATACAGTGACATTCTCTTTCTGCTTAGTTACAAAAGTTTATATATGTTTTACTTATTAGTTAAAATATTTATGTGGATGATGAACAAGTTCAAGAAGGTAGCAGCAACAAATACTCACCATATTGATATATTTCTTTGTAGAAGGAAAAAATCAAGTACACAAGTAGGGGACATATGCAACTTCCCATTCTTCTACTCCAACAGCAAAAAACCCTCAGGGATGTCATGCATTCTCAAGCATACACTGAGAATATGCCAACTTACTACGTGGGAAGTTTAGCTTTACCATCCCTACATGCTAAATATAAAAAATACAATCTCCAGATATAAGATACAGTATCCTTTTATTAGAATAGTGCCATGAACCATATTACTCCATCTCTTTACCCGATTGAACAAAGGCAATCTATGTTGACTGAAGCACGAGGCATTCAAAGAGAGGAGAGCCTTGTCTCATCTCGGGTGCTTAAGGGCACCTCAGGCGCTTGAGGTGAAGTGTATTGTTAATATATAAATATATTTTATTATTTTACATGTATATCTAAGAATCACTAATAACATCATGAATTTAAAATTGAAATACAAATTATTAGAGATAGAAAATTGTAGCTAACTTTTACACAAAAAAACTGATAAAGTCTGAGGGTTGGCAGGGACTGCGAGATAGAATGAGAGGTGATAGAAGGGTCGAGATCGAGACCAGAGAGACAAGGTTGACCGAGAGAGAGGGACCAGCAGGTCGGAAGGGGCTGAGGGAGAGAGAGCCAAGGGACAAAGGGTCAAGAAAGATTGAGGGAAAGAGAGTGGCAGTTAGAGTGTATTGAGAGGGTTGGAATTTCCAAAAAAAATAAGAAGTTATAGGCAGCAAATGGGGTTATACAAGATTGAGATGGGGTTATTAACCTGGGTTTCTTACTCGATTCAATTTGAATTGGGTTTTTTTACCTGATTTAAGTTGGCTTTGATAAAAGTACGAAAGGTAAGGCAGGCCAGGCAAAGGAGGCAATCACGATGAAGACGAGGCACCAAGCCATCGCCTCACCTCATAGCCTAGGTGACTGAGCTGATTGCCTTTGATAATATAGAAGAATATGCCCTTTAGTTAGTCCCAACTTCTTTTATTACCAATGAAAAGAGGTACAGTCATCTCCTAGTACATTCTGGTTTCTACCATTGAACTATAATAAGCACTGAATAAGCATTTTTTTTAAAATTCTACTATTCTAGTGGTGTTCCAATTTCTCAAAATGTGTGTGGCCTTGCGCGCTATGTTTGTTATAATAAATCAGTGGGTTTTACGATACTTACTATATATGAGGCATGTTAACGGCCTAAGGCCTGCATGGATGGTTAAAGTAAAGAGAGATAAAACTTTTGAATGCTTTCATTTGTGCGCAGAAAAGAATCATTGACATTTGTCGAAATAGAATATCTGATGTTGGTATAAAAATGTTAGCGTAAGTTACAAGAAGGACTCCTAGCGTTACCAGACATTCTCCATAGAATCCACGTCCTAGTCGAAGCTTGAACCCTTTCCCCAACAGTTTTCTTGCAGCATCCTGCCTGGAACAGATATAGGAATTTCCTTTCTGGATCAGGTCACTAGGATCAATGTCCACTAACTGTTTGGGTAAAAAAACCCTTGGCAAGTCAAAAAGAATGATATATGATACAAAATTTTTGAAACTTTAAAATTACTGTGAAAAATGCTATTTGACTATTTGAGAAACAATCAGTTAACAAAACCTGCTCGAAGATATATGGGTTTGTGAGACAGTTTAGAACCAAATGTTTCTCTTTAAGCCCAATATTGAATGCTTTGAGGTCTGGTTTGTTCCATCTTCGAAGATCAGTGTCTTCAATGTACATGAGGGTGTTCTCAACCCGGAACTTCACCTCCTCATTAAGTAGGCTCACAGATACATTCTGTCAAGTATTCAAGACAAACAAATAGATGCATCAGGCACTTTGAAGTCAACTGCTACAGACAAATCATCTCGGCCAACATAAACCCACAAATAGACAAACGTACATTGAAGCAAGCATAGCAGTCAAATCCAAGAATACCTATGCATGAAACCATTTCTATTGAGAAAATGCAAATGTGTCCCACATACTAGACCATTTCGACCTAGCTGTTTTGTCTTGCCCCTAACCGACCCAGCCAGAACAAACCAGACATTTATCTTATCACTTGTAAATGTATTCGGTGATAACCCACAAACTCATCCAGCATTATAGTGGATTCTTGCTGCGCTACATGACGTTCATCTGATGTTATCTCATAGTGTATATGTTCCCATATCCGTAGTACAAATGCACTTGGGTTTGGGTCCAGAAAGATAACTGGAATTGTCAGGGGATGATGATATATTTCATAATTTTCATCCATACTTGAACGGAACTGTCGTACACAAGATTGACCAATTCGTTCTCTACATTCACTATGAGGTCCAAATGCGCTAACCGCTGGGAGTTCGTGGGAGAGCTTCTCGGAAAAGTAGCCGTAGACTGCCCGTGCGCCACTCTTTTCTACATCGATATGCAGCTCCAGGTTTTCCGGACAGCATCCAAATTGTGAAACCCGTGCCAAAGTCGATTTTCGGTGGTCAAAAGCCACTACTCTGAGAGGCAATTAAAGTTCCATCTGTTCAATATTATATGTCGTAGTTCAAATCGGATAAGATGCAGAGGAGGAGAGATCCCTCGAAAATTCTCAAGTAAAGGACATGAAAACAGAAAATACCTGGGAACGAACCGAGATAGCTCGACAGCAAAACGATCAGGGCCAACGAAATCAAGAAGGTAACACTTCTCCAGTCCTGGTAATTTAAGATCTTCTACCCTAGTAAACATCGAGCATCAAGTTAAAGAACCAAGAGAAGCAGAATATCCTACATTTATGCGTCTTAAGGAAAGACATTAACGCAAGCATCACGCCTGCAATATAGGGAAAATTATGTTACGAACATAGAAAAAGGTTTAACCGCTGAGACCTGAGAGATTCGACCCAGGAGAAGGGCAAGAAGAATGCCGGACGACTGCAAGCAGCATGGTAGAGCCACGCAAAAAGTGCCGCCATGGCACCTCCGATGGATGGGTAGTTGTATAGTACAAGGCTATAACTGCCGGCACCATTAGCTCCCCGGGAGGCTGACACGGCGTCCGACATATCGCGCCCTCTTCCTCCACCTCCTTCACACTCTTCGACCACGCCGCCAAGGAGTGAGGGAGGAGACACGCCGTGCACGGCGGCACGTCTGAGAGCGTCGAGTGCTGCCTCCGAGCGGAAGCTCCTATCGGCTATAGCGGGGCGCGACAGCAGTAAAATCGTCCCTTCCTTCTGCCGGCACTTCCCATCAAGGTGAGGGAGCAGGTCGCAGAGCCGCCGGCGGTGGCCTCCTCGGCGTACCGCGGTTGCGGCCGGAAACAGCATCGCCGATCGCCGGTGCGCGGGACCCGGGAACCTGGCTGCGAGACGCTTCGCGAAATCCACAAGATCCGGGAACATGATTCGGTCGGATGCCGAAGCGGATACGGATTTGGAACCGGAAACCAGCTCCGAAGGCGGTTCACGGATTTCGTAAGATCCGGAAACACGATCCATTCCGAGGTTAATAATAATCTTCATTTTTTTTTAGTTGTTGACTTCGAAGCTCTGCAAGCAGTTTTGATCATTATTTGACTACGTAAGTAAATACGACTACTTTATTAACTTTAACCCGATTTTAGGGCCAAAATAATGGCGAAAGGTTTGACATAAACTTGAAATTGACCAAGATAGGTTAGAGTCAAAACGTGCAGACCTCGACAACAAGTCAACAAAATTAAAGATGAAAATAGTCAACCAGCTTTCTGAAACTACAATTGGCAAATTAACCTTGTTGTCTAACGTAATAGAAATATGTGTTTACATATTAAATCCTAAGGGCATGTTTGGTACCAAAATATTTTGGGGATAATCCTGATTTATCTCTGAATTTTGGGGATAAACTAGGCTTATCCCCAAGTTATCCCGATATCAAACAGGCCCTAAAGTGTGAGTGTCTGAAAGTCAAGTCAAATTCCATGTTGAGTTAGGACCATGAAATCAGAAAATAATTGTTTAATCATCAAACTGATCGGTGGCGATCAAAATGCTGGTCATTATCCTCGAGATCAACATCGCAAAAATCAAGATAAATATATGAGAATGTTGTGCCCAATGAAGTGCTTAGGTTGTACAGTATTTTGTATATAATTTCATGATAACATTATATATTAGAGTAAATTTTATGATGACTGGAAATATAAATTTATCATGTTTGGTGGGGTAGCACAACAAAAGGAGTAGAAATCACGTATAACCAAAAAAATGCAGGAGATCATAATCTCACATTTTTATCTAAGAACAAACTTCATCATGGTTGACAAATACTTTTTTATCATATACATTTTTGTTGTTTATTAATAACAGGGCCTCTGCCATCTATTCATTAGGGGTGGTGGCAGTGGACTGGACTGGTCTGTTGGCTTAAAA
Organism: Cryptocoryne crispatula var. balansae; assembly: GCA_036172225.1. Taxonomy (NCBI): domain Eukaryota; kingdom Viridiplantae; phylum Streptophyta; class Magnoliopsida; order Alismatales; family Araceae; genus Cryptocoryne; species Cryptocoryne crispatula. The sequence continues at coordinate 4,565,375 of CM069925.1, read as the reverse complement.
GGTTGGGCCAGTCACGGCCGGTCATTGTGCGGATTCAAGGTTGCTTTAAATCATCTGTTAATCGAGCCAAAGTAAATTAAAATGAGCCAAATAATTCTCAGTTTTTATGACATAATTTAAATTAAGATATCATTTTACTTATTAGATTTTTTTTGAATTTAATTTATTATGAATTTTATAGTGTTATTTTTAATGATTAAATTTATCAACAATAATATATTTATGATATAAATAATTTTGGGTCGGGTCCAGTTAAAACTTTTAAAGGCTTGAGCCGAATTGGGCAGCAACATGATGCATGGTAGGCCGTCATATTTGGACCCAGCTTTATTTGTGATGGCTTCGGACTGAGTCGGTCCGGCCCCTTAGCACATACCCCGTTTATGTTAAAGCTACGGCGTCTCTTGCTTCCTCAAGGTTCATTTGAGAAAGATTTCGGAGCTCAATCATTTTGTTTTAGTGCTTGACGTAACACATCGATTTGTAAATATGTTAATAGATTAAACCGGTCGGTTACCAACAACTTCGGTTAATCATTATTCGGAAGTTGAGTTGAAAGTATTCCGAAATTAAGCATATTAGTTGGGAGTGGACCCAAGATAAGTGACCTCTTGAGAAAACTGTTAATTAATATGATTATTGAGTCGGTCAACAAATTTAAACATTACATGTAGTATCAGAATATGACCTAATTGGAAAGTCTGTTGTGACTCGTTTGAGTTTGTGATACATGGTGTGTATGTGATATTGACGAGAACATCAAGTCTTGTGAGATGGTTGATTGTAACTTATCAGTTTACAATATTATTATATGTTCACGGACTCGAGAAAAGTCATACTTACTTTTCAAACGAGAAAAAGGTCCGAGCACCATGCTATTACAGATACATATTATTATATGTAACCTATTTTGTCATGAAACCAACCACCTTATTAAACTCAAATCAAGTCAACGGATTGCACGTTTCAATGCCACTTTTAATGAAGCCATTTCATTCGCTTTCATGGAAATGAATGGTCAAAGATAATGAAAGCGTGGAGTAGAGAAATTATGGTCTTATTGAGTGACAAGTCTTGGTGTACGGGGACAACTAAGGAGGGGGGGACCCCCTCAAATAAATGAATGAAGAGATGAGTAAAAACATATACTGATATTGAGTGACACAGCAAATGAAAAAGAATAATAAATACATAAAACCATTCCACATCTTTATCTTTTGAGAAAATAAAGAGGGGGGGGATCATATAGATTCCCGTGACAATAACGTTTGAAGACAGCTAAGACGAAGATCGATCACAGCTGGTTGACCGGCGACCAAATTAACTGCCTCGAACTAGGAATAAAATTAGAAACTGTGAGGGACGTTGGCTTGGTGCCCAGCACGGAACTGTTTTAAATAATACCGAGGAGGTTAAATTGAAGACGAAGCAGGGTCGGACGTTATTACATCTTTCAGATGCCTACGAATCCGATGAACACGCTGCAGCAAGTTGATTTTAATTTAATCAAACCCTTATGGGGTGTTTGGTTGCATGATAATTTTTTGTACACTTTCATGATAAAAAATTATATTAAAATAAAAAGTGAACCAACTCATGACATAAAATTATCATGTTTGGAAGGATGTGATTACAAAAAAGAGTAACCACCACACATGACCAAACAAAGTGGGGGACCACAAGAAAAAAAGAAAGAGGTGAGACCCTCTTTTTTTGTTTAAGAAGAAAATTACTTTTAAAACATAAAATTGTCATGGTTACCAAACACCTCTTTTAACAAGTTTTCTTACAATTTTTAAAAATTAAAACAAAAACCTTCATTATCATGCAACCAAACACCCCATTAATGTTAATTCGCCGTACGTACGTACCTTGCGAGAGTTAGGTTTAATTTGCAGTATATACATCGCTACTGATTTGCCTGGAAAAAAAACTTGAACTAACATGTAATTTTAAAAAGTGTTTTCTAACCATGGCGACTTAATTTTAATTCCATCGAGAAGTGGAAGATTGATTCAGGAAAATTCTTGAGTAGTCTAAAACTTTGAGGGGCTGTTTGATATCAAGATATATAATTTGGGGATAAATCTAGTTTATCTCCAAAATTTAAGAGATGAATCGTGATTATCTCCAAAACATTTTGATACCAAACAGTCTTGAAGGTTTTTGCAACTTCCATTTTAAGAATTAATCCGCCTAATTCCATTTTGAATAGAAGTTGGATTGGTTAAAATTCCATTCATCTTTAATTCGTGGTTAAATTTCCTCTCAAACTTTTTTTTTCTGACGAAGATACCAAAAAAAAAGAGAGTAAACACCCAACGTGTTGAGATATTTTATTTGCTCCATCCTTAAACTAATATAATTATGAGATATATTGTTTTTCTTAGTGAGGTGGTTGTGTAATACCCCAATTATTTAAGTAAATAAATAAAAAATAGTTATTATATTTATTATTAGTTTTATTTATATTAATCAACATTCCTCCTTTATCCTTCCCATTTTTCTCTCCCTCCGGATAATCTTCCTAAAACCGCCTCCCCCTCTCCCAATCGAACTCTATCTCCTCCCCCTCTTCCCACTCCCGGTCGGACTCTCCCTCCCCCCTTCTATTTAATCCCTCGCGGCAGCCCTCCTTCTCCTCCCTTCTCCTTCTCTCGCCGCGAGCACAAGAGCCCCCGCCTTCCTCTTTCTTCTTCTTCCTTCCCGCGCGAGTCCGCCCTCCCTCTGCGCCCACCTGCGCCATCGCCGCACCCGGACGCCGCCGGCCACCGCGCGCCACCCCCACCCGCACGGCCGCGCGGCGAGCCGCCTCCCTCCATGCCGCCCGCGTCGCCGTCGGCCACGTGCCCGCCCACCACCGCCGTCGCCGGCCACCGCCTCGCCGCCGCGAAGCCGCCTTCGTCCTCCCCGCCGGCCCCGCGGCGGCGACCGCCGATGCCACCACCCGCGGTGTTGTTCCGCGAGGCTCGCCCACCGCCGCCCGGTGCGCCAACACCCCCCCCCTCGTTGGCCGGCCGTAGCAGCCACGGCGGACGGCCGCCCGCACCCTCCACCGTCGCCGCTGCGCCGCCCGCGTCTACGCCCTCCGCCGCCGTCGCCGGCCACACCCGGCCACGCCGACGCCGGCCGCACCCTCCGCCGCCCGTGGCCCCGTCGACCTCCCGCGCGACCACCACCGCCGCACCGCCCGCCGGCCCCACCTGCGCTCTCTCCGCCGTCGCCGTCCGCCATGGGCAACCGCGGGCCGCCACCGCCGCCATCGCCCGAGCCCCCCCCCGGTGTCGCCTTCCTCCGCGCGAGCGCGCGCCGGCCGCCGCCCGACGCCCGGCCCCCGCCGGCGCTGCCCCCCCTCCGCGTGTGGTCCGCGCGTGCGCCCGTGCGCCCCGGTGCGCCAACGCCCCCCCTCCACCGCGGTGAAGCCCCTCTCTCTCCCTCTCTCCTATCGCTCCCCTCCCTCCCTCTCTCTCATATCGTTTTCTCTCTCCCCTATCATTCTCTTTCTCTCTTCTATTCTCTCTATTAGTATCTTTAATTCAATATTCTTCTCTATTTCTTCTATATTATTCTATTGTCTCTTTTTCAGTATATTATCAAGATATCGTTCGGTTCGGTTTTTCATCGCCGTCGTGACCGCGGTAGCACACTCGTCACCCGGATCGATTCCGTTGGAATTCCGTGCGCCGTGCGCCGTCGCCGTCAAGGTAGGCGTCTCGGCTATTCTTAGCACTCTAATATTTTTATTAAATCGTAAGAATTATGCTTAGATCACCAGGATTAGAAGATTGTAGGTAACGGGTTGTTTTGGATTTATTAGCATGATTAGATAGAGTTTAGATTAGCTTGTTTAATCATACATGTTTAGATTGTCCTATATTCATGATTATTCATCATGTTAGATAGTTATTCAATTATGCATGTTATCATGTTAGGTATGTCTTTATAGTTGAATCTAGCTAGTTTAGCATATTTTACATCACGATAACCTTAATCATGTATATTTCGATTTGATAAAAAGTCGTTGTAAGGTTTAGGCATAATGTGGTTAGAATTTAGTTTATTTTCTTTTATTAGATAGGTAGTTCTGTTTAAGCATGTAATTGATATGTTTAGGTTATAAATTGCATGATTCCATATATATGCATTAGTTTGTGATAGACTGTGGTATGGTATGCAAATATGTGGTGCATAGAACCATGGGTGTTCATCTATGTATTTCATGTTTAATTGCCAATTAAATGTTCCTGTTTTACTGTCTGAGTTAATTAAATGCTTGCATGGTGTGGAATGTGGTTAGTGCGGTGGTGCATTGTGATGGAAATATACTTCACCGAGACTATGGTTCGGTCCCGTGGGCGGCGGATGAATTAGAACAACTGGAGCATCCTTCGATCCCGAATACCGCGGTTTATCCTAAGTACTCCCCTGCCTATGGGGTACTATGGGATTTAGTTACTATATGCTACTTCCTACTATATGGTAAATCTGGTGCTAGTTTTGTGATGTGACTACATTTATCAGATGGAGCATGAAATTTACTCAGACAGGTGTCTAGTTGTGTATGTTGGCATAGATGTTAGTGTTCTAGATGTGTTCTTGGTTTTATGTCAGGTTATGAGCATACCTAGAGTAGTCTAGTGTGTAGGTTATGTTGGGTTTTAATGCATATAGAGTTTGGTTATCATATCGGGTAGTTGAATGACTTTGTAATAACTTAATTGAAGATATATAATTAGTTTACACCCTATGTATTAAATCTGATTTTTAGGCTTAATATGTATTGTATACCACTAGAATCATTATTATAATGGGGTAGTCCGGGTGTAAGTCCTACTGGGTCTGTTGTGACTCACCCCTTCCGTTGTTAATATTTTCAGGATTGCAGGTTTAGCGCAGCAGAAGCGTAGTGGTATTGTGGAATTCGAGGAGCTAGTGGATTTCTCATTCAATGTTGGTATTTAATTTGTTTAGATAGGTATTTGTTTATGGTGTTATTTTGTTGTAAAGTTTGGAATTATTTATTTGGATTGAGATTTTAGTCTTATTTGGTTCCAGACCGATATCCTTTCCCGTTACGTCGCCGGATTATCTTCCGCTGTGCATGTTAAAAATCCGGGTCGTGACAGGTTGGGCGTTTCAACCTCCAGCTCGTCATCGACGGTGTCCGCAGGATCATCCTCTCCTGGTCTATCGACTATCCCTTCCAGCACTCCGGAGGTACAACGTATTCTATAGTCAAGTTTAATATGAATTGCTGGCTCTAGCTAGCTTCTTGATGGTTAAGTTAATGTGCATGGCTTTCGGCTGGATCGTACGTAATTTATATGTGTGGTTAGGCCGGTCAAGTGGGCGGGCTAAACCCATTGGCCTGCCAAAAAGCCCGTTGCGGGCTGGGCTCAGGCCCTTCAAAATATGTTAAGACAGCTAACTGAAGAAGGCCCGTTCTGCTTTAGGATGATCGACGGGCCAGATGATCTTGGCCCGCCGGCCTGTCTAGAGTCCGTCAAAACTGCAGGAGCCCCAACGCGATGCATCCCTCGATTGGAGTACACGAGCAGTGATCCCCTCTCCCAGCGCATCCCCGGAACGACGTCCCCAATCCGTTGTGTATCCCGCAAGTAGGGGTGCAAACGAACCAATACACTCGACAAGTAGCTCGAAGCTCGGCTCGATAAAAACTCGACTCGGCTCGTTTATTATGTTAAATGAACAAGTTTGAACAAAAAATAACGCTCGACTCATTAAACGAGCTGAGCTTGAACAGACTCTTGCTCGGCTCGATAAGCTCGCGAGCAACTCAATTAAATATTATATTATATATTTATTTTTAAAAATTAAATTTCAAGTATTAATATTTATATATTGTCACTTAAATATATTAAATAATTCAAAAATTGAGTTTAAACTTAGATTGAGTTTCATAAATGAGTTAAATCTAAAGTTTCACAGATAACTTTTCATTGATTTTGACTTTATAAAGGAGTTTGTGTATAGCTTAAGTTTGAATATGAATTGAATGTCGTGATTATACTCAAAAGTGCACTAAGTGTGAAGGTAGACGTCCCAAGTATAAACTTTTATATTTCTTTTAAAATAAGAGGTATTATGTGTCCTAGTCAAGGACATAGTATGAAAGTTGATACATTATCCTTTACTTCAAGAATATCTTTTTTAAATGTTGTTCTTTTTAATGAAGTATTCATTTAAAGATATTTATATTATGAATCACTGAAAAAATGTATTCCCAATCTCACATAGAGACACCGTACACCACACCACCGTCATTGCCATTGTCATTGGCACCGTAGAAGAAGCGATGGCTGATGTAGATCACCACGAGGACAAAGAGCCTGACCAACGCAATGCAGATGCCCTGCGCTACAATCCATGATCGTATAGATCTCACTGACGTAAAAAAGATAATACTATCTTTGGTCCATGATAACCATTTATGCATGATCTTGCTGGACAACAAGTAACCGAGGAACTTCATGCAGAGGTACAGGTAGGCTACCACCACAAAAAAGGATGCGCACAATGTTGCTTCATTTGTGCTCACCCTCTTTGTCACCATGGACACAAATGCGACGGTCTCTAGCACCTGATCAATGATGGCAACCGACATAACTTAATTGTAAAGAAGAAGGAAGAGTGTTTAAGGAATGTGTTCGCACACGAGAAGAGATGAAGGAGGAGAAGAGACAATCGAGTTGTCGGATGATGGAGTGTCGAGTTGGATGATCGCACGTAAGGAAGCAATGGCGAGGGTGCTTTCTATTTCTAAAAAAGAGAAAATAATAATGTATACGCCCTCATTCTATTTGCAACAGGATATTCTCTAGCGGTGACTTACCTTGCGTAGCCGAGGTTGTTGGAAGGAAACTTCCATTTGTTACGGAAAGAGTCTGAGTTCTCTCATGTGGGCACCAAAGAAATCACTTGAGGGAACTCCCTCCACCTAGACATATAAAATCCCTGTGGGGCCTATCATTTATGATGATTTGATCCCATAGGACCCACACAATAAGGTGGGCCCCAGAGACTTTGTGTCTAAAATGAAGAGGGTTCCCTTAGGTGCCCACCTGAGGGAGTTCCCTCCACCTAGACATATAAAATTTTTGTTGGGTATATCATTTATGATGATTTGATCTTGTGAGACATGATAGAAATGTATATTGCAAGTCAATCATATATGATATGAGTTGACATTTCTAGAAATATATCACTCAATTAATTAGGTAAATCTTCATTACTTGTTCTTATCAGATGCATACATCATTGAAGTATTTGATCATATGTAATGATGATTGAATCATGAAGAGATCATGATAATGAGACTGATCATTTAGATATATGTGATTTAAATATTCATAGTCATAGGATCTTTGAGAAGCGACATCAAGAATTCGGATAGATTACGTATGTGATGTCTTCTCATATGATGAGAATGAGTGATCTCATTAGTTATTAGTGTGGTAACACTGAGATATACATACATGTGTTAATTTGTTGAATGAGTTCACTGAACTGACCGAATTTGAAATCCTAAATAGTATCTTACTAAACTGTCAATTAGAGTTTTCTATCATCATAATTGTATGGTTAAACATTTGACTTGAGTCGTCAAAGATACCTTGTTGGGTGGAACTTGTGCTTTGACCATTGACTTATGCATTACCGTTTAGATGGTACAGTACAACGATAGATCGGGTATAAGGAAACCCAATAGAAGTAATTGAGCGAACAACAAGGAATCGTTCACTCTCATTAAGTGAGAGTGAATGACCTATGAGATAATACTCTAAATCTCTGGCCAGTATAGAGAGGATAACTAGAAAAGAAGTTTTCTAATTGATCCGATTTCGAGTACAAGATCCTATAAAGTCAGTACATTAAGGAGTTGATAGTCGATGTCATACTCTTTTCCAACTGGGACATAGAATGGTCGAGAGTTTATATCCATGCAATAACTGATAATGGAAAGGCTGTATAGAGATAATATTGTCCCTGTAGCAATTTGGGATCATATGATATAACTTGTACCTTTCATGATTAGTAGATCGATTAATTCATTATCAGATAACGAATTTATTTAAATTAAATAGAATTGTTCTATTTTATTTGCGCCTTAACCAAATATGCTAGTGGGCCTAGTATGTCACACACATAAGGACTTATCCATAAGTACAAGAGCAAGGGCATAATTTATAGAGATTTTAAGATTTTAGAAAAAAAATTCTATAAATACTAATGGTTTTAACCAAATTCTATCAAGCCAAGAGTGAAAATCACGTCCTCAGCCTTCTCCCTATCTCCTCCTCTCTTTGGAATGTGTTTATGGTCGATGGAGCTCTGTTCGGGAACAGTTCGCGTACTGACGCAAAGGGAGAACTTGGTGTAAATGAAGTTCGTGTGGATATTGCTGTAGACCAGACACTTGAACAATTTGTAGAACTTCAGATTATCAACTTTTAGTTTTCGTAGTCTAGTTTTGATTAAGACAAGTTCTAGATGAATATATAGGAATTATTGCTTTTGTTGTACCAAAATTTGTAGTATAATTTCTTAAAGTGATATCAGAGTCAAGTTCAAGTCTTGGTTGAAACCGACGTTGAATCAATGTTATTTCATGTAATTTATGTGTTCTAGAATCTATGCAAATGTCTATTTTGTCAAGACCATCATAATGTGTATGTGATTCAAATAAGAGATTAATTGTCTTTGGTAGATACTCGTGATATAGGACTTTCCAACACCGCAAACTGTTTGAATTTTGGAGTTCTATAGAATCCAGGAGAAATCATAAAAATTAGTGTTTCTCTCATGCCCAAACTGTCACCTAGATTTGGAGATTTTATGAAATCTCTATCCATAGAAGAAATTGAAGCTTGAGAAGGCGTTAAAAGATGGGTAATGTGATTATCTAATGTTTCCCCATGATATACTGCTTCGAACGGTGGTCGAGGAAGAGGATTTACAAGTTTTTTGGTGACGGTGGCCCTAGCGGCGATAGCACCTTCCTGACGTGATTTCCATCTTTTGGCAAAATTTTAGGGACTCGGCAAAGAAGAATAACTCTGGGATATGTTGGGGATGACATCATTCCACTTGATCAAGATTGTATATCCAGAGAAAAGTGTGGTGGACAAAGAGGCAATATCTAATCTCTAACTAATATACAGAAGTAAGAATGGAAATGTTATTTTTTCGTCCCTCAATTTCATAGTTCTTTCATTACAACTAGGGCTGTAAACATGTCAGATTTGGTAGCGGAATCGCCAGAATCCGATTTTGATTATGATTTCGATTCTGATAATTTTGAAATCACTGTGTTCTAATTTCGATTCCACAAAATCAAATTTGATAATAATTGACACATAATTACTAAAATTTGATATAATCACTTTAAAACTTTATTTTTATCAATTTATATATTATATGTTATAATTTATTTAATTTTATTTATATATACTTATTTTTTATCGAAATCTTACTAACAAAAAGGGAATCAAATGATTCTAGTTGTGATTCAGATAAGTTAATGGAATATCCGATTTCGATAGCTCATAGTATATATATATATATAGAAACAAGTTTCAAACCCGTTATTTTTTTTTGGAATCGAACTAAAATATTGAAAAATTGGATTCCGTTTACACCCCAGATTACAATGATCCAATAGCCGTTTACACAAAAAGGCGTGACTCACCTTTTGTTTGGCATCCCTCGGTCGTTATATAAATGACTACTTGCTAGCCTATATGACGGTGATCTTCCTACTGGCTCACCTTCAAAAAAAAAATCTTCCTACTGGCTGCTAAGAAGCGTAGCAGTGATCGAGACGTTGGCCAATCTCTGACTCATTTACTTCATCTTCCTGTGGTGGGGCTGGAGATGGATCTGGGCATACTCAAACGCATGGGGAGGCAGCCTGGTGGTGAAGAGTGCGGACAAGGGAGAAAGACATACGATTTATTGAACCTGGTGGCGTTTGGGTTCTAAATCAACTGTTATTCGAGCCAAAACAAGTTAAACTTAGTCAGATAAGTCTCAACTTCTACGGCATAATTCAATCAAAAATATAATTTGCACTTATTAAACTATATTTAAATTAATTTATATTCACTTTTAAATTTTTATCTTTGATAATTAAATTTATAAATTTTGATGACGATACATTACGTTCTAAAAAGAATTAGGTAAGGCTTAGTTAACACTTTAAGGAGCTAGAGTGGTGCCGAGTCAGCTGGGCCGTTGTATTTGGGCCCGGCTTTACCAGCTGGAACCGGATCACGTTGACACATTTACTGTTTTTGTTGAAGCCATATATGTGTTACATGTCTTATGTATACTTCTTCTCGTCCAAATGGTTCATTTGAGAATGATTTTGGCAATCATTTTGTTTTGGACCTTGGAGGTTTTTGTACCGTTTATAAAAGTTACTACGTCCGTGTACGCTCCACAGACTCTCCCAAAAGTTCAGATTATTTTTCAAGGGATAAAGATCGGAGCTCTATACATATATATATATGCCAATACCAATACATAATTGTTATAATGTAATCAACCCATTTTATCATGAAACCAAACACCTTATCAACCTATAATACAATCATTAGATTGCACGCCCCAATCTCACTTTTAATGACGCTATTCATTTCCTTTCATCTAAATAAATGGTCAAAGATATTGAAAGCATGAAGTAGAAATTATGAACTCTCTCTCTCTCTCTCTCTCTCTCTCTCTCAGAGGGAAGACAACTCAAAAAAATTGAATGAAGATAACCTCTTTCGTTATATATATATGGTCATGGTCACATCACAACAAGCTCAGAGGGACCCCCTCAAACAAATGAATGTGAGATGAGTAAAAACATATACAGATATTGGGTGACGGCATATGAAAAATAATAAAAAAAATAAAACCATTTCACATCTTTATCTTTCGATGTTGCAATAGCGTCTGAAGACAGCTGAGCCGAAGATCGAACAGAGGTTGACCGGCGACCAAATTGGCTGCCTCAAACTAGGAATAAAAGAAGCGCAAATGCACACTAGGTCCGTTTTGGGACTACTGCTTTCACAGTAGGTCCGTTTTCAAAATCGTCTTGTCACTAGGTCCATCTTTTTAAAATACTATCACACACACTCCATTTTGGATTTGAAAAGTCTGTTTTACCCCCCACACGTTGAAGAAGATGTCTCCCCCCCCTCCCGCGGTTCTGTCCCGCGGCAGCACCTTCCGCCGCCGGCCACCCTTCCTCGGCCGCTACCGCCGCCGCGACACCACCGCCGGCCAGCCTCCGCCAGCGCCACACCCCGTCGGAACCTCCCCCTCTCTCGCCTCGCTACCGCCATCCGCCTCCCCCACGGCTGTTGCTCATCTCGCCCTCTATCGCGGTCGCCGCCACGCTCTCGCTGCTCTCTCACTCTCTGTTCTCTCTCTCACACACACACTCTCTCTCTCTCTCTACAGCTCCTCATCACCACTTTGCGCGACCTCGCACCCGTAGCAACCCGGCCCCTTCCTCCTCTTCTTTTTCCTCCCTGCCCGCCATTGCGGACCCCGTCGCGACGGCCGCCATCGTCTTCCCTCCCCCCCACGCGGCTGCGGCGCCGAAGCGCCGTCGACCTCTACCCCCTCCTCCGCGTGCGAACCGCGGCGTCCCCCCCCCCGGCCGCCTGCGTGAGCGCGAGTAGCCGTGGCGGCCCGCAGCATCTTTCCCCCCTCCCCGGACAGGCTCCCGCCGGCGTCCTCCGGCGTCCGCCGCCGGCCCCCCTCCCCGGAAAGGCTCCCCCGGACCCCGGACAGGCTCCGCCTCTCTGCACCGCCGCCGTCGCCGCCGCGAGAAAAGGGGAAAGAGGAGGTCGCACCGGGAAGGGCAAAATCGGGATACCCGGACTGTCGCTTGCCAAAACGGACCAAATGGTAATACATTGTGTTGACAACGGATTAAAAGGGATGAAAAAGTGGTCAACGGACTTTTTGGTAAACCGCTTTTCTTAAATGGACCTGGTGGTAATTTTCCCATAAAAGAAACTGTGAAAGGTTGGCTCGGTGCCCACCGACAGACCACGGAACTGTTTTAAACGTTGCAATGCCTTCGGATGAGATAAACACGTTACAGCAAGTTGACTTTAATTTAATCAGACTCTTATGGGGCGTTTGGTTACATGATAACGAAGATTTTTGTTTTAATTTTTAAAAATTGTAAGAAAATTTGTCAAAATAGGTATTTAGTAATATGACAATTTTATGTTTTAAAAGTGATTTTCTTTTTAAACAAAAAAGAGGGTCTCATCTCTTTCTTTTTTTCTTGTGGTCTCCCACTTTGTTTGATCATGCGTGGTGGTTACTCTTTTTTGTAATCACATTCCTCAAAACATGATGATTTTATGTCACGAGTTAATTCACTTTTTATTTTAATACAATTTTTTATCGTGAAAATGTACAAAAAATTATCATGCAACCAAACATCCCATTAGATTAATAATTCGTCGTATCAAGGAAGCGACTTTAAAAAGCATATTCCAATCCCGCTTTTTGATACTTGCTCGATCGATCCCTCTCGTATATCGATCTGATCTAGCTATAGAAGAAACGATCCCCGCGAAAAGATCAGCTTAATCTCAATTGGTTTTCATCTCCTATCTGCACTCATTCGAAGACGTACGTAGAAGAAAAGCCCACATGTGGCTCGTCTGGTATCGATCTGCCTTCTTTGTACACCAATATATATATTCAGATAATCTATTTAGATAGATACGTGTGGGATGTTGCTTGATCTTGATCTGAAGTAGGGTTTGATCGACGACACTCATACATACACACACACACCTCTCGATAGCTAGAATATCTCCGACACATCTCAGAGCATGGCGCCGACGACGTTGCACCGACACCGCTCCCCTCGAGGATCCTCGCGCGCCGACGTACGTCCGCCGCAAGGTGCCGCTTTTACTTCTCCTCCGGCGCCGGGGGGACTGTCGCCGCGGCAGAGGGAGCGACGACGACGAACCTTGAGGAGAAGCCACGGTAAGAGTTGTCGTCGTCACCCCTGTCCCAAGCGTTCTCCTCGAAGTTCTGGGCGTAGCTGAAGGGGTCGTACCGACAGCTGCCGGGCTTCGCCCGCCGGGAGGTCCTCGGCCGGCCGGGCCAGCTGGTCACCAGCAAGCGCCACCGCTCGCTCCCCCGCCGCCGCAGCCGCCGCCAGGGGAACGCCCGCCTGAGGCAGGCCCAGCACGTGACGAGGCCGCGGGAGGGCTGCGGCTCCCCGTCGTCCTCCTGTAGGGTGGGGAATCTCTCCATGGCGCGGCTCCAGCTCCCCCCGGCGGTCGGCCGACCAGCTGGGGAAGAAAGGGGGGGGGGGGGGGGGGAGAGCGAGCACTCGGCTCCGCCGGTTGGGATCGATTCCGGCGAGAGGGAACGGTCGGCTATAATAAATGATCGGGATGCGTTACAGTGAGCTGTTCAGATGCTTCTGTTTATGTGGAGCCGGGTCTCGCATTCACGAGCTCCACCGGATGACGATGGCGGCGAATCGGTGGTCTCTTCATGGCGTTCTTTTCTTATTATTTTTATTTTTTTATTTGTATCTTCTTCAGAAAAAAAAAGTTTGAGAGAAAAATCATGGTCTCTGCAAACTTGGGTGTTTACCGATGCAGGCACGCGCGGAATATTCGGCGGAAAAATTAGATTTTTTAAGGTGTATATATATATATATGTTTTTATATGGGTACACAAAGATGCCTCTTTTGAAACGTAGAGATGTGGTGTTGAGTAGAGTGTTGAATCAGACGACCATCGCTTGCGTTCGCACACACGACGTTGTTGTAATGGAGGACGACATTCGGGTGGGTATTTTAATTATCGTAAAATTATATATTGTAATTATAGCAAGATAAGGCATTGATTTTGTTAATTTCACTTGCATTTTGTGATTTTCTGTTGAAATTTGGAAAATCTGTCTATACGATGGTGTATGGTTCTAAGATGAATCTTCAATTTATATATTCTCGATTAATCTGTGACAACGGTCATTTAGATTGAACTCTCCGTAGGCAAGAAAATATATATATATATATATATATTCAAGCACGAAATATATATCCTCAGATGGACATCGAAAAGATTACACACACACACATTTTTATGGAAGGCATGAAGGTCTTAGGACCATACATTTTCAAAATTTTCAAGGGATAAAGATTTTGATATATTTATATCTCATGAAATTAGGTACATATGTGTTCTGCAGATATCTCGTTAATGATAACATTTTCTGATTACGATAACCTATGTAAAAGCAAAAAAAATTCATATTTTTATGGTGTTTTGTTGCAAGATAATTTGTATACACTTTTGTGATACATTTACGTATTAAATAAACTTTAGGATGGCTGAAAATATAAAAGTACTATATATATTATGTTCGGTGAGAGATGAAGATAAGGCGCGTAGGACGAACCATATATCACAAAAAATGGTGGAGATCACAAGAAAGAAGCAAAAAAAGTATCATCTCTTTTTTTTGTGAACAAAAAAAATCTCTTAAATAAGAATTATCGCCCGGGTATATTTTCATAGTAAAAACTCGATTTATCTTTCAACCAGACCCCTGATAAGTACTTGTATTTTTTTTTGTCTTGCAGCATGTAAAAATGATACATCTGCAGTCCCCACAAAAGACAGTTCTTTCTGCGTTTAGAAAAAAGAAATAATTCTCGCTCGATAATTATATCTAATCTAATTTTCGAGAGAGTACTGATTACAGGGGCAAAACATAAAAACTGCTCCTAATTTTACACATTTCTTGGGAGGACAGAAAAAATATAGAGAGAGAGAGAGCCTAAAAATAATAATTAATGGGCATATGTACTACAGTTGTACCCATGTATTTACTAGCATCACCCAAAGTGGTCGAGCAGGATCAGTACACGTACGTCGCTAAATTCACCTTAAACTTAATATTTTACTGGAAAGAGAAGACTTTCTATCACTATTTATTTATTAACTATATGATTATAATAATACGTATATTTAAAATTAATATGATGTAGAATTAAGTTTGATCGACCGGTTCACCTATTTGGTCATTTGGATCAGACAGGAGTTAGAGGGCATGTATCAAATTGTTGATTATATATATATATAAATAGTAATTCCGTTAGATTCAAGAGATCAAATCTCCGACCTTCTTAATTAACCAGAACATTGGGTACAATTTGTAATTAATCCTAATTTATTCTCAGTGTGGTATATTCTATGGAAGGTGACCCGACCCGAGGACGTCACGTCAGCCGCCGGCCTACGGCTCTCGGGGACCCCCACCCGTGGACCCGGGTCCGAAGACAGCTCACCGGATGGTGACGCGAGCCTCGTGGGGGTTCGACCCATTTTTCCACGGGATGGGCCAGCGAGAAGACAACCCAAGAAGCCCATGCTCGAACAGCTGGGCTCACAGGATCGCTTTGACTGCTCTGCCCACCTCCTCCGTCTTATTAGAAAGACCATGGATTCGACCCGGCTCTGTCGGACCCCACTCAATTTGGTCCGTAAAAAAATTATTAATTTGACTCGACTTGACGTTGACGTGACTATTAAATATGTTATTATCAAATTTAATAAATTGTATAATAATTTAAATTAAAGATATATTTTTAACGAGTAAAAGTGATATTTACAATAAGTTTTATTAAAAAAAAAGTTTAGACCCTTCGGACGCAGTTTAACCCGCTCCGACCGGTTAGTCGACCCGTTTATGGCCCGTGGATCGAAACTTCGAGTCCATATAATGGCTCATGAGCAGCCCAACTTGCAAACCTCCCCAGCCGACCTGGCCCATTGCGGCCCTAGACAAAGGGGCGTTCATGATTTGATTTGGTTTAATTTTTTAGTATTTTTTCTCAAATTCAAACTATCTTCCGAATCAAATCAAACTGAATCAAATTAATTCGATTCGATTTGATTTGGCTCGATTCAAACCATATTTTATTGAAGTATAGTAGATATATCAAATATATTTTTATCGGTCTGCTCTAAATCATGTTCTATTAAAATCCTGTGTATATGTCATACATTACATTAATTTTGTTTTAAAAACTCTTAAACCAAATTTATTTTTATAAAAAAAGATATATAAACATTATCTTATACATAACTTAAATTAAAGTATTTAATTTGATTCATATTATTCTGTTTATCGATTTAGTTTGACTTGAAGGGTCCTAGAAATTAAACTAAATCGATCGTAATCCAAACAAAATCGAACCGAATCAAATTATTGGTTTGATCTGATTTAATTTAATTTTTCGAGTTGAACCGAGTAGTGAACAACCCTACCACCTAGACCTTCCTTGGCGACGATAATTGATACACGTATGATCATCGTACATCGCATCTCCCTCCTATCACTACGTACGTCGTCCGAATTAATTTCCGATGTGTGGTAAGATGCTCTCCCAACGATCTTGCTCATGTTGGGTTATATAAGTCAACGGATCTTGATAAAGAATATGCGTTCAGGATCCGTATCAGGTTAATTTGTAGGGAATTATCATATCCCTGTATTATTTATATATTTGGGGAGATCGACATTTTGGCTGAACGGAGAAGATGTCGAAATCCTGTGTTTAAGAGGTATATATGTACTTTTTCTGTTGACTATTTGTTTTCTGTGCAACTAATTAAATGGGAGGTCGAAAAAAATTAGAAAAAAACTTATTACATGGGGCTTACATATATATATATATATTACACGTAATGGAGCAGACTCTAATTAATTAAGTTCACTTGGTTTGAACTAAGGGTCCATTTGGATGCTTGTAAAATGTGCTGTATGGGCTAGTTTTCGGGAAATGCCCATCATTTTATCTATTTGGTTACGAGTAAAATAACAGTCAAAGGAAAATGTGTTACGTTGACTTGTTCAACACCTGGATTTTGGCATCCGGGAAACTTCTCCTGACGCCATTTTCGGTGAAGACTCCATTTTCGGTGAACACCGCATATGTAAATCTATATGATTATTTTTTATTAAAATTAAATCCTCTAAAAACTACTTTCATTGTTTCTTATTTTTATCACAACCAAATACATCATTGTCTTAATGGTATAATATATCTTACTTTATATTTTCATGTCTAAATAATTTTGTCAAATTTAATTAAAAATTAAATTAAATTAAGATTTTGTATTTTAAATAATAATCTTAAAAGTAAATCTCTTTCTAAAAATGTGACTCAAATATATTGTTTTATCACATAATAAATTTTGAATAATAATTACCATTAAAATTCAAGAGAATAAAAAATATGTCAACAATTTTCGTAGAGGGGCAAGTGTTGGATGAGATTGTTTTACAGGTTATCAAATAAGGTATCATGTATTCAGTTTTCGTGGAAAAGTGATTACATGTAAATTATATCATAAAAATTTACATTTACATGAAACCAAACGGACGATTATTTATTTTGACCTATTCGCATTTACATGTACATGTAAGCAACCACACGATTTACATGTAAGCAACCACACGATTTTGTCTCAGATGACGGATAAATATTTATTTTGACCTATTCGCATTAACAATTTTTATCTATTTTTTATTGTAAAAATAAATACTTGTAAAGTTACATAGAAAAAACTGATCGTATATATGAATATATATTGTATTTTTACAAAACATGATTCAGAAGAAAATAATTATATATGGGCATATGCATTATACTATGATAAAACGTGGTTTGAACGACACCAAACCGTTGCCTTGGTTCGAGAGCTATATATATATACACTTGATTTTGTTCGATTTGAAAAGAGAAGATCCTCAAAAATCAAAACAAAAATAGACCAAGAACACTCCTACTTGCTCGTTAAAAACAGATACAGGGAAAGCACAAAACATCAACATCAACTCCTCTCTTCGATCGTTCACAAAATCAGCTTCAGCAGGACGAGCAGGATCAATACTGAGGTGGAGACAGTACAAATGTTTTTATAATTTTATTATCTGTAAAAGGAAAAAGTATTCTATCTTTTATCTCCTCACGTCCAACTAGGTTTTTTTTTTTTCAACCAAAGTTTGTCGTGTGAACGTCAAATACAGAAATTGTTTAAATTTATCGTAAGGTTTGATACTACTATGTTGATTAAATTTATCGAGTCATCCAATCCAACAACTTGAAAACATATATAAAACACTCTTATGCCCTGTTTGGTAACAGTATTAGGTACATCTATCACTATCAATTTTAAAATTGATATTGATAGGAACTATTAAGAGATGTTTGGTTAATTGTATCAATTTTAAAATTTGTAATGCAAACAAAATATATTACATAATACAAGTGTCAACTTGTATTACTTTTGATATTGATACTCTAACATTTAAAAATATTAATATCAATATTAATATAGTATCAAAAATGAAACTCTAACCAAACAAGGCCTTAAGTAGAATAGATATATGCCATGTTTATGTTTAGGTGCTCTCATTTCTCTTGACAACACTAACCAGCTCAAGTGATTTACCGGTTCAGTCCGGGTTGCCGGTCCGTCACCGTCCGTTATCGGTGCCGGCCCGGCTCAACACGTTAATGGGCCCGGTCCAACGTTTTCGGAGCGGAATCTCGTCGGTGCTTGCCTTGGGTTCTTGCTTGGCGCGCCGATCAAGCAATATCTGAGGCGTTATTAAATACGGAAGCCCCCGAGCCATCCCACTCTCCTTGGCTCCTCGTCTTCCTTCCCCCGTTTTCTGCGTTCGAATCCCGGCCTTTGCGCGGGGACGCGGGGAAGACGGGAACCATACGGCGGCTCTCTCGCATCTCTTCTGTTTGCCGCTGCTGTTCCTCGACCCTCGCCTTCGCTGCCGCCGGCCGATCGATTTCTTTCTTCCTTCGTCCCATGGCGGCGATCCCTTCGGAGTCGGCCACGGCCTCCTGCGCGCACTGGTACGAACGTCTACTCCTCGCGTAGCTCGGATCCCAGTTACCCGATGTGCCACGGCAGCGCTGTTGTGCAATCAATATCTCTATCAGGAAGTTGCCGTGAAATTCTGACTGCGGGTGGGGAGATGCGGGGTGGCGTCCGGGTAGGCGATGCCCGATCGAGGGGAGGTAGCGCATGTCCTGTGTTGTAGTTGGGTTTCTTTGATCGACCCTCTGAGATCTTGATTTTGACGGCGGGGGCAGATAAATTTGACAGAGAAGCAAGCTCTAGGGTGTTAAACTGTCGCTGGAGAATCGGAGATAATGGAAGGGGAGGCGTCTGACTCTGAGTTTAGGAACCGTATTTCGGAATATTATTGAGGATAGAAACGTAGTATACGGAAATCTTGAAGGATCGCTGTCACTTATCCACGCGTGACATACGGTTAACTCTGTCTCCGACTTTCAAAAGAAAAAAAGAGGAGTTAAATTTCTAATAAAGAGACTAGTTGCAAGCGAAGTTCTTCATTCCGAAGGGCTGACATGAGAGAAGAGAACGAAATAAAATATGGCAATTCTCAAAGGGCAAAAACCTGTGGAGTGTTTCATAATTTCTTTCTCTTCGATGACCAAATGACTCATGATCCAGGTACAACACTTTTAAATATGTCATGCTTTATTTTAA
This sequence comes from Cryptocoryne crispatula var. balansae, assembly GCA_036172225.1. Taxonomy (NCBI): domain Eukaryota; kingdom Viridiplantae; phylum Streptophyta; class Magnoliopsida; order Alismatales; family Araceae; genus Cryptocoryne; species Cryptocoryne crispatula. The sequence continues at coordinate 4,545,764 of CM069925.1, read as the reverse complement.
ACAGTTCAAATGTGGTTGTCCCATGATCTCGGTCACCTCGTTCAATGGAAGAAAACTGGGAAAAAAGTTATAGAAAACCTCAGATGGGCAATTAATCGTCAATGGAAAAGTATTTTATCATTAGTCTTCATGTAACAGCTAAATAAACTATGTTAAGCATTTTATGATTCTGGTCATTTGTTTTCTATTTTTCTTATTTATTTTCAGTGGGAAAGACATCTCGGCATCTAATATCCAGCTCCATCAAGCACATTGTGCTCGGAACCTTGAGAGATGTAAAATTTGTGGAGATATGATACCGAAGAAACATACAGATGATCACTACTTCGACCATCATGCTCCTGTATGCCTCTTTTCTTCGTTATCTTCACTAAGTTGTTGCACACTCTAGTATAGTTGTTATACTGACTAATGGTCACTTTCAAGATTCATATCTTCATTTCCTGAAGCATATTAAAATCCTTCGGTTTTCATGGCATAATTTTGGCAAGCATTAACTTTTTTCCATGGAAGACATCTTTTACTGTGTTTTATGTTCAGGTTTAGATTGAAATTTGTGATTACTGCATTCATAGCTCTTTCAGTCATCTTGGGGCAGCTTGTGAATGTCTATTGTATCATTGAAATTATATTTGTTGGATAACAATCATTCTTAACATGTATTCGTGTGAGTGTGTGGATTTTGTTCTTTCCATTGAACTATATACTTGTGTGAGTGAGTTTATAGCTTTCTCCAGGATCTTTTTTCATTTCTCTATTTCAGAATGAGCTGATATAGATCGGCATCATCACCTCCCTATCCTGGATGATCCAGCCATTTCCAGTCTGAAAAGCTGATTCTGGTCCATTCCACACTGATCTGGGCATGAATCAGTACCAGCTGATAAAGGAAGCTGATTAGTTACTACAATCCTTGATTCTTTACATGCCATGCTCAGATTGGGAAGCAAGTGCTGAAGGTGGATTGGTGTGATAGAAATTTATTAATTTCTCATCAAATCTTCTTTCTTCTCTTCTTCCATCTGTATTATCAAGTCCTCATTTGTTGCACTGATTTTATGCTTGAAATCTAAAAGAGTCCTTGCACATGCGCAAAGCAAAAGTATAGTACTTTTTTAGTAAAAACAAACTTTCTCCAGCTGTCCAAAAGTGGAAGAGACATTTGTCATGCTGTAACTTTCATTCTGTTGGTGCTGGCTTTCAGTTATATCACAACATTGTTGAAAGATGAGAAAGGTCATGCTTTCAGATTCGCTGATCCTCGATACTCTTGTATATTTCTATATGTGGTCTGATCTGGAGGTGTAGAACTATGAGTATCTGCTGATCAAGGTTCCTAACATGTAAGTTGTGAGATGGCATTTAAGTGCATTTTCTGGAACCTTTATGATTTTATTAGAGTCTAATGGCACATGCAATTGATGTTGCAGCCAAATGGTTGAAGAATAATGCTTTTTGATATTATTCAACAGATGACATGGATAACTGGTAAAATTTTGTTCAAACACTGTTGGGCTTATGTCATTGTTTCCGTAGTTACACCTACCTTAGGTGATAGAGGTATCCAGTGATGGTTCATGACAAATTCTTGATGGGGTAGCAGAGTTCATTTTTCCCATGATCTTCAGGCCACGCTTCACTCTAAGAGTGACATGGTCTGGCATGCTTCCTCACCCTCACTGGATGAATATGCCATTCTTTTACTAGTGGATGGTACTACCTCATGCTCCCTATCAACGTGGCAATACAACTATACAAGTCTCACCCACTTGACATATGTAATGGCTTGTGGATCCTTGTGGGAAGGGGGGCAGAAGAGTTGCAACTGACCCATCTTGCCTTTTTTTTGGACTTGTTTCTTTTGTTATCTACTTATCCTTTAATCTTTTTCTTCTTTATGTAATTGTTTCCGTTTCCAAAACTTAAAATGCCAGCTGATGATCATCCGGCAGATTCTAGAGGATTCTTTCATAAGGTGTGTTTGTCAATCATGTGAACCCCATCTTCCACCAGGTGGCTTCTTGCCTGATTCAGAATTAAGAGACCTTTTATCTGTTTGTTCCTCACACTCTTTTTTTTATTATGTCCTGTATTGTCTGAGGGGTGAGATGCAGAGATAGATAGATGTACATGTACACACACACACACACACACACACACACACACATATATATAGAGAGAGAGAGAGTTAGAGGGGACTGAGAGGTTGGGACTTCCAATGGAGGAAGAAGCTATCAGCAGCATAGAGGTTTGGGCAAGACTTTGGTGGAGTTCTTAACTTGGGTTTCTTACCCAATTCAATTCTGGTTGGTTTTTTTACTAGGTTTGGGTCAACTTTGAAGCGAGTAAGGCGGGTGAGATGGACTAGGTGATCACCTAGGCATGAGGTGCCTAGGTGATCACAGCCAAGGCGCACCCAGCCATTTTCTTTGTGTTGCCTCATCGCCTAGGTGATTGAGGTGGTTGTCTTTGATAGCATAGATCCTGCCAAGTAGGTAGGCTACAATCTACTCTTTTTATTTTGCTTTTGGATGTTAAGCTTTTATTTTTTTTTACGGTTCAAGTGCATAATGGAAAAAAAATGTTTGAAAATGAAATTTGAACACTGGGAGTGGATGTTGCAGTACCTGTACATGGAACTTGTTATCAAGTTTGAACGTGCTTCAGTTTTGTGTGACAGGTTGATTGCTCATCATGTAGTGAGAAAGTAGACCGAGAAGCTATAGCAATCCACAAGGCTGAACATTGCCCTAGGAGGTTCATTACATGTCAATACTGTGACTTCCCTTTGCCTGCGGTAGATCTCTTGAAGCACCAGGTATTGACTATTGATTCTTGATTATAAACTCTTCATAGAACAGGCAAAATTCATTTTAGTTGTTACCATTTCTTGTTTTCATTAGCTTTTTAATTTCAGGAGACATGTGGCAACCGAACAAATTACTGTCATATTTGTGAACGATATGTAAGATTATGTGAACAAGATGATCATGAAATCCATTTTCACCGTACTTCCAATGGTGTTCCTGAATCCTCAAGGTGATTTTTTTTCACGAAGTATTTATGGAAATGGAAATGAATATGCAATTACTTATGTTTACATGAACTTATATAGCTTTGCTACTTCTGTCCATCGTCCTATATGTGATACCAATAAAATAATACAATACAAAGTAGTATATCAATATTAAAGATCAATCATTTTATATATGCAAGCGTATCCCTTTCTATGTTATTCGAGACACGAGGCATCCTAGACGAGGGCAGGGTCGCCTCACCTCAAGTGCTTGCGGTGAGGTATATTTTTTATGTGTTAATAATATATCTAATTATATAGAACATTAAATTTTTTGAAGAAGAACATTAATAAAGAAAAAACTCACTTCTAGGCATAGATTACGGAATCGGTGGAATCGGACCGATTCCGACCGATTCCGGAATCGGATCGGTGGATTCCGATCCGATTCCTGGCGGAAGGACCGATTCCGGGAATAATTCCGCGGAATCGGTATGAATCGACTGGAATCGGTCGGAATCGATCCGATTCCGACCGAGCTGCTGTGGAATCGGTCGAGCCGACCGATTCCGATGGAAGTCCGGTTGAACCGGCCCATGGTCGATTCCCGGGTCGATACTGGACCGGGAGTCGAACCGATTCATGCCCTAAAAGGGCCGGAAGCGACCGCCGCGGCCGATTCCTTCGATCCCGCGGCGGCAGGGCTCGTCTCCGGCGATTCCGCGGCGATTCTCGCCGATTCCGCATCGATCCGGCGATCCAGGCGTCGATCCGAGCGATTCAGCAGCGATCCGTCGATCCGGGAGCGATTCAAAGACCGATTCAGCGATTTCGGCCGATTCCCCTGGCGATTCCGGCGATTCCAAACGATCTCCAAGCGATTCCTTCAACCGATTCCGCCGATCCAAGCTCCGATCCGCCGAATCAACGTCTTCTTCGATCTTTGACCGAGTTTTTGGTAAGATTTCTTCGTAGAAAACTTCGTACGTCCATTCTTACGCGTTTCCGACGAGTCCGAGCGTCGTTAAACGTTGTGATTTCCGACCGAATAAGTCCGTCCAAGTTTTAAACTATCCGTTTAAGTTCATTTTGCACGGAAAAATTCCGGATATCCCGTACGTTAATTTGCGACGATTTCCTATGCAACTACGTAACCCTTTAAACATACCGAATGGTGTGTTACTTGGAGCATACACTTCCCGAACAACGTCTAATTCATTTTTTATGTTATCTTAATCATTTTTAGTGCATTGTTTACAATTTTGCGGCAGACACAAGCAATGGCCGATCAAGGTGGGCGAAGACCGGCACGTGCTTCGCGTGGGTTGGGAACGGGCAAATTGGTGCACCTAGTGGTGAAGAAGGTGCGGTCTGCAAGTGGTGAGGGAAGGAGATGAACTGGGGGGTGTTCCGGCTGAAACAACATATCGTCGGAACGAGTGGGAATGTAAAGAAATGTGACAAGGTGCCCAGGAGAAGAGTGAGGAGATGAGAGGATACACGGTAGAGCCTCTCGGCCGAACATTCGGATCGAGCGAGAGGGAGGAGTTGCGGGGACGAGCTGCTCGAGAGGAGGAGGGACCGCGATTTGCCTACCTCCGGGGAAAGGCAAGGGGAAGGCGGCGGCTCGGCGGGCCGAGCCGAGAGCGAGGGCGAGTCCGCGGACTCCGAGCTTGGACGTGCTAGGCACGCTAGCGAGCGTGCATTGGGCCGAGGAGGAGGACGAGGAGGGAGCGGAGGAGGGTCTCGGGTCCGAGTTGACCCGACTTTGGAGCCGATCGAAGCATCGGCTCGCTCTCTACTCGGGGACCGAGAGCTCGACCCCGAGAGGCAGGAGCCGTACCGCCGTTCGCTTCTACCGGCACTCGATTTACACCGAGTGACGAGTTTTTATTTAGGAAACAAAGTCTTGGGCGGATGGGGATAAAGCGAACGATGAAAGGGGTGAAAGGCTACGGGAACGGGCGCAAAGAGAGCCGTTCGCCGCATTGTCAAATGGTTTTTACACGCAGTATCACTTTTTAAATTAAATTTGACATTATGCACATTTTATTTACTAACACTTAATTTTACCCTCGATCCCGTTTTTAACTTCGATGTAGGCATCCCGTCACGTGCACCACCAGCCCCTACTTCCAGACGATGGTGGATGCTGTGGGTGAGGCTGGACCGGGTTTGCAAGCCCCGGGCAGCAAACATATATACGGCGCGCGATGAGGAGGTCCGGGGAGTTGAGGGAGTGGATGGACGGGTTCAAGTTGGTGTGGAAGGAGAGGGGTTGCACAATCACGTGCGATGGGTGGACGGTATCACCCGAGAGGGTATGATAAACTTCGGTGTACCGTTCGGGGAACTACATTTCTTGAAGTCGGTAGATGCTTGGGAAGATTAAAAATGCCGACTTCATTTTTCTCCGATGGATGGAGTGGTGGAGGAGATGGGGAGGAGAATGTGGTTCGGAGTTGTCACCGACAACGAACCATCATATAAGGCGGCCGGAGGAAGTTGATGGAGAAGAGGAGCACATCTTCGGGTGCCCGTGCGCGCATTCCATAGATCTCATTTTAGAGGATATAGGCAAGGAGGAGGGTGTATACACTCGTCAGAGGTGCGCGGACCATCGGTTCCTTTATTTATTCGCATCCCCGCCTTCTACATATCAGATCTCACGGGAGGGCGCGATCTTGTCGGGCCCGGTCCGACACGATTTGCCACGAACTTCATTGCGCCGGAGAGTTTACACCGGCACGTACATGCATTGGTTAGGTTCACAAATGCGAGGAGTATTACAACTATATGGTGGACAACTCGCATGTGACAAAAGAGGCTGGAGATTCTGTCGGGTCCGAGAAGCAGGCATCACCGACAAGAGGTTTTGGGAGATGATTGCCTACTATTCGCAATCATCGAGCCACCGGTATGCCTTGAGGTTGGTAGACTCGGATGACAAGGACCACTGGGCACACCGTATGATGCTATGGGCAAAGCCGAAAATTAAAGAAAAAAAAATCCCGAAGGTTACAAATGTGGTGGAAAATCATTGATGACCGATGGGACAGACCTTGCACCACGATGTCCACATCTTTGCGAGGTTCTAAAACTAAAATTATTTTCGATGTATAATTATCTTATATGCAGTGTTAACTAATAAAATCTTACAGGATGCTTTAAACCCCGCATCCAATATGGAGGACAATGGTGAACGACAACGAGGTGATGCGGGGTACACTTCGTTAGCGTTATCCGTCGTAATTTGTGCGATCTCGACAGACAGATAGAGGCCGAGATAAGTAAGTTGTAGTTCATTAAATACCTTGGACTAGCATTGCCGGCAACTAATTTTTATTTAAATGTTTCGATACGTGTAATGCAAGATGAGGGTCGGTGTACTGCCACGTCGACTCGAATATTCGATTGACAAAGTGTCACCTGGTATAGTAATAGTTTGATGAAGCGATTTCTTTTCTTTTCGTACAAGTTATTCTTGATGATGGGCTAATTGTTTTCCTTTCTCTTCTTGTGTTTTTCTTGTAGTGAGTGGTGGGTTCGGGTGAACACCGAGTGGATGGAATCACTTTGCGGCCATTGGTATCGAGTTCGAGCGAGCCCAGCACCGGTTCCCCACCGAGAGGAACCTGAGCACATTCAACTCGATACATACCAAAAGGAGGAACAGGTTGACCTCGGACGTGAGAAGCCGGTCTTCTCTCGTCATTATAACGTGAGGTCGCGTAAAGAACATCAAGGATCGGCGAGAAGATCGGCGAGGAGCGATTTGCACGGTTCGCGGTGGCCCGTACGAGCGAGAGGCATTCCTCGCCACACCACCACCCGAGGAGGTGGACATGGACCGAATTTTCCGGGAGGAGCATGCACTTCTTGCCTCTGGATAGAGGAGAGGAAGCTAGGGATCACGCACCGAGTTTGATCCCGATGACCGTGCGTAGGCGGAAGGAGAGTTGACGGATGGTGTTGAGCGAGGAGGATGCTCCGGCTCCACCTCCATCTACTACCACGACTCGAAGCGGGGCCTTCTTCACGCCCCAGCCGGTATGCGACCACCTGCCCGGCTTCCAGCTCGCTCCGGCTCCCGTCCCGGCGAAATCGCTACCGGCCCATTCGCGGTCCGGGAGAACGAAAACAAAGGTGACTACACGGAGAATGGGAGGATTTGCAAAGTTGAAAAAAACTTTGGGTTCGGACTTTCCGGTAGTTCGAGAGATGGCGAAGAGGTAAAGAGAAGGAAGTTAGAGGTCGGGCGTCTGTCGGCCCCGGATGACGATACGCACTACGCGAGCTCCTTCTCTCCTCGGGTGATGATGACGAGGAGTGTATACCGAGCCGACGCGGCCATCGGCGGCAAGCGGGTCACGGATTCGCGGTTTCCAAGCCGTGTTACACGGCGGATGACGGAACACGCGGTCTTGCTATATTACGGAGCCACGGTATCCGGCATTTCGCCGAGTTGACCGGCGGTGGATTACACCACCGCCCACCATCCTCTCGCTTACGTCCCGGTCGTCCCGCGATCCGATCCATACGACCTTGATGGCATGGCATCGGCATTATTTTCATATGGATATGGTCCCGGACGGTATTCAAGGCACGAGGAGGAGCGTCCACGGCAGGGAGAGGAGGACGACCCACATCTTTATCCTAGATATATTGGTAGTAGATTGATATGATGTAATTTTTTGATGATGTATCAACTCTTTGATATTTGAATAAATGGAATTGGAACATGTACTTAACTTTCAAGTCTTCAAGTCTTCAATTGGTGTTCATTAGTATTTGTATGATGTGGTTTTGTGGATATCATGCATTGGTGATTTTTTAAAATTTTTCTAAGTCATTTCCTATTTTTTTAGAATTTTTTCTGAATTTTTTTGACGAAAAAAAAAAATTCAAAAAAAAAAACCGATTCCGACCGATTCCGGAATCGATTCCCTTCCCAGGAATCGGCCGATTCCGGCCGATTCTGGGAATCGGAATCGGAATCGGTCCCAACCGATTCCGATTCCGATTCCGATTCCGGAATCCTTGCTTCTAGGGCATGCGCCGGAAGGATGGCAGGTTGAGGATTTCAAGTTTCCGGATCCGGCCCTTACTGGGTCCGGATCCAGGTGAGGCGGATGAGACAGAGAGCTGCCAAAGCAATTGCCTCACTTCGGCACATCTAATAACATATATCCCTTTGTCCTCATGTCAAAGGATACAAGGATATGGATGGGGTCAGCCTTGACTGAATTTATGACTGGCTATGCTGACTGGTAATCTATTGATACTCCCAAGTTTTTGCAGATTCTCATTGGCCAGTCTTTGTGTGCAACCGAGGATCGCGGGATCGGAATCGGAATCGGGATCGGTGGGTACCGATCCGATCCGGATCGGATCGGATCGGATCGGACCGATTCCGACCAATCCAATGGAAGAAAATCAATCCAGAATCGGTAAGAAAAAAAAAGCAAAAAAAAAAACGATCCGATTCCGATTCCGGACCGATTCCGGCCGATTCGGACCGATTCCGGCCGATTCGGACCGATCCTGGTCGATTCGACTGGAATAGCAAAAAAAGAAAAAGACGATCAGATTCCGATTCCGATCCCGACCGATTCCGATCTGATTCCGACCGATTCCGCGGAATTCATGCCGGAATCGGTCCTTCCGCATGGAATCGGATCGGAATCCGATTCCGGAATCGGTCGGAATCGGTCCGATTCCACCGATTCTGTAAACAATGTGTGCAACTGTGCATTGTAATCCAGCATCACATAATAAGACAATACTTGGGGAAGAGTGGAGGAGAATGGGAAGAGGAACAAGAAAACCAGCTGCAATACTAACTCCACATCATCCAATTTGAACTGGAATAAGGGCTGTTGTTTATGGAGTATACATGAGTTGAGAGGGCCTTAGTTGCAGTCTGTCGTTTGTCGTCCTTCACAACCTTCTAGAAAGTTGTGGATTGTTGACTTCTTTGGTCATGTCTTTGTCTTCGTCTTTCTTCTCCTTCTCCTGTCTTTTCTAGTTATTTATGTCGCTTCTTTTGCTCGAAGTTGGTTTCTTTACACAGGCAAGCTTTCTTCAAGTGGGTTTCTGGGGTTAGATGCCAAAAAACGATCACTTTCTTCGGTGCATGCTTTTTTAGATGTAGGAAATCATAAAAAAAATCAACAAGAGTAAGAGTACAATGACCCGGATATGATGTCGGGAGGCCACATTCTTGGCCCAGACCTCTTATGGTCAATGTTACCGCTCAGTAAGATCTCAACATGAAGGGAATGGTGTTAATACCCCACGGCCAATGGCCTATCCTCCTAGATCATGCCAATGCTGTAATATACAGCGTAGGAAGAGGGCCTATTCCAACCATCCTTAGCTATTCGGTAAGATCTTTCTCAACATGAAGAAAACTAGATATTATTATTGCCCTCCCCAGTTTGGTCCCTAAACCTTTTTAACTTTTTTTTCTTGGTATCAATTTCATGTAATCCATGTCTAGATGTTTTTAGTATCTATATTTGTAAAGCGAGAAATTTTATTTGTGTGTCGATCGGAAAATAGTATAGATTTCTCGGTAACTATTACTAACTACAGCACACTCGTTCTTTTTCCTGCCGCGACATGGAAAGAGGTAGGAACACACCACGAGGGGAATCCGACAACCGGAAGAACCAGGCGACGCACGGTGCAGCGACAAGGAGACGGATCATGCTATCTATCGCGGTGACGGGAATCGCTATGGTCGTGGGGTCGGTGTTTCTTCGGAAGAAAATGGAAAAACGCGAGACTCGACAATGATAGGAGGAAAATTCCACGTCTACCGTTTTATTGTAAATCTCACCTCTCGTCTCTTGTCTCATCAACCGGAAGCCAGCCATTTCGTTCTCGTAGTCGATCTGGAATTCATACATGACACCGGATCTGGCTTTTCATTTATCTTACGGAAACTAAAGTATGCGGACTCCCCCGGTGGTGGAGCCACGAGGGACCCTTCCAAGGGGTGGTATGCCCTGGGGCCCCTCCGGGTGTACCAACTACGTACCCTGACCGGTCTATGCCCTGGGGCCGCGCTGTCCTGTCTTGTGTCTTCTACGTAACATGGCTCCGGTAGTCGTCGCATCGCATGGGTGCTGTCTCCCGCATGCCCATTAAAATTTGCGCGGACGTCGGGGTGCAAACGAGGAAGTCCAGCAACGTGGTGTGCAACCTTTGCGCCTATTTATTTTATACCAGTTGAAGTCGCTCCATGTTCTAGGAAGATGCCGAGCTCCGGTGCTCCTAAACTAAACTTAAGATTTGAGTACAAACTCGAGCTCTAACTCAACTCGGTTAAATAACGAACAAGATTTGAACAAAAGTTTGGCAAACCCATAAAAACTCTAGTTTGAAATAAACTCGTGCAAAATAAATAAATGTAATGGTAATCAATTTTACTTGGATTATCTGCACCGGTGAGCACAAGGGAGAGGTCAACTCTTTTCTCTTCTCAGGATCCGCTGTGACAGTCATCGGTGTTGTTCTGTTCTAGGAGGGTAAAATAGGAACACATGATGAGTTAGTGATTAGGGTCAGAAGAAACGATTATTTTGGAGTTTGGATTGATTGAGACACCAAAATTAGGGAACAATCCCATTCTTTAATTAAAAATTGTCACAATCTCAATCACTTAAGTGACGATTCAAGATAAATGGGCATGAGTTGACATGAGTCGTTCCAAAATCAGATTTCGTAACAGACTATCTTGTTGTTTGTAATGAGTTACATATTACGAATTGAATTGAATCGTTACGAACGACGGTGTAATTCATTACGAAATTCGATTTAATAATGATTCACGTTGATTCATCTTAAAACATCTCTTAAATGATTAGAGGTTGTGGTGGTTTCTTATTAAAAACTAAGATTGTTCCTTTCTGTGGACGTATGAGACTATTCGAACTCGTCATTGTGTGATCGAGTGCTAAGTTTGAGAGATGTCTGGGACATAAAAATAAGTTGTATAAGGTCAAAACTGAACATCTTGTTTAATATTTTAAATATAAATGAACATCTAAACGAGTTATTCCCCAATTTATCCAGTCGAACAACAGTTTGCTCAAACTCGGATTTTTAATATATTAAGTTTTTTGTTCAAATTTTTTATTCAACTCAATGAAGTAACCGAATCTAATTTTTATAGTGCTGATTATATTAGTTGGTTTGCACCCAACCAAAGGTCGCAAGCGCTTCCGTTGAGCACTTGCTCTTCTTTCAGAAGCAATAATCATTATTTTGTTCCGAAAAAGATAAATATTTACGGATTAATGATGATTGAAGTGATATTTATTTGATAAAAATGGAAGTTCAAATCATGCCTCTTTTTTGAGAGCGGATCACCTCAGTTCCGGGGTGGAGGGAGAAGCCTCAGTCCCCAATCAGAGGCGGTCACATACCCCCTTCACTTAAGTGAACCAGTTCGGTGAACCGGACCGAACCGGGGTCTGAAACTGAACCGGTTCGGTTCACTTAAGTGAAGGGGTATGTGGCCGCCTCTGATTGGGGACTGAGGCTTCTCCTCCACCCCGGAACTGAAGTGATCCGCTCTCCTCTTTTGGGGGGGGGGGGTCAATGTTACATAGTGCGCAACAGCGGGCTCGCGGCGGCGGCCGAGCTACGAGACTCGACCGACGCGGTGGTCGTGGCGGCGGAGTAACCTGTGCTGTCTCCGGCGGAGAAGGCACCCGTAGCCGACGAGGAGGACGACTGCCACGCTCCCGACATGTACACTCCCGCTCCCTCCGGCGCCCCGTAGGTCGGCACGGGCATCTCGGCCGGTAGGGCGGGCGGTGCCGTCTCGAAGCTGAGGGCGGCGACCACATGCCGCATCGTCGGCCTCCGCCGGAAGTCCGGGTGGGCGCACCAGAGTCCGACCAGCATGAGACGCTCCATCTGCGGCTCGTCGAACCCGGTGGAGCTCAGCCTGCCGTCGGCCGCCTCGAGCACGGCTTGCCTCCCGTAGAGACCCCAAACCCAGTCCACCAGCCCCACCCGCTCCTCTTCGGCTCCGGGCTCGATGGGTCTTCTCCCGCAGGCAATCTCCAACGCCAGCACCCCGAAGCTATAGACATCCGACTCCTTGCTGGCTTTCCCGGTGGTGGCGCACTCCGGCGCCAGGTAGCCCATGGTCCCGGCGAGCACCGTCGTCCGCAGCCCTTGGCCGTGGTCGACGAGCCTGGCCAGGCCGAAGTCGCCGAGCTTCGCGCCCAAGTGGGCGTCCAGCATCACGTTGCTGGACTTGACGTCCCTGTGCACCACGCACTGCTCCCACTCCTCGTGGAGGTAGAGCAGGGAGGCGGCCACCCCCCGGGCTATGCTGTACCTCGCCGGCCATGGCAGCGGCTCGGCGCCCCTCCCGCCGAAGAGGTGGGCGTCCAGGCTGCCGTTGGGCATGTACTCGTACACCAGCAGAAGCTCTCCGTTCTCGTGGCACCAGCCAACGAGCTGAACGAGGTTCCGATGGCGCAGGCGGCTGATTATCCTCACCTCCGAGATGTACTCCTTCGTCCCCTGCCTCGAGTCTTTGGCGACCCGCTTCACGGCCACCTCCGTCCTTGGGTTCGCCAAGACCCCTCTGTAAACATCCCCAAATCCCCCTCTCCCGAGCTTCTCCGCCGGGGAGAAGTGCTTCGTGGCGGCGGCGAGTTCCCGGTAAGAGAACCTCCTGGGTCCCCTTCCCTCCTCGAATTCGCCGTCGTCGATCCCGAGTCCTGGCCCCCCCTTTCCCGCCGCCCCCCTCCGCCACACGAGGAACCACGCAATCCCCGACGCCGCTACGAGGGCCCCTGCCCCGGCGAGCACGCCGACGACCAGACCTCTCTTTCTTGGCTTCGACGGCGGCGAGCGAGCAGGGGATGGAGCCGTAGCACCACCGGCCGTCGTGTTCACCGCGTTCTTGTCGCCGCCGGCCCCGGGATCGCCGGCCGTCAAGCTCGAGTGGAAGCTCCAGGAGAGGATTTTGTGGAGCTCAACGGAGAGGCCGGTGGACGCCGCGAAGCCGACGGACACCCACTCGGGGAGTACCTCTCTCAGGTCCACGGTCCGGTACAAGGCCCGTTCCGTGCGGTCGGTGCCGTTGGTGCCGGAGAAGAAGGCGCTGAGGTTTCCGGCGCCGGCGTCGTAGGCGATCGTCGCGTTGACCGAGGCATTGACCCACCGGTCGAAGGTCTCCCAGATCTCGTACACCGCGGATTTTACGTTGCCGATGTCGATCCCGACATGGACGGCATTGGGATCATAGAAGTTCCGGTAGGTGTCGAACTCGACGGCCACCGTCGGGATGTAGCCGGGCAGCGACGAGGAATTGGAGCCGTTGAAGAGGGCGAGAGTGCCGCCGTAGGAAGATGTAGGTATGTCGGAGCCATTCGGGGCGAGGAAGAAGGCGAGTCCGTCCCCGGGATTCTTGCCCTGCAACGACTGCACGAGGAAGGAGAAGTTCGTGCTGAAGCTGGTGAGGTTCCGGGTGGCGGCGTCCCAGAGGTGAACGGGGTGGGCGTAGAGGGCCCGGCCCGTGCTGCTCTCGAGGTTGCTGTTCGCCTGGTTCTTGCTGAGCTCGATGACCCCGTTGGCGGCGAAGGCGTCGCCTTGGTAGGTGATGTTGGGGTTGCCGTTGGCGAAGCTGGGGAAGTCGAAGGAGATGGCTTGCGCCGGGGTCACGACGACGACGACGACGACGACGAGCAGGAGGCAAGCGGAGACTGCGGGGGGCAGCGGCATGGCTGGGGCGTTCGGTCGCCGACGGTGGCCGTCGCCGTGGTGGTGGTGGGTGGTGGTTCGGAGAACCCATGTGATCTTGAAGAACGGGAGGTGGACCAGACGAGACCGTGCCCAGCTTGACGTTGTTCAATTTAATATTTTACCTTGTTAATTAATAAATTATTAAATATACCCATCAGCGTCGTTTCCTTGTCATACTTTGTTTTTTTGAAAAGGATTTGTACTCTGTTCAATTTATCGTTGTTATTGTGTTTTAGATGCCTCCTTTGACTATTTGTTATTTTCATCATAATTTAAATAATTCATCTTTTAACTATTTCGTAAATATTTCGAAACACTGCGTCGGAGAATATCTGTGCAAGAATAATATTTCTTCAAATCTCTCGCTCTCCATCACGGCGTGTGGACCGGGTCAGCCGAACGCGTCGCGTCGAGGAGCCAACCGAGTTGGACGAGTTAGATTGCGGTTTCGAAAGAGGGCTGCAGGTGTAAAATACAAAAATAATTTAGTTCGGTTAAATTATAGATGAAAATATATATTAAATAGCATACATTTAAATATTATTTATAAAACAGTTAAAAATATTCGAAATTATATTTTTGACAACCAAATGTAGCATACTGTTTAATGAATTTACAATCTACTTTTTCGGTTATTTTGAGTCAATATACACGTGATTGATTCCGTTCTGACTTACCTTTTCGAAACAATTGGACAGTTCGATCGGAACAAAACTAATCCCGTGTTTGACCAGAGTACCAAAAATAATATTGATATTTGCGAAAGATGAAATATCAAAATTAGTGAAAGTGGACATCTTATTACATATCATGTTTTATCTTCACTAAAAATTTTAATATTAATATTGATATTCAAACATTTTCTCATATCGTTGTCAATTTTAAAATTAATAGTGCTGATGGTGCTCAACATATATAGTTACCAAATAAGATCCGAACCAAGAGTTATGCATCCATCACATCGATTTGTCTGTTATACAATCGAGATTAATAAACGTAAATGGACACAAATAATTCGACGTAATTAGGGTCTGATTTAATTTAAAATCCAACCATTGGTCATATTTGATTTTTGGGGTTGGAGCGGACAGTTAACACCTCTGACAGCAACCCGGTCTGATGGCGTGGGTGACTCTGAGCCCATCAAAATAAACAGATCGAAAGATTTCTCATTATTTGATGTGTATACCTATCGATTATATAAAAATACAATTAAAAACAATATACTTAACATTTTAATATTAAAAATATAAATTGAAAATATATGTCAACGTTTAATATTTTATATTGAGTGTTATATTGTATAGTGTATACTACATTATATATTATTTTATTATTATATAACTTTGTTATGTTAGTATGATAGGATAATTTGTTAAATATTTATGTATTTTTAATACCATCCTTATAGTATGCTAAATATTAATTAATTATTTTTATTTTATGAGTTACATATGTACTGTAAGAGAATATACTTAATATTTAGATAATATATTACATAAATATGATAAGAATTACATCTTAGATGGTATTTTTAATTAAATAAAAAATAATTTATAATAATGTAATTTAATTATTATATTTTTAATCAAATGATAACAATTCTATATTAAAGTTCTATTTTTATTTTTAAATTTCTATATACTTATCTTTCTACCTCATCGTTCGTTGAATTTTTCATGATCTGCGATGATTAATATCAAACATGCCCTAAGATTAGCGATCAACTTATTTGTTAAGTTAGTGTGCAGTTAAAAATAGTATAAACTTTTTAGAGAAGTTATCCGTATCAGTTTATCAATTATTCGGTATATGATCACAGATATATCATGAACCGAACTCAAAAATTATTATTTGTATCCGTTAATCAATACATAATTTGATGACTCACATTTTAAGACATTTAGGTCATGTTTGGTACGAGGATAACTCGGGGATAAAACAAATTTATCCCTAAAATTTAGGGAATAAACTTAGTTTATCTCCAAAAATTTTTGGCGTCAAACAAACCCTCAAATATTTGCATATGTCTCGTCACAAAATCTTATCATTTTTAATTAATTATTTAGTTCGCTCTCCTCCCTCTGGTTTAGAGATTAGACAAATATTAGCTTGGCATCTGATGGTGACATCTCACTCCTCTCTTACGTCTCAATGGTGCATTGCATATACACGACGACAACTCATACTCTTATTTAGTTCAACTGTTGTTGAGTTTGACATCCCGCAAAGTTCATCGTGTTGGAGGAACTTATCAACTATACTGGACAATATATGACAGCACAAAATAAAAGTAGACACTACAATCGCACGGCGAATTTATCCACTTAACTACTTATGATTTGATTTGAGGTATCCATTAACTATTAGTTAATCGATCGTAAATTATTTTAAGTGGATTCTATAATGCAATTTGTGAATGTATCCGTTTGGATAGGTAACAAAATATATTCGAATACATATTTTACTTGAAGGATATAGTGGATACACTCTTTTTCGATAATTAACAAAAAAATATACGGAAACGCATTTTACTTATAAGATCCGATAATACCGATAACGTCGTTATTCCATTAGTATCCCACCCGTTGACATCCCACCACAGATTCAATCGTGCGAAGCGGCCGTGTGAGAGGGTCAACCCCGAAACTGCCTCCGTGAGCAGCGCCGGCAAGCTCTCCCCGACCGAGAATCCTTCTCGGAGAGGGCATCCGATTCGGCCTCCATCGGAGTACAGATCGGAGCTCGAGTAGCAGACGGGAGCATGGGGGAAGCTGATCAGCTCCAAGCGGGGGTAGTTCGCTCTGAGTGCCCCCCGGGGACCTTAGGATCACATCCATGCCCGGGCGTGAGGTTCAACGGATCCGCAAATACGAGAAACAGCCATCTCTTCGGCTCCCGCGGTCGCGCCTTCTCTACCCTCCTGCCATGGCTATGATGGGATTGCCAGTGTTAGCGTTCTCCCCTGCTTATGTATCGTGTTTCATCACAGGAACAAACTAATCTTCTCGGCGGTCCCCGTGACCTAAGTTTGATCGGTACTGACACATTGCTCCTGTGCGAGAAGCCGCACCTATCCTCATCCTTAAGTTAGCAAATGGAGCTTCGCTTTGAAGTCATGATCCGTAAGACGAGTGGGATGGAGGAGATCATGGATGAGCCATCGGAGAGATGCTTAATCCCCAATCCAAGTCTATCCATAATTGTTATTTAAGGCATAGAGATGCGTTTTTGTGGGTACCGTCGCAAAGGTTGTTCCCTTCTTCGCGTAGGTGAGATCCAAGTCGTGTTTTCTGATAATCAGGCTTTTCATCGACCTGCAAGAGCCATATAAGCGTCGCGAAATTGGCTACTACAACGACTACTACTAGTGTGGCTTGCTTGATGTCTGCAGGCGGTCTTAGGCGGCGTCTAAAGGGGTTCAAACCCTTTGCCTCCATGTCGCCTATAGGGGTGCGCTTGCTGTATCCTGACGATCGGCATGTATGAATCTCTTCCTGGTCCCCTCTTCTTCCCTGTGTCTGTGGACTGTCGTTTACCGCGTTCGTCCTTCCGACGAAGTCACAAGCCAGGGTCCTGCAGGTTGTTCTGGACAACGGCATCCTCCAGCTAACACTGTCGAACCCCGATGGGATTATCACCGGTCTCCGGTACAATGGCGTCGATAATCTGATGGAGGTTCAGAATCAGGAATCCAACAGAGGGTAAACGCTGCAAAACCAAGCAACTGTTTCTTTGCTGTTCAGATTGTGTTTATGTTTGCTTCCGCTTGATGTTTTTATTTCGAAAAACTTTCCTTGAACCAAATCGATCTCAATCTTCTAACCAAATAAAAAAGAAACTGCTTTTGGTTGTTTAGTTTGTTCATTTGTAAACTCTTTTCATTTAATATAGTATGCTTTTCCATAACTTGTTCTAGATGAACGATGCTTAAAAAGCTTATGTTTTACGAAATACGCAAATATCGTTTACACTAACCCCCTTGATGTCGATAATATGATTCATATACTCACCAAAAGTTTATTACTTTTTCGATTGGTTCAGGGAATTAATGAAATTAAATCAAACTGAACAGATCATAATAAATTGAACCACAAACACATAATTAAATGTATATATGCTCTATTTCTCAATGGCCTGAAATGGTCACCACTGCCCTTAATGATGTGCTGTGCCGCCTCCTCCAGCTATTGGGATGTCGTCTGGAACGAACCTGGCAGTCCGGGTATCTTCGATGTGTGAGTATTTATATATCTTCTCTATACCAATGTTTGAAAATTCACATGTTGTTCTTGAAAAACTTCTTCATACAGTGGGAATACTCCATGTGTTGAAGCTTAATTACCACCGGCCTTCACGTAAACATATATTTTCTGCAGAATTAAAGGCACAGACTTCAGAGTAGTGGTGGAAGATGAGAACCAAGTGGAGGTTTCTTTTACAAGAACTTGGGATCAATCCCTGAAGGGCAGAGTGGTTCCCTTGAACATAGATAAGAGGTTTTGTTTTTCAGATCCCAGGGTTCATTGATTCATTCTTCTCTCTGCGGAAGGGCTAACGAAGACAAAGACATACAGGTTTATTCTGGTCCGTGGCTGCTCCGTATTCTACACTTACGCCATATATGAACATCTGGAAGGATGGCCAGACTTCAACCTGGGAGAGACCAGGATAGCTTTCAAACTTAGAAAGGACAAGTAAGCAGTAGCCGTCACTAGCGGCCTTTATGAGACATGTCCATTTAAATTTTGGACTCAGCTTTAATTCTAGACATGGTACTCTGTTGGTTGCTAGGTTCCAGTACATGGCCATGGCGGATACCAGACAGAGAGTTATGCCCTTCCCTGACGATCGCATGCCTGGACGGTGCCAACAGTTGGCATATCCTGAAGCAGTTCTGCTGACAAACCCGATCAATCCAAATCTCATGGGCGAGGTGAGAGCTGTACTCTGCAAAGAGAGAGAGCTGAATTTGATCAACAGTTCAACTGACTGTCTTGTCTTGATGATGAGTGTTTGTCAGGTTGACGACAAGTACCAGTATTCCTGTGATAACAAGGACAACAAAGTCCATGGATGGATAAGCTTCAATCCTCCTCTTGGCTTCTGGCTGATCATGCCCAGTGATGAGTTCCGAACAGGTGGCCCTGTCAAGCAGAACTTGACGTCTCATGTTGGTCCGACCACTCTGTCTGTAAGTCCAGCGGTAACCCCTTGTATGCTTGTTCTGTTTCATTGGGTCAATTCAAAATGGCACATCACAGATCCATCCATACGAATGTATGGGTTCCGAGAGGAGATACTCTCCCTGCAGCCTCTGTTTGCTTCCTGCTTCATTTTCTTGTGTGTATCGTTTTTCTCTGGATTTAAGAACTGTTTTTTTAAGCTAGATCCTCATTTCCATTTCTCCTCTAGTTTGTTTGTAATACCGGTAAATGTGCTTGAGACTAATTTGCTGATTTGAAGGGTATCTGAGACTTCATCTTGTTGTTTTGTCATCTATATTGACAGGGGAACCTGGTAATAGCCAATTGAGTTGACAACCAATAAATAATGTGGGTTTTTCACGATTGTCTAAGTGTTCAGTTCTCTAAAAGAATTCTGCTTTCTTTCAATATTTATTTTTTCTGCTATTGCCCGTTATCAGCGTTTAGTTCCTCAACTGCATGGTAGGACAAATGTGTTGCTGCCGTGGAGATAGTTCTATCATGTGTGTGTGTGTGTATATATTTGTTACTAGCATTCTTCCCCTTTTTTTTCAATACTGTTAATTGCTGAAAGCAATTTGACCTCTCAATCTCTGGGGGATGATGGAACAAGTGGACATCACTCAGGGTATCTATAGGTTTTCCAGGCATAAAAAGGTTTCCATAGTTTGGTTCCTATCTTATAATGAAACAAAACAACAGCAACTGGCGTTTTCTTTCCAAATCCAATCCCACTACATCAGGAAGCAAAGAAAATGCTTCACATCTGAGACTGATGACAGCTACGCTATGACATCATGATCAGGTGTTTGTCAGTGCCCACTATTCTGGGGACGAACTGGTCCCCAAGTTCAGGAATGGGGAGTACTGGAAGAAGGTGTTTGGTCCTGTTCTTATATACCTGAATTCCTCCTCCTGGGAAGAAATGGATCCGCTGAGCCTATGGGAGGACGCGAAGATACAGGTACATTGTAATTCTTTATTATCCACTCTCAGCTGCTAATGCGTTATATAATTCATGCCAGAAAAAGCTATCTATCCGTGGAAATTTACAGAGCTAACTTAATTTGTCAAATCAGAAGAAGAGTAATACCATCCGCCTGTCGCTGGGAACCATAATTTTTATTTTCTGACTTGGTTAATGTAGTTCCCCAATTCTCTCTTGGGTTTCAACTCCTACGCTTGGCTTCCCTATTCTCTCTTTATACAAACAGATGCTGACTGAAGTAGAAAGTTGGCCTTACCGCTTCCCTGCTTCAGAAGACTATCTTAAAGCTGATCAGAGAGGCTCTGTTAGCGGTAGATTGCTGGTTCGAGATAGGTATACTTAACAATGTTCCCTTCTCCATCTTCTGCTTTCTAGAAAAGAAGTCGAATTCAACTATTAGTATTTAGTACTATCGTATGTGTATATCAACCATCTTGGTAAACTCTATTTTTTTTTGACAAAGAAACTTCCCGAACCTTGAATGAACAACTCGGATGATCCTGTTTAATCAATACTGTTTTTTTTTCAGAAGATTTAAGTTGTTGCTACGTTCTTATCCCTCTCTAGGTATATTGCGGACACTGATATTCCTGCAGATTCAGCCTACATCGGATTGGCTCTACCCGGAGAAGCAGGATCATGGCAGAGGGAATGCAAGGTTGCTAGAAGATTCCCATCATCTATTATGCTGCATTCTCTGGTTCAAGTGAGGAAAATCCGATCATCTCTTCCTCTGTTTCTTCCAGGGATACCAGTTCTGGGTGAGGTCCGATGCTGACGGGTCGTTCTCCATCAACAACGCAAGACCTGGAGACTACAATCTGTACGCATGGGTCCCCGGCTTCATCGGGGACTACAAGTACGAACCTGACATCACCGTAACCTCAGGTCGGCTTCCTATAATCGAGATGATGCTCTTCGGACATAATTCTGTGTCCACGAAGCGGTACTCACGGTTCTAGCGATCGGTTCCAAATCAGGCTCGGACATCAACTTGGGAGATCTGGTGTACGAACCCCCGAGAGACGGCCCTACCCTGTGGGAGATCGGCGTCCCGGACCGTTCGGCTTCAGAGTTCTATGTTCCAGACCCCAATCCCCTCTACGTCAACAGGCTTTATGTGGGTCATCCTGACAAGTAAGTCTCCAAGGAAACAGGCGAACAGATTGACGACGCACGATGAACTTGCGAAGCTGACCGGCAAGATGGCGCCTTTCTTGCTCCTTGTTTATCTATTCAATCGCCATGTTTTCTTCTTCCCTTGCCCCGGCAGGTTCAGGCAGTACGGTCTGTGGGAGAGGTACGCCGAGCTGTACCCAGACGGTGATCTTGTCTACACGGTGGGCGCCAGCGACTACAGAAAAGACTGGTTCTTTGCGCAGGTCGCACGGTACGTATAACACGTATACCTTGGACGTTTCGCGGTGGGAAGCTTGGAGATCATCTGTGTGCGCGCGCGAAGCTCGGTTGCTAACGCGCGCAGCTCGGCGTCGCAGGAAGAAGGAGAACAACTCGTACCGGGGAACCACATGGCAGATCAAGTTCAACCTCGCCGGCGTCGTCGAGGGTGCGACCTACAAGCTGCGGGTGGCGATCGCGTCCGCCGCGCTGGCCGAGATGCAGGTAAAATTGACTACTGATCAAGCATCGGCCCTAGAGGGCTAGGGAAGGAGACGACGATCTCTGCATCTGGATGTGTGTAGTAGGTAGACGACCGAGTGAGTTGACTGTGGGACGTGCTGTGTCGAAGGTTCGGATCAACGAGGGAGATCAGGCGAGGCCGGCGCACTTCTCGACGGGGCTGATGGGGAGGGACAACTCGATCGCGAGGCACGGCAGCCACGGGCTCTACTGGCTGTTCAGCGTCGACGTGAAGAGCGGCTGGCTGCTGCCGGGGGAGAACACCGTCTTCCTCACCCAGCCAAGGAGCTCCAGCCCCTTCCAAGGGATCATGTACGACTACCTTCGTCTCGAAGGACCTTCTTCCCTTTCCTAAAGCCTAATAAAAAGACTTCGGTGACGTTATTACAGTAAATGGCTTTAAATTAATGAGTAGTTTACGAAGAAATTATTATTTATTTAAATGTTTTGTCAAAGATTTTAATGTCTAATATAATTCAGAGGTTAGAGACAAACATACATATTCTGCTCATTTGGGTGGTTTTGAACTTTTGATCACAAAGCTCTGAGCAAGTCATGAATATGTCAGCAGTTTTGACAAGTCGAGAAACCATTAAGAAGCATAACCGCGGAGGAAATTTGAGATTTTGACATCTCTAGTTATGTTTTTCTTAGGAATGAAGGTATCTCAATGAGAAAAGAATCGGGGGTGGAGTAATAACCTGCACAGAAATAGCACACGTTTATCATCTCAGATGCCCCCATTTGATTTGAGTATTAAAAATAATATTATATCAATTTTGATATTCATTTTTTTTCTGGAGTACAGAGTGATAGAATTGAACATTTCTTATATATTGTTGGTACTAAAAATATTGAGATTGATATTAATAATCAAATACTTCGTGTTGACTTATATTAATATGAATAATATATGATAGAGGTCTTGAGTATTGATACAAACTTATTTAGTGCGTTTATTATATTGATAGGACTCATATTTTGTGTAGTTCAAAATTAGAATATCAAAAATCGGGCAATTCTACCTATGCTTTATCTTCGAAATTTTTTATTTCATAAAAGCACTAATCAAGTTTCAACGACAGCTGATAAGCGGTAAGAATTAGGGAGAAAATTTTGTTAGCCTCCCAACGTGACCTAATAAATTCATCTTTCTTCTTAAATGAAGACAGAAGAAAGACAAATGCTTTACGCTCCTTGAAAGTTCAAAAATTGTATGTCAAACTAACTCAGAGTCGGACAAATCAAAGCGAGACTTGAACAAGGGGGATGTTAATATAATTCCGACCGGAATAGTTCTTCGTTTCGTTTTCCTATCTGACTTTCTAACTTTTTTTTTTGAACATGGCCCAGTTGCCCTGAACCCCGCCACGCACGCGGGTGGAGAGGGATCGAGCCCTCTCGATCCCCACATGTCACCCCCCGAGGGCGCCCGGCTTGCAGCCGCCGGGAGGCAAACCCGGCCCTGCTCCCCCAGGAGCAGGGTTGATGCTAGCCGAGCCATGCTCGACCGGCGCTGACTCTCTAAATTGACCAGCCCTTCTCCAGTTCTTCGTTGTCTGCAATGGTGAGCACATCGTAAATGTCACACAACCACACAAAATTTGTGAAGATCCTCACAAAAATTTACAGCAGACTCTGAGTACGATGGACTTTTGTGTGGCTAATGGTCCTCCTTTTCAAAACTCTTCTACTCCACGTTGGACCCCTCCACTTCATCATCTAAAAATAAATGTTGATGGGGCTTTTACGGATTCTGCAGGCTCTGTAGGTATGGTGGTGCGGGATGAAAGTGGAGCTGTGGTGTTTTGAAGGACTAATATCCAAGCTATCTTCATGGCATCCTGTTGGGCGACTAAAGATTCGAGGTCTATCCTAATAGAAAGTGATGCAAAAACTGTGGTGGAAGCGTTAAATCAGACTGGATCCATGCTTTGGAGATCTCAGCACATTATCTATCTTTGCTAGGGCATTTTACATAGAAACTTAAATATTTTTGTACATTATGTTCCTCACTCTTGTAATATCCTCGCTCATCACTTGGTTAAATGAGCTTTAGCTACTAGTACAGAATCTATGTATCCTTCTGTTTTCCCCCTTTCCATGTCTTTAAAACTTTGTAAAGAACTTGTTGGTTAATAGTTATTTTCCTTTTGCCTTGTTCAAAAAAAAAATTGTCGCACAACCTCAAAACTTGTGAGCTTCACCCAAAGACTTCACGGGTAGCCCGATCGGATTCTCGAGGAAGACGCTAAGTTCCTCCCTGCTTCTGTATGTACAAATATATGTGTATGTATGGAGAAGATCCTCTCCGACGCTCGAGCGCACCGCAGGCATACAACATAACAACCGGAGTGTCGGAGTGTCGAGACTATGGAGGGGTTCTTCAGGGCGTCAGCGAGGAGCGACCACTAGGAGGAGGATCACAAACAGAAGGTGCTGGGTTGGGATGCACGGGACTCTTCCGGCCGCCTCTCTCCCTTTAGGTTCTACGAAAGGTAAGAGAATGTTACGCAGAGCCCTTTAATTAAACGGAGTTCAGATCGTTTCAATTGATCAGAGAAAAGAGTTTTTACAGTTTCCAATAAGAGATAGTCACGATCACATTAATTAATGATCTTTTCAAAATATCATCTGTTTTGGGATTACTACCCTCAGTAAAAAAAATGTTTAACATTGTAATTTTTTTCAACTTAACTATAAAAAAATAGTTTCCAAAATGTCATTTTATTGGTCTAGTTCATATATATCACATACATATGAAATATGTCACGACACACCAAACCTTTTGACTAGATATATCATATATATGTACCAACTACCTTGGCCAACTTATCCAACAATTACTGTGTTAATTAGCAACGTTTTTTGATATGTCATATAATCTGAGACTACTACGATATATACTTTTTAACTCAACCTAAAGAAAAAAGTTAACCAAAATTAATTATCGGTAGCGCCCTTCTCGGTGTCAAAAGTGAAGAAATCTGTGTGGGGCAGGGCAAACGGGGACGACGACATTACAGTAAAGGTGCTCTTCTGCGGGATCTACCACTCCGATCTCCACTTCGCCAGAAACAAGCATGGCATCACCATATACATCCATTGAGAGCAGATCCCCTCGAAAAGATTTTCTCAATCTCCTCACATAAATAAAAGTATAAAATGATTTAATGTCCTCTCATATCTTCATTTAATGATAATTTAATATTCATACACTTTAATTTATGTGAAAGAACTGAGAGAATTCTCACAAGAGATCTCCCGAGGAGATCTGCTCTCATATCTATTTATTCCCGAGTACGTACATATATATAAAATATAGAGATCTAGATTAATTAATCTGCATCATAAAACCTGATGTCATTAATCCATGATTAATTAATCCAACCAGTGAAACAAGGCCATGTGATCGTTAATTTATTCTCCCTGACCTCTCTCCGATCTTAACCGTAACAAAGGCATGATATCGCTGACATCATCACCATTGTCGGTCGTAACGTGGGAAAGCTCAGGGTGGGAGAGAGGATAGGCGTTGGCACCGTGGTGGGCACCTGCCATGGCGCCGTAATTGCCGACGAGACTTGAAGTCTACTGCACCGGCGTGATCGCCACCTACAACAGCATCAGCCGCGATGACACCAGGACCTATGGCGACTTCTCGGAGATGATCATCGTACACCAATGCTACGCCATCAAGATCCCCGACGGCCTCCCACTCGACGCGGTGACGCCCCTCCTATGTGTTGGGATCACCATGTACAACCCCACGCGGTGACCCCGGCTGGGTCTCCACATCGAGGTGGCAAGGCTCGACGGGCTCGGCCACCTCGTCGTCAAGTTTGCCAGGGCACTGGAAGCTGAGGTCACCATGATCAACACCTCTCCGTGGAAGGAGGAAGAGGCGATCTGGAGGCTGAGGGTGCACGCCTTCTTGCTTAACGACGTCGACAACTCCGATCGGATTAGAGTAACACAAAGAAGTATAGTAACTTCCTCCTTTTTTCTGCCGTTGCTCGACATTAATCCAATCGAGCCTCTGATGGGTGAGAGACCCTCTCCTCTCTCTCTCTCATTAATTAGGATGCGTTCGACACCATGGACGAGATTCTGGACACAGTTTCCAACACTCACGCCATCTCACCGTTGATTAGCCTACTGAAGACTGATGGCAAGCTCATCATACTGGGCCTATCGGAGAGTCCAGTCCTGCAGCTTCCCATCTTCCCCCTATTGTGTGGTGAGAGGACTATTTAGTTCTTCTCTCCTACATATATATAGTTTGGTCGATCGATCACATGCATGAATTTCTTAAGAGTGTGCTTACAATTACACAAGGTGAGCTTACGTTGCGCCCATGGGAGGAAGCTGGTAAGAGGGAGCGACAGGGGACATGGAGCATGCAGGAGACACAGGAGATGATCAACTTCACCGTCGAGAAGGGCGTCGTCACCGACGTCGAGGTGATACCGATTGGCTCTATCAACAAGACGATGGATCAACTAGCGATAGGGGATGTCAAATACAGATTTATTATCGACATCGACAATACTCCATGAGCTTATAACAAGACCGTGATAATAGTTCCTGAATTTTATTTAAAACAGTAACTTTGTTACGTCGCGTTTGTAAAAGACATGAAAAATAAAATGAGTACGACTTCCCTCAAGTACACCTGAGGGAAGCCCCTCAGCCCCCTCGTAGAGGGGTTGATGAGATATTGATGGGATGATGATTTGATGTCATCAAATCACCCTATCAACTCTTTTGTGAGAGGGGCTGAGGAGGTCTGAAGAACTCCCCTCAAGTGGGCACCTAAGGGGAGTCACACTCTTTTATTTGAGTGCGACTCACATCCCCTCAGGTGCCCTCAGGTGGGAAGCCCCTCAACCCCCTCGCAATAAGGTTGATGAGACATTGATAGGATAGTGATTTGATGAAGCCTTTTTGTGAGAGAGGCTAAGGGACTCCCGTTAGGTGCCCACCTGAGAAGCACCTGAGGGGAGCCATGCTCAAATAAAAGAGTGTAGCTCCCACCTGAGGAGAGCCCCTCAGCCCCTCAAAGAGGGGTTGATGAGACATTTATAGAATAGTCATCAAATCACTCCATCAACTCTTTTGTGAGAGAGGGTGAGGGCTTCTCTCAGGTGCCCACCCTAAATCCCTCAAGTGGGCACCTGAGGGAAACCCCCCAGCTCCTCTCACAGAAGGGTTGATGAGACATTGATGAGATCATCCCCATTAACCCTTTGTGAGAAGGGCTGATAGATTCCCCTCAGGTGCCCACCTGAGGGGAACTGCGCTCAAATAAAAGATGTGACTCCCCTCACGTGAGCACCCGAGGAGAGCTCCTCAACCTCCTCACAGAGGGGCCGATGAGACATTGATGAGATGATAATTTAATAAAATCAAATCACCCCATCAATCCTTTTGTGAGGAAGACTGAGAGATTCCCCTCAGATACCCACCCTGAGAGAAGTCGCGCTCAAATAAAAGATGCGACTTCTCTCAGGTGAGCACCTAAGGAGAGCTCCTCAACTTCCTCACAATGGAATTAATGAAACATTGACGAGATGATGATTTAATGACATCAAATCACCTCATCAACTTTTTTGTGAGAGAGATTGAGAGATTCCCCTCAAATATACACAAGAGAAAAACCGTGCTCAAATAAAAGAGTGCGACTCTCCTCAAATAGACACCCGAGGAGAACTCCTCAACCCTCTCATAGAAGAATTGATGATTAATAAGATGATAATTTGATGACATCAAATCACTCGGTCATTCTTTTTGTGAAAAACACGATAACTCCTCTTAAATATTCACTTGAGAAGAATCGCCCTTAAATAAAAATCATCCCATATCCGATAAAACATTTGATTGTACGATTTGTAACAAAAAATTATTGAAAATACAAATTTATTTTTCTCTCAAATTTTTTTCCTTGGATAAATACACCATTTTTTCCTCCCCACTTGCATTCGGATCTCACTCTTTTTGTTTGTTGTCTTGTCTCTTCAAATATGATAAATTTAAGTCGTTATATAACCACCCCTCACATTTTACTTTGGTAAAAAAAATTATCACAAAAACCTTTATAAAAATATTGTGCACCTATTTTATAATAAAAGACTTTGCCATTACACCTGCTCGTGCTTTGGTTTCCATATCTCAAAGTCATTTGAAACGAGAGCCATATTTTAAAAAATAATGTTTCAACTTAATCATAATACTCGAAAAAACTGTAAAATGGGAGAGAGAGTTTCTGATAACTACTCAAAGTCGAGCAAAATTTCTACCTGTTCTCACATTGACCCCACACAGGAAGGTAAATTTCTCCCATCCATGAGATGTGGCAGCCCCTTCATTTGATTAAAAATATGATTCCTTTAAAATTTAAGTGAAAAAAAAACAAAGAGACCCCATGATTAAGATGCTTTACGATTATAACGCACTAGTTTTCGCTAATTTTGTTTTCCACCCCCTTCATCATCTAATATAATAAAAATACAACGTTGCGCACTAACCCAAAGTAAAAATACTGCAAAAAAAAACAAGTGAACAATTATGTTTTCTTACACCAAATAAACATGCCTCGAAAACAGTAAATTAATTCTCTTCGCAGATGGCAACACAGGTAACAACACTTGACAGGGCATTCTAGATTCTTATTACTTTTTGCGGCATAGGTAGACGGTAAAGTAAAACAAACAGAACGTAATAACGAAGGATTGCGAAGCCTCCAAGCGACCAAATAAATTAACGAGAAATAATAATAGCACACCAGGACTGATGAAAACGTCGAGGGTGGGAGCGCAGTAACATCATTCATGCGTAGGAAGCAGATCGTAAGTTCAGCACAGTAAATAAATAATGGTCTTATAATCTTATTCGAGTACCATTGTGAACACGGTCACGACCGAACATGAAGATCGTTAAAAAAGCATTTGCAAGCGAACGACGGACAGAAGGCTAAATGCATGAGCAGAGTCTTGGCATAACAACCTAAGCGCTTAGTACGGAGCCAGAACCACGGCGGCATTCGTTAAGCATGTCCAGGTAGAACTGGCATTTGCTGATGTCGCTACCGTTGCTGCCGATACACTGCACAGCCACCAGAGAGGGAGACACGAGCAACGTGTCAGAACATGACACAGAAGGAAAGACTAAGGTCTTTTGAGAGTGTTTTTTTTATCATCGAGCAGTTACATCTTTGATGGCGAATTTAGATGATGGTAAATTAAATGCACTTACATCCTGGAAAGCTTTGGAGTGAATACTGCAGGAATCAACACTAGCAGCACCAGCCATCGGCGCAGCAGCAGCTGCAGGAGAGGCCTCTGAATTGACGTATTCATGTTGCACAGTGCGAGGTCCCACAACAGCATCCACGGCCCTATGAGCGACCGCGCTGCCGGTTCCGAAAGCCATTCCTGTGAATATGGAAGACGAGACACCGACCTTTCCTCAGGAAAACAATCAACCCAATCACACCCACGTAAAAAAAAAAGTCTTTAAAACACTAAAAAGATTTGCCTTGGGCTATGGTGGAGCCAATGCCTCCGAGGAGAGACCCGCCACCTCCCTGTACTGGGGCTGGAGGAGGAGCATGATGCACTGCAGCAATCAAGGGCCCAAAAAGAAACATCACATGATCTTGATTTGAACAATCTATACGTAACAAGAAACTCAAAAGTGACAAAAGTAGAGAAATAGAACTCATATTACGAGCCGTAAATAAATTGGAATAAGATAAGACTTGAACTGAGTATATTAGAAGCTCCACATTCCCTCTCACAAACAATAGATACATCAAAGATGGGATTAGTCTTGCCAGTATGCACCTATCTATAACATGAGCGTGTCCATAAGGCACTTCAACCATACTCTAATTACTCTAAGCACTAACATTCTCTAGCGAAGGTAATATTTTTCAGGTCGACAACACCATGTGAACTGGTAGGGATAACAGTCTCAGATGTCAGATCGACAAAGATAGATGCTCTACTGAGTAGCAGGGACATTTCAAGCACTCCCTATCCTGGGGTAATGACAAGTGTAGGTTCAGCATCTCCCGTGTTTACCAGTATTACATACCAAGTAACATGTCTTATCACTCCTTAGACATGGAAGAAAAACTTTCGCTGGAGAGATTAACTCTTCTTTTTCATTGGAAGAAATTTAGCACATTTTAGGTAGGTTAGTACTTATTTGTGCGTTATGGGTGCAACTAGCTTCTTTTCAATAGTTCTTCATTGTAAAGTTTTATAGGGATCAATTTCTTAAAGCATCTTGAATGTAAAATTCCCTGTATCCTCATTTTGGAAAGCATTGAATGAAAGACTCAAAGTTAATTTAAAGTTTACTCTCACACATGACTGGAGGCCACGAGGGAGCTTGTGAAATCAAAGTTACCACCAAGCAAATATTTTCTCCCTACTATTCATATCCAACGCATTTTATTAAAGCATCTTGAATGTAAAATTCCCTGTATCCTCATTTTGGAAATCATCGAATAAAAGACCATTTGAAAGTTTATTCTTACCCATAACCATGCAGCCATGAGGGAGCTTGTAAAATCAAAATTATCAACAAGCAAATATTTTCTACCTACTATTCTTATCCTCCTCAATCCAACTCATTTTCTTTCTTATCCTCTTTTACTCTAGATCATACAACACTCTTCACCTTTTCTCTAGACATCCCAATTGTTGCAGTGCTGCCACATCCTTCTCCATCCCTCTATGTAAACTCAAGAACCAGATACCAACCTTTTGGACCACCACACAACTTCCTTTCTCTTACCTACCTCCAAGTCATTGCACCACTCCCCACTTTCCTTTTCCTCTTGTGACACCTATAAATCTTGGCCGTATTTTTCTCCTCACTCTGTACAACACTCCCAGATCAAGGATTTCCAAGTTGGGATCAAAGATCAAACCATGTATTAATTGGCCACACAACCCCTTCGCAGTATTGGCTCTGCCATCACAGGCCCCTCACAGGTGCCATTTGCACTGCCAGTTAATGCCAGCCTGGCAGCAGCCCCCTGACCATGCCATCATGCAGCAGCTCAGCCACCTGTTGCACCTGTTATGCAGAGACCATTCAAAACCACCCTCATGTAATCTAGTAGGCTCCTAACCATAGTTGTCAAAGCGTACGCCTAGGCGGCGCCTAGGCGCCGCCTAGGCGTAAAGGCATAAAAAACGGGCCGCCTGAACCGTTCGCCTTGCGAATGGAGGAAAAAGCGGCCGCCTTGGCCGCTGAGGCGCTCAAGGCGCTTGAAGGTCCGCCTTGGCGGTCGCCTGGGCGCGGAAGGCGCTCAACCGGCCATTTGAACCGCCGCCGGTTCAACATTTTAATCCCGGTTTTCTTAATAGGTAAGCCGGACCGGACTTAAGTCGAACCGCCCATTTGAACCGCCCATTTGAACCGCCGCTGGACTTAAGTTGAACCGGCCACCGCGCCCGCACAGAAGACCCGCCCCGACAGAACAGTTCGCGACGGGAGTTCAGGCCGCAGCGCACCTCGCCGGAGCTCCTCGCCGCCGCAGACGCCGGAGCTCCTCGCCGCCGCAGCCAGTTGCCTTGGAAGGAGGCTCCGACGCTTCTTCCACCTCCTCCTCTATTGATCTTCTCATCTTACAGAAGATATCATCTTCTTTTACATCCGCGACCGGTAAACCTAGTTTGTAGAGTTTGATTTTTTTGATTGTTCTATGAATCTTTTCTCATTCATCCTTCAAGTTTAACCTTCTAACATGTATTAAGCTCACTTTAATCATTGTTTACACTTTATTTATTCAATATCTAGCAAGTTTCAAGTTCGAACGTAAACATAAAACGTGGTTGTTTTGATCGACTTGTTAACTTAATCTCTTTTTATTGTTAATGTGTGCACGGTGTACAGTTTATAGTGAGTTTATAGTGCTTGATTATAAATTTATAATATTGTTTGACTTAATGTTATAATTGATTTAATTTGTTCATTTCATTATTTGGCAGTGCATATTTTCATTATATTCATGGAAGGGCTTTCCGGTGCTGGTAGTAATAATAGAATGGAATCATCCGGGACAGAAGAAAAAAAAAGAGCAAAATCCAATGATCCTGGATGGAAATATGCACATTGGCCATCGGAAAATGATAAAAACCGTGTCAAATGTGATCTATGTGGATTGGTGACAAATGGCGGGATAAAGAGGCAAAAGGAACATTTGATAGGAGGATATAGCGATGTTAAGAAATGTCCAAAATCTACAAAGGACATTGCTGAAGAAATGTTAGTATGGATGAGTAAAAATAAAAAGAGAAAGATGACAATTTCCATAACTGATGTTGATGATGCCGAGGAAGATGAAGATGAAGACGTAGATGATGAGGAAACGGAGGCTATTTCCAGACCGAGGGCTATTTCTACAACAAAGAAGAAGATGTTAGACACTTCAAAACATGTCAAAGCCAAAGGTAAAGGTCCAATGGATATGTTTGCAAGGATGTCTACGGAACAATTTGTTGATGCTAGACGAAGTGGCCAAAGGAGACAAGGTACTTTGGGGAGTAAATTCAAGAAAGAAGAGAAAGAGAACTTTGAGGAATCCGTGGCAACATGGTTCTATGAAGCCGGAATTTCTTTTAATGTTGCTAAATTAAGAAGCTTTGAAATTATGTTTGAGAATGCAGGGCGTCTAGGACCTGGTTGCAAGCCTCCTAGCTATCATCAATTACGAGTCCCTCTCCTCAAAAGAATGGTGGAACGCACGGGTCAAATGCTTGAAGAATACAAAAGGCATTGGAAGGTATATGGTTGCTCTATCATGTGTGACGGGTGGACTGATAAAAGACAAAGAAAATTGATCAATTTTCTAATAAATTGTCCAAAGGGGACTTATTTTATAGAGTCAGTTGATGTTTCAGATAAGAAAGAGGATGCAATTCTTTTGTACCAACTATTAGATAACATGATTGAGAAAGTTGGCGAGAGTAATGTTGTTCAAATAGTTACGGATAATGCATCATATAATATTCTTCTTTGGCGGAGTTGTTGATGGACAAAAGAAGAAGCTTATTTTGGACACCTTGTGCAGCTCATTGTGTAGATCTTATGTTAGAGGACATCGGAAAACTGAAAGCCTATGCACCAATCATTTCAAAGGCTAGGAAGTTGACCACTTATATCTACAATCATACTCGATTGCTGGACTATATGAGAAAAGAGACAAAAGGTAAGGAACTTGTTAGATGTGGAGTCACCCGATTTGCCACAACCTTTCTCACCTTAGAGAGGTTGTTTGATGATGTAGTCAAAAGAGGCTTGCGGAAGTTATTCTCATCCGATGCTTGGCACAAAAGTGTATGGGGAAAGACAAATGCAGGGAAAAATGTATCTTCAATTGTTTTTCAAGTTAAATTTTGGCACGGGGTTGAGGAAATACTCGAGAGGATGCCAACCACTTCTCCAAGTCTTGAGGTTGGTTGATGGTGATGAAAAACCAGCTATGGGATATATTTATGCAGCCATGGAGTGTGCAAGGCAAAAGATCATTGAAAATTTTGGTTCAAAAATAGTTAAGTATGGTCCTATCTTAAAAATTGTGGACCGTAGATGGGAGGTTCAAATGCAACGGCCTTTACATGCAGCTGGTTATTTCTTAAATCCCAAATTTTATTTTGAGGCAAGATCTAAAGATATGCATGGTGTTGCAAAATTTGAGAAGGCTTTTTATACATGTGTTGAGAGACTAATGCCAGAGCCGGAAATGCAAGATAAGATAGGGGAACAAGTTTCAATGTACTTGGATGAAAGAGGAATGTTTGGTATTCCCTTTGCTACAAGATCACGTGATAAGAAACTTCCATGTAAGCTTATTTTTTAAAGTTTGAGTATATCAAATGTTCATGTCAAATTTAGTTATCTTGAACTAATAGTTTTTTTTTATTTGATGAAGTGGAATGGTGGATGCAATTTGGTGGAGACACACCGGAATTGAAAGTTGTTGCATTGAAGATCTTAGGACTATGTTGTAGTTCATCCGGTTGTGAACGCAATTGGAGTATATTTGAGCATGTAAGTATTCTTGATACTTTGTAATTGTTATGGTTAAGAATGATGCCACCTAACATGTCTTTAATTTATCTATATAGATTCATTCTAAAAAGAGGAATCGGTTGGAGCACAAGCGGTTGAATGATTTGGTCTATGTTCAGTATAATAAACGTCTTTATGAAAGATTTAGAGATATGAAAAATCATCCAGAGAAATATGACCCTATATGCTTGCAAGATCTAGATTGGGGTTGTGAGTGGATGATTAAAGACACCTCGGATGTAGTTCATGAAGGTAATGAAATTTTACAAGAGAATGCTATCATCACCACTTCTTTATTAATTATTTATTTATTTTTAGTATAATTTAAACTTGACCTTCCTCAATAATATGAAGGTGGTGATCTTACATGGAAAGATGTGGATATTGCAATGGGAGCTTCAGAAGATAGAGCTAGAAGAGCAAGTACATCACAACCCTTGAGGGATAATGAAGGGAGTGATGGTGAAGAAGAATTTCTTGAAGAGGAAGAATATGCAAATGATAATGATGATGATGATGATGCAAAGAACGTGGGTAGCAGATGAAGGAAATGATGATGGTGATGACAACAACGAGGAGAACATTGGAATAGACACTAGTCTTGAGAAATCCATGTTTGGATTTAAAATTTAAGACTTTGGTTGTGTAATTTAAATCTTGGACATGTTGAGACATTTAGGACTTTTATGTATTCTGTTTACAAGTTTTCTTGATGGTAATTGAGGATAGGTTGTGACAATATAATTTGGTAGTTGCCTATTTAGTATTTGTATTTTGCATGTGTATTTTGCATGTGTTATGAAAAGTGGTATGCAGATTTTTAGAGAATGAATGAAGGCAACATGATTCAAAAAGTATGTCTCATAACTCATTCCATTCGGTAAGTCAATTTCCTTTATGTTGTTGACTTGTTCTTTTAAACTTATATTTACTTTTTTATACATGTTATGTTGTTGAAGTTCTTCATAGAAATTTTACTCTTAAAGTCTTAATACATGTCAATTTTATTACATTTTTAGCATTTTTTTGAACTGTTATATAATGTTATGACATGTGAGACTTACATTTTTTATCCCTCTTCATACTCCGCCTTATCGCCTAGGCAACGCCTAGGCGGGCGCCTTGTCGCCTAAGCTGTAAAAAGGCCGTCGAGCGCCTTGGGCGCCTTGTCGCCTTGACAACTATGCTCCTAACACTTACAATGTACTGCTACCCAGAAACGTCAACTAAATCACAGCACACCTTATGTTCAATTAATCCCGATTTAAGTGGCTATATAAAACATAACCCTTCCACCAAATGTAGCACAGAACCTTAGAGCCAACATCTATAAAAGATATTCTCTCCATCAAGCTAAATTTAAATATAAAAACAATAATTAATTCGACTAAAAAAATAATAACAGATGGCTTCGACCGAACTATTTGGTATTAGTATCATAACAACGTGCAGGCTTCATATCACTATTTGATATTGACTAAATAAATCATTGCGTGCCACTTAATGTGGTTATGCAGGAAGTTGAGTTCTAGTCATCTAATAGAACCTACATATCTAGCACTTGACAATATTTAGCATCTTTGCATTTTTTTTTCTAATCCAACTAACTAAGATTACATTCTAGTGAGATCTTGTATTCTCGTTCAAGTGCATTAACGTTCTTGCGCCAACCTCTCAGATTGCAGATCACGAGGTTTTACGACAGATTATTTCTTATGCATCCACTAGAAATCGCAAGTTCCAAAAAGATGTGCTGTAAAAACAAAGAACAAACGCACTGGAGAAGCACATGAAAGGCGTTTTGCAAAAATCGGACGCACGATTTACCTGGTTGAGGTGGGTTGCGA
This sequence comes from Cryptocoryne crispatula var. balansae, assembly GCA_036172225.1. Classification (NCBI taxonomy): domain Eukaryota; kingdom Viridiplantae; phylum Streptophyta; class Magnoliopsida; order Alismatales; family Araceae; genus Cryptocoryne; species Cryptocoryne crispatula. The sequence goes on along the minus strand of CM069925.1, from coordinate 4,510,199 downwards.
ACTGGAGCAGCACGAGGAGCAGAACGTGAGGCGGAACGACCTATATATGAAAAACGATTAAGTTACATCAAAAGATCGGATTGGCACAATCGCAAGGTGAAAACAAGTGGAATATAATTACCAGAAAGGAAACAAATTTTCATTTATATAACAAGCTATCGTGATATGTTCAGCGAAGAGATGTATGCTTCAACATATAACAGGCGTATAGGATGAGGAGCATCGTGGATTTAGAAACCAGTCTTCCCTATTAAAAATATCATGCCACAAAAAACACGTAAAAACAAAAGGCAGAAGAGCCGGATCAATCGAGAAGGACTCTCCGCGAAGGCACACGGGTGACGGACGATCTCTCTGACAGAAACGTCAACCACACAAAAACCAAGAGCATGAACAAACCCTAGCAGCGAACCAGGAGAAAGTTGGAAGAAGCAAGCCAGGATGAAGGCAAAAAGGGAAGATCAGACGACGTACCGGAGCTGCGGCGCGCCATGGCTGGAGGAAGGGAAGAGGAGCTGCGGCGTGCAGAAAATCGGGAGAAAGCGCGGCGGCTGCGAGAAGACGATCCGGCGAAGAGACGGGAGAGGGAGCAGATAGGGCGGATGCATGTTTTTATAGAGAGGTAGGGGTGCTTCTGGTATATTCTAGATATTGCACCCCCGGGCAGGGTACGTGGCTGCTTCCACGCCGTTATCTCGTACCGACCACTTATCCCGTAATAAAAATCCGTCGCCAGAGCAGACTTCTTCAACAAGAAATGGGATTTCCTTTTTTTATTGCACATTCAAAAAAAAGATCAACGCTAGTTGAAATATGCAATTCGAATAAAAAGTTAAAATTTTCTTCTGATAATTCATAAGGCTGTAAAACATGTAAAATGGAACAAAGTAGTGCAAGACAATGGGGGATCTAAAATTTTTATTCAGTGTCATCAAATTTTATAAAATTTATAAATTTAATTTATTTTAATAAGAATTTTTATAATTTTTAATAGATTTTTAAAAATGTGGACTGCCACTGGCCCACAGGTGCAACAAGAAAAAAGTATGTCTTAAAAGATAGGTATTAAATTTAGTAATCAAAGAGTTTTTTTTACAAAAAAGTTTTTGCTATTTATCTTGAATTTTAATATATTTTTATATAATGGCAGCAAACATGGTGGGTAAGTTAAAATGGTTAAGTTTATTTAACTCCTGATTTCATTAGTATATCAACGGGGGCGGGGCTAATTTCAGAATAGAGTTAGATTACAAGATTCTTTAAATTTTTTTTGAGGATGTAGTAGGTATATTTAAATTTCAAGTGAATTGTACAGACTCGTACGTAAAAATCCCAAAAAATAACGTTATCTGAATAATTGTCTAAGAAACATATTTTCTAAAATATTAGGTATTTGGCCTAAAATATTACTGTCCTCACCTCACCTCCATAGTCGGCAGACCCAAAAGAGTGGTACAATTTAAATACTAACGTTGTGCCTGCGGCATAATTTACTTTCCTGTCTCTTCGTCTACCTGCGCTGATAAGATAATTTGCGGAAGGGGGAGCGGGAGAGAAGGTGTCAAAGGTGATGGCGATGAACGTGGAGGAAGAAGTGGGGAAGCTAAGAGAGGAAATAACAAGGTTGGGTCACCCCCAACCCGACGGCTCCATCAAGGTTGGTATTCCTGCCTGCTCGCACGTTTCGTTGTCCCTTAGCCGTCTCCGTTTTCTCTTCTACTCATCGATCTCCCTTGATTCCTCGTCGGCAAATATGTAATGAGATGATACACGAAAATGTGGATAGCCAGATGAGAAGAAACAACCATTTACAATCTTCTCACGGATGTATGTAACAAAGTGCCGCCTGTTGTCCGTTTCCTTAGCGACCGCCGGAGAAATGGGAAGTCGCCATTGATCTGTTGTTTGTCTCCGCTTGCCTAAACGTTCGTGCTATTCTTTCCTTGCTCGATGATTGTCACTTCTCCCGGATGCATGTGTAGTATAGACGAATTGATTTTTCTGGTCTATGTATGACTGTTATGCTTTTGTCGTTAACTGATAATCTTCATGGAGATCGGGTGGTTCAAAATATGGAATTTCCTGCGCATTCTCCCGGGATCTGGATTATCCGGAAGAGAGAACTCGATTGACAAAATTGGGGACGAAATTAGGATGTTTGCGGTGCTCTTCTATCAGAAACAGAAAACAGAAATTTATTCTGAAAAGATATAAATTTTACAGGTGAAATTCGGAGTGCTGTTTAATGATGACAGGTGCGCCAACATATTCGAGGCCTTGGTAGGGACGCTCAGAGCGGCCAAGAAGAGGAAGATAGTGACCTACGACGGCGAGCTGCTCTTGCAAGGTGTCCATGACAACGTGGAGATCACTCTGTTCGCGATCCCCCAGCCCGCTGCTGCATCATCTTAGTCCGTCGACGGTTCGACCTCTCCCTTCTGCCTCTGCATCGTGCCATTGTGTGTACAATAGTATTATCCACCCCTGCAGCTGACGGAGTATGTGCATCGTCTTATGCTGTATAACTTCTTGCTTCCTACTGTTTTGGATAGCTCAATTTCTGTCAAGAAACCCGCATCTTATGCATCCTTCATTGGTGATATTTGTGTGATTTTAATTTTTGAGACAAGGGTCGTATTATTGTGCACCTTTCCATGCATATATGAATCTATGATGTTTATTTTCGTGAATATTTTTTTTTGGATATTGTAATGTTGTTTCAAGGATTGAACTGTGTATGGACAGCTCTGGACCACTAGGAGCAACACTTAGGCCTTCGCACCCTCAATCCTGGCAAGGCCTTCACATCCTCAACCCAGGCAGGAAGACCTGTTGCAGATTGCTTCCAGTCGATTGGCCATTTTTCTTGGGGGTGCAAATGAGCCAAGCCAAGCGATATGTTGTTCAAGTTTGGGTCATTTATCTCACTCTAATTTGGGTTTGAGCTCGAGCTCTTATGAATAGACTCAACCATTGTTCAAGCTTGAATATTTACCTATTCCAGCCGAGCTCGAATTTGAATAGTAGCTCAACTCAATTTCAATCCAAACTCAAGTTCAAGTTCCATTTGAGCTAGTTTATATAGCCCCAGCTTGATCTAAATTCTTTTGTGAAACTTGAATTTGAGCTCCTATATGAAGCTCGATCTAAGTTTAAACTCAAATAAATTTTATTTCAGTTTATTTCAATATTTAAGTGAGTGTTGAAGCGTTGACAACATTACTGCCGAGGAAAAGGGATTCAGGAAATATTCCAGGAGTCAAAATTAGTAGAAATGGATCTGTCATCTCTCATGTTCATCATTGATCGAATATATATGGCAAAGAATATACAAATGAGCTTAAGCAAACTGTGGACACGATCAAAAGGTATGAGGAGTTGTCTGGGCATCGCATATGTCACTCAAAGTCCAGTATTTTCTTGAGTATGAATGTTCATCTCCAACTGATAGCAAGCATGTGTTGTTGGGCCTGACTATGGCTAAGAACAGGGACATGTATGTACTTGGTTACACTGCTATCCCAAACTAAGCAATCAATTAAGGCTTATGATCTATCATGCAAAGATACATCCAAAAGCTGACAGGATGGAAGACAAATTTCTTACCTACGGGGAGACTATCTTAATGAAATTCATGTGAAACTCTATCACCATCTCATAGATTGCATAATCGGTAGACCCAAATCTGCGAATTCTTGGATCAGATCTGTTTATGGTGATCCAATTTTTAGCCAGAGGGGCGATCCAAGATAAAATCCTAGAGGAATCAGCCAGGATGGGATCAGAATGGGAATCAGACTCCTTTTTTATTTTTTTTTATAAAATAGGCTGAATCGGTTGGAATCGGGATCAGAATCCAATTTTTTATTTTTTTTAAATTCTCGATTTTAGATCGGGATTCCTCCCAGAGGATCGGTTGATCCAATCTGTATCGGATCTGTCTCCACCGATCTGGGTACCGATTCCAATTCAGCAATCATTGTCCCATGCTCCATCTACAATATGGCAGTCGGACAAAGTTGAAGCATAACCAAACTAGGTTTCCTTGGGAGGATCGGGACAATAGAAAAGAAGATCAGATTCGTAAACTACATGACAGTCAACATCATAAAATTCTTGGAGAATTGGAGGTCCGAGATTATGCAACTATGAATCAAGCTATGCTAATGGGATTTGCTTACAGGTTTTCTAGGTACACAACTTTCCTCTGATCCAAAATTTTCAAGAAAAACCATGGGGCTAAAAGAGCTTTTTAGGAGATCAAACCTAAACCTTTGGATTCACAAACTTGAATGTGTATGCTTAGAGCCAACAATGATTTAAAAAAATGTTGCAGATGACCAGGTACGATGAAAAGTTGGGCCTCCTATGTTGGGGCATTGTTTCTTTCACACCACAAAAAGCTCCTGAGCTTATCTCAAATGGAAACTGGAATGCTAACTTCGTCAATCAACTTCTTGATACCCTCTACGCTGCTACATGAAGACTTAGACCGCGAGTAGGTTCAGGAATCGGTTGTTAACTAGATAAGCATTGGTGGAGAGAGTCGGGTTAGGACTTTGGATAGAGACTCGGAGTTTGACTTGGATAGTGTTTCTTGAGTTCTCTTTGTAAATAGTCTAGGTAGGTGGCTTGTTGCAGGGGTGTTCGAGAGAGCCACCCAAGGAGGAGTTTTACTCAACATATTGTTGAGTTCGATTTCTCCCAAAATTTCTCTTCTTGTTGGGTGCATCTAGCTTCTTCACTTTGGAGTTAGATTACACTTCGAGCAACAACATTACACCATCAGAATTCTACAAGCACCTATTTTCTCTGATGTTCCGGCCAACATTATAGTCTGGCCGTTTACATCAAATGAGGACCATACTATCAAAGCAACTTGTATATTCTTGGTAGACGACAAGCTGCCCTCAAGTACTTTAAACCGCATAGGATAAGTACTGTGGCGTCCGACATCTGCTCACTTGCTTCTGCAAAAGATCATGTTTTTCATTTGGAAATTCATTAAGAACATACTGCCTACCAATTTCAACGTTCACAGAAGATGCCAACGCACTCACACAGTTCACCCACATGCCTAATCTGCAAATCTTCATATGAAACCTAGGACCACGTCTTCTTATGGTGCCATCCACGGCTTGCGGTCTGGTTGGGAACAAGCGTGTACGAAACTTACCCTTTTCTTACACTCATATTGTGCGGGAAACACACTTCCTGAAAAGAAGAAAAGAAAAAGAAACTAATAAGGTTTTTGCTGGTCGTCGTTGGGTTGGGCTGGCCATATGGGCCTCCAAACCTGCCTCGAGTTGGTAGATTTAGATTTTTTTATTTAATGTTTTAATTGACTTCTAAGCATTCTTCTTATAGCTTAATAACCTATTAAAAATAAGTGGTCAAAGCTTGACTTGTTAATTTTTAGACATCAACTCTTTACGTAACAAATATGACACAACTTAAGTAAACACTCAACTGATTAGCACCTAAAATTCTTGATCTAATCAAGTACATAATTTTACCACAAACTGAGAAATTAGACATGAAACTTAAGAGTTTAAATTTTCAAACTAAACCAGAAAAAAAAACGTTACCAAAGGTTAAATCCTTAATCATACTCAAACTGTGGTTTTCAAGAGTTTTGTAATAGCGCTCTGTTTTTCTAGTTCCGAAATTTCTGCCAACTGATACAAGATTTATGTTCTGCTAAATCGTCTGAGATGTCCAACCTTCGCCGGAATCAGAGATTAGGGGCTTCGGTTCAATCCAATCAAATGCGCCCAAATTTTTACCAAGTGTAGAACGACGAGCAGCGCACACGCCTGTCCCGTGTGGTGGGCGAGAACCCGAGAAGGTGTGGGTCGGTTCATCCGATCACCGAAGGGTGAATATTGCAAGACGAGCTGAAAAGGTGGAGGTCTCTTTTATTTTTTTTAAGGTGCATTTCTTTTACAAAAATACGATTCACTCGTGATTGTCGAACACTTCTCGATGGATGGTCTGCGGTGAGACCAAATCAGCAGGGAATATCTCCGTCGTACGTTTTGCAGTAAGGATATTCAACTCGTTGCTTTATTCCTTCTAATGTCGCCCTTGTAGTATTTGATCCGTTCATGGTGCGCACCCATCGGCCACCTTCCTCTCGACCCTTTTTTGATGACGTAATCGGGGGTTCATTAGTACTAGGCTGAGTCAGCAGCGGCGGCACATGCATTCGGTGGGACCCGCTGAACGGTGACCAAAGATCAGGCCCGATCATTGATGCGGGGTGTCGTGCTCCGCCGTCTGATTCAGACATGATTTATTAAAGTAACGTCGTGATTAGGCGTAAACATCTGCGGGCGGTCGCCCTCCGCCGCTGATAATGGTTCGAGCTTTTTAAATATAATAATATTGCAATTAGAGGCGTGAGGCTAAAGTTTGTCCAGCGTGGCAGCAACTCATCGCGTCATCGGCGCCGGCGGTGGGAGCCACGTGCGTCCCTTCGCCGCCTGCCACGGCCACGCCACGTTGGCCGGAGGCTTTATTGGGTGATAGCCGAGTCAAAATGGCACGGGTAGATCCGACTCGGCCGATCGCCGGTTCCAGAGCCGCATCCGGATCGTCTTACCCACCCATCATGTCTCGCTGTTGAAAGAGCCGATTCGGTAGGGCGGTCAACGGGTGAGCATGGGCGACGTTTCCATTCGAATTTTGATGATTTTGAAATTATTTATTTTTATTTCGATCGATCTAGATTCTTTTGTTTTTTGGATTCGAACCAGATTTGATGATTTTTTAAATATATAATATGTATTAATTTTTTTTAAAATAACTCGTGTATCCCTCGTGTTTAAATCATTTGAGCCATGTATCGGATTGCTATTAATCATTGTAGTCATTCTATTTACATGAATAAGAAATGATTTTATCTTAGTAGTTCGCCTAAATTTAAAAAAAAGATGTATATATAACTGTATATATTTGGCTTGGAATACAAAATGTCTATTTTAAATTTATTTGATTATAGGTTATTTTTTATGTTGTCGAGCCTCTTTGTGAAGATATATCGTAGTTATATATGTGCGATCTTAGTATTTGACAATATTAATGAATGTGAATTATTATGTGAAATATGCCGAGGCATATATTAGTCGGGCAACAAGTGAATTCGGTATTTGAAAAGCCAGTTAAAAATTTTGTATTTTAGATGGATTTGGGTTATTTAAATTATAACTTTTCAAGGTGCGCAGTAAATTTTTATTGAAAATATTTAAACATTAATTTAATATTATATTTTATATTTACAAATTAATATAATTTGGGAATTATTTTTTTAATTATATCATGCTAGGTTTTCGCTACATGCAAGGGTGCAAAGTAATTAGTGCATTTGACAAGCAGTTTAAAACTCGGCTGCTAAAAAACTCACCTATTTATTATATTAAAAAAATGAACAAAATACATAAAGTAAAAAAACAAAATAAAAGTCAGTACTCAAAATTTGATTGGTTAGGTCAAATCAAAATAGTTTCCGATTTAAATTTTCCTGATACAAGAAAACATAAAAATAAAGTTAGGATCAAAATCGGCACCAATTAAGCCAATTCAAATTAAAAATCGAACTTATTAATTTAAATGACCATAAAATCAAAGAACAAAATTTAGAACACAAGCCACAACTAGTAAAACCAATCCAAACACGTTAGCTCTTTCAAAGCAAACTAAACTAATAAATTGAATCCTTTGAAATATTTTGATTTTCCAGTATTTTAATGTCAAATCGATTGAGTGTTTGTTTGATCTCAACTTTTTTTTTCTTATCTTCAAGAATTCTAAACGATGATATCGTTCAAGACTTACTTCATCGGGAGAATGTTCGGTTAGAATTAGTTGTGCATTTTATTTTCTTGTATAATGGTTCAATTCTGCATACAATTTTCTCTATAAATTTACAAAAGATATTAGTTTACGTGAGTAATTTAGACAATTCTTGGATATATATTCACAACAACTTGGATCTTAGATATCCTGAAAGAAAAGGAAAATGTTTGGATTATATGAACGTTAGACTCGATTCAAACGTAGTCAAGACAAACATTTAATATTTTGACTTTGTAAAATATATTAAAATAGTTTTACTTTAAAAAGAGAAGGCAGTTGTTGTTACGCAAATTGCTTGTCTGCTGCCGCGATTTACTAATGGGGTGTTTGGTTCCATAATAATTGAGGTTTTTATTTTAATTTTTAAAAATTGTAAGAAAACTTGTTAAAAGAGGTGTTTGACAACCATGACAATTTTATGTTTTGAAAGTGATTTTCTTCTTAAACAAAAAAAGAGGGTCTCGATCACCTCTTTCTTTTTTCTTGTGGTCCCCCACTTTATTTGGTCATGTGCGGTGGTTACTCTTTTTTGTAATCACATCCCTCCAAACATGATAATTTTATGTCATGAGTTGGTTTACTTTTTATTTTAATACAATTTTTTATCATGAAAGTGTAAAAAAAATTATCATGCAACCAAACACCCCATAAGTAGTATAAGATTGCGACGACTTAAGTCATCTCTAATACATTTATGTGACAATTTTAACCGTCTCAAAAATTAGATTAAATTTATTGAAAGTCATTGCAAAACTAGATTAAGTATACTTGCTAGGTGTTTACGGTTTGCTTTCATGACGACTTACGACAACTTAAAAACGGTTGCTTTCCAGGTTAGTAGAAATGAATGGACGTGAAGTACATTTGCGATGGCTAATGTGCGACAGCCTCGGTTGAAGCCGGCGTTGAGAGTTAGCGACGGCTTAGAAATCGTAGTTAATAAATTTAAATCAAATATCCACTTACCTATTAGCCATGGTTCAACTGTAGGCATTACTAAAAGTTATTGGTAACGATTTAAATAACGTCGTTAATTAGCGATGGACTTCAGCCGGAGGCCACCGTTAAAAACTAAAGCCGTCGTCCATAAATTTCAATCTATTCGAATTACATAGTGAAGCTTTTATAGTCACTAAAACCGTGGTCTCCATCTTTGCCGAGTATCGTTGGCAATGGTTTCTCTAACGGTTGTCAATACTTCCATTTGACTCCACCTAGTGTCTCCTCTCTCTCTCTCTTAATAAAAACCTTTGGGGTTGAATACTAGGGGGTGTTCATGCAAAATTGGAAAATCGGTAAACTGGACCGAAATGATCGGTTTGGTTCGGTTCGATGGACTCTCCATCCAGTTTTTTTAACTGAACTGAACCGATAATAATTTCTTATCGGTTCGCCACCTCCCAAAATCGAACCAAACCAATAAACCGGTTGACCCGATTTGACAAAGTTTGACCCACTTTACTTATATATTATATCAACTAAGTTAATTAATATAAAGATATATTTATATATATTATAAATAAAGTATTAAATTTTATATTAAATTTAATTAATTATCGTAATTTATATTTTATTTTAATTTTAACTTATTTAAATATACATTAAATCGATGAATCGAACCGAACCACAGTCGATTCAAGATTCATTGAACCGGTTCAATTCTACTTATCGGTTCGATTCGATTCGATTTGGAAAAAAGAGGACAACTGAACCGAACCGAACCATTTACTGCTTCCACCTCCAATGTGTGTTCGGTCTGTGGCTCATTGTCGAACACTTGACACAAATCAAAATAATTAAACTTAAAAGTATTTAAAGTAATCTTAAAAGTAATTATTCGAATGTTTACGTACTCGAGCTGTGAACACCTACTGATTTCCGTTCAGCCAAGCACGCGTCATAAATCAAGATAACTTTTTTTCCAACAAGAAAAACAGAAAAAGATCGTCTTGAATTTCCAAGATTTTTCGGAAACCTCTGAGCCTGGAAGACGAGAGGAAGTAAAAAAATATTTTGTAATTTAAAATTACATGCGGGAAGACAGCAATGGAAAATTCGGCGCGCAATTTGGAGCCTTCAATTTAATATATTTTTTTGAGTTCGAATCACCTCAAAGAAAATTTCCGCAGTCTCCAATTGAATTAGTAGAGAGTCGATAATAGATCTTTGCAATCTCAATAGTTGGGTAGTGAATCGATAGAAAGTTGACAGTGGATCTTAAAAAATTCAATAACAATTTAATAGAGTCTCGATAACGAATCTTGATGGTAAATTTTTAAAGACTCAATAATAAATTAAATTAGACTCGATAACAAAACTGTAATAAATCGAAAATATGCCACGTCGTATTTAAAATATACTAACGTTTGATGTTCCGAAATATCAAATGTTCTCGCATTATCATCAGGGACTGCGAGAACTTTCTGCATCCGGAAACTGAAGTGATGCGGACTCTTTTTTATTTATTTTTGAACATATAAATATCTGCATCGATGACGTCAGAAAACGCCCTTGAATATGGCGGGAAACGCGCCAACCGACGGCAGCGGCGTACGCGCCAAGCCACCTCTCCGAGCTCGAGCCGCCGCACAGCCGGCAGCTCGGCGTTCATGCGGCGGCTCCTACGTGTCCCGCCGGCTTTCTCTTCTTTACACGTGGACCCGTCCGAGTGGTAATCACCCCTGCGAAATGCAGAGTCCGCGTTGCGCGGCCTCTTTTGCGATAAGCCCCTTATTCTAAAATCTACGACGCTGTTATCCTCGTTGTAGTTTTTATTTTGCTAATTTATTTTCTCTGATTCTAGCGGCAAAAGGAGACAACTCATAATAATGTTAAAAAGGCACCACTGGCATTGCCGGTTTGAAACTTCGAAGGGTATATTCATAAATATAGTGTTCAATTTCGTCGCCACCGCCGACCGCTGTACAGGCGAAGCCTTGTCTCCACATAAGATGGAACCGGACCAACCGGTGGCCGGCGAGGTACAGAACACCGGTCATGGCGTCAAGGTGCACCTGCACCCCGTAGCGGTAGCAACGCATCTCCTCTCCTTTGGAGCTCGGCCTTCGCTTGGCCGTGCCAGGCGCGAGCGTCCTCGTCGCCGCCGAGTTGCAAGGTACTCCCTCTCTGTTCTCACCCCCACAGTGCAGCTCCCTCTCTGTACTCTCTCTCGAGCAGTTGACAACACTCTCTTTTGCAATCCCTCCGTTCTTGCAGATTCCCTGATTCGTGTCCGCTTTGTGATCCCGAGCTGTTGGGATTGATTGGGATAGATTGGAGCTTAGACGCGGCGGTGGTAGTGATCGAGGAGGCGGAGAGGTATAGGAGGGGGTGCTTGCTTGTTTTCCATGAAAAATGCGTACGGGAGAGGCGACTCACTCGCGTAAGACGCCCTCGGAGGGCGTCGAGCACAGTGACTCACGGCCGTCGGAAGCATGTGCCCCTGCGGTATGCGCCTGATCCGGGTTCCGACTCTTCGGAGAGGCTGTTGCTGTCACCTGCTCACGGGATCAAGGTGTCCGATTCGTGCTCTCGTGGTGACGGCGCCACCGGCCTCGGCAAAGAAGTGATCGGGCTCGATGGCCTCACGGGCCGCCCGGGGAGGTTGTCACGATACGTCTCAGAAATTAATGCTTGGTTCGCGGAGGGAAATGGAGCTGGGGAGGGGATACCGGACAGGCCATTGGTCGAGTCCTGCGGATGGGGGCGGCAGCACCAGATGCCGGCGGTGACGGGAGTGGACGTGATTAACTGCCGGGAGATGCTTCTTATGCGGTCTCCGCCGTTGCAGAGGCTACCGAGCGGCGAAAGTAGCTACTGTGGGAGCCTCTTCTCGGTCGACGGGAATGTGTTTTCCGGTACTACCGAGACGTCGGCGGACGAGGCTACCACGTCTCTCGTGGCTGCAGCAGCTCCCGAGGACCGTGGGTGCCAGAAAAACCGGGCACAGAAAGCACGGGAAAGCAATTTTCTTCTGCTCACTCTGGCGTCTCGGCTGGGATCACATGCCTTCCTGGCTGATGATTTTTATCTGCTTCACCAGGATGTGAGAGAGATTTGTGGAGTCCCGTCTGATGCCGAAACCGCGTCATATCGTCTGTGGGTAAGTCCTTCTGTCTTTCTCTGTTCCGTTTTTAGCTCGGATTGCCTGTCTGCTTCGGAATACTGTTGTTTCTGCTGGTAATCAGAAGGAAAACGGAGTAGTTTACGTCATTTTGTCCTTTCCCTGCTTCGATGCTTCCTATTGCTTACATCGAGTTCCGCATGAGTCCAATAGCTAACAGAGTATTGGTTAGAAACAGCCTTTCTCGTTTGAATCTCTTTTCGGAGCAACATTATTCGATGAATATATTTTAGAATAGCACTTGGCAAGTAGCTGTTTCCTTGTATTCTATCCATCCCTTATGACAGGTGATATGCAATTCATGCTGAGATAACATACTGACATAAAGCCATACATTTCCCTTCAATTTGTTCATGCAGGTCAATGGCTGCTTGTCGTATTCCGACAAGATATGCAATGGGTTCTACAACATCCTGGGGATGGATCCCTATCTTTGGGCTATGTGCAACGCGCCAGAGGAAGGAAGAAGGTCGCCTTCATTTATGGTTCTGAGAGCTGTAGATCCTGAGGAATCATCCATGGAAGTAGTACTGATTGACAGGCAAAGTGATTCTCGACTTAGGGAACTTGAAAAAACAGCATCGGGTCTTTGTTTGAACCTAGGGTTTACCGTGGACTTCGTGAAGAAACTTGCTGGACTTGTTTCGTTCAGTATGGGGTGAGTCCACTATTAAGTTATTGCATATCTGTGTGCAGCCTATACCATTATCCTTATTTTTTCACCTTTCCGTTCTTTTGTACGATGCCTGGAATTTTAGAGGTACGTTTCCAGTAGAAAAGGGTGAACTTCATCGGCAGTGGAAATCGTGCAGTAAAACACTGAGAAGAAGTCAACGGTGCATCATAATCCTTATTGGCAACTTATCTGTGGGACTTTGTAGACATCGAGCCATCCTTTTCAAGGTAATCTTTATTTCTTTTTATCTTACGCCACATACACTAGCCAACAGATACAAGAAGGCATAATTTTTGTGACTGATAACGATACATGATGCAGCTGTGATGTACTATATTAAGATAGACAGGTATTTTTTTTTTCTTTTAGCAGCTCCACCTGCTAGCTTGAGTATTTGGATTTGGAACTTATTAGTGTCACAAATATCATGTCTGAAATCTATAGAAGGGTCCCTCTTTCTTTTGTGGATAATGTTGGACTTCTTACCATCCATGCCATAGGACTTGTAAGTTGTAGGAACATCATTATTTTTACCTTGTTCTACTCCAACTCATCTCCATGTGGTGTTAATAAGCAACGATTCTCATAAAAAGGATGAGTGTGGATCAAGAATTTAGTCCATAGAGCAGAACAAGACACAACTTTTAGAGCAAATTTAAAGACATACATTACCATAGAGACAAACATAAGAAAGAAAAAATTGGAAAAAGCAAATAAGTTCTTGGAATATTTGGTCTCATACATGAGAGTTTGTTGAATTTTGATAGTATGAGAGAGGAAAGATTAATATTACTTACATTCAATAAACCAAAGGAATAGGAGAATGTGGAAACCTCAAAATTTCTAGTTTAATTTAATTTTTGTCTTAAATTTATCCTTTCCATTATAGAAAATTTGTGCTTTCTATTTTAGGAAGGAGGAGTTTTATTTGTTTTTGTGTTTGAAAACATGTAAAGATCTGATGTGGGTTGAAGAAAATTAGAGTTGAACCTCTCCTCATTGCTTCTCAAATGGACTAGGTGTTACTTACGTCGAATTGCTTTTGGACAGCCTTCGATTAACCGCAATAGCAACGCATAATATAAAGCAATATTTAAAATTTATATCCATCACATAAATATGCAAGAAGATGACAAATTTTTTGCTTCCCACAATCCTCAAGTTGAAGTTGTTAATGCACTTTCCTTCTCTAATATTTTTCATATATTTTTTATTTTCATCACTTGGTTTTTATTTTTTATTTGATCTATCATTATTTTATCATTATTTATAATTGGTTTGACGTAATTTTTATGTTAGGATGATGATTTTTTTAATTATTGATTAGGTGTTTTACCTTTTTTATTGATTATTTGTTTTACTTATTTTTATCAGAATATACTTTTGTTATCAATTCAAAATTTATTAATTTGTTTTTTGATGTGCATGTTTTTCAGTTTTCTTGTTTGCTTATTATTCTTTATATGCTTTTTTATCATCTTTTATTGTTATATAGGAAGGTTTATTAGTTATGTTCTCTATTTATGTAGATTTGTTATTTGGTTATGTATATTTAGGTATGTTTATCACCAACAGCATGTTTTTTTTATTTTAGTTTTTTTTATAAAGTTTGTCTCTCATGTGGGGATGCACTGACTACCCAATCCACCACGAATCGAACTGACGGGTTGGATTAGGTTTAAAGCACCGGTTTGGTTCAACTGGTTTGTGAGTCTCCCAAATTGAACCAAACTGGGCTAAACCGATTTAATGTAAAAATGTAAAATAATACTACATTTTTAATAAAATGTTGTTTGTATAACTTATATGATATAATAATATTATTTTAATAACTTATAACTTAAAAATAAGTATATATGTGTAAATAATTAATTATTTTAAATATTTGATTATTTTTTGGTCTCAAACCGAACCAAACTGAATTGAAATGGTTTGGTTTGGTTTCAGTTTGCAAAAAGAATGACTCAAATCTGATCAAATTGAACTATGCACACCCCTACTCACTAGGGCGGCAAATGGGTCAAATTAGGTAGTGGAGTCACCTGTATCTCATTATGATTCTAATAGTAGTTAAGGTGTTCCCATTTCAATTTCTTTTATTTCGAAATCAATATGTACCTATTTCAACTATGTTATTAGAATTGGAGTTGAATTCGATAATTTTTAAAATACATATTAGATATTAAATTTTATCTTAAAATGAGTTAATAATTTACATAATTATTAAAATTTGATATCCTGCTTCAAAACTTTATTTTTATCATTTTATCACTTTATGTCATATTTTTTAAATTTATTTAACTTTATTTATTTTATTGAAATCGAATAAGCTAAAAGGGAATCAACTGATTCCAATAAGCGATTAGAAGATCCGATTTTAATAACTTATAAGATACAAAATCAAGTTCCAAATCTGTTAACTTTTATTGGAATCGAATTTGAATTTCAAAATATCAGATTTCATTTACACCCCTACTACTCGCATATGTTTTTTTTTAACTTTAATAAGTCCTAAGTTTGTTCTTTAATGGTCTTTTTTATTTTTGTCATTTTTACTCATTGATGTTGTTTTTATATAATACTACTTAATGTATTAAAATATTTTATTTTTATTAGTAATGTTTTTTTTATTAATAGGGTACTGTGAGATTTTTATTAAGTTAGATATATCAAAGATAATGAATAAAAAATGATGATATCAAAGAAACATGAAGTTAACATAGAATAATATGAATTGCATTATGAAAAATAGAGTTCGAGAAGTTAAAATAGACGTTGAAGAGAATGAAAACAAACAAAACATGCTGCCTAATAAAATCCCTATTAAAGTATAGAAATGTCCGGAAGATTTATGGATGAAATGATCAACTCAACTTTTCAACAATTAGCAAAATAAATGGAAAAGAGCATCATTGTACACATTTTTAAGAAAAAAAATACTCAGATGATACAAAAATCAAGCTTGTAAATCATACTATGAATACTATGAAATTGTGAAAGAGAGTTATAAAGTGGCGCTTATGGGATATTATAACTATTTGAGTCAACTATTTTAGATTTATATGTGATTGGACTACAATAGATGATATTTTTCTCAATACAAACATGATGAAAAAATCATGATATAAAGAAAGATTATATGTGGTGTTATTGGTTTAGAATAGCGTTATGATAGTTCCAAGAGATGCTTTGTGATGGATGTTGGAATGGTAGCGTTGGCTATAAGTATATACAAACAATAGAAGACAAGTATGGTCTTTAGTGTTTGCTCAATTAAAGAAAAAAAATGAGACTTCTTTTATTTCAATTTATTTACATCACTCGTCATCTTTTTGCATTAGTTATGAATGAATTAACCAATGATATACAAGATGACTAATGCGGGATAGGAAAGAAGACACTGCCATCCAGGTGCGTCGGTGGGCCCAAATAAGTTGAAATATACCCCTGATCAGGCCCAAAATGGCTTGACCGAGTTGGAATCATGCTGAACTTATGTTGTACCAAGTTGAAAGGTGCTGAACTAAGCCGAAACCTGTTGAACTAGACAAAAACTCACTGAACTGTCTTGAACTGGGCCTAAACCGGCCTAGAGGGGCTTGAATTGGCATTAAACTAACTTGTGAGCCGGTTGGGATGACTTACCCAATGGGGGTCATGGCAGCGGCAGAACAACTAGGAGGAGGGGGTTTCGACGTTGCGCCCAACCACACGAGGCAGCAAGACCCCGATGGGATCCTAGTGGACGATGATCGCCCGTGGAATGTGATGGCGAGCCCGGAGGTGCCGGTGGTGCTGCTAGAGGCGGCATGGAGATTGGGAGCAAGGAAGGTGGGGTCGGGAGTCGGGACCGGGTTGCTTTGGCCCCAAACCGACCCGGGTCGGCCATGGTCGCCAAAAATAATAATAAAATATTAATTATGGGGTCGGGGTCTTAGGGTCGGGACTTGGTCGGTCGACCCCAAAACTGACTTGGTCGGGGCGGGGTCGCGACCTGCAACCCTGCATTCCATGATTGGGAGTGTTGTGGCACTTGAAAATGACAATGTCGTGGAGGTTCAACATCCTCCCTGTATTGAATGAGGTAAGGGCCCATCCGGAAGGAGTTGTGGCATGCAATTAGGTGTCAAATGATGCAGTGGGGTCACGGCTTCTTTTGGCACGTCCACGAGAAGGCCTAGGGTTGTGGTGTCTTGTGAGCAGGCCCGACGCATACGAAGGGAGCAGGTTGAGAGGCCGAGGTCTTCTTTGTTTCTTCATGTTGTCTTCGGCATCAATTGGCAAAGCAAGTTCGGACAACAGGGTGCAGCATGGTGATGGTAGGAAGAGGTGTTGTTTGAAGGCATCGATGGAAGTGGATTCCATCCAGCCGGGTTCTTGAGGAAGCTTTGATGCTGACTGGATGCTGGGTGGTAGGCGAAGAGTGGGGGATGGTAGAGAGGCATTGGCCTCCACACGCGAGCAAGCCTAACATGGCTGATGGGTGGGGGTTTGAACTTCTTTCTCCTCCTCCTCTTCTCCGACTTCTTCTCAGTGGCTTCAATGTCCAAAGGTAGCGTGAGCAGGAGGTTGTGTAGACGGAATTAGAGGAGGTAGGGGATGGTACGTCAGGCCCTATGGGCCAAGGATGGTCAAGGTGAGAAGGGGAGGGAAATGGGAGGGGACAGGGAACTTGGACACCGGGAGGGAGCTTGGATGGTGCAGTGTAGTCGCTTGATGTCAAAATAGAGGAGGGGGAAGGAGGGATGATGATGGTGGTTATGAAGGATGAGTGGCAAATGTCAATGACGGAAGAGGTGAGAAGGGGGGAAAGGGGTGAAGGGGATGCGGCCAGTGGTCTTTACGGTGTGGGTGCGACTGGAAGCATCTAACGGTGGCGAAGATGGAGGTGCAAGGATGGAGGAAGATGGGATGTTGTGAGGTGCCCGGTGGAGAGGGAGGATATAGTCAATGGAGGATGTTGGAACAATGTCGATGCGCATTTGTGGGACAATGATGATGTCGATCTTTCAGAAACTAGGAATGGGCAGGGGGAATAGAATTGCATAGGGTTCAGAAGGGAGAAGGAGGAAGGAGAGAACGTCGGAGCTGGCTACGTCAAGGGTGATCAGAAGCTAGTCATCTGCTAGAGGTGAGGAGGGAGCCGGGATCTCCCGGGGGACCTACGGGGCAAGCCCCCTACGTAAGACACCAAGTATATCCAAAAATTTTATTCATCATTACCATAGTATGCATCATATGGCCTCCTTATAAAGGAGAGCTAATTACAAAAAGAGTAATAGATACTTATTTGTAACTAAGTCCTCCTAAGGACTAAGACGTAAAGAAAAGGCTAAAAATAAACTCTAGATATTTACAATTCGGTTCTTCGGTTCAGGAAAGTAAAAAGATTCTAAAACTCCTCATTTGGATCTCCATCGTTGACATACCATAGTGCACGGTGTTTGCATATGATATTATAATGATAGATGGAGACATAAGAAGCTAATAAAAATAAAATTCAATGAAACATTTTAGAGCTAAGTGTTTCAAGATAAGTATAACTAAGAAAAAAAACATATGTATTATAAATTTAATGAAAGTTAAAAGAGAAAAGGTGTGAAGGTTAATTTGAATGGAGTAATATTATTTTAATGTGTTTAGTTTAAATATCATGGTGTAATTATCTAAAAAGATGAAACATATAATGAAGACGACAATCATATAATTAAAGTAAGATAGATGAAGTGGAGATTCACTTTGTATATCTGACGTGATCATAAGTTTCCACTAAAATTGAAAGAAAAAATTATGGTATAATTACAATACCTATAATACTGAATGCTAGTGAATACTATACAATTAATGAAAAACTATGTTTTCAAATTGTGTTGCTAAAATTATAATGTTAAGATGGATATTTGGTCATACTAATTAAATAGAATAAGTAATGAATGCATTAGAGAAATTATGAGAGTGACATAACTTGTAGATAAATTTAAAGGATATAGATTGAGATGATTTGTACATATACACATTAAACATAGAGCTATGGGAGCTCCGGTTTGAAAAGTGGAAAATATAAAAACAAAAAATGTGGTAGACGTAAGTTAACTTAGATGAGGGTAATTCATTATGATTTATATCATTTAAACATCTCCATAGAAGTAAATCAAAGTAACTTCTGCAGAAACGTGCATTGATAAGGGTCTTCAACCATCATATCATGCAAGAATCTAATTTTAATGGTCAATTTTTAATCTTACCCAAATGATGTTATGGAATTCTGTACTCAGTTTTTATTTTATTTCTGGCTTTGAAATTGAGCATTAGATTGCATTTGAGTATTCTGTTACATTTTATTCTTGGTTACTTATTTTTTGATGCTAAATTGAATTAAGGGTTGTGATAGATAGACGTATCAGATTCTGTAGCTCTTACTAGGTATTATTTGTCGTATGTGCAGGCTTTGGCTGACTACATAGGTTTGCCGTGTCGAATAGCTCGAGGTTGCAAGTATTGTGCTTCCGCTCACTCATCTTCTTGTATTGTCAAAATTGAGGATTCTTCACAACCATTACGGTTAACCATTGACTACTCTGAGCTCATTCTTGTTGAAAAATAATGTACCTTTTTTTATCTTAAGAAAATTTGTCTTCACAATCACATGCTAGTTTTTCTTTTCACCTATGTTTATTAATTCTTCCCTAGATGCTATCTTTTTTTTCTTGGTGTAGTTTTAGATCTCGACAGTAGTATAATATACTTTCAGGTCTTGGCAATTTTGATGATGAAAATAGCTTATTCACATAATTTCTTGCTCCTCCAACAGATAAAAGGAAAAGTAATCCTAGCAGACCTCTGCCAAAATGGATTCATCCATATGCAGAGTGAGACAAATGCCACAAATGCTATTGTCTATTTATTGCGAACTAATTGTCTCATGTTCTTTGATCACTCTAATATTATAGTATTGAGGGTATAGAGCCCAATAGAAGTTGATTACGTCCCATCTACCTGTTTGAATAGTAATAATTTGCAACCTATCTGTGCGTTTGTGCTGCTGTATGTGTGTGTAGGTATTTATTTTCATTGCATGTTGCATGTCTCTTTTGTGCAGTGAATATGTAGTTGATCTTGTTGGAGAACCAGGCAATATCTACAATCCTGATTCCTCAATCAACCGTCATTTACTTTCATCTTTGCCTTCACCCTTCCAAGTTCATCGACTATTGGATGGTGAAAAGTCCTTTTCAAGCAGTCATTCATGGAGTATTTCGCCAATCAAAGGCTTAATTGAGAAGAAAGGTTAAGTGTTTTTATAAACAAATCCCATGGAAACTTTTCTTTTCTTATCAACTTGCCTTTGTTTCCTCTTATGCCTGGATGCGATTTCGTAGGTTTGCAACCATGTACCTGGTATCCGCATATGTATTTCAGTATTTTGTAGGGTATGGTTTTTCTTGTCTGCGAAAAAATTACTGTTACCACGCTGTCTTCATGTTGCTTATCTTGTCATGTAGACAATTATTTAGCTTTGCACGTTTTAGCATTTTGTTCAAGAGTCCTCTTTCCTTTCTATTGACCAATAGACACTGAAGCATTTCTATCATGTCTAAACTTGGTATGATAAGACTAGACTGCCTGTTTGATCGGAGGGGACAACTACTTTCTAAGGCTACTAAAAAATGATGGGTAATATATTTGTTGGTGAGGCCAAAAGAAATTGCACAAAAACCAGAGAAATGTCCCTTAATGCTTAAAGAGTTCTAAAATGTCCCTTAATGCTTTAAGAGTTCTAATGGCTGATGGATTTTTTTAAAATTTAGGTTGCTTATTTATTAATAGACTTCTCAACTTTGAAAACTTGAAAATTAATCTCCCTTGCAAACAAAGTATCTGTATGGTTGTTTAATTATTTTTTTCATGTCTAGATTCGAGCTTTTTTATGACATTCGAGTTAATGCTCTCTCTAGCCTTATTGTATAGTTTTACGTAGGTAACTTTCCTAGGAAATCAAGGGGAGCTCGGATGCTGCTGCATCCAGCCTTTTGTTTTTATCATCAAGATGGAATAGCATAAATAAGAGAGTCTATCTTTTCACAATATTTTTGAAGGGAGTTTTAGACATTAATCCTTGTAGTTATTCATATTTATGAATGTGTCCTTATAAAAATTGAAAACCATAATTTTAAGTCCTAAGTTTTTTGTTGCTTAACATTAAGTCCCCATGGCCTGAAAATCATTAAAACTATTAATTAAACATTTTTAATTTTTATCACAAAAAATGCCCTCTAATAGACTAATACTACCTCTCCCTTCTATCTCCTATGCACTCTCTCTCTAGAAAAGAGAGTATTTAATACTTGACAAATGATATTTTGGGGTGTCTTTAGAGTTTAGACAGCTAAAACATGGGATTTCAAGAATTTCTTAACATTTTGATTTTTTGGTGAGCACTTAGAAAAACAAAAAACTATGAAGATTGATTTGTAAGAATCGCTTTTCACACTTTATGCTTCATCTTTGTAGCAATGTAACTTGCTGAAATTTGGGGGAACGGTACTTAAAATGCTTTATACCCTATATCAATGGGTAGGTGTAAAACAAGGTTAGTGTAGGTTCTGCTTCTGAGGTGAAACAAAAAAGTTGCTTTATGAAGAAATAAGTACATGGGATAAATGACAAAATATAAACTCTGATGCTTTATATTTTTTTTCTATATCTAAGATCATAGCATCCTATCCTATTCTGCCTACAAGAAAATTGGAAAATAACTCATGGGGGTTCACTGACATTTTCCTTGTGCAAAGATGGGAGTTAATATTTCTCATAATGTGCACTTCACAAGTGATATTAGGTATGTTGCATCCAAAGATTGCATCTAGTCTATGACAAGGATTTCCGGGTCACGATTTGGATTGGACGATCTAGTGGAAGTTAAAAAACGTCCCAGAGTTGGCTGATCTTGCCTAATTGGCCTGGTATGGTCGTGACTCAGCCAATTGCAAGCTAAGGTTGGATTATCCAAGCTGATCTCAGCGGGGCCAAGCTGGTTCAATCAGGTTGGTAAATTCCAATCTGGCCAGGTCAATCTAGCTAGAGTCAGGCTGATACTTGCTGATTGTGTCCAATCTGACTAGACCTAGACGGAACTATGGGGAAGTTCACTCCAGGATTTGTCATACCCCATCGGAACAGATCGGCACCACTGGATCGCCCAATGTTGAAAAGCATTATCTATGATAGTCTTGATATAGTTTGTGCTCATTAGACTTCTAATGTGATGAGATGTTCCTTCACCTTCCGTAAAAGGACATAATCAGTGTATTATATACTAAGCCAAATATGATTAGATGGAGCAAGTCCTGCTGATGCATTCAGAATCAGACATCACGTACAGATGATCAATGCCAAAAGATATGACACTGTCAGCCTAGTTGGCTTAACATTAACATTGACTTTATAAACTTTTTATTTGTGTCTATGTTTATTTTCTAGTTTTAAGTAGGGGTGAAAATGAGTTGAGCCAAGTCGAGTAGTATGTTGTTCAAGTTTAGCTCGTTCATTGCTCGAAATCTTACAAGTAGGCTGGACTTTTGTTTAAGCTTGGTTTGTTTCTTAATCGAGTCAAGCTCGAGCTTGAAAGTAGCTTGACTCAAGTTCAGTCCAAACTTCAATTCAAACTTGATATGAACTCGTTTATAAAACTTGAGCTCAATCTAAATTTATTTGTGAAACTTGAACTTTGAACTCATGTATGATGCTCGATTTAAGTTTAAAGTAAAAATAGAATTTATTTCAACTTATTTCATATATTTAGTGATATTATATAACTAAATACTCATAATTTAAAATTTTAAACAAATATTCAATCATATAGTTAATCAAGTATTTAATTGAGCTACTTGCTGGTTTATCGAGTCCTGTAGGGGTTTGTTCATGTCTCGCTCACTAATAAATTGAGATTTATTTGTTTGTTCAAGTTTGTCTGTTTAACATAATAAGTAAGGTGAGTTTACCTTTTATTGAGCTGAGTTTCGAGTTACTTGGAGTGTGTTGGTTCATTTGCACCCCTAGTTTTAGGCACGTCGATGTACAATTTTAAAGTTGAAAATTTTGAAAAATCACATTATCTTAAGAATATAGTGATACTTTTTATTTGGAGGGAGTAAATTGTAAAGCAGGATTTTTTTAAATTCTCTCGTCCCTACCTTAGTGTGCTACCAGCAGCATGCCACCCTGTTTGACGTTACAGCACCTCCTCTTCTGATGATGGTCATCCATCCACACCGGTGCCAGACTATTGATGACATGGCCTTATACCCCTTCTCCAGCACAGGTTGCCCTTTCTCACCACTGCACCTCCTCTTCTGACTATGGTTGTCCATCCACGCACGTGCTAATCCATTGATGACATGCCCTTCTATCCCTTCTTCAGCACAGGTCACCCTTTTGCACCACACTGTCAATTTTGTTTCATGTGTTGGTTGCCGTTCCACAATCACCACTTCCCTGGACTCATCCTATGCAATTGCAAGCTGTCTCAGCTCACGCTGTGTGGACTCTGCGTTAGTCTACCTTGTATCCTCTGTGTAGACCCCAAGTCGCAAGCCTGCTTTAATTCTGTGGCAGCACCTCACCCTCCCTGTCATATTGGACATCATGTACCTAACCAACTCGCCCAGCTCTCCCTCTCCATTCTCCTCGGTTTCTCTTTGACATCACCAATGTCTCAACTGCGCCTCCACCATTTCATTGTCCATTAGTCAACCCCTGTATCACCTTGTATGTTGTAACACCAACCCATCACTATGCTAGTTCTGATCTATACCCCTCCTATGTCCACGGTGTTGGGAAATCAATCTTGGCCTAACAAGGGCACATCAGTAATTAAAAACTTATCTAAACTTTATTTTCATGTAGATCGAGTTGAGTTGGAGATCAGTGCAGTTTACTAAGGTCAAACCACACAGTTTGGATCTCCATAGTCCGATGCAATAGTCTTTGTGATGCCTAGAGTACTTACACACACTATCTAATGGTATCCACATGTTGGACTCATGAATTATGATCTCCTCGATGTGCAAGCCAACTCTAAGTGCCTTCCTGATAACTGGAGCTGCCATGGACGTGGGTGAGAGAGGAGAGAGAAGAGTTGTAACTAAGTCCTATGGTGGTTGTTTGATCTATCCTTTAGCTGATCTCTCTTTTATATAGATAATTTGGAATCCTAATAAGTCATATTAATGGAGTGGCACGATAATCAATGAATTTAATTTATTGATTAATATTTTTTCTATTAATGGGTCAAACCCAAAAATCAATTTAATGACTTAGTTTACATTAATTAGACATCTAACATATAATTCTTTATTGTCTGTATGACCGTCTATAATACCAAACTGGCCGTGAGCTAATTTTGGAAATTTTAACTTACTGAATTAATTATCTCTAGAATTAATATACTTGCGTATCAATTGTGAATGTAGCATGCCATAGCTGTAGCATCCACTCTCTGTCTCACCCGACGCAAGTTGTTGTAGACGTGCTGTGCGGACTCCACATGGACTGCCTCACACCATCTGAGCTAGACCCCAGGCTGCGAGTTCCATCCCGTTCCCATGGCAACACTTCACCCTTATAGCCATAGCGGACATCACCTACCTCACCCACTTGCCTTGCCCTGCCCTCTTCATTCTTCTCAGCTTCTCCCTCACGTCACCAGTGCCACAGCCATGCCCCCACCATTCTGTAGTCCATTTGTTTATTGTCATTCCTCTCTATATGTGATATTACCAGCCCAACTCTGCCTAGTTCCGCCTGGAATCCTTCTGCCCAAGGCACTGACTGCCACACCCTCCTTGATGAGCAGTCCAATTACATTGTACCAGATTCCTGCCACAGGCATCCAAGCTGGAACTTGCGCTGGTTAGTGGGCAGTCTACCTCTTGGTCCAGCCAACTGAGTACTGTTTATGTTCAAACAGACCGAACTGGTTCAACCCATATCAAACCAGTTCAACCCTGTCCGGGTTGGTTTAATTTTAACCCTGTTTAGACTGGTCCAGCCACCAGTCCAGCCTGGTCAATTCTGTTTGGTCCATTTCAGTCAGTCTTGGTGATATCTGTTTTTTTTTTCAGTGAGTTGCATCAATAATTGATATATGTATTTGTTGATATTTATGTTGGTTACCATGATTCATCATAGGTCCTTCTTGACTTGATTGAGGTTAGAGTGACTCATGTTGCTGTTATCGTTTAACTGATTTAAGCTGTTCTAAAAAGTCATCTACACACGTTTTAATCAGTTAGCTGGTTAGTAGCAAAACAACAATTAGAGTCTTGGTCAAAGTTATTAGAGCTAATTGATCTTCTGCCACTTGCCAGGGAAAAGGATTCAAAATTTTGAAACTTCATTAAGTCAATTTCAGTTCCAAGTTGATCTCAATAGCTCCAGCAGCAGGGATATTTTGCCGCTCAGGGATAACGTTGTAAAAAATTCCCTTCATGGGGAGTTAAGCGTTGGTGTTTTCAGTGAGTGTAAGCAACTAGGTGGAAAAGGAAATATGGTTCTTATTGGCAACGGGGTATGCCAGCCTGAGCCATCAGAAAAACCTAAGAGGTGGGATAACAAGGGAAAACTTCTTTGTGTTGATGTTCCTAAATACTTGAGTATTGAACCATCCCTTGCAATGGATTGGGTTGAGATTTCATGGGACGAACTGCAAATCAAGGAGCGTGTTGGTGCTGGTACCCCTCTTCATTCTTGATCCAGAGATGTGTATTTGATTAATGTTTCAGTCCTTATAATATAGTATATACTCATCTTCAGGTTCATTTGGAGCAGTGCATCGTGCAGAATGGCATGGATCGGTTTGTATCTTGTAACTCTTGATTGTGTGGATACATTATTTTTTAGTTTCTAAGTTTGTTCTCTTCAAATTCACTTAATTGAAGTATCTGCGTGACTTTCACCGCAAATACTTTGCTGTCTCAATTTTTGTTCTCATCTTTCCATTTGTCAATGGGAAAGAAAGAAGATATATTAGTTAGATGCAGTTGTTTATTTATTTTTTCTTTCTTTATGGCTTGCTTTGCTTGACCGACTGCTGATTATGGCAGCAGCTTTTCTCTTCTATGGTGTATACTGTGTTACTTGTTATCTACATTCTAGACTTTAACCTTCGTACACAACAAATTTGCATTATCACTTTAAAGCATGGAATGCAGGAGGTTGCTGTGAAGGTTCTCACCGATCAAGACTTCCATGAAGATCAGTTGAAAGAGTTCCTTAGAGAGGTACACATTTTATGCCCAAGATGTTTTACGGTTGGAATAAGCTAGCTTTTCTGGTATTACCCTTGTGCCATTTTATGTGTTTGACAGTACTTTTTCCATTTGACTAGTATACATATTTCTCCCTGAAAGGTCACGGGGTTGAAGGGGATAATATATCACATGTTCTCTTTTATTTTTTAGTCACTCTTCATCCACTGAGCTCTGAGCATTATTTCCTGAGGAGCCAGGTTCCCAAGGTTTATGAAATATTTTCTCAGTAACCGCTGAGATTTTAGATTCCCAAATAGTTTCTCGTTAGGGACAGTGCTGAGAGTTGCTTTTGATGACTGTTGGTGCTTCAATTTTGTAGGTGGCCATAATGAAAAGAGTGCGCCACCCAAATGTTGTTTTGTTCATGGGTGCAGTTACAAATCCTCCACATCTGTCTATAGTGACGGAGTACCTCCAAAGGTAATTTGTCATTTTGTTGAAGTATTCTTTATTAGGAACATTTTAATACTTCTCATGTTCCGACCTAAACTTTTCTATACTAGGGGAAATCTCTATCGCCTCATAAGTAGGGCCTCTGGTGAACTTCTGGACAAAAGGAGACGGCTGCGCATGGCACTAGATGTGGTTTGTGCTTAGAAACTGGACTTGATGTTTGTTCATTTATGACCTGAATTGATAAGGTAGTACGCTGATTGAATATACAGGCGAAGGGTGTCAATTATCTGCATTGCCTGAACCCTCCTATTGTTCACTGGGACCTTAAAACTCCGAACTTGTTGGTGGATAAAAATTGGGCTGTGAAGGTTTGAAAGAAAGGCAAACATCATGTTTTTATGCAATCGATGTTCTAAGTGTTCTCTGTGACCTAATATTCTCGCATTTGTTATAGGTAGGTGATTTCGGGCTATCCAGGTTCAAGGCGAATACCTTTATTTCATCTAAGTCCGTGGCTGGAACTGTAAGCAGTTTTTTTTTCCTGCTTGTATATTTCTATATGTACTTGTTTCTTTCTATTTAGTTCAGTCTTTCGATTGTGTTGCTGCTGGTCCATTTCAATAGATCCTCTCACACCACTTACTTGTTCTCTGCACCAGCCTGAGTGGATGGCTCCTGAATTCCTTCGCGGAGAACCAACAAATGAGAAGTCTGATGTCTACAGCTTTGGCGTAATACTGTGGGAACTTGCGACAATGCAACAGCCATGGAGTGAGCTAAGCCCTGCACAGGTGAAACTGAACGTCTTCTTGGACTACTAATCTGGGTTTCCTCGTTGAAAGTACCGGTTTCCACATTTTGATGTATTGCAGGTGGTTGGAGCGGTTGCCTTTCAGAACAGACGACTTGCCATCCCTCCAAATACATGCCCCGAGTTGGCAGCTCTGATGGAATCCTGCTGGGCTGAGTACGTATATTTTACGAGAAGGCATGCAACATATAGAGTTACCCCATAGAGATAGTGTTGACCGTTGACGATCTAAAGAACGGAATATTCGAGCTTTACTAGTTTCGGACAGCGGTAGCTATCCCTTTGATCAGTCCCTTACCTGGAGGCTAGGTTTTAGCGTCACTTCACATTCTGGGGCTGGGGCTCGTTCTGCAATTTTCAACTTTGATATTATAGTCTTGAGATACAAAGAGATATTTGAGAGAGAGAGAGAGAGAAGAGACTGGTCAACTTTGGTTGTGCTGACTTTCTCGTGTATGGCTTGTGCTTTTCTTGCTTTCCAGAATTGCTCGTATCGAATCAATCGGGTTACCTGAAAAGTTTAGGCAGAACAGAATAGATCGTCGACCCCGTCTGATGAGACTGTCTTCTCGACTTTCAGTGATCCAAGACAGCGTCCATCTTTCTCAAGTATCGTGGGCTCCTTGAAGCAGCTGCTGAAGTCGACCGCCCATCCTGTGGATGTGGTGGGTTCCCAATGAAATGCTCTAACTGCCAGCAGCTTCAACTCGCGATAACATCCGATGTTGTCCGCCCCATGAAGTGTGGCGTCTTTTCTTGAGACATCTCATCTTGTGAATTAGGAGACTGAATAACAGACAAAGCAGCAACACCCGTGTTGTGAAAAATAGCAAAGAGTGCGTCGAGGAATAATTGTGGATTTGATCGAACGGAATTATCTTGTATTTACATAAGTATTGTGGCTCAAAAAATAACTCCGCAGTTGTCTAAAGTCTTAACTTTAACTTTTAATTTCTTCTGTGGAATACAAAATCCTAACTATTTACCTTTGAAAAATAAAAGAGTACAGCCAGGAAGGTAGTGTTGCATTTAGGCATTTTAGAACATCATTATTATTATTATTATTATTTTGCCATTCTCTTGAAAGTCTTTTGATTGCAACAATATTCACGTCGGGGCGTTCAAGCTCCAAGTACCACACACAGGTAGCATTAGCATATCAAGTGAACCTTCGGTGAAACAGTGCTTCACCACCGCAAGGAAAAATCTCATCGAAGGGTATGCAACTGTGCATGTATCCTTTTTTCCTCTGAGTACATCCTTCTGAAACTTATCTTGCTTTTGTATCTCATTGGCTCATCCTTTTGATGAAAAACTTGCATTCTTCTCTCAAAAGGAGCGGAAACAATTTTTATTCCCATTTTTATTTATAATTTTAGAAATAAAACAATATAATTTTTTTTACAAAAGTTTGAATAGGTGATGTAAGGAAGTTGTTACCTACCTTCACCGCTTTGGTTCAAGAAGAAGAACAACAACAATACTTATATTTCTTTTATTCCGGTTTTTCGTGCACGCTCGTCCCCTTTCCGAGTGCAAACTTCTCTCTCTCTCTGTCTCTCTCCTCTTCCGGATCTGAAGGAAGACGGCGATCGCCGATGACGGTGGCCGGGACCTTCGGTGCCGATGTCGTCGTCCAAGCCCTCATCCTCCTACTGGCACTGTCCATGGGCTTCGTCCTCCACCGCCTCACCCGCGCCTCCCTAGCCCGCTTCCGCCGCCGCGGGCGCGCCGCTGTCGACTCTCGCCGCCACTTCTTCCAGGGAGCCCAGCTCCTCGCCCGCGCCCGTGCCGCCCCTCCGGGTTCTCCCGCCGCCGCCTCCCTCGCGCGCTCCGCCCTCGACGAGGCCGACCGCGCCATTGCCGCCGATCCCCGGGATGCGGCTCCCCTCATCCTCCGCTCCGCCGTGCTCGAGCTCCGGGGCCGCCGCCTCCCCGCCATCCGCGCCCTCGACGCGGCGCTGGCCCCTCCCGCGGCGCGATCGCTGTCTTCCCTGGAGCGCTGCGACGCGCTGACCAAGCGAGCGGAGCTGCGTCTCGCCGGGTCCCCTGGGGACGGGAGACGGAGGGGGAGGGTAGTCGACCAGGCCTTATCGGACCTCGCGGAGGCGGTAAAGGGGAGCCCCGGGAATGCGAGGGCCTCGTGCCTTCTGGGCGATTGCTACGAGGAGAAGGGCATGGTGGAGGACGCCCGGCGGGCGTACGAGTCGGCACTTAGCGCGGATGGATCGCTCGGCAAGGCGCGGGAGGCGCTGCGGCGGCTGAAAACCCCGTCGACGGCGGGGTGAGCAGCAGCACGACTCCCCTTAATCTTCGTCTTGTGACGAAACGCTGGATGCCTGCAAGGTGGTGCTTGATCTATTGCTAACACGCGCTTCGTCTTGATCGTGAGAGCAAGCAACAACAAGTCGGCCCTCGGAGCAACTGCAGCTGTACTGTACTCTCTCCGTAAGATGCACGCCGCCGAGGTGTTCGACGTATTGCGTGAGTACCGACCCAGCTGTACGAAGAAACGGTAGCCGTTTTTGTTGGTTGCTTTTGATAACACTCTTCAATCTCTCTGGAAATGGCAACTCGTTTGGTGTATAATAGCATGCGAAATAGGGCGGCTTGAACACTATAGAAAGCCTTGGAAGGCGATTCTTTTCCGTCTTGGATGATCACTCATCTCTCACTTTAAAGTCGTGAAGAAAGTGTGGATGGTCAAGAGATTCAAAAACATTGGGTTTCTGGTAGGAATGAAGCACCTGGCACCCAGACCAGAACGGCGAAACATTTGGGGTTTTTTGGAGGGTGAGAATGAGATCCGGTGTAGGATACGTACGCATCTTTGACTATCTGGGATCTTTCTTCTTCTTCTTCTTCTGTTTGCAATAAAATCATCTGGGACACTAGACAAGCAGGTGAATCCTCACCTGGTCCCCTCCGGGCCCTCCCCTCTCCCCCCTCACGGGCAGAGTAAGGCTTCGTGGGTTATGAAAATTAAATGAGGTAATTAAATTGCAGGTTAATAGAGTGTTTGGTTGCTTGATGAAATTTTTTTTTTTCTGCGGGAGCACATTTTTTGTAACAAAACATTTTAAAAGGGGGTGTTTGGAAAACATGATAAAGTTGTAAGTTTAGAGAGTTTCTTCTGGGATAACAAAAGAGGTGAAACCTCCTTTTCCTTTCCTCTTCTTTTTGCGATCTCTTATTTTGTTTAGTTATACATGGCCCCCACCGTTTTCGTTGTCATTGTTAGTCTTGAAATTGACAATGACCATGGTAAGGTGTTTGACTGTTAATATCAGTTTTGAAGATTAAAAATATCAACAATAAAAATGAAGGTAGTATCATTTTTAATACTCTAAACAACCAGGGCAATTTATTTGATTCAATATATAATTTTATAACAAAAATATACAAACATTATTTTTTAATCAAACACCTTGTAAGAGTGGTGAACTGTCTCACAAAGCTTTAGGGCCTGTTTGTGTAACTCTATCAAGTATCTATTTCAATATTAAAATCAACACTAGATTAGTGCTGATGTACCTTGGGTCCATATCAAAAGTGATACGATTCCAGAGCTTAGGGAAATACGCAAGCACCATGTCGAACTGGGCTCATCCTCTTTTTTAGACACGGATCAACACACTTCATCTAAGTTTTGGTGATCTCTTTGACAAAAGGGTCATCTTTCTTCTTCTTCTTCTTCTTCTTCTTCTTCTTCTTCTTCTTCTTGATATACGTACAGATGACAACATGATCCAGTCTGATATGTTTTTTGGGGCAAAGACGGATTGAATGATCAATTAATACAGGCGATAAATGGAAAGATTTTATATGAACATGCATCTCTCTTTTTTTTCTTGTCTTGTAGTTAGAAGCTCACTTGTTTTATGCACATTCTTGAGGGTCTCAAAAGTCTGAAGTAACTTGCACGTGCACACGTGTGAATCGTAATTTGAGTGGGAAAATAGTGAATTAGAAAGAAAGAAACAAGTGCCATACCAGGACAACTTAAGTTAATCCTTGAGTTAAAGAATATTTATTTTAAAAAATAAATTATAAATATTAATGGTTATTTATTTCGACTTAAATATATGAAATAGGTCGAAATAAAATTTGATTTAACTTTAAACTTGGGTCGAGTATCATGAATAAGTCAAAGTTAGAGTTTTGTAAAAACTTTTGATTGATTTTAAGTTTTATGAAATGAGTGAGTTCGTATCAAATTTGATATCGAATGTGGACAGAATTTGAGTGGAGCTACTACTCAAGTTTGAGTTTGACTCAATTAAACAACTAATCAGACTTGAACAAAGGTTCAACATACTCGTAACAGTTTGAGCTCGAGTTAGAATTGATGTAAAATAAATGGACCGAACTTGAATGTGATGGTACTCGGCTCGGCTCAACTCATCCGGGTCCTTATCCATCTTAAAAAAAGAAAAACTTAGGGAAACATCTATGAGACTTATTTGACACAAGATGTGTACAGAAAACACGCACTTAAGAAGGTTTATTTGTTACTCGTGTGTTGAAAACTATAAAATTCTTCTCATTTTAAGACTTTCTATTGTCTTTTATTTGGAAATAGGATCTATATCATGGTACAATTAAATATTTTTTTCAAGAGCTACAACAATGGTTACGGTGACACGCATGAGATCGGCTTGTCCACTGTGGCACAGCCACCGGACATTTAAATCAAAAGGCTTTTTTTTTTTCCTCTCTGCTTTTGTTTCACGGGCAACGCTTAGCTGACAAGTGCTTTCTCCCTTCCCTAAAATAAGAACCAAGAAGAAGATAAACCAAGGGTAGGGCGCTGTCAATGGTTCGGTTCGGTTTCGAGTCTTTTTTTTTTAGACACCGTAACCGAACTGAACTTAATCCGGTCAATTTTTAGACCGATCGACTCGATTCTGATCCCGTGGCCCCGACTCGGTATATGTTTTAAGTTTATTATTTTATTATCACAATCTCGGTCGACTCTGACCCGACTCGAGTCTGGACTCTAGCCAATCTGAGTCGATTTGAGTCCAACTTACCCGTTCCCGAACCCAACCCAACTTACTTTGCATAGATTCGTAATAATATCCGTTTAAAAGTCAAATCAAATCTTTCCATTTATCGGTCCAATTCGGTTTGAGAAGTGTGGAACTTCCGTTCTGTCCAGCTCAGCTCAATGAACGGAACCCACAAACTCCTTCTTGGTTAGGTTTCTTTAACCGGTTGGCCGAGTTTTTCTGTCGGGCTCTACTAACCAAGGCAGTCACCAAGTTACCTACCACTCAGGACGAAGGGTGCGTTTGGGAACTCATCGGCAGCACTTTTTTTCACTTCTCCTTCGTTAAAAAGTGCTTCTTATTTTAATTAGGGTGTTTGGATACATAATAATATTCACTTCTCCTTTTCATTGAAGGCAGAAGTAATAATATCCATTTAAAAGTCAAATCAAATCTTTCCATTTATCGGTCCAATTCGGTTTGAGAAGTGTGGAACTTCCGTTCTGTCCAGCTCAGCTCAATGAACGGAACCCACAAACTCCTTCTTGGTTAGGTTTCTTTAACCGGTTGGCCGAGTTTTTCTGTCGGGCTCTACTAACCAAGGCAGTCACCAAGTTACCTACCACTCAGGACGAAGGGTGCATTTGGGAACTCATCGGCAGCACTTTTTTTCACTTCTCCTTCGTTAAAAAGTGCTTCTTATTTTAATTAGGGTGTTTGGATACATAATAATATTCACTTCTCCTTTTCATTGAAGGCAGAAGTAATAATATCCATTTAAAAGTCAAATCAAATCTTTCCATTTATCGGTCCAATTCGGTTTGAGAAGTGTGGAACTTCCGTTCGTCCAGCTCACCAATGAACGGAACCCACAAACTCCTTCTTGGTTAGGTTTCTTTAACCGGTTGGCTGAGTTTTTCTGTCGGGCTCTACTAACCAAGGCAGTCACCAAGTTACCTACCACTCAGGACGAAGGGTGCGTTTGGGAACTCATCGGAAGCACTTTTTTTTCACTTCTCCTTCGTTAAAAAGTGCTTCTTATTTTAATTAGGGTGTTTGGATACATAATAATATTCACTTCTCCTTTTCATTGAAGGCAGAAGTAAGGAGGAGTTTTTTTCTCCTTCTAACTTCACAAAATCTCCTCCCCACCACCACTCAGCCAGCATGAACCCCCCCCCCGGCGACTAGTCTCCTACGTGACCTCTCCCCTCCGGTGCGCACAAGCCCCCTCCCGCTGTCATCCCCCCCTTCCCACCACGGCCCCGCCCCCTCTCGCAAAGCCCCCCGCCGCCATCCCCCCCCGCCAGCCGGAATCGCCCCCCCCCCCCCCCCGCGCGGCGTCCCCCCTCCACGGCCGGAGTCCCCCCCCCCGCCCGGCGGAGTCGCCCCCCCCCCCCCCCCCCCCCCGCGCGGCGTCCCCCCTCCGCGGCCGAGTCCCCGCCCCCGCGACGCCTCCGTGCCTCCCCCACGTGGCCGGGCGGCATCCCGAGTCCCCCCGCAGCCGGAGTCCGTGTCCACGAAGCCCCCGCCGTCGTCCCCCTCCCACCACGACCGCCCCCGCCGTCGTCCGCCGTCCGCGACGACACCCCGCCATCGTTCGCCTCCCCCGTCGCCCGCCGTCCGCGAAGCCCCCCCTGCCGTCATCCCCCTCCCTCCGCGAAGCCGTCCGTCTCCCTGCGACGGCCCCCACTTCGCCAACAACACCTCTGCACCCACCACCGTCCTCCTCTTTCCAACCGCCCCCACCCCCGCCATCTACCTCCCTCTCCGCGACGGCCTCTCTATTTTTTTCTAACAGAAGTACTTCTATATTTTGATCAGAAAATATAACTAAACAACTTTCACTTTTATAAATAAGAATACTTTCTATTTGAAATGACTTCTAAATAGAAGCGTTTTTATCGAAAGTACTTCGACTAATTTAAACCCCAATTTGCCGAACGGACCCGAAAACACAGAGAGAGAGAGAGAGAGAGAGATTGATTCCTTTCCTCCTTCTGAACTGCTGTCTTAAATGCTCCTGACTTTGTGCTCCTTTCCGGTACATGCAAAGATGTACCAAGTTCTGTCCACGGGGGCTCCCTGTGTACTGTCGCATCAAAATTTCGAAAACCTCCCCGAAAACATCGCACGTTGACCTCTGCTTTTTTCACCACATCTCATCCCTCTTTTTTTTTTTCCTACGTTCCCTTCTGCCCTTCGCGGTGCTCTCTCTCCGTGTTATCACATTCTCGTCGGCTGCGACGCCCTTCGTTAAAAAAAGGTCATCACGCGACTAAGGACCCCGTTGTCGCGTCCTCGGGTCATCGTTTCCCACATAAATAGAGCGGATACATATACGAAAAAATCGGAGTACGCCGGGTGAATATGCTAATCTGCGCTTTCCGTGGACACCTCTGCCCCCCTTAACCAGATTTCCAACGAGCGAGAGACGTCGGAGGCGTGATGGCGACGGAGGGCGAATCAGGACCGTACGCTGCGGGGTGCAGAGGCGATCCAACCGATGGATTCGCCCTTGGACTGGGCGGGCGCGGTCACGTGTATTATTATTCCTCCCCCGCGTCTCCGGTCCGGACACCCCCATCGGAGTTCTCGGACGACACCCCTGACTGGCGGGGCCAGAAACGGGAGACCGCGCTGCCACGTGTCCGATCATCGGGGGTCCACTGCTTGGACGGCCCAGATCGCGATCGTGGGGCGCACGGCGACAAGAAAAGCTGCCCCGATCACGTGGACCCGCTTCGCGCGTCGCGGAACTTACTTCGATCGATAATAACAATGATACCACGGTACAAAAATAAACGGACTCAGAAACAGTTTTTTTTTTTTTTGAAAAAGAGCGAAGTACCCAGCTCAATTGAAAAGAATAAATAATTAAAAATATTAAAAAGGAAATACGAGCACTCATTTCGTCGCGTAGCAGTGGATTTGTCAGTCGTGGACGGGGAGGAAAAGCAGCGAAAGTGGGCTTCAAAGATAAATAAACGAGGAGGTAACCTTAATAATAAAAATAATAATAATCGACGGTCGAGCCGGAGTCCTGCTCATGAACATACCTAATAACCTTCTGATTCTTCCAAAGATGGAGGTCTCTTCCAGCTTTACAAAAAGGCTTCTCTGGATTTACAAAAGCTAAAAGGCCAGCTCCACTTTTAAAGATCAGCATGGAAGAAAGAGAGAGGGGGGGGGGGGGGGGGAGGACAGGAGAAGAAGGGATAGAAGAGAACAGAGGGAAAAAACTATAGGATAACCCCCTTCTTTTTAGCCTGCAAATCATACAGCTTAAAACCCTATCTTGAACCCCCCCCTTTTTTCCCACACTAAGCGTGGGCCTGGTGCTCTTCCTTCCGATCCAAGCTACTCGGCCGGAAGAACAAAAGCTTGGGCCTTTCCGCATCATCTATAATGGGCTGTGGTCTCCCCCCCTTTCTCACTGGCTGAATTCTTACATCAAGGGGGGAAGGGTACCCAACTCAAGAAAGCGAGTCTTGTCTGGAGAACGCCAGCAGTAAGAGACAAGCAATTGCATCCATCCCCCCTTCCTTCCTTCCTTAGCTTTCATGAAGCAGGGGAATGTTTTTAATATTTTCTTTGCAAAATGTTGGAGAGCTGACACGGTTTTGTAGAGGGCGGGGAAGAAAGAGTAAAAACAACCACAGGGAGGGGGGGGGGGGATGTGAACAGACCGGAGATATTCAATGATGCCCGTCGGCCCTGGACATGAAGAGACCAATTAAACTATTGGTGGCATGTCAAAAATATTCCCATCACATGGAGGGTGACAAAAGCGAGCAACGTATAATGTCATTCCCACCGCTTGGATCGTCTACTTGTTCTTGTGCTGCCATAACAGCAGCTGCTGAGCCGAGACCCCACCAGTCCACTCTGTTATCCCCCCCCTCCCTCCCTCCCCCTCTGTTCACCTGTTATAGCCCACAAGGAGGGCTGCAGCGGCCGGGTGAATGAGAAAGAAGAGGGCGGAAAAAGTAGGAAAGAAAAAAAAAGCATTGACAAGCATTAGAAGGACACCGCTGGTTTGCAGAAAGAGAGGAATAAGAGAATTCTAAACTAGTAGAGAACCTGAGGGTTGGAGAAGGAAGAAGAAGAAGAAGAGGGATATGGGGGTTTGCCTTCGAAATTCCTTTCTTTCTTGCATCCATGAAAGACCGTTAACTTCCAAAGGGGAAGGGGGGAGGGAGGAGAAAACGAAGTTAAATCTAATGAATAGCACAAAATGGGAAGGTGACCCGTCGGAGACAATCACGGCTCGGCCGGCTCCGCGGGCTGCGGCTTGTCTCTCGGCGCCGCCGCCGCCGAAGCGGGGATCACGATGGGAACGGGCCCGACCGCGCCGCCGTTGGCGGAGGCCGAGGAGGGCGGCGGTGGCGGTGGGTCGATCCTGCCGTCGATGCAGGAGGCGCACCTTCTCTCGATCCAGCCCTCCAGGTCGTAGTGCCCGCGGCCGAAGACGCTTCTGCCGGCGCAGAGCCGCCCTATCAGGCCGGCGACGACGCCCAGGATGGTGATGACGGCCAGCACGGCTATCAGGGGTCCGACGGAGCCGGCGCCGCCGTGGGAGGTGGAGGCTTGCGGGGCTACCACCGCGGGCACGTACGGCGGGGACTGCGGCTCCAGCGGCAACGACGACATTGCGGCCGAATAGGAGAGATCTTCCCGCTTCGCGATGCCCCGCCCCGCCAA
Source organism: Cryptocoryne crispatula var. balansae (assembly GCA_036172225.1). Taxonomy (NCBI): domain Eukaryota; kingdom Viridiplantae; phylum Streptophyta; class Magnoliopsida; order Alismatales; family Araceae; genus Cryptocoryne; species Cryptocoryne crispatula. The sequence continues at coordinate 4,473,331 of CM069925.1, read as the reverse complement.
AATGCTCTCTTTCACCGGCCCTCGTCCATGTTTAGCGGGATCCGAGACGGAAAGGCGGGATCTTTGGAGGCGAGGCTTGCCGGACGGGGTGAAGATGAAATGCCGAGACACTGTTAGCGCAGCAGGCACTTCGGAGCTGCCTTCATGAGAGCGCGAGACAACGGGCGAAGTGGTATGGAGATCAGAGATCGCCGGGGAATTGGAGGTGTTGTGCCGTCGACTCGCGTCCTGCCTCACCAGCTCCAAGCTTTCAAGATCGATCCCGTGTCGCCTCCGTGCGGGGACGACGGTGAGAGAGGAGCAAGAACAGCCGAGAGGGATAGAGGGATAGAGAGAGAGAAGACGGCATTGAAACCTGGGATTTTAGCAAGGTGGAGAGGCGAAAAGCTGCAGAAGAGGCCAGAACAACGGCTCCCGGGGATTGGATCGGCGACGGTAGGGCTCCACGGGCTCGACGGCGGAGATGTGCCGGATTTATCGGCTTGCAGACGATCTCAAGCACTGATTTTGGTTGGGTACTTGCCAGACTCAAGCATAGTTCCCGTTCAAGTCTGAATTTGATGTGAATTTATTTGTAAAATTTAAAATTAATTAACATTAATTGTGAAACTTTAATTTTAATTCATTTATAAACATGATCTAAGTTTAAATCCAAGTCAAATTGTATTTTGATTTATTTTATATATCTAAATGATTAATACTTATAATTTAATTTTTATAAATAAATATTTTATTAAGCTATAGAAAAGCAATTAAGCGTTGGTACAAATTAGACTTATAATTTTATTTCTCCAAGTTTGTTGATTTATCACGATAAACGAGCCAAATTAAATTTTTATCTGGTCGAATTTTGAATTATTTGTCAAATCTGTTAGTTCAAATCTATTAGTTGGCTTACACTCTTAACTGCCCGTAAGAGTGCAAATGCGAGAATAAAGTCATGTTATACATGTTTTAAATTTAACTAATTAGTTTATACGAGTAATTCAAGCTCAAGTTTTTACGTTGAACTCCTGTTGAATTTTAATTCATTATTTAATCAAGCTGAGTTTTAAGTTTTAACTCGAGCTGGATTAACAATTCATCTCAAGTGCATTTCACATTTAAGTTAAAACTTGATATCGTCTCATTTACAAATTCAAAAAACCAATCAGAAATCATCAGTAAACTTGTAATTTTTAGTTCATTTATGAAATTCATCTTAAACATAAAATTAAGTAAAATTTTATTTTTACTTTTTTATATATTTAAGTAATAATATACAACTATTAATAATTATACTTGAATTTATAAATAAATATCTAATCCGAGTTACTCGTGAGGTTACTGGGAGTTTTGTTCCGTTTTAATTAAGCGAAATTTATATTTTGTTTAGATTTATTTATTTAATTTAATAAATGAGTTTGTCAGAGTTTTGATAAACCGTATTTGCTTGTCTTGGTTCGTCTTGCCTCCTCCGTATCTCCCAGGGACCGCCGGGTGCGAATAATAATGAAATGAATGTAAAAAAATAAAATAAAATGGGTAGCTTGCACGGATCATCCAAAACGTTTTAATTTTAGAAACGTACAAAGCTTAAATAAAAATCACCAAATTAAAAGATAAATTAGTATGGGCAGAACCAAGTTCTTATTTTTTTTTTCAGAGGTAGGCTTTTTATGCATCGGAATCATTTATAAATTCATAAATTAAAAAAAGTTGCATTGTTTTATATATACAGCCAAGGTTCCAATATTGACATGTTGAAAGTCAGTAAGAGTGTTCACTCTTCCGTTAAACTTGAGCTTGGTTCGACTTAATTTGATTTGTTCCTTTGACCCCCTTCAAATCAAACTAAGTCGATAAACTAAAAAACTTAATCAGATTAAATATCGATTCTAAGTTGTGTATATCAACAATATTTATATATTTAAAGATGTAATATAAAACTAATGAAATGCATAAACATATATACTACATTTCAATAGAATATGATCTGAAATAAATCAGATAAAATTATACATTGACATGTATATTACAACTTCATAAAATATGGTTTGGACTGTCCTGCAAAATTTGGTTTAGGAAGTAATCTAGTTTTGTTTGATTCGAACAAAAAGCCATCAAAAAAATTAAACCAAACCAAATCTAACGGAGTGTTTGGTTGCACGGTATACATACATAGTCTTTGTTTGGCAATCATTGTAAAAAGTATATTTTAGAGATATTTTCTCCTTGGACCAAAAAAAAGAAGAGGATACCCTCCTCTTTTTTTATCTTGTGATTCCCTCACTTATGGTATCCAGTTATTTTGTTATCACATCACACCAAAACAAAATAATTCTCAGATTTTATTTTAATATTAAAAAATTAACATTAAAGTGTACAAAAATTATTGACTCAGCAAAATGATCGGTGATAGTAGTTGTTTTTTTTTTTGAAGATGCTTTCGTAGTTTTTGGTAGTCTACCAATATGATCTATTTATTAGGCTACTTCTATACAGAGGCGTTATAATTGAAATACTTCCTCCTTGTTAAAAGAACACTATATATTAAGCTGATTATATTTTGTTTGAGCTGTGGTATTGAATTATTTCTGTGTTGGAATTTACAACCGTACATAATCCCGTCCAAATGAACCTTTAAAACCTCTTGTTAACATCTAGATTGAAGGATTGAGTTCATAATAAAATGAAGAAGAGAGAGATGGATTCATCTTTTTCTCTTCCCTCTGACTTCCAAAAAACTGTCGAGGATTAGATTATAATATTCTTAATTTATAAAGAACTCTATATTCCTAAATATCGGAGGGAGAAAAAAATATTTCTGTAATTTAAAAGGAGAGATTGTTTTCTTTACGGGGAATAATATTAGGGGTGTGTAAACGGAATCGCCGTCCGATCGGTCTTCTAGGCGTTCCCATGTTCTTCCCGGGGCAGGAAAAGGAGAAAGTTCTTCTTCTTCCTGCCGCCATAACCAAGAGGGACTCCGATCTCTGCCGTAGTCGTCTCTTGGTCGACTGAACAGCAACCTTGAATCCTCGGAGCGGAAGTTTGTGGATTCGGTATTCTAATATTTTAAGATGTCTGCCGATGGTTTTGATTTTTGATTTTTTTTTTTGGGTGGTGATCGGTGGAGATAGCTTGCGTGTGTTGCGTGCGCGGGAAGGCAGTCGGTCACCACCATGGTTAGTGCGAAGTGGAGACGCGGAAGAGGAAGATGACGCAGAGAGGAGGGATCTGCTGCGGCGGATGGTTTTCTTTTCCGGGGCAACCTTCGATCTTGTCCAGTTTAATATCCTGGAAACGTTGAACTGTTCTAGCAGCAAGGCAGCCCGTCGGTTTCTTCTTAGAAAAATCCTTTCCGGATAAGATTTTCCGTCTCCACCCTTATCCTCAGCTCTTTTCCTCGGAAGATCGATTCTCTTCCCAAGTTATCTGAAATTCTCGTCTGCTTCTCCAGCTTCCTCGGCCTGCATCCGTTGTACTCCGGCGACCTCTGCTCGATATATTGGTGATTGGGGGGCGGTGGATTCGAAGATGGCCATGGCCCTGACGCGTGCTTCCTGGTGGCTGATGGGGGGAGGGGCCAGGGGGCGGCGGCCCCGCGAATCCCCCTCTTCCACGGTCGCCTCCTCGGCACGGGGGGCCAAGGCGAGGACGGCGCAACCCCGGCGGAGGTGGCAGAGCCGCGAGGAGCGCTGCCGGAGGGTCGACCGGGAGTTCGACCTCGTCCTGGTGCCGTCCGACGGCGGGGTCTGCCTGTCGGCCTCCGAGTCCGACGGCTCGGACTGGTCCATCGGGTGGCTGGAGCCCCACGATCCCGGCTTCCTCGGCGACGGCCGCGGCGGAGGCGACTCGGACGAGGAGCGCAGCTTCGCGGTGCTGGTGCCGTGCTACGGGCGCGGGCGGAGCGACCAGGGAGACGCCGCCGAGCGCCCTTCTTCTAGCAGGGGCCACCACCACGTCGGCGCCATAGATCTCATCGACGCGTATTCTTCGGGTGAGCCGTGGAGTATAGCCATCAATCCAGCATCTTCTTCTTCCCCTGATTCCTTTTCATGATCTCTCATCTTCAAAACGCCTACGATCGTCGATTAGATCTCCCAGAATTTCCCATGCTTAATGCTGTTCTCGCCGATTATGGCTTCGGAAAATGTTGATCCTCCGATCGTCGTCCGGGAGCAACACGATTTCTCACTACGGATTTGGCTTGTACCTGCGCGTGCAGAGGGAAGGAAATACGTCGAACAGCTACCCTCCCGATGTGTGCAAAGCTGTCACGACCCGAATTTTTAACATGCACAGCGGAAGATAATCGTGACGAGAAAGGATATCGGTTTGAAACCAAATAAGACTAGAATCACAATCCAAATTCATAAATTCTAAACTTTACAGCTCATTAACACAATAAACAAACACCTATCTAGACAAATTAAATATCAACATTGAATGAATACTCTACTAGCTTCTCGGATTTCAAAACACCACTACGTTTCTGCTGCGCTAAACCTGCACTCCTGAAAATATTAACAACGGAAAGGGGTGAGTCACCACAGACTCAGTAGGACTTTCACCCGAACTACTCTACTATAATAATGTTTCTGTATTGATATTAAAGATATAATAAGCCTAAAAATCAGATTATAATACATATATCTTAAACTGATTATATATCTTCAATTAAGTTATTACAATGTCATTCAACTACCCCATATGATAACCAGACTCTACATGCATTACAACCAACATATCCTGCACATTAGACTACTCTAGGTATGCTCATAATACACATAAATCTGACATAAAACCAAGGACACATCTAGAACACTAACAACTATGCCAAAATGCACAACTAAACACCTGTCTGAGTAAATATCATGCTCCATCTGAATAATGTAGTAACATCACAAAACTAACACCGGATTTACCATATAGTAGGAAGTAACATATAGTAACTAAATCCCATAGTACCCATAGGGAGGGGAGTACTTAGGATAAACCACGGTATCTGGGATCAAAGGATGCTCCAGATTCAACTAATCACCGCGGCCCACGGACCACTAATATAGTCTGGTGAAGTATATTTTCATCACAATGCAGCTCACTGCACTAATCACATTCCACACAATGCAAGCATATAAGTAACTCAGACAGTCATGGAATGCCGGATCGGGATCCGGGTCGCGACCCGGACCCGATCCGGTCGGAATTTGGGCCGACCGGCCCGATCGGGATCCGGTTGGTCCGACCCGAGTGGGGGATCCCCTCGGGTCGCGACCCGATCGTCGGGTCGCGCGACCCCAGGATCCCTTAGGGGATCCTTGCCCCCCACGGGAAGCAATGCTTGCGCCCCTTGGGGGCCTATATAAGGCCCCCAAGGGAGGCTCTCATACCCACCCCTCCCCCCTCATTCTAAGCCCTCTAAGCCTTACGTTTTAAGGCTAATTCCCACCCCCCCAAGGTCCTTATTTTATTTAGTGAAGGTTAACTTGTTTAGTTGTTCTTCTTCTTGTTGTTTACTTTGGTTCACCATGGCTTCTCCAAGTGGTGACACCGAAGTTATCGTCAACCCGAATGATCCGGCTTGGCTACATTGTACTTTACTGTCCATGACGGCCAGGAAAGTGCAATGTAAATACTGTGATAAAGTTATGCACGGTGGTATTTTTAGATTAAAACACCACCTTGCCGGAATGAAGGGCAATGTGCTCCCGTGCTCTCGTGCTCCACCAGAGGTAAGAGCACAATTCCGACGGCATCTACTAGAATTGGAAGCGACGAAGGGAACTTCAAAGCGGCATAAGGATACAGTTCGGGAAGAAATTGCCGAACCGGCAAGACATTCCGTACACATATATGGAACCGGACAAGAGCGTTCGAACATTCGTCGTGATATAGGCCTCGAAGATGGTATGTATTATGTATTATTTATCTCTTTCCCTAATAAGTTTATTACCTTCTTTACTTCTATGTTTGAAAATTAGAGGATCTTTATCGGGCTATGGAGGCAAGTCGGAAGTCATTCGCCGACGAAGACCATTTGCGCCGCACCGGCCGATCAATTGGTCAAGGATCTGGGAATGGAAGGGGATCTAACCCATCTGAGGAGGAGGAGATTCATGATCTCACTCGAGATGATGACCCAAGAGTGGGTCCTGTTGATCCCGTTGTCACCCGACCACGGCAACACCAAACATTAATAACGACAGCATTGAAGAATTTGAAGATTTACAAAGAAAAGATCGGACGAGCGACATCAAGGTGGTTCTTCTATCATAGTATACCGGCAAATGCTGCCAAGGGACCGTACTATGAAAACATGATCGACACCATCGGTGATGTTGGAAAAGGAGTGCCTGGACCTAACCCAAAGGAGATATACAACGTATATCTTCCCATGGAGGTGAACGATACAAGAAAGTACGTCAAGTCCTTTGAAAGGATTTGGGATGAAAGAGGTTGTATGTTGATGACAGATGGTTGGACCGGTAAGCTCACTTTACAAACAATTTTACTTAATTTGTTTTACGTTATACCTAATTTGTTAATATTATTCTTAACAGGTATAACTAAAAAGACGATGATAAACTTTCTAGTTTATTGTCAAGCTGGCACTGTGTTTTGGAAGTCGGTTGATGCATCAGGGAAGGTCAAGAGTTGATAGATGGAGTTATCCAGGAGATAGGGGAGGACAGGGTTGTCCAAGTAGTTATGGACAACGCGGCTGCATACAAAGTGGCTGGTCAAATGTTGATGGTCAAGAGACCGAAATTGTATTGGACAACATGTTCCGCACATTCTCTAGATTTAATGTTAGAGGACATTTGAAAAGATAGTCAAATAGACCGGGTTGTGAAGTTAGCCCAATTTATCTCATCATTCATCTACAACCACAACTTCATCCTTAACCTAATGAGGGAACATACGAAGGGAAGAGAGCTTCTCAGACCTGGTGCCACCCGCTTCGCCTCCCATTATATCTCCTTAGAGAGTCTATTGACTCATAGGAGGGCTCTTTGTCACATGGTCATCTCACCGGGATGGGGTACTTGGTTAGCTAGATGTAACCCGTCAGATAAGCGGAAAGAGAGGAAAGTTGAGGAAACAATTGAGAGCGGAGATTTCTGGAAAGTTGTGAAGAAGACGTTGAGCATTGTAAGTCCTATAGTGAAGGTGCTAAGGATAGTCGACGGTGATAGAAAAGCGGACATGGGCCATCTATACGATGCAATAGATAGGGCAAAGGATGAGATTGCAAAAACCGTGTCTGACTTCGATAAGTGGTGGGACATTATTGACCGTCGGTGGGAGCGAACATTACATCAGCCAATACATGCTGCAAGTATATTTCATTTCTCTTTTACTTCATTCATTTATATTTGAAAATATGATTTGATTGATTAGTAACATTTGTATCTTGTTAGGTTACTTCTTCAACCCTCGTTACTGTTACAATCAACAATTCAAGGCAACAAATGAATTACTTGATGATGTCAAAAAGGTTATCACAATGATGCTTGATGATGATGATCGGTCAATAATTGCATGCAACAAGATGTATCACTATAGGATGCGATCTAATCATTTTGGGACAGCAAGAGTGGAGCGAGCTGTTATGCTCCTAAGTCTAGGTAGTTATCCATTAATTCTTTATATTAATATTGATTATTAATCCCTCTGACGTAGTTCTGCTTTTGTAGCTGATTGGTGGATGGACCATGGCAAAGCACCCGGTTATGAAGATTTGGCAGATGTGGCTATCAGAGTGCTTAGCCAAACGACTTCGGCATCCGGCTGCGAGAGGAATTGGTCGACGTTCAGCCTGATCCACACAAAGCAGAGAAACAGGTTGACGTCAAAAAGACTTGAAGACCTTGTGTATTGCCACTACAACATGAGGCTCAAGTTGAAAAATCTAGACAGAATGAAGCAAAATCAACGGGAAGAACAACGGTGGAGGACAGCCAGTTCAGGTGGTCAAATTGAGGAACCAATGATCCAAGAGGAAGACATCGACTTGGATCAAATCTTTGATGAGAGAAATCCATTAGGAGCGTGGGTGAATGATCAAGAAGGGATGGGCGAGCCTGAGTTCAATCCTGAAGATCGACAATGGGCTGAAGGAGTGCTTGACGACGTCCCTCTCGCCCAAGAATTTCATATTCCGCCTGCCGTGGCAAAGAGAAGGAAGACCGGTGAAGGATCTAGCAGAGGTGCACGGAGTAAGGGAAATGGTAAGCAAATTTTAACTGATCCTCTTGACATAGCAGATGCAGAGACACTCGACGAGGATCGGGAAGACACTCCGGAGCCTGACATCCGACTGCAGTATCGAACTTCGGAGGATTCTTCTTCGAAGAGCAGCAGCGGTGATGGATTGGGGCACCAGGGGCAGGGAGCCACGGCTTCAAGTAGGGAGAGATCCGCGGATGTGGGGAGAGCTCCTACTACGGCAGAACGCTTCACTGGAGAAGACCAGTATACCCACGCGACCCAAGACATGGACCATGGGGCGAGGTCGCAGGGTGGAGGAACTCAACATACCCAACATGGTGGACATCAGTACCATGGATATGAACAACCGACCTACGGGTATGATTCATCTCAATGCTCTTGGTTTCCTACAAATGACCAAGAGTGGAGTGGGATGAGTTATAGATCACCCATGGACACCCCGATTCAATCCCCATATGAACATTACTTTGGTGGCTTTTTAGGACCCAGTAGGGACATTATGGTCATTGTAGAAGGGACTCCGGAATATAATATTCATCAGCATGTGTGGCATACTGTATATAATACAATGTCGTGGGATAGGGGTGTTCATGGTTTGATTTGGTTTTTGAGTATTTTTTTCTCAAACCAAACCAAACCAAACTATCTCCCAAACCAAACCGAACCGAACCAAATTAATTCGGTTTGGTTTGGTTCGGTTCAAACCATATTTTATTAAGGTATAGTAAATATATCAGTATATAATTTTATTTTGTTCGTTTTAAATCATATTTTATTAAAATCTTGTGTATATGTTTATAGATTACATTAATTTTACTTTAAAAACTATTAAAAATTTTATTTTTATAAGAAAAGATACATAAATACTATCTTATATATAACTTAAATTAAAATATTTAATCTAATTCGGGTTATTCGGTTTACCGGTTTGGTTTGGTTTGAAGGGTCCTAGAAACCAAGCCAAACCGATCGATAGTTCAAACCAAACCAAACAGAACCAAAGTACTGGTTTGGTTTGGTTTTTCGGGTTGAACCGAACAGTGAACATCCCTATCGTGGGAAGAGTATAAGGCTTATGTAGAAAATGTAGATCAAGTCAAGTTTATGTAAACTGTTGGGTAAAGTTTATGTTAATGAATGAAAATATTTTTATTGTTATACTTCTGATTTTTAGATTTTTTTCGAATTTTTTTGACATTTTTTTCGATTTTTTTTGGAATTATTAAAAAAAATTATTAAATAATCCTGGATCACGACCGGGTCGAATTATCAAAAAAAATTTTATTAAATAATTCAGATCGGACCGGGTCGCGACCCGGTCGCGATCCAGGATCCTACATTCCTTGCAGACAGTAACCATGAACATGAAATTGGCAATCCAAACATGAAATACATAGAAGAACACACAAGGCTCTATGCACCACATATTTGCATACCACAACACAATCTAACACAAACTAGAACCAGTCTATCATATGATGCATCTAAATAAGATCATGCAAGCTACAATCTAAACATATCAAACACATGCTTAATTAGAAGTATCTATTACATAAAAGAAAATAAACTAAATTCTAACACCACTATGCCTAATCCTTACATCGGCTTTTTATCAAATCGGGATATACATGTTTAAGGTTTATCGTGATGCAAACATGCTAAACTAGCTATATTTAAACATATACAAACCTATCATGATGACTAACAAACATGAATACCCAAATTAATCTAAGCATGCACGGTTTAAACAGATTACTCTAACTCTATCTAAACATGAAAATAAATCAAAACAACCCATTAATTTCCAACCTATTAATCATGATGATCTAAGCATAATTTTTTTACGATTTAATTAAGTATATGGAGTGCTAAGAATAGTCGAGACATCTACTTTTACGGCGACGACGAACGGCACAAGGAATTCCAAAGAGATCGATCCAAGTGATGAATATGCCGCGGTCATGACGGCAATAGAAAACTGAACCGGATGGTATCCTGATAAACTATTAGATTAAAGAGGTCAAGAGAAGAAATAAAGTGAGAATCGATGAGAGAGAGAGAGAGAAGAGAGAGGGGCTACCGCGGAGGGGCCGGGCTGGTGCATGGTGGCGCTGCGCGCGCACGGGCGGGCGGTGCAGGCGGCGCGCACACGGGCGGGCGGGCGGCGGGCCAACCGCAGGCACGTCAACGCGCGGCGGCGGCGGCGGGCGGCGCTCGGGCGGGGACGGCGCCATGGCTGGTCAACGCACGGCGGTCAACCCGCGCGGGGAGGAGTTGTGACCGAGGGGGGGGTTGGCGTCGCACGGCGCGCAGGCGGGCGGTGGGCGACCGCGGACGGCGATGGCGGGCGGCAGTGGTGGCTGCCACGGGCTGGCGGGAGGCGCGGCCGCGGGAGGTGGCAAGGGCGGCTGACGGGTGGTGACGGGGGGGGGGGCTCGACGGCTGGCGGCGGACGGCGGCTAACGGCGGGATCAGCGGGGTGAGGCCGCGGGAGGCGGTGGCGACCAACGGAGGGGGGGGCTGTCGGGACGACAGTCGCGGCGGCGACTATGGCCGGCAGCGCGGCGGGCGCAGGTGGGCGGCGACGGCTGGGCGCAGGCGGGGCCGGCGGGGCGGCGGAGGTCGCGGCGGAGGGGGGGGCCGAGGCGATGGCGGCGGCGTCCGCGAGCGGCCGCGGCGGGATGGAGAGCTCGCGAGGGGGGGTCCGGATGGCGCGGAGAGGGGGCTGGCCGGCGGTGGTCGCTCGTGCGGCCCAGGTGGGCGGCGACGGCGGTGGCCGTGGACGGCGATGTGCAGGTGGGGTGGCGTGCGGTGTAGGCTAGCGGCGTGGAAGGAGACGGGCGGCTGGGCGACGGCAGAGGGTGTGCCGGGCGGCGGCAATGCGAGGGAGGGTGGCGGCCCAGGTGGACGGCGACGGTGGCCGGCGAAGAAAATAATCAAACGGGAGCGAAGAAGCTCCGAAGAGAAAGACCGTGAGCGTGCGAGACGCCCGGAGGCGCTGGACATGATCTACTGGAGGTGGAGGGCTCTCCGCCGACATCGACGGCCTCCATTCGATATTCTTCAGAGCAAACATCCTATTCCTACCTTTGATGTACGGCGATGGCTCGAGGATCCCGGATTCCTGCGGCATGAACAAGTCCCTTCTCTGTGCCCGGTGGAACTTCTCAAGGGGAGCAGAGAAGAAAGAGTCTGTACAAGATGCCTTATTTACGATGATAAGGCTATATATAGATGTATAAACTTTTGCTGCTGGTTTCTTCACATTTTTGGCCACAAGATTAACCTGATGTACGCTTGTAAATGTAAAACGAAGTAAAATATTTTCCGAGGGGTAACTTTTCCAAGAAAAATGAAAACATGTATCCACCATTTGGTTGAATGCAATTCATTTTCCTTGAAGTCATGATTCGTCCTTTTGAGTGTCGGTGAATTAAATTTTTTCTTGGAATATGTTCTCGACATTTGAACATTTGTAACTTACTACTCGACAAAATTTTATATGTTGGAACCTCATTTAACCAGAGTTGTAAGGTGATGATATGATTTTGTTAATAAAGTATTTTTTTCTATAGTTACGAGCTACATGATCTATCGTTCTAAAATAACTCTATACTATTTTATTTTCTTAAAATTGAAAGCTTTGTGAAATTATTATTTAAGAACTCAATATTTATCAATAACTAAAATTGAAAATACACATTCCGACGTGGAATCATAATATCGAGCGATGCCGAAATCCCATGTTTACAAGAGTCAACGATCCATTTTACGTTGACTCTCATTTTACAGGTATCCAAATAAAAGTGGCAATACTATTTTTTTTTCAGGAAAATACGTACCTCCCTAAATTCCTAATACATTTTCATTCTACCTCACTAACAATATGTATGAATATGTTATCTTTTCTTATCCAAGTAACTTATACCGTTGCTGATAATGACATTTCTAAAGATATTTGAAGAGTAGATACTACATCAATATCAATTTTTGATATTGATATTCTTAAATATATTTTTGATATAAAGGAATATCAGTCTCCCTTCTTTGCCTCATGAATATGATTCCGCTCCGACATCTAATTCTACTGATATCTGGCAAGCCGGTTGACTTCTTGAAGCAAAAAAAGGAAAAGTTAATATATGCAAATTCCTTATTTCTATTTGAATCCACATCCGATGTAAGGACAACAGTAATACATAATAAGTATATTATACACCGTCGGTATATATATTCTCGTGCAATCACTCTTCTTATATTTCTAGCAGGGGGTGCACAAAATGGCTCGAACCACCAAATTGAACTGATCCGATTCGGTTTGAATCACACGGGCTGGTTCAACCGGTCTGGGGATGTCCGAAATCGAGCCAAACCAGAGACCAATAGACTGAACATATCTAAGATAAGAATTATAAAAATATGCTACATTTATTGATAAAAGTAATATCTATATATTTTAGAATATAACAATAATTATTTTAATAAAATAAAACCATATATACATGTAAATAATTGTTCATTTTAAATATCCGATTTATTTTTTGGTACCAAAGTGAACCAAAATGAATTCAACATGTGCCGTTTGAGTTTAGCCTGTATTTTTGGTTCGATTCGGTTCGGTATTAAAGAACCATGATCATAAACCTAACCATCCATACCCCTAATTTCCGAGATGCAGCATGAAAAGAGGTTGAAGATCCCTAAATTAAAATCTTAAAGCCACTTACCGCAATTAAACATAGTATAATCATTGTGGTAAGATCCTTGCTACTAACATTTTGACTAAATGAAGGACCTCCAAGCTGCTTTTCCTTCTCATGAAACATATATCACTCACCTTCAAAAGGCATTTATCCAGCATTTTCTACATTTCCATCACATTTTGACGAATGCCTTGATAAATAAGATACTCCACTTTTACCATCTCCAACAAGTTGTGATTTGAAATATTTTGCGTACACCTCTGGCATATATTTTTCTACTCATGAAACATCACTCAATTTTTTTTCCACACATCTTAGACCTCAAAGTTGTTTAGCATTAGACTTCACATTTGAACCATAAATATTGTATCTTGATAAAGTCAACATACGTATCCATGTGTTCAATGTTATGCATTATAACAGCGAGAAGCCTACATGCCAGCATTTCTTTAAAATCTCTGCACGAAATATTGTGTACGGTAGGGATTAGAAATAAATAAAAAAGTATCAACCCCAGAACGTGCGACAAAGTTGTCCGAAGATAACAACTTGAAGCACATCCGTCGGCAAAGCCACGCCTTTCGTGCGTCGGCAAACCGTCGCTAAAACGCTGAGAGATTTCTTCCCATGGCCTCGTCTGAAGAGTGAAGAGGGGCCGAGCCGAGAGCTGCCCCTCTCTGTCTCTCTCCGCGCGCTCCCCATCCGAGTCTTCTCCTTTTTCTTTTGCCGGCCGACCAGACCCAAACATCATAGAATAGGAATGGAAGAAGGAGTGGAGAGGAAGGAAGGTTTGAGAGAAAGAGAGAGAGAGGGGGGGAGAGGGTGGATGGGTACGGTCGTCCCGACGAAGACATGCGAGCCTTTTTCATTTGCAGGCCCGGCTTCCCTGGCAGAGCCGAGGAGCCTCCACGTGGGAACATTGCCGTTGGTCCTCCCGTTCAAGCTGCTCTCTCCACAGACTTCCCATTTTTTCCGGGCATGCCAACCGAAAGCTTCCTCCTTTCCCATTTCTCGTCCATGCCCCATATCAAATAGTGATCTCCCTACTCTCTCTCCTCTCTCTCTCTCTATCTCTATCTCTCTCTGGGGTGACCTCCTGTACCAATCTCTTCGGCTCTTCTGACCTGTTCCTGGCACGACAATATTGGAATCCATCAATATTCCTTCCTGCCAAGGCCTGGGCTCGATCTCATGTGAAAGGAGAAGCTTGAGGCAGGGACGGAAGAGGCCGAGAAGAGATGTTGCAGAGGGCTGCGGGCAACGCGTATTCCTGGTGGTGGGCAAGCCACATCAGGACCAAGCAATCCAAATGGCTGGACAACAACCTCCAAGGTGAGATTTTTGTGGTGCCTTGACGCCGATTGAGTTTGCCGCTTCTTCTGGGTGATCGTGGGAAGTCTTGCCGGCGTTGAGCTTCTAGCCCGGTCCTTGCTTCATCCGCTGATGGTTTTGGATTGCAGACAAATTCCCCCTCTTAAATTGTTGTATCACCCTTTCTGCCTCTTCATGGACATGTTGTCCGTGCCCGTCTGTAATTGCTTGTTTATTGAATCGTCATGGATTTCGGTGCCTTTGATATTTATAAATGATTTCCTTTTCGCGGCCGGCACAAACGATATTTTCTCCCTACGTGGTGTCCATTACCATGGGTGCCATAATCCTCAATGTTGGAAGTACCTAGCTCGTGCGCAGAAAAATTGCATGTATCTCTTGTTTGAGCTTCCGTTGGAATGGTGTGAATTTTCGATCTTGGTGAACATTTTCGTTCTATATTGAGGTTGAGGAGTGTTTGTTTGTTTGTTTTCCTTTTTTTTTTGAGAGAGAGAGGGAGAGCGCTTTGCCACTTTGGTATCAGGTCGACTTTAGATTGTGAAATTAAGGTCGCCTCTACTGGGTCACCGTCCATTTCGTGCAGGTAAATGTCTCTTGACAATCGTTCTTTACATTTTCTTTATTTATGCTCTTAGGCTGAATTTGGATGAATTGACGGATTATGTAAATAATCCATTCTCTCACCACTTTTGAGAAAAGTGTGAGATTATCACCTATCAGGAAGATCAAGATATCTGGGAATAGAAACTTCCCCTCATGCATAGCCATGGATACCTTCTACCTTCTGATTGAGAAAACAGTGGAGATTATCACCTATCAGGAGCTGCCCCAGAGTTGCTTCTTACTTGATGGAGGGAGAAGATCTTTTTCCTGTCTTTCAACTCTCCTATGTGAAAATCTCCGTTCACTCAAAAGCCAATGTGTGATATGTGTCTTGTGTCCCATTTGCATACACTTTTTGTCAGGATTCCAATTATCAAAAATATCCCTAAAAGTGTAGCCAAATGAGCCCATGGCATGCTTGCTTCATTACCTAATTATGAAAATATGTGAAGTAAACTTTACGAACAACAGGATGTGAAAAATAAAATGGATTACATTCAAATCCTTCAGGTCTTCCCCAAAATATTGCACTACAAGTTGTTTTATATTTCTTTTTCTACTTGATGCTGCTATCATATACAAAAGGATTTATGGACATTTTGTTAAGAACTACCATACTTTTAATTCCCAGGGTTCATGTTGGCGTATATTGTATCGATAACTAAGCTGACCCTGCAGCATTGAAAATTCTTGATTCTAACAGGACATAGAAACCGCTCCCTTTGATTTGTATCATGTTGGCCAAGTGTGTCCAGCATATAAAATTTTTCTGGTTCACCACCTACTTCATGCTAGAATTCTGACTTTATGACGCTCAATTTTAGTGGCCTATCAGGACATATTGGTTTTCTAAACGAAAATCTTGGTATCTAAATGATAATAAAATGGCTTATGCCCTTTTCCCTGCTTCTGTGTACATCATGTTAAGTTTTTATTCTCTGATTTTTTTTGCCAATCATCACCATGCAAAGTGAAGGATAAAGATACTTTTTGTCAAGTTGAAAAATCTATGCAATGTTGACAAGGAAAATTCATTTTTATAAGTTGCATTTATGCTTTTTCCCCATTTTATCTATGATATTTGGGTTCGGTAGTTCCAGATTGTTTGTGTGATGTGTGATTTGATAGTGAGATCTTGGTGAAAGAAACAAAAGCATAGTATGTGATTGTCGTCGAGATTGCATTTGATGAGTTGTATTACAACTTGATTGCTGCGGCTTGCAGATATGGAGGTGAAAGTACAAGACATCCTTAAACTCATCGAAGAAGATGGTGATTCCTTTGCCCAGAAAGCAGAAATGTACTACAGAAAAAGACCAGAGCTGATAAACTTTGTAGAAGAGTTTTACAGGGCATACAGATCTCTTGCAGAAAGATATGATCACATTTCAGGAGAGCTCCACAAGGCTAACAATACCATAGCCACCGTTTTTCCAGACCAACTTCAATTGACTATGGAAGATGAAGATGATTTTGACTCTCCAAAAGTCACTGCAACTCATTCTAATAAAGTTCATAAGGCTTTAACCAACGATTCAGGGAAAAAGCTAATCAACAAAGACATGACTTGCCCACCACCTCCAGTGATGCAAAGGCCAACAAGGACTAGCCCCAAGGTAGATAAAGAGAAGGCACAGGAAGAGATAGATCAGCTTCAGAAGGAAATCCTGGTTCTTCAGACAGAGAAAGAGTTTGTCAAGAGTTGTTACGAGAGTAATCTAACCAAATATTGGGACATTGAGAAAAGGATCACAGAGATGCAACATAAGGTTTGCCTCTTGCAGGATGATTTTAGCATCAATATTGTCATTGAGGATGATGAGGCACGTGCTCTAATGGCTGCAACGGCACTTAAGTCCTGTGAAGACACCTTAAGAAACTTGCATGAAGAACAAAAAAGATCTATAGAAGAGGCCAGAATGGAATCTGAAAGAATTAAGAGTGCGAAAGAGAAGCTGAACGTTCTTAAGGGAGAGCAATCCCCATCTACATTTCATGAGCCACCTAAGGAGCCCATTGATCAAGGCACCAATGCAACAGACCTAATAGAAGAAGCATCTGGTTTGAAACAGGAGAAATTAGAGCTGAAATCTGTTTGTGCAAAAATCAAGCAATGCATTGAGACGCCTTCTGATATATCCATTGAAGTGCTTGCTGAGAAGATTGATGAGCTTGTAGATAAAGTCATTAGTTTGGAGGCTACGGTTTCATCACAGGTGGCACACATAAGAAAGCTGAGATTGGAGACCGATGAGCTTTACAAACATTTGCAGATCTTGGAAGAAGAGAAGTCAAGTCTTTCTGATGATTCTAAAAGTTTAGGTGATAAACTCAGACATGTAGAGAAAGAGTTGTGTAGGCTTCAGCATCTAGACGAAAGTTTCCAAGATGAAAACCACAAGATTCAAATACATTTTACTGAAACCTGCGGTAACTTCAATGATCTTTCTGAGAAATTTCAGTCTACCGATGATGTAGGTGACATTGATACTCTAGGATCAAACCAAGCAGAGACTGTGCAGAACTTTAATGATCTTCCTGAAATATTAAAGCCTGCAGAAAGGACAGATGATGCCACTGTTCTAGGATCAAATCAAGCAGAAGTGGTGCATAACCTCTATAGTCTTTCTGAAATATTGCAGTCTACCAGTGAGGCAGGCATTGTTACAGCTCCACCAAATCAAGGGATAGTACATAGCTTCAATGGTATTTCAGAGAAATTGCCATTCGTAGATGAGGCAGGTGACATCACTGTTGTAGGATCAAATCAAATAGATGTGGAACATAACTTAAAAGGCCATTCTGAGGAATCGCGGCCTAATGATGAAGTCACAATTTTCAGGTCAATGCAAGTAGAGACCGTCCATAATGCCTCATCGCCTGGGAAGCCCAGTAACCAAGATAAGACTCACTTTGATGAGTTAAACAATTCACTGGATGACTGGGCGAAAGAAGTATTTCATGCAATACCTCAACCTGACTTCTTCCTCAACGATGATCAACATATGCATACAGATTGGGAAGCAAACCTTGTCCCTAACGGTCCCAGTAAAATGCCTTCAGAAGAAAACCAGGAGGATGACACAAAGACCATTTATGCTTCTGACAACATCAATCAACAGCTTGCTAAACCACAAGGAGATAATACTGGAGATACAAATTTTATTCCCAGTAAATTCACTGAATGTCTTGCAGTACCAGAACAGCAAGTCTTGGTTGGAAAGACCATTCACATCCCTAATGCAGAAAACCAACAGGAAGATCAAGCTAAGGTGCGTTATGTTCAGGCAACTGAGAGTGATCCAGATGATGAGAGAGGGATGCAGACTGTAGAACAAGGTGACTCACCAAACTGGCAAAAGCTTTTCTTAGACGGATTGGATGATAGAGAGAAGGTTTTATTGGCAGAGTACACCTCAATCCTTAGGAATTACAAAGATATGAAGAGAAAATATTCAGACGCAGAAAACAAACACCAGGAGTATCTATTCGAGACAATGTCGAAGATAAGAGATTTGAAAAATTCTGTTGCAATGAAAGATGAGGAAATTAGATCTCTGAGGCAGAAACTTCACTTCTTGGAAGCAAATCCTTCTGACATTTTAGATGTCAGCTTGCTGGAATCTAAGCATTTGCAGATTCCCTTGAGAACTGAATGCATACAAAAGAAAGAATTCTCCTTGTTCTCCTCTTTTAAAATGCTTGAAAATCATGAAAGCTCTCAGATTTTGAAGGGTGAAAATACACAATCCCAGCCAACAGGAGTGGTCAATGGATCATATGAAGAAAATAGTGCAGAAAGTCCTCTTGCAATTAAGCTACAGGTTCCTGATGAACCAGAGACCACAAGTGCAATAGAAGATAAGTTCAGAAGAGATATTGATGAGCTATTGGAGCAAAATCTTGAGTTCTGGTTGAGATTCAGCTCATCATTTCAACAGATACAGAAACTCCAAACATCATTCCAGGAGTTACAAGGTGAAATTTCCAAGCTGAAGGACACCAAGAAGCAGGAAGGTGGCTCTGTATCTAGCACCACATCCAGCGGAGAGTTGTCTGCCAAACCTGAGGCTACACCACTCCACAAACTTCTGAGGGACCTGCAGAATGATATGTCAATATGGTTAGATCAGAATGCACAACTGAAAGTTGAACTGCAGTGCAGATTCTCATCTCTGTGCAACATTAAAGATGAAATAACAAAAGTTTTGACAGAAAATCCAGCTCCGGAAAATGAAGGAGCCCAGTTAACTGCTTATCAGGCTGCCAAATTCCATGGTGAGGTATTGAATATGCAACAAGAGAATAATAAAGTTGCAGATGAATTGGAGGCAGGCACGGATCATATCAAGGGTCTCCTAGCAGATGTGGAGCAAACTATGGCAAAACTGAATCAGAATTCTGAGATCTCAGCTTCAGCAAAGCCCCACACTCCTCTCTACAACTTCAGGCACCTCTCATCTAGGACAAGGATACCCTTGCGTTCTTTCCTCTTTGGTGTCAAGTCTAAACAAAAGAAGCCTTCCATATTTTCATGCATGAACCCAGCACTTCAGAAGCAATACAGCGACATGACTGCCGCAATCCCTCCATAAGCTCTTGTCATCTGCAGGTTTTATTAGTTTCTGCTGATAGTTAATGGAGAGTGGGGTGTTCTGGAGTCTTCCCTCCTGAATGTAATTTGATGTTTACGTCCCTACAGAGGTTTCATGTTCTTTTTCTCATGTTGTCTTTGTCGTATAAGCAACCACTTTGAAGCATCCTTCACAAAGAGCTAGCAACACTGCATCTTATTCTTGTTCTGGAAGCAAGCTTCCAACAAGTCCACAGTTGTAGAGTGTCCTTTAGCGTTGGTATATGAAGTAGATTCGGCGCATCTTTTATTATGTGCCATGTTGTGCTTATCTATCTTCTAAGGTAGAATTTGACGAAATGGTCTGGCCAATGTGCTTGGCACTTCTCTTGAATGCTAAGAAGGAAATGTTGTAAATGTTTCCTCTTCTGCCGATGTTGATTTTGCTTGAACTGAAGAAAATAGATAACCGGAGGAAGCTAGTTGTGAAGACGATGAAGACCATACGCAGCTAAAGATTACGGACATTCCAATTATGGAAGGCCATGTTTGGTAACATTACTAAACAGGATCAATCATTAAAAAAATGTTCGACTAATAATATCAATTTTGATATTGATGCTCCACCTTCTAAAAATATCAATATCAATATTGATAGAACATCACTTTTTCAACTCCAACCAAACAGGCCATAAACTTGTGTGGCTTAGTGATTTCTAGTTTGCCCTAAACATATACGCATACTCCTAGGGACGGTCCATCAAGTTCAGACAATCGAGTATCGGTTGTGGTTTATAGATAACTTGCCATGAACTTTAATGTGCTGATAGCTTCCCATGTTCACTTTCTAGAAGAACGAGAGGCATCATCCACCGTGAGTGGCAGATCACCTAGCATGCCCCTTTATAAAAGATTCTCCACCTAGATTACAAAAAAAATCGCCCTTTTCCATGAATGAGGAACAATATGTAAATCTAACCGAGAGAAGGATATGATTCACTTATGCATCGTAACAAACAACCTGGATTTATGAACATGAAATAATTTCTAAAAGCTCAAACCTTACAAGGGTCGCATGCAGGAAAATCGGAGGAAAAAAAAAGGGCCGCCGATCTAAACCGGCTGTCTCGCTTTTCTACACGAACAGAGAGTTCCGGACGGAAACTACCTCAATGGAAGAACGGCACGCATAAACGTCACGCTTCACGCGCGTTCTCAAGAATAAAAAAACCATCCAACATCGGCGACATCCGATAACTCAGGAAAGCGGACCCCCATCGGGACTGCGCTTAACCGAGAAGAGAAGAGCTCATATGGGACGAATTACAGGTTACAAAAAGCAAGGGAAATTTTGCAACGAGGGAGAGGGGGGAAAAAAAAGAAAGAAGGAAACTCCTATGCCCAGATGAGCACTCCTCTTCGTCAACCCCTCAGGCTCATTCGCGGGCGAAAGGTGGCACCTTTAGCCTCTAGCCGAGCCGGTGTGCTGCCGCCGCTGTTGCTGCTGCTGCTGCTGCTGCTCGGCAGCATGGCGATGTTGCACCAGATGACCATGTACAGCAGCTGCCTCGAGCTCGGCCATAGTTCTGGCATTCATTTGCTCATCCATGGCCGTTTGCAGCTCACTGTTCTCACCAGCCATGGTCGTCACCAGTTGACTATCAGCCATGCCGACATGTGAGATCGTTCCCAGGGCCAGGGGCATGGATGGCAGCTGCTGTTCTCCGGCTTGATGGAGGTATTGGATGTTGGGGTGCTGATGAGGCCCCGGTGAATTTGCTGATAATGAATCCCCTACTCTGACAGGCAGTTTCGTCATTGAACTACCTGACTTGATGTGTATGGCAGTCCTCGACCGCACAGCCTTGATTAATGATGCGGCGACCTCTGGCGAGGCAATCCGGGCACCGGCAGCAATGGCCGCTGCATGCACAAGGGGGTTCGGACCAGGAGTCCTGGGTGCTTCCGGGAATTCGGCATATCTCTTGCTGCCATCAGCTTCTCCAGAAACTGGAGACACTTTAACTGGAAGAGCTGGGTGAAAGTTTGCAAGGCAACAGGTTAGTCATTGTCCCTGATGACATTCACGCTTTATCCACGAAAAAATCTATGATAGATTGCAGTCAATCCAGCAAAACCATGCGATCTCAATCCAGCAAAAAAGAAATCCAAAATGGAAAGCAAAGCGAGGCTCAGCCAATCGAGTCAAACAGTCTGAGTAAAATGGCTGTCCCAAGAAATCATAGCCAGAAAAGTGATCTCTTTAAAATCACGAGATTTATACACTCTTAATGTATAAAATATAAAAGGAAAAATGACTAACAAAAAAAAAGAAATGTTCAGATGGATACAACTGCAGAACTGCTCAACATGCGGTATAAGGTTAATGAGGCCATCTTGAAATAGAAGAATGAGACCCTGTAACCAACTTGCACCAATATATATTTAAGATACAAGAAAAGTTGCCATAAAACTGATCCATTTTCCCAGGCGCATGGAGAGATGTTGAGACATTCTTAAGAGGCTAAATTTCAGGGGAGGGTGAACCTAAAGAAATTGTGAGGGATAGAGACTAAATTCCAGCAGAGAAAGAATGGGTCGATCATACAAAGTTTACAAACAAATTTGAAACAAGAAACTAGCATACAAATATAAAAGAATGATACCGCAGGTATATTATGTTTACAAGCACGAAAAAGAAAAGTACCAGAAGAAGAAGTCGTTCCCATCGTAGAGACACTAAAAGCATCGGCAACAGCCTGAAGTGCCGCGACTTGTGCTTCGGAGAGTGCTAATGCTGTTGAATCACTAAGGCTAGATCCGGTAATCATATTCCAACCCTGAAAATTCGTACAGTGAATTCCTTAGAACCAAATGAAAACATAGGTTTAAAGCATATAAAAAAGGTAGCAAACTGAATAGAATCTTCGGAGTTCAGACTAAACATTCAATGTCAGAAGATGTTATTCAGTATTCATGGAAGAACACTGCCACCGGATTATTGAATAGTCTTCCAAGCGGACAAGCCCACAAAATTGAGTTTCTAAAATTCTGTGTGATGCCCACTGTGCCATCTCTCTCCTCACCCGGATTGTAGAGCGTATGCAGAAATTGATGTCCTTCCAAATATTCTGATCATAATAATTTCCCGACTAAGTTTTTTGCTAAAGACAGCCTTGATCACACCAAAAAACTTGGACCATTACAAATTCTTCTCACATCATTCAATCAAGTACATTAAAAAGACGGTAGAAACACCCTAAAAACAAAATTTCATTAAGGTCTTTTAGTTTTTTGGGGAAGGGTTATTAAAAAGAAACTAAATCAGTAAAACCCAAATTCTGGATGACATTCCTTTCCCAGCCATACTTCTACTGTCTTGCTCAACAAACATTAAAATTATACTGCAGCAGTGAAATCCTCTGACACCCTCGTTAGCATATAGCCTTCGTTCTTCTCACAATCCAGACCATTGTACCAAACAGTTACTAAATGGTGACCACTAGCAAGACAAGGAACTTTTCTGCTCGCCACTAGTCCATGGGTGACGTGACGCCACCCAATATTTGTGGAATAGCCCATGAAAGAAAGCATGTTGTGATACTATGTAGGAAAAGTATATCCCACATTCTCAAGTCATCTCAATTATAGACCAAGACTAGTCTTCAAGAATCACATTAATGGTTGCATCATGGAGGCAGATATCTGGACGGTACAAGATCAAAATCTTTGCATATTAACACAATTAAAATTTCTACAAATATCTACTTAGCAATGCTTCAACAAGAATGATGACCTCGCTGTTGATTTTCAATTTGTTCCCTCATCCAAAAACCACTCCATACTGCACGTAGAATTCCACATGTGAAAGAAGTTGTGTGCGAGCTCTACAACTGTCGAATTCCATATGTCCAACCCATCTCACTCTCATTACTTTCAATTTGTCTACAACTGTCCAAACTCTAAACACTTATCTAGGAACCATGTTTTCCTTCATTGTCTAACACTCACTATCACATAACTGTACAATACAAATTCTTTTTCAAATTTAATGAAATATGATTAATCTTCATTTTAATTCATTTGGGTTTAATACTACGATTAAACGTATCATATTCTCTATCTTTTCTAATAATTGAGCTAAAATATTTGAATTGAATACTAAGATATAATATTACTCTGCCCAAAGTAAAGTTAAGTAACTAACCAATTTTACCTTTTTGGCTTCCATTAAATGTACAATACATATATTTTGTCTTGACTCTACTTATCAAAAAATTTCTCAGATTCTAGAATATTCATCTAAAGTTCTACTTTCTTATTTACACCGTGTCTCATCTATTAATACATCATCGCTTGCAAACATTAAGCACCATAATGTCATCTTGCATATTCTTTATTAATTCATCTATATCTAACACAATAATTAGAGCAGATTCTTGATAAGTTAATTGAAATAGAAACTCTCTTATTTGTCCTCCAATTGTGCAAAACACTAGTGGTTGCTCAATTATACATGTGACATGTCATTTATTGCATGTATATACCTAGGGGTGTCGATGGGCCGGGCCGGGCCCGAGGTCGGCCCACTTATGACCCGGTCCAAAATATATTGGCCTGGTCCAACCCGGCCCGGTCCGGCCCGACCCGACCCGCAAAAATTATTAATTTGGCCCGGCCCGACCCAACTTTATAATTTATAAATAAATATTTATTAAATATGATAAATTTAATTATTTAAGATAACATTATAAAATTGATACTAATTTAATTAAAATATATTTTTAATAAGTAAAAATGATATTTTTGACATAAAAAGTTGAAAATAATTTGGCCCGCATCGGCCTGACTAAAGTCTGCGGGCCAAAACCTTTGGCCCGTCAAATGGCCCACAGTCGGCCAGCCTGCGAACCCGCAGGCGGCCCGGCCAATTGCCACCCCTATATATACCCAATAAATACCATCTTTTAATTCAACAACCGTTACAAAATATCTCTTGGAACTTTATCACAAGTCACAAGTACTTTTTAATTCAATTAACGCCAAATGTAAATTTGTATCTGTATCTTGATATTTCTCTATCAAGTTTCTAAAAGGATAAATAACTTCCATTGTAAATCTATTCGGTGCAAATCTACATTGGTTAAATAAAATAGTTGTAATTCTCCAACAATTTCAAAATGTCTCACAAGTTTGATCTCTATGTAATTTGAATAATTTTTATATGTCCTTCCTTCTTAAAAATAGGTATGATGATATCATTTCTCCATTCAATCAGCATTTTCTTAGTTATTAAATTTTTATTAAAAAGTCAAGATATCATTTCACCTCTAAATTCCCCAAACATTTTCATACTACACTAGAAATTCTATTCAGACCATGCGTTACATGTTTTCATCCTTTTCAATTCACCCTTAACTTCCAAAATATATGATCTTCCCACTATAATTCATATTATGCTCAGCTATATCCTATATGTCTTTTATGTTTTATCAAAGCTATCATAAAAAAGAATATCAAAATAACTTCACTTTTTTTTGAACAACTCAAAAGATCAGGTCCATTCATTGAGACAGTAAACTTTATAAAATGATTCCTTCAACAAGGTGCTAAAACCAGTATAACAGGCCACAGGAAACCCCCGAAAGACTTGGGACACCTGAATGAAGATAATAGAAGATAAAACGACAAAGATAACAGGGCGTTAGCCTGAACTAACCCCACATGACATATAACAAGAATTACTTTAGAAAGTAACTGTCCACAAGAATGTCATGGAAAACACTGCTGGGGTTAGGCCCTTAGCATCTGCCCCATCTTGAAAAAGAGAGGTCATCTGGCTAAGAATGTCCTTCAGAGGGCTATATATGTTGTTATTTTTAGCCTTCCAGACATTCCATAGAATTGCAAGCAGTGTTGACTCTCACACATCTAGACTCACATCAGTTGTGGTCATCAAGTTGAGTTTATTTCTATACACTCTAAAATCAATTAAGTTTAACCCAAATGACCCATTGCAGGAGTGTTAAAAAGATTGCCAGACAATCTGTCAAATTATAGATACAACCCCGCATGTCAAGAACATGTGATCTTGATTGTCAAAATCAAAATCATTTTTTTAATATTATCTTATTTAATAAAAATATTTCTTTCACAATTTTTGATACAACTTTCTTGATTAAGATTACGAGTGCTCTCTCTCTCACACACACGCACACGCCGGCACGCACCCACCCGCACACATCTAATTTATAAATATATATATATTCTTCCCTAGTTCCAAATTTCAGACACCATTTTTATTTTAAATTTTACTATCCTATCTTGTTCATAAACTTCACTATTATCACACTTGAACAATATTATGTATCAATCTCTTTTAATTTTTACCATAGGGCTCTAAAACATAGATTGCAGAATCGAACGATCCGGATCGGGATCAACTGATTCTTGAATCGGATTGGCCATGGTCGATCCGATTCTGGTCCGAATAACTGATCTAGTCCCAAATTTCAGTCGGAGTAGTCGGAATCGTCTGGATCATTCAGGATTGGAACGATGCACTTGGATCGAATCGTGAATCGCTCGATGTTGAGTGTTCTACCAGAATCCGAAAATGGACAGAATCAAAACCTTCCAGGACCTGATTCTGGGATCGACCCCCCCCAATAAAAGAGATTGACCTGATTTTCTCCCGCCCTCCCGATTCCCAGCCCCCCCCTCCCCTCCGCACCCCTACAGCACCCCCTTGCCGTCGATCTCCCCTCTCCTCCCAGCAATCCCCCTCTCCGGCTGCGATCCCCCCTAAAACAGGTAAAATAATCCCTTCCCCTTCCCCGATCCCTCCTTTCCCCACTCCAGCCCTCCCCAGCTCCCCCTCCTACATGTGACTAACAGGAACAGGCACCTGTTCTAGAAAAGAACATAACACACCTGAAGTCAGGAGTGATGATCCCCTGAAGAGGTGCCTCACCCCTTGGTTCCCTTCGTGGAAGTTTTCTTACCCTCGAAAGGGTCTCTTCTTCACCCATTTGGAGGTGATTTTTTAATTTTCTCTCACCCAATCGGGGGTGATTATTAATTAATCATTAATGTGTTCTATGCATATAAATATAGGTAAAATGACGGACGAGGAGATAGGTGTTGTTGCCGGTCGTGACATTGGATGACAACATGGCTTAGTGTTGAATGTGGAGAAGAAGAAGAAAGATACAAATGATATAATAAGGAGATGAATGGAGGTGTCTACTGACTCAAGCAACATATAACCAGTGTGGGTGGAAACGTAATTAAGTGTGACAAGGTCCCGACAAAACTTGGGGAGGAGATGAGAGGATACTTGACGATGGGGCAAAAACAAATTCTTCACGATGGATTGATGGGACAGAGAGAAATTGAGCTGATGTCTGGAAAGGACAAAAAGGGAAAAATAAAAGTACAAGATCATGTCTAAGTTGACTCATCATCTTCGGATGGTGATCATGAGGAAGTGACTCAGGACAAGAGGCCATGAATGTTAGTAGGATTCAGACCCGTGAGAATGAGGAGAGAAGAAAGAGTGCAAGACGTTTGGGTTTGGTTCCTTCGGGAGCCACAAACCCTACTCAACGTAGTTATGCGGGAGAAGGCACTTGATCTGTCCAAGCCCGAGAGAGTGAGTTCCTGCATTCTTTTGTTCGGCCGACTTTATACACAGCCATGTATAGATAGAGTGATAGAGGCCACATCAAGCATACCTTAAGAAGAGTTAATGGTATAACAGGGGCCGCAAAGAAAGCAATCAAATACATTATCAAATTTTTTCTCCATGCGGGTATATGAAGCATTAAGTTGATATTTTAATCTTGTACTTGTATTTGAGTTACTTATTAATCATAACTGATGTTCTTTTAGTGCATGTCATATAGGTGTCCCAGCACATTTTGCGACCGATCCATAATTCCAAACAATGGTAGATGCCATTGGTGAGGTTATACCAGGGTTGAAGGCCCCCATCTCAAAGTATATTTATAAGGGTGGGATGGATGACTTTTCAATAGATGGTTTCAAAACCATATAGAATGAGAAAGATTACACTATCATGTGTGATGGTTGGTCAGACACTACAAGGAGATCTTTCATCAACTTCCTTGTGTATTATTCCCAGGGAATAATATTTTTAAAGTCTATCGATGCATCATGCAAGGTGAAAAATACATATTACCCTTTTCACCTGATGAACACCGTGATGAAGTTGGGGAGGAAAATATTGTTCAAAATGTGACAAACAACGAAGCCTTCTACAAGACTGTAGAGAAAAAAGTTGATGGAGACTAGACCTCACCTTTTTTTAGTACGCTGTGCTGCACACTCCCTAGACCTTATGTTGGAGGATACTGGGAGGGATCCATCTATCAATTGATTGGTCAACCAAGGGCAGCTCATCACATCTTTTATTTATGGGCATCCTAGAATACTTGCATATCATGAGGGAGTATACTAATGGTCATGATCTAGTTCGGCCGGGTCCGACTACATTTGATACATAGTTCATTACATTAGATAGCATGCATAAGTATAAAAATGATAGTTCATACTCTCTACATCTTACTAAGAGTACATGGATGACTATAGGAGCACGAGCACGATTGATCAGTATGAAATACTCCCGAAGATGGATTCCTTGATTGAGAATAACAAGTGATGGAAAAATGTGTAGTACTACATGTCTGTGATAGAGCTCCTAGTACAAGTCCTAAAGATGCTGGACTCCAATGACCAAAATCAAATGGGAATATCTATACGATGCTATGGATAAAACAAAGTCGAAGATCAAGATAAGCAACAAAAAGAAATCACAAGCTCAAGATGGTTTGGGATTAGTATTTTTTCCAACAAGTAAAAATGCAAGACATAAATATAAGAATACACTAGAATCTGCCAAAACCTAAAAAATGATGTGATGGGAACAAATTTTGGGTAATTTAGTCCTTTTATATTTGGGCTCTTGAAAGGAGAAATTTGTAAATATAAGTCTTTGAAGGTCTTTTTAATTTTGGTGCGGTTTGGGGCCAGTTCGAGCCTGTTTTGACCAGTAGAAGGCTAGTCTGCTTTAATTTCAGTTGTTTATGGCATTTTAGCACCGTTTCACGATAGTTAGCGCCGATCCACCAATTTTGTCCCACGTCGAATTGGTATCAAAGCGGTTTCGACTCGTTCTTAAGAGTCGAGTCAAAGAGAATGACAGAGATAAATTTTGAAAAAATTTAAGTCTTTTATATTTGAGACCTTGAAAGGACCAATTTGTAAATAGGGGTTTTAGAAGGTCTATTTTGTAATGTGCCACCTCTGTACAAGGGGCATCCATTGTGAAATGAAAAGACACAGTGAAATTTTTGGGAACGCCTGGCGGCACTAGTTCATCTGTGTGAGGGCTTCATCCCGTCACCCTCCTCCTCCAGTTTCTTCTTCCCGTCATCCTAACGAGGAGTGTTGTTCTCCCCTTCTACCCCAGCAAAGTAGCACCGCCTTCTCCGTCACCCCAGGGGAGATCAAAGCATTCTTCTTTCTCCAACCCCCTTCTTTTTCCAACCCCCTGGCAAGTGGTCGGTTGCTCTTCTCTCTCTCCACCTCCGATAGATCAAGTCGGTCTTTTTCTCCCCTTCAACACAGATAGGCGTCGATCTGTCCTCTGCTTCGTCGACACTGTATGTGGAAACCCCTTCTTCAAAGATATCGTTCTTAGCTCCAATCGACATCTGTTTCGTCAATGGCGCTCTTGGTGATTCACTCCGACGATTACCAAAGTTGCTAGATGCACACGATCTCAACCTACAGATCTGGGAGAATGGTGACGATCTCCTTCCTAGTGTGAAGTCAGCCTCCCCGTCGTCCAACGCCTCTTGACCAAATGACCACTCGACAACGGACAAAAAGGAGCTCGACTCGCGGACCTCCCTTCACCAACGCCCCCAAAGCTGCGCTGACCTTGTCAACACCATCCTTGTTGCCTTCTATGAAACCTCGAAAAATATTTTTGAAAGTACTTTAATTTTTAATGAAACACTGTTCGAATTGTTTACCCAAAAATTTTATTTATCGATTTTAGTTTTACAACTAAGAAAATATATGATATTCCATAGGAGTAAGATTAATTCAATGATATGTATAAATATATAAATTCGAGATTGGGTTCTTTAAAAATTTATCATGACCTCCTCCTTTCATATGGTGCAAAGATTCGATGTTAATTAAATTGAGAACATTCAAAAACCCTTGTTTCACCACCGTACCAATTTTGAAACAAACGCATACATCCACAAATAAGATAAACGCATTAGAAGCAACATCTCCATAAATATGATGAAATGCAAGTATTTTGTTTTAAATTTAATTTGGTTTGACTTGGTTTGATTTTAAAATTTTGATTTACTTGGCTTATGATTTAATGTCTTTTACATTTTTTATTTTGATTTAAAATTTGATTAAATGTTTGATTTTAAATTGATTTAGATTTTTTATTTGAATGTTTGATTGATTTTAGATTTATTAAATCTATTTAATTTAAGTGCTATTTAATTGGTTTATTGGTTAAGGAGAATTAGTTTTGGAGTTTTAATTTCATAGAATTTAGTTCATGAATTAAAGATGTGTTGTTTTCTATGATCTTAGATTTACTTTTTTATTGCAACTTTTAATTTTGTTAATTTTATTGGTTGATTAAATGACCTTTTGATTTACAAAATTTTACTTTTATTTAAATTTAATTATCTAAAAATTAATTTAAAGATGTAAAATCAATTTTTACGTGATTAAGCATGTTTTGAGTATTTTCAAATTCGTTTGGTTATTATTTTTTAAATTTTATTGAGTTTGTTAGATTTGTTTATTTTTTAATTAGTGATTTAGAGGTTTAAAATAATCTGTACATTGTTTTTTAAGTCTGAGGTTGCACAGCACTGGTAGGGTTCCCGCCTACTCTGACAGATGCAAGGTGTGGAGTTGTGAGGTCATGACTGTCCACGGGATACCGATGCTCGTACCATGGAAAAGATCCAAAATGGCAAATTGTCCGATGATAACGAACCAGTTGAACTAGTGAAGGGGAGCGGGAAGGGGAATGACACAGAGGCTGACTAGAGGAAGAGAAGAGGTTGGAACCGGCCTCCTGCCGGAGGTGGAACAGAATTGGCCTCCATGGGGAGTGAAGAGGGTAACCTCCCGATGGAGGGGGTGGAGGAACCTATGGGAGCCAAGGCTCCCTCCCTATGCAAAACACCAAGGGCCAAGGGCCACTTCTTCCAAAAATTCCAACTTTTGTATTTTCATTCCATCGGTTCCAAGCTCTATTCATAGAGCACAAGATGTAACAAAACTCTAATACTAAGATATTAACAAACATGTCCAATTCCATTAAAGGATATAACAACAAATAAAACCCCAAAATATTTCAAACGGGTCATGCTAAGTACCGAAACGTAAAAGACCCTAAAACTTCTTGAACCGGTTCCTCATCACACATACAACACAGTACTTGAATACAATGACTTTGGTTGATTATATGCATAGTGCAGAAATAGCACAAATTGTAAATTTTGAACATTTGTTTAAAATAATACACAAATTTTTATATTTTCCAATATTTTTTAACTTTTAGTTTTGTTCAGGATCATATTAGACCTGGATTTGATCAGCCAAGACAATCAGTAGGGGCTAGGGAGGAGACCAATCTGCTTCCAATATTCGATCCAGCCTACCTAGCTTATATTATCCAGGGTAATATTAATGTAAATATTTTTGCTCCTGAAAGTGACCACAAACACAATCACTGACAGTGAAAGTATCTTCAAGTGTGATGGTGGGTACTATTTCTTTGTCTGTATCTGTATGTCTTTGAAGTGTGAACTTTTGAAAATTACAAAAACTCAATCTACATGTCTGTAAATAGCACACTAGGAAGGCATAAAAAAATCTAAGCACTGAAAGGAATTAGAAATAAAAAGTAAAACGCATGCCCATTTACATTGTGGTAAAATAATTCTGCAATGGTTAAAATTTAATCCACAAAACTAACAATGTGCAAGCCCTTATCTGGAAAGCTGTTGTATCTTCTTTCATTAAGTAATTAGCAAAAAATGCTTTCTTCTATTTAATTTCTGACGCAACAATTATCCAAACTCATTTAGTACACATTATCTTCTTCTTGGGATGCATGCCATGCACATATAAAGTGCCTATGAGAAAAAAAAGAGAACTTTTTTTAAATGCGGATACCGGATCCTGAACAGCATTTCCATCGTTATGCTCTACATCACTATCTCTTGATCGAGGCCTCCTCTTTCTTCCTTCAGCCGTACTTGAGCCTATGGATCCATTGTCATCCAACCTCTGATTAGTTGTTAGCAAGTGTTTCTGCACAAAAACTGGAACCCTCATGTTTAGTATTGTTTTCTACACAAACTTTCACTATATCATTGTTAAATAAGTTAGCAACTGCCGGATGATAGAAGGTCTTTCAAATATTAAAGAAGAGAAGTGGGATCTCTAACGTGCCACCGACAAGCAAAAGTAGGTGGAAAGCAAACCTTCATTTGTTGTTTGTTGGTTGCCTGGAGTCAATTGCTTCTCCAAATCGTTTGGCCAATCAGTTTGATCACTACTGCCAATCTGAGGAAGGTTCACCACATTATTCTTGGCAGAAATTACTTTTTGAGTTGCTTCTCTCAAAGCAAACAATGCAACATTGAAAATTTCCACAGACGATGAGCCTTCCTCTGCAAATTTAATTCCTTCTTGATGCAGCTTGTTAAATCGCCATGTTACAGGGCTAAGATTGCTTTGTGGTTCAACCTCAGGTTTAGCCATCAGAAACCCTGAAGGACCTTTCAAACCTATGCGAGCACTACGCTTTACATGTCGTGTGGGTTTGGGTGGCTCAAAGCTTAAATCTGTCCCTACAACAAATGGGGGATGATTGTGTTCTTTCTCAAAATTTGCAACCACCCAGACACCACTATCTAATTTCTTTACTACAAGTCTTGCTAAGCAACCAACCCTAGTTAAGGCTCGAGAACGTTTTGTTCTTCCGTATTTCCTTATATAATAACCCTCCTTGGAGCAGACAAACCGCCGGCAAATAATTGATCCATCACGGGCACGTCGGCACTTGCTAATTCTTACAGTGAAGCCCAAATCCTTGGCATATGCATAATAAGATGCACGCGCGGCATCTTCCGAGGGGAACTCCATGCCCTCATATGGTTCCAATTCTGGATTTCCCTGAGGCTGCACAAAGACCTGGTCTTTCTCCAAGGGACTCTCTGCTTTCTTAATGGAATTAATAACCTTCTTAACATCGGAAACATGCAGTGGCTTGAGGTCCACTTTCCTCATCGCCACAGAATCTATCAACTCGTGGCTATGTGCTCTCTCAAACTTTGTGACCATCCATCTTCCAGAGTTCTGTTTCGTCACCACAATCCTTGCTATGCATCCCACTCCGGCGAGCATCCCTTGATCCTTGTCTTCTCCCTGGTTGTTTTCCATGTAGAAACCCTCTTTTGAGCACACAAACTGGCGGCAAATAATCATACCATCGATCATGGAGGGGTGACACTCGCTGTCGCGTACCTGGAATCCCGCATGCCTGGCATAAGATGTGTAGAACACCTTGGCAGACTCCTCACTGTCAAATTCCATCCCCTCTACGGGCTCTGTATACGACTCCATTTCATTTGAGATCAACTCCCTCCGGTCATAGCTCTCAATCATCTCACCGTCCTTGCCAGTAGTGATCAGGGGTTCATCCATGACATCCTCCTCCTCTTCCTCCTCTGAGCCGTCCTCCAAACCATCATCTCCGAAATCCGAGTCGTGCAAGTCATACTCCAGCCCCATCTCTGCCTCAAGCAGGTCCGCGTCCATGGAAGACGACATTCCTGCCCATCAACAAGAATGCCAGATTCAAACATCCATCAGAGCAAGAAAACGGCATGTTTTCCACCTGTAGCACAAGAACGACAACAGCGTAAAAGAAGCAAAATCGAACGTTCAAACACCACAGCTATAACGCAACTCACCAGATGATATAAGAACCAAAACACGCAAAATTTTCCGTTCTGCAAGCCTGTAAACTGACGCAGTGCTCACCTGGAAGAAGCCCTCGCTAGGAAAAGGACAAAACCCCGTCGCTTCAACGGTTTTCCAGCGAGGACACGCCAAACCCTAGCTCGTTCACCGTGCACCCATGAACAACAAGCCCTGGGACGGCTGGGACCATTGGTATCATGATTAGATGCTCAAATCTCCGACCACACCCCGTTAACACGCACCTCCGTAGCGCAAAGAACACCGTAACTGCGCCGGATGGCAAGAGCTCCGCAGAAAAGAAAAAAAGGGCTTTCCAGCGGGGAATCGAGCATAGATGGACGAGACGACAGAGATAAGCGCAAGGAAGGAGAGAGAACAGCAGCAAAAAATCAACTTCTTTTTTATTTTTTTCTAATTTTTTGTTCTTGCCCCTTGGAGCACTTTTTTTCCCTTTTTGTTTTTTATTTAAATAATTAAATCCCAGGCGACGAGGAGCTCTACTGATCTCCACCTGATCGGACGGTCCACACGGGGGCCAGCGCAAAAAGGGGCAATCTTGCGGCTCCCGGGGTGCAGCGGTGACTGCATCGCTTATCTGGTGGTGATGGGTACATGGCGCGTCTGTCTTGAGCCAAGGCTGACCGCGTTGCGCTTCATTCATGCCGTGGTGCGGTCACCACCCGTGTTCACCGCCACTCTTACGGTTACCTAGTCGACCGCTACCCGTATGTGTGTTTTTTTAACACCAAAATTACAAAGAATCGACCCCTTATATTTTAGTAATTAAGTATCTTCACGCACGGACATAAATAGCTATTTTTAATCTAACATCTAAGATAATTTAATGATAGATTTTATAAATTTAAATTTCTAAATATGAGGCCTTCCTTGGTTATGAAATTAGACCCCCATACATTGCGAGTAACCACTTTGGACCTCAATTTTGATACTTATGCCCCTAGAACTTGTATTAAAACTAATAATGTGTTAGTTTTATCATTTAAACCAAAACACTGACCCTTACATTGTAGATGCTTAAAACAATTATAGTCATATATATTGACTTACCAATTATATAATGCATATATTCAATTTCTTTTACACTGTAAGTGCTTAAAACAATTATAGTCATCATATATATATATTGATTTGCCAATGATGTGATATATATTTTAATTAATATGGATTCAATATCTTTGTTTTTAGTCTTGTGTAGAAAGATCTTCCGACTTAGATATGTGCATTAATCGGTTCAACCCCCTGTTCGATTTGAACCATCAATTCAACTACAAGCGCTACCAAACTAATTAAATCAATTGATTAAAATATTTATAAAAACAATATATACTTTATAATAAATTAATGCTTTTTATTATTCATAACTCCATAAATAAAATAATTAAAAATAATCATTTAAAATGTTGAATTCATCCTTCATCTTAAATAAAACACAAACTAAATTAAACCGATGGTTAGATTCGATTTATGATTAACACAAGAGAGCGTCTGCTTGCTCTTGCGGTCGATCACAACAATGGATTTTCCAACGGAAACTGCCTTTTAAAACTGTGATCCATTGTTACATTTCTTTCTTTCTTTCTTTTGAAAATCATTGTTACATTTCTTTCAAACAATCTAAATCGAGATATAAATGATGAAAGTTGGCAATTTCATGGATGCTCTGTCCAAGTACGGAGTGTCCAAAGCGTCCACTTCCTGGATGCAGAACACCAGCAGACGTCAAAATTTGATTGTTTTTATGAATCAGTACCATCTAAAAATCTATGGACGCCACAAGAAGTTACACCGTCGTATCTGATGGAAGATCAAGATGTCAACACAACATTGTTAAAATAACAGCGATAGCCAAAGGCAGTGGGGTGGAAAGGAAACTACCAAGAATTCATGTATATTGTCCCATCGCAGGGAAAGAAAAGAGAACAAGAGGTTTTCTGATTCTTAAGCTGCATTAAGAACAAAAAAAAAATGTCAGAATGAAAATTCTGAGTGTACGAAGCTTATGCAACCATCACAGCCAGATAAATCAGACAAATTCGGAAAGACATGGCAACACTAATCTAGGATTTTGTCGGCTGATTATGGATCCGGAGAGGCTGCAGTGTTCTCTTCTACTGGTTTAGTAGCCAAAATTTCGCAGATAGGCATGGTTTCATTTTTATTCAGGAGCTTCAATGATGAGTCGACTTCGATATCATGTAGAAGAACTCTACCTCCAATGTCCAGCTTTTCTAAATCCACCTCAATCTTTGGGGGTATTTTCTCACTTGGACAGAGGTACATCAGACTAGTTCTAACCTTTTGAAGGTATCCCCCTGTATTTTGCAGCAAAAAAATGAAGAGAATGTCAGGAAACTACAGTATTGGAAACTTTTTTTTGAAAGTAGCGCAATAACCTCATTTATTACTGGCTTAAAAGACGGGTATAACGCCCAAGTATCCTAAACATAAAAACGTACGATTGCACAAGCACCAAACGAGATAATAAAAATCGATCTTTCTTCTTAAATACTATCTCTGGCAGCACCAAAATTCACACAATTGCACAATTTCCAAAGCAGTAATTGAAATGTCCAACCAAACTTCAGGCCTTTGGGTTATACCTTTATTCATCATTATCAAAACTCACCACAAGTGCTTAACACCCAATTTCTATTTTATCTGGTCTTACCTTCAACGAGACAGCAAAACTCAGGATGAACTGGTTGACCATTTGTACCGACCCTTGACTGCCTGGCTTATTCTCTCAACGGGGCTATTTCTTCAAAGGCAAAAAAAAGGCAAGTTCTTGTGGGTTAGTATGAGGCAGTTCAATTTCCACCCATCCACACTTGTTTCCAGCCAACAGATCCTGGGACCAATTCGGTGTTCAGTGTTCTACAACCTTGTTTTTAACAGGAATTAGACAATAGACACATCTATATGGATACACTTGTCTCAATATACTCATCCCTGCAGAATATATTTTCATTTACCTTCTTACGAACAACCAAAAAGAGTTCAATCAACTTGCTTGATTTAGCAACATAAAGTACTTCAACCCATCACATACTTGTCCATCCAATTCAAACCCCTATTCTTTGAGGTGAAGCAACCACAAATTTGTGACGCCAAAAATAAGGAAACATTTCACATTAGAAAACCCTCTCAGACACAGAGCCCAATGAAAAAAAATGCCTTTCACAAGCAAAACTCAGAGATTCAAATGGAGTTTTGATAGCATCCAGCATAGCTAGCAAAACACGAAGACTTGAGGGTTCGGCAGGAAAGACGATCCCCAAGAATGTCACCTCTATAGGAATGCAATTGATATGAACCTTACAGCCTCTAGCCCTCCAGATAGCCAACAGCACCAATGGAGACAATCCCAAATGTCCATCTCTGCACTCATTGTATATTATGCATGATCATTTTTGGGTAGCCTTCCCCTCAGTCACTTGCATTACTTAATCCCATGTTGCACACCCCTTCATGCACTCCAATCTCTTGATTAACAGTGATTTTTTTTAAAATATATGACCAAAATAGGCCAACATTCTGTAAATGAGATCAAATCAAATTACAAAGTAAAAACAAAGTAGAGCAGGAAAAACTTCTACCAACAGTACAAGAAGACAGATATCCGTGAAAGAAATTTATCCAAGAGGACTCCTCAAGATGAGTGGTAGTATGAACAAATTCCAATCTTTGATGAAAGTTGCCATCATCTTGAAGCATCATGCAAGGCTTTCTGTAGTAATTATCGAAAAGCAGTGATTATCATATTAAAAGCATAAATACGGAAGAATAATTCCATCTTCACACTGCCAGGACTATATTATGCATTTTCTTCCTTAGCTTGATCAATTCCAAATCCTTAAACATTACGAAGTGTAACCCTATCTCCAGCTTTATATTTTAGCATTTAAGCCTCTCTATTCTATCAACCAAAAGAATGGCATCCATAAAGACATCTGCCGAAAATCATTATGATGTATCTAGGATGTAAACAAGTGGAGAGAACTTCAGTGCTAATTCACGCTAAGATCATAAAGTAACAAGAACCTATGCCTTAACTGGGAACATACTTTCTCAAGCATATATCAATATATCACGTAAAGCCTCAATTTTTTGGTGCTTCCAGAAGCCACATCAAAATCAGTCATCAAATGACTTAAGTGCAAGCTTTTCGTTAACCAAAAAGATCAAACATAGGCCTTTTATCTCTCCATATCTACCATGACACCATCAGTTGCCTCTGTATGAAAATAGATACAAAAGTGGATCTAACAGACACCTCTGCTTTGAAAAAGAATTTCTAACCTTGCAGTATTCAGTAGAATGCAAATTTTGTCATAAATTCAAAAAGCATGAGATAGTTTGATATGTGACCAGGAAAAAACTATATAGCACACAGCAGTCTATCATACTACCAAGATCAAGATCAAACTGTATTGAATCTCTAGAGTCTAGACTGATGTTAATGCATCTACACCAACAAGATAGGTTCTTTTGCTAGAAGCATCATTACATTAGTCTTATTGACTATCCAACCTCATCGAATTTGCTAAAAGCTAATACGCTAAAATATCAGCATTTGCCACAAACTGCATTGTAAGCCTACAGAAAACATGGTCGTTGATGTTTTCCAAATGTCAATAGAAGATATTAGAGGTTAATGGGGTGTTTGTTGCATGACAATTTGAACTTTTGTTACGGAATATGTTTTTCTAACAAATTGAGATTTTATGAGGCAACACAATTTTTTTCTTTGTGGTTCCCTATCTTTTCAAGTTATACATGGTCCCCACTCGTTTTCATAACATATCATCAAACATGATAATTGTAAGCCTTTAGGCATCTTAGATTTTATTTCAACATAAAATTTGATCATGAAAGTGTATAGAGAACTATCATGCAACCAAACATCCCATAAGATAGATCTATTTTTCACATCCCTGATCCCTGAAATATGAATGGATGATGGAGCCTTGATCAAAAGGTTACAAAATTTCCCATGTGCTTATTTGGATCAGTTGAAAGCAGCATTGAAAGATCTAGTTGGACCTACCTTACAACCACCTAGCTCAGTAGGTGGGCCGGGGAGGGGGGGTTAAAATGCATTGCCTATCAACCTAGATGAACTAAGTGAATAAGCAGGAACATGAATAAATATTCATTATCTGTTTGTATCACACGATTCAACATTTATCTTCGTGGTTCCCTAGAGAACGCACTCTTCATGTATTGACGTTCCTAGGCTAATAACAGAGCCAATTCACAGTTTCTCTAGCTCTTTAACTAATCATTATAATCAACCACACCAAGCAAAAGGGAATTTGTTGTTCTGAAGCATTCAATCAATCGTGACCAAGGGACTAGAGTAGAGATGGCAAATTGGAAGAAAAAATAGTTTGTGGCCTCACTCAATGCTGATCCAACAACACTCATCGAGGTCGGATAATCACCATCTCCCTTAAGAAGCATTGTTCACTCACTTTCGAGAGACAGCAGCACCCAGTTATTTTTAAACAAACATCTCCTTGGACACAAGTACAAGATATGTAAGCGGCGTAAAATGCCAAATATAATGAAACTTCAGCACACGCGCAGTAACATTTAAAAAGAATAGTCCATTTATCTGCAAAACCTAACGAGTATACTCGTTCTTATCCTCCTCCGCCGTCATTAACCAACATGACAAAACAGCTTAGAAGTTATAAGAAAGAAAATACAAACAAAGAATATGGCGAGTGTAAAAGTACCCTTTTGCAGCCCGGGGCAACCATCCTCCCCTTTGTACGTGATCGGCACATCCACCTTCAGCTCGGAGCCTTTCTCCGCCCATGCCAAGATCAAGTTCAGGATTCGTCCACTCTCGGCGTCCTTGTGAACCTGAACAATCAATATTCATTTTCCGAGAACAAAAGACCCGCGAGGGTGAACAACAAACAGACAAGTGCCCAAGAAAAAAGGTCACACCTTTATGGGAAGCACAGTGCCGGACTGGAGAAGAGCAGAGGATCCGGGACCGGCGCGGACCTGGAGAACAAAGGTGGTTGAACAGAAGAAGGGAACCCTTTTCAGCAGGGTGACTATCTGCTTATTGTCTGTGGTGAGCAGCAGCTTCCTGGCTGTGCCAGGGCCGGCACCGGCGCCGCGGCCCTGGGTGGTCACCACAGTCGGGATCCGGCCGAAGGCCCTCTCCTTGGCCGCCACCTTTCTGCCCGTCTGCTCCCTGGGCACAGCCTGGATCGTGTAATAGGTCCGGGAGGAGGAGGCGGAGGTCGTGACGATGGCGACACGGAGCAGTCCCGCAGCTCTCCGGCAACACCACGATGCCATTTCCCGGCCCTCGCCGGTCCGGAAGTGGGTGTCGCTGTCGCCTAAACTCCTCTCCCTGCTACCTCGCAGGGCATACGATACGAACTCCGCTACCCGGGCCTGCTACAGCCATTAGAGTCAAGCGAGCCTGGCCCCTTTGCTAGGGCAGCCGATGCACGGCTGGGGATTAGATCAAATCATGATACCCAAAAATTAATCAAAATTTCATTCATAAATCTAACCTTATTGAACATCATTGACAAATATAACTAAAAAATCAACCTTAACAAAATTTTAATACTAATGAGGTGTTTGGTTGCATGATAAATTTTTTTGTACACTTTCATTATAAAAAAATATATTAAAATAAAAAGTGAACCAACTCATGACATAAAATTATCATGTTTGGAGGGATGTGATAACAAAAAAAAAGTAACAACCATCCATGACTAAACAAAGTGAGGGACTATATAAAAAAATAAAAAGATGTATTCTTTTTTGTTTAACAAGAAAATCACTTTCAAAACATAAATTTGTCATGAACATCTCT
The DNA here is from genome assembly GCA_036172225.1 of Cryptocoryne crispatula var. balansae. Taxonomy (NCBI): domain Eukaryota; kingdom Viridiplantae; phylum Streptophyta; class Magnoliopsida; order Alismatales; family Araceae; genus Cryptocoryne; species Cryptocoryne crispatula. The sequence goes on along the minus strand of CM069925.1, from coordinate 4,432,965 downwards.
TTTAACAAGTTTTCTTGAAATTTTTAAAAATTAAAATAAAAACCTCTATTATCATGCAACCAAACACCCCCATAAGATACAGGCCGTGCATAGGGGTTTCCAAATAGGCCCTAATTAGATGGTAGTTGGGTACCATCTTTTCCCACAATATATTATTGCTTGTTAAATAAAAAACAATTAAATTAATTGTCAAGGGATTATAACCAAAAAGATCGACATTGACATTTGTATCCTCGGAATTTTAATCGTTAACTAAACATTCTTATAATTTGTTATAGTTACTAGTTGAGTGACTGTTTGATAACACTATTAAATATTTTTATCATTATTAATATTAGATTTATAATAACAATCACTAAAAAAAGTTGGGAAAATTAATTAAAGACCCAGTTAATGAAATGACTTTAATACAAAACCCAATGACCGGATATTTTTAATGATAAACCCAAACTGAATAATACTTTTAATAGAACGTCCTTTCCGTTCTCCTCCGTCAAATGAGCCGTCCACGTTATTTTATAATTCCAATTTTACCCCTGAGGATGCCTCCGACGGTCTCACGATATGCAATGCCGGACCCAACTCAGCCGTTGGGTCTGTCACCGCCCACACCTGAAGACCGCCAAGGGCAAACGCTTCAAACATTCGTAGGGCAATGCGAATACACGGCCTCCTATCAAAGGGCCTTTGATTAATTTCCTCTTAATTATTTTGTTAAACAAATAAGTTTAAATAAATAATAAATTTTAATACATTAAATAAGTTAAATTTAAATTTTTATTTAAGTAATGAGTTGAATATTTATTTTAAAAATAAATTATGAGTGTAATAATTATATATTGTTCCTCAAATATATATATGATGTAGGTCAAATTAAAATTTAATTTCATTTTACATATAAATTGAGTTTCTCAAATAAACTAAAGTTAGAACTTTATAAATTGAGTTTGAATAAGATTGCAGATTTGACAATATTTCTAAGGTATTATGTTGCTAAGGCTGAAATTTTTAAATAATACTTTATTGTGCTAAAGGATGGTATTTTCTTTTAACGAAAGAGTATCCATGTCTTTTTCTGACTCCTTTCGACGGCTCTTGTCCAAATTGGGGCGGGAGTTATATTTATTTGTCAAACTGGGTCATATGTTAAGATATTTCTGACACCGAACTTTTCATTAAAGTCGTATTTATGGATAGGGTCTGCAGTTAAATTCTCCAAAAAAGTTTGACTAGTAGTAACAATTTTAAAATTTGTAGTAAAAATATGCTAACTTATATCATTTTTAATATTAAAATTTCAACTTTCAAAAATATCAATATCAATATTGATATAACAAATAGATCATGAGTGAGTGCTCTCAATACCTGATAATTGGTAAACTATTCAATTCAATACAAATATTTCAATTCAAGTGTCGAAAAGGGCAACTAAATGAATGAAATGATCGATCATCGGTCGAATGAACTTGCTAAAAGCGTTGTTCAGATTTACCCCAGAAGGGCAAAACTGGAATAATAGTTATTCCGAAAATGTTATGAGAAAGATAAATTGGGTCGTCACATTATTGCTCATTTTAATTGCTTATGGCCATAGAGCAGTGCATTCTAGTTATTTCATATATAGTTCACCGTCCTGTCAAAGAATATTGTGCATACAAAAACATTTTCGAAAATGGAAACTTCGACGATTATCGAAAAACTTTGAACATCTTTTTCAAAGAAATTACAAGGTAAAATTACAATATTGTCGTGTATTTTGCAAGAATAATGACAACGACTACCAAATTTCGAAATACGATAAAATTTAGACCGAAATTCAAGTTTTATTTATTTTTATTACACTAAAATAATAAAAAATCACTTAGCAACCATTTTCCTCACTAACGAAATAAGATTAACTTGACTATGAAAGTTTATATAATATAGATGTTGCCAACCAGGCAAGAAAATAACACTTCAAAGTACAAAGCACAATCTTTGCTAACCAATAATGCAGAGCAAACGATAAATTTTTCTTGAACAAATATGCAAATTAAAATGTTGAATGTTTGTAACGATTTAAAATCAAATGCTGATTTTCTCTACTTCATTATTGTGGGCTATGAAACATCAATTCGAAAATATTCAAACAGTGCCTAAAGAGGAAAGTGCTCAACTGTCAAATTGCTAATAAACAGCTAGCTAAGCACTAGCAATGAATGAATAGCTTGATTCACCGGAGTAAGGGTCCCAACTTAATAGAATCTCCATCTTTGTCATTTATGTATCTAAATCCCAACAAGCATGAAGAAAAAGGAAAGAAATCTATCGGGCACTGAAAACAACAACCACATGTTTCGTTTTGGGTTATTATATATATTAGAACACAAATATTCACCATACAATTAAGCATTCACATATATCTACAATTTCCGAAGTTGTATGATTGTCGAATTCGACGCAACTATCAATGACTTAAGTTAGTTATAATTGTACATCATCGTATCATTAGTTCCCGACAAACTCATATGATGCATAATAAAGATAGGAACACGACTTAATTATGCCGAGTATCAATAGCTTAATTATGTCGAGTATCGATCCGTGTCGATCGATGATTACTCGTCTTTTATGAAGGACTTAAAAGAGGTGTATTCCCAAATATTTCGACCCTTGACTTCAACCTATTTCTCACCCAAATAATTTGTTGGCCGCCGCCCAAACCAAAATCAAACGTTAAATTACTTGATTAGTATTAAATTGTTTCTCACATTGAAAATATGCAAAATATGCCATTTTCTTTCCTTGCATATGTATATATATATATGTATATATAAATGCTTGTAAATGTAAATTCTACAAAAGTGAGTTACCCAATGTTTCTATGATGCTCAATATTTCGTGATGTTTTAGCCCTTGGAAAACAAATTCGGTAATTAACTTTTAATCAAGGTCAGTTTCGTCATCTAGAGATTAGGGTTTTTTCTCTTTAAATTCCGCGCATCTCTCTCTTATTCGAGAAGGAATGAAGACATTTATATGACGCCGCCGTCCAACAGCATCCCGTTGCCCCCCTTTCTCCAGTGCATATCTACGACGTTCTCTCTCCGTCGCCGCCGCCGCCGTCCGCCATCCCCGCCGGGCTTATCGCGAGCGCAGACCTACGACTCTCTCTCTCTCTCTCTCTCTCTCTTTCTCTCTCTGAAATGCTGCCTTACCGTGCAAGCTCCGCGTTAGATGTTCACGTCCGACCGGCGACTGCGACGCGCCGCCGTCCCTGACGGTGCCGGCAGTTGCCGAAGCGCCATCGGTCGAGAACGCAGCAACCCAGCGTCGCCGTGGAGAAGACGAGGGGGCCGCTCTCGCCGTCCGCCTTACGCCCGCACAAGTAGGGGATCCCGCCGGCTGCATAAAGGACTTCCGCCGCCGCCGGCCGTCACTCGTCCTGCAGCCTTCTCCTCCGGCGAAGGATTTGCGTCGCCAAGGTCAGCGCCTTGCCCTTCTTGCGTCTCCATGCACGTGACCGCGCAACGTCCGAAGATCTTCTTCCGGTGAAGATTGCTTCCGCAGCCTTTTTTTTTGCCCAAGAAATTCCTGCCGTTTTAAACATTTGAATTATTTATCGTTTTTAGCTTTTATTTAACTTGGTCGTTGAACTAATATCCTGCAGCATCCGTAACAAAAAAAAAAGAGAATGCTACTTGACTATTTAAGAAACAAATAGCCGACATTAGCTCAAGAAAGCTTCTTCCTTTTTTTCCTTTTGATTTATAAATTTAAATAAAAAACAAAATAATTAGGTGTTATCCAGCATCGAGCTACTTTTCCAGCGTGTCGATCGGGTGGTTAGCAACCCTACCGGTGCCGGCATTCATTCTCATTCCCTCTTGACTTCCGGGAAAGCGCCTCTTCCGCCGGTGTCCGTCTTCATCTCCTCCACCCCCCCCCCCCCCCCCCCCGCCGCCGCCGCCATCTTTTCTGGCTCCCCGCCGCCTCTCTCCGCACACCTTCTCTCTCCCCCTCTGCCCTCGTTATGCCTGGAGCCGCCGCCGCCGCCATCACCACTCGGGCATAAGGCGCTGCAGACGAGAGGAGAGGAGGGGTTGGCTAACAGCTTCCGTCAAAACCCTAAATGCCGGTTGCAACGCCGTCCCTTCCATTCTTTGGCTGATTCATCTCCCTCTCACACGACCGCCGTGCACCCTTCTTCCTTGGCTTGCGAAGGGAAGAACGCCGCCGGTGGCGTTACGTCGCCGCGGCGTCCGATCGGTGGAGAAGAGGATGAGTTTGAGTTCCCGGCGGTCTACGGCTCCCTGAAGGTGGCTCTCCCTCTCCCAGGTACGCGAACGCTTCCGGCGGTCTACGCTGCCTCCGGTGGGATCATTCTATGTGGGGGTCCTTCGAGTTCCTTGCACCTCTCCGGGATCATTCTTTAGATCTTAATTGGGTTTAAATACCATCATGTGATATGGAATTATCTTGTCTGTTCTGTGGAAGGTGTGCTTTTAAAATTCAAGAGATTGTTATCTATCTCTCTGTTCCTCCTCCGTTTTCTTGGAATCTGCTTTCTTCAGATCGAATTGGGGGAGCAGATTAACCAAGCCAAAAGAAAATTCTTACAGATCAAAACCAGACTCGTGACCGTCAACTGGGAAGTACTCGCGTTGACCCAGTGAAGGTCAAAAGCTCCCGGGGGGTGGGGATTATTTATTTTACTAAGCGGGGTATAGTATGGGTGGGTAATTTATTCAGGTACTGTACTTGTATGCAAGTTTTGTGATATATAATTCATGAAGTTTGGATCGAGTAAATTTACCTTTGAGAGGTTCCATATGCTATGTTACACACATTTATCAATCTCAGTTGTTTCTTTGAAACATACTATAGTTTGAATATACTAAAATTTAGCTATATGTGAAAGCGATAAAGTTCATTCATTTCAGCCTTTCGGACATAGTGCTTGTTCATGCATATCATGCTGTCCATATACCGAAGGTTAATGCATGCGATTCGTGTATCTAACTTATTTTCTCATAAGGCTTAATAATAATTTTGATTGAAGAATATTATTGTTCATCCATCTTTTTGGTAGTAGAGACATTTGATTCCTAGTTCATCTTTTGTTATTCATGCACAATCTCTCTCTCTCTCTCAAGTAGCTATGGTCACAAGTCTGCACCAGATTTTAGGATTATTTTGTCTGTTTTAACAACGGCTGCATCCTTTTGATATTAGAGACAGTTGTTAGTTGTCGGCAATAAATCTGTTGCGACGACTACCATAAATCGTCTTCGTAATATTTTATTGACGACAACTTCAGTTAAGTCATCCCAACTAAACTTATTGAGCACGACTTTAAACAGTAGTCTCTTAGGTCACATTTGGCATGGACATAAAATTGATGGGAGTAAGAATAAGTCACTCTTTGTAACCATTTTTATCCTCATTGTATTTGGTTTGAGTTAGGATATATTCATAGGATATTCTTGTCCTATGTTTGGTATGATATATGATTATTGATTTTAAAATTAATAATGATATATACTTTATTCGAATGTTGATATAAAATTTAAATTTTATATTATAAATAATACATAAATGGTAACATAAAATATTTTATATAAGATAGGATGACTAGAGATAAAATATCTCATATACTAGATGGGATGACTTATCTTTCATTTTATTCTCATTTTTGTGATAAACTGGATTGAGTTAATCTAATTTAAGTCTCATTTTATTTGTAAAAAAAACAGAGAATTGAGAATAAATCAGATTTATTCATAATTATTCCTATACCAAACATAGCCTTCAGTTACCTCTAAGGTGGTAATGATCATTTATTTCTTACAATCACCAGGAGGTCACAATTGCACCAAAACATTTCACTGTAAAAAAATAACGAAGAAAACACTAGATAATCTCTTAGGTGCTGTTTGGTACGAGGATAAATTGGAGATAAACCTGAGTTATCCCCAAAATTTAGGGGATAATCCAAGTTTATCCCCAAAATTTTATGGTACCAAACAGGCTCTTAGTTACTCACTTTACAACTTAAATTAGCATAGTATGATGTATTTATAATTATTAATAAGTGTATATGAGGTTAGTAAAATGTCTAAAAAAGTTAGTAAAATATGGACAAGGGTCAGTAAAATATAAAAAGAGTAGTGTAGGATATAGATAACAATCATTAAAATACAAATAGTGCTAGTAAAATATATTATTAGACTTCTTGGTCATAAATAGAATATTTTTGAATTCAATGTGAATTGTAAAGAAGCTAAGTTCTCAGGATAGAACTCTCTTCTCCCAACTGATCAGATTATCTTAATTATAACTCTTTGTTTTTTTATCATTCTTCTTTACCTTAGAAGAGTAAGGCTAACGTTTTACTTCCATATAATTCATAAGGTCTTAAAATAGCCAAATTAATTTCTTAAGGCCCTATTTGGTTGGTTACGTGTACAAGGATGTCAATTGTTACGGATTATCTAATTATCTTACTCCTAGGTTGAGTTAACTAACATTTATGGCCTGTTTGGTATATAAAATTTTGGGGATAAACTTGAGTTTATCCTCAAAATTTAAGAGATAACCCAAGTTTATCCCCGGGTTATCCCGTACCAAACAGCATAACAGGATAGTTTAAAATCTCCAAATATATGTCTATTCGTACCTGTTAGCTATTAGATACATCTTAAATTGAACTCAAAAAACATTATTTATATCCGTTAATTAATACATAATTCAACGACTCATGTTCTTAGATATAATTAAGCATACGCATATGTTTTATCACGAAAACATTCTCATTCCCAACTTCTCGATCGGTTTGCCCTCCTGTGATGAGTCTAGACATTCGACGGATCTTATCTTAACAATTTACGGATACGGACGACACTATCATTCATTTCGTATTCGAGTATTCAGACGTACGAAGTCCATGAATCAGTATCATATTTGAGTTTTGACTGCAATCCATTTCTATTGCCGTTGTGCATGATGTAAGAGTTAATACTCTTAACCCATAGTGCATGAAGTAGCGGAATCACCATCTCTCTTTTCGCGAGTCTGCGGGTTTTCCTCGTACGGGTGCCTAACCCCTTGATCAGACAAGGCAGGGTGGGTATGGCTGCCTCCCATTGGCGGGGGCGGGCACCACAGCCGGACTCTATTTTTTTTTAGGTGTCCAAATTATAACATTAATACTTCAACCCAACAGGCCCTGAAGTAGACAAATTAGTATATCTCTTTTTTTTTGGGTGTCCAAATTATTCAAGAACTGATTATCTTAATTCCCCCCTTTCCCAGATAAGTGCCAAGGGACAAATACTCGTGTTGATGCACAAACCCTCTTCTCACAGTATCCAAGAAGTCTTTTCCTCTCAGAAATCCGCACCCGAACGTTCCTGAATCCCCCGTTTACGAAGATCGAGACAAGAGGCAACAGTTCACTCGGCCGTTGACCCCGATCGGTCGGTCGGCGCAGGAGCGGGAGAGGAGGATATGACGCCGCCGCCGCCGCCGCCGCCGCCATCGTCGTCGTCGTCGTCGTCGAACGCCCCCTGCGCAGCGTGCAAGTTGCAGAGGAGGAGGTGCGTCCCGGGGTGCGTCTTCGCTCCGCTCTTCCCGCAGGACCAGGCGATCAGGTTCGCGCACTTGCACCGGGTCTTCGGGGCCAGCAACGTCGCCAAGCTGCTCAAGGAGGTCAGCCCCGTCCAGCGGGGGGCCGCAGCGCAGTCCCTTACCTTCGAGGCGGAGGCGCGCCTTCGGGACCCCGTCTACGGCTGCGTCGGCGACATCTACGTCCTCCAGCAGCGCCTCCGCCAGATCAAGCTCGACCTCCACAATGCCAAGCTCGAGCTCGCCGCATACGTCGATTCCCCCGCCGTGGTCAACCCCGCCGACTCGCAGCTCAACGCTTTCTACCAGCACCAGCAGAACCCAGCATTCCACGCCGCCGCCGCGGGAGCGGCTAATGTCAACTACTTGGCGGCGCCTGTGGCCATGAGCACCGAGGTTCATCTGCCTTCTGGCTCTGGCCCTTCGACCGCGCCGGTGCCGCAGGATCAACAACAATACTATCAGCAGCAGCAGCAGCAGCAGCAGCGGCAGCGGCAGCAGCGGCAGCAGCAGCAGATCGCGGAAGCGCGGCGGCTGGCGACCGAGATGCAGACGAGGGAGCAGTTCGAAGTAATGCGGAAGTACGAGCTTCAGCAGCAGCAGCAGCAGCAGCAGCAGCAGCAATGGAGCGACTTGATGATGTATGGCGGGGGGTACGGCGGGGTCGGCGGCACCGGCGGCGGCGGCGGCACGGGAGGAGGGATTTACCAGTTGGGCGGAGTTGGCGCCGCTGCCACCGGCGGGGACGTCTCCACTGGATGGGGACACGCCGGCGCCGGACCCTCCACAGGTCCACCGGCGCACGCCGCCGCTTCATCAGGCCTGGGGTATATTGCCGCCGCCTCCGCCGGATTCGGGCACGCCGGAACCTCCGCGGACCCTCCTCCGTCCGGCATGGGGTATGTGGCCGCCGCCTCCGCCGGATTCGGGCACGCCGGACCCTCCACGGGCCGTGCGCACGCCGGACCGTCGACCGGGCCGGCGCTTTCTCCGCAGCAGGCTGAGATTTTCTTCCATCAGCTCCATCCCCAAGCACAGCTGCAAGATCAGCAGCATCCATCGTACCAACTGCAAGATCAGCAGCATCAGCCGCCCCAACCATTTCAACCTCAGCATAGCGAGTTCAGCTAGAGCAGCAGTTGCCGCATGACCAGCAGCTTCAGCCACAGCAGCCAGCACAACATAATGATCACCGTTAATACCAGCCTTGAAGATTCAGAATCAGAAGGGAGAGGAGGACAGGCCAGCCCAGGCAGGTGGGTAGGATCGAGTTGAGGACATTCTCGCTTCATATTACCTTTGAGCGCGGATCACCGTAGTCACCAAACCGAGAGAAATTATTCCCGTAATCATCGACTCATAGCGGAGCATCAGTCACCATTTTTTCTTCCCACACTTGGTAACATGTTATCGTATGGTAACAAGAAAAATGTTGTCATACGGCAACATGTTGCTAAGTGAGAAAAAAAAACCATTTTTACAATATTTTTATTACCATACAGTAATATGTTGCTAAGAGGGGAGCAGAATCTTCTCAGTTGATGACTATGAGACTGTTTTTCACCTAAGAATTCAGGTCATTCGCACCCCAGACTCTTTGACCCTTTGCTCCTCCTCCTTCCCGTGGAAGGAGAAGTAGAGTCAGGGATTGAATATAGACTTCTCTTTTCTTTTGCATTTGTTGTTCCCTCCTTCCATTGTTTTTTTTCCTTTTTTAGTCCATGAGTTTTGGGGATCAATCACCATTTTCTATTCCGATAAGAGGTTAATTGGATCGGAATTTTGATAATCTTGAAATGATTATATCTTGATTTTGATCTGAATTTTATTCTGTTATCGAAATCGGAATCTAGTTCGATAATTTTTTAAATGTATACTATACATATGAAATTTTATTTAAAAATGAGTTAATAATTCATATATGATTTCTAAATTTTGTTATACTCTCTCTAAACCTTTGTTTTTATCCGTTCATATTTTATAATTATTTTAATCAATATTACTTTTATATCCTCATTTTTTATCGTAAATGGAAATAGAGTCGAACTTATTTTGATTCTAATAAGAATATCTAGTTCCCATTAATTCTTACGGCTAGCGATGTATAAAAATAAGTTTGGAGTCTTTTACTTTTTTATCGGAATCCAACAGGGAAGTTTGAAATACTAGACTCTGTTTACCTCGCTAACCGGCGCGCACTGTTCAATTTGGTCAAGGCTTGGACTCTTTTTAAGGCAAACTCAACCAAACTAAACCGAAAAGGAACCGAACCCATCCAATTCTATGCGATTCGATCCGAGTCTGAAAATAGTTATACCATTCAGAAAAATTAATTTTAATATGCATATTAATTTAAGTTTCAAGATTATTATTCTATTATAAAATATATTTTTATGAATATTATTTTAATAAATTTGGATTCAACAGTTTGATTCAGCTTGGACTTGAAAGTCTTCCAAAACGGTTGAATCAAATCGGATGTTCAAAACTCAGGACGGTTTCGTTTGGCGGGTTGAACCATTGAGTGCACATCTCTTGCCGTCGAGGAGTGAAGTAAATTATTTGTTAGCGGTAGCGGCCATGAGCAATAATTTTTTTTTAGAGATTTGTTTGAGTACTCTGTCAACCGTCTGTACTATTATTATTATTATTATTATTATTATTATTATTATTATTATTTGATATTTGATATCACTAGTTTGGATACCAAAGGTTATAACTTCTAACCAAACCGGCTCCTATATTACTTAGATTTGTTTGGTTGCATTGGGGACCGGATCCTCTAAGCATTTTCATGTGCATCTCAATGCACACTATTTCAATAAATCATCTTATTGTACAATCAAACAAATCATTTTAAATATTTTTAAAATTTTAATATAAATAAATATCATGTAATATTATATTTTATGTAAACAAAATATATTCCATACATTTTATTTAGATCAAATAAATAATTAAAACATAATTTAATATCAATAAAAAATAAATATCGATATTATTTTATTTTTATTAGTATTTTAATAATATCTATCGCTACGATTTTAAAAATGTTTAAAATAATTTATTTGATTGTTCAATGAGATGGTTTATTGAAATGGTGTGTATTGAGATGCGCATAGAGGTGCATGGAGGACCCGGTGCTGTTGCATTGGTGTGGTGCAGAGGCTTTTTGTAGAAGAAAAAAAAACATTGAAAAGTCTCCGGCTTAGGAGGCCTTTGGTAGGGATTTCTCTTCGTGGATTTTGTGAAAATTCGGAAGTTCACCTATTCTCTGTAAAGTTTTGTTGATTTTAGAATGTGGTTTGACATGTTAACTAAAATGTCGTCTCGTTGTCACTCAGTGTCTATCTTATCTTCGTTTTATTCTTAAATTCTATATGCATCTTTGAAAGTTATCTCTTTCAAATTTTCAGAGATTCTCTCCGCGTGTCTATCACTCTCGATCTTTTATAAAGTCATACGAGTAGTTATGTATTTGATTGCATTCTTGATTTATTAGAGATTTTCATTGGTTAAAGTCTCTTAATAAATTCTTGTCAATCTCTTTATAAATCCTGTCAAACACACCCCCAATCAAAATGAAGTTAACGTCTTTTTCAATATCAGTGTAAAAAGATATAAGGAGATTATATGCGGACAGTGGTATAAAAATATTCAGAAAATCATGAAACTCACTTTGGTATGTTTTTTTTATATATATAGAAGAGTCTTGCTCTCTAGCAGACCAAGAGAAGACCTAGTATTTTTCTTAAATCAAATGAAATAGTGCCTTGTTTGGTTATAATATTAAAAATAATGTTTTCTAGGGGACAGAGTAGACACTTGTATTACAATTCTGTGTATAATTTGCATTACAAATTTTCAAAATTAATATTAATAGCCAAACATTCTATAATCATTTGTATCAATACCGATTCTATATAATTATTAGTGTTTAACATTATATATTTTGTTACTCAAAATATCAACACAAAAATAATCGTGTTCCCTAGAACACTAATAATATATATATATATATGCTGATATGCTGGTTCACACAAATTAAGATATCCGGTTTACAAAGCTGATAACCGGTGTTGAGCCGCCGGTTTACATCACACCCGAACCACACGCCATGTCCGGTTCACAACAGTCTGACCGAGAGGCGGAGTCAAAGCCAAACAGGGGATACTCATGCGGGGATCTGTGGTTCATGGTCTGTTCCCGTCGCCCGCTGGCTTCGTCTCTGAGACGCCCGGAGATGCAGGCCCCCCTCAACCTGGGGAGTCAGACTCATCGTGTAGCTCAGCTTTTCCTCTTCGTTCCTCAGCCGGAAGACGAAGAAGCGGAGGAGGACGGCCGTGAAGATCTTCATCTGTCTGTAGGCGAATTCCTTGCCCAGGCATATGCGAGGACCCGCCTGCAGCTCGCGTGAATGAAAGAACCGAGAGCAGAACAGGAAGATATGAGGAGAGAAACAAGAACAGTTACACTCGTTCTTTGTGTTGGATTCTTTTCTTACCTGGAAAGCTGTGAACTTGTATGGGCTCTGGGCGCAGAAGTTTCCGTTAACGTCCAGCCATCTCTCCGGGCGGAAGGCCTCGGCGTCCTTACCCCATATGTACTCCATTCTTCCCATGGGATATGGCTGATAATAGATGGCTTCCCCTGCTCGTATGTTGAACCCGTCCGGCAGAGTATCATCCGAGAAGCAAACCTTCCCGTCCTGTAAAAATTGTGCACTTGGAAAATCATATATATACATATATACATGTACATGGTTGGAGCAAGAAGCTAGGGAGATGTTCGAGACAATCAAACAGAAAAGAAAGTCTCTCGTCTGCGTCACTCACGATGGCCAAGGCAGGGTAGAGTCTGAGAGTCTCCGTTAGGGCTGCATGGAGGTACTGCATCTTGTTCAGCGATTCTTCATCGATGCTTGCCGCGTATTCCTGAAACGTTGCGGTTTCATCGGCTTGGACTGCTGCGCCGATCTCCCGGAAGATCTTCTCCTGTACAGAAGGATGCCTACATAGCATGACGAAGAACCAGGACAAGGTGGTGCCTGTGGAATCTTTGCCGGCGACGATGAAGCTGATGGCTATGTCCCGAAGGTACTGAACGTTTGCACTTTGGGGATCCATATTGCCCTCGAGTATGAACCTCGACAAGAGGTCTTCTTCAGCCACCTGTAACGCCCAAGTCCGATTGATATCATGTGATCGTCAGACTAACAACAGCTTGGGGAAGCTAGACTATGGCTGTGTTTGGTTGAGATTATGAAATGGAATTTAATCGTTGAAATCTCCAGCATCACATAATCTCGCCCAAATATACCAAATTTTCTTTTGATTGAATCTGAATTGTTGAAGGAAAGAGAGAGATAAGCTCATATATTCTCTCCCCCCCTCTCTCACACCTTCTAAACACTATAACAAGAGATGAATCTCATATATTATGATTATTACAAAATCTTTGTTCTTGACAAGTGGAAAGGGATAAAGATTATTTCATAATTTCTTTGCCTATAATCTCAACCAAACGCACCCTACGTTCTATGGTAGCTTACCTTGATGATGCCGCTTCTTAATCTTTCAGATAGGTGAGCAATCTTGTAGCGGATCAGCTTGTACACTACCTCGTCAATCACCCGCATGTTGTCCTTAAGGGCTGCCTCAGATCCCATGTTGAAGAATCGCATAAGCTTCCAGAAGGGATTGATATAACGCCAGTTGGTCTGCGTGTTCGCATCATCAAGAGCCCTTACCAATCTTCTGCTCTCTTCAGCGGAATCTTTCACACAGTTCAGCTCAAAACCGAACACAATCTCAAATACAGAATCCATCGCCAATTTCAAGAACAAATCCTGTAACAACAGGAGCGAACACTACAATTGTTGAAAATTGGGGGCAATCAAAAAGTTGACTCTAGGCCATATTAGATCAAGGATGAAGGATTAACATATACCGAGAATCAAAAAAAAAAATGAATCAGATCACACAAAAGAAATATAGAAATCTCTGAGAAATTATTTATAGCAGAAAGATGCCTACGGAGATTAAATGTGTACACATGAGAGAGAATGAAACTCCTTAAATAGGCCTCTCCCAAAGGTAATTTCACTAGGTTAATGGGCCTAACAACCCTCCATAAAACCTATCCAAACTCCTTAATTAAAAGTCTATGAAAATCAGCGCAGCAGTCCTCCAAACGAAACTCAGGTAACCCACATACAATTCATGAGAGACACTCTTAACTATGGATTTATGTCTTCTACTCATAAATTACTTTGGTGACTGATCAAGAGTGTTCGAATGGATTTATGGTACTTCGCTAGTTCGATGGGGAGAAGTAAAAAAACAAATCTTCAAAGAATTTAACAATCTCAATATATATATATATATATTTCATATCATGAATTAGCTAATACACAGATGGAATAATACATATTTTCATAGTTGTTCAAAGCTAAATCAAAACCCAAAGCCTTTTTTCCAGAAAGGACAAAGAGTTAGTTTTTGATATTTAAAAATGAGGTTACATCAATAGTAAACTGACTTTGCCTCTTTCAATTTTTTCATCATTTTGATTCATCTAATTCACGATAAAAGGTAACAGTGAATGATGGTCGGAGATATCACCTCCTCTTTCGTATGAGCAAGTTTGAACTCAATTTTCAAAGTGTGAAGACAAATTCACTTTACTCGATCTATGATTTTATAAATCGTATCTAGGCTTCTCCAAGCTTGTTTTGCTTGGTGCCACATCAATAATTTTCTTAAATGTGGTTTCATCCAACTTTTGATAGAGAATGAATAATTTATTTAATCTTACCTCTGCCGGTCCTCTAAAGAACTCTTTTGCTCTAAAGGAAAATCAGCCTATTCTTCGATAGTGGATTCCATGTATCCATCGCAGAAGATCTTGCATAGATCTTGTGACCTGATGTCTTGATATAGACATAGTAGTTCTCATAGTTATGTTTAGTCAACTTAGAGATCATAAAGCATACCAAATTTGACACCATTATAACTAGAGAAAATGATAAATTATAACCTAAAAGGAATTTAGGCCCTGATATCACATTGTTGAAAATTGGAGGTAATTGAAGACTATGTTCTAAGTAATATTAGATCAAGGATGAAGAATAAATATATAGATAGAAGCAAAACAACAATAATATTTCAACTAAATCACACAAAGAAAATAAAAAAGCTAAAAAAAACTCTAAAAATAAGAAAATGCTTGTGGAGACTAAACATGTACAAATGGGAGGGAATGAACCTCCTTATATAGCCCTCCACTAAGATGGGAGGGAATGAACCTCTTTATATAGCCCTCTAGCAGATCACCTCCTCTGGGTAGAGGAAGGAGCTCTTGTTGCACCCAACCAGCGGGAGCCACGCTCCTTATCCCACATGGGTTTTTCTTTCTTTTTCTTTTTGCTTGCTAACAGGAAAGCATGGCTCCCGCTAGTGGGAGCCACACTCCTTTGCCCGGAGGAGGTGATCCACACAAACATGAATGATCATCTGGTGCCAGACGGCCGGGCCCAAGATAACCCACATGCAATTCATGAGAGGAACTCTCTCTGAACTCACTAAACTTGAGAAAGAAACTGTCCACTCAAACATCTGACGAAAAAATACTGGGCGATCCAGCTCAAAACCTCGCGAGCTTGTGCCAAACCTGGATTTCTATGGCCTGGCCCTGGCTGGAACGGGCAACCAAGGAGACGGCCTCGGCGAGCTTCGCGGCATTCTTCCTGAAGATGACGCAGCTGTGCTCCCTGAGCGACCTCCTCGAGAACTCGTGGCTCGCCAGCTTCCTCTGATGGCGCCACTTCTCCCCGTCCACCGCGAAGATCCCGTCCCCCAGCAGCTCGTTGAAGATGTCGGAGTTGAACGCTCCCTGCAGAAAATGCGCGCCCCGCCCAATGTCAGTCAGTGCTTCCCCCCCCCCCCCCCTCTCTCTCTCTCTTCGTGCGGTGATGTTCCCTCCGGGCGTAAGAGAGCACGGGGATCCGGGGGCATAATATATAGCCGGGACGAGCACACCTTGCCGTAGTTGCGGAAGTTGGAGTTGAGGAAGTGCTCGATGACGACCGGATCGCTGGTGTAGACGTCGCTCCGGAAGGGACCGGTGGATATGCGGAAGGACTTGAGGCGGCGAGAGAGCTCGGTGTGGTAGTCGTAGAGCCGGCGGAAATGGATGATCTGGTGGACGGCGGTGCCGGCGACGGGGTGGTACCGCCGCCGCGGCTGGATCTTCCGCCTTATTTGCGCAGCCGAAGAGAGGAGGAGAGCCACCGCGGCTACGACGGCCGACGCCAGAAGCAGCTGGGTTGACAGCAGAGACTCCATGGCCTGGACAGAGCAGAGAGCTACTCCGGGCAGATGCTTCGAAAGTCTACTCTTGCCTGTGCATACGCCCTCTCTGGGATTAATGTAGAGATGGAGATCGGCGCCTCCCTCGTCGGTTGGGTGAGAGTAGTTGTGAGAGAACCCTTCAATGCAGATTGCAGACACAAAAATAATCGGTGAGAGTGAGATCCGCTGTATAGTAGCTAGAGACACCCTACCTTACCTGTCACGTAGATCTCAATCATCAACGACGGAGAAAGTCAAATGAAAATTTTAATCTTTAAATATTTTGAGTGACATCGATTTTTTTTCCCAGGAACATCTTCGATCGTAACCCCAAGTCACTCGAGTGATATAGTAACAACTCAACAGACTTTTATCGAAAATTTGTTATTAAAAAAATATGAGCCGTTGTTATCGGTAACAAATTACTGATGTTTTATTAACATGATATTGAATTTGATGTAATTCGTCCGTGACAATAACAATTAAATCATTTTTAATAATAACCATTGAGATATTACTGAACCAGTAACCTAGTAATATTTGTGATGGATTCTCATCGGAGATCGATGAATGCTTTTTTTTAAAAAAATTGAAGTGATCCGCCTTGTTGTCCTACACACTCTTAAAAATTTTATATTTAAGTATATATATCCTTGTGAAACTTTTTTTTTTTTTTGGACATTGGCGTAGTAGTCTGCGCTCGCGAGAGAGCCGCCCTCGACGGAGCGGACACAGTTCAAGACCGCGAGCTGCCGCCCCGGATGATATCCCATTGCGCTGAGAGTGCGGGATTCCGTGTGAAACGCGCCATGGTCGTCGCGACTCTCAAATATAATAACTACCCTGTCATTGTCTCGTGACTTTTTTGTTTATAGAGATGCACAAGCCATACCTTGGGCATGGCAACTATTAAAATCAGCTGTACACTTGTTAAAAAATATGTATATATAACCAGGTGTTGGCATAGTGACCACAGAGATTTGCTCTGGTGTGCCCGTCAGCTGCATGCAACACGCGGAGGATATCTTTATCCGCTCATTATGACTCCTTCAAGCTGTTGGCCCTTCCTATACCTCTCGCAGAAGCACACGGAGAAGAAGTCGTCGCGGGAAGTGATTCTCTGGAAGTCACGGAGGCTGTTCACGGCGAGTCTCGAAGACTCACCATGGAGGGCATGCTGCGGATTAATCCACGGCAAAATGTCACAAGTTACTTATCACTCTAACGAGCCGAGTCGAGCGGTATGATATTTAAACTCGACTTGTTTATTATACAAGAATTTGAGTTCGAACTCGAGTGTTAACAAATATGTTGAACCATTATCAAACTTAATTCATTTATTAATCGAGTCTATTAGTTCATGTGCACCCCTAGGTGCTATCTTGCGGCTCGTGAACCGGCGAGAGGAGCACTTAATGAGCAAGATTTTTCTTTAACCGCCTTCAGCTTACAAGGATCTGAATGTATTGAATAGGAAGACTATTGATGTATTAATTGGGAAGACAATTATTGTATCCAATATGCCGACTACTTAATGGAATTTCTCTCGTTTTGTTGTACCCAAAAAAAAAACATGCAGGCGTGGGTACAACACATTTTAAATGGCCTTTAAAACTTATGGGATGTTTGGTTGTATGATTTTTTTTTTGAACAACACAACGATTTACTTCATTTATAACATAAAAAGTACACAGGTAACATATACAGACACAGGACTTAAGTTAGACAGACATACAACGAAATACGAGAAAACTAGAGGACCTAAAGAACTGATCTTTCTGACAAGACTCAAACATAACCACAAAACGACCAGCACATAAAAGTGCTCGGAAAGTCGAACATCAAATAGAAAAACTCCATCAGAGGAGTTTGATAACTGCCACGAGACCGGAAGATCACACCAGAGAGGTGTGGAGATCGCCCAGATCATCGGTCTCGACATAAGAAAAGTGGTCATGAAGGAGACCAGGAAAGATACCATGAAGGACCTCGACCACAAGACACCAACCGAAAACAAAGAACCGAAAAGACCTAAACACCATAGGTAAGCCGACTCCACAACTCCAGCGCAACAAAAAGAGACAAAAAACCTAAACTCATGTTTAGGTAGAGTGCTGGAGAAGGGGAGTGGGAGGGAGGAACATCCCTCCCTCCCGGAACAGAACCAACCCCAAAACAGCAAATGGACGGTACGTAAGAAAACAAGGAGGGGCTACGCCGAGGGTACCACGAGCAAATACTGGCATCACCAAGGGGCTTCACCGAGGGTTCCGCGAGCAAGATTGCGCAAGCAGGACTTCGCCGGGGGCGGCGCCGAGGGCTCCGCAAGCAGAGGGCTTCGCCGGTAGGCCTCGCCGGAGGCGTCGCCGAGTCTCCGCGGGCAGGGGCTTCACAAGGGACTGCGCCGGAAGGCCTCGCCGGAGGCGTTGCCTAGGCTCTGCGGGCAGGGGCTTCGCAGGGGGGTTCGCCGGGGCTTTGCCTCGGCTTCGCAGGGGGCTTCGCCGGGAAGCCTCGCCAGAGGCGTCGCTGAGGCTCCGCGGGCTGGGGCTTCACAGGGGGCTTCGCCGGGGCTTGCCGGGAGGCGTCGCCGAGGCTCCGTGAACAGGGCGCTACGCCGGGGGCTTTGTCGGAGGCGTCACTGGTGACTGCGAGGACGTCGAGGGACGCCGAGAACGGCGATAAAGTCCAGCGAGGGCGCCGATCTTTCCCCCGGGAGCCGGCGAGGGAGTCCTAATAATGATAATTGAGGTTTTTATTTTAATTTTTAAAAAATTTATGAAAACTTGTTAAAAGAGGTGTTTGGCAACCTTGACAATTTTATGTTTCGAAAGTGATTTTCTTCTTAAACAAAAAAAAGAAGATCTCACCTCTTTTTTTTTCTTGTGGTTCCCCCACTTTGTTTGGTCATGAATGATAGTAACTCTTTTTTGTTATCACATCCCTCCAAACATGATAATTTTATGTCATGAGTTAGTTCACTTTTTATTTTAATATAATTTTTATCATGAAAATGTACAAAAAATTACATGCAACCAAACACCCCATTAACATTAGTAATTAGTGAAAATGAATTAGTTGATTAATACAAAAGCAATTGGGTTCGAAACTTGTCTTCGTGTCTTCTAGATTGGCGGATTGTTTATCGGAATCGAAATTAATTGATTTTATTTTGATTTATCTAAGTTCGATAAAACATAAATACGTAAAAACAAATATAATTGAAGTAAAATTAAATAAGTCATAAAATACGATATATAAAAGTATAAAATAATAAAAATAAGATTTTTAAAATATTATATAAAAGTTTAATAATCATACGTCAATTATTAACTCATTTTAAGTAAAATTTAATACGTAACATGTATTTGGAAGGTCATCGGACTCGATTTTAATTTCGATAAAAAATTAAAATTAAATCGAAATCAGAACACGATGATTCTAAACTTAAAATCAAGACACATTCTAATTTTATCAAAATCAAATGTATTCTACTATCAAATCTGACCCGTTTGCAATCTTGTTGAGGCCGGTAAATTAAATAGTTAAGTTAAGATGTTTTCACGTCCATCTGCTTAGCCCAACAAATACTACAGCTAGTCTTAGCTAGCCCTGAGCAAGTTTGATGACAGCCTTAATTTGTGGGTGGTTGGCTGGTCGCATAGATATTGTTTAACCTAATTTCTGACCTCAGATCCGGTCAGACGTTTTGGTAACTAATGGGGTGTTTGGTTGCATGATAATTGAAGTTTTTATTTTAACTTTTAAAAATTATAAGAAAATTTGTTAAAAGAGGTGTTTGACAACCATGATAATTTTATGTTTTGAAAGTGATTTTCTTCTTAAACAAAAAAAGAGAGTCTCACCTCTTTCTTTTTTCTTGTGGTCCCCCACTCAATAATTTGTAACGAATCAGAGATGCCAATACTCTTCGGATCCGAGCGAATACTACAGCTAGTCTTAGCTAGCCCTGAGCAAGTTTGATGATGACAGCCTTTGTCGGTGGTTGGCTGGTCGCATATATATTGTTTAACCTAATTTCTGACCTCAGATCCGGTCAGAGGTTTTGGTAACTAAAGATTGTTTGTTAATGCGTCTTAGGTGGGAAATCTAAAATTTTATTTTTGAGATTCACCTCTCGTATCTTGTATAAGTTGCATAGACATAATTGAAAATTTAATGGCTAAGACTAATGTCTGACAAATTGATAACGAATAGATTATTTGGCAAATTGATAACAAATGATAAATTTAAATATATTAAAAATATTTGACAATCATAATTTATCATGACAAATATTTAAAATGTTCCCTGCTCCCCCGGGAGCAGAGACGGGGTTCGAACCTCTCGGCTGTCGTCGGGCTTGGCTGTCGTCGGGCCACCCCCGGGGGGTGGATCCTGTGGGGATTGAGCTATCGCAACTCGATCTCTGGTCGCGCACAACACTGTGTGCATTGTGTGCACCGTTGGCTATCGTATTGGTTAGGTATGAGAGATATCTATACTTATAAGTCCGGACCTCTCTAACTCAGTACCACGATTATGAGTTGGTTAACAAATATCATCATTGTAGCTGCGGAGTTTTCCGCCGCTGGCACGTCCGCCTCCCTTCAGCGTGCGCACCTACCTCTCCCGGCTGCTAGGGTCCGACTCCCTCCGTACACATCTGCCACCTTCCACCACGCGCATCCGCTGCTCCGAGGTGATATGCCTACTCCCACTGTTTTGCTGGACATACATATGTCACTATTTTGTTGCACAGGCGTGAAAGTTTTGGTGTATGACACATGGACAGCCATGTGTAAGTCAATGTTTTACCCTCACAAATACGTGTGTGCCATTGCTCTACTGCACATGAGAATTAGAGTTTTTTTTTTTAAATAACGTAGTTTATTTTAAAAATTATAAAAATAACGCACCAAAACTTTTATTTGCAAAACTAACGTAGTTTGACAAAAGTCGAACTTTGAAACACCGACTTTACGATAAAAAATGAAAGTCGGAATTTAAAAATTCGACTTTGATATAAAGTCGGATAAAAAAGAACGACTCGTACAAGTCGTATAATCATTGTCCGACTTTAATGCTCTGACGTTTAAAAAATTAATTAATAATTTTACGTTAAAGTCAGATAATGATTATACGACTTGTACAAGTTGTTCTTTTTTTATCCCACTTTATATCAAAGTCGTATTTTTAGATTCCGACTTTCATTTTTCATGGTAAAGTCAGTGTTTCAAAGTTCGACTTTCGTCAAACTGTGTTAGTTTTGCAAATAAAAGTTTTGGTACATTATTTTTAAAATAAATTGTGTTATTTAAAAAAAATCCGAGAATTGTGACACGTAAGTACATGAATATTGTATGTAATTTTTATGTTCAAAAGTTAACCTTTAGTATCTATTGACTTGATAGAAGTTAACTCCGTTGGTGCCGTCCCTCCACCTGGGGGCGGAGGGCGAGGGATCGCCTCCCGGCGGCGTCAAGCCGGGCACTCCTCGGGGGAGTGACCTGTGGGGTTCGAGTGGGGGCTCGAACCCTCGCTGCCTGCAGTGCAGCGGGCTTCGCCGGCCACTGGGCCGCTGGATGACCAAAAAAAAAAGCTTGATAAAAGTTAACTGTATGTGATTGATTGCAAGTATTTTTCTAGAGTGGATGGATAAATATCTGTTGAGTCAATCTGACTCATCCATTTCTCTTTGAAATTGTGATTATGTAATTCCATAGATCATAACTTTGAGAAAAGAGATGATTTGGATGATCAGGTTGGTGTGTATGAGGTTGATGAGTTAAAAACTGTGTTGTTTTGATTATGCTTTTAGCTAGTTGAATAACTTGGCTTATGTAATTAAAGATAGTTGTTATTTTGGACTATCTAATTTGTTTGATACTTTAGTTGCGTTTTAGACCTTGCTTTGAGTTTTTGGGGACTTATCTATTTGTGGTATACTTGTTAATCCAAACCAAGCTCTTCTTGTGTTTTTATCCCGTTGTGATAGTTTTGAAAAATTTTATTTTCTGCTACGTATAATGATGTTATTTTTCGGGGACGTGGTAATGCCTATATGAAATTGCTATGGAAATATTTTTAATAGTCTAACTTGGGTTAGATGGGTCTACGGCCCTTTACATTAATGACTGCAGAACGAGCTAATATACCTGAAAGTAATTAGCACCAATTTGGCTGGATAAAAGCACCGGACTCTTACTTATTTTGTTAAACCAACAAGTTGTAAAAAAAAAAATAAAAATCAAATCCGATTCGCCGACAAGTCAAAGTTTGAACCTATCCTTACACACTACGTACGCGATAAAGTTGGCAAGTAATTTGATCAATATTTAATTAAAGATCCATTTATAAAATTAAACTATGAGTAATTCTAGTTGAATAATATGAATTAAATTAAATGAATAAAACATAACTCAAACTTCATAAACAAATTCAAATTCAAGTTTCATGAACAAGTTAATTTGTAGATCAAGCTGGAGCTTTATAAACAAACTACAATCAAATTTGAATCTTACTATGGATTGAGTATGAGTCAAGCTCTGATTTGAATGTGTACTAGAAAACTCGACTGAATTAGATCATGAGTTAAACTTAAACATGGGTCGAGTCTATTTGCAAGAGTTCCAGCTGAAACTATTAACTCTAAGGAAGATAAAAAAAAAGTCGAATTTGAAGAACATACTATAATAATACTAATACATTAAGTTAAACTAATAATACCTTCACACTGTTCGGTGCTTAAAAATGGCATCGTGGACTGCTGGATCATATAGCAATTTAATTACCCACTGGAGCAATTTAATCGGGCCCGGACTGGATCCGATAAGACCGGCCCAGCCCAGTCCAAATCCCACGTAGTCTCACTCGAACCAGTCCATGTCGTAGTAGTCTTCTTCCACCTGAACCCTGAAGTCCCGAGCGCTTTCCATGGCTTCCTTCCACAGCAGCTCCGCCTCCTCCCCGCACACCACGCATCTCAGGGACACCAGAGACGACGCCGGAGATCTCGGCAGGCTCCGGAGATGCGGGCACCCCCTCATGTCGATCTTCCTCAGCCTGGACAGCCGGCCGACTCCCTCCGGGAGGCGCCGGAGGCCGATGCACTGGGATATGTCTATGTACTCCAGGTTCCTCAGCCCGCCCACGGACTCAGGGAGCTCGTCCAGGCTCGGGCACGCGTAGACCCTGAGGACCCTCAGGGCCGTCAGCTCGCCGAGGTCCGACGGCAGCTCGCGCAGCTCGTGGCAGTTGCTGACGGTCAGGCTCTGGAGGGTGCCGATCTCGGAGACGCGCGGGGGAAGCTCCGTGAGGTCGGCGCAGTGGTCGACGGTGAGGTCGGAGAGGCGAGGGCAGGTGCGAGGGAGGTCGACGAGGAAGCCTCGGAGGCTCTCGTCGAGCTGACACAGGACGAACGAGATCTTTGCCAAGTTCCGCAGGGGCGGCGTCGTCTCCGGCAGCGGCGGCACGGCGATCTTCTCGAACCAGACGCTCTTCAGGTTGCGCAGGGAAGCAAAGACGGACAGGTTGCGCAGAACCGTGCACGAGCCGCCGTGGTTGATCAGGATCAGAGCCTTGAGCTTGGGCATGTTCCCGATGAACGGGGGCAGATAATACGAGGCCGAGGAGAAGCTCAGGATGAGAGCCTCCGCCTCCGGGAAACGCATCTCGAACCAGTCAGATTCGTTCATTTCACCTGCTTCAACATTCAGAATGTTTAACTTTATTCTCTAAGCCAATACAATACATTTGTGTGTGTGTGTGTATATATACCTGAATGAATTGAGACGATCCTGGCGTCAAAGGGCATATGGCTGCCCCTCTCCCACTCCTTGGGAAGCCCACCTTCTCTCTCTTTCTTCGCCATGATCAGCCTCTTCCGCTGGTTCGCACACCCGCCGTTGCTCAGATAGAGGGCCAGGTCCCGGAGAACGTCGTGCTGCGTCACCGACAGCTCGCAGTAGTTGCTGTATTCGTCTCCGGCTCTGTTCCTAATTCACACGAGAAGACGACGACGACGGCGAAGCCTTTCAGATGGTGAAGCGGAAGCGACCTACTACGAAGGGTTGACTCATTGACCGTTTGAGATGAGACGAAGCCTTTCAGTTGGGTTGACTCATTGACTGTCACTATTGTTACCACATACTGGGCGTCTTTGACGAGGGTGAGGAGGTGCTTGTCGGAGAGCTCGACGAGCACCGAGTAGGCCGCTTCCTCGGTGAGGTCGTGCAGCTCCATCCACAGGGCGATGAGCAGGTCCATGGGGATTCTCTTGTCCTCCGGGAAGGAGCCCAGGTCGAGGAAGCACTCCCCGGCGGCCTTCCCCTGCAGGCGGTCGATGCCGACGGCCATCCGCTTGAGCAGCTTGGCTTCGTGGGACTCGGAGATGGCCTCCCCCAGAGAGAGCTTGTCTCTCGCATTCTTCCATATCTTGGGGCGATGCTGTTGCCCTCGCAAGGATGCCCCGATCACCTTCAACGCCAGGGGAAGCCCTCTGCACTCCGCAATCACCTGTTATATATATATGTATGTATGTATTCATATGTTGATAAATCGAATCGATCAGACCCTGGGATGTTAGAACACAGAGACGGAAGCAATTACACATCGCATTGCCGGAAAGAAGGCCGGTGTCCGTACCTGCATCACGAGCTCCTTGTCGGCGAAAGGAGGGATAGACTGCCGCCCGAAGGCGGAGAGACAGAACAGGCGAAGCGCCTCTTCTTCTCTCAGTAGTTCCAGCTCGAGGGTGCTGCTCTCCGGCACCGCCTGAAATCTGAACCTCGACACCACGAGCGTCTTGCAGCCAGGTGCCCGGCGGGGGATCAGTTCCTCCAGGTCTACCTCGGACCAGACGTCGTCGAGGACGACCAGCGTCCGCGCCGCCGGCCACTGAAGAAATGGGTCCTCGTATTTGTTGCCTGCCGCCGCCGCCGGCGGTGCAGTGGCCATCCGGAGCTCCTGCTTCAACCTGCACAGGTCCGGAGACTGCGACACGGTCTGGAAGAAAACCCTGTTCCCGAAGTGGCCTGGAGAAGCAGAACCACCGAAGAATTCAGCGGGAATTCGTCACCAAATTAGGACACGGAATCAAGAATTTTAATTTTTAACAGTTATAATCAATATTAGCAACAAAAGAAAAAAAATAAAAATGATTCCTTTCTTCTCAGAAAATTTGAATCAGACTATCAGAGAGGTCGATGGACGAAGGAGGAGCAAGCTGAGAAAGATATAAGATGAGGGAAATTGAAATTTTACTCTTGACATCGGGATCTCGGCAGAGCTCCTTCGCTAGCGTCGTCTTCCCGCTTCCCCCAATCCCGCAGATCCCCACCACCTCCCCCGCCGCATCCTCGATCAGCATCTTCTTGACCGCCTCCCTTCCGATCCGCGCCGCCGCCACGTCCATCACCTCCTCCTCCTCCCCCAAGCCCATTCCCCCCAGCCCCGCCACGACCGCCCCCATTGCGTCGTCGCCAATCGCCGCCCTAGCGGCAGAAGCCGCGGGCGGCCACGGCGCCGCCGAGCACGCGGCGGAGGACCGGCCGTCGATTCGGTCGAACCCCCGGGACTGATCCACCCAAATACGGTGGCTAACGTAGAGGATCTGCATCTGGCCCTGCTTGCTCAGCCAGCGCTCAACCTGGCCGGAGATGCCCTTCATCCGCCTCGCCAGCTTGTTGTTGCCGTACACATTCCAGCGCCGGGCGCGGGAGGCCTTGAGGGCCACGTCCAGCCCCTCCTCGAGGTGCTTCTGCAGATCACCCAGCTGTCTCTGCATGCCCTGCGGGAGCTCCGAGCCGGAGCGCCGGATCTCGGCCAGGATGGGCATGATCTGCTCGACATCGCGACGGAGCTTCTCGGCGATGTCCCGGCAGGCGTAGGCGTTGCGGGCCACGCTGGCCAGCACCTTCACCAGCTCCGTCACGATCTCCCCGGAGAAGAAGGTATCCATGTCCGCCCTCCGCGCTCCTCCCCGGCAGAGGGGGCTGTGGCTGCTAGCTCCCGCCGCCTCAACCGGGTTTTCGCGGGAGAAACAGCTCCGTTAACCCCGAGCTTTTATCAGGGATGGGAAGCTTCTCCCCGCTCTGGTATATTTGGGCCGCTTGTCTTCGATCACCTGCGGTCTGAACCGAAGGGTGGCCACGTCATCGTTTTAGTGACGTGAAATATGTTATTAACTTTTTTTATTTGTTATTCCAATAATCACATTTCTCAGTAATTTATTGCGTCTATCTCTTGTGGAGTGGTTGATTGCATGATAATTTTTTGTACGATAAAAAATTATATTAAAATAAAAAGTGAATCAATTCATGACATAAAATTATTACGTTTGGAGGGATGTGATAACAAAAAATAATAACTATCATACATGACTAAACAAAATGGGGGGGGACCACAATAAAAAAGAAAGAGATGAGATCCTCTTTTTTGTCTAAGAAGAAAATTATTTTCAAAATATAAAATTATCATAATTGTCAACCACTTCTTTTAACATGTTTTTTTTATAATTTTTAAAAATTAAAATAAAAAAACTCCATCACCATGCAACCAAACACCCCCATTAGCGATAAAAAAATTTACTAAATGATTTCACGTACCCCATTTCAAGGTATCGAAGAGAGAGAGAGTAAAGACTAGATTTCTATCTTACCAAATGCCCTTGATATAAAATATTACCTTTGATACCACACGTTGAAGAATAAAATATTTCATATCGAACTCCGTCATGTCGTGAAAGATGAACACCAAAGAAGATCAACAGGATAAGAGTCATCCATCTGCTCTGGATGCATGCATGATCATCTGGTTTTTCTCTCTTTGTTATATAGAGTCCGTATGATATCTTGTGGAGAGTCATATTCTTTTCTGTACTCATACAGAGAGAAGAAATCAGTTTGGGTTTAATTAGGAATCATATTCTATACTTAGGCCAAGTAGAACAATATTAGACTTAAAGAATTATAATGCATTCTCTAAATCTAATAATGTTCATGTCAAATCTAATTAACAAGTTGATCATAAGTCCAACGGTACTTATTTTGAGTCCTAACAATTAATTCTGTCAATTAACATGTTGTTGAGATAGTTTAGTTGTCACATATCGTGTCAAAGCTATGACCCCGTTGAAAAATCAAATCAGTCGTTTCCTAATGGGTACGTACGTGATAGTTGATCTGTATATGGTATTGACAACAATGTCTAAAGTTCTTTAAAAAGATAGCTTATATATAACACTCCAAGTTATCAGATTAAATGAATAAGCTACCCATAACTTTTGCTTACTATTTTTTTTTGGGGAAATTCTGTTTGAAATAACTATGAAGTTACGCACATTCTATTAAAAACAGTCCACTGACATTCTAAAAGTCTACCAATCAGCATAGCTATTAGAATAGTTAGTTGATTTATCGGACATTAAAACATCAATGCCATGCTTGGTTGGATTACCAAAAAATAATATTACATCAATTTTGATATTGATATTTGTAATGGTAAAATATCAATATTAAAATCCATACAAATAATTAAACACTTGTTTTGCATATAATATTTTGTTTGTATCGAGAATTTCAATATTAATATTGATGACCAAAACAAATGGAACAAGACAAACGACAGAGTTGTCTACAAATAATATTATTTTCTCGAGCACAAATTAAGCAAAGAGTTTGTACGTGTGTGTGTGTGTATATATATATAGGTAAAAAAATTCATTAAAACTTAGTTTCGTGAATCCAACGTTGAGTCAATATTGTTCCACTCACAAAGTGACCACCAAACCTTCCCCCGTTTTCTTTGGTTTGACCTAAATATCGAAACTCTCTCGGGTAGGACCAATCAAGCCCATCGGACGGGCTCAACCCAGCAAGTAATAAGAAAACAGGCCGACTCAGCAGGACAGAGACACCAGCAAGTGAGACTTCGTCTGCCCACCTGAGTAGGCGGACACTGGAAGGTTAGTGTTTAATTAGAGTCAATGCATTGACTTGGAAGTCATCTCACGTTTCACAAGGCACTTGATTTGGTAAACATACTTTGCATGGTACTGTTTGGTTACATGATATTTTTTATTAAAGTAAAATCTGAGATGACCAAAGACATAAAATGATAAGATATGTGTCAACAAAACAGGGGGGGGGGGCACGCATAAGTGAAAAAGGTAAGAGATCACAACAGGAAATGACTAATTTGTTTATAATAACATTTTCAAGTTATTAAAATAAAAATCTTTGATCCTTATTGTGATCAAGGCCTGCCTGCCTTGTGTACAAATTGATGACCGACATCATGGTTAGCATCTGTGTGTGTCCATGTGGAAAATTTACTTCTAAATACCTGTAAACGAAGTGAATTATGTGTATAGCAGTTTCTTCCAAGGTAGGTGGGGTCAGGGTCGGAACCGAGTCGGTTGGGTTCAAACCGACTCAGGTTAGGTCAGGATCGGTCGGGGTCGTAATAAAAATAAAAATTCTAAAACATACACAGAGTCGGGGTTGAGACTTAGTCGGTCGGCCCAAATATCGGCTGAGTCGAGCCCAGATCGTGACTCCGTATTCCATGGTCTCTTCTATCACATAATATTGACATCCCATTCCTAGTTTGCGTTTACAAAATTATAATAGGGCGTTTGGTTGCGCAGCAATATAGATTGTTGATACGAAGCATACTTTCGTGATAAAATTTGTCGAAAAAGATATTTGAGGGTTGTGATAAGAAGTAATTTTATTGAGAATTTTCTTCCCGGAAAAAGAGGTTCCTACTAGATCCTGGTGTTTCCTCACATTTTTGTGTGGTTATACACGGTCCTTATTCTCTTTTTATCGTTCGACACCTCACCAAACATGGTAATTTATGTTCTTAATTAGTTACGCCAAAATTGATCTCAATGAATCATTTTATCTTAAAATTGTACAAAAAAAATTGTGCGACAAACATCTTATAAACAACAATTACCTTTCAAAAGCTGATTAATGGAGTGTTTGGCGGGAGGATAAAATGATTTTTTTACTAAAAAATTTATTTCCGTAACAATGCAGTTAGATAGTCTCATATTGGTTAATTGAGGATGGTTTTCGTATTTAAAAGTTTGGACCTCTCTTATTTAACGTAGCGATTTTAAGTCGGTTAATATGATATTAGAGCCAAGGACTAGTCAACCTCCCTCTATAGACCGTCACCCCCGTAATAATATACAAGCAAGAAGAACTTGCACGTGGGGGAGACGAGTTGGATAGTCTCATATTAGATAATCGAGAGGTGGTTCCCGTGTTTAAAGTCTAGACCTCTCTAACCTAACACCACAGTTTTAGATCGGTTAACAAATACCCATTTACAAGGGTGCTCGGCGATCATTACAAAAGTATATTTTTATAAAAAAAAAAACTTGTTCATTGTTTAAAAGAGAGGAAGAAGCAGATGCCTCTTTTTTGTTTTCCTCCTAGCTAGGGTCCCCCTCCCCACCTTTTTCGGTCATATATATGTTCCCTACATGTTTTGTCATCATATATACCTCACCAACGGACAATAATGTTATATTAGATCTTATTGGGCAAACATATTTATCATTATTAATTTTAAAATTGATATTGATGATAATTATTTAGAAGTGTTTGGTTAATAATATTAATTTTAAAATATGTAGTGTAAATAAAATGTGTAATATAATATAAATATCAACTTGTACCAATTTTGATATTACGCTCCAACTTTTAGAAATATCAATATTAATACTAATCTAATATTATTTTTGATAATCTAACTAAACAGATCATCAGCCTTTTTATTTTAATAAATGATTTCATCGTGTATAAAAAATAACTATCCAACCAAACACCTTATAATATATCATTTTACTATATATATATATATTACGCACCCCGACGTTACGTTGCATTCGCTCAAATACAAAAGAGTATTCTGCTGTCGGAGCAACGACAGACAGAATATTTTCAAAGTGTGATGAATCCAATTTTGACGACGGATTTAAAATAATTTTTTATATCTCATAAGTGTTAGTGTGTCTGATCAGATATTTCTATCACGTATTAAATCAAGTCGGAACCGAAAACAGTGACTTGTGTGCCTTTCGATTCGGTTTTGACAAAGAAATCAACATATATCTATATAAATTGATATTATAACAAATAAAAATATGTGAACCATAAAGAAATCAACATATATCTATATAAATTGATATTATAACAAATAAAAATATGTGAACCATAAAGATTATGATATTAAAACACCAAAAGATGAAATTCTAGTCACGTTGTTTAAAATAATAATGAAATAATATTTATTTATGATTTGTTGATAAAATAATAAGTACTGTCAGTCTTAAAATCTCATCAGATATCAACGGAGTCATGATAACATAATTTGAATTTAATCAAGATCTAATGGGGTGTTTGGTTGCGTGATAATTTTTTGTACACTTTCATGATAAAAAATTATATTAAAATAAAAAGTGAACTAACTCATGACATAAAATTATCATGTTTGGAGGGATGTGATTACAAAAAAGAGTAACTACCACACATGACCAACATGACCAAACAAAGTGGGGATCACAATAAAAAAGAAAGAGGTGAAACTCTCTTTTTTGTTTAAGAAGAAAATCACTTTTAAAACATAAAATTGACATGGTTACCAAACACATCTTTTAACAAGTTTTCTTACAATTTTTAAAAATTAAAACAAAAACCTTCATTATCATGCAACCAAACACCCCATAAACCACTCCACCTCTATCAAACTCGGAATCGAAAATAAGTTGCCAAATCCAATCACCCTACCAAGCTAGATTGGATCTACGCGGTCAACCGACCCGAAATTATGATGTTGAATTAGAGGGGATCAAACTTCTAAGTAAGCTAGGGAACATTCTCTCTCCATTTGATATAGAACTATCTCACTCGTTCTTTCGTGTGCAAACTCTTCTAATTTTGTTACGCGTTCACTGTTACGGGTGATAGGCCATGATGAAAAGGGCATATAGATCCTTGACTCGGATCTCATGTTAAGCGACTTAAAATTAGGACGTTGAATCTGAAAGTTCTAAACAAAGAAACGTCCTCTCTCGGCTCGGTACGAGATTATATCTGACCATATCTAGCTAGCTAGCTACTTAGAATTTCATCAGTTCGTCGATCGATCGACGCCGTCGACGATCAAGGCGAGCCGGAGCGTTGCCGCAGCGAGCAACAATATATATGACACAGCGGCGGCGTACGTTAATTTGCTCGCCGGCGGCGGTGGGGGTGGGTGTGGAGTAGGGGCCGGCCTCGTCTCTGATCCTCCTCCTCCTCATCCTCCGGTAAAAACTGGTAGATACTCGGAGAAAGAGATATATACGTACATAGCTTCGGGGGTGGCGGCGGAACACGGAGGCGTACGCGCGTGTAAAAATGTGGGGGGCTTCCGAGAAGCTACCTGCTGCTGCTCTCTCCTCCCCCATCGACGCGGACATTTGCGAGTTGTTTATGATCTCCGGCCGCCGGCCAGTCGGCGATCGAGATGCACAGGTGAGGCGACCACCGGCGGCATCCAGTGCTCACTCGGTACTTGGCGTCACGCAGCAAATTATACATCTCATGCATCTCCGGCGTTGAAGTTGGGGTCAGCGGATCAGGACGATTTTTTGTATATATATTCCGATGAGCCTTCGATTTCATCGTGACATAAATCCATGCTACGTACACACCCATGACATACGTACGTATGCGATTGATGCGGTATGATCTCTTTCCGTATTAATTAGCAGATCTGCGTATTACGCTTCGAGGAGGAGGAGGAGGAATTTCTCACTACCCAGATTTTAAGTTGCACAATGAAATATAATCCGAGATTTGATAGGTTGGCATCGGATCATTGACTCGGTCTTACGGTATAACTTGATCATTATTTACTTGAGTTTATATATCGGTTTGAATTACGAGGAGTCGACAATTTGATATGGATCATTAGATTATGTTTAGAGTTTGAAATTAGTTAATAGATGAAGATTAGTCTATTAATTTGTGCAGGAGATTGATAGATAGTTAGAAAGGTAGATATATAGCAAATTTATAGATAGATAGATCGGTAGATATATAGGTGGATAGACAGATAAATAGATTGAAGGGTAGACATGCATGCATATGGGTAGATGGATTAGATAAATCGTCGAGCTGATAATATAATTTAGGAAAAGCATTAGATAAAATGGTTTGATAGATAGAAGGATGATTATATATGATTATGATTACGATAGATAGAAAGATGATTGCGATGGATTGATGAAATGGATATTAGGTAGGTGGATCAGAAACAAGATATAAGGAGAATCGATGAAATGGTAATAATTTTCTATCAATTTTTATATGGTTGACAACTTAATTATAGTTGTACATGTTTATGTCAACATATTTCGTACATCCAGGTGTTAAATACATTTGTTAAATATCATAGATAATGTTATTATTGATGTGATTATGTTATGTCAACTATATTCGGCACTACTACAGTTTAAGATTCAGGACATTGACAAGAAGGTGGAAGAAGAAGAAGAGGAGGAGGAGGACTCGGATTGTCTTGGCTCCTCGGAAGAGAGTGATTCCGACACGTCTTCTGGTCTGGAGCACCGGATCGGACAATAGAGGCAGATCCGTATATAAATCTATATCTATATAACCTGGATCGCATCAGTCCACCGGCGAACGGTGCAGCTCCCCCATCCGGTGGTGGTGGGGGACCCAAATAATAATCATGCTTTCTCAAAAAAAAAAGAATAAAAAAAGAGGAAAGAAAAGAAAAAGAAACAACCACACACTACGCGTGGGAGCCGCGGCAGTCTCCTTCTCCCTTCGCCGACGGACTCAACCTGCAGGAACTCGATTTCGAATGTATGATATGAGAAGAAGAAGGAGGAGGAGGAGGAGTCTTCCCGGCGACCGACGGAGCAGCCCGGCCGGTGGATCCACCAAGAAGCTATAGCCTATACCTATACGGCGGCGACCAGTCTAGCCAGCTAATTCCCGGCCGGCGACCGACGAGAGACGGTGTCCTCTCGTGCCCCGTCAACATCTGGTTCGACTACGTACGTAGTAGGAGAGTACGTAGGGCATCCTTCTTGGAGACGAATATAAAATTAGATCGTCGTCAACGACGCTAATCTAAGATGACTTTAATATAAAATTATCATGCTTGGTGAGATTTGACAACACAGAGAATGGGGGACCATATATAGTTATTAAAAAGTTGGAGAGATCTTTATCGAAGTATAAAGTTATAGTGATTGCAAGAATATTTTTGTCACGTATACATAAATCTGTAACAAGAATTAAATTTAATCGTGCAACCAAGACACCTCGAATAACAAGCTACTTGCAAACATATAAATGAGTCAAAGGGCATCTTGTCTTAACATGGGGGCTGAGTTAAGCAAAACGTAGAGCCATATATATATATATATATGGTTGAAGTCGTTCGTTGGCCAAGTGAGTCTAATTTTCATTTGCACTTATCCCTAGGTAAGCCTATTTGCTCTTGATAAAGAGTGCTTACGGTCTTCTTCTTTTATCAAAATAAATAAAGGCATCACGCGGATGATTTTCTTGAATATGGTTCTTGTTCCTCTCTCTCATGTATATATATATATAATTGATAAACCCATTGGCTGAGAATCTAGCTAGTAAGTTCACTTTAATTAGAGGGATTTTTGAAACCCATGGGTGGGCTTGGGCTCCCAATGGGCCATGGGATAATTGATAGCACACCAGAAACGGTTCAGTAACCATAAAGATGAAATACTTCCTCTCTCAAACGACTAATTTTAACTGGAACCACTGTGAATATGTTTTACGAAAAATGATCAATTGAAAGGCATCTTTCTTTCCTATCTAAGGAAAATACGGTAACACACTAAGGTGTAAGAATATGCCATGAGATGAAGACCCTGCAGGTTACTGCAGATAGCGTAATACCAACTATTTTCTAGATGATAATTAAGTTAAAAACAGAACACTAAAACTATATGCAACCTCGTATGATGACCTTGATGAGAACATCATAATTTTTAAGAGAGTAAATGGTAAATTTTAGTGTAATAATAGTTTAAAATATTAAATTAACTAATCGCCGTTAACTTTAGTTAGTTATTTTTCAGAAACAGAATGGACAACTGACATCTTAATTAGAAAGGCGACTCGGATTCACATATTTGTGAGGTTGATTTAATAGTTACAATTACTATTCTAAATTAACTATATACAGGAATTTTCAACTATAATATTATGCTAAGCTATGTTCTCTGAGAAGAGCCCATTTGATCTCTTTAAATGACGAACTCTCTTGTTCCTGCCGGCGCACGGAGCAGTCGGGAAACCGACTTGATCACCTGTTTGGTGTTACAAATTGATGTCTTTATAATAAAAATGGCAAAAAAAAAGTATTTAACCACTATTACATATTTATATTTTAAAGAGATTTTATTCTTAGAATAAAAAATAAATGACTATCTTTTTCTTTGATAATGTGGTCTCCACATCTCTCGGTCATACATGACTTCCACTCTTTGTTGTTATCACATCCAATGAAGGAAAACTCGGGAGTCGACTCTAGGCTGGTTGGGCCTAAAATCGATCCAAGTTAGTTGAAGTCGTGACCTGGGTCGGGTCGAGGCCAGGTCGTGGTCGGGAAAAAATTTAATAAAAAATTCATTTGAAATTAACAACCGGATCGGGGTCACGGGACTAGATCCGGGTCAGTCGGCCCAAAAATCGACCGGGTCGTCGACCCGACGAACTATGATCACATCTCTTCAAATATGACAATTTTTTTTGTCATTGACTAGCTCACACCTAATTTTAATACAATTTTTTTGTCATGAAAATGTATCAAAATTTATTGTGCAACAAAACACCTTATTACTCTTAAACGTGACCGTTGTTTAAAGAACTTTCTAGAACTGGACCCAACATTTGGGTTGACCGCATCTTTTCTACAGCTGCGACCGTGGTGGCAACAGATAATATATATGTATGTATGTATGTATTGGAAGTGTGGAGAAGGCATTCTCGTATCATAATTGATAGAGGTATCACCTATAAGCTGGCTAGAGACTAGCTCAATGGTAAAAAAAAAATGAGCAGAAAGACGAGCAGTTGGCGGCAGGTGATTGTTTTCATTTTAAAAGCATTTATGTCAATATAAGAAATGTCACGTGGGAAATCTGTGGAATGAGTGTCACCCAACGGAGTGTTTGTTGCACGACAAATCGATTTTTATTACAAAATACATTTTTCTGACAAAATTTAAAAAGATGTTAGGCGATCATGCATTACGGAATAATATTTTACAGATGATTTTTTTTCTCAGACCAAGAAGAGGTGAGGTCTTCTGCTTTTCCTTTGTGGTACCCCCATCATTTAGAGTTCTACATGGGTCCCTACTCTCTCACCAAACATGATAATTTTCTCTTAGATCATCCTAGATTTTATCGTTGTATCAATTTTTATAACGCAAGTGTCCAGAAAATTATTTGCTGTGATACATTGTTCTCCGTGTGTTAGGTATTTGTGTGTCATCCTCCACCAATCCTCGACATTCTTGTCAAGTTGTGTATCTCTGTCAAGTATTGGAAAAGCTCACAGTATCCAAAATTTATGACTGAATTCAATTATGCTCTCAAGGATCGTACAATTAAATTAACCCACAAAACCAAGGTTTTCACCAGCGATATTTCCTCTTATTAACAGATAAGGATCTAAACCACGCCCTGTAAGTTGAAGCGAAGTAGAGATTTGAACAACGGTACTTTTTATTTCTTCAAAGGAGTCAGGTCAAAGATATCTACTGCTAGGACACTGACTTTCCGATGACATGTAGAGAGAACTCGTGGAATCGTCTGATTTCCTTTCCCTGCTTCAGAGATCAGACGGTGTAGCGAGCGGAGGAATCACTTTGCAGCTATGGTTTTAGAGGTCAAAGGATTCAACAACAGCAGATCGCATCTCAACGACATAAGATTTTAGATTTGATACAAGACATATCGAGAAGCAAAATTCAGCAATCTGACTGAAAACACGGTGGAGAACCTACAATTTACGTCCGGAAAGTACAAAAAAATGTGTTTCTTTCAAAGGCGGATATGTAACACGGATCTATAAGAGAATCCTCACATGAACAAAGTAAATTTATACATTCCCTAAGAATGACAGTTAAATGATAAGTTCGGTGATGCCCATTTTCAAAGCAGCTATTTCGAACCAAATATTCTTCTGTTTCAGCGAAATCTAATTTCGAGATACCCCCAGAAAGGGTCCTCCAA
Organism: Cryptocoryne crispatula var. balansae; assembly: GCA_036172225.1. Taxonomy (NCBI): domain Eukaryota; kingdom Viridiplantae; phylum Streptophyta; class Magnoliopsida; order Alismatales; family Araceae; genus Cryptocoryne; species Cryptocoryne crispatula. Next base: position 4,396,695 of record CM069925.1, on the reverse strand, counting down.
AAAGAAAATTCACAACATTACAAGAATGAGCTACCAAAAACGGCCTTTTCCCTTTATTTACGGAGAAAATGCTTCACACATCCGATCAGAGATGTTTTCGGGATACAGAAAAGGCATGCACTTTCCAGAATTCTTCAACAAAGGCGACATAAATAAACAGCAAGGTGCCGCAATCACGACCGGGCAACCGGGCAGAGCTTCGCTTGTGTTGTGTCGTAACAAAGCTTCGACAGTCCGCGGATCGAGCCCACCAAAGAGAGATCATCGCCATCGTGAAAGACGACCACCTGCTGAGGTTTTCATGTCGCCAGGAAAGAAACAGACGGAGAACGGTAAGCAGGCCGAGGTTCTTAGTGTTGTTCCAGCGAGACGGCTGGTTTATAAGAGACGCCGCTCCCAGTTGGGTTTAGAAAAAAATGAAACGCAGAAGAACAAATCAGATGCCTCACCATTCTGCATGTGGTGGGCATGGCACGACGTAGAATGGTACTGAATTATGTACAAGTCACGGCAAAATTCCAAAATAAAGGGTTTGCTCTTGTTCTGTGAGGCGGAACCACCGCAGAAGGGTCTGTCAGGAGAGGGCGACGCCCCGCTGCACCGCCACGTTCTGTGGTATCCTCGCCTCGACGGTGCCCGATATCTTCGCCGGAGGCCAGTAGCGGAACACAGATCTGCCAACAATGTTCTTCACAGGCAGAGGACCCCTGAGAATAGAATGAGAAAAAAAACCAGGGTTAAGCCGAGCGGTCGATGTTATATCAGAGATCAGACTACTAATATCGGCAATGCAAGATTAGATAGTTACCAGTTATGAGAGTCAAAGCTGTTGTTCCGATTATCCCCCAGGACGAAGACGTACCCTTCAGGAACAAGCTGCATACATGTAAACCCGAGAGCGGCAGTTATAAGCAGAACAGGAAAGATGATGGTGCATCGGGATATATATCAACAATAGATGAAGATTTGTGCTCCTACCAAGCCCAGAAAACGAACTATCTTTTTGCTAGTCCGGTGTACAAAATATTGAAATGTGAGGGTAGGACATACCACCGGCTCCATTTCATAAGCAAGCGGCTCCAGGATGAAGTCCTCATCCTGTGCAACGCCATTCACCATCAGCTTCCCGTCAAGGACCTGCTCAATAGTGCATTCACTATCGATTAAGGCGAGAGGATAATGCGACCAAAGAGCAGATGTCAAGCTGATATCAATTGTGAAGGGAGTTATAATAATAAGAATTAAGAACCTCACCTCGACATAGTCCCCACCCTTCGCCACCACCCGCTTGATGAATACATCGCTGGAGCTAAAGCCATTTTCCTGCAGAATGAAAAAAACAAGTGAGTGAGTAAATTTGCCATTACAGATCCTCTCTGTTTGGTACAAGATTAATCTGTAAATAAACGCCGTTTATCCCCAAAATTTAGGCGATAAACTAAATTAATCCCCCCCCAAATAATCTAGTGCCAAACGAGTCCTTGAGGTGTCCAAAACTAGCAGATGGAGGCAATCTGCTTCGTACCTGAAGCACAGGCGGTGCCCTGAAGATGACTATGTCCGTCACTTCGGGGCTCCTAAAGAGGTACGACACCTGCGCAAGAAGAACAATGACCATAATGTTAAGGATGATCAAAAGGAGCTATTCAATTATGCGCATGCGTAGAGAGAACCAGTTGCAGGGCTCCACCTTCTCAGCCAGAATCCTGTCCCCGACATCGAAAGTCGGATACATGGACTTGGACGGGATCGCCCGAGGTTCCGCCAGGCGAGAGCTGTAGAGCAGCGGAACCGCAAGCGCAGCAAAGACAGTCTTTGTCTCTTCAGAGTGTGAGCTGATCCAGCGGCTGAGCCAGCTGGAACCATCCTTCTCCCAGGGCTGAATGCCCAAAACATCCATGGTGTTCTCCCCGGAGCGATCGCCGCGGGAGGAGCTGGACAAGGCGCTGTTTCTCTCGCCAGAGGAAGCGGATGCAGCCTTCTCCGCCTTCTCCGCGACCACGCTCTTTAAGGAATCCTGCAGAATTTCGCTGCAAGGAAGCCACTTCGATCCGTTGAAAAGGGAGAGGAGCGAAGTGCGCTTCAATCCCAACACTGAGGTCGATGCTATCCCGAGGGCACCGGTGCCGGCGACGGGCCTAGAACCACCGGTAGAGGAGATGGCGGAAAGAATCCCAACAGTGAGAGAATGTGGCTTGCGACTCCCCGCCGTGGGATTGCCAGAGTAGTTGCGGGAAGAGATATGTGCCCTCAGATATCGATCTCCGGGCCCGGAGGCGGCCAGGGGTGGCCTGTGGCGGTGGTCGCTGGCAATGGAGGAAGCCACATGGGGAGCCGAACAGCGACTCCCTGCTGCGAATCGCCGAAAGACGCAGCTAGATTTCCGACCCCCGGTCGCTGAATCCTTGAATTCGGAGGAGAACGAACCAGATCTGCGATCCCCCCCGAGGTACTCGCCAAGACCAGAGGCGTCCGCCGAGGTAGAGGCCGGTGCGGAGAAGAGGAAGCGAGATGTCCTTCCTGTGGAGTCGGGGAAGAGGCGGCAACCACCTCCGGCGCAACGGATCCCCGCGGAGGCGGCGAGGTTCTGGGCGAAATAGCCAGAAATGGAGACGGTGACCCTGACGGCCATGGCAGCGAGCTTGGCGACGCCGCGGGCGATGTGCGGAAACGGCAGGACAACGGGGAAGTTATCGTTAGGCGGCCCCCGGCGGCCGCAGATCACAGGAAAGCCATAGCGCCCGAGCAGGAGCTTGAAGCCGCCACCCGGAAAGGGAATCGGAAGGCCTTCCCCTCCTCGGGAAAGAAGAGAGATCGCCGGGAAAGCGCAGCGCTCGCCGGTACCGAGAATTCAGGGAATCGGGATCTCGGAGAGATGCAAAGGAGGAAGCGAATCTAGCCTGCAGATCCGGCGATCCTGAGCTTCCCCGCGGAGGAGAAGCCCAGAAAGGTCGAAGGGGAGGAGAAAGCAGGAAGACACACGGTACGCCGGGGGCGGCGGCGCCCTTTTACGTGTCCCGGTGGGAATGCCATTACGAATGGAGCCTCGGAGAAGCTCGTATTCACGGAAAAGGGACGGATCAGAGGATATTGGACGGCGGTGATGAGCTAGAATCAATCATGATCGGCCGACTTCTGGACAGTTGGGACCTTTTGGTTGGTTGTTGCTGCCACGTCAGGTGGCCGTGGGCGTAAATACGACGAGGCGGGAGCAGTTGACTGCCGATGGGCTGCGGGAGACTTCCGGGCAGCTTCTTGGACACGTGGCTCGATAAACGCCGGAGAGACCGAGCCGAGCAGGTTCATGTACAGCTCGAAAAGGATTTGGTAAATAGGAAACATCCGCTAACGGATGGCCCGTACCTCTCTCTTCAACGACCCGCTAACGGTGGAAGCTGAGGCGATTGCAGAAGCCTGCGGTTGGGAGCTCTTCAAAGGCTTTTCGATCGCCGTCGAGAGCGATTGCCTGGGTGTCGTCAACGCCATCAACGGAACAGGTCCTGACCTGTGGAAAGCTGGCGCCTTCGTCGCCGACTGCCGTCTTTCGCTTAAGGCCTCCCCACGGAAGTCGGTTGTTTTTTGCCCTAGGGACTCCAATGTCGCGGCACATCTTCTGGCGCGTTGGCGTCTTTCTTTGCCGGATCCGGGTATCCCGTCCTCCGGTCCTTTTGACCTCCCTTGTAACGTGGTCCAACAGCTGTGCCTGGACTCGTCGACTTACGCTGTGAACCGTCCTATTTAGTTTTATGCGTATTCAGCCTTTCAAAAAAAAAAAAAAAAAAATAGGAAACATCTGATTATTGTAATGATACGTAGAAGGATGACGCAAGCGCATACGCTTAGCAGAGATCTCTTGGCGGGCCCGCAAGAAGATAGTCCGTTTGACTGTCCATGTTTGACCAGCTAGCCGGCTTCGGAGCTTTCGGATTCAACCATGGCCCATGGGGATTGATGCGGTCTGCTCTGTCTGGAACGAGCGTTTCACGGCCCAAGGTCAGGATAGGGCTTCGTGTATCCTTCTTCTGGTGAACGAGTGAGAAGAAGATAGCATCGGAAAAAGTTTATCAAGACCAAAATAAGAATGGAATATTTTAGGGCCGCACAGGATTAATATTCAATTTATTTGGGAGGTAAATCTACTTTAGCTTAGATTTTGGAGATGACTAATGAGGGTGTTTGGTTGCACGAACAAAAAAAGATATTTTAATTTTAATTTTAATTTTTAAAAATTATAAGAAAATTTTGTTAAAAGAGACGTTTGACAATTATGACAAATTTATGTCTTGAAAGTGATTTTATTCTTAAACAAAAAAGAGAGAATCTCACCTCTTTTCTTTTTCTTATGATCCCCACTTTGTTTGGTCATATATGATAGTTACTCTTTTTTGTTATCACATCTCTCTAAACATAATAATTTTATGTCATAAGTTAATTCACTTTTTATTTTAATATAACTTTTTATGATGAGAACGTTCGAAAAATTATCGTGCAATTAAACACCTCATACGGTTTATCTTTCAATTAATCGCGTATCAAACAACCTCCGGTAATATATTGTTCGAGTTTAACTTGTTTATTTCGAACTGAGTACTATAAATTCGAGATTTACTGAAACTTGGCTCATTACCTAATCTAGTGGAGCTCGTTTGCAGAATGGCTAAAATAGATGCAAAAAGAAAAGACATGGTGAATATAATCTGTTCGGCCAAAGAAAAAAAATGAACGAGAAATCATTCAATCTCACTGAGTCGAGAGATGCCCAGTCTCTCTCTCTCTCTATACACACACCTTATACATTGTATTTGTTGCTGATTTTTGAATTTACTTTCTATTTTTAATCATCTGACAGCCCTTTTTTTTTACTTAACACCACTGAATCGATCAGAGATCTGAAAATTCAGTTTTTTTTCGTTTTTTTGTTTAATTAACTTCTGAATGCATCTCTTATATCTAAATTAATAACAAATTATATAAATTAAAATTTTTAGTTTTCAAGACACAAACTTTGATCAAAGATAAAAAGTAATATGCATATTATAGCTCTGAGTAATCACCACGTTAATTAACATAGGAATATTTTAATTTACTTCATTTTATCACACTAACTAACCATTAAAAATATCGATACAGACATAATACAATATCATCTCAACCGGACACCGCATACCATAGTAGACCCAATCAAGAGTTAAACCCTATTTGATTAGAGCATCAAAATCAATCTTGATACTCGAGGACAATAAAGTACCAATACCAAAATTAATACAAACAGACACTTATACTACATATCATTCTTTGTTTGCACCATGGAGGATCCAACCCTGGTCCCAATCCGATTAGATACTAGGCAAACCACCTCAGATCCTACCCTGAATTATAAAGAAGACACTTCATATAGGATAACCCTTAGTCAAAGTTATTATAATAATAGATGAAGCTAAAAAGACAGACATGAATTATCTTTATGATATACTTCAATGGACGAAATACAAAATTGTAAAAATAATGTTAGACTTCATTAAATGATGTGATATTATCAATACAATATATTCAAGAGATAATCTCTTGGTCACTACATCCATTTAAGTGCATATCATTAGATATTGTTATACCCTATTGATGTCTATATGTTGCCATGTCATTTTTTTATCTTAGAAATTGTTATAATCTTTCAACCAAGACAATCGTGATTATGAAATGAGAGCATTCTATTTTAAGACATCAATAGTACAACAAATAGTTATGCTCATATGTCTTAGTACGTACTATGAACATTATTTACAATTCATATGATTGAACTATTCTAATTATCTTCTAATATATAAAAATGGCATACAGTTAACTCGTGGATAGTTCACAACAAAACACTGAGATATAAAGACCTAGCAAGTATTGCAATAAAAATTTTGAGATAAACCATATCGGCTTTAGAATACGAAAGAAACTGGTTAACATTTAATATAATTCATACAAAACAAATAAATAAGCGGATGCCAAGAATAGAACAATTAGTATACAACCATTACAAGGTGAGATCGAAGTCAAAGAATTTGCAAAGATTGGGAGACAATTGAAGGGAGGAACAAAGATGGAAAGAAAAAGTAATGAGATAGAGAAGTGAGATGATCATTAGACAAGATGACGACATCGATTTGGGCTCAAGGAAGACTCAACAACGTACCTTTAGCTAAGGAATGAGACAGGGAAATGAGACGATCATTGTCCAAATCAATGAACAATCAAAAAGAAACAAACGAACTTGAGTTCAAATCAAAAAATCAAAATTGGGCTCAAAGAGAACTCGACAACGTACCTTTAGTTGAGGAATATTGGATTCCACATTCAATGACAAAGACAAAGTGACAAACCGAAGAATCTTCTCGCGAGGTAAGAAATAATATGGTAAATGTCAACAATATGTAATTAATCCTTTGGACCTTATAGACCAAGATGCAGTTGATGAGGTGTGCGAAGGCACACCCAGACAAACATTGAAGAGTAGTAGTGGAGAGTTTGATGACAATGGAGTAACCATCCCAAACACTTATAAAACTAAGACAGAATCACAATCTCAACTAATGAAATTCACGAGAGATGAACATTACACACTACTCAAAATGAAGATTACGATGTGTAGACACAACGAGAAGGCACACAATCTAATTCAAGACCCTTGGTTTTCTAATTATCAACAAGAGAGTAATAGAATGATTGAACCTAATCATGAATCACGTCAAACACTTCCATAAATTCCACCTATGATTGTAAACGGTAGATTTTGGAGATCTCATCATAGAATGATTATAAACGGAACACAAGGTGGTATAAATATTGATACACTTATAACTAAATGTATTATTTCCAAATATCTTAGAAAGAACATTTTTATAACATAGAAGAATAATAATATGTAACTTTTGAATAGCGATGAATAATTTTTTTCTAATAATGTTCTCTATTGTTTTAAATTTTTTGCATTTTCCTAACATTTTATTTTTTTAATATTGAAAACAAGATTGGCCCAGGTCAGTCTCACCCAGGTTACGTTCAGGGTAGGCCAGGCCAACCCGGACCAACTGTGGTCCGACCCAAGTCGGGTTTAGGCCGGGCCAAGCCTAAACCCACACCCCAACTTTTCTTAGTTTGTACTAAGAATTTTAATATCACTATTGATAACCACATACCTATTAACGATGTATATTGATATCAATTTTGAATATAGTTACCAAAAACGGCCAAGATTTTCAGATTAACCAACGCCACCTAACAGTTGGACGAAGTCTTCATAGCCAACTCTGAAGCTGCCTACCAGCTAGTATTTGGCTGGTCAAACGAATGGGTAGCACGCCGTTCGGGGATGCCCATCTCTTATAAACAATCTCATTCTAATGATGCTCAACACCGGCTAACAAATGATCTTCTAGATAGAAGGTGCCCAGTCCAAATCAAAGACCACAATGAAGGTGTTTTTTTTAAATCTATCCAGGTTTGACTTCCATTTGCTAACCGTCGACTTCAAAAATATTCAAACTACATCTGGTGCGTAAAAGCAAAGATGACAAAGGGTAAAGCATCACCGGAATCCCACTTGCAATCTTTGAACAAGGAATCCTAGATAAAAGAAGAGACATGGGTCACCAGAAGGAAGACATAGCAGAGTACTGAATACTGATGCTCGGATTCTTGAAATTTGTGTACACATCTTTTACCTTGCAAGCTCTAAGGTAAAAAGGAATCTAAGATCCAAAGCAGTGTACGCCACATGATGTACATCGTTGAACTAACAGACATTAGTAACATTAAAAAGAAAAAACTACTTCCTATGTCAGCACAACAATTAATCTTCTTCAAAGAGGGGAATTCCGGGCTTACCCTGACAGACCAGCAGAAAGGGCCTCGTAAGCAACAACTATCACTATCTTTGAAGTTCGGAAGAGTCATAGCATGCTGCCGTTACGGAGATGCAGGTACACGGAAAACTTGAGGGTTTTCCCATGTAAGCTATCTGGTAAGAGGCATCGATGAAGAATAACCAAGCTTTTATGCTTTATTAGCGCCGGGTTGTGGCACGAGATCTGGGTTTTGAAGATTTCTGCAAACAAAGCAAATGAGGGTTGTCACCGGGCTGAACACAAAATGGAACTGGTCATCTGGCTTACAGGAAACCATACGCTTCACCTAAATTTTTTAGGTGTAGGTGGAAGAAAAATTGAGGGGCAGTCTGATACTCACAGATGTGCCACCAAAGCTAGCGCCTGAGCCTATTGTAGGACCTGCAGATTTGGTCAATTCTACATTGTGAGAAGTACGAAAAATGTAGCTAAGGAAAAGATGATAGCAAACAATAAGATGCAGCTGAGACATCGTCCATTTGTTAGAGAGATTAAGATCATACTTGAATAATTTCAGACATTAAAAAGCAGCAACATCATCCCTTGCTGTTTTAAATATGATTAGAAGAGCCAGAAGATTCATTGCCCAAGCTAGAGGAAGAACTAAAGTATCTGCGGATAGGATGACCAATGCTATGTTTCTCACAGGAAGCAATGGTTTAATGGCACTGAGCTGCTTGCAATATACCAGGATGAAATGCGAGGTCGCGACCCAGGCCCGACCCGATCAGTTTTTGGGCCGACCCACCAAGTCCTGACCCTGAGATCCCAACCAGTAAATGTTTTAAATTTATTATTTTATTATTTTTTCTGTAACCCCCAGCCGACCCGGGTCAGTTTGGGCCAAACTGACCCGCTTACAACCCCCGACCCCACCTACCTTATACCAGTACAGGGTGATGAGAATCGACTTTATAAAATTTAGAGTCATTTTTACATTTCAGTCCTTACAAAGACATCTTTGTATTTTTTTTGTTTTACCAGTTTTTCTTGTAATAATTGACTCCTATACAACGAGACCATGTACTTTGGATTCAATAGTGTGAAATTGTGGGGCCTTCGGGTGGATCTTGGTCCCAATCTTTTGATGGGAATCAATTTTAGTGGATTTTAGTCTTTTTAATAATTAGTGGCCCCTATATAAAAAGAGGCACATATACTCCCGATTAGCAAGGAATATGGTGAATTTTGAAATTTTTGAAAGCCTTGGTTTGGCTCGTCTTCTTCCCTTTCCTGATCTGTTTCCTCCCTTGGCCAAGAGGGCCACTCTTCCCCTTCCTGTTCTACTATCCTCCATTCCTCCTCTTTCCTCTCACAAGTTCTCGCCACCAGCAATCAACATCAATGGCATCCACTTCTTTCCCCTCGTATGGTAGCGGCTTCATATGTTCCCCGAAACTGCGCGAATGATCCTCTCTTCTTCGAGAAGATCATTCTACGGGATTTCTTCTCCAATTGATACCACTCCTTCGACGCCATTTCACTCCTCGATCAAAAGACGTCAAAGGCTACACAATTTGTGGATGGTGTCATTCCTTCCCGAGCTGTCTGTCATCCTCTCAAGACCAACAGCTTCATTTCTTTGAAGGAAGCATCGAGAACTCGTTCTTCCCTTTGGTGCTTCACCTGCGACCAATTCCATCTCCAGATCCAGCACCGCTATAGATTGCTCATCTCCCTCCATTTTCAAAGCATTTTCCCAACTACGACAAACATCACCCCATGCAAAGACAACCTCAGAGCTTCCTTCTTGTATCTCATTCTTCATCGACCTCAAAGAACCATTCGACAACTCCTAGAGACAATATTGGAGTTTTCAATGCGAAGTCCAGAATTCACTTTCAATGCTCTGGACTCCTTCTGGTGATCCCTAAAAAGAGTTCCATCATATTTTGGATGCAAATCTCACTTTGGGGTTCAGGAATGGGAGTGGGGTCACATTTAGAAGATTTTGCAGCCTTGTGGGCCTCCATGCGGCTCCTTTACACGCACCACGTATGCGCGCGGGAATGCAATGGCTCCATGAGCCCCCGATGTGATCTTCCTTTTACGCCCTTAAGTGCTCCTCACCGACTACCAGGATACCACGCGAGCTGCCATTGCATGAACAAATATAGCGGTGGGGTCGACTTCTAAGCTTATGCAGTAGAGGCACCTCCATGTGGGACTTACTCAACGGACTGATGGAGCGCCGAACCGGCCAACGCTTGATTTTCCAATAATTTACACAGCTTCTATTTTCCTAGCATTAGTCTCTTTTTAGCATTTAGACGATTTTAGCCCCGATTTTGCATCAACTTTGGTATCAAAGCCTGTGTCAACTCGTTCTTACGAGCCAAGTCTTGAAATTTCTAGATGACTCGCACATACATAAATGCGAGTTTAAAACTCAAGAACGAGTTTTTTCCTAATAAGGGAGAATGATGAGAATCAATTTTAGTGAATTTTAGTTTTTTTTACAGTTCAGTCCTTTGAGAGACTTGTTTGTAAATATCACTTTTAGAGATCGTTTTGTAATAAGTGGCCCCTCTACATAATGAGGTAGATGTACTCCCAATAAATAACAAATAGAGTGAGTTTTGGAGCCTTTGGGTGGTCATCTACCAAAGGGGCATGGCCCTGTCTTCTTCCCCTTCCCGATCTGTTTCCTCGCTCGGCCAAAAGGGTCGCCCTTCCCCTTCTTGTTCTTCTATCCTCTATTCCTCCTCTTTCCCTCACAAATTCTCACCACTTGCGATCAACATCAATGGCATCCTCTTCTTTCTCTCGCGTGGTTTCAGCTTCACTTGTTCTCCGGAACTATGCGAACGATCCTTTCTCTTCCTCTGAGAAGATTGTTGTAAGAGATTTCTTCTCTAGTCAATACCACTCCTTGTCACCATTTCACTCCTCGATCAGAAAACGTCGGAGGCTACATAGTTCGTGGATGGCATCATTCCTTCCCAAGTTGCTCATCATCCTCTCAAGGTCGACAACTTCATTTCTTTGAAGGAAGTGTCAAGTTCTTCCCTTTCGTGTTTCACATGTAACCAGTTCAGTCTCCAAATACGGTGCTACTATAGGTTAGGTTGCTCATCGTCCTCTATTTTCGGCGCAATTTCCCAACAACAATGAACTTCACCCCATGCAGAGACAGCCACAGAGCTTGCTTCCTATATCTCAATTCTTCATCAACCTCGACGAACAATTCGACAACTTCTGAAGATGCTACTGGAGTCTTTAACGCGAAGTCCATAATCCACCTTCAGCGCTCCATACTCCCTCCGGCAATCCCTGGAAAGAGTTTCATCATCCTCCTGATGCAAATCCCACTTTGGGGCTCCAAAGTTGGAGTGGGTGGTCGCTTCCAAAAGCTTTCGTGGTCTTACGGGTCTACATGCGGCTCCTTCACGCACACCATGTATGTGCATGGGAACGCAATTGCTCCACGGGCAACTGGTGTGATCTTTTGTGCCCCTGGGTGCTCCTCACCGACTGCCACGATACCACGCAAGCTGCCATTGCATGAACGAATCTTATGGTGGGGTTGACTTACTAGCTTGGATGGTCAAGCCACCTCCATGTAGGACTTCCTCAACGGTCAGATGAAGCGCAAACCAACTTACGCTTGATTTTCTAATAATTTTACATAGTTTTGATTTTCATAGCATTTGTCTCATTCCTTCCTAGCTTGGACGGTCAAACCACCTCCATGTAGGACTTCCTCAACGGTCAGATGAAGCGTTGAACCGGCTAACGCTTGATTTTTCCAATAATTTTACATACTTTTGATTTTTCATAGCATTTGTCTCTTTTCAGCATTTAATCAATTTTAGCCCCGATTTCACACCATCTTCTCTCCCCCTTCCTGATCCCCTCCTCAGACAGGAGAGCAATTCTCTTCTCCCTCCCTCACCTTCTGTCATTTGATCCTCCCTTCACAAGTTTCCATCAATGATAGATCACTGGCACATCTTCTTCAACAACTCCGACATCTAGGATCCAATCCACCAAAGGAGCTAGCACAGTTTCAATATTTGACAAACCCGTCTTTGACAACAAACTGTAGAGTTCCTCGTTGCAAAACGGTCCAACGATCCCATCCCATGCCAGCTCTTCCATTGCTCCTGCGGCGAGCTTCAACATCATTTGACATTGCTGGATCTAGCACCACACATCTTCCTATGCATCACTGACGATCCCCCAAACAGTTACTTCCTCCCCAACGCCAACTTCCTCTACAACACTTCTCGTCTCCATGCTTACCTTACTCTCAAGCATCAACCTTCCTCTCCTTCTCCTCTTCCGATTGTCTTCATTTCTGTCTACACCAGCCTCCAACCATGTTTGACCACCGCTTGCATCTACATGCTCTTCTCGCTTTCCAGATGGTGAGGAAGACGAGGCAACAAAGACAATGGGCAAGACTACAAACCCTGCATACCTTCACAAACTTTCCGGTGCCTCCCAAGCTTCTCCTCTCTCATCGTCTTGCGCCGGACAATTCCACTCTGCCAGTTCATCATCCAAACCTACACGGTCTTTGACTGGTCAAGCAGTCAGCCACGTTTTCCTGTCAAGATACCCACGAGCCCCCTCCAAGTGATCCAGACCTGGTTGATGACTAATGACGTGGTGCAAGTCCAGCCCTGCGCGAGTAAGCCCTCCAAGCTCACATGACCTTGCTTGGCCAGCCATCAGTACCGACAGACAAAAATGATCAGCCCACATTGGTCCTCACATTTTTATAGTATTTTAATTCCATTTAGTCTTTGATTTTGATTAGAATTTTTATTCTTGTTTTAACATTCCCAACTCATGTCACTTTATTATTAGAGCCCAGGATCTACTTGTTCCTATGAGTTTGATTCCTAGAATATTTTGGGTGACTTTGGCATCCGCTACATAAACAAACGGCGAAGATTGTAATACGACATTCAAAACTTGAGGTCGAGTTTTCTCCCAATAGTGAAGAATGATGAGGATCAATTTTAAAAAATTTAGCCATTTTTAGCTTCCAATCCTTACAAAGACATCCTTGCATTTTTTATCAATTTTTCTTGTAATAATTGACTAATATATAAGGAGACCATGTACTTACGAATTCATAGTAGATTGAATAGTGTGAATTTTTGGGGCCTTCAGGCGGATCATCTATAAAAGGGGCTTGACCCCAGTCTTCTCTCCCCCTTCCCAATCTCCTTCTCCTCGGCTAGGAGGGTTATTCTCTTCTCCCTCCCTCACCTTTTGTCCTCCAATCCTCCCTTCACAGGTTTACCCCAACAATGGATCACCAACACATCTTCAACAGCCCCAACATCTTCTTCCCTCTCGGATCTCATAGTCCGAAAGAGTTCACACAATTCCGGCCTCCGACAATTCTTGAAGTTTTTGGCAACAAATTACAGAGTTCCTCATCGTAGAACCAGCTGGTGATCTCGTCCTGTGATGGCTCTTCCATTGCTGCCGTGGTAGGCTTCAGCATCATTTGACGTCGCCGGATCCAGCACTGCACATCTTCCTCTACACTGTCCGGCGATCCCTGAATGGCTACTTCCTCCTCAGTGTCAACTTCCTCTCCAATGCTTCTCATCTCCGTGCTTTCCTTCCTCTCCAATGTCGACCTTCTTCTCCTTCTCCACTTCCAATCGTCTCATCCAACCATCCTTGACCACCGCCTGTATTTGTCCACTCTTCCCGCTTTCCATATGGTGAGGAAGATGTGGCAATGATGACGACAGGCAAGACCACAAACCCTGTGCACCTTCACAAACCTTTCAGTGCCTCCTGAGCTTCTCCTCTCTTGTCGTCTTGCGCCAGACGATTCCACTTTGCCAGTTCATCATCCAAACCTACGTGGTCTACACCAGGTCAGGCAGTCAAACCCATCCAAGGCACCCACAGCTCCAAGCTCACGTGACCTCGCTTGGTCAGCCATCAGTTCCAGCAGGCAGAAACAACCAGTACACGTCAGTCCTCACATTTTTTTAGAGTATTTTAATTCCGTTTAGTCTTGGATTTTGATTAGCATTTTTGCTTCCTGTCTTAGCATTCCGTCCAGCGTCACAAGGCCATTCCTAGTGTATATTATCCAACAGAGAGAACACTGAACGTCATCACTCCCCAGTCCTCACCAAGGTCGGTGAGCAGCAGAGCTAATTGTTCAATGGCTGAGTTGCTGAGACGGTTTCCAAGGACTTGAATTCAAAAACTAAGTAAATAAAACATGATAAAAGGAGGAAGATGCAATACTAAGAAATGCTCATCAAATCCCAACTCAGTCTCAATGTTTCTCTCCTAATGTCCGATACAATACGTACCTGCACCAAAAGATGGTGTGGAGAAGAGAGAAGAACCGCCAGCAGCAGATGTGGATATGAGGGCTGGAGTACTTGACCCAAACAATGGAGTTTGTGCAGTCCCAAAGGTGGTTGATTGGGGTGAGAAACCAGATGAACCAAATAACGTTGATGTTGGTGCAGATGACGAGGGAGTGGAAAACAGAAAAGAGGATGGGGTAGAAGAAGAGACTGCTGCAGAGGATGGTGCACTCAATGTTAATAACCCACTCCCTGAGGAACCACTTCCTAGAAATTGGTGTGAAACAGTTGGTGCCACAGGCATTGCTGATTTGATAAGTAAGCCAGCATCTTCACCAGATTGCCGTAAAGAAATGGCAGGTAAATGGAGTGTCGGGTGAACCCTCCGGGTAGCAGCTTCTAGTTTGGCAGCTTCCCTCCGATCAGCTTCAAGAAATGGATCATTCCCTTCACCTCGCTGCCTCTGGTCGTTAAGATAAGCAGTTTTCATTGATTCAATGTATTGATGAAGGTTTTCAACCTGCCACGTGGAAAAAAGATAGACAATCTATGAGGTCATAAGGTGATGACAACGTCTGACCAGACACACCAGTGAAAATACAGTTCAAGAAAAAACTTCAATTGTCATTTATTTATCAAAGGACCATTCAGGAAAGTTCCAAAAAAAACATTTCCATACAAAGCAATGCAGACAAAGCATTTCAACACAGCAAGAAAACTTTTTTTTCTGTGTTGTTATTTATTAAGAATATCGGGGGCAAACTTGATCTGGCCCTCACTGACTCAAACTGTGGCCAGAGTGCTAGACACCAAACTTCACCTGAAGCCCAGTAGTGTGAATTGACAAGGATCGAACCTCGACCTTTAGGTCAGTCCCGGTTTCCATTTGTCAACTCCCTCACCCTTGACTAACCCATACGCAGGTTGGAAGAAAACTGACTGTTGTGCTGTTCTTCAGCCTGAGCCCCTGAGTTAACATACATCTTTCCTGTACTCTAAAGGGAAATCATTGAATACGATTGCAAGCAAAAAATAAAGTGTCATTAACTCAACAGACTTGGGACAACCTAAAAAGGAACTTGCAATGAATATAGTCCTTACCTTAGCTGCCACAGATATAAAATAATCATATACATTGGACAAAACTGATGGCAAGCACTCTAAAGAAGTACCAGACCCAAAAAGACAACTTCTAGTGTCCATGTTTAGCAACTGCTCTAATTCTTCAATCCACTGACAACATTCAGCAAGATATTTCTCAAAATCAGCAACTGTGTTGACAAAAAATGGGGATGGCCTTTTTGGCACCCCGCTGTAGAAATCAAATGCTTGCATAGGGCTAGATGCTGGCTGAATGGTAGAAGTATGTGTCGTCACTCCACTCATTTGACCAGAAGTAACATTTGAAGTAACAGCAGCACTTGGGTGAAGAAATCTAGGCAGAAGAATCATGAAAGAACGAACAGCAAACTCAGTGTTCCTCATCATACTTTTTACAGAAGTCATCAATTCTTGAGCCAGAATTTTTTCTCTGTCCATAGCAATACTAATTCCTCCAAGCTCCTGTCAAAATAAAGATTAGTCAACTCAGTCAAAATTTTCATATTTTCTTACATTAATTTCTATTAATATTTTTGTCAACAAAAATACATGTCAAAACAAATTGAGGATTTAAACAGTAACATGCAAAAAATGGAAGAGGGAGTTAAAAGAAAAAAAGCAAGGATCAGGTACTTTAAGCACAAGATTTTTTATCACTACTAAAAAAGTAAGTGCAATTAGAGAGTGCTCACTACAAATTTATGCATGTAGAATAAAGAATATCACAGCAAACAGGAAAGCAATTAAAGCGGCTAATGCCACTTACTAAATAAAACTGAACCAATCAGAGGATTGAGAAGCCACAAACCAAGGGAAAGCTAGCTCAACTCTGGCCTTAATACCAAACCATTGAGATCAGTCACATAAATTTTCTTTCTCCTTGTGTTGATTTTGAATTACTTCATAAGCGATACTTAACTCATTCAAATCATATAGAATTACTCTCCTCCATAGTAGGTTTGGTCTGCCACATCCTTGTTTGCTTATACTATCTTAATATTTTCTAGTTTTCTAATTGGAGCTCCCTTGGTTCTATGTTTAATGCATCTAAACTATCACAATCTCACTTTTTTCAATTTGTCTACGACATAACTACTCTACTCCCATTACTTTTTATAATATAACTTTATGTGTCCCATCTTATCTTAAGCCAGCTTGAAAAGCTAAATCAGTAGAGTGCATGGCTTTTAACATATGGTAGGGTTTTCTGCCCATGGATAGCACTAATGAAACCAAGACGATATAACTCCTCTTGTGTATTTACCGTGCTCGGTTGGTCCCAACTCCAAATGTAGGAAGGTTGAGAGAGAACACACATGACAAGAAAAGGGACAAGAAAGAAGATAGAGAGAGCACGACATTTGACAGGAGTAAGTAATTTCATATTTTCATTCAAACTACAGTTTAGACTAAACTGACACCAATGAAGTTTTCATAATTTTGCAAATTTACAAAACAATACAATCCACATAGGGAGTATAGATACAAATAAAGAAAATTGCAGACATGTTTATGTAGTCAATTCTTTCATTTCCATAGCACTCAAAGTAAAATGTCCATTTTGTCCTTGTCCATTGATGCGGGACAAACTGACAAAACGGACTAAACAGACTGAAAAGCGACTTAAGCAAACCTAAGATGAACCCAAAATGAAGCATACCGGGCTCAAACTGGTCAAAACGGGTCCGAACCGGCCCCGAACTGAGTCGAACCACCCTGAACCGGTCTAAACCGGCTCAAAACACCCTGAACCGGCTTGAACCGGCCGGTTCAGGTGCTGAACCGGGTCGGAACTGATTAAACTGGGTCTGAACCCAGTCGAACCGACCAACCGCCCAGTCTGGGCTGCGAACCGGCGCAGCGCGAGCCACCCGCGGCGAACCGGCACGCAGGCTGTTGCGTGGCCGCGTGTGGATGCCTCGCTGGGGGTCATGGCTGTGCGAGGGGAGCCGCTGTCTGGGTGGCGTGGCCAAGTGTCGGCCGTTGGCTGGAGGCGTCAGGGCGGCATCGTCGGGCGCCTGCGCGCGTGAGAGGCTCGCATCCGGACAAAACCCGATGGGCCTCTGTCGTCTTCGGCCGTCCCGGCGCCGTCCAACCGGCGCCCACGCACAGGCAGCGTAGCAGGGGAGCAGGAGGGTGCAGCAAGGTGCAGCGCCGTTGTCTTCCTGCTGGCGGAACAGGACGGGTAGGTGATGCCTTCCGGTAGCGCCGTCGCGCCGTCGCCGTGGAAGGATGCCACACGGGAGGACAGATCCGGAGATCGCCGGATCTGCCCCCTCCCGCGGCTCCTCCTTTTTCTGCTTCTTCCTTCGTCGTCATTCGTCGGCCTCCGGATAGGATGCTGCTGTGCAAGTGGAGCAGGGCAGGCAGGCGGCTGCGATGATCGGGCACGGGACGATTGCCGACGTGAAAGAAGAACCGAGAAGGGGGAAAGTTCGGAGGAACGGCACGGAGGCCGGAGGGTGAGGAGGAAGGAGACAGC
The DNA here is from genome assembly GCA_036172225.1 of Cryptocoryne crispatula var. balansae. Taxonomy (NCBI): domain Eukaryota; kingdom Viridiplantae; phylum Streptophyta; class Magnoliopsida; order Alismatales; family Araceae; genus Cryptocoryne; species Cryptocoryne crispatula. The sequence continues at coordinate 4,378,921 of CM069925.1, read as the reverse complement.
GACCTCGCCGGATCTGGAAGATGAAAGGAGAAGGCTTGCAGCCGATCGTCGGAGGAGGAGGAGAGAGACGCCGGCCACCTGCCAGAGGTGAAGGAGAAGAAGCGGCACTCCGATGCTGGGTTTGGAGGGAGAACAGGGGCCGCCCCCCCCCCCCCCCCGCGCAGGAGACACACCTGAAGGGCTTTCCAAAAATTCCAATTCACTCCACTATATTAATATGTACATCGGACCCTCTTTATATAGAGGATGGACAGATTTTAAGAAAAGACCCCTAACCCTTTTCTATTTACAGATTTGGACAAATTTTAAAAGACTCCTAAAATTTAAAATTTTGTCCCCATCATCCATTGTACTAAGGAGATATACCACAGTACTCTCATGCATAATCAAGGCCAAATCAGGATCAGACCTTGGATAGGCCATGACCGATCTCATTTCAGATTGGATCAGATGGGCAGGTTTGGTTGAAACATCAGAACTCAGAAGCCATAAATCGCCTGGGTCAGGCCTAGTCAGCCCTGAGTCAAGCTGGAATCAGCTAATTATGACCAATCCAACTGGGACCAGCCAATCCAAAGCCTGGACGACCGGCCAACCCTGTCCGATCTCAGCCTGGCAAAGTCATATCCAAAAGGATTAGCAATCCTGGCTGATTAAAACTGCAATCAAATCTGTATTGGCCCATCATGGTTCAAGACCAAATCAGTACTAGCCATAGCCGATTCCAATCCAGATTGGCCGACATGCATTCCTTAATTTGGTGAAATAACATCAAATCAACTTGACATAGAAAGGCGAATGCACCTGAGATGGCTTAAAAAGCAAATTCTAGACAGCAAAGCCAGATTAAACAGGAAGCAAGAAAAGAGAACCATATTACAAGGGCAGTCCAATAATATCGAGCTGATAAGATGGGGATTGGGTTTAACGGAGGCAAATCAACCAGCAAGAGATACACAAGCATACCACTAGCACTCTCCAAAATGCAGCTTAGAACCATAAAAGCATACCAGATAAACAAGTAAATCGTCAACATTATATAGCTGCCACATAACAACAAAAAACAGAATAGAAACTCCTACTGACACAGCCATCAAAGAAATCTCCTTCAGGCAAGGACCGGATAATGGCAGTCTGTGAAGAGAAATATAAATCTGAGAAGAGCTTAACGTAAATCAAGCTAATCCTGAAAACTCGAACAAAAAGTCAAGTTACACCAGATAGACTGACAAGTTAACAGTCACACGGAGTGAATATTAGTGTAACTGTACTACCTGAATGATACAAGCAGCATCAACTTCAAATCCATTGTTGGCAACCGACGAATCATAAAGGCGATTACACTGATCTAGTCTCTGACTTTCACTTCTATACTCCAAAATCCTTTCTCTACAAGTTGAAATTATTGTCAACGGGTCAGGACAAATAGGAACAACTTGTTGAAAATAGTGAGAAAAAAGGGTCTATGATCAGTATATCAAAAGATAAAACACAGATCCATTCTCACATTGAGGAATTCAAAAAGAATAAAGGAAATAGAAGAAGATTATCATCCAATATGTTCTTTTTCTTTTTGATGCCTTTAAGGATAATATGAACTTCAGAAGAAGGAAAAAGGAATGTCTATGAGAAAATCCACTAATTTCATCAACTCTACATGTAAAAAAATTATCATACTATATAACGAAGATCACCAACTCCCAGAGGAAATAGAACAAATCTGCACAGAATATCTGTTAACAGCAACCACAATCTCCACAGTCAGTGAAGAATGCGAAAGTAGCGAACTTTCTCATCCAAGGTACAACATCGAAGACTCTTTCATCTGCAGTTCTCGAAAATCAGTGTCAAGAATATGAAGAAAGAACAGTTTGTACCGCAATGTCCAAAACCATAAAATGTTCCGGAAGCAAACGCGTCTTATATCCCTTTAGTTGATACTCCGGATCCTTAAAGGCCAGAAGAAACATGTATTTCCGAATGAAAAGGACTAGGGACTCCCGTATAACGATACCAGACAGAACAAGGAAAAGGAAATGCTGAAGAGGGAAAGAAGAGAGAGGCGGAACTTACTCGATCTGAAGAAGAATCTTCTGCGAATCAGGATGGAGCTCTTCCCACTTCGTGCTATAAGTGGCCGGTGTCCTGTCGGCCTTGAAGAGAAACGTTGGCTGCTGCGCCTGCTGCTGCTGAACCTGCAGCTGGAACTGAGCCTGCTGCGGCTGAAGTTGAAGTTGCGGCTGCAGGGTCTGGAACTGGGGCTGCTGCGGCTGGAACTGGAACTGGGGCTGTTGCGGCGCCTGAGTCTGCGGCTGAAAGGGGTTTGGGGTACTTGGCTGGAACAGCGGCGGCGGCTGAGAGAAGGAGAAGGCCATGCCAGCGGAAACCCCACGTCCCCGTCCCCGTCCCCACTTCCTTCCTCTCAGTGGGATCTCCTCGCCGCAGACGTCCGGGACCTAGGGCAAACAGCAACAGTCGGAAGTCCTACACCCGAACGACCGGCGCCCGCGAATAGGGGTGCAAATGAACCCATACACTGACAAGTAATTTGAAGCTCGATAAAAATTCGACGTTTATTAAGTTAAATGAACATGTTTGAATAAAAAATAAAATTTGACTCAATAAATAAGTTGAATTTTAACAGACTTTTGCTAGGCTCGATAAACTCGTTAGTAACTCGATGAAATATTTTATTATATATTTATTTTTAAAAAATTAAATTATAGGTATTAATAATTATATATTATTATTTAAATATATTAAAAATTAAAATTTGAGTTTAAACTTAGATCAAATTTTATAAATGAGTTAAATCTAGAGTTTCACATATAATTTTACATTGATTTTAAGTTTTATAAACAAGTTTATATATAGTTTAAGTTTGAATGTGAATTGAATTTTTGTCTAGTTACTAATTAAGTTCGAGCTTTGACTTGGCTCGATTAATAAATGAACCAATTTTGAACAAGGGTTCAATGTACTTGTTAAAACTCGAGCTCGAACTTGAACTCATGTAAAATAAACGAGACGAGTCTGAACGCTATACTACTTGGCTCGATTTGGCTCGTTTGCACCCTTACTCGCGAAGTAGAGCTGTTCCTGTTTGGTTCAACCCCAAAATCAAACAAAACCAATGATTTGATTAGATATGATTTGAACTTTTGATTTGATTTTTAAGATTTTACAAATCAAATCAAACTGAGTAACTTGAATTATATTAAATATGTTAATTTAATGTTTTTCTCATAAAAAATCATTTTAAAAATTTTCAAAACAAATTAATAAAAATATATAAACAAATATACTAAATTTCAAAAGAATGTGGTTTAAAATAAACAAAATAAAATTATATATTAACATATCTACTCTACTTTAATAAAATATTATTTGAATCAGATCAAATTAAAGCAAACCAAATCAATTTAATTTAATTTGATTTGATTTGGAAAATAGTTTCATTTAGTTTGATTTGAGAAAAAATATTCAAATCAGACCGGATCATAAACACCCTTGTCGCGAACCACACCGTGGTGATTGGACATACTCTGGTTCAGGGAAATCCTCGGTTCGGTTCAATTCGGTTCGTTTAGTAATCCAATTTTTGCGAATCGAACAGGAGGGAGGGGGGTTCTTAAAAGAAGAGAGGAGATTTTGATAATCGGAGTGGAATGGCTCCATAGAGTTTATGTTGAAAAATTTCCGCCCATTTGGGTGACATGAGTTTTCGAAGATTTTGAGAGACATTTCCTATAAAAAATCTCTACCAAATAAACTTAAAGTGTGATACATCATGATTCTGGTTCAATGTTGACTTTCCCATTTTAATTGTCTTCGCCATCCATCTTTTATGCACTGTTAAAATAGTCTTCTGTCGAGGCATGATGAGAAGAGACCTGCAAATACAAGTTTACATCGTGTCTTAAGATTTTGAATTAGATGGCTTATTTGTTTAATATGACATCATAGCCCACGGTTCAATTCACATTGTAAAGCCTAATTATTAAAAGACACGAGGGGACACATTTATAATTAATGATCTTTTCCTAGGAACATGAAAGTAGATTATAAAAAATATAAAATGCAGTGATTACTCTACTAAATGACCTAATGTAAAGATTTTTAGAGTGGAAAGGATAAATAAGAATAAATAATTAAATTTCATTAGTGTCTCCGGACTAATTTAAATATTTTAAATTCAGACCGTTGCACTCTGATGTTAATAGAAAGAAATGTAGAGAATTATTTTATTGACCTCGATACATGGTTGTAGTATCCCTTTGGAAAGAAGAATATTATCTAACGTCTGCATCTTAGATGTCAGAGCGTCGCACCAATCTTACTATAAAACTTTATTTACTTTTAACTCTTATTTTCACTGCCTATTTTGATAACGAGTATCAGAGCTAGACATTAACTTTATCATAATTTCTGATCATCTCAACTTGTGTTTTCATCGTACAAGCTTAACAATGAAGAGGAGTATTGGAACAGTGAATATTATGGGGTGTTTGGTTGCACGATAACGAAGGTTTTTGTTTTAATTTTTAAAAATCGTAAGAAAACTTGTTAAAAGAAGTGTTTGGTAACCATGATAATTTTATGTTTTAAAAGTGATTTTCTTCTTAAACAAAAAAGAGGGTCTCACCTCTTTCTTTTTTCTTGTGGTCCCCCACTTTGTCTGGTCATGTGTGGTAGTTACTCTTTTTTGTAATCACATCCCTTCAAACATGATAATTTTATGTCATGAGTTGGTTCACTTTTTATTTTAATACAATTTTTTATCATGAAAATGTACAAAAAAATATCATGCAACCAAACACCCCATTAGTCAAGATCCACGATGCTAACAATGTTTGCTTACTCCTATAATTACATGAGCTTTTCGATCTCAATATCTTGATTTTGAGGTCTGCAAGATGTAATATCAGATAAAAATCAAGATGAAATGAGAACCTAGTTGGACTAATTGGATAAATCATCGTAAAGGGGTCAAGAAAACGTAGTTAATAACAGAACTTGATCCAAATGAACTATGATCTAAATAAATAAATAAATATGAATATATACACTATTGGGGTGTTTGGTTACATGGAGGTTTTTATTTTAATTTTTGAAAATTATAAGAAAACTTGTTAAAAGAGGTATCCGGCAACCTTGACAAATTTATATTTTGAAAGTGATTTTCTTCTTAAACAAAAAAAGAGAGTCTCACCTCTTTCTTTTTTCATGTGGTCCCTCACTTTGTTTGGTCCTGAATGGTAATTACCCTTTTTTATTATCACATCCCTCCAAACATGACAATTTTATGTCATGGGTTAGTTCACTTTTTAGTTTAATATAATTTTTAAGCATGGAAGTGTACAAAAATTATCATGCAACCAAACACCCCATATATTTCTAATAAAGTACGATTTAAAGTAAAAAGTTAAAATATACATGTACATTTCTACTACACATTTAATAAAATATCATTTTAATCAGATTAAACTAAATTACTTTACTTTGATTGAACATTATTTACGGAGAAAACTATATATATTGAGTTTATTTCAGGGCGTACGACATGCCTTCTCTCTCGAAAGCTGCAAGCCAAGGAGGGGGAGGCCGGCGGTGGAGCGTGCTGCTGCTCGGTGCCCCACCACTTCCACCGGCGGCTTTTGTCCCCGGTATCCGAGAAGCGACCTCCCCGACGCCGGGCACGGCGGGTCCGGCGGGCTGGCGCCTTTCCCGGCGTCCGGTCGCCCCATCTTCCCGACTCTCCTTCCTCCCGCCGCCCTCGAGCTTGTCGCCGGTGGTCCGCTGGTGGGTCTCCCCCGGCATGGACGCATTCACAGGCTTTTCCCCTCGAGTGCTTCGCGTTTTCCTGGCATTCCCAATTATTAAAGCGCAGAGAGAGAGAGTGGACACTTGCTACTTTTTTTTTTGGTCAGAGACACTTGCTACTTGCTATGCATTTTTCTGGGAGGGAGGAGAGAGATGAAAGTGCAGTACATTACTCTCTTCTGCTACCAGTCACCGTTCCGAGCGGCCCGGCCGGCGACTGTCGTTGAAAAGATCAGTCTTTTCCACCGGGTTCACATTTGACAACCAAGGAGGGGATCGGAATGGAGGAGAGAGTGGGAGCAGCAGAAATGGAGCTGGTTTCCATCCCCGCCACCCCTCGGGGAATCTCCACCCCGGAGACGGCGACTCCTCCCGGAGTGCCCTTCTCCGGGGCTGTCACCGTGGGCGGCGGCGGCGGCTCCAACAACAACTCCAAATCGTGGACGCCGACAGGGCCTGGTTCGCTGATGATATCCCCGAGGTTCCTGAGCCCGTCGGTGGGCGGAGGATCGGCGACGCCGGTGAAGAGGGTGCTGCTGAATCTCCGGGGATACCTGGAGGAAGTGGGGCATCTCACCAAGCTAAACCCACAGGACGCCTGGCTCCCCATCACCGAATCTCGCAACGGCAACGCCCACTACGCAGCCTTTCACAATCTCACCGCCGGCATTGGCTTCCAAGCCCTCCTTCTTCCCGTCGCCTTCTCCTTCCTTGGTTGGTAAGCGTGCGCTGTGTCCCTCTCTTCTCTCTCTCTCTTGCTCCCCAATCAGTGTTACCGTACGAATCCGTCACGGGCGAGGGGAGAGGACTCCTCGTTGTTACATAGATCTTCGTCACGGTGCCAATAATAGCTGAATAACAAGATAGGGTTTTCACGTACGATTGCTCAAGACTTGACGGGCGGTGATTTCAGCTTTTCTGCTGCCGAGATAGGGAAAACGCTTGTTTGATCTGGATGTCTATTTGTTTTAGGGTACCCTGTGAAATGAAAATTACCGGGGACGAACTGAGTGGATTGCCGACTCACGATTTGACAAAAATCGTCTTTTTTCTTTTGAAATGACGTGCCGACAGTACGATTTCTATTTGATTGATTTGGTGACTATTTTATACGCGGATGCCTGTGAATGGTCTCAGCTTGGGGTTTCACAGTTTCTGTGATAGGGTTTCCAAAATCGAACCTGCAGGCAGGCGATTGCTGGAAGGGCCGATGCACGAATGCTCGGCGAAAACTCACGCATTTCCCTTTTCTTGATTTGCAGGAGCTGGGGAATCATCTGCTTGGCCATAGCATACTTCTGGCAACTGTATACGCTCTGGATCCTCGTGAAGTTGCATGAAGCCGTGCCCGGAAGAAGGTACAACAGATATGTGGAGCTTGCTCAAGCTGCCTTTGGTGAGACTTGTTCCCTCAGTAGCTTCCACATCCCTCCCTATATTTCTAGCTGTATTTCAGCATAAGCTAATATTTTTCTAGCTAGTCATCTTCTAAATAGCTTCTGTTTGTAGAAATTCATCATAAATTACTTTCTTTGTTGGTTCATCACATCGTATTTCATACGATGCTAACTCTGTATGACAATTTGGACATTGGTGAGTCAAGGTAAAGTTCCTTGTGCGCGTCAAATGAGCTATGATAAGTCTTTTGTGACAAAAATTGAACACCGCTTTCATTCCTGGCAGAGAAGCTAGAAATGGTTTCTGCGGTTGATATGCCATCTCTTTGGGAAAAGTACAAGGTTTCCGGAGATGATTTCTGCAACAGAATATACCTGTACAATCACATCGAACAATATACAAGGAAAAGGCTTTTCGATCCTAATATGAAGAACAAATGCTGTGAAGGATATTGATAGTTTCCAATGAGTAAGAGGTTACACATTCCGACGTGGAGAGATGTGAGGTGCAACTGATAATGATCATCTTGATTGAGCAGGTGTAACAGCTATTTTCCTGAAGATGCACTCCCGAACAGAGCATGCTATGTGATTAACAAAGATGTATACTAGGGTGTCTTCAGTGTGCATTTATCTGTTTTCTGGAAATGGTACAAGGACTTTATGCATGAACAACCAGTTTTCTCGGACAAAGGCCACTACCATCTCACCTTGGCAGACAGATTCTTTTACTCTGTATTTGCAAGGAAATATAACATATCTTCTTTGAAGTCACACATGAAGATCCCTCCTTAGTGCTTTACTTCACGCTATATGCTCTATTTTAAGTACTTTCCTTGTCTGCTTTATATTCTTATTTTCAGGGCACATTTCCGTCTGTCTATCTATACACACTTTTGCAATGTACACGCGCAGAATATTAGCTTAATGACTTGCATATACTGAGTGCTAATACTGAAAGGAATTTTATTTGGCTTCTAGATTTTATTGAAGTTTGTTAAAATATTTTTCTTACATAAATGTGCCAATTGGTGACAATCATTATAACAGTTGATCACCAGTACTAATGCATTCAAACTTCAGGTGAAAAATTAGGAGTCTGGCTCGCTTTATTCCCAACTGTCTACTTATCAGCTGGCACTGCAACAGCGTTGATTCTGGTAGGAGGAGAGACAATGAAACTCTTCTTCCAAACAGTTTGTGGATCTATATGTCCTTCAAATCCTCTAACAACTGTTGAATGGTACCTGGTCTTTACCTCTCTGTGCATAGTCCTTTCTCAGCTTCCAAACCTCAATTCCATAGCGGGGCTCTCCCTCATTGGTGCAATAACAGCCATCACTTACACCACGATGTCCTGGGTCCTCTCTGTAAGTCAAAGTCGGCCGCCTTCAATCACTTATCAGCCTCTCAAATCAGCATCATTCAGTTCTTCTATTTTCTCTATATTGAACGCCCTTGGAATAATTGCATTTGCCTTCAGAGGACATAATCTCGTGTTAGAGATCCAGGTATGTGACTACTATAACTTCTAAATTGTTTATTTGTTTCTCTTCTACTTAGTTTGCTCTGTTCATTGGACTGGAAGCTTGATATGTATATCTGAGTTTTTATACATCAAGCTTATATTGTATATGTGTCAAGGCATTTTCCGGAAAAAAATTTCTTGATTATTTCTTATGACACGTTTATCTTGTGTTTGCACTCTTTACAGGCAACCATGCCATCAACCTTTAAACATCCTGCCCATGTTCCTATGTGGAGAGGAGCCAAGGTTGCCTACCTTCTTATTGCATTATGCTTGTTTCCCATTGCTATTGGTGGCTTCTGGGCCTACGGGAACCTTGTAAGTTTTCTTCTTGGTCAATACACAAATTTTTAGCCTTTTTCTTTATGTGATCTATCTTGTCTGCAGCATTCATGAACAAGAAAATTTATCATGCTTAATGTATATAATGTGGATTGGTCCCCTATAAACCCTTTTAAAATTTGCAATTCTACATGACCTTTTGTTTAAAATTTGACACTCAACATACATATATGCAACTTGAGACTTAGAAAAGAGCTTTATTGTAAAATTCTAACTATTTGCTCTTTGAAATATCATGCAGATGCCCTCAGGAGGCATGCTGAGTGCTCTGTATGCATTCCACAGCCATGACATTGCAACTGGTCTCCTTGCAATGACCTTCCTTTTGGTCGTCTTCAATTGCCTGAGCAGCTTTCAGATATACTCGATGCCTGTGTTCGACAGCTTTGAGGCAGGGTATACCAGCAGGACAAACCGCCCGTGCTCTGTGTGGGTGCGTTCTGGATTTAGGGTCTTCTATGGCTTCATCTCCTTCTTCATCGGCGTGGCATTGCCATTTCTGTCAAGCCTGGCCGGCTTGTTGGGTGGTCTCACTCTTCCCGTCACCTTTGCATACCCATGCTTCATGTGGGTGCTCATCAAGAAACCTCAGAAGTTCAGCTTCAGCTGGTACCTGAACTGGACCTTGGGCATCTTGGGGACTGCTTTCAGCTTAGCATTCTCCATAGGTGGTGTCTGGAGCATGGTAAACAGTGGCCTGAAGCTCAAATTCTTTAAGCCTAATTGAAGAGATCGTTGGATGAAGAACCCAAAACTCGTTTAGATGTTCCTGAAAGAGGAGATTCTAGTTGCTGAAAGATTCTGTCTTAAATGTAGCATTATTCTTTGAATATCACGTGTAGGTAACCATGCATATGCTCTAGTGCAGTGGGGACATGCGGTTGCCCCTTTAGATTTGCAGGTGAGTTGGTCCTTTCCGAATAGTTAAAAGATTAGACTGTACTTCACCTTAGGTATGGTGATAAACTGTAAGACAAGTTCTTATGCGTCAACTAACAAGGATGCACTGTTGCTTCACTCCTGGCGGCTGTGTATGATTTGCGATGGTATTTACCTTATTGAAGGCAAGCAAGCTAGATTGATATGTTCACCTTGTATGTTTTGTCTAAAGCTATACTCAAAAGCTTATCTTTTGATTATTTAGACAAATCATCCAAACAAGCCACACTAAATTCCTCCATCCCTTCATGCACCGTTAGTCTTTAGGAGTATCGGTCCAGCCATATACTTGTAGATCATTTTGTGGTCTGTTGAAGTGGATTTCTCGCGTACCCAACACCCAATTTCTAGGTGTGTTAGTGATGTAGTACATTCAACGTATTGCCAAGTTTACGTTTTATTCTTATAGTAGGTTATTCATGAAACGGTCCCTCCTCCGCCCACCATCTTTGGAATATACGAAAGTACTTTCTTTCTTTCTTTTTCTCTCACACCATCTTGCTGTCTGATCGATTTTGTTTCTGCTGTATCCTCGAATGTATCGGAGGGACATGCATGGGTGAACTGACAGCGAGTGCAAGAGGCCCCTGGCTTTGTAGTTTGCCCTGTTCCGAAGCAGAGGATGCTCGAATATTTCTGTTAGGGAGTTTTAAACATAATAATGCCCTCTAAAATTTTCGAAGTCTATCCGCGATTGTGATCATCCGCTGAAGAAAGTGTGATCAGCATATAATCGAAGTGACTCAAATGGTTTGTTTAGACCTGAAATTCGGTATCTAGAAAAATTTCTTCTTTTTTTATTGCACTATACTTTGATACAAATATATTTGTAAGATTGCCGAGCATCCTTTTTTAAGTAAAAATATCAAGACAGATTTTTAACATATCCAGTGGAATATAGTTCGGTGATGAGAAAATAACCTTTCAACTACACCAATTTGAGAAACTTAAAAATTATATTAAGTCTCCGTTCATGATTCAAAATGATGATATCAAAAATATCATACAATATTACAATCTAAACAATTCATATATTAATATGGAAATATATATTGATCATTCTCTAAACTCCTCAAAGTCTAAATCACAAGTTTCTACTGTGCTAATCCATATTACATAAAAAACATTAAGAGATTAGAATGAGTTACACTTACTCAGTAGATATCTCATCGTCCGTCAAATTGAATAGTAAAATATCTTAAATGATAGATAAATAATTATCTAAATCAATACCCATTGTATATAAGTATAAAATTAGACAATATAATAAATATTTGACATAACCATATTTCTTAAACTACCAACTAACACATATATACACACCGACCATCACATATAAGTCAACTAACCAGCACCTATACACATCTAAAAATAAATAGGACCAATAGGGAGAACCTATGCATGAACATCTACCAAATAAACTATATGATGTAATCACTTCAAATGAAAGTTGACATGTATACAATGCAACTTAAATTGGTTATGACATACTAATGTACATCACAAAACTCTATCCATAATACCATACAACTAATACATCTATCATCTAATAAAATGTCACATCACATCTTTGTTTATCGTAAAGAATGTATCATCTTGCAATCTCAACTAACTAACATAAGATATAGCATATATAAATATCATATAATTAAACTAAATCCCGTAGTGCACCAAGATAAGAGTGACACTTTGGACAAACCACATTAATTGGGATCGAAGGATACATTGAATTATTCTAATCTCTGCTACCTACACACAAGGCTAGAGTACGATGTAACTTACTCCTTTGTTCATTCATTACCTCACGCATTCATACTAACTCATGTCATGTCATGATTGAATACATACATGCAAGATTTATGAACAAAAAAATGAAACTATACACATCTAATACATTTAATTATCTATAAAAAATACACATATACATAACCTATCAATGCTGGTAACACTCTAACTACAGTGTTTAAATGAATGACATTCAACACCTACACTATGTGTGTACATATAACTCAAACACATAAGATAACCATAATATGAATTAATGATGGACTTACCAAAAAAATTATAATTAATAATTAATCTAAACTTTTATATAATTTAATTAACATGTAGCAAGAAATATATAACATAGTAAATATATAACATAGACTCGAAAAATTAAGTATAATCTAACAAATTCACAAACTATACACCTAAAATTATCCCATATGCCACATGTACAACTAGGACATAATAGGATCATTTAACTACTAATATCACTGACTAACTTGCATGAATATACAAGATTCAATATTAATACATACAATTACTAACAATCACCACATCCAATATTAAATCGTTATGTATAAATCAATGTCTACAAGTTATTAGTAAATATTAAACATTCACTTTAATGATATTAGGCACGCTAAGCATGTCTACTTGAATGGGGTTGGAAAACTCTAATGGGGTGTTTGGTTGCATGATAATTGAGGTTTTTATTTTAATTTTTAAAAATTGTAAGAAAACTTGTTAAAAGAGGTGTTTGACAATCATGACAATTTTATATTTTGAAAGTGATTTTCTTCTTAAACAAAAAAAGAGGGTCTCACCTCTTTCTTTTTTCTTGTGGTCCCCCACTTTATTTGGTCATGTGCGGTGGTTACTCTTTTTTGTAATCACATCCCTCCAAACATGATAATTTTATGTCATGAGTTGGTTTACTTTTTATTTTAATACAATTTTTTATCATGAAAGTGTACAAAAAATTATCATGCAACCAAACACCCCATAAGATCGACCATTGCAAAGGAAACCGACGGAATCAGTCAAATTAAGCCCCTCTTCAATGCTGGCTGAAGAAGGTAGGAGAAATAAAGATATTGAAATAGCTTTTTAGGAAGACAGATAAATGAATGGAGAGGATAATAGGAGAGAGAGAGAGAGAGAGAGAGAGAGAGAGAGAGAGAGAGAGAGAGAGAGAGAGAGTATTATTTTTGATGAGTGTGCATTTATCATTTACTGCGCATATACGCAGTATCTGGTAAATGTCATTTGTCATCTGTATATACATACAATATGTATACGCTTCCTTTGTTTTTGTTACAAGTATATTTCAGAAGGACTTATTCCTAAAATACATGTCTTATGTATTTTGTATTTCATTTGCTGTTCGCCTGTAACAGAGTGCTCTGTATTTACGGCATTGTATTTTCTTTACATTTTTTTGTACACAGTGTAACCACTATATATACAAATCATTTGAAGAGAAGAGCATTGTGAGCTCTCTCGACGTTTCCACAGCTCTTGAGTCCACTCTGCTAGAGCATTTCCTCCATTCGTTCGAGCGCACTCTCTTCGTTCCGTCTGAGTGTTTTTGTCTCTGACGATCCATTCCGCATTGGTTCAAGCATCGGATTGATCCGAGCTGAACTATCTTCTTAGCTTGGTATCAGAGCGGGACGATATGGCTTCCGGCGCAGGATCGTCCAGCATATTTCAGCGAGTAACAAATTACTCCGATGGATCGGGAGATCCTTATTCACTTCGATCATCGGATAATCCTGGTAATATTCTTGTTACCTCCTTGCTCAACCGGTAGCAATTATATTACATGGCAAAGAGCGATGTGCATTGCTCTCTCGGCGAAGAATAAATTAGGCTTCGTTGATGGATCGATTACCATGCCGATATTGAAGATGATTCGTATAAGGTTTGGAAGAGGACGGATAGTATGGTACTATCTGGATTCTCAATTCGATTCATACGGATCTTATACCGTCGGTGTTGTATGCTGAAAATTCTCTTCGTATCCTGGTTAGATCCGAAGGAGCGCTACTCACCATCCAACGGACCAAGGATATATGCATTGGAGCATTCGGATTGCAACACTTAGACGAATAATGATTCGAGTTTCTAAGTATTATGCAAATCGAAGAGTTTATGGGACGAACTAAATCAGTTTTGAACCAGAAATGCCTCCTTCAATTGTGAAGAGGAAACGATTAATGCGATTTCTAATGGGACTTAGTGACACGTTTTCACAAGTCGAAGTCGGATATTGTTAGTTGATCCACGCCTTCGGATTAGTAGAGCTTATGCTCTTATTTTACGAGATGAAGCACAACGCTCACTTAATTCACATGTTCTGACTGATGCCGCGGTTATGAATGTTAGAAGTAATGACAATGCTAGGAAATTTAAAGGAAAGGAATGCACCTACTGTCATCTTACAAACCATACCAAAGAGAATTGTTACAAATTAGTGGGATATCCTCCACACTACAAACGTAAAACTGGTGACAGAACTTTTGGTAATCAGAGGGATGTCAATCAAAATCAGAATGAAAAAAATGCAGAAGCCGGTCATATGTTGACGACAAGTCAATATGCTCAGCTGCTCAAACTTCTCAATGCTAACAGTATCAATACAGTTCAGGTGGATGCAACAAGGAAGTTGACTCAGAAGGATAAATGGATTGTTGATTCAGGTGCCTCAGCTCATGGAGCATCTAATTTTGTTTTTGATGAGCTAGATCCGGATGTACGGCAAAATGTCACTATGCCGGACAACACTACTATTATTGCTAAGGGGACGAGTTCGGTCTTCTTAACTGATAAGATGAAACTAAATAAAGTTTTATATGTGCCAGAATTGAACTTCAATCTCATGTCTGTTAGTCAGTTGACCAGAAATAATAGATGCTTTGTGACATTTTTTCCTACACATTTTATCATACAGGATTTGGAGTCCAAGGAGACGATTGGGCAGGGCCATGAGAAAGGAGGATTGTATTTTTACAATCCATTTAAAGTCAACAATCTTGCACTCCAAATAAGTGAAGGAGAGCTTTGGCATCGCCGGCTAGGTCATATATCGATGAGCGTCTGGTTTTACTCAAGGATTTCATAAAATAAAGTTGACAAAAGTTTGAATGCGAAGTTCTGTCCGTTAGCTAAACAAACTCGTTTACCTTTTAGCTTGAGTAATAGCATGAGTAATAAAATTTTTGAATTGCTACATATTGATATATGGGGACCATATAGAGTGGAATCCAGATCTGGAGCACATTTTTTCCTTACTATAGTGGATGATTCTAGTCGTTTTGTTTGGGTATTTCTGATGAAATTCAAATCTCAAGTTTATGAGATATTTCTTTCTTTCATTACATATGTTAAAAATCAGTTCAATGTTACCATCAAAGGGGTTAGAACTGACAATGGGGGTAATTTCTCTCATCCAAATTTCGAATTTGTTGATCAACCATGGAATTATCCATCAACTTACATGTGTTTCTAGTTCACAGCGAATGGTGTCGTTGAAAGGATGCATAGAAACATTCCGAATATAGCTAGGAGCTTATTATTGATACAATCGAATCTGTCAAGGATTTTCCAGGAGATTGTGTGTTTGGCTGCAACTTATCTTATTAATAGACATCCTTCGATGGCTATCAAAGGTGATATTCCTTACAATAAAATGTTTGGAAAATCACCTCGATTATACTAGAATTAAAGTGTTTGGATGTTTAGCCTATGCTTCTACTAGTCATCTTGACAAAGATAAATTTAATCCCAGGAGTAGAAAATGTGTTTTTATAGGCTATCCGGCCAAACGGAAAGGCTTATAAACCTCGGATGTTTCTACTAATGAGGTGTTTATTAGTAGAGATGTCAAGTTCATTGAACACGTTTTTTCCTTTCAAGGAATCAAATCAGTCAACGATATTTGTCCTACTCCTATATCAACTAAAGATCACGGCGAGTGGTATAGTTGATGACATATTCTACAAGAATCTTTGGAAATTCGGTTAGTGAAGGTTCGATGATATAATCAATTCTCCCTGTAAGGGAAAGATCGATGAATATAGACATAAAAGATGCTGAAAATGAAGGGTTTCCTGGCAATACTGAAATTCCGAGAGAATGAACAACAAGAAGAAATTTTAAGGGGACAAAGAAATAGAAGGCCACCTTCATATTTGAGAGATTATGTTACTAACTTAGCGTTAAGCATCCAATTGAAAAGGTTAGATTATGGAAAATTCAATTCGGATTATGTGCACTTCTTACATCAAATCTCTAGTGTAAGAGAACCACATAGTTATGATGAGGCAAAGGATCATCCAGAATGGAAGAAGGCTATGGACAAAGAACTTGAAGCATTATATGATAATGGAACATGGACTATAGCAAATTTACCATATGGAAAGAAAGCTATTGGATGCAAATGGGTTTACAATTTAAAATATAATCCGGATGGAACGATTGCAAGATACAAAGCCCGTTTGGTTGCCAAGGGCTACTCACAAATTGAGGGAATAGACTATAATGAAACATTTGCACCTGTGGCAAAAATGAGTACAGTACGGAGTATGTGATCTATTGCTGCCATAAAATCATGGAAATTGCATCGAGTTTGATGTAAATAATGCGTTCCTTCATGGTGACTTAGAAGAAGAAGTATATATGCAAATTCCACCGGGATTACCCATTGAGGGGGAGCATGCGGTTGCAAACTTCATAAATCAATTTATGGTCTTAAGCAGTCTTCCAGAGCATGGTACCAAAGATTAACCAATGTTATTATTAGTCTTGGTTTTATACAATCTCAAGCTGATAATTCCTTGTTCACATACAACCACCGAGATAAGTTTGCTATTTGTCATTATATATGTTGATGACATCTTATTAACGAGGAGATGATGATAATATGGCTGAATGTCTTCAACAATTACTTGATGAGATGTTCCACATTAAGAGACTTGGAGCACCAAGGTATTTTTTGGGCTTAGAAATAGCCAGATCTAAGACAGGTATTTTTTTAAATCAGAGAAAGTATGTGATAGATTTACTTAGTGAAACTGGATTAATGAATGCAAAGCCGGCAGCAACCCCTTTAGAGATCAGACATGACCTTCATAAAACAGATTCTAAAAGGCTATCTGATCCATCTCAGTACAGGAGACTCATAGGCAAATTAATTTACTTGACAATCACTAGACCGGACATTACTTATGCAGTCAATTTGTTAAGTCAACACATGAATGAGCCATGTGAAAGGCATTGGAAAGCAGCTTTAAGAGTTGTTAGGTTCCTTAAAGGAGTTCCTGGAAGTGGGATTTTCTTTTCAGCGCAAAATAGTCTTGTTGTGAACGTATATCTTGATGTGATTCGCGGCCTTGCCCAATCACAAGAAGGTCTATAACCGGCTATGTTGCATATATTGGTAATTCACCAATCTCTTGGAAAACAAAAAAACAAATTACTGTGTCAAGATCATCAGCAGAATCTGAATATAGGGCATTAGCTGCTGCAGTATGTGAAATACAATGGATCTTGTATGTTCTGCAAGATTTTCGGATAAAGCCAGAATCAGTTCAATTATTTTGTGATAATCAAGCTGCTATACACATAAGTGCCAATCCGGTATTTCATGAACGCACCAAACATATCGAGCTTGACTGTCATATTGTGCGTGAAAAGGTTCAATCAGGAGTTATCAAAATGAGACATGTACCCAGTCGAGATCAAGTTGCTGATTTGCTTACAAAATCTCTGAGTAAAATTCAGTTTCATCAGCTACAAAACAAGTTGATTAGACATATGTTCTCACCAACTTGAGGGGGAGTGTTACAAGTATATTTCAGAAGGACTTATTCCTAAAATACATGTCTTATGTATTTTGTATTTCATTTGCTGTTCGCCTGTAACAGAGTGCTCTGTATTTACGGCATTGTATTTTCTTTACATTTTTTTGTACACAGTGTAACCACTATATATACAAATCATTTGAAGAGAAGAGCATTGTGAGCTCTCTCGACGTTTCCACAGCTCTTGAGTCCACTCTGCTAGAGCATTTCCTCCATTCGTTCGAGCGCACTCTCTTCATTCCGTCTGAGCGTTTTTGTCTCTGACGATCCATTCCGCATTGGTTCAAGCATCGGATTGATCCGAGCTGAACTATCTTCTTAGCTGTTTTGCCGCCACTCTGTGAAGAATGGCTCTATTATAAATATGTTCGCTTCATTTGTTATAAATAGATGACAGAGGAAGCGGGGGTAGTACGCATCGAAGAGAGTTAGAGAGATACTGCTCATTCAGCTGATACGAGTACTCCTGGTCCTTTCCTCCTCCTATCTGTTTTTCTATCTCAGGTGCGCAGCGTAGCTCCAGATCTCGGCTCTTCTCCGTCAACGGAAGCTTGCTGGTCGCAACATAGAATTCTTCTGAGCAGCGGGCAGCGGCTTCAGAGAGAGAGAAAAGAAAGAGAGTGGCGGATGTTGCGTGCGTGAGCAGGGGGTCGGGGGCATAAGTAAGATAAATATCTGTTACTAGTAGGATTACGACGTACATAGGCAGGTGAGATGAGAGAATATAGATATAAGCATGCTGGGTTTATGTAAAGGCTTAAAGAAGGAGAACATCGCAGGTGAGAAAGAGACATGGTTAAGGAGGGAGATAACTAGAGATAAGGATAAAAGGATCAAATATATATGCTGAAAATGTCACATAATACAAAATGTATTTATAAAAGAACTCAATTCATCACGCAGGCAAGCACCCCATAAGTACGGGTGTAAACGGTTCGGTTCGGGTTTTTTTTTTTTTTCAAACCGAAATCGAATCGATAAGAGGAACCGAACCGAACCGAACCGGTTCAGTGAAGTCTGAACCGATTGTGGTTCGGTTCGATTCGGTTCATCGGTTTAATGTATATTTAAATAAATAAAAATAAACATAAAATAAAATATACATTATAATAATTATTTAAGATTAATATGAAGACTAATACTTTATTTATAATATACAATTATATCTTTATACTAATTAACTTAAATTAATATTAATATATATTTAAAATTGATTTAATTTATATTTAAATGTAATATAATATGTAAATAGAGTGGGTCAAACTTTGTCAAATCGGGTCAACCGGTTTACCGGTTCAGTTCGATTTGGGGAGGTGCCGAACTGAACCGAACCGATAAGAAATTTTCTCTTCGATTCGGTTCAAGAAACCGAATGGATAACCCGTCAAATCGAACCGAACCGATCGATTCGGTTCGATTCGATTTACCGGTTTACCGGTTTTACTTGAACACCCCTACCCATAAGTAACACACATTGATCTATTTCCACTCCCACCTTAAAATTTTGAGTTAGACTAATCAAACTGTCGTAATATATATATCCGATCCTCATTTTCCACGCCGTCTTGCCTCTCTCCCTCTCTTCCTCCCATCCTAATCTTCTCCGCCTCGACTTTCTGATCAGCACCCCTTTTTGCAGCCACAAGCATGCATCTCAGCACCCGTTCCGCGAAGTCAACTGATCTCGACTCCTGGCTGCATCGTCAAGCATGGCCTTTTGCTGGATTAGATCGGGGAACCTTACTTAATTAATTATAATTTATAAGACGAGAGATCAGTTTGCGCCATTGACGAAGGATTCTTCTCCTAATGATTATAAAAATTCTGCGCGCATGATTTTCATGTCCATACGTAGCAACCATTCAACTATATATATATACGGGGGCTGTTTGGGGTCTCAAAATAATTTGATTTCAAAGTTTCCTAATTTTGAGAATTATTTTAAACGAATAAGCTTTGTTTTTTTTTTTTTTTGTTGGTAGGTTGTAAGGTGAAAATCCATCATTTTATGGGCTTTGATTTTGGGTGGTCAGAGAGAGTGAAAACTAGCTAGCTAGCATCTGGACTATAAATAAGTTTAGCATGCAGTTTTATTTACTTGAATATAGATATAGGATATCCCAAACATAAGAAGTAGTTCTAAATCCCTATGTTTTGAGCTGTGTTTACAGCAATTATATATATGCAAGGCTCCGAACATACCCTAATAAAGACAGTACTAGGGTTTCTTTCAAAAACAAAAGACATTATATATGGTTACCGGCTGCTTTGCAACCAGTTACCGAGTGTGAGAGGCTAAAACCATCTTTTTATTTTATTTTTACGCTGTCACGCGACATAGGAAATTAGAAAGAAACCGCTCTACGAGAATATATATATATATAATAAAATTCAATAATTAGTGATATGTTAAAAATAAAATTGAGAATAATGATAAAAAATATAATTTCATAGGTATTGGGCTTTATAACTTTGCAACAAAACTAATAATTAATAATCATTCGCATATATATATATATACACACATCTAGCTTTTCTTTTGCCCTCCCTCATCGCATACTCCGGCTCTGCCTTGTGACTTCCACATCCCGAGCTCCATGTGAAGCTCCCTTTTACGCACACGTGAAATCATTTTTTTTTAAATAGCAAACCTTAACATTTTTTTATCATAAGAATAACGTACTATTTTCAGTAGAAGTCAGGGCCATCAAAATTGAAGTCCAAATCAAAGAGTGCCACAACATTTCACAAAAGTGAAGTTGGGGTTCAAAAATCCTACTTTTTAAAAAAAAGTAAGATTAGAAACTGCAAATACAACCTAATCAGGTCACCTCTAAAGTAAAACCAGCAGATAACCATTAAGCTATCGGCTTCACTTTCAAAGTGTATGAGCTGGGAAGAAGCACCGCGTAGGATTAGAACGAAAGCCAAGAAAAAAAAAGATGCAAAATAAAATAAAATGGCGGTCAAATTCGATCGATAGTCAACCCTAGCTAGCGGTCCCCGGAATCGTAGGTCGCTTACAGACGAGAAGAGGCATGCATGCAGGTCACCCGCTGATCTCGATCTGAAGGTTCACGTAGACATGAAGGAGACTCTTCGCTCAGAGTTCCCATGTACGTACTCCGCCGCCGGGAGGTGATCCGGTCACCATAAAAGAAGTCCATATATATACTGGCTATCGCAGCCTGCCACCTCAACGAAGATGGCGAGTCGCGCGGCGGCAGCCACCGGCCGCGACCTCTTCCTCTTCCTCCTCCTGGGCGGGAGCAACATCGTCTTCGTCTCCGCGGCACGGCTTCCGCGGGACGGTCCCGGCGGCGGCGCCGCCGATCGCGGGGTCGGCGACTGGTTCGCCGCCAGGAAAGGGGTGCTGAAGTGGCTCTGGCTTTGCGTCTGGGAGTTCTTCTGTCTGTGGCGGGAGTTGTTGCGGACGGGGATATAGCTAGCTCGGCTCGCCTCAGTCAAGGGCCGCCGGCAGGGCGGTTCTCTCCGACGACGAGCTCGGTTACGGCGCCGGCGAGCGGCGGAGGGGCCGGAACCCGCTTCAGGCTCCGGTCGTACGCCGCCGGTGTTGTGGGTCTCCGCCATGCACGTCCGTACGTTGCAGTCGTTTCATTATGACCTAGTTGATTAAGAAGAAAATCAAGTCGTTGATATATATATCTACTGGAAATTAATATAAAGGACACATGATATTTAGTAGCTGCGCAGGTTGCAGTCAATTAGTTGTGACATGCTTTCTTGTATTTCACTATCTTACTATACTTCCCTCTTCTCTTTACACGTCGACCCTCCTCAGGTTTGGTTTTTCTCCCCTAATTTGAGATCAAATCCCCTCGGGAGATTTCTTGAGTGGGTTTAGTCAGTCATACATATTTTTGATGTGATAAATAATGTGATAAATATTAAATATGATATGATATCTGTTACATCAAAAATATGTGCGTGTTCTGATGGGACTCCCTCGAAAGATCTCTCGAAAGAATTTGATCTCTTTATCAAATTATCTTTTTTTCTAAGTTTGTCTTCACATCACATCATATTTAATATCTATCATATTATTTATCACATCAAAAATATGTGTGTAACTTAACTGGACCCCTCATGAGACCTCTTGAGAGGATCCGATCTCTTTGTCAAATTATCCTTTTTCTAAGTTTGTCTTGAGCGTATTTTTAATTCCAAACCGTCCTATACGCATCGGGTGTAAAATTTTTTTAAATTAAACCGAAGCAGTCCAGTTACACTCTGAACCAAAAACAAATCGTCGGTTTATTATATATAATCAAAATAACTAATGCTTGATAAGAAATAATCTATATTTGAGAAAATTAAATTTATTAGTAATGAGTTATCGAATACTGACCGGAAGATCAACTTAACCACGTACTCGGGTGATCACGTCCCACTCCCACCTCTATATAATAAAGTATCCCCATATTCTAGACTCCCACTCCACTCCTTAGACAAAAAGTATCACGTTCTAAACTTTTTTTATAAATTTTTTTATCAGCTCAGTTGGGATTAAAAAGTCGAACAGACAAGCTCTTGAACCGAGTGGTTCCGTTTACCGGTTCACCCTTTTTTTTACGGCCCTATTTATACATAATCTAAATTGTGTTCATAAATATATTTTATCGCCCTTCGTATAAGTATATTGACAGGAAGAAGCTGTATATACACGTATATATCTTGATGTGTTGGTATCCATCAAATCAAACTAGGGATTCACGATCTCAAGGGGAGGGGGGGGGGGTTTAGGTCTTTGTCTAATTATCAGTCAATCCATCGCTGGTGCGGCACCTTATACCCTGTTGAATTAGAGTTTCATTTTTAGTATTATATCAATATCGATATTAATATTTTTAAATATTAAAATATCAATATGAAAAGTAATATTAATTGACACTTATATTACGTAATATATTTTGCTTACACACTACAAATTTTCAAATCGATACAATTAATCAAACATCTCTTAATGATTTCTATTAATATCAATTTTAAAATTTGCAGTGATAGAGATACTTGAGAGTGTTACTAAAGAGAGGGTTAGATTGTGTTTTTCGTTTTCACCTTTCTTTAATTTTACTATTTTATAATGAAATGTTTATATAAAATTTATAGAGATATATTTTAACTATCTTAAAAATATTGAAAACAAAATAACTATAGTCAATTGAAAGTATATATGTACTTTTATTTACAAAAAATCGATGAAATTGAATTTTAATGTCTAAAATATAAAGTAGAAGTCTCAGTACAGCATTCGAATAGTTTTTGGTTTGTAGAGAGAAATTTTAATTTATTTTCTGTTTCGTGGTGTTTGATACTTTGTAATGTTATTATTATTTTTTTATAATCAGCTCCAACCTAGGCCTTCTTGCAATGATTGGGTTGGCCCATCCCCACTGATCTGGAATTCTGGATTGGCCCATAGCAATGTTGACTCCGATTCTCAATGTTTCCTTTCTTGAATGTAATGTAAATGTAACCCCCCTGTCGCTAAGATGGAGCCAACAAGGGCGGGAGGGAGCCAACAAGGGTGCGTTTGGTTGGGATTATCAGAGAGATTTTAATCGACAAGATCTCTATCGTCCCAGAACCTCATTTAGTTTGACTTCTAGATTGCAAGGATTGGTTTTAAATACTTGAAAAAGGCAAAGACAAACTCATATCATCTCCTCTTTCAATTATTAAAATTATCGACAGACGAATTACCGATAATTATAAATATAGACATTTGAAAAGTGGAGAAGGATAACTGTTCTTTCATGGCTTACTCCCCTGTAGTAACCTTAACCGATGGCACCTTGACGGGGGTGTTTGACTGCGTGACACCAAAAATTTTATTTTTATTTTTAAAAATTGTAAAAAAAATTGTTAAAAAATATTTAACCACTTTGACAATTTTATGTTTTGAAAATAATTTTTTTCATAAACAAAAAAAGAAAGTCTCACATTTTTTTTCTTTTGATTCTCCTCTCTTTGTTCGGTCAAGAACGATAGTTACTCTTTTTTTTGTTATCACATTCTTTCAAATATAATAATTTTATGTCATGAGTTGATTCACTTTTTATTTTAATATAAGTACAAAAAATTATAATGCAAGCAAACGGTTTCGTTTCGTTGGGATTATGTACAAGAGATTTCTCCCAAAATCTCCAAAAAGAGATTCCTCCGACACCGTCTCATAGATTTTGACTGTCTCTCTCGCCTTCTCAAAATATTTCTCTATTTTCACTGCTTCTTTCAAAACAAGTCTCTTCCCAGAACGTGAACAAAACGAAAGAAAGCTCAAAAACCAGGCCGAGCAGCAAGAGCTTGATCTCCGATGTTCTACTAGCCGGCCGAGGCACCTTCGCCGGACCTGCTCACTTCGACGCGGAAGGTAGCCGCCGCCCTTGTCACGGTCTCAAAGGTGAAGGCGCAGACGTCGCCGACCTTGAGATCGTTCGCCTCCTGAAACGCCGTCCAACCGACGCCCAACCTACGGGACCGGCGGGAGCCGCCGAGGTGCACCGGCCACCGTCGGGAGCGAGAGTCGACGAGGACAACTTCGCTCGTGCCGGAGAGGTCGACGGATGACAGGAATGATTTCGGGATGTTCTGCAAGAGATAAAGAGTCCGTCAGTGCGCCGGAAAACCGCCCGGCGAACACCAGGGCGGCGTAGAATCCTCACCAGGTACCCCCTGCGGCTGCAGAGGTGGGAGCGACACACTTCCGTCTTGAACCGCCGCCGCGAAGCTTCATCTGAGTAGCGGAAAAGGAGATCATAACCGACCACCGGACAAACTGATAACACATCCCGAGCCTCGCCCAAGATCAGCACTTACCCCTTGAAATCTTCTTCGCCGCAGAGTTGACGCCTCTCCTTCTGCGTATGACGACGCGCATCTCCTTCTCCTTCTCCTCCTCCTCCTCCTCCGTGAGTTCAAAGGTGCAGACGTCGCCGGCTTCCAAGCTGTTGCCCACACGGAAGGCTTGCCACCCGGCGCTGAGATACGAAGCTCCCCGCGGCACGGGGCGACTGTGGACGAGTTTCACGGGCCAGAGGTCTCCTTTCGGGTCTCTGAGGAACAGCCGGTGAACGCTGGAGAGCTCGTTCGTCACTTTAAACTTGGGCGGGATCGGCTGCACGCCAAGCACCCATCTTAGAACGCCCATGGCCTTCGATTCTTCCGCAGTAGAGGACCGATTGACAGAGGAGGAAATTGAGGCAACACTCACCAAGAAGTACTTGTGACTGGGCCTTATCCTGATTTCGAAGCAATTTGTTGTGATCCGATCTTGCATCTGAACTTGCCGATCCTCCGTAGCATCCGGCTCACTTTTGACAGAAATCTGTTCCATCTTCGTCGCAGCGGTGGCCTCAAAGAACGAGGGCATCCCCTGCTTTCTGAAACCTGATCCGTGCAAGTAGGAATGCATAAAAGGTTGAAGCATCTTGTAATTTTCATTATTTCTCTGAATACGTATAGAGGCTACAGCAAAAAAAAAAAAAAAGAAGCAGCAATTTTCATATAAAGATTCAGTCTCACAATGTTCCTCATCTCTGCCTAGAACCGGGCCGCCGCCGTCTTCGGCCGTGAGGTTGCTAAGATCTTTCTCAAACGTAGTTCGATCAAAGACGGATATCTTGAAGATTAGGCCGCCGATATGATTGAACACTAAAAAATCTCCCGCCGATAGCTTGTGGGCTGCTGCAAACGTATCCCAGCCTTGCGCGAAGTAGAAGATTCTGCCATCGCCTTCGATCTTCACAGACCAAGTACTGCCGAGAGGACTCAAGAATGTAGCACACGCTGAGCTCTTCTCATTCAAATAATCACTGAATTTCACCGGAAGTGACTGCAAGAGATTTGAAAAGCGTTGGTTTTTTGTAATGACTAAAATATCCACACCCACGGAGGGGGGGAATGTGGAGCTACGCTGCTACCAGAATTAACGACAGGATTCCAACCATTTCTTGAAAAAAAAGAAGAATAAGAACATTTTATAGAGAGAGAAAGAGAGAAGAAGGATACCAGTTTTCTGGGAATGCCATGAAGCATGATCCTGAAGAACTTGATATTTAGGGGGTAGATGCGCTGATTGCTGGCCATTAGGTCTGGAAGAGAAAAAATTTGTTAATCTTCACCGATCTGAAGAAAAAGAAGAACAACGCTTCAAGCTGATCCCTTTTATTGTTATCCAAGGAGCAAATAAACAGTTAATCACATACGGGGCTCTCAAGAATCACCCTGAAACCAGATAAACTACTTACGAAACGACGGTGAGGTGAGCGGCCGCTCGGTGACGAAGCGGCGGCTTGACGGCAGACGCAAACGGGTGGCACCGCCGAAGCAGCACCGTGGGGGCAGTGGGGTGGAAGGCGATCCGGCGAGGGATTCGGCGGCGTCTCTTGTACAGTGCAGAGTCGGTATAAGCCACCAGGTAGGCGCTGTGAAGTCCGGTGGCGGCGCTACGGTGGAGGCGGCGAATAGGGTTCAGGCAAGAGAGGAGAGGTCCGGCGGGAACAGAAGAAAGGCGGCGGCAGCGATTTCTTCTCCGGTTCTCTCATCGGGAAGGAGACAAGGAGGAGAGAGCATCGCCTCTATATTGGGATCCGTTAGGGTGTTATCGGGTCCCGTTGACACGGTTTGAAGCAGGCAGTTTATCGGGTCTGGCGATCCAGTCGGACTGTAAAACGTGGATTCCAGGATCCGAGCGTCACGGAAAGAATATTGGGTGACCTTTACAATTTAATATATTGCAAACACAGAGAGAGGAGATGATCTAAGAGCCTGTTCTTGGATTTTTCAGATGCTTAGAAGATCTTTTATATATATATATATAGAGAGAGAGAGAGAGAGAGCGGGGGCTGGGGGAAGGATTTCATATCCTTAATAACAGTTTGTGTAAAGAAATTACCATGATAATTTGTTGGACCTTACGATAGAAATAACTATTCCCTTGGTCTTCTGCATCATCTCTTGAGAAGCATAGGAACTACCTACCCTATTTAAATAAAAATATCACGAATATATATATATATATACACACAACTTATAATAGAATATAGATATAAATTATGTGATGTAAACATATTGTACAGTCTCAACATTAAGATCACATGCATACTATTATACAAAATATTATATGGAAATAAAATTTAAAATATAAATATAATTAAATTTTAAATAAACATATGAAAAGTAAAAAAAATAAAATAATAGTATAAATTCAAATGAAATATATATGATATACGATATTATTTTAATTTTGCATTTAAATGAACTATGTAATATGTTATTCTTATCATATTTATGTGATACTTGATTTTTGAATCATGGTGGCCGTCCAATATTGAAATCTTCTCACTGGGGTCCTATGCATGGTTCGCCGGGTCGGCGACCCGGTCGGCCGGGTCGCCCGACCCGGTCGCTTTTTGGGCCGACCGACCCCGACCCGGCCCCGACCCCCCGACCCGGTTATTATTTTTAATTGAATTTTTTATTATTTTTTTTCCCGACCCCAACCCGACCCCGACCCGACCCGGGTCGCGACCCCAACCGACCCGGGTCGGTTTTGGGGCCGACCGACTCGGGGCCGACCCCCGACTATTCCTTCCTTGGTCCTATGATATCTTCTTTACCTTGGCAACAATAACGGTTACCCAGGTTGGATCAGTTGTCTCCCTATTCTTGAAATATCATGCCACAATCACCCATAAATGCCAAAACTAATGACATTTCTAACTAATCTAATATTTCAAAATTCAGGTTCAATTCTAATAAAAATTTTAATAGATTTGAAACTTGTCTATATAATCTATAAATTATCGAAATTAGAATTAAATATTTCGATATTTTATCAGGATTAGAATCCGCTCATTTTGTCTCCGTTTATCGATAAAATATATAAATAAGATTAATTATAGTAAAGCTAAATAAATTATAAAAGATAATTCATGAAGCCATAAACTGATAGAAATAAAAAATTAGAAAGGTCATATCGAAACTTAATAAATGTATAGAAATTACTAGTTTATTTTTGAATAAAGCATGATATAATACATGTTTTGAAAATTATTGAATTTAGTTCCAATTATGATAATAAAATTAAAATAAAATCAAATTTAGAATATAATGACGAAGAATCAAACCCCTTGAGTTGCGGTATCTTTTCTATAAATCGTATATTGTTGTTGTTTTAAGAATTGTACCAAGTGCAATGCTGCCGAAGGAGCACCGATGAGAAATGTCGACCAAAAGGTCCGCAAAATAATTCACCCTAAATGAAAGATTTAAGATTTTCATATTATCTATGGTTTACGATGTTGAAACCTCTTGTTGTTTTTTTTTTTCCAAACTATTACAACGCATCTTAATTAAGGATGTATCTTAGTAGGGACGTATAAACAATTATTAACAGTCGAAGAAGCTGAGGTGAAATTGATATAACATTGAATATCCCGGTAAGGGGTAATATAACTTATTTTTGGGTCGAAGAAGCTGTTACTATTATATTCAAACATTTTACCAAGCGATTGAAGCCTCGTGACATCAAAATAAGCTAAAATAAAAGGGTTCAAGGTGACATTTGATTTAACTTGATTTGAAAATCTAAATTTTTAATTTTGTCTCTAACATCTTAAAGAGTGGTAAGAAAAGTACTCATTTTCTTTGAGATATAAGTGATTTGTTTGTTTGCTGAAACTTCTAAATTAAAATTTTGCTAAGATGGATTCACATCAAAACAACATAAGAAGCTTACTTTAAATATATATACTATTTTATAGAATATGTTTGATAAATGATGAAAATCGATAATTTAAAAAAAATATAATCTACCATGATAATCATAGTTCATCTTTAAAATTTTAAATGATCATAATATTAATTTTATATACTGATATTTTTAATATAATTAATTCTTCAATCAATAAAAATATATCCATTTTCTCAATGAAATTTGGTATAAAATAAAATAGAAACATAAAAATGGGTGGATGACCATGACTCCACCGTCCACTGAAGATGTTCTACAAGATGTAAACCAGAAAAGGTTAATGCTCACATCTTAGATGTTAACAGGGTGTTTGGTTGCACGATAATTTTTTGTACAATTTCGTGATAAAAAATTGTATTAAAATAAAAAGTGAACCAACTCATGACATAAAATTATTATGTTCGGAGGGATGTGATAACAAACAAGAGTAACTATCATTCATGACTAAACAAAGTGGGGGACCACAAGAAAAAAGAAAGAGGTGAAAACCTCTTTTTTGTTTAAGAAGAAAATCACTTTCGAAACATAACAGCCTGTTGGTTTACAGTATCAAGCACCTATATTGATATCAGTTTCAAAACTGATATTGATATTTTACATTAATGAGTGTTTGGATACCAATATTAATTTTAAGATTAATAGTTAAAAAGAGTATCAAAAACAATACAGGTGAAGACCTGTATTGAAATTGATACAACGCCTCGCAGACGTCTCCCCGCGCGTCCCTCCCCCCTCTCGTGCGTCCCCGTCTCCCCCGCGCGTCCCTCCCCCTCTCCCGTGCGTCCCCCCCCTCCGCGCACCTCCCCCCGCCGGAGCCCCCCTCCGCGAGTCCCCCCCCCGCCGGAGCCCTCCCGTGCGTCCCCCCGCCCCTCCGCGCACCTCCCCCCGCCGGAGCCCCCCCTCCGCGCACCTCCCCCGCCGAGCCCTCCCGTGCACCTCCCCCTCCGCGCGTCCCCCCCCCCGCCGGAGCCCTCCCGTGCGTCCCCCCGCCCCTCCGCGCTGCCCCCCCCCCCCCCCCGCCGGAGCCCCCCCTCCGCGGAGTCCCCCCCCCCCCCCCGAGCCCTCCCGTGCGTCCCCCGCCGCTCCGCGCTGCCCCCTCCGCGCAGCCCCTCCGTGCAGCCCCCCGCCGGAGCCCCCTCCGTGCAGCCCCCCGCCGGAGCCCCCCGCGCAGCCCGCCCCTCCGCGCGTCCCCCGCCGGAGCCCCCCCCCCTCCGCGCGGTTCCCCCACCCCTCCGCACAGCCCCCCCCCTTCTCGCAGACACCTCCGAACATGCTCACCTAATATCAATTGTAACATTGATATAATTTTATCAAACACATAGAAAATTTGATACTATCAATCTTGAAACTGATATTTCAATTTCAAAAAATATCAATATCAATATTAATACAATATCATTTTTAATACTCTAACCAAACAGGGCATAAATTTGTCAAGATTGCCAAATACCTCTTTTAACAAGTTTTCTTACAATTTTTAAAATTTAAAATAAAAATCTCCATTATCATGCAACCAAACACCCCATAAGACTTTAGAGCTAGGAGCCGCACTCATAGGCACCCACGTGAGGGAGAGAATCTTAATTAAGTGGCATTTGTTAAAGAATTAAAAATATATTTTAACTATTATTTTGTATTATATAAATGAAAAAATCTTTGAGAAAAATTCCTAGACCTTTGCACTTGCTGAAATACACATTTTGTGATCTGATTTGTCCCTTTTTCTTTCACCTGCCAAACTGGCACTTGGAAGAGAAAACTGAGAACTCCCTGAATTAGTAAATGTTTCTTCCTTGTGAAACTGGTACACATATTTCACATGTTGATTATATAAAATGTATTTTTTATTTTAATTGTTGATATATTTTTATTTTTTAAATAACAAATTTGTGAAAGTTTTGAATGCCATATCAAATTAATATTTAATAATCGTGATCAAATTACTTTATATTATTAAAAGATGCTGGTTAAAAGACACCCAATTTTAAGAACTTCTTTGGTGAAAACATTACGGGGGTGTTTGGTTGCACGATAAATTTTTTATATATTTTTATGATAAAAAATTATATTAAAATAAAAAAATGAACCAACTCATGACATAAAATTATCATGTTTGGAGGGATGTGATAACAAAAAAGAATAACTACTATTCATGACCAAACAAAGTGCGGGGACACAAGTAAAAGAAAAAGGTGAGACTTACTTTTTTGTTTAAGAAGAAAATCACTTTCAAGGCATAAAATTGTTAAGATTGCCGAACACCGTTTTGTTAGCAAGTTTTCTTACAATTTTTAAAAATTAAAATAAAAATCTCTACTATCATACAACCACACACACCTCATTAGACTTGATACGATATATATTACTCTCGACGTCGACTCCAGACACATTCACATTAAAGTCGATTATCCTATCTAATTTAATATTATTAAATCTTGGTTAATGACGATTTTATCCCCCCCTCTTCCTGTTATTCTTCGACTGTACTGGTGGTCTCCATGCGAAGCCGGGCTCGTCTCTCTGCCACGTGTGTGCACCTGATTCTGCGATCCTGTGGACGGCCAAGATCGAAATCTGTGTGTTACAAATATCTCCTCTCCATGCCGGAGACGTACGATATTTTCTCTTCCTTGATAGGACAACACCACAAGAACAATGGCAGAGAGGACAGCTGGTCGTTTTTGCCATTCTTATAATTAGATATATATTCTACGGTTAAAATTTCCGGACTTTTCTAAGATCCTCACGTTGTTGAAATATCTCCCATACATAGAATATTGTTATATTTACTTGACAAAAATTTTTGCAAAATAATTCATGTGGAAAAGGATAAATAAATTTGTAATTTTTTTATGATTAACTAGGTTTTTCGTGTCGAAATTTCTTGTTTTTTTTCGGAATCATTACCACGTGGTGTATAAGAGGTTCGTATTGCTTTCGTTGGATTTCAGAACCACCCACTTTAGGGACGTATAGACAATTAATCAGTTCAAGAGGGGCGAAACTGTTATAAGACTGCGTATCCGGGTAATATTCCAACCGAATCTTCGTCTCGCACACTGTTTCTGACCCCATAAAGGAGACGGGCCAGGCCGGGACACCGACGGCTCCGCGTGGCGTCCCGCCGGCCGCGCCGCCGCGAGGCGCGCGGCAGATGGGCCGTGGCGCTCTATAAATGCGTCCCCTTTCTTGCGCAAGGGAGGAGGAGGAGGCGTCTCCGGGGAGATCTGAAAGCTGTTCTTCTACTTCCGCGGAGAAGAGCAAGGAGTGCTTCGGGAGAGCGCCGGGAATGTCGAGGCTGGCGGACATCTGGATGAGCGGGCTGGCGAAGCTCCGCGAGAGGCGCCGGGCGGGGGCGAACCCTAGCAGCGCCGACGCCGGAGCGGGCGAGGCGGGGCGGCAGAAGGAGGCGGAGGAGCGCGTCCGGCGGTCCTCCTTGTCGGAGGCCACCGTCTGTATGCTGATGGACAGGTTTGCTCCGTGCTGAGGCGGCGGCTACTCTGTAGAGAGAATCAGAACGCGAGAAAACGCGGCGCCCTTTTAGATGCTCTATCTTTCATGTATATACATACATACGAGTATATATATATATATATATATATATTTTTAGGTGTCATCAAGCTTTTCCTACTTCCGATCGGTCCATCTGCATTCTACCATCTCCTCCTCCTCGTTGGCATACATTCTTTCCTTCAGATCTGGCAGTGAATCGTGGGAGGAGGCAGAGCACAAAGCCATGAGCGGACTTTTCACCTCTGCGACTCGCCTTGGCGATCGTCTTCGTTCTCGTCTCTAGAACCCCTCTTTTCTTCCGCTTCGATGCCATTGTGACGAGCGGGAAGAGCATTTATGCATTTTCCGTCTGAAATGAAGATCAAGCAATTCCTGAAGACTGCAGTTCTTCTTCATATTCGTGTTTTTGGGGGAGGATAAGGGATCAGAAGATGATCTCTGCTCGGTACAAGATTAATTTGGTGACGAGTCGTGTCTTCAAATTTTAAGAGATGAATCTTGATTTATATCCTAGATAATCTTGTACGGGGTGCAGTAGGGCTGTATACTTGTATCCGGTTGATATTTGATTACGAGGAATTCGGAGCAGATATTATTTGGTTATTAATCAAGATAAACCCGAAAATATCTGTGTCTAAGTTCTAGTTCGAATAGTTTTATAATATATGACAATTATATATTTAAAATTATTTTATTTAAACATATATTTAAATATTCTTTGACATATATAGCATTATATTGTGTTGATATTGATAATTTTTTGATAAGTTACAAAACTCATAAATATATATTATTGATTTTAAATTTCATAAACAAGTTTGTACGTAGTTTAAGTTTGATCGTTAATCAAATTTTAGTGCAGCGATTACTCAAACTCGAGTTCGATTCGTCTAGATTGATAAATAAACTAAATTTAAACAAAATTTAATATACTCTGTTAAAACTCGAACTCGAACAAAAATTCACATAAGATAAAAAAAATGAGTCAACCTTGAACATCATCCTATCGGCCTGTGTATCTGTTGTGATCTGTGGCGACTCACTCAAATAAG
Source organism: Cryptocoryne crispatula var. balansae (assembly GCA_036172225.1). Classification (NCBI taxonomy): domain Eukaryota; kingdom Viridiplantae; phylum Streptophyta; class Magnoliopsida; order Alismatales; family Araceae; genus Cryptocoryne; species Cryptocoryne crispatula. The sequence continues at coordinate 4,345,919 of CM069925.1, read as the reverse complement.
GATTATCAAGCGGACGGTCCCACGCCATGTAACTTTTGAAATATCGACCAAAAGTTAAAACACCATAAAAGTCATTTAACTGACCTTATTTAAGGGTCTTCAGACTACGTTTTTAAAAAAGCAAATAATTTTATCATTTCAAAAAAAATTTTTTTTCAAGAACTCGCCAGCATTTCCAATCCGTAAGAAGGCACCTTTTTTTAAAGTAAGAATAATCACGGGCACTCTTAAATGTAGGCTCTACATATAAAATACGTGCGTACATCAAAACACAGCGAAGAGTTAGAAAATTGTAAGATGGTCGTATTTAGTCAGGTAATAATAATAATACCTCGTAAAATAAGTAAGTATCACGCATACGAAAAAGATAAAAATCAAAAGAAAATATCCAAGCAGACTTTTTAATTAGTTTTGTTACAAAAACTTACATTAATATATATATATTTGTGGTGTAAACCTACCTACTTCGTCGTGCCATCGGAGCGCCCCATTTTTAAGATTTTGTTTTTTCCTCTCTTCAAATAAAACAAATAGCAGAGCGAGAAACACGTGCCATTAGAATATTATACTGCAACGTGGGTAGGTGAGGTCCGCCCAAGCAATTGCGGACCGGGCTCTAATTGGGCTGGTTTCGGTCCGGGCCTGGCCCAACTCATTGACTCCCCTACCACTCGAGTGATTCGTTTCTACGACACTCGAATGTTCTTCTGATCTTTTCATCTGCAGAGAAACGTAAAATATAATTTTAGAGGGAGTCTGCCGGAGAGGGAAGGCCTTTCTCTATTCCTTGTCACGTTTTTAGTTGTAGATGATCTCAGCTGGGGGGCGGAAATGTACGAGTCCCCGACTTGCTTGAAGCGGCCTTCCAAGAGATGCGGCGGGACGGGAACCGCCGCGCCACCGTCTTTGCCCGGACGCCTCCTTCCGCCCAACGGCATCCTTAACGGTATTTGGCATCCTTTTACCGAATCCTTTAGCGATAACATCTATTCAAAAATTCTAAAATTCCTCACTCAGATCAACAATTAAATTAAACTTCAGTCTTTACCATAACATATATATATAAAACTGGTATTTATGTATACGTTTCCAAGAGGAGGGCAACCTTGGCGTAGACTTTGACCACCTGCATTAATTGCATCCGAACGTCTCTCTTGCTTCTTCTCGAAAGAACCATGTAAATGGAGACATTTTCATAATTTGAAAGACGACGAATATATGTGTGCATAAATTAAAGAAGAAATCCCCCCCCCCCCGCGAAAAGACCGAGAACATTTCAACTTCACTGTGGGGTCTTTGTTTTATTATACAATCCTTTTGTTTCAGAATTATTTGTCTATTTTTTTTTAAAAAAGCAATAGTTTTGTTTGGGTAACTTTATAAAGGTTACAAAAAATATATATTTGTGTAGAATATCACGTGATTAAGATGAACTTACCCTATCAAATTTTTTATTTTCATATTTAGCCTCTGGAGATAGCTTTTCATGGTTGCTTTTCGTCGAACGTGAAGTGCATATCTTTAGCCATCTTAGATTTTATTGTAATACATACATAAATTGGCTTTTTCCAGGGACCCGGCACCCGGATGGGGTCCATCTCAGAGTTGCTGGGTTCCCGCCGGAGTTCCTCGCGTGGTTCTGACCCTCGAATGTTCCTCTCAGAGCAGGTGAAATTCGAATGTGATTCGGTTTATCCATTTAGAGTCTCAAATTAACCTGATAATAGGTTCGAACTCGGGTTGAGCCATCGGATCTAAAGTTCTCCTCGACGGGTCTACTCTTGGTCTCCCACTTTCACCGTTGTACATTTATGGGTTTTCTCTCTCTCTCTCTTGTCGTCGTTTCCCACCAAAGATAATACGTTTACGTATTACGTCGTCGTAAAATTTTATTTTGTAAGACATATATATCATCGTAAAAATACGATGCAAGCAAACACACTTCGCGCACATATATGTATATAATTAAAAGAAGCTCCATAGATCGACGTCAACGCGCGCGTTCCCACGACCAGTCACGTGCATATATTAATTATATACAAGAAAAAAAAATGTAGCATTTTCATCGCACATGCAAAGTCGTCAGTCTTATTTTAGACCACCACGCTCCAATTATTTGTATGTCGTGCTCAGTTTTCTATTGTCCCAAGGGTCAGCGGTCCTTGTCCCAACGCCAAACCCAATATATATATATGTATATTCGTATGTATGTATGTATATATATGTATATATACATACTAGTGAATTAAATGCATAGGTCTGGCTAGGGGTGTGTTCGATTATCATGCAGCCAAATCGAATCGAATTGATCGACTCCAGTTTGATTCAACATGATATCCAACTGGTTTGGCTGGTTTGATGATCTTTCAAACCACTGAAAAAATAGTATAGTTATTAATTGACAACATGTCTCTGATAGTTATATAGAGTTTTTATGATAAAATAATATTTGAATCAATTATTTATGGCTTAATTAAGATGAGTATATGTATGGTTTTGATTGCTTTAATTTTTTTTCATAATTTTTTATAATTAAATTAATCACCGGCACCTACCGAGATTCGATTCTGTTCGATTCGAGACATTTTTTTCGGCTCGATTTGGTTTGGTTTCGAAAAGATGCCTTGGAATCAAGGTAAATTGAATGGCGCATTAATATCCATAAAACTATCATTTTGCCAATATTCTGCCCTCCAGAGTTGGACAACTATTCCATATTTGATTAAATAAAAAGGTTCATTCATAGATATGATCCTATTTGTTATATATCTTGAGGTTGTAAGTTAGTTATTGACTGAGTATGTTTAACATTCATATAAATATATATATATAGTAGAATTCATAGTTCAATTTGGCCCTATCACTTAATACGCCAAAGTTCAATAAAAAAATAATATATACACGACGAGTGAGTGCGTTTGATTAATTTTACACTGAATAAATTAAACACAATACCTATTAAAATATGCCCAAAATTTTGAGTTGCATGCATGGGGGCAGCGGTCATTCAAAATTAATTGCCGCATGTTCCACGTTAATATTAAAATACTGAATTGATTAATTAATTAATTAGTTGCCAGCTGGCTGTCGCGCCCCCATCTTAATTATCTTATTTTTCTCCACGTGCCGTGTGCTGTTAAATTGCAGCGAATCACGTGATACACATTAATTTTTTTTAATAAAGTCAAGCTAACAGACCAAATATTACAGCTAAAATTTGATCTACTTAATGCATATGGCATTTTACTTTTACTTTTTTATCTTTTAATATCATAATTTTAATCACTTATATGTTTTTACTTATCATAATATCATTCTTTAAAAGTATTTATATATGTATCGAAATAGAAAAAAAAGGTATGAATGACTATTTCCGATTTTAATTCCGATAAACTATCCAATCTATTTCGACCTCAATAACTTAATTATAAGATGCATGCATAAAGAGAAGATTCCTAACATGTTACTTTTTATTGAAATTAAATAAAAATAACAAATTCTCATACATTGGTGATATAAAAAATATGAGTGGAAGCTAGGCACATTCGACGTTTATGAGTTCTTGCTTCAATGACAAATTAATTATGGGGTGTTTGGTTAGGCGATGAAATAGGCTTTGTCTGTGAGAATGTATTTTTGTAGCAAAACTTAATTAATCAAGGAGTGTGACAAGCATGAACAAAACTTAAGTAAGAAATGATATTTTTTTCTTTTTTTACGTGGTCGCGCGCCTACCTTTTATATATATATAAATGTTTTAAAATTCTATACATGTTTCCTACTTTTATGCTTATTATTAATTATTAATTACTACGTACATCTCACCAAATTAAGAAGATACTTTTTATGTTTATTACTTGTATGGCGTGTTTGGTTGCTTCATGAATTGAGTTCTTATTGCAAAATATGATCTTATATATGATTCCAGATTCTAGGTTAAAAAAGAGGTTAGATTTTTTTTCTTCCCTCTTGTCTCCCACCTTTTATAGCTATATACGGTCCCAACGGTTTACGTTACGATATCTTGTCAAATATCATAATTTATGTCTTTGACCATCTTACAATTTATTTCAATATAAAATTCTGAAAATATATAAAAGATTATGCAATCAACTATCTCATTGGGCTTTATTTATCTACATGTGATATGATTTTTGCAAATAAGTGTACGTATATACAAATTTATTTTAACATGTAATGCATGCAGAGCAATATTGTCGCCAAAAGATGATAGTGATTGTCACATGACTCGTCGTTGTGGCTATCAATCATATAAAACTCTATCGATATATCAACTTAAGGCCAAATAAAAAGCTGGGTACTGCAAGTCAAGATTTGCTTATATATGATTCTGAGCCCCCTGTTTTATTATTGATACATCTTTGTTTAGTTTGTTTCTTTTAAAAGATTGACACGTAGTCATAGGTTAAGAGAGTTCATAATAATGTGCTTAAAACTTCGTGGCATTGATTTTATTAAAATATTTTTGTAGTCATTAAACATATTGTGATTGAAATTATTAATGCCGATTCTATGTTATTATTAACTTTGTTAGATTTGATAGTAATTTATGAGAGAGAAAATAGGCCAAGCCGGCCTAGATCAGGTCAAATGAAAATTTTCTACAAGCCAAGCTTGAACGGTCAGTAACATATTTAAATATGGGGCTGAGCTAAGCCAAAAATGTTTAACAAAGAACTGCTGGGCTACAGTACCCATCTTGCTGCCAACCCTAGGCCAGATGGGAGAGAAACATAATTTAACATATATGCATAAAAAACAGATCGAGCTGGTCAGTTTTCTACTTGTTCTCCTATTATTCAACCGGCTGGGAGGAGATCCCGAGGGCCAACTCCTTTTTATTTATATCGACCACCACCCATCCCATCTCTTACTAATTCATCAACGTCTGTTCCCTTCCTTATGCATGTTCTTAAATAATACATTTTAATATTTTTCTCGACTTTCCAAATCCAATTTTCGGAGTCTTTTTTTTTAGATCACGTGGCCCAGTGGCCAACCACACCTGCGACGTAGCAGGCAACGGGGGTTCGAGCCCCCGCTCGAACTCCACTAGTCACCCCCCGGGGGTCGCGGAGAGACGGCGCCAACCGTGCTACGCGCGGTCGGCCCGATTTTCGGAGTCGAAATCAAGATTCGAGAAATCTAATTTCTCGCGGAAACAGGACGAGAATTTAAACATCTGACTTTATAAAAATGAGGTCTTTTTTTTTTTCAAAAAATACACTGAAGGGAAAAAAATGAAGTCAATTTGGAACAACTCTTGCGGCCCAACAATCTGGCCCCCCCCCCCACCAGGTCATATTTTAGTGCTTCTAGCTGAGAGTAGGTGTACTCGCTTCGATCCGGACTTAAAAAGAAAGCGAGATCATATATAAGAAGACACCTATAATATTTATGAAAATGTGCTGGTTTTATCCGGAAAAGAGTAGCTCTACTTGTGATAAAAATGTTGAAATATGTTATTTAAAAAGACCATGTATGTCAACGGTGCCGTAGAAAAAAAAAATGAAAAAGATAGATAAAATCTTCCCTCAACCGCTATAAATTACTCCCGGTCGGCACCACACCCTGAGATCGATCAGCCGCGCGCCGCAGTAGCCATCAAGCCGTCCCATCGATCGCCTGCGATCTCCTCTGATCTCTCCGTCCCCCGGCGATGTCGAACAAGGTGGTAGGAGACCCGTCGTCGACGCAGGAGAAGCATCGCTACGGAGGAGGAGAAGAAGAATACAGCATCCCCAGCCATCTCCCGCTGAGGGAGATCCCGGGCAGCCATGGCGTCCCCTTCCTGTCCCCCATCATGGACCGCCTCGACTTCTTCTACCGGCAGGGGCACGACGAGTTCTTCGCCGCCCGCATCAAGAAGTACGGCTCCACCGTCTTCCGCTGCAACGCGCCGCCGGGGCCCTTCGTGGCCGGGGACCCCAGGGTGATCGCCGTACTCGACGCCAAGAGCTTCCCCGTGCTCTTCGACGCGTCCAAGGTGGAGAAGAAGAACATCTTCACCGGCACCTTCATGCCCTCCACCGCCTTCACCGGCGGCTACCGGGTCTGCTCCTACCTGGACCCCTCGGAGCCCAACCACACGCGGCTGAAGCAGCTGCTCTTCAACATCTTCGCCGGCCGCAAGGCCCACTTCGTCCCGGAGTTCCGGGCGGTGTACGCCCGCCTGTTCGACGACCTGGAGTCGCAGGTGGTCGCCGCCGGGAGGTCGGACTTCAACGCCCTCAACGACCACGCCGCCTTCGAGTACATCTGCAGGGCCTACTTCGGGGCCTCCACCGCCGGCACGCAGCTCGGGAGCACGGGGCCGGACCGCGCCACCAAGTGGGTGCTGTTCCAGCTCGCCCCCATCCTCTCCCTCGGCAAGCCGTGGTTCGTGGAGGAGCTCCTCCTGCACACCTTCCCGCTGCCGCCCTGCCTCGTGAAGAAGGACTACCGGGCGCTCCTGGACTTCGTCGGCTCCATCGCCGGCGACGCCATCGAGGAGGCCGCCAAGCTGGGCATCTCCCGGGACGAGGCCGTCCACAACCTCACCTTCGCCGTCTGTTTCAACACCTATGTCGGCTTCAAGTCAGGTATACATATATACATACCTATATATGTGTGCGTGCGTATATACACGATCGAATTTCATGTTTAATGAGTGTGTATTGTTTTTCTAGGAATGAAATCTTTTTGTATGGGTTAATCTTAGAAATTATTTTTTTTTCAAAAGAAAAATTATATAGTAGTTGAGAAATTTTGGGCATGCATATATATATATATATATATATATAGGAATCCCGGGCATTCTCAAGTACCTGGCGAAGGCCGAGCCGTCGTTGCACGCGCGGCTGGCGGAGGAGATTCGAGGGGCGGTGGGGGAGGAGGGGGGGAAGGTGACGCTGGCGGCGGTGGAGAAGATGGAGCTGACGGCGTCGGTGGTGCTGGAGACGTTCCGGCTGGACCCGCCGGTGCGGTACCAGTACGGGAAGGCGAAGCGGGACCTGGTGATCGAGAGCCACGACGCGGCCTTCAAGGTGAAGAAGGGGGAGGTGGTCTTCGGCTACCAGACGTTCGCGACGAGGGACGAGCGGGTGTTCGAGGGGGCCGGCAGGTTCGTGGCGGAGAGGTTCGTGGGGGAGAAGGGCAGGGCCCTGATGAAGTACGTGCTGTGGGCGAACGGGCCGCACACGGACCACCCCACCGTCGACAACAAGATGTGCGCCGGCAAGAACGTCGCCTTCCTCTTCGCCCGCCTCCTGCTCGTCGAGCTCTTCCTCCGCTACGACACCTTCCAGGCCGACGTCGCCGTCGAGCCCATCGGTTCCAGGATCATCGTCAAATCCCTCACCAAGGCCACCACCACCCCCTAATTAATCCCTGTCTGCTCCCGGCTCCCCCATGCACCCCCGCCCCTCTCTCTCTCTCTTTCTCTTCAAGAGTACGCTATGTTGACCGACGCTGCTTGGGTGCCCGTGCTTTTCGTCTATATGCATGTATTCTGGCGTATTTTGCTCATTAAATATTGAGAAAATTCACTCCCGATCCATTCTTAAAAATTGCTTTTAACACATGGTCCGCTGTCAAAAATGTTTTAGTCACAAGTCCAGTATTTTGAATTTTTAAAATTTCCACTCCAATTTTCAACCATAATGTCGACAGAATGTTGGATGATGGATACAATGACTCTTTTACCCATGTAATATTTTTTTCTTCAAACAAGATGTTCCAGGTTCAAATATAAGAGAAAAATATTGATAATAATTTAAAAGATATGTACAAGTTCAATTTTATTTTTCAAATGATATGTAAAAATTGAAATGATTTTGCTTTTTCTCACTCACTTAATTTATATATTTAATTATTTTAAAATACTTTTTATTTACTCGTATTTAACATACTCAATTGATAAAAAGAAAATAAAACCAAACATTATAAAATGTATTGTTATTCAATATCCTGCCTCTAAATATTTATTTAAATTATACATAATAAATAAGTTTAAAATTTTTTTAATCTAACCCCAAAGTCAAGTATTTAATTGAGGAAGCAGAAACCGCCAGAGTATACCGTCGTATGGGCAAAATTGAGATTTTCAAATTTTTTAACGTTGAAAGTGACGGAATGGATCGGGTGTTAGAGATTTTTCAGTCTTTGGACTGTTCATGATGAACATTTAGTCAACGGACTAATGATTGAAGTCATTTTGTGAAATGGAGCGGAAGTTAATTTTCCCTTAAATATTTTGTTGTTTACGGTGAATACATATAGCTAGGTGGGATCAAGTCAATCCACACTTACGAGGGTGTCTGGTTGCACGATAATTAAAATATAAAGTGAACTGACTCATGACGTAAAATTATCATGTTCGAATGTGACAACAAAAAGTAGTAATTATCCTACATGATCAAACAAAGTGGATCGATACCACAAGAAAAAGAACTTTTTGTTTAAGAAAGAAATTATCTTCAAAATATTAAATTATCATGGTTGTCAAATATTTATTTTTAAAATTTTTTTTCACAATTTTTAAAAATTAACATAAAAATTTTCTTTATCATACAACTAAACATCCCATTAAAGATAATTTTTTTCATTAAGAGACAGTCTTGTCTAAGAGGAAAGTCAACGTATTCTTGTGAAAAGGAGAACTTACAAAACAAGTCCTTTACGTAGATGAAGAGATTGTTAGTGCCATTGTAACGACAATTAGGAGGCATCTACAAGGGAGGAGACGAAGAACGTGGAGAGATCAGTGAAATTTCGGAAGTCGTCGTGTTTGTTGAACAAATACTTGAATTCTTTAGATTACTCATCCATTTGGTTGTGTGTTGAGTAGAGGTGTAAACGGACTCACAAGATCCGTTAACCTATCCAGAGTCCACACATGTTACTGGGTTTGGAGTGTATTCGGGTGAACCCTGCGAAGCAATGACAGGTTCGGGTTCGAGCGTAACCCGAAATTACATATTTCGAATCAGAGATAATGTTTATCGGGCCCCGATATTTACTCCCATCGATGTTGTTGTACTCGCGGTGGCAGTGGTGCTGTCGTCACAGTGCCATCGTCACGGAGAGGAGACATTCCTTCTCTAGATCGATCGAGCTCGGTTCCCGGTCATCCGCTGGTCACATTCCTCCTCTAGATTGGTCTCTCGCTCTCGATCGCCGTCTCGCTTGCGGTCTAGGTCAAAGTCTTCGACGCTTCACCGTGGGCAACTGCTGCTGCGGGGAAGAGAGCCTCCCCCGGCACCGGTGTTGTAGGCTTCGTTACCTTGGACATAGTACTCCTCACCATGGGAGAGGGGCCGCGGTGCACCGCCACGAGAGAACCGTCTCGACCGCCGCCCGGCAAAGGTGCCGGTTCCGTCCCGAGCAGCCCGGCGCTCAATTGATGGGGCTAATCGTCCGCCCGACAAAGGTGTCACCGAAGAAACACCCTAGGAGCGACCTCGGCATTAGCGAAAGCCGGGCCGGCACTCCGCACATCCGGACCGCTAGCCACTTGCCGATCAATCCACCTCGCCCGGCGCCTTCTTCTCTTGCCTTGTATGTAAGCGCACCCGCCGCCTCACCGCCATCACCGCTGCCCACTTGCCACCCGGCGGGCAAGCCTTCACTCCTAGTTGCCTCCCCCCTCGGCTCTCCATCGGCGGTGATTACCATGCTTGCGGCGACCTCTGCGGGTTAGAGTAGAGGATTTTTTCCCTCGGAGCCATGCAGGCCGTGTTCCCCTCGGGCCCTCCAGAGTAGCCACCACCCGCCGCCCTGCTCCAGTCGCCCCAGCGCGGCCTCCGTCCCCACCCGGATGATCAAGGAGGGCCACTGTGTGTTGACGTTCGGCGAGGTTGTTGGGATCGGGAGGCTACCGGCGGCGGGTGGCCGCCGCGGCGAGGCCGAGACATGCGTGGTGTGCCTGGGCGAGCTCTAATTCGGGCACTTCGGAGCAAATCCAAACCCGACGAGTAATTACTATCGGTTGTAAATTCAGGTTCAGGAAAAAGAGTATTGGATCAGGTTGGATCCTTCTCTTATCGGATTTGGATTTGGATCAGGTAAGATCCGATCCATTTACACCTCTAGTGTTGAGTATGACCAGATTGATAAGAGGTTACTTACAGAGTGATGGGCGAAGGAGAGAATGACATCTGCAGTACCTAAAGACGGTGAAAGCCAAGGTGGTTGGATGAAAAAGATGCATCCGACGACTTACCGGAAGATAAGACAATTTGAAGAAACAATTGGGGGGTTGGGAAGGGGCCGCAAGATTGGAACTAAACAGTATCATATGTGTGCTCTTTTTTGTGTTGCTATCAAAAGGGTGAACTAACAAATCAAGAAAACTCCGAAAGAGGTGTGGTCGTTGTTTTTTTTACTTACGATATCTTATTCTTCATTTTTTTTATAAATAAGTTAACATATATATCAAGGGCAGGGGGTACCGTTGGCCTTGTGACCGTCAAAACTCAGAAGGAGTTTTATTCGTTGAGATATATGACAAGCTGACAAGGTTATTAATTACCAAGAGATGACGGGAGATTAATGCTATTAATTAAACAGAAAAAAGCCAATATCGGATGATAAAAAAAGAAATTAATATTTCCACAGGCTTCGGTCAGGGGTAAACGTTATGAGCGCCACGATATATATAAATATAAATATAAATATATATATATCCAGTAGAAACGACCCTAAAGTTGAGCTGATTATATATATATACGAGTCTAAAAAAAATCACCAGCCTTCCGTCCAACTTGATGGATTTTATTAATTAAGATGAGAAAAACAAATCCGAATCACACAAAGTCAACTATGTATGATGGCTCCAAGATATATATGTTAATGTAATTGCTAGCTGTACGTACATCCACCCATTTTCTTACCTCCAAAAAGAGAGAGAGAGAGAGAAATCGCCAGCCTTCCTGTTCCGGACAACGTGATGGATTGTATAATATTAAGATGACCAACCAAAAAAAAATTTCGAATCTCACGTGCATGGTCAACTATATATGTTGGATCCAAGATATATGTGTATATGTTGACGTAATTGCCAGCTAGTACATCCCTAGCTAGCTAGTCATAAACACGCATGAATTACACTGTTAAAAAGTTTATCAAAGGCATTCACGTACCGTGCTTGATGCGCACTGAGATACACTTGATCGATCATAATAATAAAACTTACTGTATTAATATATATGAATATTCTGCCAGGTGTATATATATATATCTTCATTGTTAGAGATGTTGTGTGTAACAAAACATGTTCTTTTCTTAAGTAACTCACCCATTTTACTCTCTTTATATGCTGTATGCTGTTCTCGTATGTATATGTTCCGAAATCAGGCATAAACTCGATACTATTGTCAAAATAAAGCACACTAGAAAACTCTTTCCATACATGGGCAAATCGGTAAACCGGACTGAAATGATCGGTTCGATTTAATTCGAAGTCTTGGTCATTCGATTTTTTGACCCCAATGAAATCGATATAATTTTATCGGTTTGGTTCAGTTCAGCCCCCTCTCTAAATAGAACTGGACCGATCAATCGGCTGAACTGGATTGACTTATGTAATTTATATATTACATTACTTATTTATACTTTGTATTAATTGTAAATCTATTATTGTAAATCTATCTCAAATAATATCAGAATTATGGTTTTATTTTATAAATAAAGTATTAATTTTAATATTAACTTTGATTAACTAATTTAGTTTCATTTCATTTCAATTTTATAGATAAATAATATATCTTTGACCAACCAACCGAACCCAGCCATCTCTTGGTAGGAGTTCAGCCGCTTTAATTCGGCTCAGTTCTGTTTAGTATTATAAATAAAGTATTAATTTTAATATTAACTTTGATTAACTAATTTAGTTTCATTTCATTTCAACTTTATAAATAAATAATATATCTTTGACCAACCAACCGAACCCAGCCATCTCTTGGTAGGAGTTCTGGAGACTCCAAATCAAATCAAACGGAGCCGTTTATATAAAGCGATTAGACAAAAAATTAATATTTTATTTTGTTAGATTAAGAGGTTGTTTAAGTTTTTTTTTTAATCACACATGGTCCAATGACCGCGAGACCTACCGCAGGCAGCAAAGATTCGAACCCCGCCCGAACCTCACCTGTCACCCCCCTGCGGGGGTGCCTGGCTTCGACGCAGCCAGGAAGTGAACCACCGCCCTGTGCCCCGCAGGAGGTTGTTTAAGTTGCCACCTATAGATGCAAATATGTGTAATTAAGTCGAAGGGTTTAAGGTTTTTTCTAATTTTAAATAAATACATGTAAAATAAAATCGAGTAAATTTATTCACCGTGTCTTTGTTTTAATCATCATTTTTGGAAACCAAAATCTATCAGTGCTGTGCTTTGTCTTACATCACAGCAAAATAAACAAAATTCATGTGTATAAAATTTAAAATTTTAAAAACAGGACAAGAGATTTTGACACGAATGAGATACAACGACGCGCCATCAACAGCCTGATCTAATCATGCTTTGTTAAACAGCACCCAACTTTTATTTACTTATCCCGAAAGTTATTATTCCGAATTATTTCTGCTCCAACCTTCCCGCTGAGACCTTAGTTTGGTCCCAATATCCCATTGAAAAAATAACTTGTTAGAAAACTTTTATTGTATTCTATAAAATATTAGAATCAAATTTGTATATTTAAATAGTTTATCACAATCAAACTTGGTTTCTATCAATTTTATTGATTTATATAAACATTTAACATCTATCTTTAAATGTTAATATTTTAACAGTATAAAATAGACTAATTATTAAGACTATAACACACAAAGGGATAAGAGAATTAGACAAGTATAAAAATAATTTAAAGTTATTATATCAAAATTTATACGATATTTATTAAGTTATTTTTACATATTTAAAAATTATTTAATTTATTTTTATAATTGGGATCAGAATAAAATTAGAATCAAAATTAAAATAATTTAACCGCTATCGGGATCAAAATCGTGAATACACAGTTGTGTTGTTGGATTCGACCAGTCTACAGCACAGTCTTTATTTTCTTGGCTAGCGATTTAATGGGCCTACCTCTTACTGGAATGGGCCCAGTGGGCACCTGTTAAGGAACAGGATATCGAGTTCTAAGCCCATCATCTTCAACGGTCTACTCGGTTGTGACATTGGGACGCGCGAAGCCACAGAAGAGCGAGTATGAAGGAGACGCGCCGACGTCGGCGCAGGAGCAAGAATCGCACGGTGCCGGGTAGCGCCGCGTGGGAGAAAGTGAGCTTCCCTCGGTCTGACTCTTCGGGAACTCCGCCGCGTGTCTTCTCCAAGTTCGTATTTCAGGGAGCCTGCACGGCACCACGTCTTGCCTTCATGGTTCTCCGGCGTTGTGGAAGAAACTTGCGGTCGTTCTTGCGGTTTGCCTTGCTGATCATCGCTGTAAGCTTCAAAACATCAGCGGAAAGGAGAGACTGAGACGAGAAGTACCGCCTTTCCGGTTGCTGAACCTGTTCGCTTGGTGGAATCGAGACGATTTGGGGTTTGTGCTCATTGAGGGGAAAGCGCCGATGGGGAGAGAGGCGATGGGGTACCTGGCGATGAAGACGGACCAGGCGAGCAGCGGCCAGCGGTTGATCGAGTCCGATCTCCGTGAGCTCCGGGTGGCCGCGGCCAACCTTGCCACCGACGCCTTCAAGCTTACCAAAGGCCTCAGTTTTGGCACCACCTTACTGAAGTTTCTGGCTTCCATCGCCGCCATGTGAGTACCTTTGCTATCTGCCTGCTGTTTGATTAGATCTGATGATGCTTTTGACTTAAGCTACTTTCCCACTTGTAAAACTTCATTTCAGTTGTTGGGTTGTGTTAGAAAAGTTATCAGGCTGTTTTGGTCCAGACTGGAAACCTTGATAAACGGGATTTAAGCACTTACTTAGACTGCTAATTGATCCAGCGTTCCAATGTAGATATTGAGTGAACTCCTTGTCCTTTTACTTCGGAGAATAGACTCCTCCATCTTAGTAATGTTCAATCCATAGAGACACGAAGAGGTGAGAAGAGATCCTAGATATCGACATGCTTTGTGGAGGAAATGTTGGCAAGTGGAATGCTGATCGATTATCTAGGCTTCCGGATCTCAGTTTGTTATTGCTATTCCGCCTTCCAAAAAATCAATGCTAAGAATTTTGTAGTCCTGCCGAAGATTCCTATTTTATTGGGTAGACGGTGCTTGAGTTTAAATTCTCAGTTGTATTCATTTCTATTTTTTTAAAGCTTGACATAATATAGGAACAATAGAGATCTACTGTTTCCTTCTGGGTCAGATGTGGCATGTGTTACTTGGCTAGTTTTATTTACTGCATGTTTGGGTAGAGTTTCAAAAATGATACTATATCAATAGTGATATTGATATTTCTGGAGGTTGGAGTATCAATATCAAAATTAATACAAGTTGACACTTGTATCACATAACATGCTTTGTTTACACTACAAATTTTACAGTTGATACTATTAGCCAAACATCTCTTAGTGATTACTATCAGTATCAATTTTAATTTTGATGGTGATAGGTGTGTCTAACAGTATTATCAAACATGTCCAGTTTTCTGGCATGTGGAGTAGCTTATCAGGTACCTCATTGTGAACATGATGAAGACGTTTTCCTTGGAAATTTTGAGTGTACCTCTCAAGTTCCAAACTATGTTGAGCTCGTTGATCGGCAATTAAGCATATATCATTATTGTGAATGTTTCTTCTGGATAAAGTTCATTGCCAATTGGGATTTTTCCTTCTCCATTCACAAGGCTAAGGGACCTTGGCTCTTTTGCATAAAAGAAAGCTAAACGATATCTGCTTTTGAAAGGTCTTTTGTCATTAACAATAAGGTTGATTAAATGTTATGAATGGTAAAGATATAAAGATAAGGCTAACAATCATTCTAAGTAAATATGGAGTGCTATAGGTTGTATCACGGCTTCTGTTTGGCAAATTCACTTATTACTAATGAGGGTGTGCTCTTTAGTTTTAATGTAGTCCCATGTGATTTAGAATTTTTATTTTCTATTTCTTTTTTGTTGTGTTTACTTTTTATGGTATTGTCCAAGTGGACAACATGACTGTGATAAAGGAGACCTACCAAAATGATATCAGCTGCCACTTGCTTGAGGCAGGTATACAGGGAGTATCGTGGGATTCTCCATTCAGAAGGCTTGAGGTGATTAGATTCTCTTCTTTTGTTATTTGTATGATTTTAAAGTATTTTAGACTATTGAATTGATGAATTTAGTGTTTTCAGTGCCTATAAAACTTTTTCATATGTATGAATATGATTATATTATTTCTATACATTAATTACTGTTTCTGTTATTAAGTACATGATCATCTCAATTGAGACAATAAGGCGTTATGGCACTTGCTACTTCATCTATTCGAAAATTAATTCATTTAGATTGATAGAAAAGAAATAACCTTAAAATCAATCCCCAAGTTTATCAAACCACAGAGAAAAAAGCTTATCCACTTACTAGTCCTAGACAGTATGTGGGCATCCTTAAGTGTAATTCAATTCTTTTCAAAAATATTTGATGTCAAAAGAAACTAGCTAAGATGCATACGATAAAAGCATTTTTCTATTATGGTTCAGCTATGTAACTGAGAACTTAACATATCATTCTGTTTCTACGATCCATGTAAGTCCAATAATTGCCGGAAGACCGTGTTCATCTTATCTTCTATCAGCAATTTAAACGACCATGTACATATTTCTGGTTGGCAGCCATCTCCTGTCTGCCACCTAGCTGCCATCCTTTTTCATTCGCCTATTTGAGTGATGTTTCCAGTTATACGAGAGTTAAAACTTTACTACAGGTGGTGTTTCGGTATATGGAGTTCAAACTCCCAAGAGAGGGTGGTCTGTTGATGGCATTACTGTGATGTGTATATGGCATTACTGTTTCTACAACTTGACGTGACAATTCTACAGAAATTTGACAAATTACTAACATGCTAACAGGAGGTCATCTGTTGACAGATTCTAGAATGAAAATCTTATAAGATTGAAGAAATTTAATCCTCTGGATCATCACTGTCTGTGTCTTTTCATGTCAAGGACCTGTACTACTTGAAGCTAAATTATTGCTTTGGCACTAATCTGCTGCAATAGTTCAAGATTCATAGGCAAAGTGAAAGGCAGTCCATCTTTTTTGTAGGATAAATCGGTCTTTTTCCATTATAATATGGTTAATGCATTTACTGAAGTGTATGCTCGAAAGGCCCAAGTTTGTCTGACTTTTTAAATAAAATTGTTTGCACTTAGCACAAACTGATACACCCCTCCCCTGTTCCGCAATTCCTTTAAATTTTCTAATATGCTTTTCTGCAGATATCTGCTGATTCTGGATAGGACAAACTGGAGGACTAACATGTTAACCTCACTTCTGATACCATATATATTTTTGAGTCTCCCTCACATGGTTTTCTCCGTCCTGAGGTGATAATTTGTTGACTTCCATTTCCTTCTTTGCAATTTTCTTTTAAGACTTTAAACTAATTTCTAACAAGTAGACTGCCTTTTTTTTGTGCAGAGGAGAGGTCGGCAAATGGATTGCCTTCATTGCTGTTGTGCTCCGACTCTTCTTTCCTAGACACTTCCCGGGTAAGACATTTTGTATAGCGTATGGTCTAACAAGCTCATTCCAAGATTCTAATTTTTTAGTTTGACTTTGCTCAAGCCCAATCCTTGCCCTTGCTAGATGATCCAACATCCATCTAAATATATGAGAACCAGTGTTAAATTAGGGAATCCATCGGAAGATTTTTTTATCTTATTGGTGCAACTGGCATATTTTTCCTTTTAAGTAGCAGGTGAACTCCAGAACTGTCACTTCTGTTCTGTCAGCCAGGGAGTCCTTCCAAAAACTCCTTTATTTTACATAAGAGGAACCCCAAGAAAGGAAATACCACCGACCCGCTTCTTCATTGGGATCCTTAGCGTTGTCGTCTTATTACAGCCTGATTTCTTTGCTTAATATCACAGCCTGATTTCTTGCTTATTCATGGCGCCTTTTGCTGGTGCAGACTGGCTGGACATGCCCGGCTCCTTGATCCTCCTCCTTACCGTGGCACCCAACTTCTTCGCCCACACGGTCAGGGATGGCCTGGTGGGGGTTTTCATCTGCCTGATCATCGGGTGCTACCTCCTCCAAGAGCACATCCGGGCCTCCGGCGGCTTCAGGAACTCCTTCACCAAGAGCCACGGCATATCCAACACGCTGGGCATCATCATCTTGTTGGCCTACCCATTGTGGCGCCTCGTACTGTGCTTCTTCTAGACCGTCTCAGTCATCGTTTTGTGATGCTCGGAAGTCGGAAGGCGAAGGATCACTCTCGTCTTCAAGGCAAATTTGTTTTGTGCTTATTCAGGTAATAGGGTACTTGGAACCCGGCTTGTCCGGTTAGAAGCTAGACACATGCAAATAATTTGCAAGGGTCCTGCTGGATATGCAAGGATTAGCGGAAGTTGTTGCGGTTCTGCCGAACGCAGCACCGGTGATCCCCGTCGTTGATGTTTTTTT
Source organism: Cryptocoryne crispatula var. balansae (assembly GCA_036172225.1). NCBI lineage: Eukaryota > Viridiplantae > Streptophyta > Magnoliopsida > Alismatales > Araceae > Cryptocoryne > Cryptocoryne crispatula. Next base: position 4,328,345 of record CM069925.1, on the reverse strand, counting down.
GACATTTGGCAATCATCCTTGGTTTATCTGATTAATTGGCGTTTGTTTCGACTTGATCTGAAAATCCGATTTGTTGATTTCATGTCTGATCTCTTAGTTAGTTTGGGGGGGCAAAAAGTAAGTTTTTAATTTTATTAAGATGCCTGAATGTAAATCTACTTTGTTTGGTTAAATTATGTCATATATTGTTAATCTATTAATATATTTGATAGTTAACATATTGGGTTGGATTAATCATGAGCTAAAGTTAGGGCGGTCGATGGGTCTGGCCCCAAGCCGGCTCGATATAACGTGCTGGACTCTGGCCAGCCGGCATTATGTTGTTGACCTGGTGTGTCTCGTATTAAATTTAAATCTGACCCGACCTGATCTATCTGATGTTTCTTATACATGAAAAGATCATATCTACCAAATACATGAAAGCACATACATTAACATGCATCAGTAAGGCTCTTTTAGTTTTTCCTTTCGAAAGTGTCAAGATAATTAAGCACAACGACATCTTTTTGCTTCTCTCTCTCTCTCTCTCTCTCTCTCTCTCTCTCTCTCTCTATATATATATATATATATCTTCTGTACGAATTTTTCCATCGCCATGTTGTGAACCGCTGGCAGGCAAAAAAACCAAGAAGACAAACAAGCCCTAATATAACGTATATATGTATTCGCTCTCAAGGAAAGGTCTTTCGGACCCGTCTGGTGTGTGCTTAACTTAGAGAAAATTCTGATTTGTCCTTAACATTTTATAGATAACCAAAACTTATATCTAAATAAAACTCGTATCAAGTAGGAAAACAAACATATTTTTTCCCAGGCTGGCTCTGTCTGCCCCCATATTTTGTTGTCTTAGCTTATCATAGTAAGCTAACGATGAACTTTGGCTCTGCTTAGGGTGGCACCCTTTTAATTTATTTCGTATTTCAGATGAATAAATCCCCAACTTAATAGACGACGTAATGTTTGCTTTCAAATATTAGTGCGTAGGCATACATTTTATCTTCATCCTATATATCATTTGACAATGCCAACTTACATCTTGAGAGAAATAATTGAGTTCTCGGCATCTCCCATCAGCCTTAAGCCTACCATTACATTATCAAGCAATTAAACAAAACAATCATTCAAAACTAACCATATTTTTAACCAAGGAAGATAAGGTTGGGAGTCGGGACCGGGTCGGTCGGGGTTGCGACCCGAGTCGGGACAGGCCGGGGTCGTCAAAACTAATAATAAAATATTAAATATAGGATCGAAGTTTTGGGATCGGGACCGAGGCCAGCTCCAAAACTCACCGAGTCAGGATAAGGTCACGGCCCGGGTCGCGACCCTGCATTCCATATTTTTATCTACTCCCTCACGTTGCTCGTTATGGCCACCGGCCAGGCTGTCCCCCCCCATGATTGATTGGGCCGATACAGCTGTGTGAAGTTCCTGGCCCACTACATCGAGGCCCACAAGAGCCCGGTCCACCAATCCCGGCCACACTCTGCTGCTCGCTGAACCGCACGTACGACCGTGGGACACGCGTCAACACAACAACGCCGGACGGACCTGCGCTCTCCCTGTTGGTCAATATTTTGACTGCTGCGCACGTGGGGCAGACAGAGAGGACAAGCAAGCGTGGGCGTCTTTATTTCGTGGGAGCAATATCTTATAGGGTGTTTGGATGTGTTTTTTTCCCTCTCTTTTATCTAAAATTTAAAAATGGAGTAAGAGACCTGTTTGGTTACGTTTTTTAGAGGCCTCCCGATTTTTAGAAACGGAGTTGTTTCCTCTGACAGTCTCTCTCGAAAACAAAACAAGGGAAGACTTGTTTTTTTTCCGAAAGAGAAGCGCGCCCGCGCCCGCACGCCTTCCTCTCGACATCCCGTCTTCGTCTCGCCCTTGCACCGGGAGCCATTCGAAGACCTGCAGCCGTCTCGACGCCCCCTGCTCGCCATCTCGGCGTCCCGGCGACGATCATCCCATCTCACACGGCCGGCGAAGCACCCGCAAACCGGGTAAGTCGGGCCTCCCTTTCTCCCCGCGCACGCCCCCTCCCCCACGCGCGCAGGCCCTCCCCCCCGGCGCTGCCCCCGCCCGCGAAGCCCCTCCACCCGGCGGCTGCGGACGAGCCCCTCGCGGCTGGCATCCCCTCCTCCTGCGCACCGTCCCAGCGGCAGCGGACAGAGCCCCGCCGGAGTCTCCCGTCTCCCCCCCGCAGCCTCCCCTCCTCCTGCAACCCGCCCGCGAAGCCCCCCCCGGAGTCCCCCGTCGCCGCCCCCCGCGGTTGCGGACAACGCAGACTTGGCAAAGAGTTACGTAATAAAATAGCATTAGATATGTGGGAAGATTATGTTAGTAGACGAAATTGATGTATATGGTTCATTTTTTTTACATGTTACTTGACATTATATACAATATGGAGGTTTTTAGAGATTATGTTGTATTGACATGTTATGTCGTAGAAGTTTTTTTGATTTTAAATTCATAACCAAACACTACTGTCTAATTTTTAAAAATTGTGACAGTTTTGCCAAACACAAAATAATTGGACTGTTTTGCTTTTAAAAACAAAACTGATAAGTCATGCAATCTTGATTTCAAAAATGAGGTTATCTTAAATTTAAAAGCGCTACCAAACACCCCATTACAAACAACGTAGCGCCATCCCCTCACCATTGGTCGCCCATCCTCCCCCGGTCCCACCGACGTCTAGCCTGGCGTGCCACGCAAGCCGTCGTGTACTGCTGGAGTCCGACCCACCGCATTGACTTCCGGATCAGCTCCCCGACGAGCACCGATCTCCCGAGTCTTTATAAAGCCGCATTCCTCTCACCGGGCACGTCCAGCAGCTCTTCGCCGCCGTCTTCCGGCGCGGTGTTCTCGCCGTCGCCATAGCTTCCGAGAAGAGAGAGAGAGAGAGAGAGAGAGAGAGAGATGGGAAACTGCAGCTCGTGCCCGCCGGAGGCACAGCGCTGCTCCCTGCAGGAGATCAAGGTGGTAACGGAGGACGGGAAGCTGCTGGAGTTGGCGGGGCTCGCCAGGGCGGCCCAGGTGCTGGCGAAGCGCTCCGAGACGTCCTTCGTCTGCGACGCCGACGGGATGGAGTTGGACGGCTACGTCTCGGCGATGGGGTTGGAGGATGAGCTCCGGCCGGGGCAGCTCTACTTCCTGCTGCCGCTGTCCATGCTGAAGCGGCGGCTGCACGCGGAGGACATGGCGGCGCTCGCCGTCAGGGCCAGCGCCGCGCTTCTGGCGGGCGGCTCCACTTTGGCCGTCGGGTTGCCGGTGGAAGGAGGCGGCCGAGAAGATAAGGCCGGGATGAGGGTGACGCCGGCGGAGGACTTCCGGCTCGTCGGAGCGACGGCGGCGACGGCAAGGAGACGGAAGGGGAAGGCGAGTGGTAGAGGGCGTAATTTTAAGACAAGTCTGGGGGCCATCGCGGAGTAGGGCTTGGAATTCGGGGGAAATTAGATGGAATTTTAGGTGACATGTAAATGTGTTTTCATCTTAATTTCAGTCCTTGAGTTTTTATTCCTCCGAAATTCATTTTGTTGAAGCGGATGGAAACGGTTGAAATCAGTAAGCATGTTCCAGCTTCTAGTTAAATGCTTTGGAAGACAAGAGAAAAAAAAACATTTCCTCAGCAGACGACAAAAATGATACATGGAATATTAGAAATAGAGACCGGATCCCCTCAGGAGACCCTTCTAGTTAAATGCTTTGGAAGACAAGAGAAAAAAAAAACATTTCCTCAGCAGACGACAAAAATGATACATGGAATATTAGAAATAGAGACCGGATCCCCTCAGGAGACCTCCTGGGGGGATCCGGTCAGGCCACACACATATGGGTGATGTGACCGGTGATGTGATGGGGCATTAAATGTGATGTGATAGCGGTCACATCACCCATATGTGTGTGCACCTGACCGGACCCCCTCAGGAGGCCTCCTGAGGGGATCCGGTCTCTTAAAAATATCATCGCCATTGCTAAACACCATTAATCTCAGTCCTATGACATTGCCAACTATTAATTAAGTAAATATGGTTTTCAATAACTTGAGGGCGAAGATCAGATTTCTCGAAAATAAATTTTCACGTACATAATCACATCAAAATTTGCCTACTTGCAACATTCTAACCTCGAGGAAAAAAAATTTAATCAGTTACGACAAACAACACCACCATTATATATACTACCCAGAGTCATGCATATAGACGAGTACCGGATATATACTACCCAGAGTCATGCATATAGACGAGTACCGGATCGATGGTCCCAAGGAGAAAAAAAAGAGAGGCATGTACGTAATATGTGTTGCATTAAAATTTCCTTTAAGATTATACTGGCTGAGTTTTGTCCCCCATATGCGCTGTTGGGACATATAAATATACAAAGGAGAATATGGTTGAAGAATTTCACGCAACAAATCCATCCGCCTTCAGTAGTACTGCCCACGCCATCCGAAACAAATTAAATGCTTATTATTATTGGATAGAAGGAATGAAGAATAGAGATTTGCAAACCAAATAAAAATACATGATGACATACCAGCTGTGGTACGTCGTAGCTTGACAAAATATGGTTCGAATGGGATCCGATCGAATCAAATCAAAATAATTAAGTTGGTTCGACATGATTCGGTGGTTTCAGAGAGATTAATTATTTGATTCGAGAAAAAAAAACATTTAAGAATCAAATCAAACAGCACCTCTCTGGCCGTCGGCGTCGACGTACCCTACCCTACCACTCCACTGGCGGACGACGTTCGCCGGTGGCACATGCACGTGGGGACCCAACCAACTTGCATGCATGGCCGGGCCGCAGCCCCGCCGCCGAGAGACGAGCGGAGCGTGGCGGGGAGGGACCCATGGCCCTTCCCGCCGGTGATCCGGTCGTCTCCCGGGCCCCACTCCACGCGTGCGGGTGGGGTACGTACGTGGACCAGAGTTTGCCCACGCAGACGCTTATTAAATGGCGGACACGTGGAGACGGGCGGGCGGTGGACGGACCCTGCGTGCGGTAGCTGCTCGACGGTTCGCCTCGGCCACCGCTTGCTTGATTCCCGGGCGGTGCCGGCCGGCGTGCCCACCGGCGGATCCTTGGCCGGCGACGGCGGAGTCGCCCCATGGCCGGGATATGCAGCACTCATGGCCAGCGTTGCTCGTCTTCGTCCCCAGCCAACGCCACCGCCACCGCCACCGCTCGAATTTATGTATGTATATATATGTATATAGCGGGGATGTATGTATGTATCTATCTATCTCCATGACGGGGCGGGCCTGCCCTCTCCGGCCGGCAGCCCATGCCCTTTCCTTCTTGCGTTGCGCCGCTAGCTAGCTTCTCCTGTGTCTTGCCGGCGGTGACACGGTCCATGCAGCTAGTGTCCATCCGGCATACGGGAAGGGGCGGGCAGATCAGATGAGATGAGATCCGAGAAGAAGCCACCGGCCACCGCCATGAATTAAAGTGGCAGGGGTGGCGCAAATTCGACGAACCAACTGCTCGGTCCCGCCGACCGGATCGCGGCCTCGTTGAAAATTATTTAAGACATTGGCTCCCCTCAGGTGGTCACTCGAGGAGAGTCTCTCAACCCATCTCACAAAGGATTGAGGGGACAACGATGGAACAGTGATTTGAGAGATATCAAATCGCTGCCTCCTCGACTCTCTCTCTGTGAGAGCGGCTGAGAAACTCCCCTCGAGTGGTCACTCGAGGGGAGCCGTCCTCATTATTTAAAGACGTACCCCTCGGAAGAAGAAAAAAAGAAAAGAAAGAAGATAGATCCTCTTGTGCATTCTTTTTTCTCCTTCCTCTCTCAACAGCAATATTGTAAAACCGATCACCGACCCATATATATGTATGCTTTTTCTGTGTCGTTAATTAATTTCGGCTGTCTGATTCAAGGATTGAATTATATTGCGGCGGGGGTCTGCCCATTAATTAGATGATCGGATCCGAACATCAAAAGCTCTTGCTAGCTGGGTCCATCCTAGAAATTAAAATTCTAAAAACTAATTACTTAGACCGTGACAATTTAGATACTACACATCACCAAATTAAAAGTAAGAATAAGTTGCGCAATTACGTACTTACGTCGTGCATGGTTCTTCACAGCAGGGAAAAGAAGTTATTGTAGTGATTCTTTCTTGGTATGTTCTAGACAAGGAGAAGAAGGAATCTAATTTGTACGCTTGTCAGCACGAGAAGTTATTGTAGTGAATCTAATTTTAAATGAAACACTAAAGCAAGCAGGGCATAAAATATTCATATCAAGATGTTGGTGAAAGTTGACCCTTATAATACATAACATGTGTTGTTTGCGATATAAATTTCAAAATTAATATTATTAGCGAAACATCTCCAAGTGATTATCACCAATATTAATTTTAAAATTGATAACGATAGATATGTCTAATAGTGTTACCAAACAGGGCACAATATATCATATTCGGTTTCAAATCCAGGTGTAATCTGATTGGCTTCGTTTCAAATCCTCTGAATGGGACACATTCCCAACTACCATCGGCCCATCTCAGTTGCTTAACGGGATGGCAGGCCTCCTTGGAAGAATCAACCAGGTTAGTTAGGCCCATGTTGTAAACTAACTGGTTGAACAGATTTAGTTCCAGTCTGCGGTTGGCAAACATATTGACTTGTTTTTAACAAGAAACAGAGATTTCGTTCCAACTAGAAACCCATGTAGTGGATATTGGGCGAGCATTTTGCCTCAGACAAAGTTGTCTTTCCGACGGTTCTACCCGGAACCATAATGTTGCCGATATCTAGATTTGTTCACCATATATATGTTGCACCCGTTTGGGATTAGACGCCCGACGAAAAAAGAAGAAGAAAGAAATAGAGACAGATCATGGGCAAGCCTGAAATTCACATCCACAAGCGAACAAATACAATTCGCCAAGTTACTCAAATCCGACCTGAATAAACTGACTTCTTCATTGAGTTAGTGGAGTATGAACAGAGTGGTGCTACTACTATCTTCTGTTAGACTAGACAAGTTTCCGAGTATGTGCCAAAATTTGACCTACTGCTGTACAACGTGCATCTCGAGACTAGTTGTTAAGAGCCTAAACCCACCTAAAATAACCGGACCGGAAAATTACCCAATTTTAATACTCGACGATTTCCCAATTCCCAATCCAAACAACGCTGCGGATGTACGTGTTCCAACGCTCGACCTAGCTTGTTCTATCCGCCGACCGCTGTCGTCATAATCACTAGGTGCTATCTTTAAACTCAATCCGCAGTTCTCAGTTCGAAGGCGGACCTGCCAAACCTCACGAGGGGCATCGTAGGGCATAAAAGTGCAGCTTCCGTCACTTGTTTATGTCCATTCACCGTTAGCCTGATGCAAAGCCATGATACACAAACTAGTTAGGAGGTGCTGGTGGAACTCGGAATCAGCCCACCAACAGCCGGTTACAGCATAAACATCCAAAGCTCCTAATGGTTCTAGGACCAAAAAAGGATTAATACAAGAGGGGGCAGATATATGTACAGAAGCTCCTTTAAGTGCTGAGTGAAGCATATACAGGAAGAAAAGAGAGAGACAGAAGTCGCGGACTTAAGGTCCATTTTTCCTGGATTTCTTAGAATGGGCAGTGTCTCCGAACTGAATCGTGAGCAAAACTCTACCAGAGCAGAATTCAGTTCTGTAACCATCATTTTCCCTCCCCAAGGATTCATCTGTACAATGTGAATCTAGAGAATTATGTACTCAGATCTTCAGCCTCTTCTCAGCTACGTCTGGAGGCATGTTAAGATCAAACAGACCGTCTGCAAAGACCTCCTTTCTGGAGCGTCTACGCCTGGAGCATTCACTATCCTCTACACACGAGGAAGCATTCGATGGCCTGGAAGAGAGAGATCTTTGTTGTTCGGAAGCGCCTGCATTGTATTTTGAGAATGTTTCAGGAACTGGCCCATAGAGAATATTTTTCTTAGCGACTTCACATTTTCTTTCATACTTGACCTAACTCCTAGTGGAAACGAGAACGTTGCCAAATAAGCCTGACAGTAGACTCTCCCCGAAGTTGACATAGAGCCGATATGAGTATCCGGTCTGAGTCGAATGTGTATACCGATTGGATGTTATAATTTGAATATTCTCTGGATTCAGAACGGATACCGATAATATCCGGATTGAAATTTTAATTAAATTTTATTTGATTAATATGATAAATAATGTATATGTAGAAATAAATTTTAAAACATAAAACTTATCATATATTTATCAATGTCAACAAAGTATATTGGTGTATAATAGAGATACTTAAGTATATTTTTATATAAAATAATTTTAAATATGCAATTATATATTATGTATATATCATAAAAACCTTAATCAAAGTGGATCTTAAATGGAGCAGAGTGGATATTTCCATGTCCGCTTCAATTAACAATCGGATAATATTTGTATCCGGATATCCTCTTTGATGGATATCTCGTAATCAGATATTATCCGTATCAATAGATACAAATCTGGATTTTACCTGGATCCGTTTACCACCCTACCCGACAGGTGCATTTACAAGTAATTCTCAAAGAGAACTAAAAATTTTGAAGAAATTACAAGATTGCCAGAACGAAATATGAATAAGCCAATTAAACACTGGGCTTTCATCACTTCCTCATTTTCTTGTCATGCTTGTTTGTGATCCAGAAAAAAACTGATGTCGTCAGGCTTTTTATTGAAATACTAAAAGCAGTTTTTCAACTTCAGAAAATTCTGGTATGCTCTATAGGTGTGAATGTACTAGATAAACAACATGAGTTGAAGTAACAACTCCAACGTTCTCAAAACTGCTCCTATTTTAATTTGTAACTACCTAATCCAGAAGTAGAAATAGAACAAGATAATTGCTGTCACCTTATGTCGACATGCAAGCTTATATGACAGTTTTCAATAAATTACCACAGCTGTCAATGACAATCCAACATCAAGAAAATGTTTTGTCACAGCTTCTTGTAATATTATATTTGTTTATAAACACCCAAACAATATATAAGTGCGATCACAAGCCTTTCCAAAAACTGATTGGACATCTGGACTGGTGCATGCATATCAAAAATCTGGACCAGCCTAGATCAGTCAATCTGTGCCGGAGATCATTTGATTCTGTAAACCATGACAAGTAACAGCTCTCTTAAAAATCTAGAGAAGGAATTGCCACAGCCAGGAGGTGAATGTATAGCTCAAACATGCACATTTCCAAGTAGAACGGAAGCAGGGTGTGACTGTTTTAAGGGTAGATCAAGTCCCCTCGTAACCTCAGGGAATTGAGGCAATGCAGGTTTTAACAAATGCTTAAATAGCAGATAAATGTAATAAAGTAGGGTGTAATGCACCTAAAAATTACTAATCTCATCAAATTATTAAGTTAAACCCATTTAGAATTGAGAATAAGAATAAAATTAGTAATACATTCAAAATTTTTCATTTTTTTAAAGGAGGCAAGAAGGGGGCCTTCTTCCTGCCACTGTTGATGGCCCTAGGGCAGTAGTTAACTGGACGTGGCACCAAGTTAGCTAGTTTGTTGTGCTGGACTTCCCATCTGTTGCAGATATCCATCCTGTTCTTGTTCCTAGGCACTGCTGCTCAGGCACTGCTGCTCACGTGAGACCAGCAGCAGTTTCAGTAAAGTGCAGCTCAAGTAAGCTGGGCAACAATCTATCGTCCTCATCTCACATAAAGGCATGGAAAGTTCGTACTGCCCTTCTACACTAGCTTTCCAACATTACTTGGGACAAGCCATCCTAACAAGCCTACGAGTGGCATCCCTAGCTGCTTCAAAGAGAAGTATGGTGAGGGTCTAGAGGTTCTTTGAGTGTTCAATCCACTATCCCTGTCAACAGTCATGGTGCCAACCTAAAGACTCCCCCATCCAACGATGCAAAAACTGCGAGGCACTAACAGAAACATTTCCCTCAAATGTCAGGTCGGGTAGGACATCCTGGGGGTTGACAAAACTGTACTTGGTTGTAGATGGGGTTACAGCAGCACAAACCTCCCTCTGGCAGCTCAAGGATCAAGACCCACTTGCCCCACAGCATTAACATCAGGACAATACTCACCATGGATTACAGCCAGAGAGGTTGTGATCTAGATATAGGGGCACATTCAGGGGCCTGTTGAGTTGGGAGGTTTCCTGCAGATAGATGAAGATGAAGATGACAAGGGAGGAGTCACAGCTCACACCAGTCCAATGCTGAACGCTGGGGGAGGGGTGGGGAAGGGTGGGAAAGGGTGGGCAAGGCATGACCACTTCGGCCAGTCATGCAAAAAACAGGAGATAAAGACAGCTGCAGGAGAGTTGCTCACCTTTGCAGCCACCATTGTCCAACTTGGCTGTGGCCATCATACATGAAATGAGCAATATGCAGCAAGGTCAAAGTGGGAAAAAGGAAAGGGAGGAAGATGACAAGACTGTGGGAAGAAAGAAAAGATTTTTCGTAAAAAATAAAAATGGTTGTGTTAATGCAGGAACTACTTGGAAGCCAGTAGGGTGCTCCCTTCACCAGGCAACCAAGCAGTGACGTGAGGAAAGCATGTCGGCTGCAACAGAAAGAAGGGTGGAGAGGAGAGAAACTCTCTTTCTCAGTCTCTAGAAGGGTAAATAAGTCTTGAGATTTCTGGGTATCATCAGTCATAATTAATTCCACCTCCAAATGCATCCATCAAAAATTAAAAAAACATAACAAGTTCTTAAAATCTTTTGCCATTCAAAACAAACAAACGCACATACATCATTCAAGTGTTATTTAAAATTCCAATTTTTACAGGGACACATTTGGGAATATGGATAATTAGGAGGGCTATAAAAGTCCCCAAAATATCTGAGTTAACCACCAGTTAAACCCTAAGATGAACGCTGGTAAATTTTAATGAAACTAACAGAATCCAACTGCAGAGGCCAGACTCCAAAGTCATAATATTTTACAAAAGTTTAGGAGGATCTAATTTGATGATATTAAGATTATGAACTAACATCCATTCAGCCAAATTTTCAGAGAGTAAGAAACAAATTGCCCTTATTGTAACTAAACAAGAATTGACCTTAAAGAAGTGAGATTGGATCATGAAAAGCAGGAGAAGAACCATATTTATTGATTAATCATGACAAGGGACTTAAAAGAAGTAACTGACTTTTCTGGTGAACATTAATATCGTACTGAATGAATTGTTCGGCACCACTTTCCTATTAGCAAAAGTTGCATGATCTATTTATTAAAATGGGGCAGAAGAAATGAAGAGTAACTAGAAAATAATCAATGAACAAGCTATAACAAAAATCCATAGAAAATTAACAAAAACATATCAGAATAATGCACTAAATCCAGGACTTAGGATGAGCTTCATCCTACAATAGAACATTTTGAGGAAGATTCTAACACATGGCCAAAGTTCCTAGAGTGCCTACCTGTATGAATGATTCTTCAGTTGTTCCTTCTTGTAAATCTACATGATTTGAGTTTTGAGAGAGATCACTTAGTAAGAAATCTGGTTATTGGACCCTGTATAATATAACTTCATAAAAGCTTCCCTAATTTTTTACTTATTTCTCTTCTCTTGCATCAAATGCTTGGGGGCCAAAATTAGGAGACCATCAAAACAATGAAGCAAGTCACCGTTAAGTCATAATCATGGGTGTTTTTATGAAAGAATTCAGAAGTTTGAAGAACAAATCTGCTTTCACGAGTAGAGCAGAGACGGATAAAATATAAAGAATTACGAGGTCTCAAAGATCCCAAGTGATGCCTTCCCTACTCATATGTTAAACACCAACAAGAGCGTAAATGACTGGCGAATATTTTTACCAGCGACATTTGTTGTTGCATGCCTGAAGCTGTCATCAACGATGGGCTTCGTGTTACTCAGGTTTGACTCTGAATCCCGCCAAACTGTGAGCTCTAAAGCCCTCTCAATACCCTTAGATTGATAAGGAGCAATATTATGGGTTGTGTTCTGTAAGGAACCCAATAAGTCATTTTCGATGCACTCGTACCTGCCAAAAAACTCTAGTTAGTTTCGCATAGAAACATTAAATTTAAAGTCACAAACTCACATTTTATGGCAGAGTTGATCAACAAGGACAGAGAAATTGATAATGTTCATCCTAGTCACCAAAATTTCTTTGAAGGAAAGCTCATCTAAGGGCTCCATAAGACACTTGGAGAGTCTCTCAACATTACATTCAAGTTGTTGCTGCTGGTCTTCAAACAAGTTCTGTTTAATCTCTCTCTCTTCTTTTGTCATCTCATCCTTGAAAAATTCATCTCCAAACATGTAGAAGGCAAATGGATATGAATAAGAAAGAATCCGCCTTGATCTGAAGAGCCTATAAAGTCCATTCATAACCCAGGTGTAATCCTTCATTGCTGACTCCTTTGACTCTAAATTAGATATTCTTTCCTGGATTGATGCCTTGAGTTTAGCCTCCTCCTTGCAAGAATCTGTATGACATTTGTAGAATCTTTGATAATGCATGTACCGATGAAGTTCACGCTTTGCTCTCTCTGCATTTTGGTCCTTGTAGCGTCCACAGCTGTGACCAGCAATACTGGACCATGTATGTTCATATCCAGTAGCAGCACCACATAACCAACTGTGGAGAAAAAATATCTATTTGTAAGGATTTGGTGCACAATCCATTCAAAGATAAAAGGATATATCTAAACATACATGCAAGGACTTGGTATCCAAAATGGGAAAATCTGCAATCATAGAATACGAAAAACTCAGGAAGAAATTCATCAATTTTGAGTTGACAAAAAATCTCCATTTTTTTGTAAAGAACGGCAACTTTTATCAGTCATGTCAATCTAAAAGATAAGTTCCAAATCAACAGAAATATCTTCTTGAGGAAATTCAGCTGTCCCTTTTTCGGCATAGAAAAATAGAATAACAAGTGCATATATCATCTTTATGGCTTCAGCATAGTTTACACCATTCGGGCCAGGTTCAAGCCTGTTTATTTACTTATTTTGGTATTTTTCCTATTTTGTCCCACATCATACCAGGCCCTTTCATGCAGTGTAAAAAACAAAGCAAAGCAAGGTTCCATTACTAAACTTAAAGAATAAGAAACTAAATATATAAGGACCCCATGAGAAAGCCAGAAAAGTAGTCAAACAACATCGAAGAACAAAAACCTAACTTATTAACTCAGCTACCAATGCTTAATGATGAAAGGAATTACAATACGAAGGAGAGAGAAAACATCTGCAAAGTAATATTTAAGTTCCAAGAAATAAGGAACACCCAAAACGTGAAAGATAAAACTATAAGTAATTGAAGCTATTAAAATAGAGAAAATGGTGTTAAAATATAAAAGACGAAAAGTCAGTTGTTCACACTTGCACTTATGCACATATAATCCATTTAAGGGACAATGCAGTAAATGAAGAAAACACAGCTTGGCTTTACCAACTAGGCAACGCCATTGCCATCAAAACATGATGGGTAAGGGGAAACTCAGTGGTAAGACCAGCATACATTCCCTTAACGAACAAGTTTCTGTGAGGTACTTTCTAAATTTATGCTTGACCCGTAAAGATCCTTCAAATCTAAATGGTACATTTCTTGTATGTTCCAAAATAAGAATGAATCTTTTAGTTATCGCTAGACAAGGCTTGAGGTCGTAGAGAAAAAAAAGATAGCCACTCAGATATACACGCCTTTGTGCCCTGCTCATGAAACAGTTTCTAACAGTTACAGGTAAGGTATTGGTGTATATGAAAAAAAAACATTCATCTGACTACAAGAGCCAACATTCAAATATTTTCGTAATTTGTGATATTTAAGCATGTTGGTCAACATGCAACATTGATCCATATTCCATTATTGGAGAACAAAAAGATTAAGGACACCAAAATGCAACAACAAAATGTAAAGAAAGAAAGCAATCCCAGCGTACTAGAAAAAGCATAAACAATACTAACCAGAATGCTTGTCCACAGATACATGTGACTAGATTGCAGCCACCATTCTTTTCCACGTGCTTGAAACATTTGGGGCATGGCTTTGTGTTTGCTACGATCCAATTGACAGTTTCAGATTCATCACGACATTTCTTTTCCCAAAGCTGCCACATTTGACATGAGCAAGGAGAATGTGCTTCGCATAAGCAATTAAAACAGAATTGTACACCACACATGCATTCCACCTCACAGTAGATATCTCCATCTACCCTTATTGCATTTCCACAATGTGGCACACTTGGACACCAATTAACTTTGTTATTGTCCTCAATATATGATTCTAGAAGAAAGCGCTCGAAGCGATCTGCCATATCTGGATCCTTTGCACTAACTAGCTGTCTGACAACAGCTTCATCACAGACAGAATTACACTTTGGAGCCATGCAACGAATTCGACGACTATGACCAGCACTAATTTTGACAATGAAGTGCTCTGTCCAACCTGCCAAAAGTAGGAAGACCATGAATTTACCAAGGGAAAAACACAAATAAAAACTACAAAAAAAATATGCAAGCACAAGCATGTTTAAGTTTAAATCTAAAGATGTTGTCAGCTAAGAGCATTAAAAGAACAGGATAAAGAACATCTTTAACATTCACAGGCAACATGTAAAAGGAGCACAAATAGGGTATAAAAATGAAAGGAGCATCACTTTTTTATCAATATGTGCATTTGACCAGTCCCAAACTTTTTTTACATAATTAAATACAGGACACAAATTTCTATTTACAACTAATTTTTTTCCACAGGGTTGCAAGTATGAGAAACACAGACAACTTATGGTGATTGGACTATTCAAGATAAAAAGCAACAAGAGACATGATGGCGGAGTTCAAAAGCAACTTCTTCAAGAAATTGTGAATGCATGAAGATCCCTTACCAACATGGTAACTTTGGAGAAAGTGATACCTGCTGGTTTGAGTAGAATTTACATAGTGAAATTTAGATCTGCAGAATTGAACATGGGATAGACAAATAGCCGGTCCAAGATGATATTTGTTGGTTCACCAAATCACTGGCAGGTTTTCAAATAGGATGCTACCAGTGCTGTCAAGGAACCTCAAGAGGCACCATGACTGATAAAGCAATTTAACCCTACTTTGTTGTTTGATCCCAAGAGATAACCTAGAGGCTCGAATGCATCAAGAACCACAAGCCTAGCAGTCTAGCCAAGGGTAGTTAAAAGCTATTCTTAAAGGATATGACAACTAAAGTAAGCTATTGTTGACCAGTTGGTGGACAGCAATCAGACTGTACATCGATTTCAGAAAAGCTAAATCAGTGATGTTTACAAATGAAAATTGAACTTTTAATCTTGGAGCTGTTTTTTTTCTGTATTGTGAGTCCATCCTCCTGGGTCCCTGTTCCTATTTCTTGATTTCTCTCAGTTATTTTCTTGTCTCTCCTGTAAATTATGATTCAATCCGATTTCGATTTCGTTACCAGAATCAGAACCGAATCCCATAATTTTCAAAGTATATATTAAACATTAATTTGTATTCAAAAATAAGTTAATAATTCACATATAATTACTAAAATTTAATATAATCACTTCAAAACTTTATTTTTATCATTTTATCATTTTATATATCATATTTTATAATTTATTTTATTTTACTTATATATACTTATTTTTTTATCATAATCTAATAAACAAAAAATAGAATCAACTGATTTCGATTCCGAATCCAATAGCTTAAAGGATATAAAAACAATTTCCAAACCCGATAACTTTTATCAAAATTGAATCGGAATTTCAGATTATCGGATTCCATTTATACCCCTAACAATCCCTATAGTTTTAATCATCTTCCAACTCTCTTTTTTGTCTGTGTAGTGCACACACCGAGAGCATCTTTGAGCTCTTCTTCCTTGACCAGCCGAAGAAGGAGAAGTTAGGATCCATAGTCTTCCACTCTTCCCCACTATCTAGGTCAGTCTTTTATTTATTTACATTTGGAATATGAGATTCCTGACAACCACACATCCATATCACATTCCACGGTTCTCACACTACCCTCATTTTTTTCTCCTCTCCCATTCTCTCTATTCATACGACCCAAACTGGTCCTTTGATGCCCAGGTGATGCCGAGGATCAAAAATCTGGGATCAAGGTGTGCATGAAACGGAGCGAATAGGGTAGACCCGAAAGCCAAGTCCACATTCAGCAAATAGCATGACTGGTAAAATCCACCACAAGTTGTAATGTGTGGTGTTTGGCAAACGAGGCGACCCTTCAAATAATTGATGCAATCCATGCTTTAGACGATTTAAAAAATTTACTTCTCTAAACCTTATACAAAGAAAATGGCATAATATTTAATTACTTTAAGTCCATAGAGGTGAAATGGCTATAAAGGCTTGTCATTCTCTTCTCACCACTTACAAGGCTATCAACTCAGGCCGAAGATGGTAGGATTGGAATCAGGGTTCGGATCAGCTAGTACCGATTCCAACAAAATTCAAATTGGATTAACCAATTCAGGTCAATCCAAGGAAAGAAAACTAATCTAGAATAGAACTAGATCGGCTCTTCCAAATGCAGAAAAAATTTAAAAAGTAAAAACACTTTTTATATAGGACGAAAGGTCCCTCATGGTCAGTTCAGTGCTGGAATCGGCAGTATGGACTAGGGGGGCATTGGCGCTCCCCTGCTTCTTCCCCACCATGTTTAATATAATAGACAATAGTGCCAATTCCGACAACCATATTAGACCCAACATCCCTGGGTGACTGGATCCCCATCATATTGGGTTTGAGAGACCCAATACAGTGGTCACCCAGGGATGTTTAATATAATAGACAATAGTGCCAATTCCGACAACCATATTAGACCCAACATCCCTGGGTGACTGGATCCCCATCATATTGGGTTTGAGAGACCCAATACAGTGGTCTCCAGGCTCTGCCACCCTACCACAGATTCCACCTAAATCAGCACTGAATCAGCCATTTCAGGCCAATTTGGTACCGATTTGGGCCAAAGACTTAAAATCGACTGATTCACGGGGGGATCCGCTCTTGGATCGGAGTTCCCCCTTTAAATCGGATCGGCATATGTTTATCCGATTCCGAATAGGATCAACACCACACCTCAGGTACCTTTGATTACAAAGCCAAAGAAAATAGATGTCTGCATAAATAATGCTAGTAAAGAAGGCTGACCGCCCAAGCTCAGACAGCTGTACAATGGAATAGATAAGAAAATGAACATAATTTTCAACACAAGGAAAGCGCTGACAATAGGATTAGCCAGCGCTGATTCCAATCCTGAACAGGCCATTCTGGACTTTTAATCAACCAGGATCCTCAGATAGTAACATAGATTGGCTGATTCTGCTAGCCATATTTACCACAAGATGTTGTAATATCAACCTGACAAGGATGAGATCTACTGATTCCCTGCCAATTCTACAAACAAGCTAACTTCACAAATGATTTGAACTTTTCAAACCCATCTACGGTCATTAATCTTTTAAGTGGTGCTACCCAAATCTAATCTTAACAGATAATTTCTTCTGCCAAACAAGAAGCAACAACTAGACTGCAACCCATGATTTTTCTTTTAGATAAAGGTCAAAAGACCAAAGGATTTCATTAAAATGAAATGAAAATGGGAGACCACAAGTCTTTACATCAGAGGAAAAACAAGAACAGCAAAACACACAAAAGACTGCACCCCTCTACCACGATGGTAGGAGAAGTGAGTAAACCAGAAGAAAAAAGAGCCGAAGCAAAAGAGTCTCTCCCCAACGAAGATGAATCCAGATAATATCCTGAGGAAGCCAAAAACCAATACTTGACATGGGCAGCCATGAGATGCAGAATCAGGTTTGGGTTCAGGAAGCCCATAGCATAGCCGTAAAAACAGTATTCCACATTGAAATATCAGCAGACCACGGGTTCAGCCTCTGCCACTCTAACATGAAGGACTAACATGAAGGAAATGATATCAATAGGTTCAACCCATGCAATCTTACAGTACTTGAAGACGATCCACCACAAGAAGTTAATAATCCATATTTAAAGAATAGGTGATCCATGTTTTCCTCCCCAAGGCAACAAAAAACAAAGCAAGTTGACATAGAAGAAAAGAGTCTATGCAAATGGCTTCTTACTAGTCTATGCAAATGGCTTCTAGTAGGAAGCCGCTGTCTCCCAATCTTCCATAAAAAATCTTGATCATTATAGGGATGGTTGTCTCCACACAACATGATGCCAAGGGTATTCTACTCCACCATAAATCAGTCTGGTCATAGTAGACTTCAGTACTTCACTGAGAAAGATGAGTTAAAGTAGGGAGCTAGGCTAGTCTGTCCTCATATTGACCAAGCACCTTCGGTCCCCAATGACTCCTAGCACTCCCAAGGCACTTGGATAGGCACCCCCTACCCTTCTACCCAGTTAAAATTTTTTTCCAGCAGTGTTGTCCCCCAAATACCACCCACAACGTTGATCAACAATTCGTGGATGCCCATCATATGATAGTGCAAACATATAATATATTTCACTATCACTTATATTATCACATATATTTCAAAATTTTAATTATAAATAAATGTTATATACTTAAGATTTATAAAGATCTCTCTTAACTCTCTTTCCTCTCCCTCTCACTTAGTTTATCATATTAACTCCTTGCCAAAAAATATATATACCCACACATACATAATTACCTAAATAAAAACATATTCACATGTATGCACACACAAAGATACACATCAAATTATAACATAAAAATATAATTATATATGTCTGTTACATAAAATATGTAGAGTACCAACATCCAATTATATATATGATTATATATATATATGTATATATATATGTATAGACACATGTATACATGTACATATAAATATCTAATGTTACTGCCTTGGCCGCTTAGGCAATGCTTAAGTAGCTATCTTGTCGCCTAAGCATAATTGGCACCCTTGAACATCTTGGGTGCCTTGATAACTATAGCGCAAGGGTGGCAATGCAGCACCCCAAGCAGCCCACCCAAAACAATTCCAAGGGATCTCGAGTGTCGGATCAGCCTATAATGATTCCGATCTAGATCATTTGATCCAACAAACTATGATTGTTCCTCCCCCTTACATAAACAGTGGTTACAAGCATAGGTTAGGTTTCAACTTTGATAAGAGCTAAATCAACATCTTTAAGCATATGTTAGATATCATAAAACCTTAGTTTGCATAATATCTCTGGATGAATCCACCATGAAAACAGGACTGAAAGAAAACAATTGATGATTATCAAGGATAACGGATATTGCACAAGTAGCAGTATGATCAAACAACACTAAATTACTGAACTTACAATCATTACAGTAACAATGCCCACAGTCCATTCTTTTGGCCTTGGCGGTGGAAACATCTTCAAAACAAATACCACATGTGAATAAGGATGAAGAGTCTGGCAAAGCTAGATCCCTAGTCTCTGATATGGATACTCCTGCCTCTGAGAACAACCGGTCCTTCCCCTTTTCTACAAATATAGCAAAAATCCTATCAACATCCCAACGGTGATAAATCAATAGTGTCCTGGCATGATGCTCAGAAAGTTGCAATAACTCCATGACCCTATGCAAGTCTTCCTTCTGCAAAATCAATAAGCACATAAATGTTACTGATACTACCCAGGAATCCTTCCTCTATGAAATTAAAGATGCATAATGTGATTGGTATATCATGCACGTAAAAGTGATAATCTGAAAACAACCTTTTTGTTTGATGATTATATAATGCTTTTTATTAAAACTAGACAATACCACAATTTGTAAATATAGAATATACAAGTAATGAAAAAAAGAACATTCTAAACTCCATGTATGCCAAAAGAAGGGCAATAGGAAAGAATCATTCAACCCCAACCCCTATGTATGCCAAAAAAAAGACCCAAAACCTCACTTGATTCCAAAATCCAACCAAGGTGTGCCAGGGAGTTTGCAGTTATTGATTTGTTCCTGAAGATGCTCCTATTTCTCTCAAGTTTACAGACAGATAACCCATAAGGTAAAAATGCTCCTATTTCTTCTAGAAAGTTGGATGAGGAACAGCAATTATAAATCATCTAGGTGAGGAAAAGTGACAGCATCTGCTTGGTGTTGGTAAAGAAGTTGGATAAGACAAACGGCAATGAAAAATTCAGTTCTTCTAGAAAAATCTACCATCCTTCGACAAAAAGAAAAAAGACACATAAAGATGGTTCAGATTCTCTTCCAATTCAGCATCAACAGCATCCTTTCCTCACACCCAGAAAGAAACCAGTCACCAATAAGGCTGGCATATATGGCAGTCAATTCTCAAACGAAAATCTTGATCTTCAAAGAAAAAAGCAGCTTCTTGTTGTACCCACACTGTTGAAACTTCTATCACCATGGTTTATTAAAGCAAAAGCAAACTTAATAATGACAATGGCTAGATAGAGTCTATTTATAATACAATGCAAACTTAATAGTGACATGGCTAGATATAATCCATCCTTAATTGAATGCATCTCTCTTTCCTGAGGATAACTTGGATAGGGTTACAAGTGACAAAAGACAGCTAGCTGCTCTGTATCAACATCTCAAGTGGAGACTGGTGTCAGAATGATGAAAGCTTTCAGTCTCCTGGAATAAGATACTCAACGACCTTAAAGAATGTCTAGATACATCTTCCATCCCTAACTTATTTTAAAAGTAAAAAGGAAAAGAAGATGCATAAAGCATGTTTAAAAATAACTATCTAAAATTTGAGAGCAATGCATTCCCCTTTACAAACAAAATCACACTTGTTTATCCTCGGTGCCATTTTAACTTAGTGTTGCATATTTTTAGCAAAACACTTCATAGTTCTTGTAGCAAAATAAAGACCAACGTAATTGTAAATGAGATAGCTACAACTTCCTCTGTGCAATAATAAAGATGATCATATATTCATATTGATCATTCATAAAAAGATGATAAAAGACAATCAAGTTTAGCACACTATTCATCATCAGAGTGAGAGAGATTTTCATCAGCAGAAAAACTAATAAGGCATCTCAATATTGCATCTAATTATGTCATATGTAATTTCACATCAATGTAACATTTTATAGTGAACATGTAAATATTTAAATTAGTGTATTATCAAATAGGTGTGCATAAACTTTAAAAATCCTGCCATTTTTGCCAAATAAATCAAATACCACTTTCATTAATTTTAAAAATTAAACTAGCATGCAATATTATATAGTTTTAAAAATAAATAAACACATTAAAAAATTATATCCTAAGTTAGGTGTCAACGTATTCACCAACGATCACACCACAAAAGAGTATTAGTACCATCACCGAGTTGAATCCTTACCGCCACCTTAAACATATCACAAGCTAAAACAATGCCTGAACGACTCATCTTAAAAATGATGAAATCCATGGCCAGGTTAACCGAATAAAACTGTACAACATAAGCAAAGTAAAATACCTGTGCTGACAGTAAAGACTCCTTTGTAATCACCTGTCAACAAGAAAAAGTAACAAAAAACATATCAGACATCATCTAGGTGAAAGATACACTCACAATTTGTTTTTTCAGGTCCTCCAACAGGACGGCTGTAAGTGTGACAACGGAAGGAGTGAAAAAAAAGTAAGAAAGGTAATATTTTTATGCCACCCACTAATACGCAATGTGCCAAAACCGAAAAAGAATATCGGAAAATTACATCGAACTAAGATCCTTTGACATGCGTATGCCAAGGTTAAGACAAATTAGACCATCTCTTTTCGCCTTTTACTCTGCCGGAAATAGAGGAACTCAAAGATTGACGAAGACAAGACGTTTGAATCAGTAGATATCCAGAAATAATGGGGAAAGCCTATTAAATTCAAACACCGGCTCTCAAAAATTCAAAGTTCGCCATCGAATTCCACTCCAAGAGCGCAGAACGGGTCAATTCCCAAAACTATCCTACCAAACAGCCAATCCTTGGCCGTAGAAATCCCGAGAGGAAGGAGAGAATCAACCCATAGAGGCAAAAGCGGAATCGAGGGTAGAACACAAAAGACCAGAGAAATTGGGCCAAGTGCACCACCTGTGTGGAGGAACGCAAAGAAGAGGAAGCACCGCAAGCGGACTCGATCTCCTCGTTCTCAAAGGCGTCGATCGAGTTCCGATCGCTGTCGCAGTCCGATTCGCCACTGGTAGCGTAGTCCTCGACGTCAGACATTGCTCGACTTGGAAAGGCCGCCCTTCAGCCGCTATGTTGGGAACCGAAGGTCGACTGGCCGGCAGGCCAACCGGCAGAGACGTCGTCCGCGACCGCGAGAGAGAGAGAAGACAGAAGACAGAAGACAGAAGAAAGCACCGCGAGAGAGAAGGAAAATAGAGAGTCAGAGAGGGGCGACCCTTCCCTGACCCCCCACATTTCCCATTTTGTTTCACCCTTTCCGATTTCGAAGTTGGTGGGGGTGCGGTTGGGGGTGTAAAGAAAATCTCATATTCTAAAATCTAGATTCTATTCCGATAAAAAATCAACCGATTTGAACCTTGTTTTTTTATCTTACTATAAGTTATTACAATTAAAATAGAATATTTCTATAATTTATCGGAATCTAAACCAATTAATTCTCTTTCCGTTCATCCCATCTCGATAAAAAAATAAATTTATATAATAATAATTAAAATAAAATCAAATAAATAATAAAATATGATATATAAATTTCCAAAATAATAAAACATAAAAATTTTATATTTAAATTTTAATTATTATGTATGAATCATTAACTCATTTTTAAAAAATTAATATTTAATATTTATTATAAAAATTATTATATTCTAATTCAATCATGATAATAGAATTAAAATTAAAATATAGTGATCACCAAATTATCTAAATCATATTGTCTTAGCCTTTATCGGAGTCAAAGACCCGTGATTATTATCATGCAAAGTGTTTTAACGGTGCAAACAAATCGACCTGAGTAGAACGCTAATCAAACTCACTCGTCTATCTTACATAAGTTCGATTTCAAACTCAAGATTTTCCGAACATACTTAACTCTTATTCAAGTTTGACTCGTTACTTAATTGACCCGAGCTCAAGTTAAAATAATAGTTCAACTCAAGTTCCGTCCATATTCAAATTGAAACTTGATATGAACTCTTTATAAAACTTAAAATCTATTTTCAAGTCATTTGTAAAACACTAACTTGATTTGCCTTTAAAGTCAAATAAATATTTATTTTATCTTATTTTATATATTTAAGTAACAATTTATAACCATATTTGATACTCATAAATTATTTTTAAATATATATATTTAATCGAGTTACTCACGAACTTATCGAGTAAAGTAAGAGTTGTTAAAGTTCAATTCACTCAATGAATCAAGTTTTATTCTTTTTGTTCAAATTTGATCATTTAACATATTAAACGAGTCGGCTCAAAATTTTATTAAGCCGAGCTTTGAGTTACTTGTCCCATTGTATTGGTTCCTTTGCATCCCTACCAACATTTTATGTGTGGATGGCTTGCTAACCTTGGGAACGTGTGATCAATAAATTATGTAGTTGAGAAATCATCATGTTGTTGTGGGCGTGCGTTGGTGAATGTAGATTCCGTTAGTAGATCATCCAATGGAGATCAAACCATGATAAACATCATGCCCCTTTATGTGATGCTTGTCATCTCCTCCACCCCCATTTATCGCACTTGTTAAATATTGTATACAACCAATCAGATTATTTTAATCTCCTCTCGAATTTGACATATTAGAGTTCTTCGATTGATACTAGAGCCTAAGACTCAATTTTATTTAGTTTAACCAACTTGAGTTTGATTTAATCTATGATATTTTTTAAGTTATGATTAAATACTTTTGTATCTTTATAGATATTTGTATCCAGCATAGGCATACTCATCAGGAGACCTAATATCTTCTCTCAAATATGTACATTACATAGATCTTGTGTATTACTTGACTGTATCGAATTGCTTGTAAAAAAATTCTAGCGGATCATCAACTTCAGATTTGATGGGATCAAATATCATTAGCAATATGATATTGATTATTAACATTGCATCTAAACAAGCATTGATAAGCAAGCACACAGCAGATACCGTGACCCTTGGAACAGCAACGAAAAACATGCTTCAAAAGTTTCAACAGCTCCCATCATCCCAAAAAGGGTAAGTTGGTCATGTCTTTTTCTAAATGCTCCACCAATTTGAGAACTGAAGCAAGTAATTTCAGAGCCAAGGAACCAAGGATCAGCTACAACCAAATTTAAGAAGAAAATTAATCAATCGGGTCATTTATACCTTTGGTGTTTGTCTGATGAAAGGCTATCATTTTCCGGACTGGAACATGCAGGTATAAGTCAGCTTATAGGTAGAACAACCGCTTACACAACTGAACAATCCCGAAATCTTATCCATGCAAAGCGGACAATGCAACACAATGCCAGAGACAATAGAAGAATGTCTAGGTCTAAAGAAAGGCAGAATATGTTTCGGAAGACCATTCTCCCACCCTGAAATTTCGATTTCCTTTCTACCCAAAACTGACAAGAAAAAAGCGCGCAAAATAAAATGGAATTCTGGAGCACAGCTCAAACAAGACAAGATAAAACTGCAAGTCCATGTTTCTGTCTTTCAAGGTTAGTTTAAAACAAAACATAGAAAAAACATGTAAGCGGAAAGCATTTCAAGGATTGCTAAATGATTATAACCACTTTTTAAAAACGATCTGTGTAGCATTTCAACCATACAAACCACAGCTTTTTGTGCCAACTAGTCAGAAGCAACATGGTCTCAATTAAGCCACAACACAGTTTCACTCAACCAAAGGGATTATTGTTCATATGAGCACGATAGTCCAATAAATTTAAAGTGCTTAACGCCTCAAAATGAACATATTTTTCACTTCTGCCAGTGATCTGAAGAGACAAGAAAGCAACCTATTCACATAAGCAGAAAGTGTCGGCGTAATTGCTTATACACCTTGTACTTCATAACTCAGACATGGTGAAAGCATTCACGGCAGATATATACTGTATGTCCAGAAAAATAGAAAAATAATTCAAACAATTAACATTTGTAGCGACAGGTAGAATCAAATGGAACATCATATACCCTCATGTCAACAACTGCAACTTAATTTGTTGTATATTTGCTTTACAGATTCAATCATTGAACAATGTAATGCATTAACGGGTAAAAAGGGTTAATTTATTTGTACAGATTAGTACAAATATTTCAATTAACTAATTTAAATTTATGCCGGATTGATTTACAATTGAAACTATTTTTATTATTATAAATTTTTTGATAGAAAAATATCGAGATGCAAAAGAAGATTTACATATAGTGTTTATTGACATAGACAAGGCCGATGATATAATATGCCAAGAGATTTTCTTATGAGTGTGGGAACAAAAGATGGAGCCAATTAGGTATATACAATGATAAATGACATGTATGATGAAACAACCACTAGTGTATACAAGAGAAGAAATGGGAGATTTTGTTATTTCAATTGACTTGCATCAAGAGTATACAATAAATATTCATTTTTTACATTAGTTATGGAAAAATTGACAAAAACTAGACAAGATTATATGACTTGATGTCTGATATTTGTGGATAATATTGTATGGATAAATGCGACACAAAAAGTGAAGAACTTAAAACTATAAAAATACTTTAAAGACTATGGGTTTCGAGATAAATAGAAGTAAAACAAAATACATACATTGTAAATTTGATGAAAATAAACAAGAAATAGGTGATGACGTTAACTTAAATGAGATAATATTATTTCAAAGAATCCAATTCAAGTATCTTGAGTCAATTATTCAACAAGATGTAGACCATGATGAATATATTAATTATAGGATTAAAACAAGTTAGATGAAGTGATGATTGGCTACAAAGTTTTTATGTGATCGCAAGATTTCACTAAAACTGAAAGCAAAATTTTATTGTGCAAGTATAAAACTTGCAATGTTACATGATAGTGGATGTTAGACAACAAAAAGAAAAACATACTTCTAAAATAAGTATTGTTGAAATGAGAATATTAAGATGTATGACTAGTCATACTGTATTAGATATAATAAAAAAAGAATATACTAGAAAAAACATAAGAGTAACAACAATTGTAAACAAATTAAAGCAAGGGATATTGAGATAATTCGAACATATTAAATGTAAACATAAGAAAACTCCAATTAGAAAATATAAAAATAATAAAAATAAAAAAAAATATTATAGACCTATATTAACTTGGAAGAGGACAATTCAATATGTTTTAAATGATTTAAATATCTATGAAGAAGCAACTCAAAATCGACTTAAGTGAAAAAAGAGAATTCATATAGCCGACCTTAAGTAATTTGAGACTAAGGCTTGAGTTAAGTCAAACAAGCCAAATACATGTACTAATAACTTATAACTATTAAACTATTTCTTTTTGAGTAAGTTTTTATTTCTTCAGTAAGCATTACTAGCACTTGCTATTGAATGAAGAGGTATGTTTGCTACAATTACATTGTCTCAATGGCAAGGAAGGTGGGATCAAGATCAGCATCTGTATCGGCCAATTCAAGAAAAGAAAATTCAATCTGGAACCAGCGCCCAGATTGTCGTTTCCAAAAACATAAATATATTTTTTGTGAAGGACAAAGGATCAACCTATTCCATTCTGATCTGCCTTTGATAGGGTCAGTTTGGTGTGGAAATAAGCGGCAGGGGCTGCACAGCTGATGTCCCTGCACTGATTGGACTGGCATTAGATCGGCCAAATCAGGCCAATCTCGGCCGATCTAGGTTGATTCCAATTGAGTCAAGAGGAAATCCAAACTTGGATAGAACTCCCCCTATATGAGGCTGACAGTTTCATGCAGATGCTGATCTGGAATCAGCTGAATTCAGCTAACCTTGCTTAGAGTAATACACAGTACCAATTGGGAATTCTTACATCTTTTCCCTTCTCTTTCTTTACTGCAGCGCACCAACCACAGTATGTGGGTGATTGGAAATAAAGATAAATCCAAAACAAAGAAGACAGATTTAACTGCAAGACAAAAAAATTACTCTTACATTCCATAATTATAACACTTTACATAGGGTAAAGTCATTTATTCTTTTTCCTTGTATTACAAAGTGTTGAAATCACACTTCAGCCATAAACGTCAAGGATGGATATAATGACGACCAGAAGCAAGACACCTGACAGAATCTGATTTCAAATGTTTGATTCAAAACCACACTTAACAGGCTTCTCTGCATGGAAGCAACGACAAGACATAGTCATTACTACTATGTAAAAAGAAGGGCAAAAACAACAAAGGCACCAACAACAAGAAAGAGAGTGGTCAGGAGAGAGTTCTCTTGCTGCCTCATAGCGGTGCGTGGAGGAAACCCATGTGCATGCCCTCCGTGAAATGAGTTGCCAAAGCCATAAGGAAAACCAGCAGGTGCCCCATAAGCAGTTGGATCAGGGAACCCTTGGACATGAAAATTGAATAGAGATGGAAATAGGCCGCCAAAACCAGCAGTAAGGCTAAAGTTCCCAATCCTGGCAGTAGCCATTGGAGGAAATCCACCCATGAAACCAAAACCATGATGAGGAAAATGGTTAGGGTCCGGAGGCGGAGCAGTCTCTGGTCTCATGCCCGTAGGACGGTGGGGAATGTCAACACCAGGAACCGACTTGGAACGTGGATCCGTGGACGTCTTCCCTCGACCATAAAGGGGGACTAGCTTATCTTCCTGCACAACAGCCTTGCAAACAGGGCATTCAGGGGAACGCGCATGCAAACGAAGCCACTTGTAGAGGCAGGGCCAGCAGAACAGGTGGCCGCACAGCGTTATGATGGGATCCTGGGCCAGATCGAAGCAGATGTTGCACTCGAAATCTCCAGCATCGTTGCTGTTACCATTCCCAGAACAGGAAGGGTCTTGAGGAAATCTACTCGACGATTCCCCAAAACTAGTAGACATCTACCAATTTCTCTAAAAACAATTCTCTGCAAACAAAAACAATATGCAATTCCGTGAAGAAAAGAAGATGCGCACGGATAAAGAGACTATTTATAATCACAACGGAACCGCCACAGAACGCCAGCTTTCTCAAATACTCCAAAATATCGAGGGAAACCCCCAAAATGTTGGAGGCATCGATCTTCAGATTTCCTCCAGGATTCAAACAAATACCCAAGGTGACCCCGCCAGTAAATCCAGAATCCCTCAAATTCCCCAATAACTCAACCACCGCCTAACGCCCCAGACCTTAACGGAATCCCCAATCGGCGCAAAGCAGAACAAAATTTGCAATACAATCACGATGCACTTGCACCACAGAACCACAAACCCTAGTTTCAGTACGGCAGAGAAAAATCTACCGCGACCGGACGGACGCGAGATAACAAGGAAAGATTGACGAAAAACGAGGCAGAGATCCAGACCCAAAAAACGCAGGCAAAGGCGGAAATGTCGGCGGCGGCGGAGATAGGCGGACCCTCTCGATCGTCTTCTCCGCTCCTCTTCCTCTTCCACCCCCAACAGCTTTCTCTATTCTCGAACGAAAATGAAGAGAAACCGACGCGGATATAACCGGAAGCCGTAGGCGAACCGCTAACTGGGTCAACGTGGCACATGACCTAGATCGGAGGTGCACGTGACCGGGCCCTATTTTTTCCTTACCGCAGCCAAGACCGGTAAGCAGGGGTGTTTATGGTTTAGTTTGATTTGATTTTTGAGTATTTTTTCTTAAACAAATCAAACCAAACTATCTCCCAAACCAAATAAAGTGGCTTGGTTTGATTTGATTCGGTTTAAACCATATTTTATTAAGGTATAGTAAATATATCAATATATAATTTTATTTTGTTCGTTTTAAATCACATTCTATTAAAATCTTGTGTATATATTTATAGATTACATTATTTTTACCTTAAAAATACTTAAAGCAAATTTATTTTTATAAAAAAGATACATAAATGTTATCTTATATATAATTTGAACTAAAATATTTAATCTAATTCGGGTTATTCGGTTTACCGGTTTAATTTGGTTTGAAGCATCGTAGAAATCAAACCAAACCGATCGGTAGTTCAAACCAAATCGAACCGAACCAAAGTACTGGTTTGGTTTGGTTTTTCGGTTTGAACCGAACAATGAACATCCCTACTGGTAAGTCCGTGAATTAATAAAAATGTCCAAATGTGATAACAATTTTTTTTTAATATAAGCCCTGTCCTAGCCTAAATCAAAAACCTTGTATCGTTTTTAAGTTAGATTTTGGTAAAAACTCATGTTCCAAGTTGGGTCTGGATCAGATTCAGATTCATCAAAGTTAGGTGTTTGTGCGAACATATATTTAAAGTGTGTATTATTATCGATATACCCATGACTGTGTATTATTGTATCGCAATACAGTAATAATAAATAACTATGATATTTTAATATATTATCAACGTGTTCTGTGCTGGTATTAAATGCTATAAATATTATATAATATCATTTATGTGATTAAGGTGCATAAAAATATGACTTATATTTTCAATAAGATGTGTGAGAAAAAAGAACAAAATAAAATTAGAAGATTGTCAGGATGACCTTTTGGCGCAGTTAAAAACCATCAAAAGCATTCCTTTGTTCCGAAAATGGAAAATGTCTAATTTGTCTTCCCACAAGAACGAGGAGTTGGTTTCAAAGAAATTCGAAATTATTAAGTGTGAAGAAAAAGTAATAGAAAAGACGACCTCCAATAAAATTCCAAACGTACTCTGAAACTTTTGGATTGATTTCTTCTGGGACATATTATTTGAGCGATTTAAGAATAAATCAAAAAAATGTAAAAACGTTGGTTAAAGCAACGTGATTGCACAGACGGTCGTATATGCAGGATATGTTGACTCGAATAGGAGTAGGTCAAGAACTAGGAGATTTGAACAAAAGAAGAGAGGAGAACAGAGATTCACATGGTCGGTTCTGGCTGCGTCTACTAGAAGATGAAAGAAGGAAGAACAGGTTACGCAGACACGCCCAGTATCCACCAAAGGCCTATTTGGGTGCTCTGTCAAATCAAATACCTATATCAATATCAAACTCAAAACTTGATACTATCAATTTTAATATTAACGTGTCCGCGGTCAATGTGATCCTGTATCAAACTTGATATTGTAACCAGACGGGTCCTAAGCAGATACTTCGTAACAAGACAATGAAAATAGGCAAAAGTGGAGCTGCCCAATGGGATCTACTGGGGAGATCAGATTAAATAATAGTGATGGAATTAAATTGCTACAAAAAAGAACTCACATAAGCAGCGCTTGGGAGCCCATAAGAACTTGTGATGCCCGTAAAAAGGAGACGGGTACCCACAGCAGCAGAGACTTGCACACGGAAAATCAGGAGATGGTACTCTCAATATGTGTTTTAAGTTCAGAGAAAGACATGACGAGTCTTCAAGACCCGCTAATAAAAGAAACCTAGGACCTTGCCACCAACGTTCTTCCTCCTGGCCTCTTCGTGGTCCATGATGCCAGCAGAAGTGGTCAATACGATGTAGCCAAACTGCAAATAAGAGCAAAAATATCGTCACCTACTATGCCAACCAGGGACACCAACAAAGATTAACTCTAGTTTGACCAACAATAGCTGGTATGCTGCGTATGCACGCCAATTGACACGCAAAGTTTATTAACCTAAAAGGTTGCACCTAATCCATGAGTACAGGCGGTTTATTAACCTATCCTCAATCGTAACATGCAACCCATGAAATTTTAAATTTTGTTGAGAAGGCTAGGACATAACGATGGGTTTCTTTCCAGGCCACGACTTCTCAATACCACATGCACTTCTAAAAAGACGGCCGAAGTGACAATCTTAGCGCCAAAAAAAATGCAATAAATGATCACTTAACACAAACCTGCCTAGATGGAAGCAATCTTGCGGTCCAGGGCTCAATGTCTTTAACACCAACGTCAAATCTTGGACTAATAACACCACACTTGTTCAGCCTACCATTTAGTTCCACTACAATTTTACCAGCTCTGTGATCATCGACATATTCAAATTCACCAATATAGCCTACAAAAGCCCATAAATCAATAATAAACAATTAAAATATACAAAAGCACTTTCTGATTAGATTTAGTACAAAATCTTGAATAACAAGATGTTCTACAAACCATGCTTCTGCATAACTAGAAGAAACTTGATAATCACTTTCGAAGAAGGCCGTATTAGAACTTGTCGTTTGCCTCTTTTCTCAGCATTATACATGCTCTTAAGAGCATCATTCAGGACACTGACTCTCACCATTATAAAGAAAACCTGCCAAAAATCAACAGATGATGAGGTAGCGTTTCTGAGGTAAAATTTGCATCCATGAACAATTATGACCACAGCAAAACTCCAGATCAGACTCATGGATCGCAAGATCGGAATCGATCATAGGCTTGGCCAGGTCCGATCCGGATTGAATCGGACCGACCCAGACCAATTGTCCGGAACAAAGACCAATCAGGAATCAATCCTTAAAAAACCATTAAAAACAAAAAAATGCATTTTAAGGACCTATATTAGATTCGTTTTGAGGCTGAAATCGGCCCCAAAACTTCCCCAAAACAGCAGTGTGGCAGCCCTGCACAGCTGCGTAGGGTGGGGAAGACAGGACCACCGGGTCCCGATTCGGGGAAGACTGCAGCGGCACAGTGCCATATCAGGTCACCCGGTAGCCTTGGAAGACCACAGCGGCACAGTGCCATCGCGGCACTGTTTTGGGTTGATTCTGGCAAGGAATCACCGGAATCGATCTGGAATCAACCGATTGTGTAGATTCTGGCCCCGATTCAGACCAAAGGGGCCGATTCCGTCAGATCTTTTTTTCTGGATCAGTAGTCTGCCCGAGACCGGGTCAACCGATTCTGTAAACTACAATC
Source organism: Cryptocoryne crispatula var. balansae (assembly GCA_036172225.1). NCBI lineage: Eukaryota > Viridiplantae > Streptophyta > Magnoliopsida > Alismatales > Araceae > Cryptocoryne > Cryptocoryne crispatula. The sequence continues at coordinate 4,296,436 of CM069925.1, read as the reverse complement.
AGACTGCATCAAACAGGTAAGCAAGAATTTCTTGGAGCTACGGCTTTTTCAAAAGAATGTTTTTTCAAAGAATGCTATGAACATGAAACATGGAAAGAAATTTGCAGTAATCTGTTTGGGGCTGTAATTAAATTAACTACGGTGACCATCAAAATTGTCCAGGTGCTACCTAGGTGCAAAGGCTAATTCTGGAAACCAAGAGACCAATATGCCTTTTCTGGACTAAAGCACCTGCCTGACCCCTCTAAACTAATCGCAAAGGTTGGTTGGTGGGACCAAGGCACCATCTAATATATTCAAAATTTCCATTGCCACTTACACTATCCATTATGTTCAAGGAATTCCCTCTTTACACTGATGACCCTCTCTATTCTCCCTCTTGCTTAATCAAATATCATCTCCATTCTAATGATGTGCACATAAATACATATATACATGCACAGGTACAGGTACAGGTACAGCACTCCCCATCCTTACATTTAGATTTCTTAATGTCCATTTTCTATTCTATCTTGCTCTTTTCTCCATCTCTGGCAATCTCAACAACAACCAATTCTACTTTAGACATCGCCTAAGCAGCCACCTTCTGAAACACTCCCGCCAAAAATGCCTTGAAAGCCTTGTCAATTAGACAGCTATTTCTATGGTGATGATGGAGAAATATGTTGACGACATATTTGAGCAGTATAAACAAGATATATTAGAATTTAAGCCACTGGTTTGAAGCTAATAAAGGTTCTTAAATGTGTCTTCTAAGGTGTCTACCGAATATGGATAAAGCCGCAGTCCTGGACTGCCCTTATAAAGTAAAAAAAAGACAGGATTTTTGTCTGATCAATGGTTCCAATCTTGATAAAAATTTCCCCATGAAACCTTTGATCTTGCAGCTAATCCAAAGACAACCACATCAGGAAAAATGGGGGATCACCTATTTCACCAACAAATGTCACATTGAGTTTCTTAAGATTAAGGATTGAGAATACCAAGCAGGAGTCAGTATAAAGATTGCATATTGTGCTTTATTCAGTGCCTTAAAAAACAAGAAATGCAAAGGACAGTCTGCATCAACATTTCCAATCTGTGATGTAAACATGCCATCATTGTACTTTAGCTTAATAACTAATTTAAAATAAATATTATTAGTGAATAACAAGATTTTACCCAATTAACCAACAAAAACAAAAAAAAGTGTCTGATAAAATACATGCTTTTGAAGTGGTGAGGACACCAAAGCTCGAGATCGATTTGAGCAAGTTTATCAATGTCATGTCATCGTTTCAGATCCATTTGGATGGGAAACTTTGTTCTGTACTTTTTGGATAGTTAGATAGGCTTCTATTAGCATCTATGAATTTTGAGCATTTTTAGAGTGTTTTCAGACATTTTTTTTCCAAATTTCTAGGCTTTTAGTGGTTTTAATGGCATTTTTCCATTTTCTGATAATTTTAGGACATCTTCGGTATTTTCGTCCTATAAATAGGACCTCATGACTTTGTAATCGGACATGACGGAGAAAAATTGAAATGTTCGCTTCTACACCTGTTTCCCCTCTTACAATTTCTCCTTTGTCCCCTCTTTCCACTTCAACCCCTAACTTCTCCCCTCTTCCTAGTCCACCCCCTGTGTGATCCTTAAAGCCTTGCCTCCCTCTCTCACTCGACAAATAGTCGAGTTCCTCTTCCTCCGCCTTTCCCCTCTAGCAAGAAAAACCCTGGCGGTCTTATCCGGCTATCAAACTTCCTCCTCCGGTGTTCTGCTCTTCACAGTGCTGAAGGAAAATCTCTTCCTCTCCTTCTTAATCACTTTCTCTTCGATGACGGATACATATCTCTCCCTCGAGATCTCTCTCTTCAGTGTTGGTGGTCCTGCTACCATTTCCTGTGCGAGTCCTGCTCAGGTCTGATCTCTTCTTCAAGATCCCCTGTTTCTGACATTGGTTTTCTTCAATGGGAGATTTCCTCCACACAAGGATCGCGGGATCGGAATCGGAATCGGTGGGTACCGATTCGATCCGTATCGGATCGGATCGGACCGATTCCGACCGATTCAATGGAAGAAAATCGATCCAGAATCGGTAAGAAAAAAAGCAAAAAAAAAAAAACGATCCGATTCCGATTCCGATCCGATTCTGGACCGATTCCGGCCGATTCGGACCGATTCTGGCCGATCCGACTGGAATAGCAAAAAATGAAAAAAAACGATCCGATTCCGATTCCGATTCCGATTCCAGACCGATTCCGACCGATTCCTACCGATTCCGACCGATTCCGCGGAATTCATGCCGGAATCGATCCTTCCGCATGGAATCGGATCGGAATCCACCGATCCGATTCCGGAATCGGTCGGAATCGGTCCGATTCCACCGATTCCGTAAACAATGCCTCCACATGATCTGAAGACAATGTCGTCGTCTGCTCGAGGCACTCCAGTGTTCTGCATGCTCAGTCACTTCAGCTGGATCAGTCGGTTCCTCTTCTATGGAAAATGATGAGAACAGTGGTCTTCTCCTCCGATGCCATCGGTGAGTTAGCAAGCTGATCGAAGATCTGGTGATGTTGGAGGCATCCACTAATGTCGGTATTTTGTAACTATAAGCAATCTCCAACAAGCTATTTCTCTCCTCAGATCTGAAGTTCTTCAAGACTATCAACTTGAGATGTTCCGTGCTATTGCTTTTTGTTATAAGAGTTTCTAAGGCTGGGATTGGTCTCATCATTTTTTTTTTGTTTTTGGTCAAGAGCTATTGAGCATCTAAGAATATGATTGCCACGGTGTGCAAATAAGGAAGGTAGTTAGGATCCAATCTAGCTCCTATTCGGTTTGAAGTTCATTTATGGAGTTGATTTCTTCATTTGCTGGTTGGTTTACCTCAGTTTGGAACACTTCTACTTGGCTGGGATTGGTCATACAATATTCTCTACTTTTGCAGATTTTGCTACATTGATCTAACCTGGACTAGCCGTAAGGCTATGATGTCTAGAGCCTTGTTCGGCGGATCAAGATCTGAGATCTCTTTTTTTTATCTAAGTTATTCATCAACTGTAGTTAATACGTTGGGAGATGATGCTAAAGTTCTATTGTTCGATTTACTCTTGAGTTGAAGCTAGTTTTTAGAACCAGAAACACAAGGGATATCACTTGGAGGACTGATCAGTTAACTAATTCCGAATTGATCACTTTCAAGTAGTAGTCAATTTCCTTGACATTGTTGGCAACAAGTAAAGCCAGGTTGGGAGTCGGCCCGGGGTCAATCGGTCCCAAATCCGACCTGGTCAGACCGAGTTGCAACCCAAGTCGCAACCAAGTCATATTTATTATTTTTTTTTAAAAATAAAAAATTACATAAAAATAGAAAAAATAGAAAAAATTAAAATTTCTGAAAAATTGAGAAATATGACTAGAAAAATATTTCATCCAACTTTCACACAAATGTTATATTATATTGTTGCTCTACATATTGTATGTACTCTCTCTATGACATTTGAAAAAAATACAAAATATTAAATATATATAAATATTGATTATATTCATCACTATCTCGTATAATCATTATAAGATAAAATTTAAAAGATTCACCATAACTATCTGTTGGCGTACATTTTTTTCAAAAAAAGAAGAAGAAAAGAAGAAAAGAGGAGAACAGATGGGCTGGCTTAGAAGCTGGGCCAACAGCCCATAAGAACAGCCACAATTGGGCCCAATTGGGCACCCCAGCAGGAGCCCTATTTACCTGGCCCATAATTGATATATTTCGGCCAAATTCAGGCCTTGTGCGCAGCCCATAGAAGGGCTTGGGCCGCAGCCTCCTGCTGGCCCAGAAACCAGGCCCAAGTTGGGCCAGGCCCACTTCAATTCCAATGAGAACAGGCCCAGCCGCACCCACCTGCCACCTCAGCATCTTTGTGCGCCCCACCTGCCACCTCAGCCTAGCCCAACAATCAGTTCAAGAGAGGGGGAAGATGAAGAGGCAGCCAGTCAATAAAGTCCATTCAATGCAATAACTGCATGGGGGAGGCCAAGAGGCCTGCGTACAAGCCACCTGCTGGCTCTTCACCTCCCCCTCCAGCCTCTATAAGAAGAGGGGGGCGCACCAGCAGAAGGGGGGGCTGCTTCAGACGCCGGGAGGCTGCCAAACTGCCGCCTGCACCCTGCCACCTGCTGCACCTGTGCCTGCACCTGCTGCTAGGAGAAAGAGGGGAGACTGCTGCCTTGCGCCCTGCCCCCTGCTGCTGCTGCCACCTGCTGCCAACCGTGCTCTGTCCCCTGCTACAGAAGCTGGTCTGCAGTCAGAAGAGGAAAAGGGGAGAAGAAGAGGACAAGGTAAGAGGAGATCGTGGGTATGTCCATGTAGCCCTTTAAAGGGCCTTCTTTCCATCGATTCTACCAGCCATCTCCTGCCCTTATCCACCTTCACAAAATGCCCCATTTCAGTCCATTCAAACCCAAGGATCGCGGGATCGGAATCGGAATCGGGATCGGTGGGTACCGATCCGATCCGGATCGGATCGGATCGGACCGATTCCGACCGATCCAATGGAAGACAATCGATCCAGAATCGGTAAGCAAAAAAAAAAAAAAAAACGATCCGATTCCGATCCGATCCGATCCCAGACCGATCCGGACCGATTCTGGCCGATTCGGACCGATTCTGGTCGATCCTGGCCGATCCGACTGGAATAGCAAAAAATGAAAAAAAACGATTCGATTCCGATTCCGATTCCGATCCCGACCGATTCGGCCGATCCGATTCCGATTCCGATCCGATTCCGATCCGATCCCGACCGATCCGGCCGATCCCGACCGATTCTGCCGGAACTTTTTTCCGGATCGGTCCTTCAGCCAAGAATGGCCGATCCGATCCAGGAATCAGCCGATTCCGATCCGGATCGGCCGATTCCGCGATCTATGTTCAAACCCCCCTAGATTGGACTGTAATCCCCTTGGGCCGAACCCATAAATCTGGCCCTTTCTGGCCCTTGTCCGGAGCAAAAAAAACCAGTCCCCTTGTGATCAGGTTTTCAGTCCCAATCAAGGCCCAAAAGAGCCCAATTTCGGTCCATTTCCAGACCTACCATCAGGCCCATGGATAGCCCATAACCGCCTACCTGCAGGCCCAGGTTATTATAAGCCCATATTCGGTCCCCTCCTGACCTGGCTTAGACCACCTGCAGGTACCCCCAATCCAGGCCCATGGATAGCCCCTGTCCGGCCCACCTACTGGTCCTTCTACAGGCCCGGTCCGAGCCCACATATCAGGCCCAAGATCTGGCCCTTGCCCAGTCCAATTCAGGACCTGTTCAGTCCATCCAGAGGCACTCTAAACAGACCCCAAACCGGTCCATTTCCAGCCCATGTTCGGCACCCAATTCAGGCCCAAAACAGGTTCAATTTCGGCTCCTTTGCAGCCAGAAAATAGGTTCAATCTCGGCTCCCATGCAGCCAGGCGTCAGCCCCCTTTGCGGGTCAACCTAGTGGCCCTTTCACGGGTCCAATCCGCTTCCCAAGAAGCCCTACAGCAGCTCCCTTGCAGCAGAAAATAAAAGAAGAGGTTGCAGCAGCCCCCCTTGTGGCTTGTACCGGCAAAGTGAGGAATGAACCTCAACGGCCCTTTCACGGGTCCGGTTCTCCCCTCAACACATCAAGTGATGGATGAACCTCAACAGCCCTTCCACGGGTCCGGTTCTCCCCTCAACATATCAAAGGAGGAGAGAGCCTCAACGGCCCTTTCACGGGTCCGGCTTTCCCTCCTGGAAGCTGTCCTCCCAAACTCAAGCAAAAATTGAAGCCCTGCTTTGAACGCCGAAGGAATGGACCGGCCCGAAGTGGCCTTCAAAATAAAACAAAAAAAAAATCAGAAATGCGAAAGCTACATTAAATTAAGGAGATCCACCCTTCGCGGGGACTCCAACCTTGGACGACTCCCCCCGGGTCCGCCCCGGAATGTCGATCCGGACGGTGGCGCGGGCCTGCTCCCGTAGCCAGCAGTTCTTTCCCCCAATATGGCTAAGCTAAGGCTGGCTATTTTGGATGGGTAAATTTTCACTAAGTTGGAAAAATAGCCGGCATGCCGTCGTAATGCCAAAATTTTTCCAAAGTAGTGAAGATAAACCTATGTTGGGGGAAGGATCAATCACAGTGTACACCGATGTACTTCACCCCATCTTTCAATGAAATGAAGCTTTGATGTTCATATCGATGCATGAAGCCGGGCATTCAAAGTGACCCGATGGGTCGGAGGCGATGCAAACCGCCAAACAAAAATAAAACCATTTCAAAGTCAATCTGGAAAATTCAAACAGAAAATTAAAACAGAAAATCAAATCTGAAAGAAATCTGAAATTCAACTTGTCCCGGTTCAACAAACAACCGATCTTCAACAAGATTGAACCGGTTTTGAAACAAACCAAACCGAAATCAGATTTCAAACAAAAAATCTGCTAAAACAAAATCAGATTTCAACTAAATCTGTCAATATAAAAAGAAATCAGATAACCTGCCAAAAAATCAGATTCTGAACTGTACTGAACATCAAAAATCAGGTTTTCAATAAAGATCTGTCAACCACAAAAAACCAGATTCCAATTAAATCTGCAACCAAAAAAACAGATTTGAACAATCCTTCAAAACAGATTCTAACCGACTTCAAAAAATCTGATTTTAGCAATCTGAAAATTAATTTGAAATCCACCGAACCTTGTTCAAATAAATGACATAAATCAACCTTTTCAAAAGAAACCAATCAAACAACTTCAAACACCCAAAATGGATCAAAAAACCAACTCAAAACCAAAAAATCCAGAATCTGAAAACTCCGAAAACAAACCAAATAAAAAATTCAAACATGCTTAAAACACTTCAAACTCATCAAAAATCAAAACCAAAACAGATTCAAACCAAAACAACTTGAATCAACCAAGTTCAATCCAAAACAAGTAAAAAACCAAACAACAAATCAATCAAACAAATTGATTCAAACTCCAAAACTCAAAACCGACTTTCAAGTCAATCCAAAAATCAACCAACAAACAAATAAAACAAACCCGAACCAAATCGGTTTGCATCTCATCGGACCCAAAAGGCCGCTGCCCTTTTGAGTTCTTTACTTTTTGTGGATGTGCATGTCTCCAAAAACAGGTTGCCGCGACAGTTAATCAAAGGCGTTCGAGCCATTGCTCGATGTAAGCTAACGCCGGATACTCGCACCATCCGGCGGAGAAGGGTCAAAAATGAAATTTTCAAAGAACCCGAACCTCGGTTCTAATATTTTTAAAACTATCACCGGACTACCTAGTATTTTTTAGAATATCACATATTTTCCTAGAAAAGTCCGGAGATGTCTTTCTTTCTAAAGAACAGACGCAGAAAAAAGAGGTTCACACACTATCATACACTATATAGTTAGAGGTGAGAAGTGCTCGTGGTGAACGAGGCCTCGCCTCACCTCAAGCGCGTGAGGCGGGCACCACAGGTGCCTCAGGCAAGGCTTTATTATTATTTATATTATTATTAACCATACATTTGGAGGTTATACAAAAGCAAAAAAGCAAAAAATACTTCTAAAAATACAGTAAATATATGTAAAAAAGTATGAAATTCATCTAAAAATGTAAGAAAGAACCTCAAAAAGAATAAACTAAATACATTCGTGTCTAATGATCAAACTTAGTTGAACTAAGTAAAATAAACCCAAAAAATAAATATAAAAATATAAAAAATAAAAAAGTTTGTGCATTTGAAGTTAAAATTCTCATATGAACATATTTTCTTTCATTTGAAGAAGAGAAAAAGATGGTACCATATGTGAACTGTAGGTGACTAATAGGAATTTTATTCCTTCATAAGTGAACCCAACTCTTAGATATAACACAAAGGACTATATACAATTTAATAAAATTGAATTTGCTCCTTAGATCATGGCCGGTAGGGTAAGCTCCTACATATGTTCTTAAGCTAAACTAAACAACAAATCAAAAAATAAATCTGAAGATAGAAAAAAATGGAAAAGTATATACATTTGAGAAGGTCAAGGAGGCGACCGCCAAGACAATTGAGGAGGAAAAGGTGACTGCCTGAGGCGGTCGCGGGCGAGATGAGGCGTTGAGGCCTCGCCTCGCCTCAGTGCCTAGAGACTTGAGGTGGTCATCTCAAATAACATAGATCATATCACAAGTAGATTGTATGGAAGTATCGAATGATGTTCCATATAATAGTTAGATCATCCCAAATCCCTATTCATGATACACATAGTTGCTAAGACGACAAAAGACCAAAGACATTAAAGGGTGCCAAAACTGCTTAGGCGACAAGACGGCCGCTTAGGCATCGCCTAGACAGTTAAGACGGTAATGTTAGATGTTTAGATATATATATATATATGCATGTGTATACATGTGTATAAACATACATAAAAATATATATACAAATATAATTATATTTTTATGTTATAAGTGAATATGAGTGCTTATGAGTGTATAGAAGTAAATATGATTTTTTTGTAATTATGTTGCATTGATATATGTTGGGAAGGAGCTAATCTCAAATGATAGGATAAAGAGAGTTAAGAAATAATTTTATAAGTTTTAAATATACATCATAGATTTATAATCACAAATCTTAACCATATGTAACAATATAAGTGATAGTGAAATATTGCTATATTATCAATAAATGGGTGCTCACGAATCATGCATCGGGTCACAGCTAGACCGATCGGCTGGAAAACTGACCAGGTCTCCGGCCCCGGACTGACCCGGCGAACCATGGTTGGCATCAATTGATATTATGATTTCTAGTTCACTCCTTGATTACATTTGACATCCTTGCAACTTATTGATGCCGATATGAGATCTAGATTGATTCATTCTTGAAGCTCTTTCTATGATTAACATGTGGAGATGGACTGATTCCAACTCTTCAATTGTGAAGAATTAAGAATTCTGAGCTGTTGATGATGATGAGTTTGTAAGTTGAGATCTGAGTCTTTTGGTCTCTAAACCAAAATACTTTGATAGGTTGATGCCTCTGTGCTGTTCAGTTGAGGATTCAGCTACTGAGCTGTCCCAGTTGGAGATTTTCAAGTGCAGAACAGATTAAAAGAATTAAGGGCATGGAGTAGTTCTTTGCAATGCTCGTCAACCTAAAGAAAAGCACATTCCCATTCTTTTGTTATGACCTATTAGCACCTTGCGAGGTGTGGGTCAATATTTGGTTGTGTGGCCTCGTAATTCCATGAATGTATAAGAGAAAAAGTGCTTATGTTTCAACCGAGCGGTCTTCCCTTGCATCTTTTCATTCTGTTTTTCTATTATGCATCTCAATTTGTCATGCCTAGAGGGAACGAATAGGTCCCAACTCCGTATCCTTAGGAGTTGTTGGTTTAAAATTGAAAACATTAGAGCGACCAAAAAATTCTGAACTACTAAAATTTGAAACATTAATTGAAGAGTATAGATCTAAGAGTTAACACAAGACAATACATTTTCATGGTTTAAAATTTCTGCAAATCATCCTTTTAAGTAAAGTGAGTTGGTCCAATTTATAGTCATAACAATGTTTACCAAACTAATAATTTCAGAATTTGTCTAGAGAGTCAGAATAAGTTCTAATGAAAAGCGCATCAATTAGTTGATCCTAACTCAACATTTTGGGCCCCATCATGAAGTCAAAATAGTTCGTTATCATTATGGATCAATCATTATTCAAAACCATAGTTGAAGTGTCCAAGGCACTCAAAGGTGCCCTTTTAGCTTTGGCGATAAGGACAGCCAAGTAAACCTTGCCTGAACAGTACAATTAGATGTTAATACTATATATACACATGAATGTATCAAAGAAAATAGAATCAGAATCAGATACAGGATCAGCTAGTGCCAATCCAAAGAATCGAACGATTCAATGGAAGAAAAATCCATCCAAAATTGATTCTTCAAAAAACAAAAAAGAAAATTGCATAAAAAACCTACCAGAGAGCATCCCCATAAGATTACAGTCTGATTGGACCCTTTATGAGGTTGAACTGCCACACATTGTAGCACTCTAACTCGGCTCAAAATCAGGAATCAGATTGGTTTACATTGATCTGGTTCAGGTCAAGTCAGTTGACGCGATCAGCTTAGATTGGTCAGGATTGAATCTGGTTAAAAAATAATATTAAAATTTTTTAAAATAACAAAAATATTAAAAAAACACTATAAATAAAAAATGCTTATTTAACTAGTTAAAATATATTTTTATAAGATTTTTATATCTATTATAAGATATTAAAAATCAAAATTCAAAACTTCCACAACGGCATGCCCACAGTGAAATCGGCTGCGAGGCACCCATGCCAGACCAGACAATCCAGCACGAGAGTAGATCGGTTGCCCGAAAAACTGACTAGATTGGGCCAGGTTGGACATGTTGGACAATACAGGTAAGGTAAAGAAAGCTGCTGGCTGTAAGATATTCATATAGAGTAAACGGGCTTCTGTATCAAACTCTGAAGAAAGCTCAGAAAGCATGTAAATACTAGATGCTGCCTGTCCATAGGTATCAGGCAGCTAATGTTATAGATTGCAATTTACATCTTTCCACAACACTATTCATGGTGCATCGACTGAATGACTAATTTGTAAAATATGAAATGCAATACAAAGGCAAGAAGTTCAAATTACCCTGATCAATTTTAGATGATTACTCTGCATAGGATTAAAGTACATTAAGTTGAAATCAGAAGCCTCATGTTACATACATTATTATTTGACAAAGATGATCTCAAAGGTAAATCTACAAATCTAGTTCATTGCAATATTTTATCCAAAGACATGTATCATGACCCTGAATACTCGCCCTTTTAGGACAAAAAGAATGACAATAATAAAAAAACTACTTGATTCATCAAAATTCTTTACATTCTCTCTCAACCTGATGTACCATGGAATCTAAAGCGGAAGTCGTAAAACAGTTGTTTCAGACGAGAATTTGCTACAAATAAAAGAAAGACAACAACTGCAGCTCCACAGATTAAAGCCTGCGCAGCGAGGAGTCCGTAAGACCAGTCACGCAAAGAACCAAATAGTAAAGCGACAATAGAGCGTAAGGTCATGATTTATCCCCATATAAGGGCAGGCATCTTTCGTGTTCAACAGAAGCAGAAAACGAAGGGGAGAGAAAGAGCATGGTGAAGGAGAAGACCTGCAGAATGAGTCACGAAAGCGACGGGGAGCGATGCTCAAATCGGTCAGCCCGCCGCAACACCAGATGGCGCCCGCGTTGCTCGATTAGGGTTTTGGGTTGCTCGGCAATGGGGGAAATGTCGCATTATCAGCAGTTTTGCCACGTCACAACCCCCCAGTCCCTAGTTTATTGTCTTCGTTCATGCTGATTGAGAAGTATTTATGTTTTAAAAAAAGTCTTCCATTGTTTTACAAATATTAAAAATTAAAAAATTACGTCTTAATTTAAAATAAAATTTACTTTATTTTTTTGAAGATATATAAAGCCAACCACTACGCATAACTCATCGTTGTCACCAATGCAGCACTTCCGAGTTGTTTATGAGTTGAAGAATATAAATGACAGACAAGAACAACAATTTTAACTATTTGAGTTATTTCTTTACTTTGTGTAAATTATTTTTGAAAAAAATGATAACATAAAATTAATAAAATAACATAACCATTGTAAGAACTTTTCAAATTTTTGTTATTCTAAGATTTCTATACACAAGAATTTAAAAAAAAAGAAAAATATCATGCCGCCAGTTTAGAGCTTATCAGCCCTTATACTTAGCAATTTCACTTTAATTGATTGGAATTCAGAAAGTCCTCTTATTCCAGAATGATTGGTCGAAAAATTTTAACCTCCACATAGGACATACGACTTATTTTTATGACCATCCATCAAAGGGCTGATTGCCATAGAAATGAATGACTTACTATTATAATTTAGAAGCGAAAGAATAGGTTAGGGTGTTTGATTACATTTTTTTCCCTCTTTTTAATTTAAATTTTAAAAATAAAAGAGATAAGGTGTTTAGTTGCAACTTTTAACTACTATCTCATTTTTAAAAGTGAGATACTCTCACTTCTTAATCTCTTCTATTTTGGACAAGGTAAAACTTGTTTTGTTTCTGAAAGCGAGCCGTCGTGATGTCCTGGAAGATGCTTCCCGACCAGGGGAAGGGGGCGGAAGCGGGGGGCAGCACGCCCCCGATAAGCAAGGGGCGGCGCTTCCTGACCGTGAGGGAGGCGGAAGCAGGCGCCGCCAGGGGGCCGGGGGGCAGCGATTCGACCTGGGGAGGGGTGCGGAAGGTGGAACCCGGAGGAGGGCGGAAGGTGGAAGCAGGGGACAGCGTGCCCCCGGTCGGAAGGCATAAGCAGATGGGGAGGGGGCGGGGGTCGGCGCTTCCCGACCGGGGGGGGGAGGCGGAAGCGGGCGCCACCGTGGGGGCGGTAAGGCGGAAGCAGGCCGGGGGAGGGGGGAAGGGGGCGGCGCTTCCCGACCGCGGGGGGAGGCAGAAGGCGGAAGCAGGGCGGCGCTTCTCGACCGCAGGGGGAGGCGGAAGGCGGAAGTAGGCGCTGCCACGGGGCGGCGCTTCCCGGCCGCAGGGGAGGCGGAAGCAGGAAGCAGGAACCGGGGGGGGAGCAGTTCGACAAAGGGGGTGCGGAAGGCAGAACCTGGAGGGCTGAAGGTGGAAGCGGGGCAGTGTGCCCCGGTCGGAAGGTAGAAGTAGGGGGCGGGGCCGAGGCGAGCACCTGGGAGGGGGGACTTGTCCGCTAGAAGCTGGGGGACGGGGGGAGCCAACGTGTCCCGACCGAGGGGGCACGGAAACGGTAGCGGGAGGGGGGCTTCTGTTGCCGCCAGAAGGGAGGTCTTGCGTTCGCCGAGCATTGACGACAGCGTGATGGCCAAGCAGAGATAGAGGGGAGCGCCCGGGAGGGAGGGGACATAGTCAAACACTACTCTATTAATTTTAATGTTGATGACAATTTTACCGAACACTAAATAATTAGACTATTTTGATTTTAAAAATAAAATTGAGAAGTCAAATAATTTTGATTTAAAAAACAAGGTTATCTTAAAATTAAAATGCTGCCAAACACCCTATTATGTTCCTTCTCCTAGATTGTGACAGAACAACACTAGCATAAAGAGCTACCAAACACTAACTTGTTGGAGAGTTCCGGTCTTCCTTATCAGTGATCATAAAAGTGCATTATTTTGATTTAATAGTATGTAGTGGGGTGATATTATTTTTTGATATTGTTAGTCTAGATAAAAAAACACTCAACATGCTGATTTCCGGGGAGAGATCATCAAACTCCATCAGCATCTGTCTCAGCCATAGCCCAGCACGGTGGGTGACAGATCCAAGAGAGGCTGCAGAGCTTCCGGATCAAACTTCCGGGCGAAGAGGAAGCAGACGGTGGAGTTCCGGCCGCCGTACCGACAGCGGTGTCCCCCGGTGATCTGCCTGAGGAGCGGCTCTGTGACGTCGGAGACGCCGTAGGTGGCCGGATGGTAGCCGCCGTTGGACCAGTCCGTCCAGGTGACGGTCCGGTTCGCCAAGAGGTCGGGCGCCTCCACGAAGAGCATGGTGGGGAGGTAGTGCTCGTCGGCATAGCACATCTGGTTTGTCTCGCAGAGCTGCCGGAACTTGGGGTAGAACCTGTCGTCCTTGATGACGGCGACGGCGAGCCGGCGGCGGAGCTGGAACCACTGAGACCCTTTCCGCCACTGGGAGACCTCGATCTCCGGCGCCAACTCCGGGCTGTATCTCCCCCTCGCAGACGGCCCCGGATCGTCGAACACGTCGACGAAGCTTTGCTCCGATCCTTGGAAGTGCCCGTAGACGGCGCCGAAGGGGAAGAGTGGGATGCAGGACTCCGACAGGAGGACGAACCATTCGTTGGAGGCGTCGAGGAGGGCGTTCGCGAGCAGCCGCCTCTCTGCATCCAGTATGCTTATTCCCCCCCACTCGGCTTGCTGAAAAGGCAAAAAAATCCAATGAAAGATATACGTAGGGTCAGTATGGTAGAAAAAGGAGGATTTTTTACATGTCGATTCTCATAATTATACATATTTCCTGAAATTTCCCTTGGAAAAATAAAACATCTCCGACAATCTTTGAAATCTTGTGCTATTCTAAGTTGAAAAATATCCCAAGTTAAACGCGGCAGGGAGTAATCTCATGATGAGGAGTGCAGATCACACCTTGACGTCCACATAAGAGAAATCCTTCGGTTACAGATCAAAGAAAGTCACATCCCTCTCAGACACCTAATATTTTTTTTCCTAATTACTAAACTGCTCTTATAGTTATTAAGTGAGCATATAGTTATTAAATCTGCTATTTTTGGGTTAATAAATCTTTCTAAAATATTACTAAAATGTTCGTGTATATAATTATTAAAGAGTTTAGTAATATTTTTTAGGGAGATTAGTTATTCAAAAATAGTGAATTTAATAATTATATACACCACTTAAATACGATAAGAGTTGTTTAGTAACCAAAGAAAAAAAAATTTATTAAGTTGCTGAAGGGTATGAGATTTTCTCTGGTTAGTGATTGAGGAAATTCCCTCTTTGGAATGTCTGAGGTGATTTGCATGCATGGTGAATTAGGGGTGTTCATGGTTTGGTTTGGTTTGGTTTTTGAGTATTTTTTCTCAAACCAAACCAAACCAAATTATCTTCCAAACCAAACCAAATCGAACCAAATTAGTTCGGTTCGGTTTGGTTTGGTTCGGTTCAAACCATATTTTACTAAGGTATAGTTGATATATCAATATATAATTTTATTTTGTTTGTTTTAAATCATATTCTATTAAAATCTTGTGTATATGTTTGTACATTACAATAATTTTACCTTAAAAACTCTTGAAACAAATTTAGTTTTATAAGAAAAGATGCATAAATACTATCTTATATATAACTTAAATTAAAATATTTAATCCAATTCGGGTTATTCGGTTTACCGATTTGGTTTGGTTTCTATGTCCCTTCAAATCAAACCAAACCGATCGGTAGTTCAAACCAAATCAAACCGAACCAAAGTACTGATTTAGTTTGGTTTTTCGGGTTGAACAGAACAGTGAACAGCCCTATGGTGAATGACTTGCCACGGTTGCTCAACGCGCGACTGTTAAGCAACTCGCCAATCAGCCATGATCTATATTTTTCTTTGCCAAAAACACCCTCTCTCTGTAACACTCGGTTTACACATCCATATGATATTGGGACCTTTCTGGAACATTTTTATACTAAAAAATTAACATACATAAAGAAAGTAAGAAACCATTGGATACACCCAAGGAAACATGGATTATACTACTTGTTCGCATCATTTTCCATCCGCAATCATTCATTCTAGTCGCACATTCTCATGCCAATGGATATGAAAATTTGTACCTGGCTAATCGTACTTTTGAAATTTCACAGAAAGGGCATTCATCTCACACAGGAACCCCTCCTCAAACATGACAGGCAGTCATACAAATTGGTTTTATGCATGATATAAACCATCTGAAATCTGATTGCCTGTTCCTGAACGGGTCAAAGCTTCATGATCATGGGGACCGTAAATCGGAGAGGGGTGGCTTACCTTGCTAGGAATTTGTCTGCCGTAGAACGGCGACGATCTGTTGAACTCGGGCTGGTAATCAGGTAGCGAGTGTATGTAGATGGAGTAGAGCACCTCGTGCCCTCCCAGGAACACCTCCCACAGGGGGTGCAGCGGCAGAGGGCCTCTAGTCAAGAACATGAACGCGATCTTGGGAGGGTGTGTCTCCACCTGGGGGACGGAGGAAGCCTGCCGGAAGAGCTCCTCATCCGTCATCCCGTGCATCAAGCTCGCCGGCGGCCCGATCCAGCGATTATTCGGTCCGCCCGTGCGCGACTGGAACGCCGACCGAGCAGCGGAGACAAAGCTCACCGTCCGAAAGAACTCGGCCGCGTACATGCTTATGAGCGAGAACGCGACGGCGAAAGCCAAGAGCAGGAGAAGAACCATAAGGATCCACGCCGGGAGGGACCGGGACGCCGTCCGCTGCGAGGAATCGTGGCTCTCCCCCGGGATGGATGCCCCGGTATGCATCCCGGAAACGCCGGCAGCGAGCCGGAGAGGACCAAAAGATTCGATCTTTCTGTTCCACACGCCAGACACGGGGCCGCTTTCGCGGCGGAATGTCGCCGGAGGCGGAGCCCTGCTGCATCCCGAGGAGGGTGGAGAGGAAACCCGGACAGCGTCTTATAGAACCCGGAGCGGCACTGCCCTCAATCCTAGAAAAGCTGGGCAAAGGCACTGAAAGACTTCGCCTTTTCTATTTTGAAAATCTAAGGCACATGGGCAACTAAATAAAATACATAGGACGTAATAGTACAACGTAAAGTGTAGTAATTTATATATAAAAATTAATTAAAAAATAGTTCAAGCCATCTAAAATTTAAATTTGAGTTAAAATTTAATAATAAAATTATTAAATGAGTAAATGATACGATAAGATGGTTTTCAATAAAGTTAATTTATTTATCAGGTAATAAAATAAAATTTTTATCTACCGACGTGAACGGACCCCTTCGCACGGGCTACTGCAGCGATTCAAGACGTGAGGTGACCGGCGGCGGCGGTGCAGAGCATAGACGCGGGGACCTGCCGAGTTACCGGGCTCGTACCGTTAGGAGAAGAGGAGGACGCTAGCTAAACTGGGTGCAGCGTCGGCAGCCGCCCGACGAAAACGTCGACACCGTAGGTCCGTTGGAACCGGGACGCGCGGCCGGACGACGTTGACTTTTGAGCCGGGGTCCACCAGGAGCCGGGGTCAACGCCTGATGGTCTATTTGCATCGGAAGAATTAATGGACCGTGAAAAGATGTGTAAAAATAAAAATATATTAATTCAATGAAAGTCGAAAATCTAAACCATTTAAATGAAAACCTACTGTAACTAGAAAACATTTAATTATTTAATATATTAATATAAAAAATTGCTACCGCAACTAGAAATGCTTTGGGATTGTCCTTTATATATAGGGGTGCTTTTGGTGGCATCACAAGTCGGTTATTTTCCACTGCAAAATATATTTTCATAACAATTTTTTTTAATAAAGATATTTGTCGATGGTGATAGGAATACAGTATTCTAGAGAGTTTCTTTTCTTCTTGGATAATAAAAAAAATAAGTGAGTTCTTTTTTGCGTGGTTCCTCACCTTTTTATTTATATGTGCATATCGATCCACGCCTCTTTCTTTTTCTTGTGGTTCCTCACCTTCTTATTTCTATGTGCATATCGATCCACGCCTTTCTTTGTTATCGATCCCAGTGAATAAATAGATTGCGTAAAACGGATGCATGCGTGAGACAACGGTTATAGCTTTACAACATTATGGGTAAAGGGGGAGAGTTAAAACCTAGATAATGACCCGGTCAATAGATACAAGATAATCTACGGCCATGAATGACACAGATTTTTTTACTCGTCGCATGAGACATAATTCTTTTGATTAGGAGAACATGAATAACACTTATATGTCTATAGGTAATTTTTCTTTCCATTGAATAAGAGTGTTGCAATTTTGTTTAAATATGTTGTAAATTTTCAGTTACGTATCTGGTAAAATTAATCTGACCATGCGGCCCTACAATCACATCTCTGTTACCAATTCAACATTCAAAGTCTAATACTCTCGTATTAATTATATATGTTATGATGAGACATCGTCTTTTATATCTACCTGATGTGATTACTTAATCACAAATTAACAATATATTAGAAAGTGATATATATATAATAATTTTAAAAGTATTTTGTGAAATGTATATATATAAGACGATACAAAAGAGATTGTCTATAAATACAAGTCTCGCAAGAGTAGGATTAGAAATACCATACTGAGATGTATTAATCTAAATAAGAGTAATTTGAGGTGGATCTTTCTAAGAATATTTATCGAGTAGAAATCGTGTATTACTATAAAAATAATACTTAGGAAAAGCCCATAAGAGATCGGAAAAAAAACTGTACACGCTGCTTGCCAGGGAGATCATCAGCTCTCCATCAGCATCTGCCTCAGCCATAGCTAGGACTGTTCATGTCAAACCGGAAAACCGAAAAACCGGACCGAACCGAACCAAACCGTTCGGTTCGGTTCGGTTTGAAAAAAAAAATTCGGTTTTTAAAACCGAACCGAACCGAGAGTACACTGTTGGTTCGGTTCGGTTTTGCTTTGTCCGGAAACCGAACGGACCGATAACCCGAAATACCATTAGGTTATATGAAAAAAAATCGCTGATACTCCCCAGTCCCCACCTCGCTGGCTCGCTCTCTCTGTTGAGCGCCGCTCCGGCCAGTCCCCAGTCCGGCAAGTCCCCACTCCCCAGTCCCCACCTCGCTCTCTTTTGCGCCGCTTCCGCTCACGCGAAGAGAGATCCAATCAGCCATCCAGGAGCAGCAGGCAGGCGGCATCCGGCCACCGCAGGGAGCACTCAGCAGGCAGAGCCGAGGCAGCAGCAAGCATCCCGTGACTGTGAAGTCTGTGATCCCGTCCACTCGCAGGCGCACAGCGCAGGCGCTCACCGGCCACCGCAGACGCAGTCCGCAACTAGGTGCGCAGGCGCTCACCGGCCACCGCAGGCGCTCCCAGGTGCGCAGTGCGCTGAGTTTAAATTTTTTTTTATTCCCTGTCTCACTGTCTGGACGCCTTTTGTTGCTTCATGTTTGTGGATCAGATCCTTTGTTTGATTTGGGATTCGGTGGTTTAGATCTTTGGATTTTGGATTTGATGTCGACATGTATTTGTTGTTTATATTTTTATGTCAGTTTGGTTGTTTGTCTTCACATTCGAGGATTTTTTATTTGGGGCTCCTTTTTTTGTTCCATGTCTGATTAATCATGGTCTTCAAATTTGTATTTAATCATTAAAACTGATTTACTTTAAAGTCTGGTTTTGAAATTTGGAATTTGGGGCTTTGAGTACTGATTTGAATCTTTGAGATTTCAGTTTTAGGGGGTCCCCTTTACTGTCTTCAGATTGATTTGCTGAATTTCTGGCTTCTGAATTGTAAATGACTTATCAGTTTTGAAAATCTCAGATTTGCAGTCCTTGAGACCCTAAAAAAAAGATTGATTTGTGCGGTCAGCTAGTGAAATGGTTTGTGGGTTGATTTAGAGATTGAATTATGACTTGATTTTGGGATAATTTGGTGACTGATTTTAAATCTGGTTTGGGATCGGTTTAGGACTGATTTTAGGCTAGACAGATCTGATTACTGATTCTGGAAATTTTCAGACTTGAATGTGTTCAGATTTGCAGAATCCCTTTTAGTTTGGTCAGATTTTTTTTAGTTTTTAAAATTTCAGATTCCCCTTTTTATTTATTATAGAAATTGAAATTATCATTCGAAGATTTCATTATACTCTGTATTACGGATTTTTTTCAACTAATTCAGATGTCACAAGTTGGAGATACTACAAGTATACAAGCTTTGTGGGTTAATGATCTATGTAATATTTGTGACTTGATTTGTGTGACTTAATTTGTGATACTTAAACGTACGAGTGTTTATTATTGTTTTAGATTTATTTTAGATAAGCAAACATCCGTATGCATGAAAACAGGTTGTAATACACAAGTTTTAGTGGGTTCATTCCGTATGCATGAAAACAGGTTGTAATACCTATTTTGTTTAATCTGTTCTTGACATAGCTTGTTGTTTAAACAGGTTGTAATTCCTCCTCCTCCATTCTGTTCAAACTTTTATCTTGTTGTTTACATAGCTTGCAGGCTGCAGCATGCTTAGCTCTAATAGGAATTACGTAAATTCATGTCTAAAATTTTAACTTAGAAATTTTGCTTCTTCAAAAAACAGTATGTTGATCGGATTTAGATTAATATCTAAAAGTTTTTAATTTATTTAGTTGTGTTATTTTTGCTTGGAATACAAACATACAACGCACAATCTCAGTCTTTTATTTCAACGGATTTCAACCCATTGATTTATACTTTGTAGACAAAAAATTTCAACATTTTACTTAGTTTTAATGAGCAACGGGAACCGATGAACCGAACCGGTTCGGTTCGGTTCGGTTCACTATCGGTTTGGCTTCTAAAGGAACCGGTTCGGTTCGGTTCGGTTCACCTTAAAGGTTTGGTTCGGTTTGAAGAATTTCAACCTCAACCCGACCCGAACCGAACCGTGAACAGTCCTAGCCATAGCCCAGCACGGCGGGCGCCAGATCCAAGAGTGGCTGCAGAGCTTCCGGATCGAACTTCCGGGCGAAGAGGAAGCAGACGGTTGAGTTCCGGCCGCCGTAGCGACAGCGCTGTCCCCCGGTGATCTGCCTGAGGAGCGGCTCCGTAACGTCGGAGACGCCGTAGTTGGCCGGATGGGTGCCGCCGTTGGACCAGTCCGTCCAGGTGACGCTCCTGTTCGCCAAGAGGTCGGGCGCCTCCACGAAGAGCATGGTGGGGAGGTAGTGCTCGTCGACATAGCACATCGGATCCGGCTGGCAGTACTGCCGGAACTTGGGGTAGAACTTGTCGTCCTTGATGACGGCGACGGCGAGCCGGCGGCGGACCTGGAACCACTGAGATCCTTTCCGCCACTGGGACACCTCGATCTCCGGCGCGAACTCCGGGCTGTATCTCCCCCTCGCAGACGGCCCCGGATCGTCGAACACGTCGACGAAGCTGTGCTCCGATCCTTGGAAGTACCCGTAGACGGCGCCGAAGGGGAAGAGTGGGATGCAGGACTCCGACAGGAGGACGAACCATTCGTTGGAGGCGTCGAGGAGGGCGTTCGCGAGCAGCCGCATCTCTGCATCGAGTATGCTTATTTTCCCCCACTCGGCTTGCTGAAGAGGCCAAAAATCCAAAGATATATATATTTATATATATATAGGGCCGGTTAAAGTTAAAAAATATGATTTTTTACATGTCGATTCTCATGATTATTCTTGTTTCCAGATATTTCCCTTGAAAAAATAAAACATCTCGTCATTTTACAGAAGCAACCGGTAGACTAGTCAACTTATTCACACTCGTTATCGTTTAAACTAATCTCAGAACTCGCCAATCATGCATGTTTTATATTTTTATTTGAGTCTAAGTGTTGAAGGATATTATCCCATATTGGCTATCGGAGGATAGTCCAATGTCTTTATCATAGCCTGGACCTGGGTCTTCTCAGCGCACGTGTGTTTTTGGAATTTCACATGGTATCAGAGTTGGTTAGGCTGTAGGCTCTGTTCTCCGATGGATTTGCTCCTATTTTCGCTCGACCATGTCCTGTGTATTCCTATCATGGCTCTGACGATGGTGGCTGGCCGAGAGGGGGAGTGTTGAAGGGTATTATCCCATATTGGCCACCGGAGGATAATCCAATGCATTTATCATAGCCTGAATCTGGGTCTCCTCAGCCAGCACACGTGCATTTTTGGAATTTCACACTAAGACCCACTGCACATTATCCACAAGCAGCATGTCCTTGGCATGGCGTTTGAAAGCCATCCCATCCACATCTCATGCGTGGTATTGAATAAGCAAAAATTCAGATCCGAATTTAAATTCGCAGCCGATCATACACTTCATGATTTTCAACAAAGCACAAGTTTTCCGGTGCTCGGAAAGGGCATTCATCTAACACACGAACCCCTCCTCAACCTCAAACATGATCGGCAATTATACAAATTAGTTTTATGCATGATATAAACCATCTGAAATCTCGTAGCCTGTTCCTGAAAGGGTCAAAGCTTCATAATCATGGAGATCATAAAACGGAGAGGGATGGCTTACCTTGCTAGGAATTTGTCTGCCGTAGAACGGCGACGATCTGTTGAACTCGGGCTGGTAATCAGGCAGCGAGTGTATGTAGATGGAGTAGAGCACCTCGTGCCCTCCCAGGAACACCTCCCACAGGGGGTGCAGCGGCAGAGGGCCTCTAGTCAAGAACATGAACGCGATCTTGGGAGGGTGTGCCTCCACCTGGGGGACGGAGGAAGCCTGCCGGAAGAGCTCCTCATCCGTCATCCCGTGCATCAAGCTCGCCGGCGGCCCGATCCAGAGAGACTGGAACGCCGACCGAGCAGCGGAAACAAAGCTCACCGTCCGAAAGAACTCGGCCGCGTACATGTTCACGAGCGAGAACGCAACGCCCAAACCCAAGAGCAGGAGAGGAACCATAAGGATCCACGCCGGTAGGGGCCGGGTCGCCGTCCGCTGCGAGGAATCGTGGCTCTCCCCCGGCATGGATGCCCCGGTATGCATCCCGGAGACGCCGGCGGCGAGCCGGAGAGGCCCAAAAGATTCGATCTTTTTGCTCCACACGCAAGATACGGCGCCGCTTTCGGGGCGGAATGTCGCCGGAGGCGGAGGCCTGCTATCCGCATCCCCAGGAGGGAGAAGAGGAAACCGGGACAGCGTCTTATAGAACCCGGAGCAGGGCTCCCCCTAATGGACGCATCTCTGCGAGGGATGAACGCTGGGAAAGGTCGCCAAAGGCAGTGAAAGACCTCGCCTTTTCCCCGGCACCAATCCGCATCATCCCCCTTAGCGCGGCCTACTGCGATTAAAGGCGCGAGGTGCGCCGCGGCGGCGGCGGCGGCGGCGGCGGAGCAGAGCATAGATGCGGGGACCTTCTAAGTACCGCTGCGTATGGGAAGCAGAAGAGGACACCAGCTGAACTGGGTGCAGAGCGTCGGTAACTGGCCGGAGAAAATGTCAAACACCCTAGGAAGTGGGCCTCCTTTGAGGGAGGGTCCACCAAGATCCGAGGTCAACGACTGGAGGTCTATCTGTATCGTGGACTCGATTTTTCGTGAACCATTAAAAGCGGAAAAAGATTACAGGATCCCAACCGGTGGGACAGTGACACGTAACCATGATCTATAAATAAAATGTACATAATTTTTTTATTTATTGAAAATCAATAACAACATATGCCTGATTCAATTTATGCTGTCTGTTAAAAAAATAACAATCGATTAATAAGCTGTCAAAAATACATTAAAATATGAAAGGTATTTTTTCAATATAAAATAACAAATCAAAAAAAAATCAAAATATAAAAGAGAATATAATTCAAAGGTATAGGATGATTCACAAATTCTTTAAAATAAGGGAGAGGTTTAAAAGTCATAATTACTGAAACCTACAGTGTGACAGAAGTTTACATGCATGAATATTTTTTTTTTTACTTCAACAGATACTCATCATCTCTCAAGAAAAGTATCGAATCTTAAAGAACAGGTAGCATTTGTTTTACTTAGAAGAGAAAATCAGGGGTTACTAGGACCTGCTTGATTCATTATCTGAATATATCTTTTATATAGTAAAAATGTCCCTTAAAATTAAGCGGAGGCGAACAGCTTGATGTTTATGTCATGACGTATAAAATAAAAATAAAGAGAAGATGACGATGGGAGAATTTTACTTTTCATCTCCAAAGCATCTTTGTAGCAGTTTCACGATCATATTTGCTTCATTTAATGTACCTCACGACACCTCAGAAAAATGTCACAAAATTAATAATGTGGTTAGGCCCATTACGTAGGTGGCCCAGTTTGTGCAACTCAGAAGCAAGACCAAACCGACCATCAGAGTGAAAGCTGAGATGACACCCCACACTCATCGTTTTATCGTGCACTCAGGTGGACGAGTGAGAATGGGCCGAGGATTAACCGACTAGAAATATATTGAGTTATCTCGAGTCTGATGTTTTATTTGTTTTTTTTTCCGGCTTAAAATTAAGAGGAAATTCAGACGTATTAGCAAGGACATTAAATATTTTAGTACAGTTATCTTCTTAACGAACAGTATGAAGACATACCCTCTGACATAGTTGGAGATCAGTAGCGCCAGATGATTAGAAGGTCATTCTGCAGGCTAGCTACGCAAGTGTAACTAGAAATGCTCTGTAATTAGATGCTCATGTTCAGGAGCTTGGTTGCTTGAAGATGAGTAGGTAAATTTCCACTACAAAATATATTTTCACGACAAAATTAACTGGTTAAAGAAGATATTCAACAATGATGATAGGAATATGGTAGTATCATATATCAAGAGTTTCTTGTTGGATAAAAATAAGTGAGTTTTTTTTATTATTTTGGTGCGGTTCCGCACCTTTTTAATCATGTGTGATCGATCCACACCTTTCTTGTCTTGCTATGATATCTGACCGAACATGATAGTTTATGCATACAGCTACCTTAACATATAATTTAATCATAAAAATATAAAATTTATTTTCCCATCAAACACTAGATTGGCCGCTATTTCGAGATAATTTATTCTTATAAAAGTACGAATATCTTATCCTAAAATATAATCTCACCTTAATGAAGTACTATTCCACAATAACGACACAATATAGAATGATATAACATGCAAGTCGCTACTTTTTCAAACCAAACAACTAATATATATATATTAAAAGCCCCTCTCTCTCTCTGTGTGTGTGTGTTTATTATATATTTAGGTGACTTTGTTTGTGGCTCTACCTACTAAAACTTCTACGAACTCTTATTGAATTTCTTGATCCATCACACAATAAAAACTCATTGGGATCGCCTAGTTTTTTTTAATGCCTTGGCATTAAACATCTTAGACTAAACAAACATCTTAATGGTGATGAGGAGGTGATGGATCTTTCACTTTCATTTTCAAGATCAATATGGCATAGAGACGATGAGGAAGATCATCAGGATGGCCGGAAAAAGGACCAATCCGGCCAGTTTGATCACGATCCAGATTAGATATCTCCCAAGCATATTGTGCCCTCATAATTTGATATCTCCCTTTTTGGCACAACGATCATGATTTCCTATGGCATCCCTATGAAATCCTCCACTGTCGCTCACACATGAATCTTCATTGCCATAGGGTGGAGAAGGCAACATTAATCCATGTGTAGTAGTCAATATAGAAGAAGAGAGATGGAAGGTATACATGATGCCGCAGAAGGAAGAATTTGGTGGTTGCCCTGAAAAAAGCAAGATATTCAAATTATGATATGCCACATGTTTTGAAGATATATATCTATATCCAATCTGATTGGATCGGTTGAATCGATCATTCTAAATTGTTGGAAAGAGAGGTATAGGAAATCAAAATAGTTTAGTTTATTCAATTTGCCAATCTGGTTTAATTTGAAAGCACTTGAAAATTATGAATCAATCTTTATCTATCTCTACTTTTAATAACTCTACATTATATAATACAATCGATAATTCCTATATATAGTTTACCCATTGATTACTTTTAATAGTCAAAAAGACAAAATACCCAAACTTAAAAACTTAAAGCTTACAAATCTTAAATCATAAAATAAAAAAATATTTAGTCTTAAACTAAAATATCGTAATCATAAATTCAAACAAATCTAATAGACAAACTAGTTATAAGTAGACACCAAAAATGTATTTAATCAAACTTATATAGTTAACATTTAAACAAGTTTTAATAAATTACTAAGCATAAATATTAAAATGACACTCAAATCATATACATATAAAGTCTAAACCGACCAAATTAACAAAGCAAGATGAAATCACACGTAAATAAATCCTAAAAAGCTAGATTTATAAAACCCTAAACGAGGTTAGGGTTGTACATACGTACTTAACTGAGCTATCTAAAAATATACTTTTGTAATTTATTATACAATCAAACACCTCATTCCATTCATATTCAAAACACATTTAACTGAACCCGAAATCAATGGAATTAACAAACAAACATTAAAATCACATTTTTCAAAAAATCTTAAATTAAACAAATTATTAAAAATATAATTAAACGTTCTTAGACAAATTAAAGTTTTATACATACTTAAGAGGAGAGAAAAACAATGCTCGGGCGATGCTAGTAGTCGGCAATGATAGTAGTGGCTGATGGAGTGGGCTCTAGTAGAGCAGTTGAAGTGTTGTGTGCATGTGATGGCTTCACATCCATTGCTCTAGCCACTAATATTTGACCATTGAATGGTTGAAACCTGATCACCAATGATGACTTGAGTTCTAGTAAAATACATTTGACCTAAATTTTGCTCCCAAACCCTTTTCGGGGTTTGTTTTTCGGCTTCCATGATAGTCACCACCGTCATGAATATGATATATATCTAGAAGCTGTCGCCAATGTTTACAACGGTCGCTATTAAGTTTATTGGAAATAACTTTTAGAAATCGCCGCGATTAAAAGGCCACCACTGCACGCTTTGCTTGTAATGATCCAAAGATAATGCTAGTGATGATTTTGCGTGTGGATAACTTAGGAATTAGCGTAAAAGAACAAGGTGGAGTACTACAAGAACATTGTCATGCCAAGATGTTTCACCATTAGTATTAATGTAGGATCCCTAATGCATGCAATTTAGAATCTCACCTTAACAAAAGATGTTTCAAGAGCGTTATAAATTGTACACGGTACTCTCTCTCCTTGTCTATCGCAAGGGAGAGATGACAAAAATCAATCGAAGTGGGTAGTACATTGTATTAATAATGGCAACGTGCTCCTACAACAATATTAGGGTTATCACTGTGTGCCAGGCCCGGTCTAACTACATTGATAGTCTGGGCAAGTCCGATCTGTAAACATTGTTAACTTGACCTGACCCAGCTCAGTCTAATTTTTTATTTCGTAGCTATATTATTATCAAATTCAATAAGCACTAGAAAAAACTATAAAATTGATCAGAACTTAAATAAAACATATTTTTAATAAATATAATTAATATTTTTAGTTAGGTTATGCCATAAAAGTTGAAACTCACTTGCCCGTTTCAATCCATTTTGACCCAATTCACTGGCCGATCGACCTGGGCCATGCCACCCCAAAACGATATCTGTTTTTTTTTACCAAGAGAAAAACGATTATGGGATTCCTCCAAGTCAAGCGAAATGGTATAATATGAATTAAATCAAATAATAATAAACTCTTACTAATCAAGGGAACTAAATCCTCGTGCCCCCACAGCATATGCAAATCTCTGTGCTAAGAGGGATCTCGTGTATTCTTGAGATGGTAACAAACTACAATTAATTGTTTCGTCGTACTATACATATATAATTGTATTGGTTCTACGCAACACATAAATCTATGTATTATGTTTCATTTTTTCTTTTTCTTTGCTACCGACGGGAACTCGTGTGTATACATGCGTACACAGAGAGACCAGGGTGCAAACAAGTCGAGTCTAGTCGAGTAGTATAGTGTTCAGGTTCGACTCATTTATTTTACACGAGTTCGAGTTCGAGCTCGAGTTTTAACGAGTATATGGAACCCTTGTTCAAGTTTAGTTCGTTTATTAATCGAGTCGAGTCAAGTTCGAACTCGAGTAGTAGTTAGACTAAAATTTAATTCACATTCAAATTAAAAAATTATACAAATTCATTTATAAAACTCAAAATCAACGAAAAATTATTTATGAAATTCTAAATTTAGCTCATTATGAAACTCAATCTAAGTTGAAACTCAAATTTTGAATTATTTAATATATTTAAGTGAAAATATATAATTATTAATACTCATAATTTAATTTTTAAAAAGAAATATATAATATAATATTTAATCGAGCTGTTCTTGAACTTATCCAGCCGAGCAGGAGTCTATTCAAGCTCGACTCGTTTAATGAGTCAAATTTTATTTTTTATTTAAATTTTTTCATTTAACATAATAAACTAATCCAGTCAAGTTTTTATTGAGTTGAATTTCAAGTTACTTGTCAGCACCCCTAAGAGAGACATAGATAGGGATGTCAACGGGTCGGATACGGGTCGAATAATAGTATTATCCGTATTCGTATCCTATAAAAAAAGAAGTATCCACTTACTGTTCGTTAACTATCGGTAATGGGTGTATCCGCGAACCGCATTGTAATATCCGCTTAAAAACAGTTTACGGTCAGTTAACGGTTAATTAACGAATATATAAGCATTACTAGAAGGTACCTAATATACACAAAAAAATGTTAGCTTCCTTCTAACATGTATACTTAAATATCGTAGTAAGATAATACAGAGATATCATGTATACTAGCACCATGAAATAAATATTTTTCAAATAATATGCCTTTGCAACAAAAGTAGGGAATGAACTTGACCTATGATCCAAGATAACTAAGTAACATGGACATTGGACGATTGCATACAATGGCCCACATCTGTCAACTTCATGAGAATGCTCCAAGACGAGAGCGAGAGAGGGGTGACAGTGCTACAGGTGAACCAGAGGAGAGAGAGAGAGTTGGGAGCCTCGCAGGCACCACGTGGACGCGGATGTCGCTAGGCGCAACAGTGTAGCCGAGGTCACATCGGCCACCCAAAACCAACAGGTCCATGACGTAGCCGCCGGCCGCCACGTCAAGGTGAAGGTGCAATGATGCAACAGGTAAGGCGTCGGGCAAGGAAGAAGGAACAGGCAGAAGTTGAAAAGTCGATTTCAGAGATTCTCACAAATTAATTTTAGGGTTTTTGAGATTGACATATTTCTTGAGCGTTAGATGTTGGTATATTTTCAACCGTTGGATCAAGCTTTACTTAACGGGTTCGAAAACGGTTTACCGGGTTCGGTTTATACTGTATCCGTGACCGTATCCGTTAAAAAGACGGATAATCGGTAAACGGCTAAGGATACCCTATTCGGAAATTTTTGATGGTCCTTTAACCGTCCATTAAGTTAACGAACGGGTCGGATAATCGGATAATCCGCTATCATTGACATCCCTAGACATAGAGAGAGAGAGAGAGAGATCCTCACACGTTTGTTAATTACCTGGAAGGGGCTCCTCACACGTTTCTCTCTCTCCATATATAATATATGTATGTATGTATAGCACGTGGGAACCAGACGTGATCAATATTGTTGATCGGATTGTTGACATTTGACTTTCAAATGTTGACGAGTGACTATATATATATATATATAATGCATGGCACAAGACATTGAAACTTCCGGCTGCCCGCATGTTACTCTTCTTCTTCATCATCTTCCTTGGCATGAATATTTTTATTCTGATTTCTGGGCTCACTCACGGTTTCCCAAAGCTGAAATTGAAACAGTGCTGACGGAGCATGTAAGTTTCAACATGCATGGATGGCGATGATAATTATGAATCTATGTTAAAACAGTTAACATTACAGCAATTATTTTATTGAATTCTTATATAAATATATATACTTAAATTTTAATATAAGAACTGATCATATTACAAAATTATAATTATAATAATTTATTTTTTTATTATCGCAATGAAACAATTAACTAACAAACGTATTGAAATAGATTGGGATCGAGTTAAAACAATCGAAGAAAATGAATCTATTATATATTGGACGCTTTCGGTGAGCGGATGAAGAATTAAGTTGGCTATCTTATTTGGATCGAAAGTTAATCTTCTCATAGTTGAATAGGACCTTGATCATAGTTTTACAAGAATTTGGAATCCCCGTATATATAATTGGCTGGGGGGTTTCCATGGTGTTGTGTGTGTGACAGGGAGAGAGAGCTAGCTAGGGGGGATTGGTTGAAACTTAATAACAATTTTTCTGACTTTAATATTAATACTCATTATTATGTTATTTTATTCTTTAAAATTTTTGGATATTTCATCAATCGACAATTGAAAGATACTTTTTCAATTACCAATAAACTGTACCAATTTTATAACTTATGTTAACTCTTGATACATACTTGGAATAACGATAAACATAAAACAGAAAAACACTTGGACCGAGTTGACAACTAACATAGATATCTTGAAAAGATACATTTCCAAGAGATAAACATGAAGCCATAAACTGATCAGCACACACGTAAATGTAAACGGGGTGGTTGAATGGCAGAAGTAGCTAGGGACTCTGTGAAAAGAGTTTGACAACTAGTTCGAAACAGGATAATCGCTTCAAACTAGAGTTGATAAAGCTCATATACTAACAATCTCGGGAAAGTGTTAGTGTCTACGACGCTAAAATAAACAGTTCATAAGTTATAACGCGGTCACCGGACTACAAACAACGACAAAAGGAAAAACTAGACAAGATGGACGTAAGTAATCTGAACTCCACAATTTCAGCACGACAAAAAAGACAAAATGTCTAAAAACAAGTTTAGATAAAATGTTGGAAAGTGAGGTTGGGAGAGAGGAGCAACCCACCCTCCCACCACGGAACCAACTTCAAAACGATGACGGTGATCTCCCATCACGTAATTTCAAGCGAGCAAAGACTTTTGCTTGCGATCACGCTGGGGCTTTCATGGGCTGAACTTTGACAACTCTAACGTGCAGGCATCCACAAAAAACCACGACCTCATGAGCTTTGCTACCACCAATGCGCTTGAGGTGGTGGAGCCGCCGAGTGTGGGTTTTTGCCAGGAATGGGGCATCGTCCGGAATATTCAGCCTCCGAGAAGGTTGTCGGCATAGAGGGAACGTCGAGAAGGTACCGCCTCAAAGGAGTTGCCACAAGAACTTCTGCCGTAGCAGGGGTGATGCCGCGAAGGAGCTGCCGCAAGAACTTCCGCCGCGGGGGGAACTGCCACCTCAAGCGTCTACGTTAAGGGGGGGAAATCAGATGAGGGGATCGGAGAGGGGGAAGGCGTCGAAGAGGACAGAAGGGAAGGGGGCACCAGAGATGCTCGAAGAGAAGGGGACTGAGGGGGCCGGACGGGGACAAAGAGGGGGGCAACGAGGGGGTGAGGGTTTCTCTAGACGGAGGGTGTCCACCGAGGAGAAGAGCGGATCACCTCAGTCCCATGGTGGAGGGAAAAGCCTCAGTCTCCAATTAGGGGCGGCCACATACCCCCGTCACTTAAGTGGCGGTTCAAGTTATGTTACTGAACCGGTTCGGTGAACCGCTACCGAAAAGGGCTGAACCGCTACCGAGCCCTTTGTAAATCACTACCCGTCGGTAGTGATTTACAAAGGGCTCGGTAGCGGTTCAACCCTTTTCGGTAGCGGTTCACTGAACCGGTTCAGTAACATAACTTAAAAGTCTTAAACCGCTACCGAAAAGGGCTGAACTGCTACCGAGCCCTTTGTAACTCACTACCGACGGTAGTGGCCGCCCCTGATTGGGGACTGAGGCTTCTCCCTCCACCGTGGGACTGAGGTGATCCGCTCTCACCGAGGAGGGGTTCCACCGGGCGAGGGCTTCAGACGGAGGGGATCTGTGGAGGAGGGCTTCCGCCGGACAAGGGCTTCCGTTGGAAGACGACGGAGGTCCCAGCCTAACTTATGCTAACTCTCGGAACGACGCATTTATATACGATCACTAATACATATACACAAGGTTGTTAAAACGTGAAACATATTTAATAAATATAAGTATCAATAAACAAAACATGAAATATGTTGGTAAAATATATATATAGATAGATGATCGATGGTCGATAAAATACAGGTTCATTTTGTATAAATCGTTGTTAGACATTTCAGTAGTCTTAAAATTGCAGTACTGTTGAGTTAGATGTTAATTATAAAAATAATATAATTTTATCAACGAATGAGAGAATTAATTGCCTCCAAATGTGCCTAATATACCTAAGGTGGTTAAACGTACGTGTTGGGCTTCTTTCACACACGTGTGAACGTATATATAATTATATATGACACATGGATCCCTTGCAACTTGCAGAGGCAAGCGCAAGACGCACGCGCGAGAATGCCTTGCAATCGGGAGAGCCGGGTCAACACATGGGTGCCTTGCAACTCGCAGGGGCATGAAATTAAGAAGAAAAGGATGACGACCGGGTCCAGATCAGACAACTCGATCTCACAAGGAATGCTCCTATACATACAGTATAGTACTTGCATGAATCCGAGTTCGCTTTGCCCTCGGTGGCCGGGATCTTCATATATACATATATATATATCTTCATTTCTATCACTGAATTCACCTCGATCGGTTGGGTTTAAAGAAGAGACTCGATCTCCTCAGTCAGTTTCTCTCTCGTACGAGCGTGGAGAAGAGGCATTGAACTAAAAAAGAGTTCCCATCCCGAGAGGGGGTCGAGAATAATAAGAGTATTAATAACCTATTTTAGAGATTAGTAATATATTACAAGCTGGGTAAGCAATTAAAAAAAATAAGAGTGTTAATAACGTCCCTGTTGCGTGCCATCGCGGCTCGTCGTCCCCCTTCCCAGCTACCAGCCTACCTCTCTCGTTGGAGGGCGGATCCCCTCAGGAGGGCTCCTGAGGGGATCCCCTCAGCCCCTCTCACATGAGGGGCTGACGCGATGTGATTTGACCCCCTCAAATCACATCGCGTCAAGGTCTTGTCAGCCCCCCATGTGAGGGGGCTGAGGGGATCCCCTCAGGAGCCCTCCTGAGGGGATCCCCTCTCCTCTCGTTGTGTGCATAAATATATACATATACACGTACGTATTATGTATCCCTAGGTCATCCCCCCACCCGAGCAAGATCAAGGTCTCGGCAATGGAGTCCCCATTTCCGTGCCTCCTCCTCTTCGCTTCCCTTCTCCTTGTGGCGCTCTCCGTCGTCCAGGGCTCCCCGCCGGAGCCCGTCGTGAAGTGCAAGTCCGGTAACACGGACTGCGTCGTCACCAACGGCTACGGCACGTTCCCCGACCGCAGCACCTGCCGGGTGGCCGCCGTCGCCTACCCGACCGACGAGGAGGAGCTGATCTCCGCCGTCTCCGGCGCTGCCCGGAGGAAGCAGCACGTGAAGGTGGTCACCATCTACGCCCACAGCATCCCCAAGCTCTCCTGCCCCGGCGGGCCCGACGGCGCCGGGCTGGTCATCAGCACCGAGAAGCTGAACAAGGTGGTGTCGGTGGACCGCAAGGCGAACAGGATGACCTTCCAGTCGGGCATCCCCCTGCGGCGGCTCCTGGACGCCGCCGCCGCCGAGGGCCTGGCGCTGCCCTACACGCCCTACTGGCAGGGGATGAGTCTGGGAGGCCTCCTGGCGACGGGCTCCCACGGGAGCTCGCTCTCCGGCAAGGGCTCCGCCGTGCACGAGTACGTGGTGGGCATGAGGCTGGTGGTGCCGAGCACCGCCGCCGCCGGCCGCTACGCCAGCGTTGTGGATCTGCGAGAGGACGACCCTGATCTGCTCGCCGCCAAGGTCTCCCTGGGGGTGCTCGGTGTTGTCTCTCAGGTAATTATTTCTTATTGACTTCTAAATTTAAATAATTAAAATTTATTTTTTTTAAAGAAGAGAGAGGGAGAGATAGATTCCCGACTATCTTACCTTTCTAATTTTTAAAAACTATCGAGAGAGATCGCAAAAATTACTAGTTACCACGAAATTTACATTTTTAGAAAGGAAGGGATAAAAGGTTATTATTCCGAGATCCAATTTTGCGTTCAGGCGTAGTTTGGAGCCCACACCAACTTGCAGAGTTTTTTTTCATTTAAATAATATTGTAATTTTTTTAATTGTCAATAATAAGATAAAATTTAAATGAGTGAAATAGTAATTTAGGTGAAGTCCGACTTCCACCAAACATGATAAATTCGGATATCTTGAGTTTGACTTCCACCTAGAAAAATAAAAGTCCAACTTTTGCCGTCCGACTTCTGTGCATATGTTAAAGTCAGGATTTCTTCAATCTGGCATAAAAACTTTAAAATTCTTTTACTCACAACACATTAAGAGATTTATAAATTACTATTGTCTGATTTGGATCTGAACCCAATTCTGTTCGATAAAATCAAAGAGTCTTATATTCAAAGTTAAACTTTTGAATATTTTGATTTCGACACAGATTATCTCTAAAAAATTATTAAACCAGAACAAATTAAGATGGAACAATCTTAGTTGTCTAATTCGTAAATCTACTCTTTTCGATAATTAATTTTTAAGAGTCTAATTTTATAGTTTTAAACGTTTCGAATCCAGTGACTGGGGTGGATCGGATCTATTTCAAACCGATCGTCAGATTAATTTTAAAGTTATAATAATAATAAATTAATTATTATTTAATTAAACCTTTATTTTTTACTTGCATAGATCACATCGATTTATAGAAATTTGTTCGATCCACTCGAACAAATTACGTCGGAACATTTGAAATTATAAGATAAGATTTCTAAATTTCTCAAAACGAGTAAGTTTACATAACGGATGTGTAATGTTGTTTTGACTTTTAGAGATCATTTGCGTCGAAATCAAGACATTTAAAAGTTTAACCTTAAGTTCTTAAATGTGTGTAAATAAATTATGTTTTAGTTTACTAAATATAGATTTAACTTATACCAAGGGTAGTTTACAATGATCAAAATAGAGATATACATAGAAAATAACAACCTCATATTTTTTAATCACACGGGGGCCGGGGTAGTCTTGGACCCGTTTCACCTGACTTTAATCTCAGGATAAATTTGATTCATCTCGAAAAAATTAAGGATAAATTTGATTTGATCTCAAACCAGGTTTATCCCAAATTAAAAAGTACTTGCCCCGTGAATCCTGCTTTTCATGGAGATATAACATTGGTGTTCACCGTTCAAGGTCAAGATGTTGAAGTTCCTCAAAAGATGGTAAGGTGGAGACAATACACATCTTGGTCAGTGCAAACATGCAGAAATAATGCTTTGACCCATGCAGCCTTATCGGCATGTGAATGGGCAAGCCTGTTTATAAAGTTGAAACCAAACAATATTCTATTATTCTATACGAGGAAAAGAATCTTAAAAGCGGGTCTCTTTGGATAGGGCATCTTATGAGTTCTCTGAAGATGATTTGTCTACTAAGAAAATATCAAAAAAAAAACTCTATTTTAAGTTCAACACTCTAACTAAGCAAATTAACACGTCTTAATGAGGTGTTTGGTTGCACAAAAAATTAAATTTTTTTGGTATCAATATATGTTTTTGTAGCAAAATTTGTTGAAATGGGTGTTTTACAATTATTACAAAAATAAGTTTTTATGGAAGATTTCTTCTCGGACAAAAGAAGAGAGAGGTTAGATCATCCTTTCATTATTTTTTTTCTCCTGACCTCCGGCTTCTTTAGTCAGCTTAGGTTTTATTTAAGGCATATTTTGATTTTAGGTCCTATTTTGGTTTTTAATTTATTTTACTGGTGTAGGAGGGAGAGTGAGAGAGAGAAAGTGGAGGTTAAAATTGGAAAACTCAAACCGATTCCGTAAGAGTTGATGGTGTTGAGGCAAAATGGGGGGCGGAAGTTATCAAATTTTCACATATGGAATTAAAAAATATAAAATTCGACAGAGATAGGACCAGAAAGTAAATAGAGCCTCGGAATTAGGGGCAGGAGTTGATTTTGCTTTTATTTTAATATAAAAGTTTGACATGGAAGTGCATAAAAATTATTGTGCAACCAAACACCGTGCAAGTTTTTATCCTGTCCTCCTGTGTGGGATTTAATCTTTCTTGCCCTTATAAGCAGTCCAATTAAAATTGAACTGCTTCTTTAGTCAGCTTATGGGGTGTTTGGTTGCATGATAATTTTTTGTACACTTTCATGATAAAAAATTGTATTAAAATAAAAAGTGAACCAACTCATGACATAAAATTATCATGTTTGGAGGGATGCGATTACAAAAAAGAGTAACTACCACACATGATCAAACAAAGTGGGGGACCACAAGAAAAAAGAAAGAGGTAAGACCCTCTTTTTTTGTTTAGGAAGAAAATCACTTTTAAAACATAAAATTGTCATGGTTACCAAACACCTCTTTTAACAAGTTTTTTTACAATTTTTAAAAATTAAAATAAAAACTTTCATTATCATGCAACCAAACACCCCGTTAGATTTAATTTAAAAGATTTCTTCTCGGACAAAAGAAGAGAGAGGTTAGATCATCTTTCATTCTTTTTCTTCTCCTGACCTCCGGCTTCTTTAGTCAGCGTAGGTTTTATTTAAGGGATATTTTGATTTTAGGTCCTATTTCGGTTTTTTAATTTATTTTACAGGTGTAGGAGGGAGAGTGAGAGAGAGAGAGAAAGAGGCGGTTAAAATTGGAAAACTCTAACCGATTCCGTAAGAGTTGACGGTGTTGAGGCGAAATAGGGGCGGAAGTTATCAAATTTTCACATATAGGATTACAAAAAATAAAATTCGACAGAGATAGGACCAGAAAGTAATTAAATAGAGCCTCGGAAGTAGGAGCAGGAGTTGATTTTGCTTTTATTTTAATATAAAAGTTTATCATGGAAGTGCATAAAAATTATTGTACAACCAAATACCATGCAAGTTTTTATCCTGTCCTCCGGTGTGGGATTTAATCTTTCTTGCCCTTATAAGCAGTCCAATTAAAATTGAATGTTCATCCACCACACAAGATTAATCTAACATGTTGGGCTATGAAGCTGTCGGATTCAATAGCACAATTACCTGTTTCTGCTCCGGGATTCTACTAAAAGTTTAGATGTTTCAATTTTATTTTTATATCGTGATATTCTAACTTCTTTCTGATCTTGTTATCAGCTGGATCCAACAAATTTTGATATACGTATTATATCAACATTTACATTAAAATTAGGCTGATATATAAATCTTATATAACTTTCATAATTAGATCTAAAACTATACAATTTTGTTTTTTTTTCTTTGTTATCACTCTGAATGCGACAACTTTTACCATTCATCTAATATTATTTCATTGTAAGATACTTTTATATATTTATCTTAAACTTCTTAGCAAAATCAGTAAAATAGATGCCGTTTTGATTCCTACGTTCGTGCGTACGTACTCCGATCACCTTTCAAAATATCTTATTTCGTTTCTGAAAAGTTTTAGATATATATATTCTCATTAAATAGATCATATATACGTTAATTAGCACCTTTCGAATGAGTCCCCGACCCAGCTTGGGAGCAAATTATACGCATGGAATTTCGAGGTCGGTCGACGAAGCTAGCTATGTTTTGATATTGTGCCAAAAGAAAGAGTCTGAGATCGCTTCGAGGAAGGTGAGGGAGTCTCTCGTGTATATAAAATCATATTAAATGTAGACATCGCGTATTTATTTAATTAAATGCTTCAGAATTTGATGTGACTCACATTTAATGTGATTTTGTGTGACCCGAAGGAACCGGTGACGTGTGCATGGATATGCATACGGCATCGATAGCTGTTAGGGCAGATAGATGATAGATCCGTGCATGCATGAGTTTACGTACGTTGAATGACCGGTATGTATGATCGACGATCGAGCAGGTGACGCTGCAACTGGAGCCCATGTTCAAGCGCTCCATCACCAACCGGGTCGAGAAAGACGACGGCCTGGAGTCCGCCGTCGCCTCCTTCGCCGCCGCCACCGAGTTCGGCGACATCACCTGGTACGCCGGCCTCCGCCGGGCGGTCTTCAGGGACGACGTCCGGCTGCCCATCACGGCGCCGGGGAAGGGCAAGAACGACTTCACCGGATTCCGGCCGCAGCCCTCCATCCTGCTCGCCGGAATCCGTGCTGCAGGTGAGATGATCTCCGATCTCCCACAAAATTAATCCCTTTCTCCGGATAGCAAGGCACAGAGAGAAACGGAATCGAGGTAACAACTAATACGCTTAAAAGTTAAATTTGCGTAACTGACACATCAAACAAAGTTTTTTTTTGGATCACTTTGTTAGCGACTGTGATATTATTCTATATAATATAAATATTACATTTTAATTATAATTATATGTTAAATATTATTCATATGTTATGTTAAAGTAACTCGATAAATTATTTTATTTTATTTTTATTTAAATTATAATATTGGTATATTTATTTTTATACTTTAAAATATTTAAATAAAATATATAGTTAATATTTATAACAAATAGTAATATATAAAAAAGTTATATTTATTATATTAAAGTGTAATAATTTATGTATATTATATTATATATTTTTATGAATTTTAATTACAAATATTACAAATATAGATTATATATTATTTTGAAATAGCACACTTCAAATAATTTTGTTACAGATTTTTCGTTCACTTACACTCCAAGTGAAAGTCGCTATAATATTTTGGCGACTTTCACTTTAAGATTTATTTTATAGATTTTTGGGACGAGAGAGATGAAGTTGGTAGGTTACGGCCTGTTTGTTTAGAGTATTATAAATAATATTGTATTAATATTGATATTGGTA
The DNA here is from genome assembly GCA_036172225.1 of Cryptocoryne crispatula var. balansae. Taxonomy (NCBI): domain Eukaryota; kingdom Viridiplantae; phylum Streptophyta; class Magnoliopsida; order Alismatales; family Araceae; genus Cryptocoryne; species Cryptocoryne crispatula. Next base: position 4,258,387 of record CM069925.1, on the reverse strand, counting down.
TTTTTTGAAGTTGAAATATCAATATTAAAATTGACAGTATCGAATATTTGAAGTGTTTGGTATCTCCAGGGGGGCGGTCTGCCGCGGGGGAGAGGGGGCGACGGGGGGGACTCGGGGGCGGGAGGGGGGCACGGCGGCGGAGGGGAGGCGTCTCGCGGGGGGGAGGGGGAGCGGTGGCGTCCGCCGCGGGGGAGAGGGGGCGACGGGGGGAGGGGGGCACGGCAGCGGAGGGGGGGGGCGACGGCGTCCGCCGCGGGGGAGGGGGGCGGCGGCGTCGTCCGCCGCGGGGGAGAGGGGGCGACGGGGGGAGGGGGGCACGGCGGCGGAGGGAGGAGTCCGCGGGGGGGGGGGGTCCGCCGCGGGGGAGAGGGGGCGACGGGGGGGGGGGCGACGGCGTCTCGCCGCGGGGAGAGGGGGCGACGGGGGGAGGGGGGCACGGCAGCGGAGGGGAGGAGTCCGCGGCGGGGGGGGGGGGGGGCGACGACGTCCGCCGCGGGGGAGGGGGGCGACCGCCGTCCGCCGCGGGGGAGAGGGGGCGACGGGGCGGAGGGGGGCACGGCGGCGGAGGGGAGGCGTCCGCGGGGGGGGGGGCGGCGTCCGCCGCGGGGGAGGGGGGCGACCGCCGTCCGCCGCGGGGGAGAGGGGGCGACGGGGGGGAGGGGGGCACGGCACGGAGGGGAGGAGTCCGCGGGGGGGGGGGGGCGACGGCGTCTTCCGCGGGGAGGGGGGCGACCGCCGTCCGCCGCGGGGGAGAGGGGGCGACGGGGGGGAGGGGGGCACGGCGGCGGAGGGGAGGCGTCGCGGGGGAGGGGGGCGACCGCCGTCCGCCGCGGGGGGGGAGCGTTTGCCGGGGGGCGGCGAGGGGGAATCGGGGAAGACGGCCGCCGTCTGCCGCGGGGTGAGGAACGGCCGCGGGGGGGAGCATCTGTCGCGAGGGGGGCGACGGCGGGGAGAGACCCGGGGAGGGACGGCCGCGGGGGAGACGTCTGCTGGATGATTTCAATACAGGTGTTGAGGTGTATAGTTTTTGATATTTTTTTTAACTATCAATCTTAAAATTAATAGTGATATCCAAACACCTATGGATACATAGTATCAATATCAGTTTTAAAATCAATATTGATACAGGTAACTAATACAGTTACCAAACAGGCCATTAGATAGTCACTTCATCTGGACCGTCAAAGTCTACGGGGAAAATTACCAATAGGTCCATTTAAGAAAATTGGTTTACTAAAAACTCCGTTGACCACATTTCTATCATGTTCAGTCCGTTTACACCGAAATTTCTTACCACCCAATCCGATTTTCCTATACTCCGTCCCCAAATCCCAATTTTACCCTCTGCTCTGTCGCTCGCTCCGTCCCCATTCTTTGGTTCCGCTATTCTTCTGTTCCGTCGCGACAGCAGCTCCTTGCCCTCACTACTCCGCCTACTCCTACCAGTTCAGCTCCGCCGCCGCCGCGCACCCGCTCTACCTGAACATGTCCGCCGCCGGCGAGTGCGGCAGCGTTGACATCGCGGAGATGACCGCCGCCGGCTCCTGCGAGGTCCTCAAGTTCTCAACGGCAGTGGGGGTCCGGAACAAGGGGGCGATGGCCGAGAGGCACCCGGTGCTGCCCTTCCTGCGGCACGCCGATGCGCTCGGCAACCTGGCGAAGCGGCTGATCTAGTTCTAGAGCGTGCGGCTGGGTGCCGGAGAGTGCGCCCACATTGTCTTCGAGGTCAGCCCGTGAGAGCAGCTGGCCAGGACGCAGGCGGACGGGTCCATGGCCTTGGACGGCGGCTCCTACATCCTGACGGTGGGGAAGGAGCGGCACCGGGTGACCCTCCTCTCTGCCTGAGAAGCAAGCTGCCTCTGCCACTGCCTCGTCTGTAGATGGAATTGGGGATTCCGGTTGAATTTTGAATAAAGATTAACAGATTCCGTTGAATATTTGACGTCATGTTTTGCAATTAAATAGATGGCTACGAATGAGTGTTATTGGTTTATTTTAACGTTATACACATATTAATCTCTGTAAGTTACTCTAACTCATGTTTTTCATATTTAATTATGACATAATTTAAGTATTTAACGTTATTTAAATTATAACATTTCAACTTGTTCTTAAATATTAAAATGATGTTATTTTAATTTTTTAAATATTATTTTAAGTATTAAAATAACTCTTATTTTAACCTTTTGTATTTAAAATAACATTTATTTTAACCTCTTTTAATTAGAATAATATTTATTTGAATTTTTTACTTTTAATATCAAGGAAAAATGGAGGCTACGCATCTTCTTTAACATGGAAGGGTAAAAAAGATATTTCCAAATGAAAATGGAGTGGGTGCGATGATAATTTGAAAGGATGGACCTAATGGTAAAGTGGTTTTGAAAATGGACCTATCATGAAAGCATATGCTCTAAACTGGACCTAGCGTGCATTTACACAAGTCTATGTCGAAAGTGTGTTACTATCGGTAATTTTTAAAGTGTGATTCACCTTAGAAAGAGTTTTTGACGAGAATTTCTCAGTCTTCCCACAGAAGAGATGGCGAAATGTCAAGATTTGATCACATTTTATTATTCACTTTGTGAGAGTAGTTGAAGAGCTCTCCTAAGGAGTTCTCCCGGAGAGGTGAATCGCGTTCTCTTTTTTTTTACCTTAAATAAGCAAATTTAAGTTTTAAAATGTGTTAATTTAATTGTTTTTTACCGAAATGGAGATCGTCGTCTCTGCTTACCCTCGCTTCTCGCCGTCGCGTTCAGAGGAGATAATGGAAGTCACCGAGAACTCCGACGGGAAGTGCCATCTTGCCGACGCGCAAGTGTCCGTTCTCCTCGGAATCGGCACGGGTTTCATCAACGGCGACGGCGGGCTCCTCCCGTTCACGGGCTACCCGGTGGTGGGCAACAACAGCGACCTGCAGTCCGCCGGTGAGCTCTAGCTCTGACCATTCGTTCATTAATGGAGCTGCTAGAGCTCTCTGCATCCTCTCCAGACCTCCTCCTCCTCCTTCTTCTTATGCTTTTCTGCGTCGACATACGTACGTACGTCCTGCAGGGTCATGCCTCAACGGCGAGGAGGACGGCCTCTTCACCGCCTGCGGTTGGGACCCCCGCGTGAAGGGCTTCTTCTACCACCAGACCACGGTGAGCATCCCCGTAGATAAAATCGCCGCCTTCATCGCCGACGTCAAGCAGCTGCGGAAGCTGCGGCCCGGCTCCCTCTGCGGGCTCGACCTCTACTACGGCTTCCTGATGCGGTTCGTCCGCGGCTCCACGGCGTACCTCGGCAAGGCGTCCGACTCCGTCGACGTCGACATGACCTACTACCGGGCCGCCGACGCCGCGGAGCCCCGCCTGGACGAGGACGTCCTGGAGGAGGTGGAGCAGATGGCGCTGTTCAAGTACGGCGGCATGCCCCACTGGGGGAAGAACCGCAACGTGGGGTTCCTCGGGGTGCGGGAGAAGCTGGGCGGGCGGGCGGCCCTGTTCGCGGCGGCGATGGAGAAGTACGACCCGGAGGGGCTGTTCTCCTCCGACTGGACGGACGCCGTGCTGGGGCTGCGGGGGAAGAGCTTGGTGATCGACAGGGCGAGGTGCGCGCTGGAGGGGCTCTGCATCTGCTCCCGGGACGAGCACTGCGCGCCGGAGGAGGGCTACCGCTGCGTGCCGGGCTACGTGTACAAGCAGGCCAAGGTTTGCCGGAAGACGCCGGCCGGCGAGGAGATCAGCTCCGACGTGGTGCACGCCGAGCTGTAGGGCACCGGGGCGGGCGGGCGGCGGGCCACCAGCATCTGATCCGGCGACGGAGGCGGCGAGCGCCAGGCGGCGCCGTCTGTGCCGCCCGTACGACGTTGGGGGTAAATTAAAGGCGCAGGTGGTCCGTCCAAGGATGATATCATCATGCTGGTGTGGTTCTTCTGTTTTAAGTATGGTTTTAAATGTCTGTAACCTTGATTTAGGTTGATCGGTGAATAAGTATCGGGTATCCGAAACCAAGAAACGATTTGTCTGTAACCTTGATTTAAGTGGATCAATAAATATCGGATAATATTCGAACAGAAGAAAGGAGTTATGCACGTGGATAATAGCTAGGCTTGTTTATTTTGATATCCTCATCTTATATACATATGTATACACATCAGCAATGGATCTTAGACGGCATGGGACTTATTTACCACATCAACAGAGTCTACAATCTGATCAGTTCTGATATCATGTGAAATTTCAAAAATGCACATGCGCTAAGAAGACCCAGGTCAGACTATGATAAAGACACGAAATACTTCTCCGGCGGCCAATATAAGATAAAACTCTTCAACAAAAACATGAATAATTACAAAGACTAAATGATAAGTATAGAAGAAAAACATTCCGAAGAAAAAATGTTACATCTATTAATTTCTTTCACCCCTTGCATGGGTAATAGTCTAGTAGTAATAGATGCCCCCATTGGCCACTGCGACTCCCTCATTTGTCCAGCTGATCAGTTGAGTAGAACTCATGATAGATTGTAACACTTCCATTCAAGAATATGTGAACATATCAAATAAACGGCCTGTAACAACTTTAATAAATTATTTTGAAAGATTAAGTTAAAAAGAGTGTCAGTTAACATAATTAATGAGTCGATCAATTAAATTTCATCGTTGTTTAATAAGTGAATTGTTAATTTTTACTCCTCCTCCACCTCCTCCTGTGTTCTACATGGCTGCGGATCAGGTTGGGCATCCCGTCACCACATTCCCACGGGGAAGCAGCGCCTCGGGGTCTCCATAAAGGCTTTCAAGGTGGTAGGTGTGAGCAGTTGGACGGCTGCAGTTAGTCATCCATGCATGCAGACGCAGACGCCTTCTCGGTTATATATATTTACGTACTCTCTCTCTATCTATATATGTATATATATGTATGTATTTATCTATCTATCCACCGCAGACAGTTGAATGTATTGAAATGTGCCATACCTGGGGCTCCACGGCCGACGCCGCAAGGCAAGGGGAAGTGCACATTTATGAGCCAGCCCTGACGTATCTCCTTTTTCTTGCCCATATCAAATCCTGTGTACATGCATGATCTCATTCCATGGTATATAAAAACAAACCAATTAACACATTCACATTGGTTCCATATAGTCATTTCTTGCTCATATCAAATCCTGTGTACATGCATGATCTCATTCCATGGTATATAAAAACAAACCAATTAACACATTCACATTGGTTCCATATACATATAAATCAAATCATTTAATTAATAGTGGTTTATGGTGCTGGGATGTCTACCTGTTCAAGATGGTACTCACATGAATATCACCCAAACAGATGATATTGCTAACCCAGTGACAGTGAGTGATCACAACTAAATTAAAAAGGGGGAAAATCTGACTTCATTTTGAGAAATTCTTTTAGGACTACAAAACAGTGCAAAGAGAAGGGCTGGGTCGAAAGTCAAAAGCGGACTCTGACAAAAAGAACCCACTCCCCTTCTCTCTCGATCTCTCCGTTTCCACCTTCTTCATTGTTCTTACGTAATATCACCGCCGTTTTCCCAACGCTCGGCTTCTCGTGTTCATCTTCCTTCTATTTAAGAGCCTCCTCAACCCCCGGCCAGTATCCTCGAATAACCCCCCGGGCCCCCTCTCTCTCTCTGTGTGTGTGTGTGCCCGTTTGCAAAGGATGTCGAAGAGCTTGGTGGCGATGTTTCTCCTGCACGGTCTCCTCCTCTCCGCCTTCCTCTCAAGCTCTGTCAACATGGCACCTGCCGGAGAGGCTAAGACAAGCTCGCCGGCGGTGGTTCGTCCGACTCCCCACCCTTTCTTCTTCCATTCTGGGGAGGAGCAGCATCTTCGCGCGGGATCCTTTTGCGCAATCTGATGTGCCGGTGTTTGGGCAGGGCGCGGCAGGGGAGGAGGGAGCGACGGCGCCGGCAGCTCTGGGCGGCAGGGACGTCGGCGACTGCACGGTGCAGAGGAGCCTGGAGGCGCACCTCGACTACATCTACACCCAAGAAAGACAGCATTGAGCTCTCGGGCGGCGACGCTGGTGGCTGGCGGCGCCTTCCCAGTTTCCTCTGGACGATGTCGTTTCGATCCCTTCTTGAGGATGGACGTTGTTCTCCCACTCCTCGAAAGAGTTACAATGGATATGTATTAGATATGGAGAGACAAATGTTATTGGCCCTCAGTCCGTACACAATATGAATTTAACCCGACTCAACTTGATCTGACCTGATTTTTCAAATTTATATATATATTATTTTTTAAAAAAATTAAAATATCTCTTACTAAAATCTTGACATAACATTTAAAATTAAAAGAAGAATTTTTTAAATATTAACATATGACAAGTTTGATGGAAAAGAAATTAAAACATGATTATGATTATTACGAGAGCAGAAAGTTTCATGAGAACATTTGCGATTCTCTCTTTCTCTCACAAGCGATAATAAATATTTGATTTGATAGAATATTTAATACATAATTTAATGAAATATTTATTTTCTTTTCGTGAGAATCTGAGGTTGTAGCCTCTTTTCAGAGAAGATCTTCGTTCGATCATTAAACTGAACTAGTTGATTTATTTGTTTTTTTCTTTCTCTGTTCATCTATCTAGGCTCGGTCTCCCCCCCCCCCCAACGGAACTTCAAGCTTCCGAGCTCCTGCATGATGGCCAAGGTCATGATTTTTGTTTTGAATCTAAGCGCATGATACTCTGTTTTGGGTAAATTCTGCTGGAGAAACTGACAAGCATCTGGTGTGCGACCCAGCATCACGCTCCATGTCCGATGATCCCAAAGGAGCGGCCATGCCCGTTGGGCAGATGAAGGAGGCTCCAGAGTAGCACCTGGTCATCAAGAAGCCGGAGCAGTCCCACGCCAAGCCCAATTTTCAGAGTCCTCCAAGGGCTCCCCATGCCGGTAGGTAATGGTCCGCCCTACCCGTCATCTAAAGTGCATCCTCCGCCACCGCACAACTCGTTCCGGAGCCTGCCCCCAATCACTGCGAAGACATCGGAATACTCCGACTCCGCGGAGACTGTCGGACGAGGGAAACTTAATCGAGCGGCGGGTTCGGACGGTCGGGGATCACTAGCGGCAGATGAGGTAGAAGAAGTAGGGGGCGGGGCCAGGAAGAAGGCGACGCCCCAGAACTGGCGGGTGAGGGTCTTGGTAAGTTCCGAGAGGTCCTCCTTGACGCCTAGGCCGGGGCCTCCGCCTTCCGATCCATCTCCTCCCGCTACCTCCGCCACCGCTGGCGACGGCCCGAGACGTGTCGTCTGATAGCCGCTCCCTCTGGTTTACGCCGCGTGGAGCCCCAGCATCGTCGTTGCCCACCGCCGTGAGGCTCGCGAATGGCCTGGCCATAGGGGTGTTCATGGTTTGGTTTGGTTTGGTTTCTTAGCATTTTTTCTCAAACCAATCCAAACCAAACTATCTCCCAAATTAATTCGATTTGGTTTGGTTTGGTTTGGTTTGGTTCAAACCATAATTTATTAAGGTAGAGTAAATATGTCAATATATAATTTCATTTTATTTGTTTTAAATCATATTCTATTAAAATTTAATGTATTTGTTTATACATTTCATTAATTTGTCTTAAAAACTCTTGAAACAAATTTATTTTTATAAGAAAAGGCACATAAACATTGTATTATATATAACTTAAAATAAAATATTTAATCTAATTCGGGTTATTCGGTTTAGCGGTTTGGTTTGGTTTGAAGGGCTCTAGGAACCAAACCAAACCGATCGGTAGCTCAAACCAAACCAAACCGAACCAAACTCCTGGTTTGGTTTGGTTTTTCGGGTTGAACCAAATAGTGAACAGCCCTACCTGGCCAGCCATGACATGGCGGCTCTGCTTTCCGCTCCTGGCTCCACCGGCGGCGGAGCTTCTGCGATCGGAAGGGTGCTCGCCTCCAAGATCGAGAAAGAGACCGGAATCAGAGGGTTCGAAGTTAGAACTTTCGATGAGTTCGAATATCGTGATTCTCGGACTACGCTGACGTGGAGGACAGCTGTACCCGTTTGTCTCGTGTATCGACGGGGAATCGCTCGGTTAGCGCCGTCACGTGACGTTTTCTCGTTCGCCAAGTGCTTCTGGCCGTCTGATTGGTGGGCCTTCTACTTATTACCATCTGCTTAGTGGGCTTCCGGTGGATGAAGTAGACGAAAATCGGACTTAAGCGTAACACCGAAAAGAAGTTAGTGGACCGCCACTTGCATGTTAGTGTGAGATAATTATATATACGTTTTAATATGCCATTGTATTTTTTTGTTAGACTTTGAGAAATTTGAGATCTTGTGCCGTCAAAAACAACTTTTTCTGTCAGTCTAAGCTCCTCCCGAAAAATGACAAGCAATATTTCTTGACGAAAATACTCTCTCCTAAAGAGAGTGTATGATGATGAGAAAATAAAATATATAAATTTTTTAATGAAGTGTATTAAAGTGGATAGTTTTGCAAAACTAATAACAATATATGATTAATGATATGTTAGAATTTTTATACGGGAGGAAATTATTTTGAACGGAGAAAATTTCAAGGACATTTTAAGATTTTTAAGGATATTTAAAACCTCTGCCGGGGGTGACCGACTGCCGGCTTGTTCGTCGACCTTTCCTCCTCCGTCTCCCCGATATGCTGCTCCGCGGTCAGCTGCTTCCGGCCCGCACCATCGCCGTCCCGGCCTTTCTCCACTCTTCTCCTCCCTTTCACATCTTCCCGTACGATGCCTTCTGCTCACGCAGGCCTCTCTTCCAGGGCACCAAGCGGGTTAATAGCGCCTTCCCCCCTTCCGACGTGAAGCGAGCGGCGTCCTCCCCTGCGAAGCCCGCGGCGGCTGCGGCGACAGCGGGTCCGGTGCGGGTCCAGGCGTTGGAGTCCGTGAAGAAGACGCTGTTCCTACCGCCGGGAGTGGAGGTGGACGATGTCGCGGAGGACATGGTGCTACCGGGGTCCAACATCGTGGTTGGGCCGTACGCGGGGCACGCGCAGATAAAGCAAGTGGAGTTCGTGAAGAGCAGCGCGCGGGCACGCGACTGCCCCCAAGATGAACGCCCAGAGTTCGCAATCCTGGGAAGGTCTAATGTGGGGAAATCATCCCTCATCAATTGCCTTGTTCGCAAGAAGGAGATGGCGCTTACATCTAAGAAGCCAGGTCTTGACTGCCGCTTACCACGAATCAGCCGTTTTGATGGAAAATCGTCCGCTGGAGGTGTCGTTTGATGGAGTCGGGAGTTTCTTGGATTCTATTTACGATAGACGTTCTAGATTTCATTTATTTGGATTGGCGTGAATATCTGATTCATGTGCCGGCTTATATTTCCCTTCCTTTTTCCAATCAAACGGCCGCCAGACGCAATCAGATTTTCTTGGGGTGGATGGTTATTATAAAGACCTAGAAGTTCGATATTTACGTCGACCCAGATAAAATTTAATACCAGCGTACTGCTGCTTCTTGTTTTCCGTTTTTTTATTCGTTTTATGGTTGAATTATTAAGCTTTCCGGATGTTTCTATAATGTGCTTACCTTTTGCAGGGAAGACTCAGGTCATTAATCATTTCTTGGTGAACAAGAGCTGGTACCTCGTGGATTTACCCGGATATGGGTAAGTCCTTATCTCCTGTTTAGGTCATTTACATGAATTATGATTTATTTAGTGAATACACGAGTAATTTCAGGGCTGTGTTATAGCTTTCATACCATGAAAGTTCATTTTGTTTACAGTTGCTATGGCTTCTGTAATGCCCTCAAGAAAGCCTTCAGCAGTATTCTCTTCACCTGAATTTTCTTCTAGTAGTTTTTCCATTATAATAATGCCACACCGTTGTCAATAGCAAGGTGTAGTATGCGAACAACACCATGGATGTATCCAAGTACACCAGCCTTTTCCCTTTGCAACAATCCCTCTTCTCTGCTGAGATAATGGAGACGATGAGAGAGGAAGGGAAAACAGAAGTCTAGGGAGCTCAAGCCTTGCGTTGTCGAGAATCTAGGGGGTCAATTCTCCAAACCATTCAATTTTGTTGCTAATACTAAGAGGGCCAGTATTGAATGTATGTTGTCAATTTAAAATTAATATTGACAACCAAACACCTAATTACATTTATTACTCGTATGGGTATCAACTATCAAGAGTAGGGCTGATACAGCCCCCTGATATTGCATTGCAAACAGGGCATTATGTAGTAACTTCTACTATGAGTAAAATTATTTTCTACAACACCCTAGGGTCAACATTGATCAAACCATCTGTGTCCAACGGGAGCAGTTTCCAGGACAAAGCAATGAATATGGGTGTATGTAGCAGTTTCTTCTCTTTCCCCATGCTACTTGTTGGCATTTTTTTATAACATGATAAGAGCACAGCAATATGTTCTTTTTAGGTAAGTCAACTCTATGTTGGGAATTATTGCCCTTATAGCTGCTGTATGCACACTCAGTATCTTCAACTGCAATTGAAGAGATGTGATAAGACCCTGTGATGAGCCTCCTTTCCCGGACAACACTAGTATGGTTTCTATCTGTTTAATGAAGCTGGTGGGGGAAATGATAAGGTGAAATGAATTTATTTTGATTTTTTACTTGCATACCTATTCTCAAAATGTGCTTAATCTATGGTCTGATTTTAATATTTTTAAGTGTTTATCTTCTAAAATCTCGTATGTCTTTGCTTTGTATTCTACTAACAACTCAACTCAACTTTACTGAGACAAAATTGCTTTTTTTTGTTGGGGGGTGATGGAATGAGTTCTCTCAAGAATCTTTTGAGGCCTCCAAAGAATTTATATTGCTCTGTGCCTTTGAGAAATGAGATCACTGATATATCAATATCTGTATAAATCCTTTGCTTTTTTATTTTCTATATTCTCAACTCCATATTAACGCACATTGCCTATATTGTTCCTATTCTTTCTCATTACATTTTCTAATATATTTGGTTGAATGCCACTGTTTAGTTTGTTTTGCATTTTGACAACTTCGTTGTTTTATCCATCCAAGGTCTTATCTAGGTGGCATTGTCTCATTTTCCTAGCATATTCTGTATATTAATATCTCTGTGACTATATATGAACAAGTGATTCAAGATGTCATATCAGTCTCCTGAGATTTCAGAAAGAACTCGTTTCTCTACATATTGCTTGAGATGTAGCCTAGATATGAGTTGAGTTCCCTTGATGTGATCCATGCTGACAGTGGCCACCCTTCCTATGGACCAACCTTTCTGAAGTTAGGTCTCCCTAATTTTTTCTAAGATCTTTTCTCTTCAATCCGTTAGAGATAAAGCCAAGATGTGATATGACAATAATTTGATCCATACGGCCGACCCAAAAAATTTGGGATTAAGGCTTGAGTTGAGTTGATGTGTGTACATCTAAGAGATTCATTTTAACGTATAGAACTAAATATAATGCATTTCAGGGTATGCAAGTAAAGGGGTTTTATTTATTCAGTGCTGGCTGGTATTATATTTAATACTTGTTGATTGGATTAAAATACATCCAGGTTAAATTCAATCCGTTCCAGATCTGAAGAATCAAAGTAACTAGCTCTATATTCTGCACGTTTTGTAGGCCATTAAATTTAGAATTTAGCTGCAAAAGTATCCAAGTTGAGCATCCATTCTGCTAGATATTGTGGGTCCTACATATCTGATACGCTGGAGTCTTGGTAATTCTATTTTTGAGAACTGTTTTTTCCGCTAATGTTTTTACACTACTTTAACCTACAGATTTGCAAGGGCCCCTGATTCAGCTAGAATGGATTGGTCTTCGTTTACAAAAGGTTACTTCCTGAACCGGAAAAATTTAGTTGCTGCCTTGCTTCTTGTTGATGCCAGTATCCCGCCGCAGAAGATTGACCTTGATTGTGCCAATTGGCTTGGGCGCAACGAAGTATGTACTCTACTCCTTTTCGGTGGAGTTTCGGCATAATCTCTTTTTTTACGATGTTTGTGATTTGTGAGTTGCATCTTCCATGTACGCAATTTACCAGGTCACAATGACCTTTGTTTTCACCAAGTGCGACAAAAGGAAGGGTAAAAAGGGGAATCAGCCTGATGAGAATCTCAACAATTTCCTAGAGCTGGTCGGGAAATATTACCAGGCACCTCCTCCTTGGATTATGACCAGCAGCGTGACAGGCTTAGGAAGGGACGAGCTCCTCCTGCACATGTCCCAACTAAGGAACTACTGGGAAAACTATTAAGATCTGTTGGCCATTCAGCTTGTGTACCATGGTGCCATATTAGAATCAAGATAACGGCGGTAGCATGTAAATTAACTATTCTTGTACCGACAGTTGTACATAAAGAGTCCTTGCAGTTCCTAAGCTTAAGGACAATGACTTGAGAAACTCAGGTGGGAACAGCCCTTTTCTGGACCTTGGGGGCAGCCATTATTGCTAACTTGTGGCCAGATTTATTGTTTTTCTCTGATGATTATGTTATTCTGTCACTTGTAGTTCTCGACTGTAGAACTTTGACTAACAGATCAAGTCATCAGAATTGGAAATGATCTTCTTACGCGCATTAGTTCTAGCATCATCTGATGATCAAACACATCTTCCTGTCTATGCCTTTTCGGTGGAAAAGCCGAGTGCGATTATAATCCAACTGGACGGTTGCTTCCACAACAACCCGATGATGAAATATCCTGCTCTCTTTTCCTTCGTACCATCGGTTCCTCTGGCAACCTGTCTTACCGTGGTAAATACAGCTAGCCCATTTTTTTCTTCTCACCATTGACTGTTTTAGAAATTGATTGTTGTTGAAAATAACCATTATCAAGTATCAATATTGAAACTGTCATTGCAAACAAAACAAGATATGTACTACAAGTTTCCACCTTTATCAATCTTGACAGTGATATTTTATTCTCTACGAATATCAACGTCAAAATTGATATAATGTTAGTTTTGTTACTCTAACTAAGCAAGCCATAAAACTTGTTTATATCGCTGTGAAATTAGAGCATAAAATTGTTGTTATATCAATTTTGATATTGATACTTCAGATGCATCAATATCATAACCGAAACTAGTTGCACTTATATTACATAACGTGTTTTGTTTATTCTATACGTTTAAAAATTGATACTACTAGGTAAACACCTTTCTTCATGATTCATATCAATATCAATATTAAAATTAATAGCTATAGAGATGTAGGAATAGACTGTTATTTTTTGGACATGCTAAGGATGTATTTGGTTAAGAGTAGAAAGGAAAAAAGCGTTGGAAGTATTTTACATGGAGTTAAATTTTCAGAGAAAAATAGATTAAGATGCATTGTTTGGTTCATTGACAATAAATTTCAGGAAACATTTTTAGTTGTTTGGTTCCTCAAAAGTTTCCTAGAACATTAAGTATAAAAGACATTTTTCATGTCACGGAAAGCGTAGAGTCATGGTTATACAATTTTATCATACATAAATATTTGAGATTTCTAAATATTAATCATATTAGTTTAATATATGTTTTTCTATACAGAAAGGTGAAAAACCATCAAACAATTTTAACAAATGTTAAAAGAAATAGACTGTATAAATGAAAATAAAAACATATGAAAACGACACAAAAGTTGTTTCTTCAAATTCTTATTGACGTTGGGAAAAAATAATATCCGCGTGCATGTATATATTGAAAAAATATATTATTTAACACAATAGTTTTTTCTGTTCTAATATGAATATTAATTAAAATAATTTTGTTCCATTAGGTTTATTGAAATATTAAATATATATTTTAAGTAGAATGCATTATTTGGTTAAGTTAATTTATGTGGTATATATGTTTTATGCTAAATAAGGTCTTACTAGGTCCATTTACGCTGAAAATGGCATCTGCTGGATTTAGGCGGATGTCAAAATCAAGATTACGCTCCAAGTATTAGTTAAACACCTCCAGATCATTTATTTCAACATCAAATTCAAAATCAACAGTAATAGAGCTGCTTACTATGGTTACCAAACATGGTTCAGGGAAGTTTTAGTTAGAAAAAAAGTAAAAATAAAAAAAATTAATAAAAACAAGAGAAACTATTATTTCTAACTTAATTTGCAAGAAGATAATTCAATGTAATTATTTACGATCTAAATATGTTCGGGCCGAGTGGAGAAAGATGATTTGAATGTTTTCGGGCTCTTGACTCAAATATTCATCATGCTTTGAGAAGTGAGAACCACGTTTCGGAGAGGAAACAAAAAGAAAGAAAGAAAAATCAATTAAGAGTTATTTAATTACGACCCAACGTGCATATATCTCCGGCTGTCCTTGAAAAATATGCGTCCGTCACCCTCAAATATTCGATTTCATCTCGGAAAAGACGGCTCACGATCCCAAATCTACGCCTATGATCTCACGATTTTCGGATCTTGTGGAACAGATTTTTTGGGACTTTGTTTACTGCGTCAAGAACAACAGGCGGATCTTGTTGGAAGAAAAGCAGACATAAACTTACCCGCATTGGCTTTTTTTTAAATAAATAAATAAATAAAAACGTCACGCCTTAATTCGAGATTTGTAATAGGAGACATCGAGTCTATTTTTAAGTCAGACATAATAAATAGATAAAAATATAATTTTTTTCTTCCACTTTGCTCATCAAACATAATAAATAAATTTAAGTCACGACCAGCTGGTTCCCACCGGGCGGCCGGCTTCTAGCTGCTCTAGAAGCCACGTCCTTATCAGGTGCCTCGGGCAGCGCACTCGTGCGGAGCGCCTGACAAGTTTGACTTGATTCAACGCCCCCCCCATTGACTCGGTCCTCCCGTCGTCTGTCTCCACGTAGTGGGGCTGTCCAATTGTTGACTTTTACCGGTCAAACCTTGCACGTGTAACGGCGCGCGCACGCAGAAGGAAGCATCAACGTTTGTTATTTTTACGGTACTTGTGTGGTGCGATGTTTAAATATTGAGTATATTATCTTGTAATAGTTGTGTAACGTATAAATAATTGATAAACAATAATATACTGTCGAGCATGATATCTAACATATTTAACATATTATCTTACGTATTTTCATAAAAATATAGGATAAAATAAAATGATAAAGTTATAGAGTATATAATACTTTAAGACTTAATATATAAATTTAATATCACCTATCTATTCAATATTATAAATAAAATATTAATATTTGATGAATCAATTTAAGTACCTGATATCAAAATATTTAGTATATTATTTTTATCCTATTTTATGTCTTGCAATGTGTCACGTGGCGAGAGAACTGCCACGCGGAGCTACCACTTTGTTGACCAAAAATCTTATAATATCTATATGAGCCGTTCTAACACCTGTAGCCGCCAGGACAGCGATGGTATTAATCACCATGTCTCTGTATGGAAGCTTAATTTCAGCTGTCCTCCTCCTCCTGTCTCGGCGGCAAGAAGCTAAGTCGTGATGGTGTTAATTACGTAACTGATCAATGTATAAGACGTCAAGGATGCCGTCGGGCAACGCTCAGTTCTGCTGATCTTTTACCACGTCTGCAAGGGGCGCATGTATTAACACATGAAAGACTGGAATCAGCAAGACAGAGACAAATATAACTTGAAAGCCATCCCTCTAGCTTGAAAATCATACCGATCTCTTGCTATCGCTTTCATTAATCCCACAGCTAACTCGTTGTTCGAAGGTCGAGATTAGATTGAACAACCAGACAGGCCCGATATATATATATAAATCCAACATATACAGTTTCGAGACAGGCGTAGCTTATTCATACGCTGAGATCTAGAGCACGGTGCTGTGCTCCAAGCACGCCAGCGAGCCGGGGCTCAGAATCGATACGTTGCACCACGACAAGCACGGCGAGTACATAGTCGGCGATGGTATCGTCGCGGCGTAGGCCTGAGCGTGCGGGAAGCCGAGGTCGCCGGTCGCGATCGGCGCCAGAGGCTCCAGCTCCAGCATCATCCCCGCCGCGGCGTCGGTCCCCGGAAATTCGGCGGCGAACTCCGCCGTGGAATAAGAGGACTGCGCGCGTGCAGGGCCGCCGAGCGGATAGGCCGGCGCGGGGTGCATGACCGGCAGCGACGGGCCGGCCGCCGGCCGAGGGGGGGCGCCCAAGTCGAGGGGCGCCGGCGCCGCGTCCCGAAGGCGGCGGCCGGGTGCGGCGTCGGTGGCGCCCGTCAGCCTCTGCACCAGCTCGCGGAAGCCCCACGGGTCGACGCGATAGACCCTGGGCGGGACGGGCAGGGCGGCGGGCTTCTTCCAGGGCTTCGCCGGAGGCTTCCTCGCGGCGTGGAGGGAGGCCGACGGCGAGTCTGTGCCGCCGCCGTGTCGACTAGTCCCGTGGGTCGCCGCCTGCGTGCTTGCCGGTCGGGATGTAGCCGGAGTTGCTTCCATGGCAGCCGGCATCAAGGGTAGAGATTGATACACACCAGTCGGGTAGCGGGGGGAATGACAAGGGTTTTATAGGGCGGAGGAGCTGGCCGCCCACCGTCGGAGGGGGCCCGGCGGCGGGGCGGGCTTCCCGAAACGTGGCGGCCGCAGCGCCGGTCAAAGGTAGGAGGCGAGCTAGAACTACGAAGTAAAATGTTGTAGATGTATGCTGGGTTTTATACGGATATAGGCACTGATATTAACGAATGATCTAAATTTAGATGATTGAAACAGGATGATGATTAAGCTTTATTTTTGAAATCTCCAGAGGTGAAACCCATGCCCCCTTCGCATCTCGATCACCGTCATGTTTCTTCGTTCCATTTCTCTTCGCATAATTCCATCAAGCTCTACGCTGCGGGCAAAATAAAACAATTATATATTCCGCCCTCAACGGAGAACTGTTGAGGATCGCGGCAGATATCACTGATATAGTGCGGAACTACTATACCGACTTTACAAAGAATAAATAAACAAAATATATACGAGAAGTAGAGATAGAGAGGAGCACACCGGGATTTACGTGGTTCGGAGGCGATATGCCTTCCTACGTCCACGGGCGAAGACAAACGACTTCCACTATATGAGAAACAAATACAAAAGATGGAGAATCTCTCAAGACCCGAAACCCTTTACACCCTCAAACTCTCTGATATCTCTAAGAGAATACGAAATAGAGAGAAGAAGAGAATAAGGGTGGTGATGGGCTCTCTTGCTTAGAACAGCGCTTGTGCTTGCCCATGTGTGTTATGTTTCTCTCACTATAAATCTTTATATAGAAGTGGTAAGAACTCTACAGATTTGGCTAGAGATACCTTTTGAGATATCTCTGAAAATATCTAAGCACTCTAGATGTGCACAGAAGATACTTGTGCACATTGGATGTGCCTAGAAGAGTCCGGAATAATCCTTGAGTTGACCAAGTCAACCTTTACAAATCTCCACCTTTGGCTTGGTCAACTAGAATTGGGTTCGTCTTCTCCGATCCCTGAGGGTACCTTCGAATCTTTGGGAATACCAATTAAGTTGGCTTGATGCTTGAACTTAGCAACGGAAGTGGTTTTAACATATACGGTGTCTTCTTTTTCCTTGAAGACCCAATTGCGGCCAACACTTTTCTTGCCTTTAGGAGCCTCCTAACTCCCGAAGTGTGATTCTTGTGAAGAGACTCGATCTCTTCCTTCATAGCAAATAGCCATATACGCATCCTTACGAGATATAGCATCGAAAATGTGGAAGACTCATTATCATCAAGTGTTTCTTCTGCGAGATAAAGCATAAGCTACCATATCTGCATAGCTATATCTCAATGGTGGCCTAATGTCTCTTCTTTGCCTATCTCGGGCAAGAGAATATTGTTGTAGTTGTGGAGCTTCCTCCACATGTTGTTCATCAGGCACCTGAGTTTGGGAAGATTTCTGAGTTGAACTTGTAATTTCTAACTCCACCTCCTTCGTAGCACTCCCTGTAGAATCTACATTCTGTGGAACAAAATCCTTCTTTGGATAAAGTAATGTAGATTCATCAAAAGTGACATTCCTTTCAATCATAAATTTAGGAGATCTTGGATCGAGAACACCATAATCTAAATCCTTTAACTCCTAAAGCATAACCAAGGAATATGCACTTCTTTGCCCTCGGTTCTAATTTACCATTATCTACATGAACATAAGCAGGGCAACCAAAAGCTCTTAAGTGAGAATAGTCTGGAGGATTGCACGACCGTACTTCTTACGGGTTTTAAAATCAATAGCGGAGGGTGGAGATAAGTTCACGAAATAACAAGTGTGGACAACGCCCCAAAAGTCTTTGCTAAGACCTGCATTTGATAGCATACAACGGGCTCTCTCGAAGTGTTTTGTTCATTCTTTTACGCAACACCATTACGGTTGAGGTGTATATCTAATTGTACGGTGCACGACAATACCTTCATCTTTGCGAAATTCATCAAACTGCACTGAGAACGAAATTCCAAGCCCGTTATCTTGTCCTCGGCCTTTTAATTTTCTTCCCGGTTTGATTTTCAACTAAAGCCTTCCATTGCTTAAAATGCTTAAACACATCACTCTTTTGCTTAAGCATAAACACCCAAACTTTCCTTGAATAATCATCGATGAAAGTTAGAAAATAACGAGCACCACCTTTTGACGGGACTTGAGAGGGACCCCAGATCGGAATGAATATAATCGAGAGTGCTTTTGGTTACATGAATTGCTATTTTGAAAGCTCACCCTTTTTGCTTCCATGCAATGCTCGCGAATTCTACCTTACCGGTATCTTGGCCGTACAAAGCAAACCTCTTTGACTTAATAGGGTCATTCCCTTCTCACTCGTATGTCCCAACCTCATATGCCATAATTTAATTGAGATCATCTTCGTGGACATAGAGGTGAATGCTGACGAGCTGCGGCACCGGTAACAATAGTGCCCCGAAAAGGGTGTATAAACCTCGAGGATCTTTTTCCTTTCATCGAGAACAAGGGATCCTTCTTGATTTTTATAACTCCACCTTCGGTGAGTACTGCATCCATTTTCATCTAGTGTACCCAAAGAAATAAGATTTTTTTCTTTAAGTCGGGAACGTACGACATTTGTCAATGTTACAATAATGCCATCATACATTTTGATCGGATTTGTGCCAATCCCAAGCTGTCTTGCATGGAGCATCATTTCCCATCAAGACAACTCCACCATTAAGGACTCATATGTGGAGAAAAAATCCCGATTAGGGGTCATATGGTACGAGCATCCGGAATCTAAGATCCAATCATCTTTGGATCGTATGGCTTGCACAGATAGAACATAATCTTCATACTCCGCTTTGGCAACACTAGCCTCTGCTGAAGTTTCACCTTTGGAAGACTCTTTCTTGTCTTCTTTTTGATTCTTTCTCTGGAGTTTCCAACAATCAGCTTTAATGTGACCCTTCTTGTGACAGTAGTTACAAATCTTACTCTTGTTTCTTGACTTAGATCTGGATTCACCATGATTTTTACCAAATTGATTTCTTTCTTTTGGCCTTCCTCACAGCAAGAAGACCCTCGAGATTGATGTCCTTACGAACTACCACTAGTCGTATCTTTGTATCCGATTCTTTCGAGAACAAAGAAGATTTTACATCTTCAACGAGAGATAGAATCTCTACTATATAGCATAGATTCTCGAAAAGTCTTATATGACGGCGGTAGAGAACAAAGCAAGAGCAGCTTTATCTTCTTCGTCTATTTTCACATCACTACTTTCTAAATCTATCGGGATAGAATTGAATTCATCAAGATGTGATTTTATAGACGTACCTTATCATCTTGAGCATGAAGGACGGCGCGAATATAGCTTGCTAGTCGGGGGAACCGTCGTATACAACGACTCCAATTTCAACCATAATGCGTAGTTGTTTTCTCGCTTGAATGACTTCTCGTAGAACTTCATTAGACAAGCTTAGCGGTGAAGCTAGTGCCTTCTCATCAAGCTCTTGTTTCTCATCATCGGACATAGTGGTGGCATCTTCTCCTTCCCAATGAGAGCCTTCGTAACCCTTGATGGGTTAGAAGTGCTTTCATCTTGATACGCATAAATTGAAGTTGATGCTCCGGTCGAACTTCTCGATATCAAACTTTGCAGACATCGTGCTCTTCCAAAAAAATATCAGTGAATCTTAACACAGCTCTGATACCAGTTTGTTGAGGATCGCGGCAGATATCACTGATATAGTGCGGAACTACTATACCGACTTTACAAAGAATAAATAAACAAAATATATACGAGAAGTAGAGATAGAGAGGAGCACACCGGGATTTACGTGGTTCGGAGGCGATATGCCTTCCTACGTCCACGGGCGAAGACAAACGACTTCCACTATATGAGAAACAAGTACAAAAGATGGAGAATCTCTCAAGACCCGAAGCCCTTTACACCCCTCGAACTCTCTCTATGATATCTCCTAAGAGAATACAAGAAATAGAGAGAAGAAGAGAATAGGGTGGTGATGGCTCTCTCTTGCTAGCTTGGCCTTGTCTTGCTTATGTGTGTTATGTTTCTCCCCCTCCTCATGCCTTTATATAGAAGTGGTAAGAACTCTCTAGATTTGGCTAGAAGATACCTTTTTGAGATATCTCTAGAAAATATCTAAGCACTCTCTAGATGTGCCTAGAAGATACTTGAGCACATTGGATGTGCCTAGAAAAGTCCGGAATAATCCTTGAGTTGACCAAGTCAACCTTTACAAGAACACCTGCGGCGTTAGACCGGGACGGTGCCGTAGGAGACCATTTGAACGCGGTTGACATAGAATTCCAGCTAATTAATGAGATCGTAATCAGAAAAAGTCATGTTAAATTCAACTAGAAATATGACTATATATATATATATATATATATATGAACCGGTCGAGCATTTGTATATTTTTGTACCATTTTAGATCAAACCACTGTCTCTGATAAAAATTTCAGGGAGGTAGAGCAATTTTTTTAATTACGTATTATATACTCATAAGAAGCATGAATCAAAGGGTACAGATAATGAAAGTTCAAGGTGAAATATAACTGTACATGAAATGCATATACATTCAGTAAATACACACCATCTTAATTGAGATATGACAATGTGTGTGTGTGTGTGTACGGTGATTCTTGAGGAACAAGTGTGATATATAGATACATTTAAGGCAGATTGGAAGATCATGGAGCTAGGCGGCTGCACGGTATTAGTATTCATAGAGATTTTGCTGTTGTGGCTTCAAGAAAAAGTGATATTTTAGGCCCTATTTGGTAACAGCATTAAATATTTCTTTTACCATTTGAAGCATGTCTATTATGAGGTGTTTGGTTGCATGATAATAAAATTTTTTATTTTAATTTTTAAAAATGGTAAGAAAACTTGTTTAAAGAGGTGTTTGACAACTTTGACAATTTGATGTTTTGAAAGTGATTTTCTTCTTAAATAAAAAAAGAAGGTTTCACCTCTTTCTTTTTTCTTGTGGTCTCCCACTTTATTTGATCATGAATGATAGTAACTTTTTTTGTTATCACATCCCTCCAAACATGATAATTTTATGTCATGAGTTGGTTCACATTTTATTTTAATATAATTTTTTATCATGAAAATGTACAAAAAATTATCATGTAAACAAACACCCCCTTAGCTTTGTTTTGTTTTTGGTCTTTGGTGTATTCTTTGCTTTGTAGAAGTCCATATGCGCCCCTAAGATTTTGGTCCCCCGGACATGCATCAGCCGGTGAAGTTCCTTTTTCTCCACAAGAACTAGAAGAAAAGATTTCGCTAGGCTCAACACACTCCAATACAATATGCCCCGTCAACAGTAATATTTTTTTTTTTTTGAGAAGAGAAAACCAACACGATGGTAACTATAAAACAGTAATGGGGTGTTTGGTTGCATGATAATTTTTTGTACACTTTCATGATAAAAAATTGTATTAAAATAAAAAGTGAACCAACTCATGACATAAAATTATCATGTTTGGAGGGATGTGATTACAAAAAAGAGTAACCACCGCACATGACCAAATAAAGTGGGGGACCACAAGAAAAAAGAAAGAGGTGAGACCCTCTTTTTTGTTTAAGAAGAAAATCACTTTCAAAACATAAAATTGTCATGGTTGTCAAAAACCTCTTTTAACAAGTTTTCTTACAATTTTTAAAAATTAAAATAAAAACCTCAATTATCATGCAACCAAACACCCCATTAGCTTTGGTTTTTTTTTTTTGGTCTTTGGTGTATTCCTTGCTTTGTAGAAGTCCATATGCGCCCCTAAGATTTTGGTCCCCCGGACATGCATCAGCCGGTGAAGTTCCTTTTTCTCCACAAGAACTAGAAGAAAAGATTTCGCTAGTCTCAACACACTCCAATACAGTATGTCCCGTCAACAGTAATATTCTTTTTTTTTGAAGAGAAAATTAACCAACACGATGGTAACTATAAAACAGTAAGGTCTTTACGAAATGCATGCCGTCAACGGTAATAATATTCAACGAAAGACCATTCACGAGGATGGTAATTTGAGAAATTAATATAAATTCTACAAGCTAAAAATGGAGTGGACGTTGTAAAAATTCAAAATACTGGGCCTAATATCAAAGTGGTATCGAAAACAGATTTATTATGAAGATAGACAATTTGAATCAGATTCTAACGTTGATTATCTCTAAATTTGATGTGTCCATCTTTCTTCGATTTTCAAAATCCCTGCTTCCGAAAAAACCCTGGCACATTTACCTGAGCTACGTCGTCAGATTTTTGAAATCCCTTCCTCCGAATTCGAGCCAAACAAGAGACCATAGTGTCTCATACTCACCGCCCAGCTGAGCTGGCATGGGAAAAAGGCGCTTCCCCGTCCGTTCGAAAGGTGACGTCATGGTTTCTTCCTTGGACGGTTCTAAGCCGCCGGGGACCCACGACGGAAATAATGCCGGCCGCCGACCCAAGCGGTGACGTCAGCATGACAAAGTGCCGGGAAGGCTTTGGATGATTTTTTTAATGACACAAAATATCTATTCATACCGTAAAATAATACAAATATGACAATACAGTTAGATATCGAAAAAAAAGGACACAGAGAAATTGAGCTAAAGATAATAATAGTTTCATTGAAAGTCATATTTTCTAATAAACACAAATATAACCACAAATCGATCCAATGCATATAATAGTGCTCGAAGAGTCGAATAGCAAAGTTAAAAACTCTGTCGATGAAATTCGACAACGGTCACTAAATTGGATGTTCACATCAAAAAAATATGAATATTGAATAAATTAACGATCTTGAAATAAAGTGGGTGACGAAGATAATATGGAAAGGTGTCATGACAGAACTCAACTCTACGACATTGGACAATAGCAAAAGAAAATATAAAAAGATCTAACATAAATAAGCAGAACTCTACAACTCCGGTGCGACAAAAAAAGACCAAATACCTAAAATAACGTTTATGGGGTGTTTGGTTGCATGATAATTTTTTGTACACTTTCACGATAAAAAATTGTATTAAAATAAAAAGTGAACCAACTCATGACATAAAATTATCATGTTTGAAGGGGTGTGATTACAAAAAAGAGTAACTACCACACATGACCAAACAAAGTGGGGGACCACAAAAAAAAAGAAAGAGGTGAGACCCTCTTTTTTTGTTTAAGAAGAAAATCACTTTTAAAACATAAAATTCTCATGGTTACCAAACACCTCTTTTAAAAAGTTTTCTTACCATTTTTAAAAATTAAAACAAAAACCTTCGTTATCATACAACCAAACACCCCATTAGGGTAGAGTATTGAGACAAGAGTGTGGGAGGGAAAAAAACTCTTTGACCAAAAACTGTCTCTAAAATATATTTTTTTATTTATAGTTTTAAAATCAATAAATATTCGTAAAACATTAATTATTTTATTTATTTATAAGATAAATCGAATCAAATTGAATTGAATCGATTCCGTTTGAAGATCGATCTGCTTCGATTCAATTCTATTTTAAAAAATAATAATCTAAATTGGATCAAATTAAACAGATCAAGCTCTTAGGTAGTGACAGTTAAACTGTTTTAGCTTAAAATATATTAAATATTTTTATATAATTTATAAATTTTAGTCTAACAATTATAGAACTTGATATTATTAACCGAAAAGTTATATCTTCCAAATCATTCCCATTTAAACATAATTTGATACTTCTTTTGAACTCAATATCTAAAAATATTTCACTTCAGTAGTAGTTGTAGTTTACCAATATTAATTAGAGTGTTGTGATCTAGTTTAAAGATTTAGGTAGTATTTAATTAGGCTTAATCTGAAAATCTTAACTTTTATTTTCACCTCTAATCTCTTAACTTGTGGTAAAAAGTACTTAACTTGATTAAGATATAAATGATAAGTTTGTTTAATAAAACATCTAAGGTGGCGTTTGTTTTGAATCTAAACTCTTAATTTCACCTATAACCTTTAGGTGGTGGTAAAAAAGTGATGAATTTGATTAAGATATAAGTGATAATTTTTGTTTGATAAAACATCTAAAAATTTAAAATTTTAATTTCATCTCTAACATCTTAATTAACGGTAAAAATATCGAAGTTAATTAAGATATAAGTGATTTCTTTTGTTTGACAAGAACGTTAATACAATATTTGTTTACAAAATCATCAAATAAAATTTTTATAAAATTTATTTTAAAAGTATACATTTATAATAAAAACTTAATTTATCATATAATAAAAAACTTTATTATCTTCAAATTAAAGTTATTTACTGATCGAATATTTGCCAAATATAGACAGTGAGTTTGAGAAAAATGTTACTGGAGTATAATATTTAAATAAAAATTCAAATAAAAATTTTAGCGCAATCAAACAGGGCCTTGTTCAGCGTAATCAAACAGGGCCTTAGCGTCCTTGTCGCGATTTTCTTGCTTATCACGGATCAAGTATCTAGACACAGGTCATGACTAATCTTCTAGTAGAGTCATAACCTTCTAGTAGAGTCGTAACTCTTTATTATATATATGATGATGAGATTAATGAGATGTGAGTCACCTGACTACTATACTAGCTACTTAATTATTGTAATTGTCCATATATCCTTGATTGCGGAGTTATATTTTCAACTCAATCTTCAAAAGAATAATTGTCTAGCTAGAAACTATTTGTAACAACTTGACTAATTAATCTCTCAATCACTCAATGTACGTATTATCATAACAAGTTGTTAAAATTTATTTTTAAGACTCTTTGAATGAAACCTGGCGAGCATCCACACAACTGGCGCGGTAGGATCTATCATATCCATGAGAGAATCAGGATTTCCTGACCTTCCCTCTCACATGGCACACAAGTCTCTTCAATCTATATACATGAATTTGGATGTCCTAATTTGTATTTTTTCCCACTCATTTAAATAGTAAGTCTGTTCTTGAGAGAAGAATGCTTAAACCTTCTAAGAAAACTGTAGGAGAAAATAACTTGTTATGCCCACGAAATTGCTTTTATCATTTTGTGAGCCACCACCCCCCGGTGTCATATATATATATCTATATATATATATATTCACATATATATATATATAGCCGCCAATCTTTTGGAGCCTTCATGTGGCGCGTGTATTTAATCAAGTAGACGAAGAGAGATGATATGTCCCCGCGATCAAACAAACAAGCGGACCATTTGACTAGCTAGGATGGGACTTACTTCCAAGACGAAAATAATTAAGTTAGTAAAAATATCATATATAGTCCGATCTTACCATTTTGCAGAATTTACAACCTAATACTACATCTGATACCATTTTGCCTGCATCAACATGATTTCATCTTCTGTTAGACCATCAAAAGAACAATTTGAGTTTTGTCATTTCACATCATACACATGGATAAAAATTTGTTGGCACCTAAAACTACATTTTTCATGCACCATTTTGCCTGAAAAACACCAGTTTCATGTTCTGTCAGAAACATCAAAATAACAATTTAAGTTTTGGCATCCAATAAATAGAAATTGTTGGCATCAGAGATATTTTGTATTGATGAGAAATATTGTACCCCAAACAGTAGAAACTTAATTAGTCGTTGTATGGTATAACCATTCATAGGCTTTGCATGTGATAGATTTTATGAAAAAATGAGAGAGATAAACACTGTGCAAAAATATTCCAAAAGCCGGTTAACTTCTAAAGATGTATACAGAGATTTAAGATTAAAAAGTCATCTTTAACTTTTTCTTTTATCATTATCACACAAAAAATGATTTTATCTTAGGTTTGTCATATAGTCATAAATAAGGATGAAACGTGATAATGAGATGACATCTCTAGTTAACATGTCAAACAGTATTTTATTATCTCTCAAGAAATGATTTTATCTTAGGTTTGTCATATAGTCATAAATAAGGATGAAACGTGATAATGAGATGACATCTCTAGTTAACATGTCAAACAGTATTTTATTATCACACAAGAAATGATTTTATCTTAGGTTTGTCATATAGTCATAAATAAGGATGAAACGTGATAATGAGATGACATCTCTAGTTTACATGTCAAACAGGATTTTAAAACCAATAAGACCTCATGGAGAATTGGTGAACTTCTCTAAAAAAAATAAAAATGCAAGGGATTTCCACAAACTCCACCCTAAGTGGACCATAACTAAACGCGCGGACCATAACACTAATATATAATACAAGCTTGTGTCAGCAAATCACAAACAGTTCCATGGCCCTAAATCTGTTATCTCCGTGTATTCATTTTGATTAACCATCAACCCATTCTCAGTCAGGCCGGATTTTCTTGCGAGGAGCGCATACCTTGACGATTGGGAAGAAATTAAACCCCTCTTGTTCATGGTCTTAATTCTGAATTAGCAAAATATGTTGCATCATTTTGGTTCAGTTCGACACGCGCGCGTATATATAATTATCAGCTCCGGAGATTGCCGACGGAAATCCAATATGAATGATATGCGTAAATCTAGAGCTTCTGTATGTATCTAGTACATTTGGATTATATATAGAGAGATTAGCACAAAAAATACAGCAAAAATTTTTTTGGGTCTGAATCGCAGAGTCCGGGGTTGCTGCATCATGCTGCTGAGGAACAAATCAAAGCATCCGAGCACCGTGGTGCCCCCAAAAGAACAGCAAGAGCCAGCTGAAGCCTTTCCGGGCCAAAACGCTAGCTATGGTGCTGTGCTCTCAGCTCCAATGCCGTGGAACTCGGGCTCAGCAGGGGCATGTTGCACCATGCCATGCAGGCTGAGTACAGCGACGGCGATGGACAACCCGGCTCCGTGTAGAGCTGCGACTGGCGAAGACCAATCTCGGCGCTCCACTGCAGCGGTGCCGTCGGTGTCCCCGCTTCGGCCACCGGGAACGCAGGAATATTGTAGCCGAAGCCCGGCGCAGAATGGGCCGACGGCAGGGAGGCGCCGCCGTGGATGAGAGCCTGCATCGGCAGCATCACCGGCGGCTGGGGGCCGGAGACGTACGTCGTCGTCGTCGTCCGGGGGGGCATTTCTAGGGGCGCTGGCGCCGAGCTCCGCGGGCGGCGGGTTTCGAGGTGGGTTGCGCCGGTTAGCATCTGCACGAGCTGGCGGAAATCCCGGCGGTCGATGCGGTAAACTTTAGGAGGGATGGGGACGGCGGCGGTCTTCTTCTTCCCGGGCTTCGGGGAGGGTTTCTTCACGGAGTGCAGGGCGTCTGATGCGGGATGCGAGGTCCGGCTGCCGTGTCGGTCTGCTGCCGCCATGATCTGCATGGGCGGCGGATTGCTTCCCATGATCTCAACTATTCTGTGGTGAAGGCGTTCTTTCGTCGGACAGAGGTTCCTTTGCAGCCGGATGCAGGGATACAAGGCAGTAGGCGGGGCGAGAGGAAGGAAGAAGCTTCATTTATAGGGTTAAAGGATCACCGGGCACCGGCCCTAAGCTGGCTCTTTGAGCCGTCGGCGGTGTCCGTAGGAGATCAAGAACGTGGCTCTCGGCCGCAACGGTCAAATTGGGGCGGCGACAGATTGACCGCAGGCTCCGCCGTCCCGCCGCCGCTCGACGCAGCGCCGGCTGACGCACACAGTTTGAATAAGGCGCGCACCGTGCAGGGACGAGCTCGAAGCAGAGATTAACTCTTATTCGGAAACGTGCAGTGCATTCGACTATTAGAAAATGCATTGACAATTCCACCTGCGCTCGGAAGCAAGATATGAATATTCACGCTGTCCACTCATCGGATGGGTGCCTGATCGACACAGAGAGATAGCTATGTGTCATCCTGTTGAAATCACGGAGTCCGATTTATTGATTCCTTTTATATTATTTATCTTTGTCATTGTCTTGTAGTCGAGTCCTGACATGTTATCTTTTTTTTCCTGTTAATTTTACAGTGTCACTCATTTTAATCTGAGATCGACAATTTAGATAATATTCACACTATTTTAATGTGATCATTTGATCTTATAACAGTTGACAAACTCTTTTAACAGGCTTTCTATCTCTCTACTGTTCGGTCTTCTGAGCACTTTTGTGTGAAAATTTTAATTATCTTTATCTTGGTCATGTGTCCGTTCTCTTTTAAGTTTAATATTATTGAATTATCACATATGTACTTTTTTTGTATGTTATGAATGAACATGTTATATATGTCTTTAAAAAAAATACAGAGATACCGATTCTGATTATAAATTGTGTATTATTTTTTTGTCGTAAACATTTAAAAAACAAAACTGGCAGCGCATGTTTACTTTTTAACCAAGAACTTGTAAACTGCTTTTTGATTAACACACATGTAATTCAGGAAGGAGCAAGAGGCCTAGCAGGCCGCGGGACATGGCTGGTCACACACCTACGTACAAGCTACGGCGGAGCTTGGTAGCTGCAGGTCCCTCCCGGCGTCCGCATGACGACGGTGGCGGCCGGCGGCGTTCGGAAGCAGGCGGCCATCGCGGTGTGAGTCCCGGCGAGGGCAATAGCCCCCTCGATCCGACGATGGATGACGCCGGCCACGCCGCCGCCGACCGAAGGCCTACCCGGTATTCGCTGCGTGCCGATGTCCGGCCGAAGAGGGCGGATCCCCTCAGGAGGGCTCCTGAGGGGATCCCCTCAGCCCCTCTCACATGAGGGGCTGACGCGATGTGATTTGACCCCCTCAAATCACATCGCGTCAACGTCTTGTCAGCCCCCCATGTGAGGGGGCTGAGGGGATCCCCTCAGGAGCCCTCCTGAGGGGATCCGCCCTCCCGGCCGAAGGGACAGCCGTGGAGCTAAGCCGCCGGAGAAAAGTCCGGCTGCCATGACGTTAGCGCCTACGACAACATGAGGCCGTGTGCTGGTACCCGACGTCGCTGGCCGGTTCGTGCAGTTGATAGACTAAGAAATTTCTTGGATGTTTTACACAAGTTATAGAGAGGGGTTATCTTCCATCAGGAGAATCCCATCTCTAATTTCAAATCCTCTGCTCCACTTATTTGTACTCCACTTGTGTTTTACCTGAACTCCATTAAACACATTTATCACTACTGTTAGCAGTTTTGAGATCAATGTGGAGATCTCTTTATTTAATTAGCTAACAATATCCATTCTGAAAAACACAAGACACGATGTGTGATTCCCGTTTGTCCCTATTTTAAGATCGACTCTTTAATTACTATTCGAAAATATCAATATCAAAATCGGCGTAGAATTTGTTACCTTTCATACAAAAAAAGGTCCGAGCTTTTTGAGCTACCGGTCACAAGGATATATATGCAGTGATATTGATCAATTAAAAAGTATAGTATTACACTTGGTGTCGGAAATATGGAGCAGGCGTTAATCTCGCTCTTAAATTCGCTAGGCCACCTAAAAGATTAATGTTGGCGCCAAAGAATAAGGCCAATTAATGGAGAGTATGAAGGAAGGTTTTCATTGGGGGGCAGAAAGAAGAGGAATGTTTTAAGGAAAAGGTTTGAACGAAGATTTTCTCAGCCGTTGATTGGAGTGACATATCAGCTAACTCAACATATTCTTAAATATAATGAATACAACATACCAAACAACATTATATATATATACAGGTAACTCATCTGCTTGTGTTTAGGCGAGACGGTATTTTCTTGTGATTGAGAGGATATCTTTCTCCGTCAAATTAAGAAGCAGCCCCAAACGTATACATACCTTTTATACATGGCCGCCACATGGGTGCAAATAGAATCTGATATTCCGATTTTGATAAGTTAGTGATTTATTGATTTAATTCTTAACACATGACTAATATACTTGGGTACTATAAAAAGAAATGGCATTGTTAAAGAAGATCAGTCTTGTGATATGATCTTATGTGTTTTTATTGCAATCTATGAATTTATAAGAATATCACCAAATTAAATTTGTAATGATTTTTTTCGATATCTTTAAATTTTTATTTCATTTTTAATCGAGAGGCCTTGTCATCAAAAACTAGTGGGAGTACGCAGCTGCGCAGCTCAAGCTGAAAGAAGATTTGATAAAGTTCATCTAATCTTAAACATCAAATAAAAAGGGCTGTAATTACAGGTTAGTAGTCATTATACGTACGTACTTGAGCTGCGCGGGCTAGACCTCTTCTAGCTGGGAAGATAATATATATCAATTGAGAAGCTACAAAGGCTGATTTATCATGCATTAATGCATCCTTTTTTATATATGATGACTTAATTTTGCAGCAGCAGGCAGTTCGTAGAAGTTTAGTTATTTAAACTAAAATATAAAAGCTATATATCCACTTCAAAAGCTGAAGTTAAAAGTGTGACAAGATTTTATATTTAAGCGCACCCCGCTTGGTAATTAAGTAGATGATATATATTTTGACACTTGGCTAGAATATTGGAATGTTTGATTGATAAGAAACTTTCGTGCTAAGAATAATATATAACTTCTCTACAAAGCTGTGCTTTAATAATGATTTTATTTTTTATAAAATATTTTATCGTGAAATTTTTCATTATACTATAAACAGAGCACTCCATGTATAATTCTTCATTCTACCGTGCGCTCTTATCATCTCAGTCTCCGAGACTTCTTAATTACCTCATCCATTAAAACCAGTTGAGGACTGCATTTTTAAAATTATCTATTAGTGGAAACTAATGCCCTGTTTGGTAACACTATTAGGTATCTCTATCACTATCAATTTTAAAATTGATATTAATAAGAACTATAAAGAGGTGTTTGACAACTTGTATTATTTTTGATACTGATACTCTAACATTTGAAAATATTAATATCAATATTAATATAGTACCAAAAATGAAACTCTAACCAAACAGGGCATGAGATAGGCTCCTCCTTCAATGTCGAGCATTTACGTATCTACCCCTATGGCTAGTCTTATTCATGTGCCCAGAACACATGCTACGTACGTACGTTGTACCTATGTTCGCGAAAAACCCAAAATGTCGTGATCATAACCTTTATGGGGTGTTTGGTTGCATGATAATTTTTTGTACATTTTCATGATAAAAATTGTATTAAAATAAAAAGTAAACTAACTCATGACATAAAATTATCATGTTTGGAGGGATGTGATTACAAAAAAGAGTAACCACCGCACATGACCAAATAAAGTGGGGGACCACAAGAAAAAAGAAAGAGGTGAGACCCTCTTTTTTTGTTTAAGAAGAAAATTACTTTCAAAACATAAAATTGTCGTAGTTGTCAAACACCTCTTTTAACAAGTTTTCTTACCATTTTTAAAAATTAAAATAAAAACCTCAATTATCATGCAACCAAACACCTCATTAGAGATATTTCTTTTAAAAACATAGATTATCCTTCGTCCCGGATATATATATAAGGAGAGATGTGGATATAATTTAGTCGCTCTAATTAAATTATACCTGGGGTATATTTGAATCAACGATCTAAAGTTAGTGTAGAAACGTATAATTGTGATCCTTGTTAGCTGTTTCAGGGAGTACCCAGCTGGTAAACATGTCTTTTAATTAGTAAATAGCCTTCCAAATCCAATCCAATTTAGGTCATATAATTTGGAATGAATTATGAACACAGAAATCGGATATCCTCCTGACAGAACACGGATTAGATACGTCTTTAATTTAGGCTGTAGTTGAGTCGTATATATGGTTGCAACATATATATATATAATTAGCTATATATATATATATTAGTAGCTGATATCAAGTTGATGTTGCCAAGCGTGCGGAAGAGCAATAAGAATAAGTCTTCGTTCAAAGCTCGCAGTCAACAGGGCGGATCCTTGGTCAGAATAGGGGAAGTTTCAGGTGCCAACTGGTTCCGACACATCAGCAGAATCAGCCACGGTGGCTCTTGGGGTCAGAGACCAGCTGGCCAGGTGCCAAAATGGTCAACGGAAATTGTTGACCATTTGCTGAAACACATTGTACCTGGACCTGCAGATTGGGCTAGGGAAATGTCTAATGGCAACGCACCAAGGCATAATAGTTTCAGACAAGAGTGCAGATCGCCTGAGGAGGGCTCCTGAGGGAGCTCCTTCAGGCCACACACAGACCCACATTAAATGTGGGTCACATCGAGTTCTGAAGGTGGATTAAATAGCCGATGTGACCCATATTTAATGTGGGTCTGTGTGTGGCCTGAGGGAACTCCCTCAAGAGCCCTCCTCAGGCGATCTGCACTCTTCTGACAATATCACACGGAGAGAGAGAGAGAGAGGATTAGGCAAAACTAGAAGCTGCAACGTCCGTGATCAGTGTTCCGCATATTCAGTTCAAATTAACATAATGTTCATGGTAGTAATATACATGTATTTATATACCGTTGTGTACATAATAATTAACACGATGAGCTAGAGCTACTACGAGCAGTACGTTATTTGTTACCGTTTCAGGCGTGGTTCCTGTATGAATATATATCATTCATATCCGTCAAAGTGTGCAGTGAAAATAAAAAGTAAGAAAATCAAGTATTAAAAATAAGATAAGTGCTAATTTTAATATCTTCTTACAAATTTTAAAATCATGATATTAACATAGAAGGGTCCAAGACATATATAAACACAACATCATCAGGTCTAAAATATTCAATAGGAGATTATCTCCACGGTTCTAACATAAACTTCCCACGATACAAACTTCGAAGGTTATCTTATCTCTAAGATTGTCTTGGGCAAACCTGGATGTGTGTGTGTGTGTCTATATATATATATATATCTGTCTCTTGGTGCTGGACCGGTTATATGTCAGAGTCCGGTTCACCTTAATCAATATTCAACATATATTTAATGTGACGTACATGGTATATATATTTACGACCGTTGAGAAGTCCAATATCTTTTATTTATGTTACTTATATTTTACTAATGTCTTTTCATATTTTACCAGTTTCTATTCATGTTTCACTATTCCTCTTTTGCATTCACTACGATTAATATGCATTTATTAATAATTTACTTAAGTTAACATAGTCTGGCAAGAGTTGGCATTCTTTAATAAAAAAAGGAGCCATAGTACCCTTCACAGTTAAACCCCTCACAAGAGTGGGATGAAAGTGTGCCAATGTGTTGCTTACTAACCCTAACTTACATACTAACCCACTCAAACTCAATTATTAACACCTTGTAATTAATAGTTTACCCATGATATACGTTAGAAACTCACCCCACTTACTTATTAATCCCAATAACGTAGATTAATATCATATGTAAAAGGCTTTAGTAACATACTAAATAAGAGGTTAGTATTATATAACTTCGACATAGTGTCATTTAGTCACGT
Source organism: Cryptocoryne crispatula var. balansae (assembly GCA_036172225.1). Taxonomy (NCBI): domain Eukaryota; kingdom Viridiplantae; phylum Streptophyta; class Magnoliopsida; order Alismatales; family Araceae; genus Cryptocoryne; species Cryptocoryne crispatula. The sequence goes on along the minus strand of CM069925.1, from coordinate 4,224,785 downwards.
GAGGGGCTTAAATGAGAAGGTAACGTGACAGTTTTTATTGGAGACTATGGGTGCCTTTGAAAATAAGAGAGGAGTACTTGTCTTTGAAGTAGCTTCTCCCAGGAGATGCTTCACAAAGAAGCACTCCTATGTTGTCGAAGTCGAAGTAGTTTAGTACTATTTGGTTGGAGGAGTACTTCTACTATAAAAAATTTGAATATTAAAATTGAATTATAAAGAAATTTATAATTCATACTATTTTTATTGCTAATTTGCTAAAAATAATCAACACTTATTTGTAAAATAAAAGGTTTACTATCAAATATTTACTAAAAATTATTTAAAATTATTTATCATTTATTTATTTTATTCATGAATAATTCAACTTAATAATTTTTGTGTTGGGAGAAAATTATGTTTTGATATTCTGTGAAATATAAATTTTAAAAAGAGGGAAAATATAAAAAATTAATTTATATAACTAGTCAATGTATTTAGTTCAGAAATGAGTATGTTATTATGTCATGTCATTATATATTCCTCTCTAAAATATATAATTTGTGAGTTGGCATATCAACATTGAAGAATGGTGATGGGTTATTTGCCTGTAAATGTTTAATTTGTAAACAATGTATTAAATGGTTTACATCTTGATGATACTAGCAAGGATTTGGCGGATGCACGGCGGCAACGCGAAGGCAGGCTGGGCCAGCAAGGCACATAGCGGGGAGAGGAATACTCACGGAGGAGATTGCTACAGCAAGAGGAGAACTGACATTGGAGGAGGTTTAGCACAACAGCAAAAACCTCTGTCAAAGGCAGTAGAGTGGCTGACGGCAAGGCTCACGACAGCACCGCGAAGATGACGACAGTTTCGGTCCGACGAGGCTCATGGTGGTGAGAGGAGTACTGATGAAGGAGGATGTCGACGACGAGGGGAGAACCAGCAAAGGATGAGACTTCTCACAACGGTGAGACCTCTGTCGAAGGCAATAGGAGTGCGACGATGTGGCTCGTGGTGGCGGACAACCAAGAGACAATGTAGCAGCCATCTTTCTAAGGGAGACTGTCTGGTGGACGTCGTCACACTCGCGAGGGGGAGGCTGCTTGAGGAGGAGGATGGCCCGCCGAGTATCTATCCGGAGGAGCAATTTGCGCAAGGGGGCAGTCCGCACGGGCGCAGCCGGCCACACTACGGCGAGAGGTCTGTCTGGAAGGGGGGTCTGCGTGAGGAGGAAGCCGTGGGAGGGGGACCATCTGGTGGAGGTTGTCGCGCTCGCGAGGGGGAGGCCGCGCGAGGGAGGAGGAGGATGACACGAGTCTGTTCGGAAGGGGAGTCCTCACGTGTGCTAATATCTGGCTGGAAGAAAAGTTCGCACGAGGAAGATTGCCGTTGGAGATTGGAGTGTTAGGTGCGATTCTTCGTTTCGAGAAAGAAAATTTTTTTCTTTCTAACTTTCATTTCCTGAAAAGAGTGAAAGCGATCTCAATATTTTTGTCAAACAGACTTATAAAATTTGAGAAGATAACAATAGGAGAAGGTAAAATAAAATATTTTAAGAAATTCCTAAAATGACTCGTGCCCGGCGGAAGCAGCTTGCACTCAGTTTCACGTACGTCAGGCTCGTTGCGACGTCGACGGAGTGCCGGACGATGGGTACGCGCTCTCTCTCTCTCTCTCTCGCCTTCTTGTCGCTGCTTGGTGGCGGCTGATCGGGACTGAGGCGGCTTCCGCGACAGCCGCGCAGCCGTCTCGTGATCTGATCACCCGTGGTGCCGCCACCGCCACTCCACAAGTTCTTCGTTGCGTGTAGAACGATGGAGGAGGAGGGGAGACCTGCAGGTCGTCGGAGAGAGGGATGGTGCCCAGCGGCGGCGGCGGCGTTGTTCCACGGGTCGCCGTCGCCGCCGCGCACGGCCGCCGTCGACATCTTGGAGTGTTCCTCTCGAAACGACAGTATTAATTTGTAACGGTTCGTACGAATTTGCGGAATATTCGCATCTCTCCGGAGAAGAAATCTTCGATAGGTTCGACTTTGTTACTTTGTTGTTTTTCTTGCAATCGGAGGTTAATTTTAACAAGTTCGAGTTGTCTTGGTCGTTGATTTAAGCTTGTGCGTAAGATGTTACGCATGATTTCTGCCTCAGATATCATGTGCTTGTCATCGATAAATAGCAAATTCGATGAATAAAAAATTATATGTAACTGAAATTAGAATGTTAAAATAGATAAGTGATAGTACTCAAATACATCAAATAGAATTAAAAATGAATATAATTAGAGGAAAATACGAAACTAACAATAATCGCAAATAAAATGAAGGAATGCATGTTGAGATGTTACGAAGCGCAAGTTAAAAGAATAAAAAAATAAAAACATGAAGTAGACTTGATTAAGTTAAGTTAATTTAAAAGTGATTAATTTCAACATGATTTTAATATCTCTGGAAGCATAACTCAGAATAAGAATTCATGGTCCCAAATAATGTAGTATTTGACAGTACGCACATGAGTTGAGTTGAGTAGAGTTTTGATTAATCAAAGGAAGAGTAATCATCATCATCAATATGTTGACATTATCTCATTTATTTCTTTGACAGGACCAAAATTCTACTCTATTCTACTGAAACCACCAGCCACGGACATTTAAGAAGATGGCCTTCATACTTTGAACGGAGAACAGGAGACGGTGATTTAGAGTACAGCTTCTGGTCAGAACTTCACCTTTCTATTTTTGAAAAAACACTTGAAATTAAGCCATGACCAATCTGAACAACATGTAGTAGAAAATTCACCCGGTAACCAACTTCGAAGAAGAAAGCAGATCTCAGGTCGAACTTGCCATGGAGATCTCTCCATTGTTGATAAAAAGTATATCATGTTTGCAATCTATATTTAACTCAAAAATAATATGTTTATAAGCACTAATAAGCAAAACACAATATTTTATTAATCCTTCGCCCTTTTTTTTTACTCACATGTCTCATCTACGGTTTACTAATATTCTCCCTAGTTTACCGATTCACGTAATATTCCTCCTCCATGTTTTATTATATTTATTAGTAGTCATAAATGTATCATCCTAGTAATTGTGAGTTACAAGCATGAACTAATTAAGACAATTTCCCTCCAACTTGAATCAAAGCCAACAAAACAAAAAATGAAAGTCCAGGAAGCAGAAATTGCAAACCATCATCCGCCTCAGCTGTTTCTTGCTTCACCGGCTCTAACGAAAATACCTCATCCTTACCTGCGCAAGCTACCCTCCTTGAGAAGATGCTTAAATTTTTCGTTTGCAGCAACCAACTCAGCGCCAATCCCAGGCTCATTAGCTGAATGTCCTGCATCAGCCACCACCTGTATTGCAATCACGTGGGCACGGTTAATGCTAAATGATATAGCCAAACATAGGCTGTTTACGTTGCTCTCTGATGTTGATTTTGTCTAGCAGAAGATTGACAAAACGCAGCAAACCTTATTACTATAATTTAGAAAGGTCAATACGGTCCATAGCGTCTAAGCTTATGTTTGATTGTGATTCTATCCAGTTGTTTGCAGGCAACTGCACGTCTGTGTTTGCACGAACCAATAAATATACAGACTGAATGTGAAGGGCAGCAGTCAGCATTGGACCGGTTTTAACCCCATGGATAAAGGTAGAATTTAAAGCCATGAGCCACCAGCGCAGAAGCACCCAGACGACGTAAAAAAAGGCCATCTTATTCATGACCTTTTACTATGGCCCTATTAAGATAGAGTATCTAGCGCCAATATCGAAATTGCATTGTATTAATTTTGATATTAATAACTAGACAAGCCCTAAGATAGTCATTTAACCCAAAGGTTTTGTGGTTGATTCCTATCTAAACTTAGATCCTACCACCAAGCCGGATTATTATTTGCACACCAGAGACGACAGCTGGGTTACATCTTGTGAATTATTTTAAGAAAAGATGGATGATCAACATAAGTAAAACGATGTCCAGCATCCACGACCATAAGAAACAAAACTATATTCCACCCTTTTTTGCAATTTTGGGATAAGTTTAATGCTTCAAATATGCTAGTATTTTCAGACCTTAAGTTCTGCTTCAGGCCATGCGTTGTGAAGGTCCCATGCGGACATCATTGGACAACAGACATCATAACGTCCCTATTGAAAATTCACTGCATTTCGTTAGAATCAACAAATATTACGGACATCATCTGGTTAAGAAATTTATCTGCATAGCGATGGGTAGGTATCATAAAGGCAGAGAGTACAGTAGATCAGCCATCAACTACCACCAACCAAGTATGAAAGAAATGGCATAAGAAAAAAATCCAACGACAAAAGGTCTTTTGCTTACAAGAGGGAGTATCAGAAGTCAGTAAAACCAATGCAGAACGCAAATTACTTTAGCCAACAATAATCTCATCAGCCAGCAAGTGCCAGATAACATCCTCTTAATAAATTAGACTAGTGAACCATGCAAAGTGAGAAAACAAAAATCCATTCAATGGTGTCAAAGCATAGAAAATAAATGTGACGCAACCAAATCCTCCATTATAACAAAGTAATGATCAAGCAAGAAAAAACAATAAGCTTAAGCTGAATGAGTGCCCTAGAAGAATAGAGTTTTCAGATAGGTGGATAGTAAAATGAGAACCAAGGTAAAAGAACAAATAAAAAGAGCCCTAACTACATTGGCCAAATCTCGCATGTCATTGTCTCTTCATATTCATCATGGCAACTCAAAAAATTTGATACCTCACTGCATATAATCCCTGCTTCTCCCTCACAATCTTTGTGAAGTGGATAATTTAATATTTTCCTGCTAAAATTGTTTGATCAACATTTACAAGATGGAATGCTAATGCCGTCTAGGTCGGGCTAGGTTGCCCGACCCAGTTGGTTTTTGGGCCAACCGACCCGGTCTCGACCTTGAAACGCCAACCCAGCATTTGTTTTTATTTTATTCTTTTTATCATGACTTGGCCGACCAGGGTTCCAACTATTGTTGACCCGGGTCTATTTTTGGACCAACCGACCCACTCCCAACCTCGCCTACCTAGTCCTAACATCACAGACAATAAAAATAAGATGAATTGATGCTGTTTCGATAGGTATCCTCACGATCCATGAATTTTGGCAGCTGACTTGTGCAGATGCCCATATAAGCAAGTTGAAGAAGCCAAGCTCTACTTAAGAGCAAAACTCAGTTACATGTTATCAGAGGCAATCACCTTTGTTGCCTAGGAGACTAGGCGAGGCAAAATCCCCTCACTCCGGCCCTCATCACCTAGGCGACTGAGGCCGCCACCTCCTGCATCAAGAGGTTGCCAGAAGCACCTCCGTAATGTCTTCCCTACCCTATCGAGTGGAAAAGAAAGCCCTACCAGGCTTTAGTCACTGGATCCGGTGATTCAGGTCTCGATAGACCAGAATTGACCAAGTCAAAGTAACTGGATCCAGTGACTAAAGGCCCTACCGAGTCCAGATGGACCGGGTAGAGCCTTCTTCCCTGCGTAATAGAGTGGGGAAGACATTAAGGCGGTTGTGCAGTCGCAGAGGCCACCGAGGGTTGCTTCTGTTGTCGGAGGCAACAAGGCAAGGGGAGAGTTGAGGGGTCGCAGAGGCCTCACCCGCCTTGCATCTTTGACTACATAGGTTGTAGCAGCAATCACCAAAAAGAAAAAGAAAAGCCTCCCTAGATATGTAAGCTACCCGAATCCACACTCATCAGGTTATGGATCTTGGAATAAGCATGAACAAATAATTTACAATTTACACCAGAGAATTTAAGCTTCTACAACATTTGCTAAGGCTCTCAATGGGCCACACTAACCCTGGCACAGCTCGAGTATAACTTGCTTTCTTAGGTCCAAGGCCGTAAACCAAAATAACAGGTCAGGCCACACTAATATAACATATCAATATATCAAAGTCTGACTAAAGCCCAACCCATATGCAGTCCCAAAAGACCCCTAAAAAGGATCTGTTTTAGGCTCAAAACAGATCTCCGGATATCCCCCAGTCTCCTTTAATTGCCTTAGACATGTCTTCTGTGCACCCATCAAATTTGCCAACAAACATGTCCGAAAACCTGTTGAACAGATCATAAACGGTCCTGCGCCAGGAGCCAGGCAGTGTGCATGAAGCTGTCCACCAGGCTGAAGTATGAAGCAATCAAAGTTGAAGACCTCCAAGAAATGGAAGATGACAGCAAGCCTATAAGGCCCAAATTTGATGGTAAAACAGGCCATCAAGGCCCGAGAAAGAACGAACCAACCTTTAAGGCCCAGAACTGATGACAATAGGCCTTTAAGACCGTAGAAAAAAACTTAGTTTTAAATACTGAAATTAAATGAAGATATTAAAAGGTTAAGCCTATCAAGTTAGGCCTAGTCATAGTTTGGGATGGATACATGGGCACGCCCTGGGATGTTCCAAAAATTAAAATCCTAGGTGGGTTGGTGGGCATGTCCCCACGTTACACCAATCCTTTCTCCCTGGAGTAGGAAATATCAAACTTCATCTACTAAGATAGGTAAATCCCACTAATTTCAAGGGAGGTCATGTATGCCACCATGTTAAACCAACCCTTAAATTAAGTGAGAATAATGAGGAATGATATCTCGTACCCATCAAGGGTCAAGGGATATAAGGCTGAACATTGGTTTTTCATGCCAACATGCCCGTACCTAACCGATAAGGTTAATGTCATACGACGAATCTAATGTCTATCAAAAACTAATGAAGATTCTACCTACTTTAGCCGATGGGAGCTATAGCTTGAATTTCTTCCCTCATATATGTAACCCATATCTATCAACAAGAACTTTCATGTTCAATAGTTGTGATGGGAGTTAAAACAGCCCTATAAGCTTAAGGGATGCAAGCGAAATTGAAGGAACTCAAACCATTAAAAAAATCCATACATCACTAAATCTGAAATCAACAAATCAGCCTCCAATTGATCAAAAAATCAGTCAAGAAACCGATCCTCAAATCAGTCAAAGATCAGCCCATGAACGGGTCATCAATTCAATCATAAACTGGTTTACAAACTATCAGATCTGAAATCCCAAAATCTTAAGTTCAGTAAATCAGACAGCAGTGGGTAACATGAATCAAATCTAAAAAATCCAAAAAAAAGTCTGGGAATCTGGACGAATGTAAAGTCTGAGAATCGGACAATGCAAAAGGAAAATTCTGAAAAAACATCTTGGAACTCTAAAATATGAGAATTCCAAAAGTTTCAGCAACCTGAATTTTATACAAGTCAGAATGTTTGAGGATCTAAAAACAGCAAAAACGGTAAAGATCAGGAAATCATATCAATTAAAATCAGAAAAGTACAAAAAATATGGATAAATAAAAATCTGAATCCGAAGTTACAAACTCTGATGTAGACTGAATCTGAATCCTTCAAAATCCACGAAGATCCAAAATCATAAAAATTACCTTATCTGGAAGTCTTCAAAATGGCTGAAATTTCGGAGTTTGGAACCAGAACACCGAAGTCTCAAGCAAAAAAAACATTAAATTCCAGATTCATAATGCCCAATCTAAAAAAAAATCAGAAAACTGCAGTACAAAGCCTTCAAGATTTGAAATCTGAAATTCGGATTCTCAAATAAAAAATTTCCAAATCTGAAATTGAGGTTAGAATCCTCAAATCCGAAAATCGGATTAAGGAACTCCAAATTTGAAAGAACTCCAAATCAAAAAACTCAAATCTGAAACTCCAAGTTCTAAATCTGAAAATTGATGATCCAAAAGAAATTTAAACCTTAAAAACTCCATCTCAGAGCCTAACGAACAAATCCTTAAGGTGTGAAAATTAAATAAAAAATCCTTAAATCTGAAACCAGATTTGAAATCTTGGAACATTCAACTGAAAAAAAAACCATGAGGTTAAAATCCTCAAAAGATAAGGAAATCTCAACCCAAATGACACAAACTCAACTCAACTCAACTCAACTCGAGCCTTAGTCCTAAATGACTTGAGATCAGCCATATTGATTCTCATTCTCCACTCATGTCGATTTTGAGATACTTCTTTAGAGATATTCAAATCAAGAAAATCATATTGAATTACTCTCCTCCAAGTTAACATAAGTCTACCACATCCTTTTTTGTTTCTGTTATTTTAATATTTTCTACTTTTCTTACTGAAGCCTCCTTTGGTTTACATTTAATATGTTCAAATCATCTCAATCACCCTTCTTTCAATTTATATACAATTGTTGCTACTCCAACATTTTCTCTGATATGCTTATTTTTTATTCTATCTAATATGGTATGAGTGTATAACCATTCATCTATCTAACATTCACATTTTAGCAACACTTGTTTTAAAGTTATATTTTCCTTTTATTATCCGACATTCAATACCTTAAAAATTTTTATGTCTTATACTTCTCCACTTCATACAACTTTAGTGATATCTTACAATCACATAGAACTATGTACTTAATCTCCACTTCATACAACCTACTTTAATTTTATGATTAGCATCTCTATCACAATCTCCATATTTTTGAATAATTGATTCAAGATCCTTGAATTGGATTCTTTGAGATAATATTACCCCATCCAAACTAACCCTATCACCTACTTCCATTTAGTATTAATTAAATTTACGATACATGTATTCTATTTTAATTCTACTTATCTTGAAACACTTAATCTCTTAAGTATTTTTCCACAGTTCTAATTTCCTATTCACTCATTCTCATGTCTCATCTATTAATAGAATATTGTCAACAAATATCATACACCACGTTATATCATCTTGTATGATTTTTGTTAATTCATCATTCATTCTTAAATGTTTGTTATTTCATCTCTTTTAACTCTTGCTATTTTATTCTAAGAAAAATCATTCTTTTAAATGTATTTGTTTGTGTTTTAAGCTTAACATTTAAAACTACTAACCTATGTTGACTTGTGAACGTTTCACTAAAAATAACTTTACAAATAGCACAATTAGACTTTCTTGTGAAAATGAAGACTTTTTTTGTCAATGCCATAGTGGACATGGCTAAGGCGAACGGGTAGGCCAAGCAACATCAGATCAAATCTCACAACCTCCAAGGTAGCAGATTTAATCCCCAAGGTAACAACCAAGGTAGCAGCATGCATGGGTTGAACCTGCAACCTCCTATCCTGGGGAGGTGACAGTGTCCACTACGTCACAGATGAAGACAAAAATAAAGTCAACAAAATCAAAGACAACAAATCCGAAATATGAAAAACATAAAAAACCCAAATATGAGAATCCACCAAATCTCAACTCAAATTGAAATTCATTAGATCCAAAAGATAATAAATCTACCATATTGAAAATTAAAATACTCCAAATTGAAAAGACATCAAATCTCCAAAGGACATCGAGTCAAATCCAAGAAGACATCAAGGCTTCATAAAAAACAAAACAAAAACCAAATTGTCAAATGAACTTTTAAACAACTCAGATTAAATGCTAAGGAATCTCAAAGATAAAAGATATCAAGTCTTAAATGAAGACATTCAGTCTTAATCTCAAACCAAACCAAACAAGCAACGAAATTGCTAAGGTTTGCATCCCAAACAAGTTCATGGAGCCGTTGCTTCTGCATTTTTTTTGTGGATGTATGGTTTCTATTCACAAATTGTTATGGCGGCTAATCAAGGATGTTTGAGTATTTGCTCAATGTAATTAACATCAAAATTTTGTAAATCCGATAATGAGAGGTCAAACAAAAAAAAGTCAAAGAATTCGAAATCTCAATACATATTTTATATATCATGAATTAGCTAATATTCTTGTGAGTGATACTTGTTCGAGCTAAAACAAAATCAAAATTCTTTTCCAAAATGGAAAACCATAAATTTTCTATATTTTTAAGGTTAGATCAATATGAATGAGAATATTTCATCAAAAGGTGCAAGCTATCATGAAGTGTGTGTGTTAACTTCTCAAAGGGGATTAAAATGATTCTCTTTGAATAGGGAGGTGGATGGATCTTTGCGCCTGTACGAGATCATTTTCCCTGGACATGCTCTCTCAAACTTCATCCATTTGATGCACCAGGTTTGGCATCAGAATGATAAAAAAGAACAAATAAAAAGAGGTTGCAGTTCAAAAGGCTAGACAGCTAAGGCCCAGTATTAATTTCCACCGAGTCACAATTATGTTGTGAAAGAAAAGATAGGGACCTAAAATAAGTAAAGTGTTGTAGAGATTTGTAGCCTTCATTTGTTAGGGTGAGATTGATGGTATAGGGATTTTTAGGGTGAGAATGGCAACAATGAACAGTCCTATGTACAAAATGCACCGTCCTGGCCTTTTCGAAAGTCCAAAGTGGGATAGCTGATAGCTGTTGTATTTTTATACCTATAAATCATTGGTGATAATTTTTCTTGTAAATTTAGAATACAATTAATTAAGAACTAATGATGCTCATACAGATAAAATAATAAGCTCGGTCATATAAAATGATAGTCATGAGTTCAATTGAAAAAAAAGACAACAATTGTTAACAAACTGACAAAACATAAATATCGTAAGTGAACTAGCTGTACCTGCACAATTATGGCCTTAATATGGCGTATCTTTTCAACATTATCCAACAGATAAGAATCTGAAGGGAAAAACCCTTTATTTAGAAAGTAATGGTTCTCGATTCTAGCAAATGCCTGCATAAAATATAAGCAATTTAAGTTCACACAAACACTTGATGTTATGCCCATAATGAAAATGATGAACTAGAACTTAAAGCTGCAAAACTTTCTTTCTTAAACTTCCCATGAACTTTATCATGTAGCCGTAACCATGTCTAGACAAAGTTGGCTAGCCGCAATGCAAAGCCCAAAGGTCCGCTTGGCTTTTTGATTCTATCACCGAGAGCATGCAAGACAATGAGGTTCTAGTTGAGCTTGCTGATGTAACCTCAAATGTTAATCTTTTACTTTCCAGGAATTTTTTTTTCATTTATGTTGTATTCTATAGGAATATTAACTAATTGATGACATATGAAATTATGTATTGAGGTTGTTGGATTCTTCAAAATTTTCTTTTTGACCTCTCCCCATCGGACTTACAAAGTATTGATGTTAATTACATCGAATAACCTTTCAAACACCCAAGATTAACCACCATATCAATCCAATCGTAGAAGACATACATCCAAATAACCACTCAAGAGCAATGGCCCCATGAGCTTGCCGGAATGTAAATTTAGTGTTTTAGGTTTTTAGATTTCATTTGATTTTAGTTTCATTTTTTCGGAAGTATTTTATTTTGGTTAAAAAATTTGATATCTTTTGAAATTGCCATGAATTTAGTTTGAGTTATTTAAGGATCGTTTCAGGGGTTTAGTTTATTTTGAATTTGTTGTTTACTTGAACAAGACTTGGTGTCTTTTTTTTGAATTTGTTTAATTGATCTTCTAATTATGTTTTGAGTTTGGTTTGAATGCATTTTTAACCTTGGAGGTTCTTTATTTCGATTTGGAAATTCAGTGAATTTTCAGATTTTGAAATTTTTAGATGTCAGTTTTAAATTTTCATATTTCACTTTTTTTAATATGAAATTTTGGGTTTATTGAAGTTTGAATTACATGAATTTATATTTTTAATTAATTTTTTTATTTTAATCCTGATTAGGCACTTTGGTTTCCAATTTCAAATTTAAAACCTCCTTGTGTTCAAAATTCCAATTTTGGATTTGGGATATAAATTTGGATTCGAAAAAGATGTTCATTTTTCTTGTTTAACTTTAACAACTAGAAAATTATGTGATATTCCATAAGAGTATAACTAATTCATGATATTTATAAAATATGCATTGAGATTGTCAGATTCTTTTTTTTTTTACCTCTTCCTATTGAACTTGCACAGTCTCAATGTTAACTACATCGAACAATCATTCGAACACCCTTGATTAACCACTATAGAATACATACATCAACAAAATAAATAATCCAAAGTAATGGTTCCATGAACTCTGATGGAATACAGACTTATAGGGTGTTTGGTTACATGATAAATTGAGTTTTATTACAATTTTATGTTTTATAACAAAACTTATTAAAAAAGGTGTTTGCAGCCATTACAAATTTATGTTTTTAAAGAGATTTCCTAATTGAACAAAAAAAGATGTGAGATCCTACTTTTTATATAATGATCCCCCACCTCTTTTGGTCTTACATGACTCCTCCCCAAACATGATAATTTTGTCATTGGTCAGCTTGCACTTTAGTTAATACAATTTGTTGTCATGAAAGTGTATAAAATTTTGTTGTGCAACCAAACACCCCATTAGTGTTTCTTTTTTGTTTTAAGTTGACTAATTTTTTTATTTGGGAATTTGGTTTGTTTTGGATTGAGATTTGATGTCTTTTATCTTTGTACTTAATCTGAGTTGATTAAGATTCATTTGGGGCCATGGTTTTAATTTAAATTGATCGTTCATTTCATTTTTTACGAAGACTTGATATCTTTTGGGTTGAAGATTTGTTTCAAATTTGCTTGATTTTTTTTTAATTTGAATTTTGAGTTTGATGGGTTTTCAGATTTGGACGCCCTCCAACTTAAATATTTGAGAAAAGATTTGACCTTCATGTTTCATGTTTAAAAATTTTAAGATTCCACATTTTTGCTTTATGTTTCAGATTTAGAATTTGTGATCACAAGTTTTTTTTAAAATCTGAGATTTTGATGTCATGAATTTAAAGAGTTTTGGGATTTTGAGTGAATTTTCAGGATTAAACTTTCAAATGTTCTTTCAGTTCTGTGATCTGAGACTTGAAGATTTCTGGTCTTAAAATTTTTGTATTTAGAATTTCAGATTTGAATATGAGGGTTTTAAGATTGGGAATTTTAGATTTCTAGTTTTGAAGTTTTAGTTTTAAGGGTTTTGACATGGGGGTTATCTTTGAACTTTGGAGTATACAACTTTCAGATTCAACCATTTTGGGGTTTGAGATTTCTCATGCTGGATCTTGAGGTGCCAGTGTTAAAGAGTTTGGGATTTCTGATTTAAGAATCCGGATTTGGGGTGTTGTGTTTTAAATTTACTGTATTTTAGTCATTTTTATATGTTTTATTTTTTGTTTAATCCTTAAAGCTTCAGATCTTGGACTGGATCTTGAAGTGCCAGTGTTAAAGAGTTTGGGATTTCTGATTTAAGAATCCGGATTTGGGGTGTTGTGTTTTAAATTTACTGTATTTTAGTCATTTTTATATGTTTTATTTTTTGTTTAATCCTTAAAGCTTCAGATCTTGGACTTTGAAGATATGCTGGAAGCTCATCTTGGTCTACCTCCTCCTGACCTTGATGCATAGCTCTCACACTCAGATTCATGTTTATGGCATCAGAAACTCATCTGATTCTTGATTCCAATAGTTTTCTTTTTGATCCCTGAAATCGAATCTCAGGTTCCTCTCTTGAATTTTGACCTGGCATCCCGAGCTTTGACGACTTCTCTGCTTAAACTTCAGTTTCAATTTCTTTTAAGTCCCCTGATCTTATTTGTGTGCATGCTCCTTCAACTTCAATCCTGCAACATCGACAGTATCCAGGATTGGTGTTAAACAGAATCTACAGACGATGCTTTCCATTGCAGACTTCAAGATTCTCAGATGTCCATATCTGATTCTCTCTTTTTCTATGATCAGGATCCTCATGTTTTTCCTGTTTTGTCAAAATCAACAGGTCCATAAGTCTTGAAGGTCTTCAGTAGGGCTCATTCCATCTCGTGAACCAAACTACATTGAGCCTGTCAGGAAGCTCACCCGGAACCCCAATGCACTAAAATAGGATACCAATGGGCATCAACATTTATTCATTTTTTTTGTTTATTGAGCTGTGGATGGGGGGTTCCGGCTCCATGGGCTCTGACTTGGTGACTGAGTTCCAGATTTTTAATATTGCAGATTGTTGTCCTAGTTGTTTTTTTAGTCCCCTCTCTCTCTCTTGTGTCTACGTTCCATAAAGTTCATAGGGTTGTTTATGCCCTGTCTACTATCAAATACGCATCATAAAGTCCTTCATTGCTTGAAAAACAATGTCGACAAATCCTGAATGAGATTGTTACCTCTGATCAAGTTAATATTGGCTGATACTGGATCTATTCTAGTCAATTCCAAGCCAACTAAGATCAGAATCAGCACTAGCCAATCAGATTGTAATTCTTGCCCGAATGCATTATAATATAAAATTGTATTTAAGTGAAAGTAAAGACTTACCAGTGAAAACAAATCATCATCTCCTTTTTTGATGTTTTCTTCATTTTGGATAAGATGTGCAGTCATCAATTCCCATGTAGTCCAGATCTTTGCTGCCATTTTCTGAGCATAAAAATAACAAAACATAGATGACATGATATAGCGGATTCTGTGTATGCACGTAAGCAACTATGTATGGTTAGAAGACAAGACAAAATGCCAATCATCAGCAACAAGTGGGTGAACAATTTTTATTTTTAAAATACTACATCCATAAATTAAAAAGGCCACATGAATTGAAGAAAAAGAAGTTGAAAGTTCAAAATAACATTGTGCACAGCAAATAGTGTGCCATCTCCAGTTAATAAAATTCAAAAGGAGTTCATGAAGTTTAAGTTGGGAGAGAAATGCATAGATCAAGGACAAGGAAGGTGCTGGAAGATGATGATCCAAAATAGAAGGTTCATCCAAAAGGTGTTAACAGTGAAAAAGAAGAAAACGTCAAGCAAGAGCATTAACATACAAGGATCTTCTTTAAGCAGCATGTAAGACTTTGGGTGGCAGGGAAAACCTGAAAAAAAAGCTCATCCTGATGGAACATACAAGGATCGTGCTATATCTTTTTTAACCTTCTCAGAGATTTTAATCACCTGTTAAAAGATGTAAATCAATTTCCTCAACACACCTAAGAAAAGAAGTGACGATAGAAACCAAACAACTGGAGTAATCTAATTTAACAGAGTGATACTTATTCGTTTCAGCATACTGATGTAGGCATTGTTTCAAACATGGCATTAAAACCAGGATATGAAACCTAATTTCAGGTATGAAATAGAAGACAATTGAAAGAACACTGAGTCACTAACCTGTGTCTGAAGATCCTCAGATTTCAACCTTTTGCTGTATGCAACAATGAAATTATCTCTTTCATTTTCTGGAATAAAATCCCGGAAGGGTTCCCAAGCTGAGAAGTTACATAACACTCTGTGAGGGTACAAATTTCACAAGTTTTAGCATTGTTCATACTGAGTTTAAGAGAAAACTAACACTAAGTAGCCTCTGTATCCACAAGAAATCATCAAAATGCATCTTTACATAATTGCATGTGGTATCATTCGTACATCATTTATAGACAATAATTGTTGACAGAAAATAAGACCTAAGAAAGACAATGTCGCATTCTAAAATAGGATGGGTGCTTGTAATTAACTCAAAGCAGATAACTCTCTTACAGGGATATCAAGAACGTGGTTATGGCCAAACTGATAGATCAAATTCAACATCGCCCTCCAGGATTATTCTCAGAATTTGGACAACATAAAGTAAAATTTTTACCACACTGACAATACTTTATTACAAAATCCTTCTATATACTTTTTCTGACATTATTGAGGAGTCATTTCTGAAACACCAAGAGCATCCTTAGAAAGGCAAGTACATAAAAAAATAAGGGAAGGGAAGGCTTTCAAGAACAAGTTGTAACATCTTCAGTAGGCAAGTGCAGAAGAAGAATATTTTATCGTCAGGGTGAGATTTTTCTTGGTCTGCCAACTAACTGTTTTCAATTGAATGTGAAGGCACAAAGGGAAAGCCGTTTGTTATGTGTGAGAAACTTTCCTTTCCATCAGTAGTTGATTTCTGAAGCTACAGAATTCGTGATTCAAGGTTAGAATACATTTATTTATCTCCAAAAGTTCCAACCAAATTCAAAGCATATAAAATGCATACCATCTGGGAAGATAGCTGCTGCGCCACCTTCATAGAACCAGTCTAGCTCTTTTTCCCTTAGAAGAAAAATGCCTCTCAAGATAATGCCAGTAACCTTAATCAAACAGTGAAAATAAAGATTGGATCAAATATTCCTAAAAATTTAGAAGCACCATATCTATCTACAATAAATGTCCTTAGAAAGTTCACCTTGTCAGGATGCATTTGGCTGTATGCAAGGGCTAATGTGCTTCCCCATGACCCTCCAAATACCTGCAACGATCATCTCAAATGGGATCATCTGTTCTACCGGTAAGAAGAAATGGCAATTGTTACAAAGTTGACCTGCCATTCTGGAATTTCCAAATGGTTTCTGAGCTTTTCAATGTCCTCAACCAAATTCCAGGTCGTGTTTTCCTCCAAACAAGCATGTGGGGTACTCTTACCTGCACCTCTCTGATGAAAAGAAGTCAGTAAGAATTCCCTAAACAGTATGCAGTTTGAAACTATGTAAGAGAAATCACCAGGGGTTCACCTGATCAAAAAGAATGATTCTATAGAACTCAGGGTCAAAAAATTGTCTGTTTTTAGGTGATGTTCCAGCCCCTGGACCCCCATGGAGAAAGACAACTGGCTGTTCGGATAAAAATCATGCAACAAGAATGTGAGAGAAACAGAAGATTGTGTTGACATTTTCATGAAATAAAATAATGTTCCAAAATATTGTTCTTTCAAGAAAACATTCGCTTATTTTAGACTAAAGTCACTGGATTTGTGATACTTTTGAGAACTGATATACAAAAACATCAAAAAAGAATCATTCTACTCTTCATTGGAATGGAAGATACAGATTGTATTGACTTAGAAAGATATGGCTCCGTCACTTTTTGGATAAGATATGGAGACATTATGACTTCAAATTTCCAGTCGACATCGCAACATCAGGAATATGAAGAGTCATATAATAATTATCGTCTATTTTGCTGGTGTAAATATTGTACTTCTATACCACTAGTACTTTGAAATTAAAGAAATGACAAGTTTTATGTTTTCACATTTACACAATTCATGTTCTTCAAATTGATGAATGTGCATGCTTAGATGAGTACGTAATTCCTTGATGTTTTGTAACACTGTTCTCATCATGTTAATGATTTTTTTCAGAATTTTCAAAATTTTTATAAATTCTAAAAAAATAAAACAGATCCAGGCCAATTCTAGATCGATTTTAAGTCAGGTGGATTGGCTGCCAATCCAATCAAGATCATAATTGGAATCGAGTATAGCCAATCCAGACCCCACTTTGGATTCTGTGATCCTTGATATAAAGTGACTAAAAAAGGAGTCTGCAACATAAGGAAGGCATATAGTGATTTCCAATTCCAATGCAAACCACAGAATCAGACCGTATTTAAGAAGTAGAACATCCATTGCATGTTGTACAACATATCAACTACTCACTAGATCTCTGAACTGTAATGGCTAATGATTCATATATTGACCAAGAAAGTTGACATGTAATGATTCATATTTTATTAGAAGTATAATTTATCAGAGAACCAAAATACATCATATTTGCTTATGTCTAAGAAAAAATTGATTATATGCCAAAAAGTTGCTTAGCACAAAATACCATTGTTTATATGCAATAATTTATAAAAAATCATATAGAAACTAAAATGAATCTATCAGCTTTACTGCCCAAGGAATCAAACCATATTTTTATTTAATAATTTTTTCATATCAGTATTCATAATTATTCAATTTTCTAAATATGTCCTCAAAAAATTTAAAAATACTAAAAAAATATTGAAATCATGTATTGCTGAAAAATAAGTATCTCTGTCTAAAAACCATCCAAAATGTCATCAATCAGGCATTTTTCAGTTTTTTTGACAAAAGTGCGCTCTCTTTTTTCAAAGAGATAGGCAAAAGGTAGGGGGGAGAAAAGGAGAGAGTTATAGAAGGTTATTTTCATCAGAAAATATAAAACATTTATTAAACTAACAGTATTTGAGGGTTTTCAGATGGCAGGGACTAATTTTCAACAAACAAGATTTTAAGAACTTAATAAAATATTCAATTTTTACAGGGACATATTCAAAAAAATACAAATAATTCTAGGGACCGTTCTTTAAAAGCACTTTTCCTAATCACTGGACTTCTCATCTCTTTTCCAAGGAGAGAAGGATCATATGGGGCCTGGATCATCCAGTATAGATATTATCCAGATAGGAAGATGATCAGAGAGAGCTGAAACAGGCTGGAATCAGCCAAGAAACAGAAAACCCAGCTGATTCTGTTCCATGATCAGCTGTTCCAGATCAAGACCAGCTTCACCCAGCCAATTTAGGCCAATCAAAGGCCTGCATTGCTGGCTCAACCGGATAAACATATCCTGATCCAGATTATCCTGACTAATTCCACAGGCAGGAACAGGCAAGTTGGCATGTCCCTCCTCTCAAGGATCACGGGCAATTCTCATCTTGATTGGCTGACTGCATTCAATACCCTTTTCCAAGACCAGGCTATTCTTGATCTTTTGAAGGTCAACTTTTAAGGTTACTTCAACTTAATTTTCCGATTCTTCATGCTCCTCCATCAGATTACCAAACTACACTACATTATTGGTCTTACCTTGTGAACTGGTCATGTTTCCAACATTTGACCTTTAAATTTTGTCCCACCCTTGCAATCAAGCTTGTGACAACTTGTAAACAATAGTTTGCAGGATCAGATGAAATGTATCATGAATATTATCCTTGGATTCTGGTTGAACCAGTCATCAAGGGCTGGCTGATTCCACCTTGATCTGGATCAAGATCAAGACCTGGCAATCCAGGTGGCTAATCCCAATATCAGGACAATGATCCTGTCCAATGCAGCCAATCCCCGGCCAAGTTGGATTCTGGCTGACTCACATTTGGAATGGAACCCGCCAATCTTAAGCTTGGCACCCTCTGTTCCATAAAGACCAGCCGATTCCAGGTCAACAGAGAAAAGGACTGTCCAGGCACTAATTCAGGCAGCAGGACTGATCCCAAATACCTTGGTTCTTACATTAGATTTACCATCATCAGGAATAAAGATAACCCATTTCAATGGTTACAAACTGTCCGGATATAAAGAATCATGGTTATTGTGACATGCTCAGAGCATAGATTTAAGAGGTGAAAGAATATGCTGATGTGATTCATGTGGATGGGGAAATCAACATCAATGAAAAAAAAAGAAACGCAACAGATCACTACTTACATGTCCATTTGGATTTCCTGACTGTTCCCAGTATAGCGTATGAAGCTCAGAGACCTTCAAGAACCCAGAACTATATGGCTCAATAGGCGAATACAACTTCCGGCTGAAACTTGGAAGCTCCTTTGGTGAACCAACAGACATGCTGACTTGTTGTGCCATGGAAGACGCAAGGGCATCAAAACGCAGTGACCAATTGTTCTTTCCTGCGCAGTTTTAAATATGACGCCGTGAAGCGGCAAACCTCTATAAAAAGGTTAGAGAGTACTATACATGTGGATCACCAAACGATTGTAATGTCAACCGTGGTAGGAAACTACGCGATTAACTGCAAATTTTATGTTTTCCTTCTACATCCGTTGCATGGATTGACATCCAGAAATGTCCTTAGACATGAACAAAGCGTACCTCCTAAAACTAAAACGATTGAACTTTTCCAAACGGTACTTACGCGATGTGGAGACTTCGATGTCACTCATACAACCCGCAAGCAAATAAACTGTTTTCCATAAATGAACCAAAAATGAAATCGCCAGGTCTCGGGACCAGCAATCCGCCGAAGCTGAGACCACCCTCAACCTCCGGTGAAACGCAATAACGGTCTTTGATGGACCAATCACACATGCGTGATCTTATCCGTGAACCAAAATGCACGATCCTTCCAGAAGAGTCAAAGAATCAGTACCTGAGAAGTTGCGTTCCTCGTTGGAAGCGACCAGAGTACAGCAAGAGAGGGCGGTTGAAAGAGAAGCAAGGGGCGCCGGCGCCGCCGACGAGCCGGGGGCAGAGACTTTCCGTACAGCGCGTTTCGGATTCGTCTTGGGACTGGGGACGGAGATGCGCAGGAGGGAGGCGTGCCGAGGGGGGAGGAAGTGATTGACACCCGCGGCAGCTGCCGCGGCCAAGTGCGACCGTGCCATTTCTGTGCGTCATCATCCTTTTTCAGGAATCTTTGGATGCTTTCTTGGATAACCACGACGACGCCCACAGAGCGCTCCCCAAAATTATGAAAAACATGTAGCTCGAAGAAAATATATAATCCGAACATTAGAAGAAAACCAATTTCCAAGAGCAAATTTGTTTAAGATCTACAAATATCAAAACATATATTTCACCGGATAAAGAGGGAAGGAAAATGCGTTCTCAAAAGCCAGTGAGGGTGCAATTTGAGTACTATATTAAGTACAGTATGAATATGAGTTGCTTCGAATGGCGAGGTTGTTTGAAGACGCAGGTTGTTACCGGATGGATAGCCGATTCTCGCCGAGACTGCCAACAGAGTTTAATACAAATACAAGGTTGTTGTGGCATTTGGTAAATTATTTCAAGCAATTTCAACGTTACGGGTACAGACAGATATTTGTATAGCATATTCCGGACGATAATTCGAATAGATAACATTTAAAAAATTGATCTTTCATGCTTTGTTTTTTTTTTCTTTTCCAAGGGCAAACCGCATTGCATCTCCAGCCAACATTGACACATTTCGGTCTGCATCCCCAAGTTCTCTACCTTCGCCATGATGCATGATGACATTTGCATCAGCCCAGAGCCCTTCATGCATATGAGGTATAGGACTATAAGGTTCCCACCGTGTACAAATATGGGCATTTTCCAGGCTGCAAACGTCGTACCCGAGTGCAGAAAAACCGCTAACCTAACGCAGTTCAGAGCACTCGGGGAACAAGTATGGCCGATAACGTTCATGATTTCTCCGAATAAGTTATACATCGCAAGTAATTCAGGCTTGTACCATCATATTTGAACTTAAGAAAAAGGTACGTTATCTTTCTGTAGGATCCCTCCCCCATCCAAGAATGCCAAGATTAAATCTTTGTGACCCATGTGTGCCCGTGACGACTTGTGTGTTCAATCTAAGAAACCGACGTCACTCCGCTGCTCCCATAATCTGTTAAACGTGACGACCGAGAAAAGATCAAGTTGCGGGCTGTACACTGCTCCAAATACTGTCATCGCCGTCGAACCTGTTTCCGTTGTAACGTATTGCTTGTAAATAGGACACCCCTGACCAGACCCCGCGGACAAGTAAGATGCACACGAACACCATGCTTCCAAGCGTACAAACCACCTAGCAGGAACGCAAGGCACTCCGTTAGCAGTTGCAAATAGACGGGCACAACATGTAGGTCCCAACATAATTAGCTAGATTTGTGTCTAAAGAATTTTAATCACATGCATTATGCTAAAAATTGCAAATGACGCTGATCATTTCAATATTTTCAAGTTGCAAAAGAATCGCATGCTGTGAAATTCCAGTATCAACTGAAGTATATTGAATTGTCATCGTGTGAACGTGGAAGGAAATAGGGCGTCACACTGGTATGTATGGTTAGAACCAGAGTCTAATGTGGTTGACAAGTCAATTTTAAGACATGGACCACCCTATGTAAAAAATAACACTGACAGCCGCCAATAGCTCAATTCTTAAATGAGCAAGCATTTAGTAAGAAGGTAAAGACCGAGATCGACAAAAGCCAATGAAGTGCTACCACCACCATAAATATTTGATAAGAACATAATCAGTTCTGAAAACTAATAGTGATCCTAGTGCAAACATGGTTTCCATCCAGGAGAAATATTTGAAGAATCTTGGTCTCGGTAAGAACTGTCAAAGATCTAAGAGAGACGAATCAGATCGTTGAGAGGGTGGCAAAACTGCCACAGACAGCAGCCAGCACAAGACAGGCTGCCAAGGTCCAGAAACTCCGATAGGTCAACAGCCCAAAAATGACAGATCAACAACTATATACAAAAACAGGGATCTCAACTTAACAGTTGTGAATCCCGCATTATTGAGCCTAGACCTGTAAATGGGTCGAGTTCAGGTCAGGTTGACGTGGATCCGAACCCGAACCCACACCTGACAGTATTAATGCTAGATCTGAATCCAAATCCAAAATAACTACAATATCGGATTCCGGTGTAAACCTGGATTCTTTGGGCATTTCAGATTCGGGTTCGATCACCTGTTAACATGCCCTAACCACTGTACTGCGACGCTGCATTGTTGCAATGACAGATTCACCCTGGTAGAAAGAAAGAGCACACCTGTGGCAGCGGATGGACCAAGTGTCATGTTGGTGGATGCTGGTGATTTGGTGAAGGTCTTTGTAGACAGGTCGCTCTCCTTACCATCTCTCCTTCCCCAACATCCTCAATGAAATCCTCCCAAGTAAAGAGATGATCTACATCACAACAGGTGTGTCGGTTGGTTGTACCAGATGCTGTGATGCAGGAGTAGAGAGATGACATGGAGATGGAGGAGACTGCAACTAGAAGAGAGGGAGACGGAGAGAAGAATGCACATCACTGCAAATGACGCGAGAAGGTGGCAGAGATCTGTGGGAACCGCTGCTGGTGGGGGCCAGAGCCAAAGCCTGGCTCTGTGCTCAAATGGTGGGGAGAGCGATGTTGAAGATGAGCACTGCGATCGCCATCAAACCAAATGAAACCCTCTGCCCCACCATCTCTCTGCCAGTCCCTAGTCACGCACGATTGACGACGATCAAGTGTGGCTCTCCCCCTTCTTCCTCCCCCCCCCCCTCAACAGATCGATCTCCCCCCTCTTCTCCTCCTGATTCCTCACCACCGCTGAGGCCCTCAAGAAGCTTCCTTGTTTCTGCCGTCTCCTGATCTGGTGATGAGAAAAAAAAGAATAGGTGGAGATGAAGGGGACAAGTGTACAGCATCAACGACGATAAAGATCACTTGGTCACTCACTCTATTTCAGTCCTCTTGGATTTCTATGGTAACATAATTTCGGGTTTAGCATGAATCAGGCATGCTTCAACCTGGAGCTTGAGAAATTTCAGGAGGCCTGATCGGGTTATGTGAATCCATTTGCAGGTCTAATCAAGCCACTGCAGAGTCCAAGAATCAGGACACGGGCAGCCTGTCTTCCCAGCCATGGAAGATGCAGAGGCAGCAGAGCCAGCTGCATCTGCGCTGCAGTCCAGTGGCGGCCATGCCCACTCCACTGACATATCTGCTCAACCGCTCCTTCAGAGCAGGAATCAATTTGCTCATCTTAAAAAAAACGTATCACGCCATAGTGTTTGCAAATGAAGAAAAAATGACATACTGCAGCAGTAAAGGTCACAGCCTCTAGCTGATAAAAAAACAAATAAGTATACTGTTATCAGATCCCAGAACAAAGAAAAAAATTTGTCATTTACACCAGCAAGTAGACGTGCCCATGCCTGGACCTTGCAACAACACAAGAAAACAATCTATTCACTATTCATTGTCCCTCTTCAACCAAATTCTCCCGAAGTGGAAAATTAGCCACCAGATATCATGTCCTTTGGTCTACATCTTTTATTTTGACGTGACGTGTGATATGCAGTCAAAAACTCTTACTGAGTTGGTGCAATTTATAAAAAAAAATGTTACCAAAGTCCTCCTTTAAAAACCTATGCTTGACATAACGGTTTATCACAATCCCACTTTACCTCCAAAACTTCAGTTTGATGGTAACACAAAAAGAGTATAGGATAAGCTTGCACTATCATCTTAACATATCTGGAATATTGAAGTCCTTGAAAGTTTGACACTTCTTCAATGACACTAAAAAATATCCACGTTGTTTGAAAAAATTCCATACAATTAACAGACAAGGAAAATAGAATACCCCACAGAAGATTCCATTTCCCAAGCTATTAAAGATTTGCATGGCTCATTTTACCTCTCTCCCCCTTCAAGCTTCCCACACCGTTGCAGTATGTCACTATCCAATGCCACCCCTGCTGATCACCAGCAGTCACCATCACTATCCCACTTACAGATCATAAACATGGGAGGGTAAAAGTGTCTTTTACTAGCTCAGGGTTAAATACTTAATGAATGTTTGGTTGCATGATAAAATAAATTTTTACAACAAAATTATATTTTTTATAACAAAATTTTACAAAAAGGTTTGGTCAGTCATGACAAAAATATTTTATTTTAAAGAATTTCTTCTAGGGCAAAAAAGATGATGCCCTTCTTTCTTTCTTATGATATCCCCCAATCCTTTTTGTTATACATGTTCCCACACTTTTTGCCATCATATCTCACCAAACAAGATAAGTTTATGTTTTAGCTATATTAAATTTTATTCTAATATATACCATATAACAAAAATGAATAAAATTTATTTTGCAATAAAACACCATAATACTATCTTTAAACCTAAGCTGTTAACGCTGTTAAAAGAATAATAGAATAGACTTTTTATAATAACATAAATTTCAAGGTTTTTGTTTGAAAGGGTCAGAATTTATGGGTTTCTCCAAAGTTTCAATGATTTCAAGGATATGTTAATGAGCAGAACAGTTAAACTCAAGGTTAAGTCATCCATTCCTCCTTTCATGGAATGAGCTCACCAGCAGTCTAGACTTATCATAATCTTTTGCCTATGCAGTACATCAAAATTGCCACTTCCTAAATACAGATTTTGTAATCCTCATGGTGAAATATTTTCCAAAAAATCTAATAATTACTTATGACGAACAGCGAACATTGAAAAGCACGATTGCTCCTTTCATGCTTGATTAAGGCTTAATTGAGCCACATAAATTTGAAATAATGAAAATTTCTAATTCCCAAAAAAGTGGTCTCAAAGATCAACTAAAGCTGACAAAATCCAACTTGAACTGCCCAATCTTTTTTAATCTACTGATCCAGATCGCTTCGGCCTTTGAATAGGGACCACCATTCCATCAAGTGAGGATCCCACCATCCAATCTCTAATCAACTCCCCCCTCTAGCCTCTGTTTTGCAAATCACTGTCTAAAATTAACTTCTCCCTTACTCTTCATTTTCACTGGAAGTTTAGGATTATTAAATTTCCAATGAAGTTAACAATCATGAGACAGCTTACTTACTCTTTTAGCTAATTTAATCACATGTCCATCAGACAGAGCATTAGTATAGGATCCCAATCTGATTCACCTTCTTACAATGTGATCTAGATAATGGAAATGCCAGTGGCAAGACAGTAAGCACCATCTTTCACAAAATTCACTTCAATTGACCTACTGGATGAATGGGTACCTATCCAGATGGGGGCTCCTGATAATTCTGATTTGAGGAGATGATAAATTTGAGAATTGTGCAACAAAGCAGTTCAACGGATAGTAGGATGAAGACCTCAAGACATCCTAATGCACTTAAAGTTTGCATTTGAAGTACATAATATGTGACAATCAGAAGTCACGCATGATTAACAACCTTCCACCATTTTAATCCATGGACTATAAAGCTATCTATAAATTCACAACAGCAACTGAGAGATGGTATCGTACTTGTTCTTATCACTCTCAGCAATGAATCTACCCTGAACAGAAGTACCATACCTACTACCTAGGCAATAATTACAAGCATTATACACGTGCAACACCTCATGTATGGAGCCCTTCAACAACAATTACCTGGTCAAAATCTTAAATTCATGCTGCCACAAGCCTGAAGAAGCTTAAGATGAGATGGGGCTCAAGTTGGGCTCCATTATCTAACTTTCCTTGTGAAAGCTAAAATGAAAAAAACTGCGGTAACATTATACAAGTAACTAGCTTATGAAAGAGGACGCAGAGCTGCAGACAGACAATACACCTCATGTACTGTAGCATAGGTGACAAGCTGCCGAAAAATGTCAGTTTTTTTAAGGTGGCAAACCACATTTCATTAATTCAAAAAGAAAACAAAAGTACAAATAAGAAAGATACAAGGCAGGGAGAGTGAAGGAAAAGGGAATATGGATGGGGAGAAATGAGGGTATGACCGACTACCAAGGTGATAGAGGCCATAGGATTTAAACATGGAAATTAACAGGTCAAGTCCAAGAGCAGATTTCTCCCTAAACAGGTTCATATCCATATGCGAACTAGAGCTTTCAAACAGCCAATCTTTCACAAAAGAGCTCATCCAAACAACAATTGATGTATGATTTTCAATCAGAAAATATCGGTTCCTCAATATTTTCTGTTTTTATTATTTTTCCTTTACTTGATGATTTCCTTCATTAGCGTGAATAATGGCTAGAGCCAGTTCCGTAATAATCCACACGTGAACCACGTTTGGACTAGGCAAAATCTAGATAAAATGGATACGTTCAAACCACAAAATCACTGGTATGAAAAGAAGGAACATCAAATGAGAACAAGATAGATATAATCTGTGATTGGATTAAAAAGGAGACAAGCATCAAAGAAATCCATCGAGCATGTATTTGCAGTTCAGGCTCATTAATTCATCTTGTGTCACCTCATGTAGGATCAGTGTCAACATGAAGTCATGTATAAAAGGAAAAAAAAAAGAAGGCCATGTTCTTGTACCTTTTAAAGTTCTATCTGATCCCAATTCAACAGAAAACACCCAACACGATCAACTAAGCACAGAAGCCAGACTTCGCCAAAGAACTGTAATGGGGTGTTTGGTTGCATGATAATTTTTTGTACATTTTCGTGATAAAAATTTATATTAAAATAAAAAGTGAACCAACTCATGACATAAAATTATCATGTTTGGAGGGATGTGATGACAAAAAAGAGTAACTACCATATATGACTAAACAAAGTGGGGGACCACAGGAAAAAAGAAAGAGATGAGACCCTCTTTTTTCTTTAAGAAGAAAATCACTTTCAAAACATAAAATTGTCATGGTTACCAAACACCTCTTTTAACAAGTTTTCTTATCATTTTTAAAAATTAAAATAAAAACCTCCGTTATCGTGCAACCAAACACCCCCTAAAGGTTTGCAGTTGTGGAATAACTCTACAGCAGATTGCAGTAAGAAGTTGAGAATGATGACCTTTCCTAGCTCGATCCTCCATAATGACCTAGTTAAAAACTTGATAAATAATACATCCCATACACCGTAATGGACAGTGGACGTTCATGATGGCTATCGGCTACACTTCTCTCGAAGGTTATCTGACCAGATCAAGAAGCTACTTATGAAGTTTTCAACTAAATATGGTATACATTCTTCTATATGCGGACATGTCCGTTATCAGGCTATGCTCAAATGGAACGTTTTTCAGGATATTTTTGTAAAAAACGTAGAGCAACCAAAAGATAAGAATGAAATTACACGAATGTAAACATTTACCTCGAGCAAGGCTTTGAGAATCCACAGAAAAGCCAGTATCAAAATGCCATCTACCGAAAACCCTACCTGATGCCATGTCGAACAGCACAACACTATTAGTCCACTATAAAAAGTAAAAAAAAAAAAAAAACACCACCACGTGAATTCAACGGAACTGGCTGAGCAAAGACATAACCAATCAAGGCAAGAGCTGTAAGACGTGAAGAGCGGACACGACGCGGAACCTCACCAGCTTGGTGGATATGGGAACCGGGAGGACGGACCGGACAGCCTTGCGCACCCGTCGCGACACCCTGCAGAACAAATTGTGAAGAAAGCGCACAAAGAGATCCAAGCTGCGGTCGTCCTCCTCCTCTTCGCTGTCTTCGTCGTCCTCATCGGAACCGTACTCCTCGTTGAGGGCCCGGATCTCCCTCCACGACCGAGGATCGGAGACTACCACCAGCGGTTCCTGCGTTAAGAACAGCCGATCAGACGAAGATCTCCCGTGCGAAAAGGGATACGGAGAAAGGAATGGGAAGGCGTCCACCGGAGGAAAGTTAGGGGGCCTTCGGGAGCTTGAGCCGGGAGGTCGCAGGGACTGTCGGCGGAGAGGAGGAACGCCGTTGAATCGAAAGAGGAGCATATTCGGCTGCCATTCGGAGGGAGAGGGAGTACCAGGATTCGTCGAGAAGAAGAGAGACGATGAGGAGGCACATGGTAGCGCCATGGAAGGAGGGAAGGTCGAAGCCTCCCCCCGTCCGTAGGCTGCAGACTTGCGATCGCGAGAGACGGCCACCTGGAGGCGAAATGAACCGCCGGCGGTCACTCCGACTTTTCTTATTCCAGAAAGTTTATATTTTAAAAAAAAATCATCATAAATATTTTATATTTTTAAATGTGTCTCGTTACAGAATTCTGTTTTTAATAAATAATTCTTTTTCTCTAAAAATATATCAAAAATATCGCTATTCTAGTATTTTAAAAGTTATTGACAACAAACCCACTCTCTATGTAGGTTACAGAGAAATAAAGTGGGAGTAAGAGAGATAGGAAAGACATAACAATATAGAAGGAAATTTCATCTTGATCACTTTAAAATATGTTATTTAGTATTTTTATATATGTCTGAATGATATATATTTTTGGACTGTTTGGTTGTATAAAAATTAAAATTTTGTAAAAAAAGTTTATATTTGTAATAAAACTGGTTGAAAAGAGTGTTAGACAATCATTACATAAATGCGCTTTTATAAAGATCTTTTCTTGGGATAAAAAAACATGAGACGTTTTGTCAGTTGTGAAGCCAAAGGGGTTTGAGCCGGGGTCGCCGTTGTGGGTGGTGAGGGCGGTGGTGGCGAAGTGGAAGCCGAGAGTGGTCGCCGGGTCGATGCAGAGGATGCTGTTGAAGAAAAGCCAGAGGCAGCGATGTTCGCCGATGCGTCAATGTGGGTGTCCGCAACGCAGAGTTGGAAAATCAAACGCCATAAGTTTTATATGCATAAACAGACATCATACGAATATCAAACGGGCTCAGACGGGCTGATGAGTGTTCGGAGGATTGAAGCCCGTTCACATAATTTAGGCCTATTGCATTTTTCATATGGGCTGGGGTTTAGATTTTTGGTAGGTTGGTTGAGTCGGGCCTGGGCCGGGCTAACCCAAGCCTGGCCCATTGACACTCCTACCTGCCCCTGAAGTAACTCATTTCTCAAATTTTCTTTTAGTGCTAGTCTCTCATGTTTAATGGACAGGTTGGTTGCAAGACAAATTAAATTTTTAGTGCTAATCTCTTTTTGAAGGATAGAAATAACATATATAATATCACTTAAAGTAAAGAAAAAGCTTATTAATACATACAATGTTAACCAAAATTCACCTTAATTTTACGGTTTTATCATGGTACAAGACGTGTTTAGATATTAATTAAGACACATTCAATGGTCAGGCTATCTAATGCCCTGTTTGGTTAGAGTTTCATTTTTGGTACTATATCAATATTGATATTAATATTTTCAAATGTTGGAGTATCAATATCAAAAGTAATACAAGTGGACACTTGTATTACATAATATGTTTTGTTTGCATTACAAATTTTAAAATTGATACAATTAACCAAACACTTCTTAATGGTTCCTAGCAATATCAATTTTAAAATTGATAGTGATAGAGGTACCTAATAGTGTTACCAAACAGGGCGTAAAGTTCTAGACGAGGTTAGAACTTTTTTGGAGTAATCAAACTTGACTACCTGCAGCTCTACCATTTCTCCTTCATCAAGATTGTTTAGACCAATGAAACAAAAGTTTACTCTTCCTTTCCTTCTCTTCTTAAAGTTCTAAAATCTAGATGTTATCTGGTCTGTTGCCAAGTCTAGCTCATTGGCACCCTCCCTCTCTCTCTTGTTTATATGGATCGGATAATATAATTTTTATTATTCTACACATTTAGAGCAATATAATCTAACGGCTATATATTTTGTAAAACAAATATTATCTAAATAAACAGATACAAATAGGAACATATATACCCAGCTTAATTCAGATCAATTTACCGCCCTATCATCTTTCATCATTTATCTCGTCAAGATGGCTGTTTCTAGAAGAAATTCTTTTTGTTTTCCTTTTGTGAGACTAATGGGGTGTTTGGTTGTATCATAAATTGAGTTTTTATTATAATTTTATATTTTTGTAATAAAATTTGTTAAAAATAGTATTTGGCAACCATTACAATTTTATGTTCTAAAAAGAATTTTCTTGTTAAACAAAAAAAAAGAGTATCACCTTTTTTTTATCTTGTGATTTCCTCGTCTAATTTGATCATATATGGCACATATTCTATTTTGTTATTACATATCTCCCAAACATCATAATTTTATGTCATGAGTCAACTTACACTTAATTTTAATACAAATTTTTATCATAAAAATTTATTGTGCAATCAAATATCTCGTAAATTTTTTCCTTTTCTCACATAATAAATAGTAGGGCCACGCAGTTGTAACAGTATTGAACATTTCTATCATTGATATAAGTCATTATCACAAGGCATTCAGCCACTAGCAGCTACTAATAACGATTTAAAAAGTATACCACAAACAAAATATGATTTACCATAAGGGTCCACATGTATTTATTTTGTCTTTGATATTTTTATCAAAAGTTAATATTAAAATTGATGTAATATTATATTTAATACAAGGCATAAATGATCTCCGCTGCTTCCGCACGACATGCACTGAGTCAATTCGTTGATCCAGATTACGGCAACAAACAGGTCAAATCGGGCAGTCTATAATATATATTAAGAATTATAAATAACACTTATTATAAATTTATTTTAATATTCATATATCATAATATATATTATTTTTATCGAAATCGAATAGATAGATATAGAATTAAATGTTTCTTTACCCAGATTTCAATAAATTACAGTGATTTCTTAATTATTTCAGATTTCGATGACTCATAAGATAAAAAATAATAGTATCTGAATGTATTAGTTTTTATCGTAATAAAACGAGAACATCAAAGCATCGAATTCCGTCTCGGATTTCGTTTCGCACCCGTGATCCAGATGAACGACCACGTCCAGGTCTCGAATATTCCTTCTACGGAGCAGCTTGGCCTCGCCGTGTTCGAATTTATGATGAGATACATGGCCAAAGTTCAAACGTATATTTATAATTTAATCAGTTAGGTCATTTTCTTCGTGTTTATTCGGGCTCATGATTGAACACGTCGCCTAAATGATCCGACGCTTGAACCGGAGGAGTTGAAGAGTGACCGCTATCTAGAAATCGTTGACCGAGTAAAGGAGACGAACACCAGCGGCGCGAAGCAAGCTGTCCACGTATCCCAACCGCCGTGGGGAGACCGGAGTCGAAGTCAAACAGCAAAAGTCGCTGAGATGTCGTCGAATTTAATGCTCGATTTAATTAGAGCACCGAAAATAATGTTAAGTTAGTTTTGGCATCAACACGCCATCGGTATTGAAATCGCACGAAATAGTGCTTACATCAACACATGTTCCTCGATGTCAAACATTTTGCGATCCAGTTTTGAATTTAACGTCGAAAAAAGAGTTTTCTATCGTTATGAAACAGGTAGGATGACGGCTAGATCTGTTTTCAATTCATCTTAGAAGAGTATGTTTACGTGAACATCGATTACGTATGATGAAATATGAAACTCTATAAAAGGATTCTAACTCCTCCTAACCGTCTAATCCCCGGTTGGTTTCCTCCGCCAGCCCGCTGAGCAGTCTCCCCGCGGCGATGGAGCCGTCTCTCCCGCGCTCGCCGTCCCCTCTTTTCCTGCTGCTGCTAATCCTCCCGACACTCGTCTTGGTGGGTAGCTCCCCGCCGGAGCCCGTCGTCAAGTGCGACGCCGGCGATGAGGACTGCGTGGTCACCAACGGCTATGGCGCCTTCGTCGACGGCACCATCTGCCGGGTGGCGGCGGTTGTCTACCCCACCGACGAGCAGGAGCTCATCGCCGCCGTGTCGGACGCTGCCGAGAAGAAGCAGCACATGAAGGTGGTCACGGTCTACTCGCACAGCCTCCCCAAGCTGGCCTGTCCCGGAGGCCTCGACGGCACGGGACTCGTCATCAGCACCGAGAGGCTGAACAAGGTGGTGGCCGTCGATCGAGGGACGAACAGGATGACATTCCAATCGGGCATCAAGCTGCGGGAGCTCATCGACGCGGCGGCGGCGGAGGGCCTGGCGCTCCCCCACTCGCCCTACTGGGAGGGAATGAGCCTGGGGGGCCTGCTGGCGACGGGCTCCCACGGGAGCTCGCTGGCGGGTAGGGGCTCCGCCGTGCACGAGTACGTGGTGGGGATGAGACTGGTGGTTCCCAAGGCGCCCGTCGACGGCGGCGGAGGGCACGCCGATGTGATCGAGCTTGGGGAAGACGACCCCGATCTCTTGGCCGCCAAGGTGTCCCTAGGAGTGCTGGGAGCCGTCTCTCAGGTGCACGGCAGACCTATCTTCAGCCCCCAATTTAATTCATTGAATTAACGCTGTCCTCTGTTAGCTGATGAATGATATCTACAGGTAACTCTGCAACTGGAACCCATGTTCAAGCGCTCTATCACGTTCAGGGCACTGGATGACGAAGGCTTGGAGACGACGGCAATCCCGTTTGCGGTGACGACCGAATTCGCTGACATCCTCTGGTTTTCCGGGCAAGGCAAGGCGGTCTACCGGGACGACGTCAGGCTGCCCATCTCGGCGCCGGGGACGGGGAGGTTCGACTTCATCGGTTTCCGTTCGCTGCCGTCCGCCCGGCTTCGAGAGTTCCGAAGTACCGGTAATTTCCGGCATCCTCCCCCGCGGCCTCTAATAATAAATTTCACTTCAATTTTCGGATGGGAGGAAATAATCTCAATTTCTAATTAAAAATGATCAGACAACATTTAAGTGATAAATAACGAATTAGTAAGACGTTAATAACGATTCATCTCGATCGATACCAGATTAACGAATCAATAAATTGTTACTGAACTACTATTGATATCTTATAAATTTACAATCGAATTTAGGATACATTTGGATCCACGTAAAAGAGGTTAATTGCATCAACTTTTCTCGAAAACTATTTCAAACTTGTCATTTGTTTGCACGTAAATTATGAGTCAACCGAAAAGTTGATGCATTGACTTCTCCAAAAACAGGATTTTGACATCCCACAAAATCACCCGGATGCCGTTTTCGGCCAGCAGGTACTTGCTACAGAACCAAGCCACGTGGAACTGTATAGAGGGTAGTTAAGTTAGATATTATTCAAATAAATTAAATTTATTATTAGTCACTCATATCAAATTTAATTTTTTAAATTGACAGATAAAATTAGTTAATACAAAGAATTATTTCTAATTCCTAGTGATGCTAAAAAATTATTTATTTAGATACAAACATCTACAACATATACCAAATAATGTTAAAGATAGAATAAAAACACGAGTAGACTATACTAATACACATAATAATTATTATTATACAAATAACTTTTACCAACAGCCAAATAATTATTTTTTTAAATATTATTTTAATCAGTATAAAATATATGATTTAAATTGTATTTTTTTAAATTTAATTATATGTTTCTTTTTTCTTCTTTTTTACTCCAAACCAATTGCATCATTAATATTTGATATATTTACTTGCAATGAGTTGGACACGGTGTTCTTGATCATTATATTTTATTATATAATTATTTTATAATGAAAACTAATAAATTATATGGTTAGTCGTCGAGAAAATAGTTTATTTTTTCATTGTGTTATTCTTAACTTGAAAAAGTCAGTAAAGAATTTTAATAAATCATATAACTAAAAAAAGTCTTCATATAACTTGTATATTAAAATGATCCGAAAATGTTTTACATAAAACCAAATAGTTAAAAGTTTTGTTAAGAAAAATTAATTCTAGGTGTACCAAACAAGATATTTGTATTTTCTTTTCTTTGAAAAGTCTATACGGTGTAAAACATTTTCAACGTTTTCACTGTTACACCGAACCAAACGGACCCTTAATACAACTCGTTCGATAATAATGAATTAGTAAAATGTTAATAAGGGTTCAATCATTTTCGATAGTAATTTACCAAACTTATTAGTTGAACCGTCCCTTAAATGATCTAGAGTTGTAATTGTTTTTAATTGAGGGTTGAGGTTATTCCCTCCACCTGAGGATTGATCTGAACTCCCTATTTTATGGCTGAATCTACCTTGAATATTCTCAGAAGAAATGCTGGAGGCCGCCAAAAATTCGGACGGCAGGTGCGATCTTGCCAAGAGTAATCTGGAGTTCCAGCTCGCCGCCGGCATGGGCCTCCAGAACAACGACGGCGACCTCCAAAACTTCACAGGCTACCCGGTCGTGGGCTACAACAGCGACACGCAGACTTCAGGTGAGCAATATCGTGTGGCGCCGTACATACAAGGGTTTGGGCCGGCACCGTTTCCGTCGGAAGAAAGTCAATTAACGGAATATACATCAGGGTCGTGCTTGACCGGCGAGGAGGACGATTTGCGGACGGCCTGCTTCTGGGACCCCCGGGTGAGGGGGGCCTTCTACTACCAGACCGGCGCGAGCATTCGCCTCGCCGACGTCTCCAACTTCATCGCCGACGTCAAGAAGCTGCGCGCGTTGCGCCCCAAGGGGCTGTGCGCCCCGGACATGTACTCCGGCATCCACATGCGGTTCGTCCGCGGCTCCACGGCCTACCTGGGCAGAGTCGCCGACTCCGCGGAGATCGACATCTCCTACTACCGGTCCCGGCAACCGAGAGAGCCCCGGCTGGACGAGGACGTGCTGGAGGAGGTGGAGCAGATGGTCTTGTTCAAGTACGGCGGCCTGCCGCACTGGGGGAAGAACAGGAACCTGGCTTTCTTGGGGCTGAGGGAGAAGTACGGGGCGAAGGCGGCGCCGTTCCTGTCGGCCATGGGGAGGTACGACCCGGAGGGTCTGTTCTCGTCGGACTGGACGGACGCCGTGCTGGGTCTCCGGGGGAAGAGCGTGGTGGTAAAAGGGACAGGGTGCGCCCTGGACGGGCTGTGCATCTGCTCCCGGGACGAGCACTGCGCTCCGGAGAAGGGGTACTTTTGCCGGCCGGGGCTCGTGTACCCGCAGGCGCGGGTGTGCCGGAGGGTGGAAGGAGGCCGGCCGGCCAACTCGACGAAAACAGAGCTGTAGGTTGATCGGGTCTGAGGTCTCCTGACGAATTTCACTGTCCATATATAATTCACATCGGTGACAATAATAAATGAATTGTTTATAAAAACAACTCGTCATTTTTCTTGGAAAAATTAATTACCGATCTTGTTAACAAGATGAACTCAATTATTAATCTTATGACTCAATTATTATAATCTCTAGTCTTATTGAAATAATTTGTATAATCAAGTTGTCCTCATTGTGCTCTTTCACCCCCGTGAATCACTTTCATATTCTGAAGTTACCTCCATGTTTGACGATCCGTGGACCTCGTGGACAACAACGATAACAGAATTTAAAAAATGAAATAGGTTGATACACCGCTAATCACTAGCCGTTTATTCTGGATTCATACTCCACTTTTTAAACTCAAAGCTTTGTTTGATTTTTTTTTAAAAAAATACTTGTTCTAAATAGTTTTCACTCTTCTAGAGCTTTGTCTAATACTTATTAATTCATTAATTAAAATCTAAATTTTAGTTGCTATCTTGGATGATAGTGCACCTGTCTAACCATTTTTTATTTTTTTAAAATAAAAATCTGATTTTTCAACATAATGTACTTGTCCTTGAATAAAATGTCAACAAAAGATTTAAAATGGTGAATGAAAGAAGTCCGTAAGTGAAATATACGTAGAATTCATTTTCAAAGAGTGCTATTAAATATTAATTAATTTATTATATTATGTTAAAGTATTATTATGTTTAAATACAAAAAATATTATAATTTATTTATACAAAGAATTAAATCCAATAAAATTTATTAATACTAATCTATTTATTATATCATGTTTATTATATCTTATTTCTTTAATTAAAAATAAGATTACAATGCGAACAACTTTATTTATCACGGTATATTTATTATATTTTATTATGATTACAAAATATCAATCTTATTTAAATTTTGGAACAAAAAAGTTATTTTTTAATTTTTCTTAAAAAATATATTTTATTTTTTTCAGAATCTCAAATTAAAAATAAAAAATAAATACAAACCATCTGACCGAAAAGATAAATCGTCTATTAGAGGGTGAGAGTAAATTTGTCAAACTATTTTTTTCTCACACCACCGTAATTTGAAAAGTGAGAATCGAGACGAAAATTTTAACCTTTTTATAAATAGGAAATAAAAGATATCTGTTTGAATAGGATGGAGAATGAATTTTCTATTTTTTTAGTTCGCAGGACAAATTTCTCAACGTCAACGCGACACTCCTTTTTCGCAGTCTCCCGCAGGTTGCGTTTCTTCGGAAGCCTCGCCTCACCCAGGCGGAGCCCCCATCGCCCAGGCGGAGCCCTTCGCCCCGGCGGGAGTCCCATCGCCCCGGCGGAAGCCTCGCCCAGGAGAACTCGCCTCGGCGGAGCCCCATAGCCCAGGCGGAGCCCTTCGCCCCGGCGGGAGTCCCATCGCCCCAGCGGAAGCCTCGCCCAGGAGGACTCGCCTCGGCGGAAGCCTCGCCTCGCCCAGGCGGAGCCCCCATCGCCCCGGCGGAAGCCTCGCCCAGGAGGACTCGCCTCGGCGGAGCCCCATCGCCCCGGGCGGAGCCCCATCGCCCCGGCGGAAGCCTCGCCTCACCCAGGCCGAGCCCCCATCGCCCAGGCGGAGCCCTTCGCTCCGGCGGGAGTCCCATCGCCCCGGCGGAAGTCTCGCCTCGCCCAGGCGGAGCCCCCATCGCCCAGGTGGAGCCCTTCGCTCCGGCGGGAGTCCCATCGCCCCGGCGGAAGCCTCGCCTCGCCCAGGCGGAGCCCCCATCGCCCCGGCGGAAGCCTCGCCTAGGCGGAGCCCCATCGTCCGGTGGAGCCCTTCGCCCCGGTGGAACCCTCGCCCAGACAGTGCCCCTTCACCCCAGCGGAATCCAGCATCCCGCGGAGCCCTTCGCCCAGGTGGTCTTTCTTAGGGGTGCAAACGAGCCGAGCCGAGCCGAGTAGCATGGTCTTCAAGCTCGGCTCGTTTATTTTACACGAGTTCGAGTTCGAGTTTTAACGAGTATGTGGAACCCTTGTTCAAGTTTGGTTCGTTTATTAATCGAGTCGAGTCGAACTCGAACTCGAGTAGTAGTTAGACTAAAATTCAATTCATATTCAAATATTATATACAATTTTATAAATCCAAAATCAATGAGTCAATAATTTACATATAATTAATAAATTTTGATATAATCTAATTCTTAAAATTTTATTTTTATTATTTTATCAATTTATATATTATATTTTATAAATATTAATACTTTAAATTTAATTTTTAAAAATAAATATATAATATAATATTTAATCGAACTGCTCGCGAGCGTATCGAGCTGAGCAGGAGTCTGTTCAAACTCGGCTCGTTTAATGAGTCGAGCTTTATTTTTTGTTCAAGTTTGTTCATTTAACATAATAAACGAGCCGAGTCGGGTTTTTATCGAGCCGAGCTTCGAGCTAGTTGTCGAGTGTATTGGTTCGTTTGCACCCCTAGTCTTTCTGAACCCGGCGGAGTCCCATCGTCCCTACGGAGCCAATAGAGTCCTTTGCCAGTTCAGCGAAGCCCCTCGCGTGGCCGTCCCCCTCGCCTTAGCGTGAACCCCCTCACCTTGAGGCACCCCCTGCCAGAGCTAATCACCCTCCAGTGAAACCCCTCGCCTGGTCACCCCTCCCCCGCTTAGGACTCTTACTCCTACAGTCCCTTAGCTATTTTCCTCAGTTGCCGTTTGGTGAATTTTTGGTGTGGTGGTTTGTTTTGCTATTTTGAGGTCATTTTTGGTTTGGGAGGGAGGAGTCCTCCCTCCCATGCTCTCTTTTCGATGTTTTGCCTAAATGTACTTTTAGGCTTTTTATCTCTTTTGTGGCATTGGAATTGTGGAGTCGGCTTTATCTATCTTTGTTCTGTGTCGTTTATCTTTGTTTTCATATGTTGTAATTTGGTTTAGTTCCGTGTTGTTATCTTTCCTTGTTAGCTCCATAGCCGTTAATGTTGATCCGAGACTGTTAGTCTGGGCGATATTCACACCCTCTTGGTGTATTCATCCAGTCTCGTGGCAAATGTCAAACTCCTCTTATGGAATTCTTCACTTTGCTCTTCGACCGTCTACGCACTCGTACGTGCGAGTTGATTTATGGCTATATTTTTATTTCTTGAAAATGGTAATTTCCAACGGAACTCTTGTGTCTAGTTTAATTATGTGTCTTCTGTCTTTTATAGTAGCCTTTGATGTATCTTCTTGTGTGTATCTTTTTATGTTACGAATGAATACGGTCTGTTTGTTCAAAAAAAAAAATGCATCGGAATCTTCGTATCTACGGCGGCATATAACAGTTTTTAATTTGCTTTTTAGATGAACCCACCAAATTGAGTCTATACAATATTTGATTTATTTTTAAATAAAATAAAATAATATAAAATGTTAAATGGTACTATTTGGAGACCTAAATCTCCGCTCAGCCTCAAATAGCTAATCTACCGAACGCCTGACTAATGACTCACCCGAATGACTAGATTGACAGAATATATTTAGGGCTTGGTCTATAAATCGAGTCATGGGTGATTTATAATCTTTACGATGGATTCATCATTGATTACTTTATTATTAGATAGGGCCAAAACCATACCTGATACGAGTTTTTTTTGGCTATATATCGTTGATAAATTGCCCTACGAAGTGGAAAAAACAGAGGATAAATTAATCATTGGTCAGTTTTACGACACTTTCATGTTTGGTCCACCTACAACAACACCTTAACGATATAACCCAGAAAAATTACAATAACTTCCACTCATACCTCATCAAGAATAGACACCAACACCAGGGCGATTCACCTCAGGAGAGTCTCTCACCTTCTGAGGTGAACCGCACTCCACTAACATCCTTTTTGTGGAGTTACTAATGGGATTAGACATCAATTATACACATTTTTTATTTAATAAAACAAGTATACGATCTAATTGGGTCGGGACTGAGTCAGTTAGATTCAAACCTACTCAGGTTGATCAAGGTCGAGACATGGGTCCAGTCAGGGTCAGCCAGAGGTCAGAATAAAAAATAATAAAATAATAAATTTAAAATATTTATTAGGTCAAGGTCACAAGCTCGAGATCAAATCTATCAACCTAAAAACCGACCGAGGTATGTCTTAATCATGACTCCGCATTTCATGCTTTTAACTCTTGAGTTCAAATCACCTCAATCTCCGGGTGAAGGGAGCTCTTGTAGTTCACAATGGCCTGACGGTAGTGTCATAGAAGACGAAGTGATAGTGCACTTTATAAATGACGTGACATTTTTTTGGCTTCCTAAGATCTGCTACCATGCATAGTTTAACTTGCTACCAAACCTTTGAAGACTTACTACCGGGACCTGTTATCGAGACTCTATTAACCTACTACTGAGTCCTTGAGGATCCACTACCGATCTCCTATGAATAGGGGTGAGCACGGTTCAGTTTGGTCCGATTTAGGGCATTTTTTCCAAACTGAACCAAACCGATTCAACCTCTCATATTGAACCAAACCAAACCGATTTCAATTCGATTTGGTTCGGTTTAAACCGAAAATATATAAGAATAATTTAATTAATTATTTTTACATATATGTAATAGTTTTTAAATTAAAAATAATCAAAATAAATATTAGTTATTAAAAAAATTTATTTTTACTAATATTATAATAATTTTTATATAATTTTTTAATTAAATCGATTTAAACAGTTTGGTTTGGTTTAAATCAGTTTGGAGGACTTCCAAACTGAACATAGTTCAAACGGAACCAAATCGAACCAAACAGGCTGACTCGATTTGATTTTTCAGTTTGAACTGTTTAATACACACCTCTACTTATGAACTCGCTACCGAGCTACCGAGACTTCAAAAACCTAATCTACTATCGAACGAGATCGCATCCACTTTAAAGTCCTCATTAAAACACACTCCAATTTCATCGTCTGCAACATCATGTGTTCCCATGTTATTGGAGACTACAAGAACTTTCACTACTTGAGATTAAGGTGATCTGCATTCTTACATTTTGTTTGGTAATATTATTAAGTGCCATTATCATTATCAATTTTAAAATTTAGTGCAAACAAAATATATTATATAATATAAATGTCAATTTGTATTAATTTTGACATTAATCCTCTAACATTTAAAAATAATAATATTGATATTGATATAATATCAAAAACGAAACTCTAACTAAACAGAACATTTACTCTTATGTACTATAATAATTTTTTTAAAATTAGTTTTTACAAAAAAAAAGCAAATTGACACATTGTCTCAGTAAGCAGTTCGTTTATTGTCGTCAGTTAGAATTATATATGGACATTGAAATTGACAAATGATCTGACGCTCATTCTCTGCTCGTAGTCTGATGTGTATCTTCGTCAAGAGACCTCTGACCCGATCAATCTACAGCTCTGTTTCCGTCGAGTTGGCCGGCCGGCCTCCTTCCACCCTGCGACACACCCGTGCTTGCGAGTACACGAGCCCCCGCCGGCAAAAGTACCCCTTCTCCGGAGCGCAGTGCTCGTCCCGGGAGCAGATGCACAGCCCGTCCAGGGCGCACCCTTTCCCTTCCGCCACCACGCTCTTCCCCCGGAGACCCAGCACGGCGTCCGTCCAGTCCGACGAGAACAGCCCCTCCGGGTCGTACCTCTCCATGGCCGACATGAACAGCGCCGACTTCGCCCCGTACTTCTCCCTCAGCCCCAAGAAAGCCAGGTTCCTGTTCTTCCCCCAGTGCGGCAGGCCGCCGTACTTGAACAAGATCATCTGCTCCACCTCCTCCAGCACGTCCTCGTCCAGCCGGGGCTCTCTCGGTTGCCGGGACCGGTAGTAGGACATGTCGACATCCACGGAGTCGGCGACTTTGCCCAGGTAGGCCGTGGAGCCGCGGACGAACCGCATGTATATGCCGGAGTACAGGTCCGGGTCGCACAGCCCCTTGGGCCGCAACTCGAGCAGCTTCTTGACGTCGGCGGTGAAGTTGGAGACGTCGGCGAGGCGAATGCTCGCACCGGTCTGGTAGTAGAAGGCCCCCCTCACTCGGGGGTCCCAGAAGCAGGCCGTCCGCAAATCGTCCTCCACGCCGGTCAAGCACGACCCTGATCATATGCAGAGAAATGGGGAAGAGAGAGATATATCCGTTAATTAACTTTCTTCAGACAAAAATGGTGCCTGTGCCGCAAGGCGGGAGCGACCGTCGCAGCCGGCAACCCCTTGTGCGGCGCGATTGCTTACCTGAAGTCTGCATGTCGCTGTTGTATCCCACGACCGGGTAGCCTGTGAAGTTTTGGAGGTTGCCGTCGCTGTTCCGGAGGCCCATGCCGGCGGCGAGCAGGGAATCCAGATTACTCTTGGCAAGATCGCACCTGCCGTCTGAATTTTTGGCAGCCTCCAGCATTTCTTCTGAGAATATTAAGGGTAGATTTAGCCGTCGATCGACATCAAAACAGGTGGTTGAAGTTTATTATTAGAGGCCAAGAACAAGATGGTTGAAGTATAACCTGTACTTCGAAACTGTCGAAGCTGGGCCGACGGCAGCGAACGGAAACCGATGAAGTCGAACTTCCCCGTCCCCGGCGCCGAGATGGGCAGCCTGAAGTCGTCCCGGTAGACCGCCTTCCCTTGCCCAGCGAACCAGACGATGTCGCCGAATTCGGTCGTCATTGCAAACGGGATTGCCGTCGTCTCCAAGCCTGCGTCATCCAGTGCCCTGAACGTGATAGAGCGCTTGAACATCGGTTCCAGTTGCAGAGTTACCTGTTTATAAAGGTAGATATCATCCATCATTCATCGGCAAAAAAGCGGAGGATGGCGTTAATTCAAGTGATTAAATCGGGGGTTCAAGCTGATGCAAGGATTGCTGGTTCTGTGCACCTGAGAGACGGCTCCCAGCACTCCCAGGGACACCTTGGCGGCCAAGAGATCGGGGTCGTCTTCCCCAAGCTCGACCACATCGGCGTGCCCTCCGCCACCGTCGACGGGCGCCTTGGGAACCACCAGCCTCATCCCCACCACGTACTCGTGCACGGCGGAGCCCCTACCCGCCAGGGAGCTCCCGTGGGAGCCCGTCGCCAGCAGCCCCCCCAGGCTCATTCCCTCCCAGTAGGGCGAGTGGGGGAGCGCCAGGCCCTCGGCCGCCGCCGCGTCGATGAGCTCCCGCAGCTTGATGCCCGATTGGAATGTCATCCTGTTCGTCCCTCGATCGACGGCCACCACCTTGTTCAGCCTCTCGGTGCTGATGACGAGTCCCGTGCCGTCGAGGCCTCCGGGACAGGCCAGCTTGGGGAGGCTGTGCGAGTAGACCGTGACCACCTTCATGTGCTGCTTCTTCTCGGCAGCGTCCGACACGGCGGCGATGAGCTCCTGCTCGTCGGTAGGGTAGACAACTGCCGCCACCCGGCAGATGGTGCCGTCGACGAAGGCGCCATAGCCGTTGCTGACCCAGCAGTCCTCATTCCCGGAGTCGCACCGGACGACGGGCTCCGGCGGGGAGCTACGCACCAAGACGAGTGTCGGGAGGATTACCAGCAGCAGGAAAAGAGAGGACGGCAAGCGCGGTAGAGACGACTCCATTGCCGAGACTGCTCAGCGGATTAGATGGTAAGAAGCAGAGGTACTCTTATCCTTTTATAGGAGAGCGGAGACGAGTCCTCGGCCACTCTTTTTATATAGAGTTTGAACGTAATTTTAACGTAAAAATTATTTTATAACATTAATCGAAAAGTAACTTAATCATTATTATTCTGTTTGATAATGATATCAAATAATTTTGACATCTAGATCTTAAAATAATTCAATTTTACATATATTCTTAAAATTCATACATTATTTTTTAAAATCTTTGAAATCCTTTGTTAATTTTTTATATGGAGTTTGACTTACGGACAAAGATTGACATAAGAGATCCAAGAAAAGGAAAAAAGAAAATACTTACTATCTTTCCCATGGACACCGATGTTGCATCTCAACGTAAAAAAATAATCTCAGATCATTTTCAATATTTAATTAATCGAATGGAGCATTAACTTCGATACAATAACTCCCAACGATTGCCGGTTCTTTTTATTGTTGGCATTAATTTAATGCTGCCACTTGACAGCGTTGAGAACTGGTATGGACAGCTTGCGTCGCCGTAGATGCTCATCTACTTACTTTGTCAACGATTTTGGTCAACTTTCTTTTCAAAAAAAAAAAAAAGATTTTGGTCAACCTTGACCCTTTCCCTGCGCGCGGTTCCTCGTGCCTCACTAATTTAATATAAATGTAAGGAACAAGAATTAACCAATTAAATGGATATTAACTGTCGGTAAATTAATATTCATAAAATCACTTAATCTTAACTAATATTATATCTGAATCTCTATTTGTAATTAAAGTAATAGTTATAATTATTTTTTATTTAATATTTTGCCAAATTCACTAGATTAAATTGCATCAATAACTAATTAGTATTTATTATTATAATTTAGATGAAATAAGTGTTTAATAGGTTACTTCTCTAAGCACCCCCTTATCTTAAGGGGAGAGGAGCAACGACGACTCCTTCAAAACAAGGGGAAGTGTCACCCACCGTAGATTCTTGAAATAAATGGGAAAGTACTAATTTCCAAATATGTAATCTTAGAATGTAATTGATGTCGGTATATATATATATATGTGTGTGTATATAGTTTAATTTTTGGTCAAAAGGGGTAATGATTTCATGAAATACTCAAAAATACAGTAGACATTAAAGTATGAGGATGTATAGATGGTGATACATCAGACCAGTTATGAGCCACACCACACCTAGAATGTAATTCATGCCAGTATATATACAAATATATATATATGGCTCGTTAGTTATCTCAATATATCAATTGATGAGTTATATATTCGACTCTTATTTGACCACTTCGTCGCCAGCGTCGACGTTCCGCGTGGACCATCTCTATCTCTAATTAAATCGGAATAACATGATCAAATTAAAATTTTATTTTAAACTGGATATATTAATAACATTTACATTTTTTTTCATATAATAAATACTTTATGCCCCGTTTGATTAGAGTTTCATTTTTGGTACTATATCAATATTGATATTAATATTTTCAAATGTTGGAATATCAATATCAAAAGTAATACA
Organism: Cryptocoryne crispatula var. balansae; assembly: GCA_036172225.1. Lineage (NCBI taxonomy): Eukaryota > Viridiplantae > Streptophyta > Magnoliopsida > Alismatales > Araceae > Cryptocoryne > Cryptocoryne crispatula. Next base: position 4,180,729 of record CM069925.1, on the reverse strand, counting down.
AGTTGTCACTTGCATTACATAATATACTTTGTTTACACTATAAATTTTAAAATTGATACAGTTAACCAAACATCTCTTTATAATTCCTATCAATATTAATTTTAAAATTGATAGTGATAGAGGTACCTAATAGTGTTACCAAACAGGGTATTAAGAATTATTAAAGGAAAACCAATCGTATAATGCAGAAACTAATAAACTATGATTTAAATTAAAATATATTATAGTCAGATGGCAAATGAAAACTTTGACATCATCAAGGGTGCAAACGAACCAATACAAAATTTGAGTCAAAGGAACAAGTTTGAACAAAAAAAAAGATCAACTCATTAAACAAGTCGAGTTTAAAACAGGCTCTTACTCGGCTCGATAAACTCGCAAGGAGCTCGATTAAATATTCTATTGTAAATGTATTTTTAAAAATTAAATTATGAGTATTAATAGTTATATATTATTTTAAATGTATTAAATAATTTAAAATTTGAGTTTAAACTTAGATCAAGTTTCATAAATGAGTTAAATTTAGAGTTTTACAAATGACTTTTCATTGATTTTGAATTTTTAAATAAGTTTATACATAACATAAACTCGAATGTGAATTGAATTTTAGTCTACCTACTACTCGAGTTCGAACTCGACTCGGTTCGATTACTAAACGAATCAAGCTTAAACAAATGTTTAACATACTTGTTAAAACTCGAGCTCGAACTCGAACTTGTGTAAAATAAATGAGTCGAGTTTGAACTCCATACTACACACTCGTCTCGGCTCATTTGCACCCCTAGGCAGCATGGACTTTTAGACCATTTTAGAAATGGTCTAAAATGACAACATGTCCTTGGAACTCCACCTTTTCAAGTACCTCTAACGAGGTGACCGTCTAAAAATTGAAACTCTTAATTTCATCTCCAATCTCTTATTTTATAAAACAAAAACTCTTAATTATTTACCTTTGAAAATAAAAAGATACAAAAAATCACTTAAAATTGAATAATTTTTAAGGATTTCCTATCATATTTCAACATTAGGTCAAATATTTTATCGACCAATTTGAACGGTATAATCTACGACCAAACTAGATATTAGACGTTTCATCGAAACAGTCTGAATATCTAATCTCTGACCGATTCAGAGATTAGACCTCAAATAAACCAAAACAAACCGGGCAACCGACTTCATTATCCAAAGGCGGAGAATAAATGCAGCATAAAACCATGTTCAACCCGTTTTTGCATGCTCACGTCCATCCTTGCGGTCACAACAATGTTTTATATCTCTAAGTTTTGTTTAGATATGTCACAAGCATTCTTCCTATAATATATACTCAAAAAGCCTGACAGGCAAGAGATGCAAGACATCCCCCATGCATGTTTTCCAAGAGGAGGCATCTGCTTTTTCTCTGCAGTTGAACTGGGGCGGTTTCGTTTGGTTGGAATATTAATACCCCCTTCCTCGAACCCATCTCCTGCAGTCTCTCGTGAATCAGCTTAGAAATTTATCTCAACCAGGCCTATAAAATGCTCGGATCGATCTAGAACCTTTCATGGTTACCCAGGTTGCTGCCACGTGTTGGCATATCCGGAAACAAAGGAAATAAGTCCACCCTTGAATTGGGAAGGATATTAATAAACCCACGGTAAGTACTGTCGTAAACAAGGTCTCCGATGACGTGGAACTTCGGTTAAAACATCGTACGTCAAAAGGGGGGGTTTAACCTTTGGTCCTATTCAATATTTCGAATTATTTTTTAGTCCCATCATTCATCTTACTTATTTTATGATCCTATTTCCGCCAAGAATGAATTTTTAGGCCCTTCTCCGTCGTCTCCTCCGCTCAATCTGAAATGTTCCTCGTTTAGCCTTCTGTACGTACATTCACCCATCATGCATCAGCCCTCAGCAAAACCCTTATTTTCGACGACCGACCGACAGTGGCGCGGAATTTTAAGTTGAATGTTTGTATAAAATGTTCGTGTTTAGGTTGAATGTTTGTATAAATCTTCGTTCAGCTGGCTAAATGGTTGTACTGGTTAAGTTTTTAATGTGGTTCTTTTAAAGTCAAACAAACAACCACGTAATGATGAGTACGACTGTGGCATGGAAGTCAAGAGAGTTCAAGGGTAAAAATGGAGAATTAAGTAACAATTAACGGAGTCCAGGGGAAATAGGGGGGGGGGGGGAGTCAATAAAATATGAAATTTGGGACTAGGAAATAAATAGGGCAACTAAAACGGTGGGGTGGGGGGGAGTTGATTTGGCCAAAAAAAAAAGAAACTGAAGAACTCCGGTCCTGGAACCCTCCTCCCCCAAATTTCAATGAAATTAATGTTGATGGTGCAACTGATAATGGTAAAGGTGCATCTGGGATGATTGTCCTCTATTTATTTATTTTTTTCTCTCATCACCTCAACAAGTGGAAGTGGAAGCCACAGCGATCTACCTCACAGCAAGAAGGTCATCATCAAGAGCTTGCACATTGGCGATCATCAAGGTCATAGACATTAACGAAGGCAAGATACCATGGATAGCGCTGAAGAAACTAGGGGGGTCGAGAGTCGGGATTGGGTCGGTCGAGCCTAAAACTGACCCGGGTTAGCTGAGTCAAGATCGGGGTCAGGTTGGGGTTGCAAAAAATAATAATAAAATTAAAATATTTACGGAGGTCGAGGTCGAGACCTGGTCGGTCGACCCAAAAACCGACCGGATCGAACCCGGGTCACGACCCCGCATTCCGGGGAAGAAACTATCAAGGAATGCGGACACCTCTTCAGCCGAGTACAAGACAATGTTTTGCTCATCTGTTGGCAAGGCATGCATCAAAAGCAGGGGTCTCGTTTAGTAGTTTTGGGACACCTTGGACGCTATATAATTTGTCTGGGCACACCATCGATTATTATATATGCACAAGTAATACCATTTGGACTCCAAAGAATAATAAGCACCGGGCTTGGCGCCAAAGTAGAGTTGTTCTTGAGTGTGGCTGTAAGAAAAATATACAGTCGGTGGTAACAACTCGAAGTCATCGTTGAGAAACAAAAGAGAAAAATATGATTCCGAACCCATCGCAAATAAACTCGGTATCCCTAAATATATCTATCTGAGATGGTGAATGAGTCTTTTTTTTTTTGGTCACGAGTGGCCCAGTGGCCTGAAACCCCGCTGGCACCGCGGGTGGCGAGGGTTCGACCCCCTGTCGAACCCCACAGGTCGTCCCCCCTGGGGACGCCCGGCTTGAACAGCCGCCGGGAGGCGTCGCGCTCGAAGTGCCGACCTGCGCCCCCAGGCGCAGGTCCCCGTACCAGTCGAGCCACGCTCGACCGGTAGAGATGGTGAGTGAGTCATCTCCAATTAATTATCGGCCACTGGCTTAATGTTTCTGTAAGATCAGATCTACACATAATGTCCTATTCGTGCGTTATGATCGTGTGTCTTGTCATCATCAAAAGATTTACCATCGGAGGATGCCGCAAAATAAGTATTTATCATACAATATTTTTTTTCCTAAATGTGTTTCATTTTATCTTCTTTTGCCGTATTGAAATGATAGAGCTAGTTCGGCATACTTATTTTGTTCCTTGTGTTTTTTATCTTTGTCATTATCCGTACGTTGCCATATGGTCGGGTTCGGTCGTGCTTGTTAATTTTGTAATCATTGACTCTATTTTGATACCGTTATCTTAGGCGATATTTAAATCTTTCTGGTGTAATTATCTGATCCGATGATAATCGTCGAATTTCTTTAATAGAATGTTTAATCCTGTTACTTGACCCTTCATGCATTCACGTGTGCTTTATTTGAGATTATACCTTTGTTTCTCGGACAAAATAATTTTGAGTGAAATCTTTTTCACCTATAATTTTGTTTGTTGTATTATACTCTTTTAATTAAAAAATAGATACATTTTTTTCTGATAAAAAAATTTATTGTGATGACTGGCCGACAACGGCGTGCGTTGTGATGTCTATGTCACGTGGGTTGTTCAATGATACGTCGCTGTTGCACCGCCCCATGACATCACATCACATCACATTTTGTAACTCTTTTTTTATTATCTTTTTTTTAAAAGAAAAGGTTTAAAGACGCCGGTTGTGCTCTCCCGGGAGATTAGTGGGGTGTTTGGTTGCGTGATAATGAAAATTTTTGTTTTAATCTTTAAAAATTGTAAAAAAAATTGTTAAAAGAGGTGTTCGGTAACCATGACAATTTTATGTTTTAAAAGTGATTTTTTCTTAAACAAAAAAGAGGGTTTCACCTCTCTTTTTTTTTCTTGTGGTCCCTCACTTTGTTTGGTCATGTGTGGTAGTTACTCTTTTTTGTAATCACATCCCTCCAAACAAGATAATTTTATGTCATGAGTTGGTTCACTTTTTTATTTTAATACAAATTTTTATCATGAAAATGTACAAAAAATTATGATGCAACCAAACACCCCGTGGCTTCCGGCGGATCCATACACGACATGATCTTAGAAACTTAAAAATTAACTTTAAACCCCCTCCTGCATCCAGATTATATTATATGTTACATAAAGCATATTAAATTCAAAATTTATATTAAATCATTGTGTTACACACTCCAATTTATATGTTTTTAAATTTTAATTTTATAATTTATGTATTTTATAGTTGTAGCTTTATAGTGTACTTTTATTGTGTATTTTAATGTACATTTTTTTAAAATTTTTTACATATATATTTTAGTTTCGAATAATTGTCTTAGTTTATTTATAATTTTAATTAATATAAATTAATGATATAATTATTGTACGTAGGTTTTGCACACAATGTGTTCTACTTCTGCGAGAAGGAGAGCATCTACGTACGGCGAAGCAAGCTGTGCATACCAGTTCTCAACGCTGTGTCAGCCTTTTTTTATTTTTATTTTTTTTTGGACGCGATGCCCTGTGGCCAAACCGAAGGCGCAGCTCAGTGACGGCGAGGGATCGAGCGTTGCCCGGTGCACCTCAACGCTGTGTCAGCTGGTAGCGTTAATTAATGCCAACAATAAAATGAAACAGGTAACCGTTGGGAGTTAATGCTCTATTTGATTAATTAAATATTGAAAATGATCTTAGATTATTTTTTTCTTCGTTGAGATGTAACGTCGGTGTCCGCTAGATGTATGGGGGGAAATAGTAAAAATTTTATTTCTCTTTCTCTTGGATCTCTTGTGTCAATCTTTGTTCGTAAGTAAATCCCATACAAAGAATTAACAAAGGATTTCAAAGATTTAAAAAATAATGTACGAATTTTAAGAATATATGTAAAAAAAACGAATTATTTTAAGATCTAAACGTAAAACTTATTTGAAATCAATAGCAAACCGGCATAATGATGATTCAGCTACTTTTCAATTATTTTTGTAAAATAATTTTTACGTGAAAATTAAGATGAGACTCCGTATAGAAGTACACGAGTACTCTTACTACAACGAGACAAGACTCAACCATAACACGGTGCCCTCCTCGGTGTCTCTTTTGGCTGAACCCTTCACCCCCTGGGACGTCCCCATTGCCCCTCCGACTGACCATCTCGACGTACGATCTTCCGCCTCTAGTTAATGTTGTCATCCTCTCATCCTCTTCGGCGAATCTCACCACCCAAAGTACTTTTCGTTGCTATTTTGAAGTCGTTTTTGATTTGAGAGAGAGATTCCCTCCCTAATATTTAGTTGTCGTAGTTATACTCTTATTCTCGGGCTCAACCTAAATTTGTTTTTAGACGTTTTGCTTCCTACTTATGCACTAGAATCATGGAGCACGATCTATCTATGTTTGTGCTTGTTTTGTTATTTTTTATCTTTTTGTGTTGTGTTGTGGTTGAGTGCTGTCTCATTATCTTTTCACATCTTTATCGTAGTCGTATTCTCTCATTCGGGATTATTAGTCTGAACAATATTCACATCTTTTCGGTGTGATCATCCGATCTCGTGACAATTGTTAAACTCTTTTATAAGAGTTCTTATCTCTGTTTTTCGACGTTCGATCGATTTGTGATTATGTTTAAATTTGTTGGATAAGATGACTTTTCATAGATTTTTCCCGTGTTCGTTTTCTTTTAATTGGGTATTCGTAATTTAGAGTTTGTACTTTTTTTTATTATGAATGGACGTCGACTCGCATCAGCGGAGTTCCTCGACCTCTCTCACCGAGAGATTGAAAGGATAACGATGAAATAGTGATTTGAAAAATATCAAATCATGATCAGATAGTCAAATCGCTCTGCGAGAGAGGTCGAGGGGCACCCGTGGCCACCCAACGGGAGCGGCAGCACTCAATGAATCAATGTTCTTTGACCCAAAAAATAAAAGTTTCCTCCGCCGGCGCGCTGTGCAGTCTCCCGGCGATGGAATCGCCTCGCCCGCGCTTGCCGTCCCCTCTTTTCCCGCTGCCGGTAATCCCCGCGACACTCGTCTTGGTAGGTAGCTCCCCGCCGCAGCCCGTCGTCAAGTGCAAGGCCGACGACGAGGACTGCTCGATCACCAACAGCTATGGCGCCTTCCTCGACGGCGCACTACCTGCCGGGTGGCGGCAGTTGTCTACCCCACCGACGAGGAGGGGCTCATCTCCGCCGTGTCGGACGCCGCCGAGAAGAAGCAGCACATGAAGGTAGTCACGGTCTACTCGCACAGCCTCCCCAAGCTGGCCTGTCCCGGAGGCCTCGACGGCACCGGACTCGTCATCAGCACCGAGAGGCTGAACAAGGTGGCGGCCGTCGATCGAGAGACGAACAGAGGATGGCATTCCAGTCGGGCATCATCAAGCTGCGGGAGCTCATCGACGCGGCGGCGGCGGAGGGCCTGGCTCTCCCCCACTCGCCCTACTGGGAGGGAATGAGCCTGGGGGGGCTGCTGGCAACGGGCTCCCACGGGAGCTCCCTGGCGGGTAGGGGCTCCGCCGTGCACGAGTACGTGGTGGGGATGAGGCTGGTGGTTCCCAAGGCGCCCGTCGACGGCGGCGGAGGGCACGCCGATGTGGTCGACCTCGGGGAAGACGACCCCGATCTCTTGGCCGCCAAGCCTGGGAGTGCTGGGAGCCGTCTCTCAGGTGCACGGCAGCCCTTTCTATCTTGAACCCCCAATTTAATCAATGGAATTAACGCTGTCCTCCGCTTGCTTGCCGACGGATGATGGATGACATCTGCCTGCCTTGATAATTAAACAGGTAACGCTGCAACTGGAGCCCATGCTCAAGCGATCTATCGCGTTCAGGGTAATGGAAGACGCAGGCTTGGAGACGACGGTGGTCCCGTTTGCGGGGACGGCAGAATTCGCCGACATCAGCTGGTTCGCCGGGCAAGGCAAGGTGGTCTTCCGGGACGACGTCCGGTTGCCCATCTCGGCGCCGGGGAGGGGGAGGTTCGACTCCATCGGTTTCCGCTCGCTCCCGTCCGACCTGCTTCGAGAGTCGCCAAGGACAGGTAACGTTCATCCCCATCTCCATCTTGTTGTTGGAAAAAGAAAAAACAGCAGCAAATCAAGAGGTGCATAATTGCACTGAAACAAAAAATAAAAAAAAACATGTTTCGTAAGTAAATATCAAGTTAATTAATATAAGAACATGTTAATTAAATTAAGTACTTTAATTTTTACCATAAATTAAGATATCGGAAGTGAAAATATTAAGGTGTTCAGATTTTTTGGATTGAGCCTAATCAAACGTCACCCCCAGTGGTGATGATGGAAAGAGGATGTGGTTGATTGTTATCCCTAAAAATAAGAAAATTTGAAATCAAACTAAAGAGCAAGTCTAATCACACTAATCCAACGGTCACATTTCCGTCAAAAGTTTATCATCCCCGTTGATGCAAAGCCATAGACACAAGTGAAGAGCTAAATTTCACAAATTTGGAATAATCTAGAGTTTCAGTAGATCTATAGGCCATTCCTATGATTATGATCTTGTAGCCATTCCTAGGAGCTATTATCATCAAAGGTGACATCTCTACAAATAATTAGGCTCTTGGTTACAGGGTTATATAATTTATAATCTTTTATCTAGTCACTATAACTAGCAAAAATACATTTTTCACTCTTCTTATCCATCCATCTTGTTGAGGAGATCACTCGAATTAACTAATGTATAGGCAATGCCACTAAAGATTCTTAAGGTACTCACGTTGGGTTTCTTCTTCAACCAAGTCTCGTACAGAGTCAAGTTATGAACTGCCTTAGTTGGAAAAATATTTAGAAGATAGACTGTTGTAGCCATTGCCTTGGTCCGAAAATCATTGAAGAGTTGTTTCTCACTTAGCATACTTCGAACCATCTTTACTATCGTTCAAAACTTTCACTCTACCACTCTTTTGTTCTGGAGTTTTTCTCATTGCTAGCTACCTGCGGATGCCATCTTACTTGCAAAAATGATTAAAATCGTTAGATAAGAATTCTCTTCCTCTATCCGTGCTGAAAACTTTGATAAGATAGTCACTCTTCTTTTCTTCGTAAGCTTTGAACTCTTGAAACTTATCAAATACTTAGGATTTTAGAGTAAGAAAAAATAATCAACACATATGAAAAAATATGAATACTAAAAGGTATTTGCTCTTATTAAAGGATGGAGTTGTCATATGTCCACAAATATCTACATGCAACAAAACTAAAGATTATCTAGTTCTCCAAGCTTTCCTAACCTAAAATGGTATACAGTGTTACATGCTTCATCATCACTAGCAAAAGAAGGTAGTCCCCAATCATACCTTTTTGACTCAGCAACTTTAGTCTATTAAAATGCAAAAGCCCATAAACATAAGCATCATATCCGACAAGGAAGGCGGGGTTGCATGTCGGGAGTGGGTTAGCTGGGCCCAAACCGACCCGGGTCGGCTAGGGTCGGGAGCCGGGCCGGGTCGGGACTCGGGTCGGCCGGGGTCAGAATAAAAAATAATAAAATAATAATTTAAAAAGATCTATGCGGTTGGGATCGGGTCAGTTGGCCCAAAAACTGACCGGGTCAGGACCCAGATCCCGATCCGATATTCCATGATATCCGAGACATCTTGTTCACGTTAGCAATGAATGGACATCAAGGCATGAGACATCGAGAGAAAACATCTTTTTCTCAACCATATGAATCATCACTGAGTGATATTTTATTCCCTTTCATATGCATTATTGTGAAACTCAACCAAGCAATCCTTTTAAAGTAGCTATCTGAGTAAATTGTACACTAGACTTTGTGTATAAAGTACACATATCATGAATCAATTTTTGCTTACTTGATTTTGTCTTGATTGTAACTATACCTTTATCTTCAATATGCATTTATTTGTCATCCAATTCGGGGAAGTAACCCCTTTGTTCCATCAATATGGCGTAATAAACTTTTAACATATTGTTGGAAAAAACAACAAACCAAAAAGAGAACTTGCACAGAAGAAAAAAAGGAGTAACAAGCAGAGTTGCAAGAGCAAAACAGAACACCACTTCTGCAGTTAAAACCGAAACAATACCAGGTGACAATAGAAAGAACGGTGACTGTTATCACTGAAAATAGAAAAAATTGAAACTGCAAAAAAAACTAAGTCTAATCACACTAATATTACAGTCAGATTTGACTCACTTTGTCCCTATCAAGCTTCGACCCCTGTTTGTTGTCTCAGAAGAAATGCTGGAGGCAGCTGGAATCACAGCTCGCCGCCGGCATGGGCCTCAAGAACAACGACGGCAACCTCCAACATTTCACGGGCTACCCGGTCGTGGGCAACAACCGCGACATGCAGACTTCCGGTGAGCAATTGTGGGTCGCCGGCGATGGCCGCTCCCACACCTCCGGCAGGCACCATTTTTGTCTGAAGAAGTTGACAGACACATATATATCTCTTCCCCATTTATTGCTCAGGGTCGTGCCTGACCAGCGAGGAGGACGATGTGCGGACGGCCTGCTTATGGGACCCCCGAGTGAGAGGAGGGGCCTTCTACTACCTGACCAGCGCGAGCATTCCCCTCGCCGCCGCCTCCGACTCCATCGCCGACGTGAAGGAGCTGCGCCGCCGGCGACCCAAGTCTCTGTGCGCCGTCGACACCAACTTCGGCTTCCTGGTGCGGTTCGTCCGCGGCTCGACGGCCCACCTGGGCAAGACGGTGGACTCGGCCAACTTCGGCATGGCCTACTTCCGGTCGCGGGACCCGGGGGAGCCCCGGCTGGACGAGGACGTGATGCAGGAGGGTGGAGCAGATGGCGGCGTTCAAGTACGCGGGGCTGCCGCACTGGGGGAAGAACCGGAACGCCGCCTTCCTGGGGGTGAGGGGGAAGTACGGGGCGAAGGCGGACCTCTTCGTGGCGGCGATGGCGAAGTACGACCCCGACGCGCTCTTCTCCTCCGACTGGACGGACGCCCTGCTGGGGCTGCGGGGGAGGAGCGTGGCGGCGGACACGAAGGGCTGCGCGCTGGAAGGGCTGTGCATCTTCTCCGGGGACGAGCACTGCGCGCCGGAGAAGGGGGTACCTGTGCAGGGCGGGGCTGGTATACCAAGAGGCGCGGGTGTGTGTGCCGGAAGGTGGCCAAGCCTCCGCACGCGGGCCCTGCGCACCAGGAGCTGTAAATCCAAACTCCGATCTTGCTTGCCGGGCACCGAAGCTAAAGATTAACAGTAAGTAGTAGTCAATGTTCTGCCCTTGATTCCAGGATTTTTGAGGGTGCGTTTGGCAATCACGGAGAAACACTTTTTTTAACTTCTTAGAAGTTCTTCCTATTTGAAGAGTCTCGTTTGGTTTCGCTTATGTGTCCACTTCACCTTCTCGTTGGAGGTAGAAGTGAGGAGGAGAAAATTTCTCTTTCCGAAATTGAAAAAGCACTCCGTGCTCTCTCAGATATTTTTTCTTTTTTCTCCGTTTTACCATCGTGATGATGTCAGCGTCGTCGTCCTCCAGCACGGGTCCGGTTCTCGGTCTCTGCCTCTCCTATGGCCATCTCTCCTCATCGTCCCCCCCCCCCTTGTGCTCTCCGCAAGCACCCTCCACCCCCCACCAACGAGCCCCCTGGTGATTCACCACCATTGCAGCACAGCCACCTGCATCTCGTCGACCTTGCATCCTAGCCAGCCCTGACCTGGTGGTGCCTGACGAGGAGCCCCACTGTTTGCTCTACGCGGTCGACCATCCCCGTGCGAGAACGGCGATGTGCTCAGCATTGATCGATCTGAGGACCACCTCCGGTAACAGCCGTTCTCGGGCGTTTTGCGGAGATCAGTCTGTCGGGTCTGGTGCCCAAAAAGATCGGCTACGATTGACAACCGACAAAGGCCTTCAGAACCGATGTTCGTGGCATCAGGGAGGTGTTCACGTTCCGGCGCTGTTGGACATAGGCGGCCGTCTCCTTGCGCGGCTGGGCGGTGGTCACCAGCGGCAATCTGAGGCGGGGCTGGATGCAGTTCTCGGTTGAGCGGCGGCAAGTCGGCCGGATTGCGGCGGTCTTACATAGAAGGTTGGCTGGATTCTCAAGCCGTCAACCCTCTGCCAAAACTATGGCACTTCCAAGCCAAGGCAGATCCATACCAAAAAAGAGCCAAACGGCCATCTCCTCGTGTCGTTGAATGGCACCGCCGGTGCGTCTTTGTACAGGCGAGGAGCCCTTGTAATTGAAGTCGTCTGGTTCTTCTTCTATGAAAAAATATGCATCCAAATAAATTTCACTTCGATAGGAGAGAAAACCTTAGAATTGAAGTACTTTTTTAAAAGAAGATACTTCTTAGAGAAGGACTTCCCATCATCGGAGTCTATAGTTCGATGCCGATCTTGTTTGAAAATCTAATGTTTATAAATCGAAGACTTGGGGAGGGGGTCGATGCAATACCTGTTTTAAACGTGTTTATGCGTAGGTATCGCATAAGACGATCCTTTTTTTCCATAATAAATTACCGATCCTCCAAGCTTACTCCCCGTTCAGATTTGGCTTTTTTGGTGAACTTGTTTAACGTATGGTTTCAAGCGAAGATTCTTGCAATCTATCTGCAGATAATAAAGATGCGACCCGAAACAAAAAGGCCCACCGTTGAATAGCTAGTCTACACTACATACGGTGGTTCCCGATACAAGAAAATAAATGGAGGGGGGAACTGTATGTCAACCCACTGAACCCGATCCACCATACAGTTTCATTCAACAGATAAAAGATAAATATACATCCGCGGGAGCGGGATACATATTATCATCAGAAGCTAGCCGAGAATGAGGTTTAACGAACTAAAAATCATCAAAACTTCCAATATAATTCTCTATTTTTTTCTGAATATCTTCTCCCCTGCGCACACAATTGAGCATTACCTGGCATTCTACCACAATATGGGCGATAATACTAGCATGAATCTGTACAAGTGTCATTTCCAAATCACCTAAAAAATATCGGCAACTTGGGTGGCAGCATAATCGATGCATAAACTACCATATTTGTGTAGGACCGTAGGTGAAGGCTGACTGCGAAAGTGCTATTATCCGGGAAGTTCCCTTTCTTCGTTGTTGGAGAGCTGCATAGTCAACAAAGAAATTGCGCGCTGGAGTCGCGAGACAGGAAGCGTTACATCATCGTGTGTTTCGGTGGCTTTTATCTCAGATGGGCTCTCCTCGGCTTCACCACTTCTTGAACTTTCACCTTCCTCCACCTCTTCAACGTGGTCGCCGCCGCACAGACTGGTCATTTTCAATGGAAATTGGCAATAAGCTGATTGCAGTTGTTCATGTATTTCCTGCATCCTGCCACTCTGTTCATCTTGCATGTCCATATCTATGACGTCCTGCCCACATCAACAGTTGAAAGATCAACCAGCCATGTGAAAAATAAGAGCTTAGCTAAGCAAGAAGATTATTGCAGTGAGAGTTCTACAGGCGGTCATGACTGCCCTAGAGCTTGATAAGCTAATGTGGCAGTATCATTAGTATTGTTCAAACGGATATAAATTGACCTTGCTAATTGAAGATCTTATCCAAAAAGACCAATGACTGTACCTAGGAAAACATGCCTGCTAATGTACTAAAAGGCTAACCTGTGCTGATAAACTCTTGAATATAGGGTGAAAGCGCTGCCGGCAATATTCATTGAATAGAAGGGTTAGGATCACAAGGGGTATCATGAAGCCAGAGGCAACGGGTGAATCTTTCAGTCCAAAAACTCCAAGGGCTATTATTTGAGCGAGCACAAGTGAGAAGATAGTTGTATTATGAACGATGGGCCACATCTGCCCACCAGTCTCATACTTGGAGCAGTAAACATTAATGATCTGCACATTTCAGGTGGAATCACAAAAGATCAGTATTTAGCTGCAAAACTCATAATTTTAAATAAAAACATGATAAATGTGTCAAAGACAAGAAAATCCAACAAACATATGTAAGCTCAAAACAACTTGGAACTTATGAAATTCGCCAGTTTCCAAAGGTTAGTAGTCACAATTTGTGGTACGAAATATCAAGATGGATTCATTACATATGACATTAGCATAGGATGCATCAAGTATCCCACAGAATGTACCCAGGACCTGATTCAGTACGTGTCACAGAAAAAAATCATCCGTAGTTGATCTGACTCCAGTAGATAAACATTAAAAAATAAGAAATGCCAATACCAACTGACGCTGCCTGAATCAGTCCACCAATTACCAAATAAGACAGGAGTTGCGTAGCTGGAGAATAGGACCATCCAACTTCAACAGGATATGATTAGACAGAAGTTATGAGTTTAAATCTCTAATTAGGCCTCCAGCCAAGCTGCCATATCACTGTCCTTGCTCTCTTAGCTTGTCCCATACTCCCATACCTCCTATTGATAGGTGTGATCTAGTTTGGTTTTGTTTGACTTTTGGGAAACATTTTCCCACATAAAGCAAACCAAACTCGCCTCACAAACAAAACCAAATATAATAGAATTAATTTTAGTGCAATTCATGTTTTAATAAGTATAGTGTATATTTTACACTAAAACTACTAACATAACTATTTTTGTATGAAAATATAAAAATATTACTAACAAACTTAAGATTACATAAATTTTTAGTTTATTTTTTGCTATTTAGTTCATTGATTTGGTTTGGCTCAAATGACCTTTGAAGCCAAACCAACTGATGCCTAATCCAACTTTGGGATTTGTTTTTCAGGTTGAACAAAAAAGTGAACAGCCTTACCTATCAGATGGCCCTATCTGTCACACTCCACCATGGTATGCTATTTTTTGCACCATTTGGACATCTAAAAAGTGAAAATTGGTAACTAGACATGAATTTTTTGTTTGATTTTATGCATTTTGTTTGTTTTAACGTTTTTCATTGTTTTATTTAGTTTCATATTTTGAGTTTTGTTAGGCAAATCCATATATTTTGCTGATTGATCAGTTGAGCCTATCGGTCCTGTTCAGATCAGGAACGGGTCAGACAATCTCAGGCGTGATTCCAACTCAAAGACTCCTATTCTGAGCTACCTAAAGAAATAAAAAGTGGAAGTAGCACAATCACATACATAGAAACAAATATAGGATAGATCTACATCAAATGCAAGACAAACTAAGACAAAAACCAAATGAAACGTCCTTGTGCAAATCTAGAATATGACAGCTCACCTGATTCTTATACACAACATAACCAAGAAAAAAGTATACCAACAAAAATGGTAATATCAGAGGTGCCAGGATGGAGCATGTAAATCCAAGCAGTCCGAATACAAGAAGTCTGGGAACCTCGGTATGGTAAGGAAAGGAAAGAACACCATCTGAATTACTTTTGGACCTGAAAATATGCCTCCTTATGAAGTTATACACAAGTGAAAATAGTTGCATGATTTCTGAAGACAAGCTCGCCCAACCTGAGGTCAAGACATACGTGATAAACAATGTTGCCTGCATGAGGTAAGAGGCAGTATCAAACAATGAATAATAGATATCCTGTGTGCTTGAAAAGCATACCCAGCCAACAAGTAACATTTTCATCAACTGCAAGAAATAGAGATAATAAATAAATGGTAGACCAAACACAACTTGATGCTTGTTGAATTTATCAGGGTGGATTTTAAAATCTTAAGGTGATGAATAGAGAAGGTATACATATTTTACTCTCGATTAGTAATATCATCAAGTGGAGAGGGTTTCCACATTATCATATTAAGGTGTTCAGTTTCAGCTATGCCACATGGAGCACAAACACGGCTGATGCACAATGTCCAGATCTAACTGTCCTCTAGTATAAGATTAAATTTGTTTTGACCTAGAAGGCAAAAGTTTTAGTTGTAGGCTTAAGAGAACATAAATAATATTTATATTTTATATGCACATAATAGAGAGCATCTTCAGTTAACGCAATAAGTAACGTGCAGGCACAGCAAAATGCTCCTAGGCACGTAGGGTAGAATATGGCACCAATACCATATTGAAATCATTTGCTTATCCAACTCAAATTCTTAGGTCATAGGTGGAAAAGGCTTCCACATTAGACCAGTTAATTATTTTTAAAGTAGGGGGAATGTTGGCACTGGGTGCTTAAGATATTCCAAACAATTACTCAATCAGTAGGCACATAGGGTAGACTATGGCTCCAATACCATATTGAAATCATTTGCTTATCCAACTCAAAATCTTAGGTCACGGGTGGAAAAGGCTTCCACATCAGACAAGTTAATTAATTTTATAGGAAGCAATGTTGGCACTGGGTACGTAAGATATTCCAAACAATTACTCGATCAGTAGGTATCATTAACAGAGTGCCACCATTATATTACAATATCACACTTGTCTCCAAAATCCGCCTTCTTCGAGGCATCGGTCATGTGCAAGTTCAGCATGCCTGAAACTCCTTCCTTGTGTCTATAGCTTCATCCACACCTCATTTTCTTCCCCATCTGACATCTCCAGAAACTGTATGGTGTTTGTCCGGAGGATTCCCAATGGTGTTTGTCTGGAGGATTCCCAATGGCACTCCCTGCGGCAAGCCTCTATTTCACCTCCGTTCCCCCTTTTCACCTATGGTAAGACTCTGGTTCTCTACTTCACCTCCAGTGTTTCTTCTTCATCTCCTCCCCCTGGAGCCTTGCTCTTCACCCCCTCGGTCCCTTTTCTTCTTCACCCCCTGGAAATTGTCCAGCTCTCAATTCTTCCTTCACCTTCAGAAAGTTCTGTTCTTCCCAGACTTTGTTGAAGTTGATAGCTCCAGGGTTTCCCTACAGCACCCCAGAGACATTTTCGGATTCCATCACCTTCACACACCTTCCATATTCCTATCTTGCCTCTCCTCCTAGCCCTCGTTCACTTCCTGTCAGTTTTCGATCATCATCCTCACATGAAGCCCCTTGTTGACCTCCGGCTGTTGTGCGTCAGGATCTCTACCAACTGTGTGCCAGATGACTAGCTTACTGTCCGGAGCCTCTGCACATCGCTCACCTTCGGACAACCTATCATGCCTAGCTTTCATCAACCTCATCCTGGTTTCATTTCCAGTCACAAGCATCTGGACCTACAGCAGCTGAGCAGTCAATGACGTGCTGATGGACCTGCCGGCATGATCATTTGCAGGGTAAGATCTTCCCCTCGGCCCACAAATCCATCAATCAAAGCATGTTGAAGTTCAACTCCTTCTGTCGTCTTGGTCTGCAATATTACGTCTGTCTCTAAAACCAGCCTCTTCAAAGCATCGGTCACACGTGAGTCATGTGTGCCTGTAAACTCCTTCCCTTGTTTACAACTTCATCCATGCCTCATTTTCTTCCCCATCCAAGACCTCCAAAACCCTACCCTTATTCCTCACCGGCAATGCTTGTCTACCCTTTGTGCCTGTCACAAAGGCCATTGCTCTTTCCCTTGCTTCCGCGCAAGGAAGGAAGTGCTACAGTAACACACTCGATGGAGAAGCCATGTTACGCATTATTCCTGCTAAGTTGTCATCACCTAGCACCCTCGTCCCCCCCCCCTCATGCAGTCGAACGGAGCCTGTCTGCCCCATGTGAACCATATTCACAAGCCCCGGCATCAAGCTGCACCTGACGCCAACGTCAAACTCTCTCATCAAGGTTGAACAGCCTTCAGGAATGCCTAAGTCGGACTCTCAGACACCCTTGGCTTGCCTGAACCAGAGCCACACAAGTGCACCAGCAGCATCAGTTGGGCCAGGCAAAGGTGCTTCCCATTGGCCCATCTGGCTTGGGCCCTTGATCAGCCCATTGGGCTCCTGCTAAGCAGGTCTGCCTAGCACAGGCTTGATTGCATTGCTGAGATCCAGCCCAATTGCCAGTCAGTTCCCCAAGTGGACCAGACTAGCCACTCCAGCTTCGACCAGCTCATTGTGTATCAGATCCACAGCGTTTTAGGCCTGAGTCAACCAGTTTGATTTGGTTCAAGCGGCATAGAGTGCTTCAATTAGCCTAACAAAATCAGTTGATCCAGACATTCAACACAGCAAATTTGGTCTTCCCCAGCCGATTAGATAGGGCTATTTGCTGGTATAGATGGCATCTCTGTTTCCATCCTACATCACCTGGTAGACCCCAAAGTGATCAACTTCTCATTGCTTCTAACATTAACAATCAGAAGCAGATTACCTTTGATAAGGTGCACATGTATCTCTTGGTAATTCATACACTAATTTTAGAAAAAAGTTATATCCCACAGCGAGGGAAAAAACCATTTTCTACTAATAAATGGTATACAGGAGCTGAAAGACAACAAATTAGAACAATCACCTGCCTCGGTACAGCTTTAGCAAGTTGGATGGGTATACTCTTCGGACTAGATATTGTGTCCAGCTGACTGATGATGGATCCCGAGAAGACATTGACAAAAAACACATTCCAGATAAAGAAGTACAAAACTTTGAAGCAAGCACTCTTTTTCCTGCCACTACGGGATATTGGTCCTTCAATGGCTGAGAAAAGCATCATAATAGGAGGAACAATATACAAGAATAGCTGCAAAATAACACTTGGAAGATATCCAGTTATTAGTTGGCTTATGATGGTCCTGCATAGAATAAACAATAGTTTGTTAATATTAACACTGATCAGTCATAGTTTGGCATTGATGTTCACAGTCAACAACAGTAAAAAAAATCTTCAGCATGAAAATCTCTCCTAAGTAGAAAATTTGAGCTTGTAGCGCAAACAACAAATGCAGCTGAATGCACATCATACCAGTCAAAATTTCCATCTGATACATTGGAATTTCATCTATTTGACCCAAGTCAATTGTTTAACTTGCTTTGAAATTAAGTACTAAGGGCTTATTTAATACTTGCATCTCACTTACGACTAGGATAATCAAAAAGTGATTTACAGGTTACAGCCCAGACTAGATGGCCCTGGATGCATAGGGTTGATCTTGAATTCAGTAATAATGAACCCAATGGTAAATGTTGATCCAAGTGGATCAACCAAGGTAGGAAGGATCATGTATAGGGAGCGGATCAATCTGCTTACAGAAGATATGTATCGATCAATATAAATATGATACATACCCAATATATGCTCCTAAAATATCAACTTTTAATGCTAAAAATTACAGAAAATAGCCTTATTATCACCATTAAATAAAATTTATCGAAATGATACCTAAGTATTTGTGTATGCTTAGTTAAACATAAATTAACACTCAAAACATGGAATTGCACCTACAAAGTCCTTATTTATTGATGCCATTGCAAAAAAAAATTATATATATGGAAATAAAATAAAATAAAAATAAATTTCAAAATAATTTAAATTTTATAAAAATACCAAGTTGCATGGTGGATACTGGCCCAATCCAGGGGGGGGGGTCTATGGCAGGCTGGACTGGCCAATAGGCCCAATACGACTGATCAGACCACTAAGAGAAGATCCAGCTGATTCAGATCAGCCATAGGATTGGCACATGCTGGATCCAATCATATCGGCCGGTACTGCATTTTTGACAATTCATAGCATTTTTTACATGGTTCAATGCTAGAGCTGTTCCTAAGGTGGAATAAGTTCTCTAACGATCAGATCAGGACATGAGGCTGATCCTGGCAGGATCTTCACACCAGGAAGTGGAGGCCTCAGCTGCCATGCACCTTCCCCACCCTAATTGGCCAAGGAAGGTGACTCGGACAGCAAAGAGAAAACAGGGAGGTGACAGTGACCGCCCTTCCACTGCCTGGAGGCAGCAATCATGCCCAATTCCATTCACCACTAAACCAGTGATTCAGCCAGACTGATTTTTTGTTTTATTTTTTATTTTTATTATTTTTTTTGAAAGACCGATCTTGGCTGTTTCCTTCCACTGGATCAGAAGAGCACGCCGATCCAAAATCCCATTCCCAATCCCAACCTGGAATACCTTGTACTGCTCCTACAATGTTATCCTCAACGCTTCACTAAGTTTGGTAACAACATATAACTTACTATTAATGAAAAGCAAGTGGTGCCAGATCAGTCCAAGTGAATATTTACAACAGGATGGATCAGGCCAAGCCAACAATATAAATATAATGAGGGCCAGCCCAAAAATCTACAAACCCAGCCACCTTCAGACTGAGCCAGGCCCAGCCCATTGACACTGTAGCCATAAAATAACATCAGGGACAAATTGATGCGGGACCGACCGGCGCCAAACCGAAACTAGCAATAAACAGCAATGCGTATATACCAATATGCTAAACAAGTGTAGTATAACCAGATTAACGACCACGTACAAGTAGAAACGCACCCGAAGATCGATCCCTCAAAGTGGGAGGGCCAACAACGTATGGATGTCACCGAGCTAGGACATTCGACTCTCGATGAAAATGATCTAATTTAACCGAGTTAGGCAAAACTCACATAATCACAAGTAACCTGGCAGCGTAAGGATTAATCGGCGCCACACATATCTCACATAATCGACACGGCAAACAGGTGCATAATAAATGAGCAAGCAACGATAACTAAGCAGGGACGCACCTGCGCTCCCGTTGCTAGGGAGGTCGACTATCCATACCACCACATAACATTGGCCCGACAGACATCTTGACGCTGGCAGATGAGGCGACCGATTGCTGGATCGGCACCGGTAGAACTTCTGCGAAGGGAGGCGAACAGAACCGCCAGGTCGCTGGGTATACAAAAGGGGGACTGCAACACTCGCGGGGTGCAGGACGGGCGAACATCCGGCGCTGTATGCGGGCTGTTGTGCGCCCAGAGATCTGGCTGCTGTGTGCGGGTTGCAGCAGACGGCGAGAGGGGGGGGAGAACGGCCAGAAGTCCAGTGTCGCGGCTGCAGAGTAGACTAACGGCGTGGCTTCGCGGAGCTGCTGCTGCGCGGGGCGCCAATAAGGGTCGCGGGACTGTAGCAGTAGTAGGAATCCCCGGAGGGATCGGCCCGCACGAGGATGCAGGGGACGCTGGATGCGCCGCGAACCTGACCGCGCGTAATCGGACGCGGCGGGAAACCAGCGGCTGTTCGGGACGAAGTGCGCGCCGCCTCGACCTGTTGTGTTGCGGACCACTGTGCGGGATAGAAGGAGAATGGAACCCGCCGATTACGGGAGGTGAAGGCAGAACCCGTCTCTACGGGGGGTGAGAGACATAGCCGCGGCGACGGCTATGACCTAGGAGAAGGGGGAGAAGCCGGGGACGCAGGAGGAAAATCATTTCTTTCTCATTTCATTCATCATGCCCAAAATATTTACATAGGGGAGGCCTTTATACAGGCCCCAAGCAAAATAACAACTAAACCCAAAAATCTCAACTATATCTCCATATACCCAAACACTGTGTATATCATATCAGCAATCATGTGCATGCGTAAATATACCGAGCCCACTCTCAAAATCAATCTCAAAATATTCAAAATAAGCATGAGTTAATCAATAAAAAATAAAATAAATAAAATAATATGCTCAATCATCGTCTATCCACAAAGACGTGACCGGAAGTCGACGCCGTCGGTAAACATAGGCTGGATCGAACCGGACGCGTGCACGAGTGTCCTCACCACAAATCCCAAGACTACTGGTCCTTGTTCTCTGAAACACATGAACAGCAGCGGGGTAGCATTCGACCTAGTGCAAGACTTGGAGGCACATTGTGATTAGAGATAGAAATAACAAGGCTCCTGTGTCCTGCTAGCAAAAGGGATTTACGGTTTGCAGAATGGCTTATGTGGCCGGATTACCATAGGCCACCAGATCTAGGGAGGAACACTGATCTGACCCCAGAGTTCCCCTAGGATCAATCCTAATCAGGACCAGATCAGTCCTATCCGAGGCCGATTGAGAGGCAGCGGTCACCCCTGCTCCTTACTCACCCTAATCGAGCAAGGAAGGAGTTGTATATCGGGTCTGCAGGACCAAGACTTGACAATCCACCAACTAGCGGGTATATGGACCCAATAAAATATAAAGTTAGTGGATCCGCAGGACCCAATACAACACCTCCTTCCCTGCCCAATTAGGGTGGGGAAGGAGTAGGGCAGTGGCCACTGCTCCTCCTCCACAGGGAATGCCCTATCCGGCCAGAACCAGAATCAACCAGAACTCGATTCAGACCAAATTTTCATCTTGATTTTTAGTTCCTTTTAATTTTTTGAAGCATCAATCCACGCTGATCCCAGATAGGGTTTTCTTCACTTGGATCAGCTGATTCCAATCCCGAATCCCGATCCCAATCCTGCCTTCTTGGAGCACCTGCATGGTTGTTTGGTGGCATTATGGAGTAGAGGAGACCAATTGCATGTATGGTTGCATTGCATAACTGAGGAAAGATGTCTAGACTCAGAGAGCTATGAGGACTGATCGAGAGTGGAGGTAGATAACATGCAATATGGGCTCTGAGACTGACAAGACAGACATCAACAGGCAAGGATGTGATGGATCACTGGTCCATAATGTAATCCTCCTTCTATAGTTCTCTCATTTTTTATTCATCACAACCTAAAAATGGGTTTTAAATGGCCCATGTATAGGCAAAAGGTTTACAAAAATTTTCCTCTAAAACCTCAAAAATGCCAAATTACTCTAAAATTTAATCTGCCTCAAAGTTTTTAAATAAGACTAAACAACATTCCATGCTTCATCACTATGTCAATGGCTCTATCAGGTGGCAACTTAATTACCAAGGCTAACTTAGCCAATGCATCAGCCAGGGAGCATTAAGTACCTCAGCCTAAAAGGTTTACAAAAATTTTTCCTCTAAAACATCAAAATTGTCAAATTACACTAAAATTAAATCTGTCTCCAAAGTTCAAAATAAGACTGACATAATCTAAAATCTTACTACCTTCTCCACTGTAAAAGTAAAAAAGCAGAATCTTCCTCAAATTGGCATTGCATAATCCACAAAGGCATGATACTTTGAGCAAACAACTCACATGTGATCGAGTGAAAAAAAAATTTGAACAAGTGAAGGTGATCTTGATAAAACACCAGGGAAAACATCCAGGTGGCAACTTAATTACTAAGGCTAGCTTAGCCAACGCATCAGCCTGAGAGCATTAACTACCTCCTCCTAAAAGATTTACAAAAAAATTTCCAATAAAACCTCAAAAATGTCAAACTGCACTAAAACTTAAGGTCTCCAAAATTCAAAATAAGACTGACATATTCTAACAATCTTACTGACTTCACCAATGTAAAAGTAAAAATGCAGAATCTTCCTTAAATGGCATTGCATAATCCACAGTCCACACCTCTAAGTGATCAACTCACATGTGATCAAGTGAAAAATAAAATTGAACAAGTGAAGGTGATCATCATAAAACACCTGGGAAAACATTCAAGCTGTGTCAGAGTGTTTGAGTTATTCAGTTTTTTCAGATGTACACCTGATACTGATTGAAGAAGTAACTCGAACCAGTATTTCCATCACAAAGCCTTCATTAATGTAAATGTGATATGCTCTATTTGGTTATTTTCTAAGAATTGAAGTTCAAAAAAACATTCATAAGATTTGTCCTTGACTTTCAAGTTACATACTAGTGCTACTATCTACTTAAAAAGCATATTATTAATGAAGAACCTGGCAACCACCAAAAAGTGCAAGCAAATGTTTAATAGAGAAGATCCTTGCCATTTTGGAAGAAAAAACCCAAAGTATTTTTAGATGGGCAACAACAAAAATGTAAACAAAAGAACAACAAGGGGAAAAGAACATGGCTTTGGATATTGAGCATGTCACATACTTGTTTAATATGGTTTTGAGAAATGGGAACATTTTCTGCAATTGTTCTAATTGGGATAGACCTTGAATGAATGTAACTGGTACAAGGAACAGAAACATGAATACAATTGCAGCCAACAAAGTTGCAATCCGCCGGATCCACAACTGCTTATAGGGTAGCCAAAGGTTTGACCAGTATACATCATGTGGCTCTGGAGCAAGATCAGTCACCCATGACATTGGATTTGAAGTCTGAAGAACTTGCGAAGCAACAACAGCAGCATACCGAGTCCTAAAGAATACAAAAGCCGCAGCACATTCCTGCAATGAAATGGCAGAAAAAATGTTAACTTCTCAGCAACAAAGATCATTTGCAAGTTTAAGATTAACAATAATGTATCATTTTTTTGCACTAGTGTTATCATATTTACCAGAGTTGGTTGTGTTTTTCTTTACCAATAGAGAAATATACAGAAAAATAAATGTTTAAACTTAGAAAAGATTCTAAAATAGACGCTCAAAGAAATAAATACTTCAAAATCCAAAATCTTCGTAATTCTAGAAAGGAGCAACACGAAACTAACAAAATATTTTGATTTTGATTGAGGAAATTATCCATGTTCCTCCCATTTTATGAAAAGAAGTATTACTAATTTGCAAAACCAGATTGCAGCAGCATCTTCCACTGGGCATATGGTTATGGCTGATATAATACTGCATAACATCAACAGATAAATAGGTGAAATTTCCATGTATGGATCCTCTAGCTACGTGATAATCAGGATAATACATAATCTAGTACATATCTATTTGTTACAATCAAACGTATTGCAGCATCTAGAAATAGCCATAGCACATCTTAGATGTGTATGTAACCATCTGAGAATATTCAGGGTATGATCAAATGTCAACTGTTCACCAACCCTCCAGGTGCTTGTATCCAGCTGGAGGACTTGACAAGATGCCCTGCATCTGGGAATCAACAGATTCTCTGTAGGGATTCAGGGCACTGTGGACCATTATATAGCATTATCATGTCCACGCCATTTAACTAAAGTTCTTTTGCACAATATATCCGGTAAATACCCCTAAATACAAATATGCCCCTGCAAAACACCTTTTTTTGGTAGGTGACCAAGGTCACAATTCATTCAACGAAGAGGAAAAGTTACAAAAATAAAGTAACAGATAATGAGAAAAGAACACCCCGTCACGCCAACTACCAAGATGGTAGTCATGAATACAAAAAAAAAGACTACTACACATAAAGACAAACATTTCCACATATAGAATCTTGCCCCAAAGACATCCCCATCAAGCACTCGACCCTTAATAGAAAGAACCAATCCTTCACCAACTACACCATAATAAAAGATGCAGGTTGGATTGACAAAATGTGGTTCTCCCTATAGACTAAAGCATCACAGGCAAGGACAACTTCCATAGCAAAGGTTCAGCTTTCCACGGTATACTCGTGCTCCATTGTTGTAGCAAATCTATAACATTCACTAGCTCCTCCCAACCTATACTCTAGTGCAAAATAAGATACTCCAAATATACGCAATGACTCAAACACCAGAGAAACAAATAATTAATACCCTCTTGCCCACATCCACAGAAGACATAGTTGTGTTAAGTTTGGATTTGTGTTTTATAGAAGTGCATTTTTTATTTATGCCATTTTATCTTGGAGGCTTGTTTTTATGTAGCCCAGCTTTATGTCTTCCTTGACTTTATGCCTTTTGACATGTTTTAAGGGATTCGGTTGAATTCTCATATTTAAACTTTGAGTTTCCTTAAGATCAACATTTGATCATTTGGTTCCATTAAAGTCATAGATAAGACATTAGACATGTTGAACTTTGCAATCTATTGGATCCGAGGTTTGATATAGACATTTTCGGATTTGATCTTACGTTATTCCAAGATGAAGATAGCTATTATTAGATTGGAACAATAGGATTGCTTAGTTTCAATCTCAAGCGTTATGAGTCTTAACATTCAAAGTCTTATCATTAGACATCTTAGACTCTAGAGTTCATCAAACCAGGAATAAACAATCTTATGGTTTTTAATCTGAGCATCAGATTATGTTATCTCCTTATTAGACATCTTAAATTTAATCATCGGATGATATCCTCTCTCTTTATTAGGCATTTAACAAGGTATCAAGCTTTTTTATTTAACACCCCATTAGCCCTTAGGACTTGGGTTCTGCATGTTCAGATGCAAGCATGTTTGATTTATGAAGTTTATTTGTTAAATCTGCAGACTTGAATTTTTTTTATTTGAGCATTTAAAGCCCTTTTTTCTGAGATGTTCATGGGTTACAGACATTGAGATTCTTAGGCTTGTTAGCTAACAAGCCTTAAGTGACTTCGGCCCTCATATTTGCATCATGTATGTTCAGATTTTGTATGTTAGAACTTGCATACTTCAGCTATGAACTGAAGGAATTTTATTTCAAGATAAGGAAACTTGAGATTTTCTCAGTTCCGGAATTGGTATTTAAGTTCAAGTTCAATCATGTTTCGTTTTCAGATTTGCATGCACATATCTTGATTCAGATTTGAAATCTCATTCAGATTTAAGACTTCATTCATCTCTTTATATGTTTGCATTCCATCAAGCTTATATGGGTGATTCACTTTATTTGTTAAAGCTGCAGACTTGGTTTTTTTTTGAAGCATTTAAAGTCCCCTTAAGTCTGATACGCTCATGGGTTATAGACATTCAGATTCTTAGGCCCATCATCTAACAAGACTTGAGTAACTTTGGCCCTCATATTGCATCATGCATGATCAGATTTTGTATGTTGAAGCTTGCATACTTCAGCTATGATCTGAAGGATTTCATTTCAAGATCAGATGTCAAGGAACCTGAGATTTTCTTGGTTCCGGAATTGGTATTTAAGTTCAAGTTCAATCATGTTTTCGTTTTCAGATTTGCATGCACATATCTGAAATTTTATTCATCTATTTATATGTTTACATTCCATCAAGCTTATGTGGGTTATTATGATACTCCCTAATCATACACATCCACATTTGACAACATAATGTCATTGATGTGGTATGGAGTACATTGGAGTATATGAATATCTGGAAAAGGCATAAGAAGTCATCACTTCCCTTATATCATCATGTGGAAAGGCATGAGAGACATAGTTTCTCTTGAATTGATCATGTGGGGTGTTTTCCTTAGCCATATGTAAGCAAGGGATATTTCCCTATATCCCTATGAAATCTTAAGGTCGGTCTAGCATGGTGACATGCATTATCCCTCTTAGATTGGTGGGAACTCCCCCCTTGGTAGATGGAGTATTGTGAGAACCTCGTTTTTCAGAGTTTTGATTTGAAAAAAGTTTTAAGTTTTGGAGAAATATGAATGTCCTGGACTTATCTAGAAAAATAGGTGATGTTCTATGAAAATATTAGATAGTCCGATGGTATTTTAAAAGTATTAGAACCGAGGTTCAGGTTCTTTCAAAATTTTGATTTTGACCCTTCTCCACCGGATGGTGTGAATATCCGACGTTGACTTATAACAAGCAACAGCTCAAATATCCTTAATTAACCGTCATAACAACCTACTTTGGAGAGCGCACACATCCATAGAAAAATAATGAACTCGAAGGGGCCGCAGCTTTCTGGGCCCGATGAGATGCAAACAAATTGTTTTGGGTTCATTTTTATTTGGTTTGGAGTTGATTTCTGATAGGTTTTAAGTTTGATTTCATGTTGATGTTGAATTGTTTAATTTTGGTTTTGTTTTAGTTTCAGTTTGATTTGGTTTCAGTTTGTTTTTTGTTGAAGTCATTTTATTTTTGATTTGATGTTTTTAAACAATCTTATTTTTTTGTTTGATGTGTGTATCAAGAAGCTTGTTTTGTTTGATTTCAGGTCTGAACAAGGCCCGGTTTAGGAAATGATTTAGATATGTCTATATACAAGTCGTGATCATTAAAGGAAATTAGCTATAGGTATGTTGGAGGCCATGGAGGTATGTGATGAATGGGTGATGTGGGACCGACCAGGCACTGAACCAAAGCTTGCCACGACTTTGCTCATCTTTGACCTCATCGCTTAGCTCCAAGTTGTAGTCCTAAGAATAGTTCCAACAAGTGCCACCGTGGCAGACCCCTTTGTAGGAGGAATTCCGCTCACTTGGGCATCTGTTTGAGCAGAGGATGAACCCTACTAGGAGTGGATGGAGATCACCAGTCAAGGCCACAACTCCGAGGTGGAACCGACTAAGGCCCCTATTCGATCGGCGTGGTTGCGCGGCCTGCGGGAACAGGGGCAAGCGGAGATGGATCCGGTGGGTGGGCTTCGTTGGGTGAAACAGGGCTAGGATTAGAGAGGAGGGGTGCAGGGGTCTTGTGGGCTCCCTACGTCTCCCTAATGTCCCTACAGAGGGGTAGCAATGGTCGTTGGTTGGTGTGGGATTGTTGGATGGGTCGAAACAAGGGTGGGAGGATACAGGGCTAGTGAAGGAGAGCTTAAGGCTAAAGGAGGGGTTCAACATGATCAATCAAAGGTGGAGGGAAGATCACAGTGAGGGTGAAGA
The DNA here is from genome assembly GCA_036172225.1 of Cryptocoryne crispatula var. balansae. Taxonomy (NCBI): domain Eukaryota; kingdom Viridiplantae; phylum Streptophyta; class Magnoliopsida; order Alismatales; family Araceae; genus Cryptocoryne; species Cryptocoryne crispatula. The sequence goes on along the minus strand of CM069925.1, from coordinate 4,153,104 downwards.
GGCTAGGGGGGTGGTCCGTCGGAGAAGTTGATGGTGTCATTTTGGGGCAGGGGTGGTGCGGCGAGGGGCTTCATTCATAGCATGGTGACTCAAGAAGATGACCAGCAGGGACAGGGGAAGGGGCCTCAGCGTGACTGGTTGCTCCTTGTCCATTGTCGTAGTCGTGGCCAAGAAGGGAGGTAGGATCAAAGGGCACAAAAGCCAAGTGAGGAAAAAGAAAAGAAGGTGGAGCCAATCTTTACCAGAGGTGGTAGAAGGCCGGACGTTACTGGAGGTGTTGAAGAGGACCTCCTGATGGAGGGGGGTGGAGGAATGCCGATCGGCCTACCAGTTGTGGAGGAGAGCACCGAGTAGGGACCTGTCAGCGGGAGCCCAAGGCACCATTGAGGTTTCATTGCCACCGTAGGGCTTGGAAGCCGCCTCCATCGGGCACTTATCATGTGCGATCTAGGGGGAGCGGAAAACGGGAGACGAGTGGGGGAGAGAGAGAGAGAGAGAGAGAGAGAGAGAGAGACTCCAATCATTTTTTTATTTCCTTCATTGATTAAAATATGTACATAGCAAAACCTTATATAGGTCAAAGATAAAAGTTCAAATAAACCCAAAAAATCAAGTATATCTCTATGTGCTCATTCCCTATATATATCATATTAACAAGTATGTGAGTGTATATATGCCCAATCTATCCCTAAAATAAATCCCCCAAAATATCCAAAAAGTGCGGTGAGCTAATCAAAATAAACATAAAATGTCCGCTACTCATCTATCTATAGTGATGTAACCAGATGGCATCGTCGTCGGTAAACAAACACTAGGTTGAACTGGACATGTGCATGGGTTTCCTCACCAAGGATATATCGGAAGACGGCCTCGACCCATCTCCTCCATCTCCCTGGTTTGCAACAACTGGGGAGCAGCATCAGCAATCTAAAAAAAAATTTGAAAATTTTTTTTGCCTATCTCCTTTCACATTCAACACAATTTTTTCCTGCTTTATTTTTTCTCTCCACCCCATTTAGTCTCTTGACTGCATATAATATTAATCCTTCTTCTCTCACCTCCATCAACATTTTAAAAAACTTTTTATAAGCGACTTATTCCACGTACCTATATCAATATTCTTACAATCTATTCCTTCCTAAAATAATGTGTTTATTCTATACTGAGTGGATAGACAGGAGCTTCTTTATCTACACTTGTCTTTGACAGAAACTATTGTTTATTTGACACTGTTCATGTGACACGTTTGTAGGGAACACTTTGTTCCCTTGTCTGTTTCTCACTATATGTGTGTATAGAAAGAGAGAGAGTAGCCAAATGTACAATTACATATCATGGTGGTATTATTAGATATTTTAGTTATTTTATGATAAAAACGGCTAACGATAAAGATACATAGATGATTAGCGTCTTTCTAAAATTTCAAACTGAATCTTTGTGTCTGTTCAACCCAGTAAATGGATAATACTGGCATCCAAAACCAGCTTTGGCACAAATCTTGTAAAAAGATAACACCAGCTTAACTAAGATGATCTGTTATGGACCTGTTTATAGCCTAATTCCCTGAAGAAAAATGAGAAATATCAAGAGACACGTGAAACCAGACTTTTTTTCATTTTGGAAAAATATAAAGTGACTACATTAGAGTGCATAAAAGACAGAATCAATATTCAAGGTAATTGAAAACGATATAAAACTAACTTATTGAATGGGAACTTAAATGTTCTCAACCAATAAAAGGTATTACCTTTTCTGTAATGCTTGCATCTAAACTTTGCAGGCGAGGATTATTTAAATCAATCTCAAATTCATTGCGGTATAGCTGAAATGAACCTGGGGTGCCTCCACAAAGAGTACATCTCAATGCATGCTTTCCACAACTCTGACTGATGGTGCTATCAGTTAAACGAACAAATTTCCTGCAGGCTATCTCTGCATCACTCTGCACCAAGAACACTCAGAAATTTAGTCTCATCAAGTGAAAAACCAATCCAGATATAGAAACAAGAGAACTATCACACACTCAGTAAAAAGGCTTTAAAAGACTTTGCCATTGGTGCCCTTGCTGGAATTAGCAACAAGAGATAGATCAAAGCTTTACTAAGAACTACGGTATGCAAAGTTTATCAAAGATCTCGGTTTCATGGCATCATGGTTTGCAGGATCAGCCAATCCAGTTCAGGATTGGCAAGTTCCATTATGATCATTGGGGGAAGCCTGATCCTGAAGCCAATTTCTGCCAGGATTGAGCAAACTCTATCGAATCAGCCTGGATCGGCTGATTCCAGAGTGGATCCCTTGAGTATAGGTCCTATAGGATCCACCTGACCCAATGCAGGTTGTCTTCCCTACCCATTTAGGGTGGGGACAATGCAGGGGCAATGGTGGCTGGCCCCTCCACCAGTGACAGCTAGTGGTCCAGGCCATGGATTAGTTTGAATTCATTTTTTTATTGTTTTTTTTTGTTATTTTCAAGTTCTGGAAAAACCAATCCTGGATTGGATTTTCTTCCATCAGATTTTCCCTGGCTAATCCCAACTCGAAATTCTTGCTCCGAATGTTCCTTGCCCAATACCAGATCATGTTATCTGAAAAGGATTCCAGCCCACCGCTCCTAGTACCATACAACAAGGAATACATCAATGGACACTTGCAAAAATGGGCAGGGATCAGTTATCTGCAGCTATAATTCATTAGCCGGCAGAGTTGCCATCTTTCCATTTCTAACAGGAGACACAAATATTAATGTCTCTAGAGCTTATGCAACTCCATATCATAAGTCAAAGATTATGATGATATGATAAGTACAATCACATATTACCCACTGCAGTTTAATCTAGATTCCAGGTAATCAACATTAAACAACATAAAAGAGGTTTGGCAGATAAAGAAGCTACCACTCTCTACAGAACAAGGAGGACTGACTAATAATCTTGTCCAGAACATTGCAGATTGAAAAATTAAAAGGTGCCTTTTGCAGAGAACATCCTTGGTATCATATATAAAAAACTAGAGATGGTAAATAGTGTCCCCCCATACACTAATTAGTATGCGAAAGTGTTATCATCTGCATATACTCAAGTACCAACAATTCCTAATTTAGATACATTTTTTTTGAACAACAACAACACAATCACATTTATACTATAGAAAAGGAGTACAGACAAACTGTGACACCATTACATGGAAGTAAAGACCTGATTAACATGACGATAAACAGAGTTCCGTTGAAGACCATCTTGTCCAACAACTCAACACATAGCCACATAATGACCAAAGGTCGGCCAGCAAAGTTAAGGGCTCCTTTCAAGGAGTTTGATAGCTGTCTCGAGACCGGATACTTACACCAAAGAGATATGGATTTTTCCTAGACTAACGATCTCGGAAGAGAAAATGTGACTATGAGGAAGTCATAAAGGGACAATAAGATAAACCCCAACAGCAAGACACCGACTAAGAACAAAAGGAACCAAAAGATAAACAAACCAAGGTAAACTGAACATGAACTCCGTAACTGTAGTGCATGAAGAAGAAATAAAATGCCTAATGAACATTTAGGCAATGCACTACAATCGGAACAACACTACTAAGTCTAGACATTTTTTGGAAGGGAGGATTACCCTCCCTCCCAAACTAAAATGAAACTCAAAATAGCAAAAATATATGACCCTACGAAGAAAAATCGCCCAGAGCCGCCTTGAAACGGACGAGAACACCGGTGGACAAGGGGCCGCCGGAGGAGGGCCGCCAAGCGTCGGATGAAGCGCCTGAAGAAGAATCTGCCTTGGACGGGCGACGGTACCTCCTAGAACGGTGAGGGGGCGCCGGAGGGGTTCCGGCGAGGGTTCTGCCAAAGAGGGATCTGGTGAAGGTTCCGCCGAAGAAGGGGCCGCCCGGCGAGGTCCAACAATGCCTAGCACTCTCTGCCTGGCAAAATCGCTCCAGAGGAGGGGGTTCCAGCAAGGGTTCCGCCGAAGGGCAAAATAATTTAGATACATGACCCTTGAAATATGGGTAAATAACCATCTACTTTTCCCAACCTTGGACGGGCGACGGTACCTCCTAGAACGGTGAGGGGGCACCGGAGGGGTTCCGACGAGGGTTCCGCCGAAGAAGGGGCCACCCGGCGAGGTCCAGCAACGCCTAGCACTCTCTACCTGGCAAAATCGCTCCAGAGGAGGGGGTTCCGGCAAGGGTTCCGCCAAACGGCAAAATAATTTAGATACATGACCCTTGAAATATGGGTAAATAACCATCTACTTTTCCCAACCTTGTCCAAACTTACTGAAAGAGGAATTGAAAGCATTAGTAAACTGAATCCAGATTTTAACATGAACGGTAATGGATAAGTCAACGTTCATGGTGAAGCTACAAAATCTGAACCACATGACATTGTAAAAGTAGTCAAAACTGAAATGCCACATTAGAATCTACACAATCAACGCAGGCTGGTCCACTAAGATGGCATCATGAACACAAAACTGTCTACACGTCTTAATTCTGACGGCTTGACTAGCATCTCCTCCTAGCTCTCACGTCTGTCAATTGATAGGTCTGCACTGTGGACTGCATGGCTGATGACCTGTCTCCATTCAATATAAGAGCCAAACTATCAATATTGCACCTAAAGCTTGGGGTAGATTTGACAGAACACAGGAGATCACAACTCAATCTTGACTAATCCTCACAACTAAATATTTTTTAAGATGCCTTGACTCACTCCATAGTTGCCAAAGTGCCCGCTTAGGTACCAAGGCAGCTTTCCGAGGGCACAAAAGATGCCTAAGGTGACCAAGGTGTCTGCATGGGTGACCCAGGGCCTTTTACATGACTACAATCTTTTGTTCTTGTAGCTTTTCCTCCCGATACCCCCTACAAGGGATACTGCTTCTTCATCTGTTAATCTTGCCCGGTCATTTTATGATAGTGAAATCATATTAAAATCTTTCGCCATAACTTATCCTATTATATATGATTATTATTTTAAAGTATAGATGTATACTTCAAAATTATGAGTTCTCTCTCAAACTCATAGTTATCTGAGACGCTCGCCTCAACCGCCTAGGAAGTTGAGGCTGAAGAGACACTGGCAAAAGGCTTCGTCTTGCTCTTGCCCCAAAATGCCTCGCCCGCCCAAGTCAAACAAAACATGATCCATTTCTTAACTTAAATATGAAATTTGTCTTCTTTTGTTAATGATTTCTACTCTCATTATGTTGTTATGCTATGCTATGCTTGATTTGTACTCTACTCTTGTTGGTTGTTATAATGTTATGATTGTCATTGACCTTTTTTTGTTGTTATAACATTATTTATTGATGGCTACAATATGTATTTATTAAAATGATATATTTATTTCAATACTAAAAATATTTTTTTAATTTATTTCAACTATTTATATTATATATATTTATTAAAATTAAAATAAAATAATAAAATAAAATATCTCGAGCACCTAAGGCGCCCACCCCAAACGCTTGAGGTGAGGTGCTAGGTCCCTAATCTCGAGCACCTCACGCCTCGGATAACATAGGTCAAACCTTTTTTCTATCCCTCTCACTTAGTTTATCAATATTAACCCTTTTTCAAAAATATATACCTATAGAATATATAAACATAATTGCACAATTACACATATTTACAGGCATGCGCACATAATATGCATATTCAATTATAACATACAAATGTGTATAACAAGAAGTAAAACTCTCTCTTATACTTAACCCTTTTAAAGTCTACTCTATATTTTCTCTATCTATTTCTATAGATTCATATATATATATATTAGCATCTAATTTTACCACTAAAGTATCTCTTTCTCCCTATATATAATATATATTATATGCATATATATTCATATATATAAATATAATATCAACATCTAATTGTACCTTGTTGTTTAAGCAATAGTGGCACCCTTGAATACCTTGGGCGCCTTATCACCTTTACAACTATGCTCGGCTCATGAGAAAGAGTCAACCTTGTTGCACCACCATTTTTACTGTGAGTTAACCTCTCTAAAGCTCTATTTTATTTTGCATGTGTTCGACTGTCATTGAAAACTAATGGATTACATAATCAGTCAAATAAGATCAAAATCGGTCGATTCCGGAATTGGATTAGTTGATTTTGATCCATTTTCTGTTTGAAGGACCGATTTTGACCTGAACTCAGTCGAAATCGGACTAAATCAGTTGAATCGGTCGAATCAGATAGGAATTAAAATTGGAATCAGAATCTTAATTTTTTTAAAAAATGGGCCAAATTGGCCGGAATCAAACCGAATCAGCCAAAATTAGTCCAAATCATAATCAAAAAGTTTTTAAATGTTTTTAAAAAATCCCGATTCTGGATTGGTTTCTCTGCTTGAGAATTGGACCGATCCGATCCGTCCCCACCGATTCAGTGACCAATTCCAATTCAGGATTCATTGTTCAAAACCCATCTCAGAAGTCTTGAAAGAAGAAGATACATGTTAATGTTGGTCCTGACATCTTGCTGGGAGACACATGGACAAGCTGGTGGGAAGACAATTTGCAAACAAATCACATGAGTGAGGTTGACGAGTGAGAGATTGGTATTGAGCAACCAAGTTTAAAACTTTAATGCATTGAACTCATCACACCAGGCAAGGCAGCACACAACTTGGCACTCCTGCTATATTGAAATAAAAGTGGACATTATAATGAGGATGAACATTCCTAAATCAGGCTCAATAAGGTCACTGGCATCATACAGGCTTGCTGCTCTGAGTTACATGCACATGGTGATGAACCAGGCAAGAAACCTCAGCCTAGCCGGGCTGACTGAGCTACCATGTTCTGGCCCCTTCAAGTTTGCTTGATAAGACATGCAGAGATCCAAATCCAAGGGATCACCTGGTGTAATGTCTCATGGTGTGAATCTCCTGAAGTTCACAGTCCAGCACGGCATCTGCAACATCACTGATCAAAGAAGCTTTTGTGATCATGGAAGAAGCAGCATTCAGAGTCGGTGGAGTAAATAGGGGCATTATCTGTACCTAGATAGGTAGAGAGAGAGAGAGAGAGAGAGAGATTGATGTAGGACAAACTGGATTGACACTCTAAACCGATGCCCACACACAATCTAGTTCAAAACACAAGGTACTCAAACTCGCTTTGAGGGTAATGGATCGGCATAGTTGGGAATGGAGATTTAGGATGCCTACTAGGTGAGATTTACGTAGAAGAAAAATAGAGAAAGTAGGGTATAAATTGGGTTCAGCACAAATATTCGGGGCCGCATACAAAATGAACAAAGCAAATAACCAAAAGGAAAGATCAAAAATTACATTTATGTTCGCAAGAGGACCCGGCTAACATATATCCCGAGAACTACAGTACAAATAATAAATTACAAAATTATCAAGATGCTCACCTCTTGCAAGAGGGTGATAGACTATGTGCAACACGTTCTCGAGGCCGTTCAAGTTGACGGTGTCGACTAAATCCATTGATTGGCTTGCTTGCTCATTTTGGGAGTTCCACGATTTGTGGCAGACAGACATCAGAGAGGTGCTGGGATGCTTAGGTGGGACAAAATAAGTGTCGATGGTCTTGTCAATGATGGGGGTTGCAAGTATCAATCGATGTTCAACGCTTGAAGACTGGAGTAGAAAGAAAGTAAAAGGGAGGTGGAAGATGAATAGGGTAGAGAAAGAGGAAGGGTGAAGTCACCTTCTTCAAGGATATTAGGTAGGTGACAACATTGACTGATCAAGATACTTGATGCAGATAATGTTCCTCACGAGCTCTCAATACTAGACAATTGGGTACCCCTCATGGGCTCCCCCCTCACAAAGGTAATAGAAATTAAAGAGAAACACACTCTTCCTTCAAGTTTAGATTTCTTCAACATCATAATACAATGAGGACACATGAGAAACTTTTATAACCCACAAGTTCCTTTCAAAATTTGATTTCCCTCCAAACACATCACCTACCAACAACTATTTATCAACTTAAAGTAATTACTAAGCATCAAAAACACTTCTTAATTCAACAAGTACCTACCAACTTAAAATAATTACTAATCCTCAAAAGACTACACTTTTTAACAAAACTAAAAATAACTACCTACCAACTATTAAATCTAAACCTCATAATTAATGAAAATAAAAATAACTACTTACCAACTAACAACTATTAACCTTCCTAATTAATGAACACTCTACTTTCCTAGACTAGAAGGGCATGACTGAATCACCTTCTTAGAAAGAAGAAAAAAGTGAATTGAAACTAGATCTGAGCCAAATGGTGTCGATTGCTCGATTTTGTTGTGAACCAGTCCGAACCAGTCAACAATGCCAACTAAAAATGGTGTCAACACCAATGCGAGAGAAAGAGAACTCAAAAGGAGAAGGATTGAGAGGTGAGTGAGTTGAATAACACCAGCGAATGAGAAAGAGAAGAGTAGAGAGCAAATGGGAAGAGAGAGAGGAGGAGGATTGAGCATAGATCGCGGAATCGGCCGATCCGGATCGGAATCGGCCGATTCCTAGATCGGATCGGCCATTGCCGATCCGATTCTTGGCTGAAGGACCGATCCGGAAAAAAGTTCCGGCAGAATCGGTCGGGATCGGTCGGGATCGGATCGGAATCGGATCGGAATCGGAATCGGATCGGCCGAATCGGTCGGGATCGGAATCGGAATCGGAATCGGATCGGTTTTTTTCATTTTTTGCTATTCCAGTCGGATCGGCCAGGATCGGCCAGAATCGGTCCGAATCGGCCAGAATCGGTCTGGGATCGGATCGGATCGGAATCGGATCGTTTTTTTTTTTTTTTTGCTTACCGATTCTGGATCGATTGTCTTCCATTGGATCGGTCGGAATCGGTCCGATCCGATCCGATCCGGATCGGATCGGTACCCACCGATCCCGATTCCGATTCCGATCCCGCGATCCTTGGGATTGAGAGGTGAGCAAGCTGGATAACACCAGTGAATGAGGGAGAGGAGAGCAGAGAGCAAATGGGAAGAGAGAGAGAGAGAATATGGGGCATCTTAAAAAAAAGGCTTGAAGTATCAAAAAATATCTTACTCGTGAATCCCCCTAAAATAATTTTGAAGCCCATAACTAAAAATACCCAGTCTGATTAAAATGTAATGAGCTTTTTGATAGACTTAAGCCAATCGGGCTATAAAAGCCCATTTATGACCCAATGGGCCAAACAACAAAAAAACACAAAAATATGAATCCAAACGAAAAGATAACACCCTCTCAAAGATTCAAGCCCTGACGCCATTCCACCTCTCACACCAAGATCCCCTCAGCACCCTCTCCGACTGAGACCCAGCATCACCCTCCACTCCCTGCTTTTGGCATGGCGTCCTTTGCTCCAAAGGCAGCGCTCCACCCCATGTAATTGAGCTACGCCTCCGTCTCGCCGGCTCCATCTCCTACAACTTATCCAGCCTCTCTCAACTCTGAAAACTCGACATTCACTCCAACTCACTGAATGGCATCATTCCACCTATATCTCCTATCTACACCGCCTCTGCACCCTCTTCCTCTGGTACAACACCCTCTCAAGTGCCCTACCCCCGAAATTTCCCTCTCAGCTCATCAATGTTCTCATCCTCAACCTCGATGACAATAGGCTCTTCGGGATGGTGCCTGCTACGCTTCCCCCAAACCTCCGTTACCTCAACCTCTCCTCCAATGCCTTCTCCGGCAAAATATCCACCAACATTTCTCCTGCACCAAAGCTCCAACTGATCAACCTCTCCCCCAAACCGCCATTACCTTGACCTCTCCACCAATGCCTTCTCCGGCAAAATCCCCACCAACATTTCTTCTGCACCAAAGCTCCAGCTAATCAACCTCTCCTTCAATTAAAGTAGAGGTACGATTCTGGCAAGCATCGGAAACTTGTGCATGCTTCTCTACCTATGGCTGGACAGAAACCTAATCGAAGGGATTCTTCCAGCGGTGCTCGCCGACTCAAATGCATCGTCTCTGAATGGGTTTAAAGATCCTGGGAAAGGAGGTGAGCATACAAAGGTACTTGTAGCAGCCTAGCAGGGAAGCTTGTTGAATGGGGAACTAAATCAGAAGAGGTCGCCATGCAAGGATGCTTACAGCTGATTCCAGCAGCTCTGAGGAAGAGATACTTCCAGCCGCTCTGCCAGAGGAAAAGCACAGCTGCAGCCAACAAGGAAGGTGGAGCACAACATTGCGAGAGATACTAGTGGCGATGGCGAGTGGTGACTGCCAACTGGAGAGAAGAGGGGACCGACTCTTCTGTCTTCATGGAATGATGGAATCGCTAACACGATGTCACAACGAACTAGGGTTATCAATGGGACAAACGGGCCCAAGCTCACCAAGCCTGCCAACCAGCATAAGATGGAAGCGTTCTTCCTCATTCAGCCCAACTGGATACTCTACAGAGCCTAAGCCCAGCACGGCTTGGGCTTTTTGACGGGCGTTGGGCCAACCAAGTTCAGTTGACAGGCCTAATCCCTATGCTCCATTCTGACTGGTCTTGAACACAGCCATGCTTGGTCTCCATCCATGCTTCTTATGAACAAAATGTTCAATGTCAAGGAGTTCCTACAATGAGTCCACTGGTCCTTCCCTCGGAAATTATGAAAACATATTAAAAGATAAAATTGAATATCCATATGCTGCTACTAGAAGCTACATTCAACTATATGAATGATTCTTGTGCAAAATAATGTCTAAAAGCTATCACGTCTAAAATTTCGTAAATGGGTGGATGGATTATTAAAATGTTGCTTCAGGAAGAATGATGCTTCCACCTTGGCATATTCAGTTTATAAGTTCTCGTGAAGGTATTCCAAGTCAGGATCAGGATTGGATTGCACTTCTCGACCAATCCAGTGAAAGTAAACTGATCCAGGATCAGCTTGGACTGGTCCTTCAAAAAAATTAAAAAAAAAACAGTCTGGATCAATCCACAGTAGCCTAGATGGAGTAGGATCACTGACATTTGGCAGTGGATGGGTGGCGGGGGCAGCACTCTTCCATCTTTCTGCCCTAACAGGCAAGGAAGACAGGTCACATCAGTCCAACTGAACTTAATATTACCAGGTCCATCTGGTAGCTTAAGTTACCAGATTGTACATTATTGGATCCATCGGGTCTATTCAAACCCGATATGACCTGTCTTCTCCATCTGTTAGGGTGGGGAAGATGCATGGTGGTGCTGATGCTGTCAATTTGACCCTGATCAAATTCGGATCAGACTGGAATCAGCCGATCCAGCAGGTTGAAGCCTAATTCTGGGCAGAAACTCCTTCTGGGATAGGGTCCATTTGGTAGCTTAAGTTACTGGATTGTACATTATTAGGTCCATCGGGTCTATTCGAACCCGAGATGACCTGTCTTCTCCATCTATTAGGGTGCGGAAGATGCATGGCAGTGCTGACGCCATCGATTTGCTGAACAGAGTCAGATCAGACTGGAATCAACTGAACCAGCACGTTGAAGCCTGATTCTGGCAGAAACTCCTTCTGGGATAGGGTCCCCCCCCACCCAAACAGGTCGTCATGTGTTGATCCCCGCCCCGGATTAGCCAATCTTGCAAATCACGGTTCCCACAGACTGTCATTCAGACAATATTATTTTTATTTCAGCTCAATGCATGCAAGTTATTTGCATCTCTGTCTATGCACAAACTTGTTCCTGCGTACACCAAATATATGCACATTAATAGAGAGAGAGAAAAGAAGAAAAAGAAATAGAAATTTACGTTAAAAAATAAGTTAGCTACTTATTGACCATTAACTAAAAGTAACATGTTTTTACGTAACAAAAAAGAAAGAGTAAATAAAAACTTATCAACAGTGACTCACTAAAAGTTTCTGAACTTTCCCAGCACGATAAATCATTTGATGTGACAAGTAACTTGATGCATGATATTTCATGAAGAAACTTCTAACTGAATTACTGAATGGTACTTGATTTGTTCTTGGAATAGCTCGAACAAGAACTGTAAAGTGACTTGGATTCGGAGGAGAATCAGTAATATAGGCTAATCGCATTTTTGTAATGTTCCTGTATTCCTGCACCATCCATACAAGAAATATGAATATACAAGTATTCCAACTAAATTGGTGATTTCAAAATCATATAATGGTAAATAATCCTTACAAAGTAAAGGAGGATATAGGCTGAAAAGGATATAATATATAAAACAAGACAATGGACCCAGAGCCTGCAACAAAGAAGCAAATTCGTGAGGCTTTCTTTTCTTAGGTCAGAAGGAACGTTCAGCCATTCATAGAAGTTACTAATCGCAGAGGTTGAAACATAGATGGTAGTCTTTGACAACAAAATCAAGTAAGAAAATTAAATAAGCATTGTAAGAATATCTTTTTTTAATTAGACTTCTTCTGTATTGTAAATCAACGAGTAAGAAATTTGCTGATGTAACCAACATTAAGTCACATGAATCCTATAGAAAGCAACATTATGTTGGCATCTAAGAATAGCACCAAGAAATAGCTTCACGAAAATTAGCATGGGTTGGCTTATATTGAAAACTCTTATTCAATAGCCACCAGTTTTTTATCTATCGGATCTTTCCCAAATTTCTCATGGATTTTTCGCCTTAGACAGGAAGAGGCACTGCCCTGCACAACCAAAGCAGGAAAAGCTTTGTTCCAAAACTGAAACTCCCAATAATAAATTCCATGAGGGGATCTGCAGATCCTGGCCTATCCCAGCCACACCTCAGGCCAGCCAAGCTGGTTCATTTGGATCTACTGACTCTTGATCTGGATCAATTCCAGCAGGAATCAGTTTGGAATAGGTTCCTTCCAGATGTAACCAGATCAACAGATTCTTACTATCATGATTTCCAAGTCATTTTTGAACTGTATAGGCTACTAAAGAACACATATCCCCCTTCTTGAGCAGAGAAATACCACTCAGTTCCTTGAACTGACAAGCACCATAACTTCCACGAGGGGATCTAGAGATCCTGGTCTACCCAGCCACACCTCAGGCCAGCCAAGCCGGTTCATTTGGATCTACTGACTCTCGATCTGGGTCAATTCCAGCAGGAATCTGTCTGGAACAGGTTCCTTCCAGATGTAACCAGATTAACTGATTCTCACAATCCTGATTCCAAGTCATTTTTTTGCTGCACAGACCACTAAGGAACACATTCTCCATCTTGAGAGTAGAAACACCACTCAGTGCCTTGAACTGACTAGCACCATAGCCAGTAGCCACCTAGCCACTGCCTTGACAAACATAAAAATATGCGCTATAGCGATAATAGTCTAATTCTTTCCACAGAGGACATACCTCTAATATGCCAAAATTTTGATCAAACACGATAGAATACAATGGAAACACTTTTTGGCCCAAATATTCGATCAGATCATAGGAAAACAGTGAACTGATTAAATCTACTTTGAAGTATGAAGCATCCTACATTCCTAGTCTAACTATTTCCTCATGAGCACACCTCTAATATGCGAAAATTGTGCATGTTTGAGCATCCAAGATTCTTAATCTAATTATTTCCTCATGAGCACACTTCTAATATGCCAAAATTTTACATCAAACATGAGATAGTATAAGGAAAACAGTTTTGACACAGACTTTTATCATATCATTTAAAAAAGTATCAACAGACTGCTTCTACTTTCCAGTCTGTTCTGTGTAGGAATATGATGCCAAAAAGTGAGAACTTGAGTAGAAACTGAATGCATGATAAGAAGGCCACTGCAAGATGATGTGGCATGGCAACAAAATTTTGTTTGTATTCCAAGAAAATAATGGATACACCAATAGAATTAATCACATTGTGCCTCGTGTCATACCACTGAGATCCCTGCTTCACATTTGCAATTGTAAAAACGTCCAGGGACTCTGATGGAATATATGGATGGCGCATCTCTTGACCAAAATAGTTCAATGGGAGAATCACAAATATGCACAGAACTGCCGCAATTGAGAAGATTCTAATGCTGGACATACATTCAGGGCCAAGTAAGTAACAGCCTAACAGGGACTATGGAAAGCATAAGGACGCATAAAGTAATTGGAAATAAGAAACAAATAAGAAAAAATACCATCCCTGATACATAGCGGAATAAATAATAAGTTTTCTGACAGCTATGGAAGACATATATGTAAAGTTTCTACATAAACATGATGCAAAAAAATGATGCCAAAAAAGTTTCCATGACGCATAAAAAACACACCCTTATTTCCTTATAGCGTATGTTACCTTACAAAGAGATATCTATGATAAACATAAACAATGAAGGTGTTAAGATTCCTGCTAAAGTAAATGCAATTGCACTATGTCGACATATGATGTAGATATTCAGATATTGTATCTTTATAAAACATAAGACTGTGTGAGAAACAGATCACCTGAACACAACTAGCCTGATGAATACTACAGCATCCAGGCCAGCAATTGACAGAATGTCTGCCTCGGCGTATTCCCATGCCTTAACTATCCAGCTTGGAGAAGGCATCAGTCTATCAATGGTGGATGAATCACGGTTCCGGATATGCTCTTCCGCCAGTCTCCGTCCAAAGTACACATCAACATTTCCAGGTTGTCTTCTCAACACAGAATATAACAATAAAAGGACCAAGCATAGAGCAATGTTGATACCAGCTGAAGTAAGAAGTGCAGAAATTTTCATCTCCTACTCCTAGAAACACCCAATCACTAACAGACTATCCCCCAATTATAAGAAACATGTGCCCTACGTCCACGCATTTAAACTCTCTGTTGGCCTGCAACAATAATGCCATGTTCTTGAATAAAGGCCCTGAAGCTGCAGAAGCGGGGAGACACATGTCAACCATACGAAAGCACTGTACGCATAAAGTTCATATTTCAGGGGTATTAAGTACTGCAGAATTTCCGCTACAGAAAAAAAAGACTTCAAAAATCTCGACATCAATCAAACCCTGTGAACTAACAGTCCGTCCACCTTATGAATAAGAGAGAACGAAGTTGCAGAAAGCAAAAACATTAAAGTTCGGCATTCAGAATCAGAACTAACTTCCGTGAAGAAACCTCGAAGATCTTAACCCTAAGCAAAGTGTTTAAACGCATTCAGAGGCAAGCCCTCGTCAAATATGCGCGAGCCATGTTTCTTCGAGAAGTCGAAGTTACATTCTTGGAACAAGATGGTGAGGCGAAATCATCGATCGAGTCCCAGAATCCTTAATTGAAAATCGATACCGAACAACCACCGGAACAACTGGATTCCCTGCAAATCGACGCCAGCAACACTCCTGTGAATTCGTGAGAACCTCTTGACTTCAGAAGTCATGCCTGCGCTCATGTTTATTGCACTGCAAAGACAACAACGGAGAAAACGAGAAAAAGATAAAACAGAGCACTGCGTGTCGCACACGAGCCTCGCATCGACACCAACAAGGGAAGCGGCGTATCCCCACAAAATGGAATAGGACTGCAGAGAATAGACAACCGAGGAACGCTGAAGAGACGACAGACGAGGACGATGAGCACTAAAACACCGGAAGCACCCAAAAAACAAGAAGCAACCAAGCAAACTAGAATACAAGCAGGCGCACACAACATCGGGGGCAAGAGAATGGATCATAAGACATCTAGAAAAGGAAAACAGAAAAATGATCAGTACACTCATCCATTGAATTAGCGGGATCGGGGAAAAGCACTAACTCCCTTCCTGCGCAATACCTGGCTGCTAGAGCCGCGGAGCGATCATCAAACTCCAATTTCACGGGAAGATATGGACGAGGAGGGAGGGAAGTTGAAGCAGGAGGGTGACGGTGAGTGAGAAGAAACCAACCCAGGCGAGGGACGCAGAAGGGGAGGGAGGAAGACAGGGTGGCTCCGAGCCGGGCTTGATATATATAAAAAAGGGTGTCCGGTATGTTAAAAATATATTTAAATGTGATTTTCAAGTAATAACTATGCGAATCCATTTTCTTCTACTTTCCGTTTACACCTAAGCCGTCCACTCTTGACATAAACCCTCGACTCCTTGTATTTGACGATACACCCTTGTCGACAAGAGCTCGATTTGTGAACCAACCACCCATCGTACTCGGAACTCCAAAGCTGCCAGCTTTGTCGAGCGGCAAGTGGTTCCTTTCCGGGAGGGGTACCTGAATAAGAAACTATTTGTATTTTTTACTTTTGTGAGAAAGAAATAACCAGGGGTCCGACGCAAATTTTGCTGCATAGGCGAGGCGCTGCGCGGCGAGAAGCAGTGCGGTCGTTTTCCGGAGATCTGGGGGCGCTGGATCGTGGGGCCCGTGACAGTTGTCGACGTCCCCAGGCCGACGCGGCTGCCGCCCGCGCATCCGCCGCGGTGCACCGGCGTGACGGGGCAGTCCGAGCTGGCGTCAGCCGTTCCACCTCATCACGGAGTGATCGCCCAGGGGCCAGTCATCGGACGCCTACGCAACGGTAATACAACGTTCTAGTCAAGACAGACTTGACAATGCGACATGAACGTGCTTTGTAACAATATAAGATTGTAAGATCGGTCTCAATTTCTTAAACTCATATTAACATATTTAAAATATATATGATTATGACATCTGGACATCTGAGCACGCAAGATTTCAATTGAAACATCTGAACAGGCATGGCGGAATATAATAATTTGTTAAAAACAGAGTCCGGAGATGATGATGATAAGAATATATATTTTGCAGAGAATCCTTTAGGCAAAAAGGTGAGATCTTTTTCTTCTTGTCTGGGGTCTTCTTCTATTTTTTACATATAATTTTTACACTTCTTGTTATCATGCCTCGCCGAATATGATAATTGATAGTTTCATTATCTCATATGTTTTATTTTAATATATCATTATATCATAAGTGCATTTTTCTTATTTAATTGCGCATCTAGTAAAGGCATAAAATCAAAAAATAATTGTAACCAACATTTCTCATATGTATCAATGTAGAAATATTTGCATACGGATGCTCTCAATAATTTATTAGCATGTAATAACTCCGAACAAGCATCAGAGTATACAATCTGTAGAGATCCTAATATCACGTATGTGTGTGAGAAACAAATTCTGTTATTAGACAACACATAATTAGTTATTTGTAAATAAATTTAAATTTATTATAATAAGTTTTTTATAACAAAAATAATAACAATTTGTAATTATGTTAGTGACTTTCTATAAATTTGTTGCTTGCTATGTGCGACTTTCTTTGACCTTTTTTTTAATTAGATTTTTCATAAATTTGATTTTGTTAACATCATAGATCATGCGACTAATAAGAGATCACATTGTCCTTGGAATATACATGAGATTTTGTCTTTCAAAAGTGCATATGAGACTTTGGAGATAGGAACTTGTACATTACTATATGACTATATCTGTAGGCACTACATTACATTAGTTTTAGGTTTCATTTGGCTATCATTGAGATTTTAATTATTATAATATATAATAAAACACATAGTCTAATATAATATACTTGTCATGAAATTACACACTCGACTGAGTATATTTGATTTCGTAATTAATCTTTTCAACTTCCGAAACTGTTAACCAAAATTTCTGATAGTTCATTGATTTTGTCTCTTAAACACAATGATAAACTGAGGTATTAAAATCTCACTGATCCAATGGTTGAAGTCCTCACCAAGATCATCATTGCAAGATCATAGCTTCTATGTCATATAAGACAACTAAATTAGTCATCCGAGCAACAATCATATTAATTGTTGGTCTTTCGAGGAAATCATTAAATATATGGATTGTGGGGGCATTCAATCATTGAATACCTAACAAGAATCTCATTAAGATGCATGCTTACCATTCTTTTTACCTTTTATAGTATAAAGATGTAAAAGAGAGCTGATAGACACTCATCTATTATCCGTGTAACATCACAATTTGTAAATGTATCAAGAGATTAAATTAATAGATTATCAACAATTTCGATTGACTATATTTCGAAAGTTGAGTCAAGAGAACTCCAAATTTAAACATATTTTATCGATAGTACTTCAATAATAAGTGATCTCACGAGGAAATTGATGATTAACACAACTATTTGGTTAATCAACTCACTTATTCTCTATAATCTTATCTCTCTATGTATTATATATATATACCTCTCAAATTCAAAAACAGGTGTGCTTTCTAATGCCCCATTTGGTTAGAGTTTCATTTTTAGTACTATATCAATATTGATATTAATATTTTCAAATGTTGGAGTATCAATATCAAAAATAATACAAGTTGTCACTTGTATTACATAATATGTTTTGTTTATATTATAAATTTTAAAATTGATACGATTAACCAAACACCTCCTAATAATTTCTATCAACATCAATTTTAAATTTGATAATGATAGAGATACCTAATGGTATTATCGGCATAAAGCAGTGGGGGCACAAAGAATGTTTGCACTATTTTCCACACAATTCAAATCAAAACGAATCACTAATTAATTGTCACCAAAAAGGAACCATTGATTAAGATGCATTCTAACTAGGAATCTCTTCATTAAAATGGACGACAAAAGGGAATGCACGTGGCAATCCAGCTGCGAAGGAACCAAACCAGCAAATTAAGGACGGTGCATTTATTTATTTCGCGTGGCCCACGAAGATCTGGCCGCCATGCACGGCGGTTCTTGCTATATATTATCCTCGGAATAATTAAACACGTAGCTAGTCAGAGAATATGGAACCTTCTTTATAGACATAAATGTATTCTTTATGTGTAAAGTATGTGTGATGATGGAGTAATAAGTATCTCTCTCTGTCTCCTGATCTCCTCCCGTCCGTTACACGCACGGTGGGACTTGCTGTGTAGATGGGATCTCATCACTTTATACGCTTGGTCTCCCTCTTCCTAGCTACTATTTCGATCTATGAAACTGAACAACACAGTCGACCATGCCCGCGGAGAAAGCCCTGTCTGCGCGTGTAAGCAACTTGGGGTCTTCGAGAAGAAGGTGACGTTTGAATTGACCTATTCTGGAAGAGAGCGGTTCACCTCGGGTGAGTTTCGGAGGAGCCTCCTCAATCTCTCTCACAAAACTCATTAATGTGGTGTTTGTATGCACTTTTTCTTTTATTTTCTATCTTAAAACAGGAAATGAGAGAGGGAGGAACGCCCGACACATTTGTCCGTGACTATCTCAATCTTAGAAATGGGCAACTTCCTTTGTAAACCTCCCTAAATTTTAAAACAAGCGTAGACTTGTTTTGTTTCCAAGATAATCACGAAAGACACCTCCTGACATCCACGTATGTTACTGTTACAAGATAATCATCTTCTACAGATGTTTAAATTAGTAATGCCTATAACACATAAATATGCTCTTTAAAATAATTTATTATATTTATTAGTTTATTAACAAAAAGAATCTAACTTTTTCTAATATCGTTCGATGATAAGAATTATATATAAACTTCAAAATATTTTATTTTATTTAAAAATTCAGATATAATGTGACATATTTAAGACAATACTTGTATTAATGTGAATAATTTCACATTAATATGATATTTTTTTATTATCATGTGGATATTCAAAACAATGTAATGCCAAACATATTTACATAAATTTTAAAAATTGTATCATTTTTTTTCAAACGCCATAGATCACTAATCATCCAATTTTAAAAATTATGTCATTCTAAAAGTCAATCTTTATTTTGAAAGTAAAACTATCTAAATTTAAAGTTTGCTACCAAACACCCTATAAACATCTTCGTCGGGCCGTCTCATTAAACTATGTATTTAATGAGCTTTATAAGAGGACTAAGATGAGCTCACCCGAGATGAATCCCCTCAGTTTGGAAGTGTTTTGACTCGCCGGTAAATTAATTTTTTTGTTGTAAAAATATATTTGTGCAAACAAAATGATATTAGACAATTATTACAAATATATATATCTAGAGGATTCTTTATTAGACAAAAAAAGTGATGAGATGTTTTTTTTTGTTTCCTGTGGTCTCCCACCTTTTATAATTTATTTATATATAGGTCTTACCCTTTCCAGAGTCATATCTCATCAAATATATATGATATTTTTATCTCTAATCAGCTTAGATTTTGTTTTAATATAATACTTTTATTTTAAAATTGTATAGAAATATTATTGTAAAACCAAACAGCCCATGAAGTCAAATTTCATACTTGATCTCTTTTATGTTGTCAACATTAGGTTATACTGGGATGCTTGAAAGAGATGGACGTTAAATATTTGGTCGAACGGTCCCAACATTTTAGCACACGAGACTTGAATTATCTTCTAGCCTCACCTCACGGTTCATTTCTGTGACGTTTTATTCCTATCGCTTTTAAAAGATTAGAGCGTCACCTTCTCCATTCTCTTTTCCCTCAAATTTTGTTTACTAACTTGTCCCTCTACAGATCTCCTAACACGGCGATGGAGAGAATGAACAGTTGGTATTTGTTAAGTTATCTTTCTTTCTTTCTTTCTTTCTTTAATCAAACCAAGCCAGCATTCTTGGTACTATCAACCGACGGGAATACAACTTTGACGGCACAGATAAAAGAGTAAAGCTAAAATACTTAGAAAAAAACTTAAAAGTAAATAAATTAGGAAGACATAATTTCACACGTGACCATATATATAGTCATGTGAAACGAATGGCATGCGCGTAAACGTGCTTAATTTGACGATCTACGAGTGAGATTTAAACTCTTTTGAGAGAGTTTAACTACCGTCTGCTGCAAGACCTAACGATCAAGTCTCATAAAAACGTGAGTACTACCTAAACTGATGGTCTCACGTCATATATACATATTCGTATGATTAGAAGAGATATCAAGACATAACAAGATATTAAGAGAAATCAGCCAAAAGCCACCACCCAGCTGTCTCGAAGGCTCCGACCCCGAAATGGCAAGTGAAGCACGACGTTTTGTGACTTCTCTGCTAAGATTTTATTGAGATATTTTCGAATAATATTATGAAAAATAATATAAAATATATTTTGTAGACCAAAAATTAAGAGAAATAATATTCAGAAATAAGTTCATATAAACTGAATAAGAATCACTTTTTCATGTCCATTGAAAATAGCTCTCCTATAAACTCAAACACAATCACTCTCCTTATATATATATATATGTTTTTAACTTTTATGTGGATCTAAATAGACCATCTGATAAACATAATGAATGGATATGTTATGTTTATTTTAATATTTATTTTTAATCATGATTATATATGAACAGTTTACTGTGTTTTATTATATATTAAAATAATTAAAATCTCAATGATAGCCAAATGAAAAATACAAACTAATTTAAAATTTATAATATTCCGCTACAGATATAGTCATATAGTAATGTACAAGTATCTAGTCGAGATCAATAAATATATTTTCAAGCAAAAATAATTTACAAACGATGAAATGATAAAATATAATTTCAAGAAAAATTCACATCTCAAATGAGTTACAACATAGAAAGTTCACACTAAAACTCTCCTTATTTATATCCAGAGTGTGGTCAACTTTGATAGTCTCGATATTTATTCGGTCATTATTTTCAATCATTTGGATCTGTACATTATTAACAAAATTTCAAATTTTTGTTGGAAAATGTTCAAATTAATTAAAAAAGGTCAAAGAACAGTCTCACATTAAGCAAGCAACAAATTTGTTTAAACGTCACTAACATAATTTTCACAAAAAATTGGTTTGTTAAAATTTTTGTTATCGTAATTTCTATCTAAAATGAATTTAGTTAAAAATTAGTTACTTGAAAAAACTCAAGTTTCAGTCAATTTTTTGTTAATAAATTTGTTAAATTAATATTTTGTACGTAAAATATCTTTTATTTAAATAATAAACTCATTACGTGTACTATCTATTTAATAATAACAGAGTTGTTATTAAATTAGTTAAATTCATCTGAGTTCAATTTGTTGGCTCATCGCATATAATAACGTAGTTAAAGTAAAGGATTTTTTATCATCTTGCTTATACAATGTATGTTAAATTTAAATATGAATATCTTTAAAAAAATTGTGTATTTTTACCATAATACTTATGATCGGGCCCCGTTGATTTACTCCACAAGGGCGCTGATTATTTTATCATTAAACGATCAAAGTAGAGAAATATTCTCTCTCACCCCCCCCCCTCGGGAAGCCACACCGACGCATGACAATTTTTTTTTTGGACAGATAACATATTCATTCATTTAAATCAGATAAATACAAGACAGATAACAAACCTAAAAAAAAAAAAGTCACTCCCCGGACGCATAGCATCTCGTTATGCTCCTGAACAAAACACCGTAAATGGTAGCTTTGACGAATAGGTTTTGGGCTTGTTTCATCCAACTTTTTATTTAAATTGTAATACGGACTGGAGAAAGCCACGGCACCTTTCAGCTGTCCCGCTTCGTGCGTTGCTCACAGTTAAGTCTGCCGCCGCCAAAAAGCTTCTTCCGGCCGCTCCTCTCTGCCGTCCCTTCCCATCGAGAGCGGATCATCTCGACCCTCGAATGGAGAGATTTATCTCAATCTTTAATAAAAAATAGTCACATGCTCCCGTCACCTAAGTGACATTCCAAAAATCGATCTGATGAATTGTCGCCAAAAAAGGTTGAATCATTATCGACGAGCTAGTAAAACGTCGTTAGTAACAAGTCAGCAACAATTCAGTAACCGAACTTGAAAGTCGTGAACTCACTACCGAAAAAAGTTGAACCATTACCGACGTCTCAGTAACTCACTACCCATCAATAACGGGTTAGTAAAGTGTCGATAACGGTTCAACTTTTCCGGTAGTAATTCATCGAACCGATTTTTAAACTGTCACTTATGTGACCGAAGTTTGTAGCCGTTTTTATCTGGAATTAAGATAAATCTCTCTGTCCGGGGTAGGGTGTAAACGGAATCCGATAATCCGAAATTTCGATTCGATTCCGATAAAAATTAACGGGTTTGGAAAATATTTTTGTATCCTATGAGCTATCAGAGTCGGAATCGGATATTCCAATAGCTTATCGGAATCGGAATCAGGTGATTTCGTTTCCGTTTATCCAATTTGGATAATAAATAAATAAATAAATAAAAGTAAAAATAATCAAAATAAAGTCAAATAAATCATAAAATGATAAAATAATAAAAATAAATTTTTAAAATATTATATCAGAATTTATTAATTATATGTGAATTATTAATGATTTTTTGAATATAAATTAATATTTAATATCGGAATCGGAAATTATCGGATTCGATTCCGATTTTGATAATGGAATCGGAATCGGATCAAAATCGAAACACGGTGATTCCGAAATTATCGGAATTGGAAGCGAAACACCTTATCCCTTATCAAAATCGAAATAGGATTCAGTGATTCCGTTGCCGAATCTGACCTGTTTACACCCCTAGACTATCTTTCCGATGTGTTTGGTTCCGGTTGTTTCCGGTTTTGGCTGGGCCAACAACCAGAACACCGGAAAAAGACCGAAGGGATGCGATCGAATCCGTCGTATGCAAATGATTATCTGATTTTCTTTTCCCTCTCTCGCCATTAAATTTGTAGGATGCACGGCGCCGTTTCGACGAGAGAGTGGTCTTTAACTAATTTCTCTTGTAAATCTAAATCGTCTGAGTCATGTTAGATATATTTATTCCAGATTAATTTGAGCGTATGTCTCTGTCACTTTTTAATAAATTTTATTCTAAAAATACAAAAACATAAAAAAATTCAATTTATCACACAACTAAATACCCCATTTATTACGAAAAAAGTTACGCGACTGGACTTATTGTCGAAGTAGGTCGGTCACTTTTGGACTTATTGTTGGAGTAGGTCGGTCCCATCCGAAGTTGTACGGAGTACGGTTCCCTCTTTTTCGTCGCCGTTCTCTTCTCTCATCCCCCGACCGCTCGCCTCTTCGGTTAAGAGCTCAGGCGGTTACTTCCCCAGCAAGCAGCAACCCCCCCTCGTCACGACCACACGACCCCAGATTCCCGGCGACGTGCCGCCGGCGGCGAAGCGCAACCGCCGGCCGACTCGCTGCGCCCTTTCCGCTTCCGCTCGCACGTCACTCAAAATAGCAGTTTTCTTCTTTTTAACATGTTCGGATGCAGTTTCTACTTTTTATTTTGTTTCGTATTCGCGAGAGACGGATGAATAGAAACATGCTAAATCTCAAAAACATATATATATTTTCTTTCTCAGGGTGAAAACAGGGATGCTCCCGTTTTGTTCTCAAAGAAAACGTGAAATAGGGGGGACCTAACGTTGAAAAGGGCGACGACAGGACAACCACTCTCGAACAGATACGTTTTGCTGCTTCCAGATATTTCTCTCGATAATCGTATCATTTTTACCGAACTTTCTTGTCCTACGGTTTCTTAAGTCCAATGTCTACGTTGCCATGCATCGTAGGGTATTTTCAAAATCAAAATTATCTAAGAAAAAATATTCTATCCAAACACCCCTGTTACATGTTTTTGGCGGTACTGTCTCAGCCGCCGGTCTGCGAGATTTATAATAGGGAAAATTGATCTGCTGTCCCTTTAAGAAAATGAGTTTTATCCCTCGTAGGGGAACAGCTTTTTCTTCATCTGCAATCCGTTTGTCTAAATTTTCTTCACACGTAGTCTTTTCTATTATACTCCCAGTTCAATCTATAATATTTAGAATATAAATTACAATATTTTATTTATAAAAACTATATGTTATTACGTCTTGCTGATTATATTTGATTTATAATTAAATTTTTTTAATATTCTTAAAACAAAAAATTACTATATTTGATTTTTATAAATATTTAATTTAAATATAAATTATTTATATATTTATCTATTTATTATCTTATGTTAATCACGTATGATTTATAACTACAGCATATTACTAATCTATCTAAAAAAATTTTATTATGTATAATGATTATATTAAATAAAATATAAAATATTAATATATTCATTATGTCTCAAAAATATTATTATTAGATTTGTAACAAAATTTATTATATATGATTTCATCTTTATTACTATCAATAAAATATTATTATATTTAACTTATATCAAGATCTAAATATAACGATAAATTTACACTCGTATGTCTCCATTGGTAAAATATTATTATTTTTAAAATATTTACACGTTGAAATTAAAAAAAAAATAGACAATGTTAACTTCGTAATAAAACAAGGGTAGAAATATCTCTTTCGGAGAGAAAGTAACCGTCGGCTTAAGATCACTTTCGGAAACGAAGTGCGGATGGTAAAATTTTAAAGAAACGAATCTACTGTTAAATTGATTTTGAAAATGGACATAGTGTGAAAGCAATTGTGTTGCAGCGGAGCTGGCGTGCATTTCCTCTTTATAATATCCATATATCTCCAAACTTACATATATTGGATATATATACATATGCTGTCCGTATAAGAGGGGGGCGGGAAAGAGAGCAGTCGTCGTCCTCCGCCACCGCCGTTGCTGCATATTTCCTTCGAGGGTCGCTGTCTTGCTCCCGACGCTACCGGCCACCGGGAGTGAGGTAGGAAGAGTGGAGATGCAGCAGGGCGGAGGCGCAGCTGAGAGGGGCCGCGGCCGCGGTCGAGGCCGCGGCCGCGGCCGGGGAGATGCGCCGGGCGCCTCCGGGGGGAGGGGAGCGGCTCCGTCGCCTCCCCCTCAGACGGCTCGGGCTCCCGTTTCACCGGCCTCCGAGGTGGGGCCTTTAACGATGGATCTGCAAAGGCGGCTGTCCATACAGGAGCAGCCTTCCGCGGGGAAGGACGTCGCGCCGGAAACGTCTCTTCGAAGCCTTCCCCTGCCGTCGCCGAAGGGCGTGCGACCTCCGGCGCGTCCCGGATACGGAGCGGCCGGGAGAAAATGCGTTCTCCGGGCGAACCACTTTCTTGTAGAACTTTCGCACAAGGATCTGTTTCACTACGACGTAAGTTCGCTCTCTCTGCTTCCCTTTTCCGTCGTCTTTTTTGCTCTGTCCGGTTCCGTTTCGGTTATCTGTGTGCTTGTCTATACTTGCTCGGAAGTTTTTCACCATCATGTTGATAGAACATGTATTCAAACTTATTCCTTTTCAGCGCAAATGGTTATTTGTTGTTGGTGTGGGCAGATTTTCCCCACTCGTGACATTTGGCTGCGTGTTTTCTTTTAAATCCGTTGTTCTTGATTGTTCCTTTGCGGGATCTTATTCAGGAGTTCTGGATGATTTAACTCCATGATTATGCAAGTGCCGGCAGCTGTCGTCGGATGTTTACCCTTAAATAGCTCCTCCGAGCATCGTGCATTCTTCGAATCTTTTTCAGGAATCGCTGCTCTTTGGCCAAACATTCTCTCTATTGTTAGACTGTACTTATTTCTTCTCGCGGCTTTGATTAGGTTAATATGACGCCCGAGATAAAATCGAAGAGTAAGAACAGAATGATTATGCTTGCACTGGTGAACACATACGGCGACTCGCACTTGGGCAAGCGTCTTCCGGTGTACGATGGAAGAAAAAGTCTGTATACGGCAGGTGCACTGCCTTTTGACTCAAAGGAGTTTTCGATAGAGTTGAAGGACTCGTTCAACAATGTCAAGTGTGTGATGCTATCCTTTGCAGTTTTGTACGATCTGTATATTCCTTTGCTCCATGTTTCTTCTGTTCATACCAAGTCAGAGATTATTTTCCTTCTCGCAGGAGGCCGGAAGAATTTCACGTGACTATTAGGTTAGCGGGGAGAGCCGACGTCCACCTTCTCACGCAGTTCATAAATGGCAGACAGTTCGAAGAACCGCACGAAGCAATTCATGCGCTTGATGTTGTTTTAAGAGAGACTTCTTCTTTGAAGTAAATTTCTTGACATATATCCGTGACTACGGCTTGTTGATATTATTCAGTTTTTGTCTTGTAGCACTTGATCAATTCCCTTTTCTTTTCGTAGGTATACCACTGCCTCGAGGTCCTTCTTCTCACCCATTTTAGGGGATCCTGTACCCCTCGGCGATGGCATTGAGTGCTGGCGGGGTTTCTATCAAAGTCTTCGTCCCACTCAAATGGGACTGTCTCTCAATATCGGTACGAGGGGAGTTAATCTTATATTATTTTGTTTTAGATCTAATTTTTTTTCATATCTGGGAATACTTTGTATGCCTTTGTTGTCAGATGTTTCGGCTACCTCTTTCTATAGCTCCCGGATGGTGTCAGAGTTCATAATGGAACATCTGAGCATCAGAGATCCTTCAGGCCCACTAACTGATGCACAGCGTATTAGGGTAAAAAATGGTCACAAGTTTTATTCTTTTGGATCATCTTGTTTGTTTGGCATAGTATGGTGTCTTCATCTCTTTTTCCCCTCACACTCTCAGATAAAAAAAGTTTTGAGGGGAGTCAAGGTCCAAGCTACCCATCAGCCAGGAGGAAGAAGATGCTATAGAATTACAAGCATAACAACGACACCAATGAATCAGCTGACGTATTGTTCTAATGAAAGTCTTTTATCCAGACAGGCATCCAAGAGCCCATTTTATTGGTTCTAATTGTTGTGCAACATTTTGTTGTCAGGTTTGCTTTGGAAAGTGAACCAGCTGGTACAAGAATTTCTGTAGTTAAGTACTTCAAGGAGAGGTATGGTGTTTGTTTGAAGTTCATCAACTGGCCATGCCTTCAAGCTGGAAGTGACAGTAAACCTACATATTTGCCCATGGAGGTTTCTTGAGTTCATCCTTTACAGCTGTTAATGTTATGAACATATGTATTTCGTTCATAACTTATTGACTTCAGGTCTGCAAAATTGGGGAGGGACAAAGATATATAAAGAAGCTCAATGACCGACAGGTGACTGCAATGTTAAGGGCAACATGCAAGCGCCCACAAGAGCGGGAACGAAGCATTTGTCATGTAAGCAAGCATGTAAAAGTTCTTGCTTAGATTAGATGCTTTCTTGTGTCATGTGGTATCCTGTATTGTTGACCGAACGTGCATACATGATGTATCCTTTTAGTGATTGCTATTACATCTTTTTCTTGTTCATTAACTGTACAATGTTTCATGACTTTATATCATCAAATTTTTGGTGTTGTAGGTGGCTGACTGTAACAGTTATGTTAATGACAAGTTTGTTAAAGAATTTGGCCTTAGGGTTCATAATGAGCTCACAACCCTTGAAGGGCGTGTACTTGATCCTCCAGTTGTAAGTCTTCAAGAACACATAGCTTGTCTTAGATGTTTTGTCATTAATGATTTTTCTGGCCATTTACAGCTCAAATATCATGACAGTGGTCATGAGAAAGAATGTAAGCCAAGTATAGGTCAATGGAATATGATTCATAAGGTAATTCATCTTTTCTCTTGACAATTAGTTCTTGTTTTCTTGAAATTTTGGTTGACTTGATCAGAGGTGACCGTCTCGGTCACCTATGCGACAAGGCGAGGCCTCATCGCCTCGCTCCGGCTCCCACCAGCTAGGTGACAGTGACCGCCGCATCCAGCATCCAGGGGGTGCCTCTGCAGCATCTTCCCCACGCGATCAGATCCACATTGAGACTTGGTAGGGGCTTTAGTCACCGGATCTGGTAACTAAAGCCTCAAGTAGGCCCTGCAGCTGCTGCAGCAGCTGTGGAGGATCACCTCTTTGTCAGAGGCAACGAGGCAAGATGGTTGGGGTGAGACAAGGGATCCCTCGACTCGTGCCTTTTACAACATAGCTTGCAGTTGTCTTTTACTGAGATTCATTTTTCTTGCATAACTTGTCATATTTTTCAGACCCTTATCTGTCGTCGTTAATCTGATTGGCAAATATTCACTGTTCATAGATTAGAAGCAGCATATGTGAAGTGTATTCATGCTTTTGTTTTGTTGCCAGAGAATGGTAAATGGTGGCACTGTTAAGAATTGGGCATGTTTGAACCTGTCGAGATTACAAGGGCGTGCAGTTGAAGATTTCTGCTATGGACTAGCAGATATGTGCCAAAAACTTGGAATCGTATGTATCCATTTTCTAGATCTTTCTTTGAATGTATCAACATGAGATTCTTACGTACTTTTGTCTACTAGATATTCATGTTAGTGCTCTAATGTTGCAGTGCTTTGAGCCTAGACCTCTAATCGATGTCTTGTCAGCTCGTCCAGAAAACTTAGAAAGGGCTCTTGTTGATATTCAAAAGAGATGTGCTTCATGTCTGAGGAGTGGTGGATGTCTAGAGTTGCTGATAGTTATTCTGCCTGAGAGGAGTGGATTTTATGGTAAGTTGCTGCGGAAATTGGTTAGTTGACTATTAATTTGTTTCTGACTTTAATGTTGTAGGCCCTATAAAGAAAATCTGTGAAACCGAGTTAGGTATTGTGTCACAATGCTGTCAACCCAGAAACATAACAAGGATCAGTCCTCAATACTTGGAAAATGTCTCGTTGAAAATCAATGTGAAGGTTAGTCCGTAATCTAACTTTTTGTTGGTGTCTACTTGAGTACAACTCGTTTAAATCTGCTCTCAAGACACTTTATGTTTGGATGACATTTTGGAATTATTGAAAAATATCACATTAGTACTAAAAGTGACCATCTTAGATGTGTTCTTTAAATTTGAAAACAGGTAAATGGGCGAAATACTGTACTCTTGGATGCATTTTCCCGGAGATTACAATTTGTTTCAGACAAGCCAACTATTATCTTTGGTGCCGATGTTACTCACCCTGTTCCTGGCGAAGATTCCAGTCCATCAATTGCAGCTGTAGGTGCCTTATTTTTGGTTGATTTTCATATAACTGTTTTTTGCTTTATACAATATCGATATCAATGCGTTGATTGGCGTAGGTGTTAAACTTCACGTTTCTCTTTTGCCGCACCTGTTGAATTCGGGACTGACTTATTTCTCCTGTTATTTTTAGGTCGTGGCGTCAATGGATTGGCCCTATGTTACAAATTACAGGGCTCTAGTTTCCGCTCAGTCACACAGGCAAGAAATGATACAAGACTTGTATACAGATGCTGTGAAGGGCCATCCTGGCGGCCTTATTAGGTCAGTGAGGATCTTCTCCCCTTTCCTCTTTCTTAAAAAAGATCTAATCGGTGCTCTCACTGTCTTCTAATAACATCAACCTATCACAGAGATCACTTGCTTGCATTCTACCGGACGACAAAGTCAAAGCCAAGCCGAATTATTTTTTACAGGTAAGTTTTGCTTGGCAGTTTTGTGCCATGCCGAAAAATCACTCATGCTGTTGTTTTCGTCTCTCAAGGGATGGTGTGAGTGAAGGGCAATTCAACGAAGTCCTCCTCTACGAAATGGATGCCATTAGAAAGGTGAACTTTTTTCTTCATTTTGGAATCAGTCATATGCAGTCTTCAATATGATATCTTCTCTTATGGGACATGTCTCGCTCAGTCCTTACATCGGTATTTTGACCAACTTCCTGTCAGGCGTGTGCGTCTTTGGAAAATGGCTACCTTCCTCCCGTAACTTTCGTTGTTGTGCAAAAGAGGCACCACACTCGCTTCTTTCCCCAGCAACATGGTAATCGGCAGCAGACAGACAGGAGTGGGAATATATTACCCGGTTAGCAAACGTCGACATTAACCTAATAGTTGCATTTTCTATCCGCTGTCACCGATTGGGGCCTTCTTCTTCTTGGTTCAGGGACGGTCGTAGATACAAAAATTTGTCACCCAACTCAATTCGACTTCTACCTCTGCAGCCATGCTGGAATACAGGTAACCGATTCTTGCTCGATCTTTAAAATGTTCTTGGATGAGATCGAGGTTGTCGTGCATTTCCATCTTCCACTGTGATTTCGCAGGGCACCAGCAGGCCGACCCACTACCATGTTCTATACGACGAGAATGGTTTTTCAGCAGATGCCTTACAAACGCTGACAAATAAACTATGCTACACGTAACAACAACACCTGCCTCCTCTTTAGTCATCCGATGCAACTGGCCTTGATTTTTTTTCGTTGCTTTTGGTCTTTCTGCAGATACGCTCGCTGCGCCCGTTCCGTTTCTGTTGGTATGTTGCCCGGTTCTCAGCAGATACACCGCAGTTCGCTGTCTTCTCTCTCTCTCTCTTTTTCACTCAGCCTCTTATGTTGTCGGATTTCTCTCTTGTCGCGACAGTTCCTCCCGCGTACTACGCCCATCTCGCCGCCTTCCGGGCGAGGTACTACGTGGAGGGCGAATCTGACAGGGACTCGAGCTCCGCCGGAAGCAGCTCCAGGGCGCGGCCGACGGACCCAACCGTTCTTCCCAAGATCAAAGACAACGTCAAGGAAGTCATGTTCTACTGCTGAACTAAACTGAGGCGCGGGTCCTCCGACGTTTTCTCCACTTCGCTGCTGGCTGCCGTTTTCGGACAAGTTTTTGGTCTTTCTTCCGTTCGTGCATGCTTGATTATGTCTGTGCGTGAGTCTGTGTTTCGACATTTGCGGGCGCCATACTCTTGATCATCATCTCTGAACCTGTTTTGAGCCACGTGTGGACGCCATACTTCTTGATTATCATCTCTGAACCTGTTTTGAGTCACGTGTGGACGGCCATATTTCACGCCACCACGAGCGGCATCACAGAGACGAGAGCGACCAGTGTTAACCGGTCAATTCTCCCTTGGATCGACCGAAGATCCAAGGATTGAATTTTTTTTCAAATGTTCTTGTCATCGGATTTCTATTTCGTAAAAGACAGAGTAACCCATCTGATGGTCGCACTTATATATCACTATTACCGATGATAGTTAGTATTAGCAGTTTTAATATTGATTGATGTGTCTGATATCAACGTTGAAGTTAATATTTTTGTTGATTTTATTTTCGTAGCCAAACAGGTTTGCGGGTGTGTTTGGTTGCGCGACGATTTCTGCTAGTATGATACATTTGTGGAAAAGTGTTTTACGGTTGTTGTGAAAATATGTAGTTTTACAGAACATTTTCTTTGTCAACACGAGATCTAGGTCCTTTTATTATTTTTTATTTTATTGTCGTATCTCATCAAATTAATATTCATTTTTGATCTTTTAATTGTTATTATATAAAATATTTTCTTAAAAATATTGGTCTCTTCATCGTAGCGATAATATTTTTATAAGTTCAGTGAACATTAAATATTAGTCCTCATAAGCTGCCTGCTGCACGACTCAGATCTATCGGTGCGCGTGTTCGCATCATCGCGTTTAACCGCGGGTTGCGACCTCCTGTCCGTACCGACGTCGCTACTCTGCCTGCACTCTTCCCGGTGCGGATAACAGAGATCTCTGAGCCAGTCGGTTGCCACATCTTCGTCGGGGAGCACCCTCGAGGAGAGCGCCGCCGCCGTATCGTCGCATATCGCAATCTCGTGTCCGGCGACTCTTCGACGGCGGCACGGTACTTGGGCTCCTCTCGGTACCTCTTACCTCGAATACTGCGTCGGTTTGTGAATGCCGAGGCTCCACTCGGACGCAAAAGATACGTTATGAGAACAGGGAGTAACTGCAAACGGAGCTCAAAAATACGATGGCGTTGACGAGAGGCGATACGGCCGGCTTCGGGGCACGGAGATAAGCTGCCGGCATAAAGAGGGATATCAGCACCAGACCATCCTTTCGTACGCGCTCTCTTGACCTCATTTCCGTGTGAAGATAGCCATGCCTAGGCGCCGCCGTCTCTAATTTCACTATTCGCACGGCAGCTCTGCCAGGATGCGATTGATGCACTCACTCCGAATATTGCAAGACGATTTTCGGAAAGTATGAGTTGCTCGAAGATGATTGGCAAAATCCAAGGTCCACCCGTTGCCGAAAGATCCCCATGCCGGCCAAGTTGTCATCCGTAGCTCTATTCAGACCAGAGTGTGAATTTGCCAAAATTGTGAGACATAATCAATACTCGACAACTCTGCGGAAGATTAAAATAAGACTGACACTTAGCGACTGTATGGTACCACAGAGTATTTTGGGGATAAATTTAATTTATCTCCTAAATTTTGTAGGTAACACGTGTTTATCCACAAATTAATCTCATACCAAACTACTCCCGAGACATTTGGACATGGCATAAACGTAAAATGGTTCTTCCATAACTTACCAGCTTCAGCCAAAGTGAAGCTGGCTAGGCTTTGAATACACCATAGATTACGGGGGCAATCTATACATGTATGTCGAGTACCAGTGGAGATTCTCCTTTATCGACCACAAATATTTGGGAGAATGTCCTCGAGGGAGTGGCAATTTCCAAGTTGTAGGTGCCGTGGAAGCCTCGGAACCTGAACTCTCCGTGCTCATCGATGGGTCCGTCCACATTTGACAGCCACTCCCGCTTGAGTGCAAGGAACCTCTTCCCAGCTTCATTGACGTCGCCTTCAGCGTCAACCAGATGAGAATGGTCCCTGCACATAAACATCTCCCAGAATCCCCAGAGAACAATGCCCTCCACCGCAGGGTGCGCATAGGCTTCACGGAGAATGACTTCTAGATCATCAGCTCTTACATGCTCATTTATAGCAGAAACATCCAACTCGGTGAACCAAATGGGAAGGCCCAGTGCAGCTAACTTGTCCAGCGCAGAGCAGATGATGGGTCCAACAGGGTGATCAATATGGCATTGGAGGCCAATGCCATCCACAGGTGCACCATGTTCTTGCAAGCTGAGAACATGCTCGATATACTTCTCGGGAGAGGATTTTGCATCGCATCCATCCTCTACGTGGTAGTCATTTACAAAAAGCATCGCAGAAGGATCAATCTTCTTTGCTACCTTAAACATATGCGAGTGGATATCCTTTCCTAGTTTATCTCTGAAGAAAGAACCATGGAGCATCTCGTTGTTCACATCATAATGCCTAAATCTGCTTCTATATCTTGTGAGAAGAGTTGTTAAACGGCCATTGATGGCAGCCAATAGGTCATCTCTGTTCAATGATCGTACCCACGA
Organism: Cryptocoryne crispatula var. balansae; assembly: GCA_036172225.1. Classification (NCBI taxonomy): domain Eukaryota; kingdom Viridiplantae; phylum Streptophyta; class Magnoliopsida; order Alismatales; family Araceae; genus Cryptocoryne; species Cryptocoryne crispatula. Next base: position 4,119,260 of record CM069925.1, on the reverse strand, counting down.
CGGCACAGCATCTTCAACTTCCCAGAAGATGCAGTGTCCTCTTGTTGCTATACCATGCCTTTCACAGAAGTCGAGCATCTCATCTGCATCCCTGTAGCTGAGATTTCCTCTCTGTGCTTCCGTGTGGTACCATTTTAACTCATTCCCAAAAACAGCCCAATTAAAGTTCTTCACAAAGAAATCAATGAAGTCTTCATTATCTAAGTTTGATCGGCCAATACAAGAACCAAATGGGAAACTATTGCGAATTTGTCTCACTTTCACCATAGAGCCAAATAAAACATGATTTTGGGATCCAGTAAATCTCAAAATGACATCACGCTTCCGTACCTAGAAAAGCAAGCAACTGCAGCAAATTAGTTAAAAGGAACGCTTTAATTATGGGTTAAAGTAGCCAACGATTATGCTTCACATTAAATTGTGTACCTTGCCAGTTTGTTCCTTTAGATGTTTGAATCTTGCAATCCTGTCAACCGGAAACATCTGTAGCCCTGCAACCATCAGGTCAACACCACACAAGGGACCTTGTAGATAGATGATGGCCTTCGTGGGTTGCGTTTCTATTCTAAATGAACCTGCAATTTCATGCCATCCACCACCAGTAACCTCAATGTCTGCAACATTGATCCACTTACTGTCTACATTAAGTGCAATGTTTATTTGCTGAGCGCTAGAACTTGTGCCTACACGAACCCAAGCAGACACTTGATACGTCAAGTGCAATATAATCCTTTCTGTGACTGTTTGTGCTGGTCCCATCCAAGTTTCTGTACGATTTGTGGCCAATATATAATGGCCGCTCAGTGGCTTATCATGTGCCAGAGTCTCCCTCGCCACAGAAGGAAGCAAACGTGGTGAACCAGTGCACACTTTTAATGTGCATGTTCCCATAGGAAACCAGTTGCTCAGTTCTTTTCGGAGACAACTGTTCTCAATTATATTTTCGCCAAACAAGACCTACATATCAAACACTTGATTTAGAAAAAAATACCATTTGAGTGACAGTATAATCAGTTGTCTATGTGCTTCAACTAAACAAACTTGCAAATCTACTTTACGTGTATCATTCAGAAGTTAGAAGACATTAATACCGGTAATGAAATAACAGAAACAGCATTTTACTAAGTTATGGGATGAACCGCATAATGAAGTTTATTATCGTATAAGATCAACTATTTACAACAAGCCTGGTGCCATCAAGCTGATATGAGTCTGCCATCACAAGTTTCCCAGACCTTCATCAACCTTATGTCAACTATCCACCTTTCTCCCAACCTCTATCACAGACAGGCTAAATAGGGATGCAGTTTCTATGCACAGGCTAAATCTAAGTAGTGGGAAGTTGGTGAATAGTAACGAAAACACAACATGCTTCTCATTTTATACAATATTCATCATACAATACCATTTAAGTTGAAGATTTTTTTTCATTTACGATAATCTAATAGACACGATATAAGCACATATCAAGCTGGGGACAAGTTGAACTCTGCATCCTGCAGAAACCAAGATATTATCCTAAGTGTATTTTTGGATTAACACAAGGTTGTATTGTTAAAGGCAAGAGACAACTAAGCTGAGAGGGGGTTGCCTCGCCTGGGGGACCTCATGCGAGTGCCTAGGCTGATAGGATTGTCACCGCCTGAAAGGGCATTCAGGAGGCCACCGCAGTGTGCCACCGGTCTCAGCAGCCTCCAACAAACCTCTAATAGCTCAAGACCGGGACCATCCTCTTAGGCATCATCTGAGGGGCTTCCAAGGAGCCCTTGGCACCCTCCTTGCCTTTGGCAGCAGTGACCACCTGGGCATTTTGACCCGGAATGATGCAGGGAGAAACTGTCTTGGCACATCTCATCACCTAGTGGTTGTGTCCATCCCCTTTGACAACATAGACAACACAAACATTAAATGAGAATGAACTGATCAAAGCAAAATCATCAGAACTCTTGATTTCGGGTTTTAGTGGAAAAGGACCAAAAACTGAAAGTGGACATACCATACATTGATCAAACACTGCAACCTAGAAGAGCATTTCAAAGCAAAAGGGGAACATGGTAAAATATTTTTTGCCAACACTCCAAATATAAAAAGAACAGGTACAATATGAAAAATTGTCAAATACACTTGGCAGCAGTTTGAATGACCACTAAGTTGAGAAGGTTTTCTTAAATGCAAATTTAGTGGGGAAAAGAAGGTTGTCTCAACTAACATATAAAAGAAGGATTATCATCAACTGAAAGTTCAAAGAATTCTAAGAGATTTTAGAGCCTGGTTGCAAAGATTGGCTTGCTTTTTACACCAAAATTTCTGTATTTTATCCAGGAAGGAAAGTAAATCTAAACAGCAGTAAGAAGCTAACCAACATCCACCTACAACACGTTCCAAGTTTAGTAATTAGAAAATATTCAATGATGCCCAAACCAGAAGAGAAAGTTGGAATTTCACCTTAGGTCTCTTTATAATGGAGTGTGAAATTGTTACGGAATGTACCAGGAGGTTTAGTCCAGGAGAGGGCCCTTCAAGGAAAAATACCACCTGCTTTGGCAAGTCATTGAGTGAAAAGGAACCCACTAACTCAACCCACTGCTCATTTGAAGCCAGGACCCTGCAACCAGTAACATCCATTAACATCATGATGGGAGTAACAAAACAAAAATCCATCTTTATACCTTCCTGCTGGCATATAACGTATCGTGGAATCTAGATATTCCAACTTAATTGTTGCTTGTATTTCACTTGTCCCAAGGGCACCACCAGAAAAACTTACCCAAGCCGAGACAGTGTAGGAAGAATTAGGTCTAACCCCCTCTGTAATGTCTTGTTCTAATCCTTGCCAAGATTCTGTCCGGTTTGAGATAAAAGCATAGTTTCTTCCTGATTTTGCATTCACACCTTCAAGAAAGGCAGATGTGGCATAATAGACATGTCCATCACATGAGTTTGGATGCCAATAACGTAACCCATCTGAGAAGTCAGAATTCAAGATAATATTTGTTGGCAATTCACTGATTGACTCAACGAAGCTTCTCGTAGAAATTATCTGATATGAAAAGGCAAACATTTGGAGAAAAAAGTAGAGCTTTTTAGTTAAGCTTTTATAGCTAAGGCTTAAGCTTCCACTAGCATAAAAACTTCATAAAAAGAGAGCATATATTGTAGAGTTCTGTGAGCATATTGTTCAAAGGGGGATGGAGGTTAGGTACTTCAGTCCTGACAAGCTAGCAACTGAGAAATAAAAAATGCTCAGATATGTTTGTGTTGTACTGAGATATAGAAGTATTGAACCAAAATTTACCTCCTTAAGTTCAAAAAGTAATATGCTTCTTACGTGAAGTATTTATTAGATAAAATATGGCTAGCAAGAAAAGGGTGGGAGGAGCTACCATAGTATACATGGAATCATAAAGCTGCTCTACAATAGCGTCTAATGCCCTTTTGCAGATGATTGAAAGGTCTCCAACTTTTCACAGAAGACCTTAATCCATCTACCTAGTGCTGGATTGAAAGAAGCTCAAGACATGTGGCTTGGCTTTATAGTGGCTCGTACTCAAGAAAGATCAAAAATTCCTGTCTCCATTCCTCAATATTCAATTTCTAAGTAAACAAGAAAACATTGTAACTTACCAAAGCAGATATATTTGAAAAGAGAGAAAAGTGTAGAATGAAATTGCCAAATCACTACTAACCTCAAAATCAGGAGGATATGAAGAACGAATCTTCTTTGCACGTTTCACTACTAAATTGTAGAGAAGAATATCTGTGCCTGAGGGTGGACCTTCCAGATAGATAACCGCTTTCAACGGTCTGCTATTTAAAAGGAACTTCCCATGAAGCTGAACCCATTCTTTATCTGATGCCTGCACTCTTTTGTGATAAGCAGCTAACATTCAGAGAGTTGAGGGTAAGTGTTGCTAAAAGATCTTCTGATCAAACTAATTCAAGATGTACCTCTGTTTAAGTCACAGATTCAAAGTTATAAATCAGTCAAGGACAATAACTCACTCGGCAATTCTGATGTACTCTTCACGACCATTGGGTGTTTGAAACCACAAGGTTGCTTGCACCTTAGCGCTATCTGTACTTCCAAATATTCTAACTGCTGCAGTAATCTCGTACGCAAACTTCCGCCGCACTCTGTCTGTTATTTCCTGTTGAATCCCATTCCAACTCTGGGTGCGTCCTGTTGCTGAAGCAAAGAGCTTTGCACCAAATGGAAGTACTCCATTCCCTAAAGAATCATGTAAAAGAATTTTGCACCCTCTTCCGAACCAATTTTTGAGACCATCCGCAAAATTAGCATTCTGTATAATGTTTTCTTCTCCATCAATGGTAAAGTTAGCTAAGTCACTCTGGCAGAAAAAGAAAAGGTAGCATATTTAAAGTTATAAAGGATAGTGTGACACGAAAAAGAACTTCATGGAGGTTGATGAAAAATAGACCACATTTGACTTGGTGTTTAAAGTTGACCTAGGTTTTGTCTTTTGGTCTTTTGACTTCTACCTCTTCCTTTTCCTGTTGCATTGTCCCTTTTATGATTGAATATCACAAAATGATGCAAAGGATGGAAGGACATGCAGAATAGAAGTATGCAATAATTGGGCTGCCAGTATCTGGCTTCCTTCTGTTTCCTCTAGCTTGTTTTAGATTTGTTAGCAGTGACATGAAAATGGATCAAAACTGCCAGGCTGATGGAAGATGAAAGAGACTGTAATAAGACAAAATTATTCGCAAACATATCTAGATCAACCAGCCAAGATAAAGCATGCCTATTCTACTGTCTATATGCAATTCTGCTAGACAAATGGCTTCAGTTTCCAAATATAACTATATAGAAGACTCAGCTTTTTATAACAGTCAGAGTCAGGTTTTCACCTCTCTTGCTTACTTAATAAGAATGGATTTCAGAATCGGTTGAATCAGGTCGGAATCAGCCAATTCCGGAATCAGATAGGTCGATTTCGATCCAATTTCTGTTTGAAGGACCGATTATGACCTGAATTCCCCGTCGAAATTGGTCTAAATCGGTCTTGAATTGGTCGAATTGAAATCCTGAATTTTTTAGATTTTTTTTAAAGATTCAAGCCGAATCAGTCAGAATTGGATCGAATCAGCCACAATCAGACTGAATTGGCCAGAATCGGCCCGAATCAGAATTAGAATCAGAATTTCTTAAACTTTTAAAAAAATCATGATTCCAGATCGGTTTCTCTTCTTGAGAATCAGGCAGAATCGAACCAATCCAATCCGATTCAAATCATCAGTCTCCACCGATTCGGTGAACGATTCCAATTCGGAAATCCTTGTCACTAAGTGTAGAAAACTGCATTTCTAAAAAGGAGGTTGCAACCTAAGAGCGTGTTGCATTGGCTGTCCCACTTTTGAGAGAAGAGGTTCTATCATCTGTCACCAATCATCCAGATAAGAGGAGGTTCTGCTGAATTCACCGGTCACCAATCATCTAGATAAGAGGATGTCATGCCAAATTTGCAGATCACTGATCATCCACACAAGAGATTCTGCTGGATTCAATGATCACAGATCGTCTAGATAATGGGAGGTTCTGCTGCATTCATCAATTGTTGTCGATCACCCGAACAAGAGAAGGTTTTGCCAGAATCAGATCATGTCAAATGAATAGAAAGTTCTTTTCCTGTCCTTATGGTTATACCAAGGGTGCCTTCTAAACTGGTAGTTAGATTTTTGCTTATTAACCTGATAGTAAAATCTAGAAAGAAGTGGATAAGACTCGTTATAAGTGCACTGAGTGTTCTTTCCATTTATATACATAATTTTCTTGTGATAGTGCGCAGCATACTCCTCCGTGTAATTTTGGAAAATATTCATTGAAACAGGAGACAACTTGATTTATTAATCATGAAACATAATGATGCGGGACGGGACCGTGGGTCCCATGGATATCAAATATTAAACCGGAGGATATCACCAAACAGAAAATAACAGGAGACTGAAATCAGTAAAATATAACCAGGAACCAGCAGTCTGATATGAACCAGCAGATAACAGACCGAATATGAACAGATTTCCAATAGTATATGCAATTTATCATCAGAATAATATCAACAGGAACAGATGGATGTATCAATGAAGTTGGCTCAGATTTAATTCATCACAGCCAAATGCACTGCACCTTGCTTGGGATTTTTTTTCAGCAGCCTTGACAATTTCCAATTATAGGGACAGCAACAAAACTAATAAGGCTCAGATAAGGCCTCCTCACAGCCTTGGAATCAGGAGACCAGATCTAAAAAGATTTCTGTCCCGTGAGAACTAGCTCACAGCCGGCAACTTCAAGAAGCTACCAAGGCAATTGGGATTTGCTGGTCCTCATCACGTTTCCATTCAAAAAATGTAGGCGGATTATTTCTGCTATCCGCCAATTTTCTATGGCTAATTACTGTTGACAGAAACTGAATATTTCTTATGAAAACTAAACTGTTGAAAACCAACTGACTGACAATGAAGTTAATGAATTCCAGAAAAATCAGATGTTCAGCTATGATCGACTGGATGTGGACCAGTCTCGGTCAAACCATTTCTCCAACAATATCCATTTATCAAAATGGTCAACAGAATATAAATCCTTCAGCAGCAAACAGACTGAAATTAAGCTTAACTGGAGGTGGACCAGTCTCGACCACTTCAACAATCCAGAAAAATCAATATCATCAGCTGGCAGCTTTATGAATGTACGAAAACATGGATACCGAGCAGCAAATACATTTTCAGACTGTTCAACAGGATAAGCATAACAGATCCAGACTGGAATGAGGACCAATCGTTTTTTTCAAAATAGCAGTGTAATAAAACTCCAGATCCGGAAGTATACTGTTCTTGGACTGGATAAGGACCAGTATTCAAGATCGAGTGGTAATAGAAACTGTAATGACGTTAGCCCGGACAAAGGCTCTCGGAAAACCAGTTTAAAGAAACTGCTCTTTATGTTGTTCTTTTCTCGATAATGAATCCCAAAATAAGATGTATGCGAACTGTATATTCAGTAGACATATGAACGTAGCTCAAACAAAGCATTGAAACATTTGAAACAATGGAACCCCGGAGAGAATCAGTGTAGACTGTAAATCGATTTCAGCTTCTGAACAACATTTTAGCAGATAGTGTAAGATCGGTATTAGCTACACAAAGCTATACCAAATCTGTCGGACCACCATTGACGTCCCTTTTCGACCAAGACCATAGTAGTATCTGTTAAAAGACATTTCAGAACGCACAGATCCGAAGATCCAGAAGTACAAGGGAGGACGTTCTCACAATAGAACAAGAGGATGTCACAGATCCTTCGTCCCTGGCCAGAAAGCCTAGGAAATTAATATTCAGCAAACTCCACAAATGGACTTATCATAAACTCAACCGTCGACAGCGATAACAACGAGGACTCGCCGTCCAGCCAAGCTGAAAGAGATCTCGGCTACCAGGAATGTCGACGTTGAAGAAGTATTCCAGCAGGATCAGGAAGGAAGAGCACTCAACCGAATGAGAAGATCATTCTAGGAATTCATCGATGACAGATCCAGAGGAAGAGATTCAAGCAAGCAACGGATATCTCGTAAGAACCAGATCCAGAAAACTGAAAATATGACGGACTGTTCGCAAGAAGCTAGTGAAGAAGGGAGGACTAGCTATCCTCAAGAGGTAGAAGGAAATGAGAACGATCTGTTCTCAAGATGTAGGAATGGAAATCAACATCGCAGAAAACGGGAGAATGTTCCACCGGAAGCGAGAACAAGACAAACCAGTAGATCAAATGGAAGGAGAGGAAAGAACAGCTGCGAGATCTAGCCATCCACGCCAGGAAGAAGAAGGCGATTCGCCACCGGGAGGAAGATGCCAGCCAGTCGCCGGGAGATAGAAGAAGATCCGCTGCCGGGAGGAAGATGAAGTTCCGCCGTCGGAAGGGAAGACGCCAGCCAGCCGCCGGAGAGGAATCGCGAGCCCGCCGTTCGCGAAAGAAAGAAAAACCCTTACGGGGTTTAAAACCTACGCTCGGGAGAGAGAAGGGGCAAAACCGGGAGAAGAAATCCAACGGGAGTCAATTTTCATTCAATGCATCATATCCTCTCCTGTACATAAGGGTGTGGTCCTATTTATAGGACAACAAATCAGAAAAGTCCGAAAATGTTAAGAAAATTGAAAAATGCTCAAACAAATCAACTAAAAATCCTAAAAATTAGGAAAATACCTAAATGGACCCATTATTGACCTAAAAATCAAAATTACATGATATTTGAAAATCAATAATCGTTTCAGGCATCCCAATTCAATTAATAACATGAATCGGTTCTTTTGTCCCGATTCGATTCCCATCACATAATAATAGAAGAATATAGCGGGAACAGAGTAGAACTAAGTTAGCAATCAATTTAAGATAATTATGCAAAGAAATCACTGATAAAATGATAAATTACTGACTACCATCACTGCATCTATACCTGCAACAGATAGTGTATTTGAAAAAACCAAATTCATGAAAAATGGAGATCTAAATAGTTTAGAGACCTGCCCATAAGAACAAACATACCTCAATTTGAGTAAGACCTGAAGGAAAAGCTACAACAGAACCAATGAGCAAATCTACACCAGGCGGAGGCCCTTCAAGGTAAAGAATAACATGCTTCGGCATAATCTGCAGACAAAAAGTCCCTTCCAGTTTCTCCCATTGTTTTTCTGTCACTGATACTCTAAAACCAACAAACCAGAAGCAAATGAGTAACAAAGGAGAAAACGTAAAGCTAACAGACGGTTTCACCAACAAACCTTCCAATAAACAAATATTTCATAGGGGTATTTGGATACTCTGTTTTCAAAGTAGCTTGGATAGCAGTAGACCCATCAGCAGCTCCAGAAACTCTGACTCTAGCAGATACTGAATAAGTGATACCTGAAGAAACTTTTCCTGTGATGTCTTGTTCCAAACCTTGCCAGCATTCTGTTCGCCTAGTGACCACTGCGTAGTGTCCCCTTGAGGTTGCAGGTGTGCTATTATTGGTGCCAGGTGATACCACATGTGCATCACAATTATTGGGATGCCAAGAAACTAGTCCTTCAGAGAAATCATGGTTCAGGATGATATTACTTGTATTGTAATTTTGAAGACCCGTTCCCATTTCTTTCGACCTCTATTAGGAAATAAGTAATTAGAAATTAAAGCACGGTCAAGTGCAAAAACAAGTGGAAAATATAAGAAAATATAACACATTGGTGACAAACATATAACCATAGCAAAGTGCATTCTACAACCCTATGCGGAATATAGCTTTAGCCTGCAAAAACATGCAGGTCTTGCCAATTCATTGATTCTGGGTGTAAGTCCTATTCCACGTGCTGAATAATGATCAGCATTAACCAAATAAATGGATATCATTAATATCTGCTTATGAACAGTTGAGGGATCATAGCATGAAGTGCATAAATATGTAGATTATTATAAAAACCAGACTTGATAAAAATAATGAAATCTTACAAAAGGAAATATACTACATACCCCAAACTGTTTATGACTCTCAGGAAAAATCATGACTGAGTCAATAAGGAGGTCCACTCCAGCAGGAGGCCCTTCAAGATAAATAATGATGCGATTTGGCTTACTAGTTAAAGAAAAAGTACCCTCCATCTTCTCCCATTGTTCCCTTGAAACTACAGTTCTGAAACCACATATCAGAAGGAAGTGTTCACTAAAAGTGGGAAGATAGCATCTAAAACATATAAATTCAGTTATCAGTACCTTCCAACACATAAATATCTTGTTGAAGAGTCTAAACTGTCTAGTTTCAATGTGGCTTGGACAGCAGTAGAACCCTCAAGAGCTCCAGAAAGTCTGACACAGGCAGTCACGACATACGTGATGCCAGAAGAAACTTTTTCACTTATATCCTGTTCCAAACCTTGCCAAGACTCCGTCCTTCCTGTGACTACTGCATAGCAATGGCCTGATTTTGCAACTATAGCATCAGGTGTGTGTGATCCTAATGTGACCACAAATGCATCACAGCTATTTGGATACCAAGGAAACAATCCTCCTGAACTGAAATCATGATTGAGGATGATATTACTTCCAGGAGCATGTGGTGAACCAACAGGCATCCCTTTAATCATCTGTCAGAAATATGAATGTTTTGCAAGATTTGAACACAGCTGAGACGAGAAATTACAAGAATTTTCCTCATAGAATAAAAAAGGAAGCACACAGTTTCAAAAGACAAGTATCATTCTTCCGACAAACCACATGAAAAAAAAGAACAAGAAAAATGGAAAGCCTTCTAAATATGCAAGGAACAGAATATCCAAACCAGCACAAAATAATGATGCTTCCAGCAAAATGGAAAGACTTATGAATGTCAGTAACCACATGCCATCGAGCACAACAACCCTATGTATGCTAGCTACATGCCATGAGATCATCTGCACATGTAGAACAATGCAAGACGTACGATAAATACCTCTCTGGTGAAATGCAAGCCATGATTCGGATGCCCAGGAAATGGCTAAGATGTTGAGGCATCACCTAGGACCCAACTAAACGAAATAAAAAATGCAACAAGTTCTTTCACATGAAAATACAGAGGAAAATAAATGATCCAATTGCTTGCCAAGCAGTTTACCCCAAGCAATGCACTTGAGCCTTATCTCACCCTATTGCCCCAGTATCACCTATTTTCTTTGTGGACACAAGTCATATCAATGCCTTTGCCAAGAAAAGAGAGAGTTAGGTGTATATTGCTGTTGCAGTTGCTCTTATCATGCAAGTTAGGTGTATATTGCTGTCGCAGTTCCTCTTGTCATGCTTCTGGCTAATCTTGGAAGATATCATTTGAAATTGGTTGGTAATATTGGCTAGTACTTTGACATTATCAGATTTATCTATAAGATTTGTTTACTTGAATTAATTTTTTTCTAAGGATATAATTTGCATGCAAGGTTTGGAGGGAATAAAGCGATTAGTTACTTGATGAAAAATCAAAAGTTCATGTCTTTGGACGCACAAATAATAGTACTTCCAAAATCATTAACCTTCCCCTAGCATAAGAAGCAACATAATTGCTTAAATTTGTTCCTCTAGCAGCTGGCAGTAATAGACACAATATGCATTTAAGAAATCGTTGAGTACATAATGACTTAAAAGATAACAATTTATCGTTAATTATTCCTTATTTCCTATCCAAAATGGTTTTTGCTTTTTAAATGCTATATACGCTTTAAAGAATATGTAAATTTTTTACAACAATGGAAATTATTTATAAAGCTTCTAATGTAGATCAGAGGCTCTTAGCTAATGCGCCTGGTAAGAATATTATGCGTACCTGATTGTCCCAAAGCATATGAATTTAACATCAACTCATCCATTAGGAATAACCTACTGTTGGCGTACATTTTTTTCAAAAAAAAGGGAGGACAAATGGGCAGGCCTAGGAGCAGGCCGGACAGCCCACAGTTCAGCCAAATTGGGCCCAATCAGGGGCCCATGTATGTCCAATCAGAAGCCCATGATTTTATCTTAAATTTGGGCAAATTTCCTCCTAAGATTAGGCCCAGCGCACAGCCCACAGAAGCTTGGGCCCACGGCCTCCAGCTGGCCCATAAACCAGTGAAATTGGCCCATGAAAGAAGCCAATTTCATGAAAGAAGCCCATCTCCAGCTGTACGTCTGCACCTGCCAGCAGCCAAGAGAAGGAGAAGAAGAGAGCTGCTGCTCTCCTCCTGCCCACGTGCATACCTGCCAGCAGAAGAAGAAGAGAAGAAGAAGAACAGGTGGGTCAATATTCTATAAATATGTAGCCCTCTGAGGGCACCCCTCCCCTGGTCTTTCTCTCCCTCTGGCCGGCCCATCCAGCAGCCCCCAGGTGGTCAATTTCCAGCCCCTTTGCGGCATACCAAAAAGAAGGCAAGCAGCAGCAGGTCAAGCTACAAAGTCTGCCATCTTCAGCAATGGTGGGTAGGGGCGATGTCCCGGACCCTCTCGAAATCCGTACGACGGGCCGATTGTTTTGTCCGGGCGGATCCTTACCCTACCACCAAGACGGAGGGAGACGCACAAGCTCAAGATAGGTCCTGCCAGTCCAAGAGCCTCAAACAGGTCCTGCTTGTTTCAAAAGAAAGGAGTCCGGAGTCCCCCTTCCAGTAGCCCCCTTGTGGCCTTCCGGAGAAGACACCAACACATGAAGCTCCAAGAGAGAAGCATGTCTGCAGCAGCCGGCCAAGCTACACAAGTCTGTCATTTTCAGCAATGGTGGGTAGGGGCGATGTCCCGGACCCTCTCGGAATACGTATGACGGGCCGATTGTTTTGTTCGAGCGGGTCCTTACCCTACCATCAAGACGGAGGGAGGCGCAACAGTCCAAGCCCAGGCCCCTTCCGGCCCAAGAACAATCCAAGACAGGCCCTTCCGGCCCAACAAAGACCGAAGACCGGCTTTGAACGCCGATGAAACTCAAGACCGGCCCGAGTGGCCTTTTAAAATAATAAAAACAGAAACTAAAAAGAAATGGACGGCTCCCCCGGGTACGTCCTGGGATGTCGATCCGGACGTCGGCGCGGGCATGCTCCCGTAGCCGATGATCCTTCCCCCGATTTGGCTAAGTCACCGACTAGCCTTGTTGGACGGGTAAACTTTGCCAAGTTAGAAACTTGTCGGCATGCCGTTGTAATGCCGAAATTTTTCTAAATCGGTAAAGAACCTAAGTCGGGGGAAGGATCACCACTCATTGTACTCCGATGTACTCCACCTTGAATGAAATGAAGCGACTCCGAGGTCGACTTGAGATGCATGAAGCTGGGCATTCAAAGGTGGCCCGATGGGTTGGAGGCGATGCAAACCGCCAAACTGAGAATAACAAAAACCAAAAAAACAAGAAAAATCTGGAATTCAAACAGCAAACTGGTTTCAAACAATCTGGAAATCAACAAAAACAGATCAGGTTCTGAAATGGGATTCCCCTGCCACACTCATAGACCTCCACGCAGGCCTTTTCCTCACTCCCTGTTTGGCCCACCTACAGGTGCCCATAACCAGCCTCCAATCCAAGTCTGGCCAGCCCACGTCCAGCCACCTGGGAAGGCCCACCCGCAGGCGTCAAACACCCCCCCCCCCCCGCTCAGGTCCCAAAACAGGCCCGAGCGGTCCACCTGCAGACATCCAACAACCGGTCTGCGTTCAGCCCACATATCAGGCCCAAAGTCTGGCCCTTGCTCAGTCCAGCTCGACCAAGGATCGCGGGATCGGAATCGGAATCGGGATCGGTGGGTACCGATCCGATCCGGATCGGATCGGATCGGACCGATTCCGACCGATTCAATGGAAGAAAATCGATCCAGAATCGGTAAGAAAAAAAAAAGCAAAAAAAAAAAAAAACTGATCCGATTCCGATCCGATTCCGGACCGATTCCGGCCGATTCTGGCCGATCCGACTGGAATAGCAAAAAAAGAAAAAAAAACGATCCGATTCCGATTCCGATTCCGATTCCAACCGATTCCTACCGATTCAGACCGATTCCGCGGAATTCATGCCGGAATCGGTCCTTCCGTATGATCCGATTCCGGAATCGGTCGGAATCGGTTCGATTCCACCGATTCCGTAAACAATGAGCTCGACCCACCTACAGGCCCGCTAAGCAGACCCAGAACCTGCTCAAAAAAAAACCTGCAGTAAACAGCCCCTCTGCAGTCCCGTCCAGAACACCCCTACACAGGCCCCAATCGGTCTATTCAAAGCCATCTGAACAGACCCCTTAAGCAGGTCCGAGGCTGCCCTTGCTCAGTCCACGTTCAGGTTCTAGAACCGATTCCATTCACTCCAGCCCCTTTGTGGCTCGGCGGAATCCCAAATCAAGCCCCTCAAAACCGACTTTCAAGTCAATCCAAAAATCAACCAACAAACAAATAAAACAAATCCGAACAAATCGGTTTGCATCTGATCGGACCCAAAAGGCCGCTGCCATTTTGAGTTCTTTACTTTATTTTGTGAATGTGCACGTCTCCAAAAACAGGTTGCCACGACGGTTAATCAAAGGCGTTCGAGCCGTTGCTCGATGTAAGTTAACGCCGGATACTCGCACCATCCGGCGGATAAGGGTCAAAAATGAAATTTTTAAAGAACCCGAACCTCGGTTCTATTACTTTTAAACTATCACCGGACTACCTAATATTTTAGGATATCACCTATTTTCCTAAAAAGGTCGGGGGTAGCGACAGATGTCTTTCTTTCTAAAGAACAGACACGTAAAAAAGAGGTTCACACACCTACATATGGTTAAGAACTTAATATATTGCCAAGTTTTCCAACTCACTTAACAAACAATTCTCCGGACAAAAATTTTGTTCTATCGTGAGCCACTTAAATAGCAAACTTCCATTTATTGCATATAATTTTGATTCCATCGCCCAGCTACAACGTTGGAGCTCTTCTATGCAGTTGTTCGAGATATCTACGTAGCTACAGAGTAAATACTCCTTCTGACGGAAAGAAATTCAATCCTTGCACGTTCGAGGGGACGCAACGCAAGGACATATAGAAATCGAAACAGAAAACTGAGAGGTTCAAGAGAATCTTTCCCACAACCGACCTCGGATTCTCGTGTGCCTGCCCTACCGTTCTGGGAGCTCCTGGCCTCTAAATCCCGGGCCTCCTGAACAGAATAGCAGAAAAAGAAGTTTATTCGGAAAGGGTTGCCAAACAGCAAAAACGCTTGATGCGGGCCGTTCACCTCCGCTTGATCAAGATGTGCGCGGCCTCCCGACCACTTTCTCCATCTCCTTCGTCTGATGAACAACACCAAAGCAGAAAGAACCCTTCTCATATAACACAGATATTCCGGACGTCTAAATGGTGCCGTTTCCACCGCTCAAGATCCCAGCTCGTCGCTGCATGCCAGCAGGCCAGCAAAGCACTTAAAGAGTTTGAACGCCAGCTCGAGGCTGCGTGCATTTGTGTGCGGAGAGAGCTTGCCGATGCCTTACCAATCTTGAAACCTCCTCTGATTCTCAACCCCCGCCAACCACTATCTCCATCTCGAATTCACCACCGACAACGGAAGTATGGAACCAAAGAAAACGTTGCATAGGGTGCGGGAAACTTACCTGACCGCTACATAGGCCCGAAGGAGGTGCCTTCGACCCCAAGGATGCTGCTCGACCCGATCCCTGTCGTCCGCCGCAAGCGTCAGGTCGAAAGGCTTTCGGTTCCCACCACTTCCGCCCCGACGATGGATCGCCGCCGACGATACGGGAGATCGCGGAGGGAGCAGCGGATCCGGAGCGTTCTCTCCGGCGACCTCTGGGACTCGGCCTGGTGGTGGATCAGTCGATCGATCAGCATTTCACAGGCATTCTCCTCTTCGGGGATCAACCACACCGCAGGATAACTTTGCTAGGAAGATGGGGACGAACGATTCTCTAGAATTAATATTTTTTAATTTGGGATTTAAATATTACTACAGATTATGAAAATCACGCGAATTTTTTTCCATAAATTAAGTCATCTAAATAATATTCAAAAATTGACTCTGTTCTCGATATAATTAAAATTTTATTTTATTTTATTTGAGTATATTCTTACTTATATATTTATTTATTTAAAAGTGATTCTTATGATCGAGTGGATTGAATCCTTCTTGTTTCGAGTGAAAAGAGTAAACTACTTATTTTTCTCGGGGATATACACACATATATAAATGTGGAATTGGTAACATCATAGAAAGTAATAAAACATATATTTGTCATTTTCCGAATAAGGACGTCGTTCCGTTTAATGCACGCCTTCGAATAAAAAAAGAGAGTACGCGTCAACCTCCTTTATTTATTTATTTATTTTGAGAAATGACCGACGAACTTACCAATATAAAAGGTCACGTAGAACAGCAGAGATGACCTCAGAAGGAGAGCAACTTTGCGAAATAATAAAAAAATCAAAAAATTTAAATATCCTATGGTATTATGTCAATTTTTTTATTTGTATGTTAAAGAAGAAAATGTCAATATTAAAATTGATGGAGGTCAACATTTACATCACATCACATATTTTATTTGTTCTGCAAAAATTTCAAGGTTCAAATTAAGTGTATTAAGTATTTCTTGGTAGCTTGCGTCCGCATCCATGTTTCAATTAATAATAATAGAAGCGTCTGATATTATTATTATACGGCTGACTGATAGAAAGAATATTTAATAATGCGTGCGACCGGAATATTCTAACTTCTAAGAACCTAAAATCGAGAAGATCCGAAGACGGTCCTTTTCCATGGATTCTTATGATCTACGGCGTTGAAGGTAAGAAGAAGTCTTTTTTTTAATGCAGTATTATTATCATCCGACGATCGATCGATCGAAATATTTTAAAATATCTCAAGAGAATGATTAAATTTGGTGTATGAAAATTCTTTTAAGAAATTAACAAAGCTCATTTACTAGTTTTTTTTTTGCAAATTGGCAATTTGGTTCTTGCCAACATATATAATTAATGATATAGTTATTTTATTTCGGCACCTACCACCTTGGCTCCTTCCATTAAATCTTAGATAGGTATTTGGGAGGGAGTTAAAAATAAATCTAATTTATTTGTTTGTTAATCTCTAATTGATGAGAGTCATACAATGTTATAGATATTTATAAGTTATTTGGTTGCACGATAAAATTTTGTACATTTTTTACGAAAAGAAGTCATATTAAAATAAAATATGAATCAGTCAATGACATGAAATTGTCATGTTTGGAGAGATGTGATAACAAAAAAGAGTGAGTGTCATATATGATCGAATAAAATGGGAAGCCACGAGATATAAAAAGAAGTCATTTTGAAAACATCAACTTATAATGGTTGTCAAGCACTTTTTTTAATAGAATTTATTATAAAAATATAAAATTATAATAAAAATCTAATTTATCGTACAATCAAACACCACATTAATAGGAGACTGAAACATGAATATAAATCTCTAATGAGAAGTGCCACATGGGAGACCGGATGCAGATAAGTTTGATAACATGACAAGAAAAATTAACTCTTTAGATTTCAAATGGTAATTTATAATGAATATAAAAAAATGTTATAATGGTCACAATTATTCACAATCTAAATAGTTCGAATCGATCTAATCACATTAGCCGACTTTTCTACCACAATTTTAATATGCTATTTTGATTTCTTGCCAACAAATAAAATGACTAAGAGTGAAACATATTATTATGAGGACTCGTCATATTCATAATAAGTTTTACATATCAGTGATATCAAATAAGGAGGACATAATATTTTTCTCTACAAAATATATGACAACACGAAAAGATAGTTAAGTCGGAGAAATTCAAGAGTAATCAATAGTTTAAAAGTTACAAGTTGAGTAACAAACTATGATGATTCAAACAACTCAAGTGTGCCAATCATATCTTATGGCCTGTTTGGTAACACTATTTGACACCTCTATCACTATCAATTTTAAAATTGATATTCCTAGTAATCATTAAGAAGTGTTTGGTTAGTAATATCAATTTTGAAATTGGTAGTGAAAATAAAGCATATTATGTAATACAAGTGTCAACTTGTATCAGTTTTGATATTGATACTCCAACCTCTAAAATTATCAATATCAATATTGATATAGTATCAAATTTAAAACTCTAACCAAACGGGCCATTAGCTAGGCACGGTTTGATGTAGTTGTTTGACTATCAATGTCAATATTCTCTTAATGTAGACAAAACATGATATATAATTCAAGTGTTCACTTGTATCTATTTTATATTGATAGTTCATTGTATACAAATATAAATATCAAAATTGAAATAATATCATTTTTAATATTTTAACCAAACATAGCATTATATCTTCTATCGTCTGTATTTACTTAATGCCCTGTTTGGTTAGAGTTTCATTTTTGGTACTATATCAATATTGATATTAATATTTTCAAATGTTGGAGTATCAATATCAAAAGTAATACAAGTTGACACTTGTATTACATAATATGCTTTGTTTGTACTATAAATTTTAAAATTGATACACTTAGTCAAACACCTCTTAATAGTTCCTATCAATATCAATTTTAAAATTGATAATGATAGAGGCACTTAATAGTGTTACCAAACAGGGCGTAAATATTTTACACGTCCACATAATATCAAGCAAAAAGTTACATCTCTAGACATAAATGTGTAGTGTCTTACATCCTATTATGGCTTTACCAAAATACTTGTGTACTTGGACCGATCATCACACTAGCTAGCAAGAATAGGGGGAGGGGCGGTGATGGATGCACACCTCCTGTTTTATCAAGCTTACAGCAAAAAATATAGATTTAAAATTCAGATAATATGGCATGTCAAACGATGATAATATAGTAGTACATACAATGATATTGTATCGAAGAGAAATATTGGATGTGCGAAGAATACACCTTGTCAAATTTAAATAATCTTAAGTTAATGTCTAAAAATAAAAGAGCATGTGATCATCTTATTCGCTATGGATTAAATATTATTTTATTCCATATATGACATGATGAGAGGACAATAAAATAATGATCCTCTTCTTAATAAGAAATTCTTCGCATAATTTATTTTTAGATAACATGACTCTCTCTCTCTCTCTATTTATGGAGTTACATACAATTTGTTGTCACAAACTAGTAGATTATTTGTTAAAATATGTAATATCTCCAACATGTGTTGGAGCAAGCTCTTTCCTATCTTATAAATCTTAAAATCATGTATCAAGGTTGGGAGGTTCGAACTATTTAAATACATTATTTTATCTGTCATATTTGATGCAATATACCATCCGAGAATATTAAAGGTAACATAATCAAATATTAAAATAGATAAATATTTTCTGTGATATCATATTACAAATCTCAATACCGATGTTGAGGTTCAGAGATTTACGTCCTGTTTGGTAACACTATTAGGTACCTCTATTGATATTGATAGGAACTATTAAGAAGTGTTTGGCTAAGTGTATCAATTTTAAAATTTGTAATGCAAACAAAACATATTATGTAATACAAGTGTCAACTTGTATTACTTTTGATATCAATACTCCAACATTTGAAAATATTAAAATCAATATTGATATAGTACCAAAAATGAAACTCTAACCAAACAGGGCATTAAATATGTTATATGAACTTTTTATCACATATATGCATTAACAGTTTTATCACCGTCAGATGAAGAATGGGATCAATCAGATGGCAAGATAATAAAATATAAAAAATAGATAAGTTTCTGTTTTGATACCATATTGCAAACCATAAAACAAAGTTGTCAAGGTTGAAATGTTTTGACTATTTAAAAACATCATATTTGTCACGTTCTATGTGGAACTCTCTCCATAGTTCTAACAATTCCATGATTTTACGCCCTGTTTGGTAACACTATTAGGTACTTCTATCACTATCAGTTTTAAAATTGATATTGATAGGAACTATTAAAAAGTGTTTGATTAATTGTATCAATTTTAAAATTTGCAGTGCAAACAAAGCATATTATGTAATACAAGTGTCAACTTGTATTACCTTTGATATTGATACTCCAACATTTGAAAATATTAATATCGATATTGATATAATACTAAAAATAAAACTCTAACCAAACAGGACGTTAATATTCACTTTCACTACTAGGATGGATAGTGAAAATAGGAGACAAGACAATCAAATATCAAAGATACGTGAGTACCTACTGATCTGATACCATGTTAAACTTTGTGGGTCATCTAACTCAAAATCTTAAGATAATGAGTAGAATGTAGACATCTTCTTAATTTATACTTTCGCAACTCTCATATAGTGAATTTGATCTCTTATTGGATATCATAGATAACGTGTCCAAATAACCTTAACCTTTTACAAACCTTAATATCATAGTTTTAAAAAATGTAAGATAATATCGTAGACACACTTATCTATCTCTAATAATATTTCATTATGTCTCCCAATTAATTGATAGTGAGAAATAGAGTGTGTGTGTGTTGGAGTAGATTTTATCCTGTATATCGCATATCATAGATATGATAACGTGTTCAGATGGTACCTCTCAACCTTAGTACCTGTTGGGAAAAAAACCGGTGTTAACCGATCTTTTTCGCCGAGTGAACAATCCTGTAGACGAAACGGCATCCACACAAGCAAAGAAATAACACAATAGACGACACACCGGATTTACGTGGAAAACCCCAAAATCGGGGAAAAATCACAGGACAAGTCCGATCCACTAAGTAATCAAAGAGAACAGCAATGACCACTCTCAAATCACAATATGAGAGTACTAACTTTCACAAGAACGGTGAAAATTGCACGCCTAGGCTTTAAGGAGAAAATCTCTAGACAAGACGTAAAGAGACGAAAAATACCAAGAATAGATGCCAAGGAAGCCTGGGGACGCTGCTGCCCTTCTCCCTCCTTCTTTCTCTCTATTTCCCTCTATTTTTCTCTCTCTTCCTCTCTTTTTCTCCCCCAACATAGCCTCTGCGCGCAGCCGCCGTACGTCGCCAGAAGCCCTTCTTCGCGACTCCCTCTGTTTGCTGTTCGTGAGATGCTGCAACCTTTTTTTTTTTCTTTTATTGTTGTAAAAGCCTCCCCCTCACGTGCCATCTTAATGTGCACGTGAGCCTCCTTATGAGGCTAGCACACACAAAAGTACCATGGTTTCAAGGTTTGTGACTTAATTAACACGGCCTCAAGTTGCTGCACCCTTGAGATTGTGCAGTGGCAATGCCCTGCTATACTCTATAACATGTGCCAGTTAATACCTCATTGCTCGCACCAACCCGACCAAGGTCACAATAATCATCCGGCACAACAAAAATAACAAGGGACAGTTCCCTAGCTAGCTCATACCACAAGGATGACATGTTGTTTTAACATGGAAGGACGGTACAAGAGGTGGAGCTCGGACAAAGACTCGAGTGAAAAATGGTTGACCTGCCGGCCAACGTGGCCATGTGTCCAAAAGAAAAATGGTTGACCGACATTGCCCCCACTTTACCACCCAGTTCCACTTGGCCCAAGTTGATTGATGAGACTTGATACGTTGACCATCATCAACTCGACACCCCCAATGTCATCCTTCAATTTGAGGTGACGTTTGATTTAAGTTAAAAGAAAACTCTTAACTCTTAATTTCACGTACAAAGAGGGGTAAAAAAGTGATAATTTCAATTAAGACACGAGTAAATTACGTGATTCGATAAAAAAATTTTGAATCATCCTCTTAATCTTATTTTAAATAAACATACAATAACATAATTTACAAGATAAATAAAATAAAATACATATTTTACTTTGAAAAAAATAAAAAATAACATGCGAGATAAACAAAACAAGATACATATTTTTTGAATTTAACTAACAAAAGTGAAAATTAAAAGGACTGAACACAAACCCAAAAAAAAGAAAAATCAAAATTTCACCGTTATCTGCGGCCTCAATCCAAAAAATTAAAATTAAAATTAACATTTCACCGTTATCTGCGTGAACCGCCTCATCCCCCCCTCACAGTGAACGCGTCCTCGCGCGTCTCTCTCTCTCTCTCTCCCCATCGCAGTCGCACCCACGCAACCCACCCCGCCCGTAGGAGTTGCCGTCTACCTGCCGCTTTGCGCCTGCACCACCCTCTTCGAGAAGAAGACCAAGGCGAAGAAGACCCATGCGAGATGCTCCAGTCGCCTCCGCCCAGAGGCCTCTGCCGCGAGATACTCCAGTCGCCGCCGGATGCTTCAGGCGCGGAGATCGCTCATGACGAAGATATCCTCTAAATATATCTTACATCAAACTAAACACAATAGAGACGAAGATAGTCACAATGTGTAAATTATCCTTATCCCATCAATTTTATCTTCATACCAAATGGGGGCTTAGAGGTTTAGAGATTTAGATGGTTTAATTTATCATCTTAATCAACCTCTAAGCAGACATCTTATATCATAATAAATATCTTAAAAGCAAGTTGTATGCCCTAGTTTTTTTTTTAGTTTCCAAGAATAATCTCTTCATAAGAGATAAAAAGTAACAAATATAATTCACATAGTTTAGTCTTCTCCGCCGTCTTCGTCAACTTTAGTGGCTTCTTAAGAGGCCTTCCATTAACATATGTGTTGATTAAGTTAGATGGTTGATCTTTTTTTTTTTTTTTGAAAACACCCAAACTTTTTAACATACTACTAAAAACAGAAGTTTTAAAATACAAAAGCAACCACTATACACACAACGGTCAAAAGCACCTGACCCTGGCAGAATACATATCAGTCAGGATTACATGTAACACCTCCGTAGATACTAAAAGTAACGAAGAAGACCATAAATGTTCAGCGCCATTCCGTAAAGCCCATTTAGCCAAAGCATGTGCCGCCCCATTCGCACTTCTAGGGCTGAAGACCAGTCGAGAAGGCGATCCCTCCAAGCGTCTGCGACAGCGGCCGATGATGTCCGATGCCTTCCAGATCTCAGATCCTTCATTTGTAACAGCATTCACCATGGACAAAGCATCAATGTGGATGGAAGAATGAACCTTATCAAAGAAATCCCATGAACAAGCTTCCCAAATAGCTTCCGCCTCTAATATCTGCGGGTCAGTATAATAGGAAAGTTTTGTTTTCCATGCGATTACTTTACCAGAGTGGTCCTTGACAAGTAATCCTAAAGCTCCTTTAATATTATCGGTGGCCGCATCAACATTTATTTTCGCTTGATTTTTGACTGGTGGTAACCACCTTGTTTCATTGATTTGATCCGTATAACCCGTCTTAGGAAGAATCATCCATGCATCTTCCGTTGCCCTCTTTAAAATCCATGAAGTATGTCTACTAATATTCTGAATAGTGGTCTCACTTCGGTGCTTCCATAACCGCCACATAATAGATATAACAAGAATAGCTGGATAAAGTAAATCACTAGACCAGATGGTTGATCTGGTCATGGCAAATAAGACACACAAATTGTTCCGATTTTATCTCACCTTTCTTTGATAAATCTTATCTTGAGGCGCATATATAGATGTGCGCTTATTATGGATCTAAACCACCAAATGGAAAGAAAACCCACCGGAACAATTTGGTATAATATTCTAAAAATACTGATATCTTACTTGTAAAAATAAAATCTCTACAGTTTTTTTGTAAAATGTTATTTATTCGTAAGTAAAATTGAACATTACACTTCACCAGTAGCGTATATTTTAATGAAATGAACTAACCGAATGTATCCCACGTCCAGATATGTCCAAATGAATTAATATTATATATATGTATGTATGTATTCGTCACCGGAGAGAGAGCCTCTCTCTCGGAAATAGAAGCCGACGGAGACGGCGGAGAGCCGGGGTCGGGGCTGGCGGCGGAGGCGAACCGCCGGCGAGGAGGCGCGGTCGCACGGAGAGAAACCCAACCACAGCAAGCAAGCCAGGCCCTACCTCTCGCCCCGTAGGAAGCTGATGCGAAGGCTGGAGCGGCGTCGCTGCTTCTCTCGCCTCTGTTGATCGCCGAAGGAATCGAAGAAGCACCAGCCGCTTGCTTCCTCTCTCCGACACCGCCGGTCGTTTTATACTCTCTCCGGCCGCCTCTCTGGTGTCTTTGCCGGCGACCTGTTGCCATAAAGTTTGCCCTTTGCTCTCAGATTTCTGTTCCATTTCCCCTCTCGCAAGCTCCGACCTTCCGATACTCCCCGCGGCGGAGAGCAAAGCAGCCCGGCAGAGGGGGCGTGGATATTTTCGCCTACAATTCGCGAGCCCGCCTCCCTCCCCTGTACAAAAGGGCCCTCTTTCGAACCGCCACGGAGCGAGGACGTTCTGCCCGTTCATCGGCTTCATGGGTTTGACGACCTCCCGCCAGTACTCCAACCTCTGTCTTGCGCTGCTCTCCTTGCTGCTGCTCTGTTCCGATCATACAGCGTTCATGACGCAAGGTAAGTAGTTAGTATATGTATGGTTATTAATTATCTCGCCTCTTCAAATTGTCGAGCCTTCTTACATCGAGCTATAGCGCTCGGGGGAAAGTGCTCAAGATGCTAAGCAATATGTTACTGCTATCTTCTTCTTCTTCTTCCGGGGTTGCAGGCAGATTGGTACCGCAGCACCCTCGGGCCTCACAGGTATGCGCTTGCAATTGCGTTCCCTCTTTAGATCAAAAAGAAAAAAAAAGTTTTTTTTTTTGTATCCGTTCCGTGAAGAATTTAAGTATATATTGTTCTGTGGGAAAGGAGGCGGAAGAGAAGGTGATCGCCAGGGCCATGATCGGCTCGAGGCCGCCGAGGTGCCAGCGGAGGTGCGTCGCCTGCGGCCACTGCGAGGCGGTCCAGGTGCCCGCCGTGCCGCAGGAGGAGAGCCGAGGCTGCCGCCGCCGCCGCCGCCGCTTCGCGGGCGTCGAGTCCAGAGGCGACGACGCCACCAACTACAAGCCGGTGAGCTGGAAATGCAAGTGCGGGGACATCATCATGAACCCCTGAAGCTAGCCTCCGCCTCCGCCTCCGCCTCCGACAAGAAGCTTCAAGGATCCAGATAATATCGAAGCTGCTTTACTCTTTCCCTGAACCGTGAATTTATTGATGGGTCTCGTCGTATGCTTGGATGGCGTTCGAGGGACATGTTCCCTCCTCCTTGTAATCAACCTATCTTTCTCGAGAAAATACCCTGTCGCTTAATTACGTGTGTCATCGACGTGCACCATGGAAATGACCCCTGATGATACCGAGACGAGATACGGCAGCTTCGTTAATCGATTATCTTCCTCCGATGCAGAGACGAGATTAGATCTGAGGCACATAAGAATTAAGGAGATTAATATGCGCCGATAAAAGGCAGCTTCTTTGCGTCTGTTCTTGATCAAACAACCCCGCGGCAGAGATTTGACGGCCCTCAAATCATTCTCTTGAGCTGGAGATGATGGCTCAAGGCAGAGACAGGTCTCTCGGTGCGGGGCCCCCTACAGCCTTTTGGATCTCCCTCTTGTTTGTATGCGACCGTCTGACAATATTCTCGTCCGTGCGATTAAGGTCTCTGCGTTTGGTTCAGATTTGAAGATAGAAATCTTCCGTCAAAAATCCAACGAAATCAGCAAGAGGAGGAGTCATGCAAAATCCCCCAAATTCATGGGGACGATCACAATCTCAACCAAACGACGAGCCCGCGTATTTATTCGGCGTCCGTGCACGCCACCCCCGCCGCCGCGGCCATCCCCCGGCCGGCGCGACGTTCCGGCGAGATAGCGGTTGTCGGCGAAACGTCCCGTCGACGTAACCCAGCGGCTCCGCCATATCACCTCGCAGGCCTGGGCCTACCGACAGGGAATGGCCGGCCCGGCCGGCCGGCAGCTGGGGGGATCCGATCGCGATCATGATGCAGCCCGACCCCGACCACTCGCTCCTCCGCCTGCGCGCCCGCCGCAGCCTCCGCCGGCCACGTACGTACAAGCGGCGGAGCTCTCTCAGGTGTCATCGCAGTCATGACGGGTTCCTGAGCGCCAGGGAGGCGAGCTGCCGTACCGTCGGGTTCTTCCCAGCGGTAGGCGGGTTTGCAGAGGGGGGTGAAAGTGACGGGCAGGGTTATCCCTAACGGGAGGAAGACGCGTGCAGCTGCTGCGTCTGGCTTTCTCCTCTGCGGGGGGGGGCCTTCGTTCTGCCGTGCGCTGATCGGACGCCCATTCCGGGGATCTGCCGGCGTGGGCGCCCGGCGTCGGAGGGAGAAGGAGAGAGAGGGATGCTCTCGGCGTCTGGAGGGTATTCCATGCAGGAGGAGTGGTGGAAAGACGGTGACATCGCTGTGCGCTTCTGGGTGGAAGAGGGGTGCGGAGACGAGCGAGCAGGGAGCGTCAGATCAGGTCTACCAGGGTTCTTGTTTGGCAACTGAAACGTCATGTTGTACATTATATTATGACTTTGTAGAAGACGATTGTTCTTGTCACCCTAAATAGATGATCAAACGGTGGAGGGAAATTTGAGAACCCCTTCAAGATCATAACCATATGCTTGAATTATGACACGAAGCAGCTGAATTAGAGTTATGTTATCCCAGATGTATCTTTGTATTTATAAAGTGTTGTAGAAGAAAGAAAAAAATAGGACATATGGTTAACTCATTAACACTTCATCACTAGGAGCTTTTGAAGTAATAAAGCCGACTAATCCCACACAAGCTCTAATCTACTTTCTTGATTAATGAAATAATCAGATATTGAATGGAGAATGAATATATAGGCATTCCTCCATGATTTGTTAGGCTTCCCACTTCTTTGTATATCCCCTTATGCATGCTCACATTCGAGTAACAAATCACGTACCAATCTAGAGTACCAGTGGTCTTGAACCTCCTTGATAAGTAAAAAAAAAGGTGAAAGATGACAAGAAATAAAAAAATGATTTTTACATATTTTGTAAAAATATATATATACCATGATAAAAAGTATGATAAGTAAAAATATACAATTATAATATTTGACGAGTCATGATATATAACAAAAGGTGTGGGACCATGTCTAAGTTTAAAAGAAGATAAAAGATGACAAAGAATAAAACAAAGTGGTAACACCTCATTTTTACCGAGAAGAAATTCCCCATAAAATCATATTTTTATCGTGACTGTCGAACATGTTTTGAACTATAATCAACCTACTTGATTATGCAACCAAACGCCTTATAAGCAACCTTATAATTAAATAATATGCTAGAAAGCGATTTTAGACCCATCGTTTATAGCAAATTTGATATTCAACCGTGCGGAAAGAAAAACTGACTAACGGATCAAAGTAAAAGCATGCGTCACCAAGGGATTGGCAATTGTAGAGTCCAACTCACATTTTGCACCATTTTGCAAAACAAGAAAAAGGAAAAAAAGAAAGAAATGTAATGAAGAAAAAAAAAGGATAAAAGCCAAATTTTCAGCCCACATTTTTGTTGCCAAACTTGGCTCTTTCTGGTTAGCCGTGCATCACAATCAAGACAATAACACAACAATTCGCACTGATGACACCATTTTTGTGTGTGCAAAAATAGAGGCATCATAAATTTATTTTCCATCTGACTAAATTTTCTTCTAGCTAGTCCAGAGAAGAAACCAGAAAGAGTGGGCTTGTACACTGAGCAACTTCAAGAGAGAGAAGATAAATAGACATCAGACACAAGGGGTAGAGCTTGATGATTAATCCACCTTCAAATGGCTGGATCTCTTCAAGAGGATGCAGTGGTATCTTCTTGTGTGGAGCTTCTTGGAATTGGGGGAGTCAAGCATGCCCATTGTAGATGCACATGCATGCAAGCCTGCCACCTCCATGACATGTCTTCTTCATCTTGGCCACCACAAGGCTCAATCACTCTCCTCTGATGGGCACCCCTTTCTTCTCCCCTCCCTTTGATTGGCTTATCATTGTTGCCAAGGGAAAGGTTAGGTCCACGTACTTCACTATGCTTATCTACATATGCCCCTGATCATCACTTAACACAAGAAACGGATAGGAACAAGTGATGCATCCCCCACTACTACATCAAGTAATTGCATGCACTTAAATATTCCGAAAATATTCTATTAATATGTATAATAGAGAGAGGAGATGGTCCATAAAATCAAGAGTTCAATCGCTCCCATGATTCTCATGGAATGATAAATGATCTAACTAATAACTCCCTGATGCCTTGGGCGCCCTTATTTACACCGATATTGGCTATTTAGAGGATGGTGGGAGGCAGCATGTAACGGCTTTAATGTCGACTAAAATACAATTTTGATGATTATTATACGTGAATAGATAGAGAGAAGAAAGTGGGGGGGGATGGGCTTTGACGATGTTGACTATGTATCAACTTTGCAGCGAGGGGCCATCAACTTCTTCGTGCACATGTGACGTCCGGCTGATAAAAGACATTAACGACCGATTTGGCAGTCATACCAGCATCAAGGAGAAGCCGTCCGCTATCATAAGCAAGCGTCCTTCTCATCTGTTGATCAACTGCAACTTTCCATGTCATGCCATCTGAATACAGAGACGGAGTAGAGATCGACGACGGAGTATATATAGATGGAAAGGAGAAGTGAAGAGAATCGAGAAGAGCTAGCGAGCAAGAGCGAAGAACACAGCCTCACGTTGGAAAGACGAAGTGGTTATACGTTCAAAATCTTTTTAAATCACCGTTTGTGTTGAGAGCAATCTATTAAACGGTCCATACACTTTTACACGAGATTCAAACATTCTAAAAAATTAAAATTCAAAATAAAGCATAATACTAAGAACTGAACTAAGCTATAGATACTTTAGGTTGGTCTTCTTCGGTCGTTAGCTTCTTCTCAACTCGCAGTCGCCACCAAGTTTCTCTATTTTGAAAATGTTCGACTCCGACCAAAAAAAAAGAAGCTTTGATACTACGAGTTATTTGTGATCCATGTGTTATTTGATGAAGGTCGCCCCTTCCACAGAATATCAAAATTTGATACTACATTGTCACTTGTTGAAATTCTTATATTGTGATCCATGTGTTATTTGATGAGGGTCGCCCCTTCCACAGAATCAAAATTATTCTCTAACACTACTGTCTCAATTTAGTCATGCAATATAGGTGAAGAGAGTATTTTAGGTTGAGTAGGTGAGCTATGAAAGTCAACAAGTGAGTAAGCATGTAATGGAAAACTGAATGTCTCAATGTAAGAGGGTGGACCAAACTTTGTATATAAAAATTTTTGGACTCATGAAATGGTACTAAATCTTTCACATTAAATGTCGACTAATTTCCACATCTCATAAAGATCGAGGACATATATGCATTACCCCACTCACCTCGTAAATTTAAATAACTTTAAATATTTTATTAAGTTAAATCAAACGTCACCTTACTCTAAAGCTACCATTAGACAAATAACTCTTGTCACAAAAGATATGAAAACGCAAGGTTCTCCCTCTCTTTCATCTGCATTTCCAAATGATGTATGTATATGTTTACAAGCGTACGATCAAGTGTTAGAGGTCATGCTCACTGGGTGTGGGGGGTGGTGCAATGATTTTTATGTTTTTAATGCTGTACTTATTAAAATAAAATATAATGCCATATTTAATTAGAGTATGAAAAAATGGTACTATATCAATTGAGTAAGGTTTACACTTTGTATCACGATTAATAGTTTATTTGCAATATAAATGTTTAAATTAGTATCAATCGTCAAGCATCATGTGATAATAAGAAAAGTTAAATACCGATCCAATTAAGAAAAGAGTTATAACATTAATTAGGTCCACTGACCAAACTTCCTTAACCAAAATTTCTATCATTCCCAATCCTTTCTCTGCCATCTTCTTGTAAATCATGATTCCCAAGCTAGCTTGTTCCCTTTCTACCCTTTTCTGAAGTCAGGTCTTTCATACGTTGTAATCATATATAGAACAAATTTGACTAGACATACTGCCATAGTCGACGCCGTGAAAAAATGGATGTCAAAATTATTTCAATGTTAAGTTGATTTTATTTCAATCTTTATTTTAACAGCATTGTAATATATATATCTCCAAAATAATATTATAATAAGATAAAATAATAAAATAATAGAGTTTGAATTTGAATGATTATATTTTTTTACAAAGAAAAATGACAAAGGAACGGAGGAGTCATTTTTTTCTGGTCTCTTAATTGTTCTTGACGTTTCTAATCGAAAGTGAAACGGAAATTAAAAGAAATTCTCGAAGACTCGGACTTTCTAACGAAGTTTATGTTTTCAAAATGACTTCTTTCCTAAACAAAAAAGAGAGAGGGTTTCGTCTCATATTTATCTTGTGATTTTTCATTTTGTTTGATTATATATGACGTTCACTTTTTTTTGTTATCACATCTTTCCAAATATGATAATCATAATTTATTTTAATATGACTTTTATCTACAAAAAAATTTTATGCAATCAAACACCTTATAAATATCTATAAAATTATATGACTTTCAATAAATAGATTTATTTTAGACCCCTCCCAAATACCCAACTAAGATTTAATGGAAGGAGCCAAGGAGGTAGGTGCCGAAATAAAATAACTATATCATTCATTATATTTGTTGGCAATAACCAAATTGCCAATCTGCAAAAAAAAAAAACTAGTAAATGAGCCTTGTTAATTTCTTAAAAGAATTTCCATACGCCAAAATTTAATCATTTTCTTGATATATTTTAAAATATTTCGATCGATCGATCGTCGGATGATAATACTGCATTTAAAAAAAAAAGACTTTTTCTTACCTTCAACGCCGTAGATCGTAAGAATCCATGGAAAAGGACCGTCTCGGGATCTTCTCAATTTTATGTTCCTAGAATATTCCGGTCGCACGCATTATTAAATATTTTATCAGTCAGTAGTATAACAATATCAGCATCAATTTGAAAAAGAAAACAGTGATAATGATGTTTGATGCTATTATGAAACAAGCTACAGGATAGTTAAAAATATAAAATGACGATGTTTTGTGAGATATGATGACAACATATGTGTAAAAAACAAAAGGATGGGAGGCCACAAAAACTCTCGATTCTTTTTTGTCCGGAAAACAATTTTTTATAAGAACAAATATATTTTTAACATTTTTAATATATATTTATTTATTTACTAGGTGTAGTACGAAACTAAATTTAACACACTCTCCGGATCAGTCATCACTATCAGAACCATGACAGAAATACACCGGACAAAACCGAACGAAAACGAGAATAAACCCACCGAAAGATAGAGCCTATAGTCTGACCGACTTTGATATCATGTGAAATTCAAAAAATCACGCACGCTGAGGAGACCCAAGTCCAAACTATGATAAAGGTACGAATTGTTCTCCTGTGGCCAATATGGGATCATATCTTTCAACGGGAACTTGAAAACAGATGACTCGAAATTTAATTGACCCAAAAGATAAATAAATAAATAAAACGCCACCTTCCTTGCTGTTCATAGAAAAATAAATGAAATAAAATAAATTTCTTTTATTTTATTTTTTCGAAGAGAAATCGGATTAGCAGCCACCGATAATCTGAGTTAACTCTGGCATAATCAATCCGACGATAAACTGTCGTCGGTGCCGTTTCCAGGTCTACATGTGCGCCACTATTGGGAAAATAGACACCGACGTGGGGACGCCAGCGGCGGTCTCCGAGTCATTTTGGGTGACGACTATCACGACTCGGATTTTAACATGCATAACGGAAGATAATCCGGCGACGTAACGGAGAAGAATATCGGTTTGGAATCAAATAAGACCAAAATCACAATCAAAAATCACAATTCCAAACTTTACAACCTATTAATACCATAAACAAACACATATCTAAACAAATTAAATACCAACATTGAATGATTAATCCGCTACCTTCTCGGATTCCAAAATGCCATTACACTTCTGCTGTGCTAAACCTGCAATTTTGAAAATATTAACAACGGAAGGGGTGAGTCACACTTGACTCAGTAGGACTTACACCCGAACTACCCCACTATAATAATGATTTCTATTGATATTATAGATAATAACCCTAAAAAATTCAGATTATAATATATATGGGTTAAACTAATTCTATATCTTCAATTAGACTAATTAAAGTTCCTTTCTACTACCCCATGTGCTAATATGATTCTACATGAATTAAACTGACATAAATTGCACATTAAACTAAACTAGGTATGCATACACCACATAGTCCTATCATGATAAAAATGACACATCTAAACCACTATCATGCATGTCAAAAATGCATAAATAAACCATTCGTCTGAGTAAGTTATATGCTCCACTTGGACATTGTAGTTAATGTCACAAAACTAACACCAGATCTACCATATATAGAAGTAACATATAGTAAGTTAAATCCCATAGTACCCCTAGGCAGGAGAGTACTTAGGATAAACCGCATTATCCGGGATCGACGGATGCTCCGGATTGTTCTAATTCATCTGCTGCCCACATGTCACGAACTATAGTCTAGTGAAGTATAATTACATTACTTTGCAGCCCTCTGCGTACTACATCTCTCAAGATGAAAGCACATAATTAACTCAGACAAGCAACCAATCAAAGCAACCATGGACATGTGCATGATAAACTAAACATGGTTTACATAGTTTAACAACCATAATTGTATACCTCTCATATGCATACCATACCAAAAATCAAACTCAAACTATACCAATTGACTAACATCATCATACTCTAAACTTGAAATCATGCAATTCTAACAAACTATCATGATATATACATGCAATAACCACAACTGTCTATCTACTATATGAATTAAGAAAGCTGAAATTTAATAAAACTACTATCCTTAAACCCCAGTTCAACTATTTAATGAATCAGGTTATTGATCAAGATCATCACAAGATTAATCATGATATGCTAACTATATTCTAACACAAAGTATGATATTTAACATGCTAACATGCATTCTAATCTATTGTCTAACATGATGAAAATGCATGATCAATCAAACCAAATAGATATATATGACAAATCAAGTTTAACTACGTCTAAGTAAGTTAATAGATCAAATAACCTACTAATAATTTTATTCTTCTAACCAGAGTTAACTAATATCATTTTAACGATTTAAATTAATCATATCGAAATGTTAAGAATAGCCTGAATGTTTACCTTAACGACGACGACGAATGGCGCACGGAATTGCAAGAGAATCAAACCGGATGATGAGTGTGCTGCCGCGGTTACGACGGCGATGAAAAATCGATCCGGATGATATCTCGACAAACGGTTGGAACAAAGAGAATAAGTAATTTAAGAGGGAAAATATAATAGAAGAGAGAGAGAGCGCGATAGGGGAGAGAGAAAGTACCGCGAAGGGAGTTGAAGGGATGACGGTCGCCGCCGCGACCGTGGCCGGTCAGCGCGGCGGCCGCGGGAGGCGGCGGCGACCAACGGGGGGGGGGGGAGATGAGTGCGGCGGCAGTGCGAGGGCTCGGCGCTGCTGTGGCCGCGGGCGGACATGCAGCACCCGGTGGCGGGTCAGGGCGGCGTTCGACAGCACGACAGAGGGGGAGTTGGCAAGCACGCGGCCAGCGGCGGCCACGCAGAGAGTCAACGAGGGGGGGCGGCGGTGGCGGTTGCCGCGGGCGGAAGCGGTCGCGCGGGGCCACGATGACCGAGGCGGCGCGGTGACGATGGGGCCGGGGACCAAGCCGGCAACGAGGGCGGCGGGCGACCGAGGCAGTGGGGGCTGCCGTGCGCACTCACGCGTGAACAGAGGCGACAGCGAGACGGCGAAGGCGGCGGAACGGGGAGAAAGAAACGACGCCGAGAGAGAAATTTGCGGACGCGATGAAGACGGTGAAGAAGCGGCGGTTACAAAGGATACTTAGGTTAACAAGAGAGAAATAAAAAAATTAGAAAACAGAGAGCATAAGAAAACAGGGGAGAGAAAGAAGGTAGGGAGAGAAATTAGAGAAACTTAAAGAATAGGAGGGAAAGATTAACACCCAATAAATATAATAACTATTTTAAAAAAACAAACTAATATTTATCCTTGGCATTACAACGACGATGACCCACGCACGGCCTCGAACGGTGGCGGGTCTCCGTCGGTGCTAGGGGTGGCAATGGGCCGGGCCGGCCCACGGGTTCGCGGGCCGGGCCGGCTGCGGGTCATTTGACGGGCCAAAGATTTTAGTCCGCGGGCTTTAGTCGGGCCGACATATGGGCCGAAGCGGGTCAACGCGGGCTAAAACGGGCCAAATAATTTTCAATTTTTTACGTCAAAAACATCATTTTTACTTATTAAAAATATATTTTAATTAAATTATTATTAATTTTATAATGTTATCTTAAATAATTAAATTATCATATTTAGTAAATATTTATTTATAAAATATATAGTTGGGCCGGGACGGGCCGGGTCGGGCCAAGTCAAGAATTTTTGCGGGCCGGGCCACCAATGTAGTGCGGGCCGAGTTGGGTCGGGCCGACATATTTTGGACCGAGCCCTAAGCGGGCCGACCTCGGGCCGGGCCGGGCCCGGCCCATTGACACCCCTAGTCGGTGCCGAGGGTTGGCTTATCCGCCTCCCGCTGTCGGGGAAAGCTCCAAGGCTGATTACAGTGGAAGAGGAGGAGGATGATCGGGACGAAATGGCGTACCTCGTTCTTCTTTACCGCGGCTGCTGTCGGCCCGAGCTCCTCTTCTTCTTCTTCTTCTTCTTCTTCGCCGGGCTATTCTGCTTTGCTCCCGGGAGCTGTTCTTCGAGGGCCGCTCTGTTTCCGGTACCTCGCTCCGGCGAAGGGCTTCCTGTCGCGTTTTCAATTTTGCATTTTCTCCTCATTTTTTTTAATCGTAGTGTTGATGGGCTCTAGAGAGAAGAAATTTTTATTTAATTTTTATAAACATTAAAATTAATTAAATCTCTCTCTCTCTCTGTGCGAGCAGTGGAATGAGTAATGACCCAAATAATAAATTATTATAATCATTTTTATTAACCTGTCTTTTAAAAGATGACATAATAAATCGATATATTTTTAATAAAATATTATTAACTATTTGATTTATTGATTCCACTAAAGAAAAGTCATCGGTCAAACCCCTTCACTTGGAGAGGCCACAAGTTTTGAACCCATTTCAGCCCTCGGCCACACAACCACCGGAGCATGAAATAAACAAACATCTCTATCGCCCTCAATTTTAGAATTAATATTAATACAATATCTGAACTATCAATATTAATATTGAAGCTCTTAATACAAATAAAGTAGTATAATACATAATACAAATGTCCACTCATATTGATTTTGATATGAATCTTTATTATCTACAAGTATTAATATCTAAATTGAACTAGTGTCATTCATAATACTTCTATCCTCTAACCACCAGGTATATCAAGAGATTGAATCAACGTGCTGCTTTTGACTCTGACTAATCATTTTTAAGAAGCTGAAAAACAATTTGAAAGCAAATATGATCTACCCGGAATGGTTACAGTGAATGACACTTTTTTTTTGAAGTAACAATTAAGTTATGGCCCGTTTGCTACAATATCAATTAATTTGGGGATAATCTCGCTGTTGTACCAAACTGCCCTTAATTGTTAGGTGGGTTAGTTCTAACTGTTCATTATGTATATGTGATGATGATGCCATACTGACGTAAGAATACGTTGAGAACCAAAATCAGTAAACTCGTCAATAATTCTAGTTAACTATTCTCTGGATCAAATAAAGTTAAAAATACACTCCGTTGGGAATATAATCCTGTGCATAACAGTTTATTTTCTTAGAAAGAACTACCAACTGACATGAATATTAGTCCAATTATTTGATTTTTGATCTAATCATCCAAATTAAATTATTAGATTATATAGTGATTGCATGATTTTCAAATAAAAGTTATGAGAGTGTGTATACATAAGATTAAGAAATCTGTGCTGTGAATATAAAGAATCTACATCTTAGAGGGCGGATCCCCTCAGGTGCCCACCTGAGGGGATCCTCTCAGCCCCTCTCACAAGGGGGCTGAGGTGACAGTGATCTGACACCGGTCAGATCACTGTCTTGTCCTAGTCATGTCACCCTCATTGTGAGGGGGCTGGGGATCCCCTCAGGTGGACACCTGAGGGGATCCACTCTCCTACGTCTTAACGACCGTCTCTTTCTCGAGCCTCACCCCGCGCAGGAGGAGCCATCGCATGCGGACTTTTCCCAACTCCGGCGAAGCTTCTTCCATCCCCGACGACGACTCTCCCTTTCTTCTTCGTCTTCACACCATTTCTTCTCGCTATCTTCTCATGGCGGATCTCTCTGGAACCGCCAGCGCTTGAGGGCTCTGCCTCGGCTTCCTCTTCCTCTTCTTGGTTCCTTTCCTTTGCTTGTTGAGTTTTTTTTTTTTCTGCTGCTCCCGAGTGATCTCCGGGAGTTGCTCGGCATCATATCCTGTGAAGCACAGATTACCGTCCTCTTTTTTCTTCTTGTGAAGGCGTTTTGCTGGCGCTGATCTGGGTATGCTATTTTCTTCTGTTTTCTTTCATCTGAATTCCAGTCAGCCCCTCTCTCTCTCTCCCTCTCCCTCTCCCTCTCCGGTGAATTTTTTCTGTTCATCTTTGTTTTCTTCTGCCTTGTATCTTCTTCATTATGCAAATCTGGTTGATGATTCTATTGGAATCTAGGGAAGAGTACAACATAGTACACACCAGACGAGCGACGATATGAGGCAATCGGCCGGTGTTAACCAGAGACGTGGAGGTTGCAGCATCGCCCATATGCTCCCGATATGCGTTCTAGTGCCTATCCTTGTCTGGCTCCTCTTCCAGGTCAAGCACTATCATGACAGGGAGAAAGCGATGGAAGACAGAAGCTTGCTCATCCTGGGCAGACTAGAGCAGAGCAGACCAGACTTCTTGAAGCTGCTGAAGACAAGGAAGGGAGGGATTGTGGACATTGCTGTGGGCATCCCCAGTCGCCCCGAGGCGGGAGAGGCAGAAGCGCGGGAGGACGAACGGGAAGAGAGTGGTGACCAGGACGCCGGCGCCGATGAGGACGACGGAGAAGATGATGAGGATGGGGATGATGAATTCGCGGATGCAGAAGAAAAGGGAGGTGGTGCTGTCGTCGATGCTCGAGAGACAGGCCAGGGAGATGCAGGGTACGATGAAGTCGGAAACCTGAATAAGGAGGTGGGGGAGTGTTGCGTGAAATTCCAAAAACGCACGTGCGCTGAGGAGACTCAGTTTCAGGCTATGATAAAAGTATGTAATACTACTCCGGTGGTCAATATGGGATTAAACCCTTCAACACTCCCCCTCTCGGTCAGCCATCACCGTCAGAGCCACGATAGGAATACACGGGGCATGACCGAGCGAAAATAGGAGCAAATCCACCGGAGGACAGAGCCTAAGCCCACCTGCTCTGATACCATGTGAAATTCCAAAAACGCACGTGCGCTGAGAAGACCCAGGTCCAGACTATAATAAATGCATGGAATACTCCTCCGGTAGTCAATACATATTGACTACTGTAAGAGTATTTTATGTCTTTGTCATAGTCTGGACGTGAGTGTTCCAAGCGCATGTACGTTTTTTGAATTTCACAGAGTCACCACCAGTTCGGCGGATGGGAGATGAAACCGGCCGCCGGGAATCGACAAGGCCACCGGAGAGATCAACATCTCCTCAATTGTGAAGCTGAGAAGAAACATCATCTCGAGCTTGCTTGATAGATGGAAGAAGTCAGAAGCAGATGATCGGTTCATGGAGGAGAAATTTTCAGATGACTACCGCGTATATCGGCAGATATGCTTAGACGTCCGACATAAAAAATTAAGCTACGGCTTTTGGTTCGGACTTTCTGCATCGAATTCTTTTCAAAAAGAGGAAAATTCTATTACCTTTCTAGAATGGGGGAATGGGGTAAAAACAGCAGTGTCTGCCGTCCAAAATTTGTATATTTTTTTTTGTAAATTTGTATCTTTTCTAGTGATTTTGATTGATTAGACAGTAGAAGACTACCAACCTTGTCTGCTAAATGACATGCAAAATGTGCCATGCCGTCCAAAATTTTTTGTCATTATCCAAAACCCAAACTGTTATTTTGTTACATTCTTTTTTTTTAGTCCGCAAAATCAAATTACCTATGTTTGTTATTCGTCGCTGACCACCCCCATTGATATATGTTTTTTATTTCCGAAAAATAACTTACCCTTACAGAAAATGTTCGTT
Source organism: Cryptocoryne crispatula var. balansae (assembly GCA_036172225.1). Lineage (NCBI taxonomy): Eukaryota > Viridiplantae > Streptophyta > Magnoliopsida > Alismatales > Araceae > Cryptocoryne > Cryptocoryne crispatula. Next base: position 4,081,594 of record CM069925.1, on the reverse strand, counting down.
AAACTCTTCACTAACCCACACTGCTATTGTTTTTTTATTGTCCGACAGTTTTCTCCACTGAAACCAAATTTAAGACCACTTTTTTTCCCATTTAAGCAGATAGCAAAAAAAAAACCCAACATTCTTTCTTATATCAAGTCCGCGAAACCAAATTACCTGTATAGAAAAAAATTTCTAGCCACTGCTATGGTTTTCGTTTCCGAAAAATCAATCTCATAGAGGAAAAATGTTCTTTCTTAGTAAAAAACTCGCTAACCTACTGCTTATGTTTTTATTGCCCGCCAGTTTTTTTCCACTGAAACCAAATTTAAGACCAGTTGACAGTTGGAAATATTCTTTTCATTTAAGCAGATTATCGCAAGCTTATTTTGGGTTGGTCTTCTAGAATATCGAAGAAAGCCGCATGGCATAGCGGTGGTGGTGTTGACGAAAGGAAGAGAAGCATCTCTTGATGCTCCGAAATAGAGAGATGGATGAAGAGAAGACAATCTACTGAATAAAAAATGATTACAAATTTCAGGGAAAAACAGCACGGAGCTGTCCAATCAGTTCATGATGTCAGTCAAACTTAAGCTAAGATCAGAAATCACGCTATCTGTTCTCCTTGGACTGAAGATCCACTCCGATCAGCTACGAGCCTACGAAACCCCCAAGTCGGACACTGCTCCGCCCGAAGTCAACGCAGTACTGTTCTTCTAAGGAGAAGTAAGTTGACTCCTAATTCTGCTCGATCGCCGCACCGGAGTCAACGCATCGTCCCCCTTCGATGAGGAAGAAAACAGAGGTGAGCAAAGATTAAATTTTTATCAGAGGGGGGAGGTGGCGAGGTTGGGTAGAGAAAATCTCAAACCTTCTTGGCAGACAGCCTCTCGTACGTGGTGAAACTCCCGAACGACGTCGACGACGCCACGGAGTCCCTTCTTAGGTCCCTCTCATGGCTGAACGTGGTGTCGTCCGGCTCCGCGCCTCTCCTCGGCCTCCGCTTCCCCAGAGAAGACACGGCGTTCTGCAAGCTGCTGCTCAGTTCCGAGGGGCCCGACTCCCCCACCATCGTCACGGCCTCCGGCAGATGGCTTTGGGCGGGGGACGGGTGGGAGCACAGTTTGCTGCTCGGCGGCGATTTCCCACAGGCAGAGGCGGGCACAAGCTGCCGCTGCCGCTGCTGTCGCCCGACACGAAGGGAGACGATGAGGGCTGCAAGTGCCAGGAACACGGAGGAGAGAGCCAAAAGATTTTGCAACGGGAACCCGGGACCGTGGGAACCGCCGTCATCTACCTCGGCTTCTTGGTAGATTTCAACCTCATCTGTCTGGGGGAGAACAAAATCTCTGGTCTCGGGAAGAAGATCCGGCTCTCCCTCGATCTTGCTGCCGCGCAGTTCTTCTTCTCCACTGGGCTGGACGGGGGCAAGAGCGTCGAGATTGTCACTGTCGTCATCAAGAGAGACCCGTTCTCCTCTCTCGGAGATTATTTCATCTTCAATTACAGACTCATAACCATCGGCAGTGTCAGCTTCTCTGCTGATATCCACCCCCAAATCTTGTCCGGCCGGTGTTCCAAGTCCTTCCGTCTCCGTGTCGATGTTCTCCGTAAGACTAAGAGCATCGGAGCTCTCTTCAGCCTCTAAATCCGGAAAATCGTAAGGCAACGTTTCTAGTTCGTGTTTGATTTCGACGGCATTAAGATCTTCGAGTCTGGCCGTCGTGCCGTTGAGATAGGAGAAGCCAAATTCTTCGACTGGGGTGGCGGCAAATTGGGCAAGTAGCATCTGAAAATGAGCAAAAGAGCCGAGAGACCAGTCCCTGAACCGACGACCGGCAAGGCCATCAAAACCATTGGCAAGATGTATCAGGGAGTGAAGGAAGTCCCCGATATGTGGGTCATCAGGTACCCTTAACGGAAGGTTCCTGAGAGTGCCATGGTTCAGTGCAGAGAAGGCAGAGCTTCCGGTGGTTGGATGGCGGATCACGGAAGCAAAGACACAAGCAACAGCCATGAGGAAGAGGAATTTCAGGAATCTGGGTCTTGTGAACAGGCGGGGCTTGGGTGTATCTTTCGAGGGAATAGCACGATTGGCAAGCTTAGGTTCAAGATCATCGGTCTCCTCCTCTCCACCTTCTTCCTTGGACGACAAGGGCATTCTGCTAGATGGAATAGCATCACGGGTCTCCTCCTCCTCTCCACCTCCTTCCTTGGACGGCAAGGGCATTCCGTTAGATGGAATAGCATCATGGGTCTCCTCCTCCTCCTCCTTCTTAACCTCTTCCACTATTTTCTGCTCAGACAGATTGGACACATCTCCACAAGCATTCTGCTCGTTTAATGACTGAATCTCCTCGGTAAGCCCACCAGATTCAGCAGAGCTCTCGGAAGAAAACCTTTCTTCTAGCTGCTCCCCCTCTCCGCGACTGAATAATCCCCTCTCAACTTCACCGAAATGATACTCCATCCTCGGTCTGGGTCTGTATCGGAGAAACCGAGGCCTCGGTGACAGGTAGTTGTTTTGGGGGTCATACGGAGGGAGGGAAGGGTCTTCTTCCAAGGGAGGCGCGGCATGGAAGGTCTGGGTAACCGAGACGCTGCTCAAAGATTCTTCGAGATCTGAGCTACGTCGTGGCCTGGTTCCTCCACTCTCCGGCCGAGAACCCACAACAGCCGCCATGTTTACAGTGTTTTCCTCCAATTCCGTGAAATCAGAGAAATCAGAAAGTGAGGTGAGAGACGACCTGGTGTCGTCGTTCCTCTCCGACAGTACCCTCCGCCTGGAGGATGCCGCGGCGACCTTGGACGACGTCGAGATGGTGGGTGACATGAAGTTCTTCGCTGCGTTCAGAGGAGCAGCTGCCGCCGACGATCTAGCTTTGTTCGGCCGCGGGCCAATCAGGTCCCTCTCGTTCTCGTCGTTCTCGATTGAAGCTCGCAGGGATGAGCCGCCCGGTCCGCCTTTCGAACCCAGATTCCTCTGATGAATATCTACAGTCAGACAGAATCCATAAAACAGAGAAGATGACGATCGGTGAGCCCGTAGGAGATCAGAAGGGAGAAGCTTCGTCTTCGAGATCACTGCAACAGAACATTGATTTTATTCACCTGATGGGCTGCCAAAAGCCGTGTTCTTGGAGGCGGAAGTGTTCACCCAGGGGGCCTTCTCCTTCTTGGCGGGCTTGCCGGCGTCCGCCGCCCTGGCGGCGGGACTCTGGCTTCTGGCGGCGTTGGGAGAAGGTGATCTAGATCTGTTTGCGTTGGCTACGTGGGCCATCACAAGAACTCTCCCAAATCTCCTCCTTCCCAGAGTAAATCTGCCCTCCTCTGCCGCCTCGACGGAGAGCGTTGATCAGAAGCGCGCGAAGAATAGAAACTAAAAATGGGAAGGGAAATCGGCAGGCGGCGGCGAGCGGCGAAGGAGATCTTGAGTACGAGCAGGTGGCGGAGACCTTCCCTATTTACGGGCGGGGAGACGGTAACGGCTACTTCTCTCGACCGCGTGCTATTGTCACGCCTAAAGTGTGTTCTTTCACGACAGTAATGCGTTTCACTGTTTCAGTAGCGGAGGGGGCCGGGGGGCACACGGGGTCGCTGCCTGACTGGAGTAATGCACGATAAAGAAGGCGTGTGAATAACATCAGCGCTGGAGAAAGTCAACTCACCGCTAGATCTGGGGTTCCATTTTTAAAATTCGAACTAGGAGAGAGGGGCGCAACGGATCTATTGCCGACCGTTGGCATGAGGAACTCCTTTGATTCGGTTAGCAAAATGTCTCGTGCTTACAAGTATGTGTTTACAAGTCATATTCTAAATAATTTCATGCATAACTTCACCCGTATAATTCTCTGACAAATGATTTTTTTTTATCTCGGCAATGTAGTATTGATTGCCGACTGGTTAGTCTGAATATTATCTATTGTTACGGATAATTGTCTGTATTTTTTTTCTCAATAGCACTTGATCACTCGGAATATTAAAACTAATGGATATCTTTACGTCGAGAGGCGTAACAAAAATGATTTGATCTATCAAAATAACATTGATACAGTGTTGAGCATTTTATTGATATCAGTTGTAATATTTGGTAGCATCATTTTTAGTTTTATGTCTACGCTGCTAACAACAATGAACATGATCAAATTAAGCAAGGTACCGGTACAACATTTTGACGATTTTCAGATCGTCGAGGTCCCAAATATATAAGAATAGCTAACTTACGTCCTGTCTGATAACACTATTGATAAGAATCATTAAGAGATGTTTGATTAATTGTATCAATTTTAAAATTTGCAGTGCAAATAAAATATATTATGTAATATAAGTGCCAACTTATATTAATTTTGATATTAATACTCTAATATTTGAAAATATTTATATCAATATCGATATAGTATCAAAAACGAAATTCTAACCAAACACATAACTATACATGTAAAGGTTCCGATGGATATCAAGTAGCCAAAAATACATAACTATACATGTAATAATTAGTGTCATATCACTCAATTAACTATATGACATAGTCATACAATTAGTTGTCATCAAGTGAGAATAAAGGTTTAACGTTTACTCAGTCAAATCTATAACTTATGGGGTGTCCGGCAACCATTTCAATAATTTGAGTTCTTGTTACAGTTTTATGTTTTTGAAACAAACTTGTTAAAAAGGACATTTGACATTTATTACAAGTTTATATTTTAAAGAGATTTCTTTCTTAGACAAAAAAGTGATTCCCACTTTTTTATCCCGTGGTCCCCACTTTGTTTGATCATATATGATACCTATTCTTTTTTGTTATTACGCCTCTCCAAACATGACAATTTTATGTCATCGACTAGTTCACACTTTATTTTCAAACATCTTTTTATACAAATTTTTTGTTCAACAAAACTCCATGTTTTATACGATTTACTTCTCTTCATTTAGGTCATGATTTTACATGTGATAAAGATGTCCTTGTGGCGAAGACTTAGTTGGGACATGTTACTTTAATTTCACGGATTAATTACCTTCGAGTTCTTACCTATGCCAACAATATTGTCAAATAATTACATTATCATAAACAAAATTAATTGTGTTTGTTCCTTCTCTGAATCTCTTGTGCTGCGATTTTAATTTGATATGGTGGAATTTTTCATGACCCAATTGCCAGCCTCTTAGTTTTTTCAATATTGGGTCAGGGTGTACATGGTCTTGAGTAGGGTTGTTCACTGGTCGTTTTAAACCGAAAAATCAAATCAAACATTGGTTTGGTATGATTTGAATTACTAATTAGTTTGGTTTAATTTCTAATGTCCTTCAAATCAAACTAAACTAATAAACTGAAAAACCCAAATTAGATTAAATAGTTTTATTTTAAATTATATATAATATAATATTTTAACATATTTTATTATAAAAACAAATTAGTTTCAAGAGTTTTTAAGACAAAATTAATGAAATGTATAAATAGTGTAATAAATGTTAATAAATTATGATTTAAAATAATAAAATAAAATTATATATTAACATATCTACTATATCTTAATAAAATATGATTTGAACCGAATCCAACCAAATCAAACCGAATCAATTTAGTTCGATTTAAGAGATAATTTGGTTTGATTTGATTTGAACAAAAATACTCAAAATCAAGCAAAATCAAATCATGAACACCCTAGTCTTGAGTAATAAATTTCTAGAAAAGTCAATCATCTTTACAATTATTTACATTTTAATAAATCTTCACTTGAATTGAAAATCTCAAAAAATTCGATTTTTTTGTTGATGACAAAAATAAATCATTGTCACTTGAAATCCCTTAAAATAACTGTAGTTAAATAAACTTTAATAAAACTTGGCCAAGATCAATGCTGCGTGCCGTTGAAGTGTTGCCTTCAATTCCTGATATTTCACACGATGAAGATGCCGAACATAAAAAGGCGTTACCTATTTATTTATATTTATATTTAGTTCATAAATTCAACAAAGTAAGTTCCTATTTTCAAATATCTAAATGCTCATGCGACATCATCAGAGTTGAGATTTGGTGCTAAGATCCTAGATCTCATTTTGTCTTGACCAAAGTTGATATTTAATCTCTGAATCAGTCAAAAACTAATGCCCCGTTTAGATAGAGTTTCATTTTTGATACTATATCAATATTGATATTAATATTTTCGAATGTTGAAGTATCAATATCAAAATTAATATAAGTTAAAATTGCAGTACATAATATGTTTTGTTTGCATTACAAATTTTAAAATTGATTCAATTAACCAAACACTTCTTAATTGTTCCTATCAATATCAATTTTAAAATTGATAGTAATAGAGATACTTAATAGTGCTATTAAACAGGGTGTGAACATTATGATATTCGATAAAGCGTCTAAATACGGTAGTAATTTTTTCTTGAATGAGTTATTTTAAAGTGGTTTATCATAACTCTTTTCTATGTTGGGAGGTGAAAAACTAACGTTTTGTGTTCCACAAAAAATATACATATGAATTTTAGACATTCCATTAAATATAATCAAACACCATTAAGACTACCTAATTAGTTAAGTGCCCCTTTGGTTAGAATATCAAGAGTACCATATCATCAATTCTAATATTATTCACCAAGTGTAGTGATATTAAGAGTTTTCTTAGTTTGGTTTGATTTTCCAAGATTTTATACTTAAACAGAATCAAATTATCTCTCAACCCATCAAGTTAATTTGATTTGACTTGATTTGAAGTAAATTATATTTCATTATGATACGGCGTTTCAGTGTATACTAAAATTGATTTGTTTCAAACATGTTGTGTCAAAATTTAATACATATTTATACATTTCATTATTTGTATCTTATTTTTTATAAAATATATTTATTTTTAAAAATATATAAATATTATCAACATGTATACCTAAAAATAAATATTTAATTTTATTTAATTTATTATTTTTATCTGATTAATTTAATTTGAAAGATCTTAAAACATAAATTAAATTGACTAGTTAAATTAAACTGAACTAGTTTGATTTTCTCGGTTAAACCGCCGAACAGAACACTCCTATATGATATCAAATATCAAAGATTAATGGAGAAATTAATACGCGATCCATTTCAATGGATCGGCTATAACGATTGGTCCGGTCAGCAATCCAATTGTATTGACATAAATAAAGTATAATAATATCTATTTAAAATGTATTAATATTTGTAATCATAAATGAGATGTAATTAGTAGATTTGTAACTATAATATTTTATATTTAAATATAACGATAATAATTTATAAGTGAAATCTGATATAATCAACGTAATACGATAAATATATTATAATTAATATATTACATCTAAATCTCTATATGAACTATATGTAATAATTTTATGTTGTAAATATTATAATACTTTATGATTATAAATAAGATATAATGTGCCGATCGAGAATTAACAAATTTTTGACTGCCGGAGTGCCGATCAAGAAAACGTGAACAACGAATTAGGGATGAAACTGTTTTTCTTAAATAGATTGAAAATTAATTTTCTCAGGGCTAATACTGCAGGGGGCGCGAAGCAAATTACTTAAAGTTAATCTGTAAAAAGGCAGGGGCTCAAAGCAAATATGTAATCATCCCGTGTGAAAGTGCCCGGTGCCGTGCCACACCCTAAACCCTCTGCAAACCCTAGCTCGTCTCCGCCATCGCCGCCGTTCCTCCGTCAGACAGGACGAGAGAAGGCAGTTTCCCTAACAACGACTTCGAAGAATAGCAGAAATGGTGTCTGGCCCATTCCTCTTATCCTCTCATTACCTTCTTCTTGCTGTTGCCGCTGCTCTGGGTTAAGTTTTCCTCTCTCCTATTTTTTTGTTGCGGCAGACCACCGACGCAGTGAACCCAAAGGCGTATCCTTTGGCTGACGCGCAGCTTACGATCACCATATTGGACCTCATCCAGCAGGCCGCCAACTACAAGCAGCTAAAAAAAGGCGCTAATGAAGGTTTGCCCTATGTTTTCTCAACCGTGCTGTTTGGTCCTTTTTTTTTTATCTTCAGTGTACTTCAGATTGTTGCATAATGCTGTCATCTAATGGCTGCCCATTTTATACTTTTTGGGTTTTGCCAGCTACTAAGACGCTGAACCGAGGAATCTCGGAATTTGTAGTCATGGCGGCGGATACAGAGCCTATTGAGATCCTTCTCCATCTGCCGTTACTCGCTGAGGATAAGGTAATTATTTCTTTAATTGCCTTTTAGACAGTACATGCACTTGTGGTTGCCGTCTCTCTTGCCTTCTTCTCATAAATCATCTCCTGGGATTGCTGACTTCTACAAGGGTTGCGGATGGATGTTAGTGTGTGATTTTCTCTTGCGAGTTCTTAAGGAACGAGCAGTTTTAGTCCAAGTCCAATGACTTAAGTGGTCATACTTTTCCAATTCGTTACAATGTGAGCATACGATGGCTAAGAAAAAGGAGGGGAACATGATGTTTCTAATAATATTGCTGAAGCGTCACACTTAATCCACCGTTACCTGCTGTTTTCGCCTATTTTGGTGCATGCTGATAGTTACATGTTTTAGTTTTATTCAGCTGATCTGTTCTCCATTACGTAGTTGTGGATATAGTCACTTTTTTATTTTTTTTTAATAGATACTGAACTTTCTTCCATGACTTACCTGACATGGCTCAATATGTTTGCATGATAAGAACTTCAATAAAACATGATTTTTCCTGTTCAATTGCTTGTCATAAAGCATCTTGAGTGTACATGTGCATTTGTGATCTTTGGCATTTTAAAGAACATATGAATGAGTTGCGAAAATTGCAGACTGATCCTCTGGTTTTTGGCCACTGGGACGGGGAATCCTGTCCGACATGAAATGACTAGTCTACTATAGCTGTTATTTATTAGAAATAGCACCCTTCTTTGTGATATATAAGGTAGTTGAGGGAGAGTGATTGGTTTTACTTGTACGGGTGCTGCTTTTGCAAGACCTTGTACATGCACATCTCTCTTCAATCTCACCCTGAATGTGATATTGCTTGATGCATTAAACATGTACTCCAAGAAGTAAATGTTTGAATAAATATGAATTTTGCATTATTTTCTCCTTTTGATGGCATGGTCTGTTTAATATTTCTCTCTTGATTTTGACCCACACATTTGGCCGATTAGCCCATTCTTGATCTCAACTCTGGTGTGGTGTTTCCACATCTAATTCGACTATAAGTAGTCTTAACCATGAGAATGGACTGGACATCTTAAGCACATTCCTATGGTATTTTTTGCTCAGTATTCTAGAATTGTCAACTGAAATAAAGGCCTTAGTCTGTACTCCGTTTGAGAAAAACTATTCATTCTTTTCCTAAGGAATAAATGACTAAATCTTAAGGCGTTTGGCTGGTTGTTGTAACCGAAAATTTTCAAAAAATAAAGAGAGAGAAAAGAGAAAACAGGCCAGCAGTTGAAAGAAGACCGGTTGGGCCAGGGGATGAAGCCTGAAACAGCCCAATCGGGCTAACGGTCCATGGAGCTAGCGATCAACGGCCCATAGAGGCCATCTCTTCTATAGCCAGTCCACGTCAGAAAATAAATAAATGAATAAATTGAGAAGACCAGTCGGATTAGGGAAGGAGATCGACTCCCCATCGGACTCTCCCCCGGATTCAGTGGCCAGCGATAGCAGGAAACTGTCGTACGAAGGGAATACGCGGAGAAGAGGAAAGGGGGGGCGAGCCCACAAAATCCGGGATTGCTCCGAGTCCTTCTCGGAGCCGCAACTCCCATCTCGGGAGGATTCCTACCAGGGGAAAGAGACGGCTCATGCCTATATAAGCTCCCCCCGAGTGTGCGTGCCGAGACCCCAAGGAGAGGCCGGAGGGTAACCGGGATACCGAGAGGAAAGAGGAAGTTCGAGCAGAAGAAAGAGAGGAGGGAAGCCGACCTCCTTCGTCGTCTGCAAGCGCCGCCTTCTCCGTCGCTCTTCGATGCCGTAGCCGTCAAGGGAGGCCTCTGCCGCCTCTGTGCGGGCCTCCTTCCTCTTCTACAAACCCCGGCGGCATCGCCAACACCTTTGGTCGCCACTGTTATGGTCGTCGAGGCCGTCGAAGCCATCTATCGCCGCCAAGATCCCCGGAGGAGTATAAGATCACCGCCGGAGCCGTCTTCTTTTCCGGGAGGAGCTAGCAAGCCCTCCCTTGCTTCTGCAGGTTGCCGTCGGGAGCATCCAGTTGCAGGAGGACCGTCGAGCCCGTCCGCTGCTGCCGTTGCCGCCGGAATCTCCTCTGGGAGCGGCCGGAGCCGTCGCCGGAGCCCTCCACCGGTGCCGCTGCCGCCGAGAGCTGCCGCGAAGGATGCCCGCGCTCGAACGATGGCCGAAGAGAGAAGCCGTCGCCGGGAAGACACTGTAGCCGCGGGGGAATAATACACCCCCACTTTGGTCCACGGTGGAAATGGGCGGGGCCCACAGAAAAAAAAAGAGTGAAAAAAAAAAAGATAGGGCGGCCGTGGCCGCGGCCAGAGGCCGCGCACGCGCGTGAGCCGCGGGGAGGAGCTTTGACCTTCGGGTCAATGCTGGACGTGGGGCCCACCAAAAAAAAGGGTTTAAAAAAAAAGAGAGAGGCCCGCTGGACCAACCAGCGGGCGCGCAAGAAGGAGGATGGGCCGGGCCCATTAGACTTGAAGCCCTGCAGAATAAAAAAAAAGAGATCTCTCTTTTAAAATGCACAATCAAATGAAAATTTAAATAAAAATTCACTAACTAATTAAACAAACCGATGGCAAGCATCTGGCCGGCTAAAAACCCGCCACATGGTCTCGGCATAACTTAAAAGAATCAAAACAAATGGGAAAGCAATAGGCCGGCTTCAAGCACGCCTCTTGACCCATAATTCAAAAATCAAAATAAAAACAAACAATGAACAGAAATTAAATAAAAATCCACTAAGTTAATTTCACAAACCGAGACAAGCATCTGGCCGGCTAAAAACCCGCCACATGGTCTTGGCTAAACTTAAAAGAATTTGTGGGTCGGTTCTAAACCTTCCCCTTAACTTTTTAAGGTGGACATACAAAGGTCTAATGAAAAGACCCCAATGTCTTACCATGCCCCAAGAGGGAGTTACTTACCCATTATGCCATGGGAAGGCTGTGCATGATCAACATGCCGATATGCCGAACTGTGTGCTAATGAGGTTCATCAATTATGAGATGAGTCCCCACAAGCTTATCAAAAGTCGGGTGTAGTCAATCTCAAAACAGTGGGGGATGCCCATAAGTCTATCAAAGATCGGGTACATGCCGCCCACGAAATGACAAGTTCATCAAGAACTCAAGAGACCGGGTCGCTGGTCAAGTTGTAAATCATGTCTCATGTTGAGAGAAAATAAATGAGAATTCATGCTCGGTGCACAGATTTATGTTGCAAGGAGAGGACAATCACATGAAATTTTTGGAAGGCAAGACAACAAAAACAAATAAAAAAAAAACTGAAATCTGAAGCTGTAACATACAGAGTCATCATAATAAAAAAAATCTGATATCTAAAGGAAAAATCTGCAATCTGTAAAATGGGAACAACATCAAACCGTTTAAATCAAATTCAATACATAATTCTGTCAGAATCTACATCTGGAACCAGATTCCGATTTGAGCAACACATTCAAAAATCTGAACTCCAAAATTCGGAATCCAAGCCAATTTGTAAAAATATGAAATCTGTAAGTCTGAAAGAACATCCATAAACAAAGTTGAAATCTGAAAAGTTTCAAAAGAGAATCTGAAAACCTGCAGACCGAGAGATCAAAATCTGCAACCAAAATCTGAAATAAGAATACATCAAATCTGAAAATTCTGAAAATCACTTCTGAAATTCAAGATCTAAAATCTGGAATTTGTAAACTGAAATTTTGAAGCATAAAATCTGCAATCGGAACCCAGAAAGCTGAAAATCTGAATCCCCATTAAATCAAATATCTGAATTCGTACAGAATCTGTAGGGAATCCAAAATCTGAATTGTGAAATCTGAATCAATCCTTAAATCTGAAACGTACAGTTTGAAACATTTAAAAATCTGAAATTTGGGTTTAAAACACACAAGTCCGAAAATACAAAATCTGCAAGTTTGAACTTCACATGAGAGGTCGAAACCTATAAGATTGCAGACTCCATAATCTGGACTAATTTAAGAATCTGCACAATTTGAAATCTAAAATCTGTTGAGTCTAAAATCAGGTCACTTAAATCTGAAACTTGAAATCTGAAGATAATTCACTAAAATCCCAACCTGTTCAAATTAAACTCAGTAAAAGCAAACAAATCTGCCCAAATCCAATTGAATCAAACCATAATTGAATTCCGAACCTGAAATCTTAACAGTAAGATTAAGTCTGAAATATAACATCAAATTTTAATTCCAATCAACCCAACTCAAAACACAGAAACTCCAAACATATTCAAATCAGATTCAAATGAATTCAAACAGTTAAAAACTCAAATAAATCAAATTCAACATTAAACTCAAATCAAATTCAATCAAATTTAATTCAATCCATATCAATCAAGTCAACCAAATAAATCTCTCAAATTAAATTCAAACAAATCAAATTCCAATCAAATCCATTCCAAATAAACTTAAATCAATCAACCAACTCAAATTGAATCAAATTCAAATCAAATTAAAACTCACACACCAAATCCAAATTTCAACCAATTTAAGCAAACACGAATTCAAACTAAATCAAATCAACTCAAATACAAATCAAACCAGTCCAATCTAATCAAACCAAGATTCAAATCAATTCAATTCAACTTAAATCAAAATGCAAACAAATCAAATGCTTGCCTTCCATCAAATTCATGGGACTGTTTTCTCCTATGTGTGTATGTGAATGCTTATTTTGTGGATGTATGTTTTCTACTCCATGGATTGCTATGACGATAATCAAGGGTATTCGAGTTGTCTCGATGTAATTAACGTCGGATCTTCGCACCATCCGACGGGGAGAGGTCAAAATCAATTTTCAAAGAACCTAATAACCTCAAATTATAATTTTAAATATCATTGACCCTAGCTAGTACTTTTATGAAATATCATCTATTTTCTTACAAAGTCAATGCTAAGGTCTAATCAAGTCAAATCCAAATTCAAATGAAAAATGAATTTCCGAAAAAGAATTAATCTTTTTGAGATTTTGAGGTTACATCACTGGTCAATTACTTTTATAGACTTTCATGACAAATTTTATATTAAAATAAAATTTAAGATAGTTAAAGACAAAATTATCATGTTCGGTGAGATACGATAACTATCCATGTGTGACAGTAAAAGGTGGTAGGTGGGGGGGGACACAAGAAAAAAAATAGGTCTTGCTTCTTTTTCTTGTCAAAGATTGATCATTTACAAAAACATATTTTTATAATGTTTTTTAAACATTCTTTTATAGAATTTTTGTTACAAAACATGTTTTCTTAGCAAAAAAGTCGATTTATCATTCAACCAAACACCTCATTAGTAAAGGGACTTTATGATACTGTTGACATCTGAGTGTGTGAAAAAATGATGAGGCTGACTTCAAAAAAGAGAGAGAGAGGAAAAAAATGGCAGGACCTCCCCCCTAAACCTGGTCCAGTTCAGCCCACCTGCAGGCACCCTAAACTACCTCCACACAGGTTTATGATCGGTCCATCTCCAAGGTCCAGAACAGGACCCTGATCGGCCCCAATTCAGCTTGCTGGAAGGTCCCCTTTGCGGCCCATCCAGAAGACCCCAAAACAGGTCATCGCCATCCACCTTGCAGCCGAGAGAAGGCCCGCAGGCCTGCTCGAAAATGGGCCGGGCACTCTTTCAAATGAGCCAAGGAATCAGCCTGCAGGCCTGCTCGAAGATGGTCTGGTTTCAACAGAAAATAGAAAGAAAATTTTTTGAACGAGGCAGGAGATCAAGAGCTATGGAGGGAGTAGGAAACCTGTCTTGGGATATCGACAAGCTGTTTGGTTCCAATCGGTATTTGATTCTATATATTATGGAAGTTTCGAGTTCTACTCGGAGACAACTAAGGTAACGGTCGACGGAGGTTTCCCTTATTTGAAAGGGATCCCGATCTCCTTCTGGAATGGGGCCCGAGAGTTGTGGGAAGGTTCGAGTCCTTCTCGGAGCCGGAGCAGTCTCCCGATCGGGAGAGGAAACCCCGAAGCCTATAAGAAGTCGAACGCAAGCCGCTGCACGGCCGGACAGAAAGGCGGAGGGAGGTGAGGGAGAAGAGGTAGGAATTGGGAGATTTGGGGAAGGCATTGGAGGGATTACCGGTCCCCTGGAGCCTTGTGTGTGCCGCTTGTTCTTCCTCTTCTTCCGCCGGAGCTAGCTAAGTCGTCGGGTTCTTCTTCTTCCACCGGACGCCGTCGAGCCATTGCTTCTTCTACGGGCCGCAGCGGATGCCGTCGAGCCTGTTGGCCTTTGCCGTCGTCACCGGAGAAGGTTTCTACCTTCCTCAAGACTGCCGGATCCTTCCCCCTCCTCCGCCGGTGTCGTTGCAGTCGATCGAGAGTGGGAGCCGCCAGAGTTGGCCTGTGCATTCAGGGGAAGAAGCCGGAAGCTTGTCGGGGCACTGTAGCAGGGGGCAAATAATATCCCCAAACTTATGTCCAGCGTGGAAATAGTGGTGGGGCTCACCGACAGAGGTAACAAAAAAAAAGGAAGAGAAGGGTTGGCCGCGCGGCCAGGCGAGGCTTGTGCAGAATCGGGACCCCGTGGGAGTGAACCGCCGGTCCAACAGTGGACTGGACTTCCTTTTCGCCTGAACAGTGCCCAGACAGGGCCCCTTCAACAAAAAAAAATTAAAACAAACAACACAGTGAAAATTAAATAAAAAAATATATTTTTAATCCAACAAATCGAGACTAGTTGGGGGGTTGACTAACCATCCGCCTCTACGTTTCGACTTAACCTAAAAGAAATCAAAATTTGGACTAGTTGAGGGGTCAATTAACCATCTGCCCCTACGTCCTTAAGGTAGACATACATAGATCTATAAAAAGACCCCAATATCTTACCATGTTCATTAAGCTATGCAAGGCTCAAGCATAATCAATATGTCGTCATGCCGGTCGTATGCTAATGAAATTATCACAAACAGTGGGGGGATGCCCATAAGTCTATCAAGACCGGGTACATGCCGTCCATGAATTGACAAGTTCATCAAAGACTCAAGGGACCAGGTTCCTGGACAAGTTGTAAATCATGTCTCATGTTGAGAGAGCAAGTGAAAATTCATGTTCGGTGCAATAGATTTATATTACAAGGAAAGGACAACCACATGAAACTTTTGGAAGGCAACAGAAATTAAACAAACCTGAAATCTGAAAACTGTAAAAATCTGAAATTTGAAACCGAAGCTGTGAAACTGAAATAAAAAAATCTGAATCTAAAACATACAAAGTCTGTAATTTAAGATCTGAAATCTATAAGAACATCTAACCCAATTCAAACCATAAAATTCATGAAATCTGAAAATTCAAAACTTGAAGACCAATCTGTCAAAAATTCCGAAGTTCAAGCAGATCTAAAAAAATCTGAAAACTGAAAGATTTTGAAATCTGAAAAATCTGAAAGTCTGGAATGTGAAAATTGAAAGTTAGAACATCAGCTGAAATCAAAGCCTACGAACTGAAAATCTGCAATTTGAAGCTCAGACCTGCAGCCGAGAATCAAAAGTCTAAAATTCAAACCTGGAAAATCCGTTAGGTGTGAGAACGAATGGAATCTGTGAGGTTGAAACCAGAAAAATCTAAATCTTTCAATCAAAACATCAAAACCTGCAATTCAAGATCTAAAAATTTGAAATTCTAAAAAAATTCTGAACTTATAAAATCTGTAAAAACCTGCAAACTAAGAATCCAAAACTGAAAAATCCGAAAATTGTAAAATCTGTAAAGGGTGCTCTGAAAATTGGAACGTACAGAATCTGAAAATTTGAATCTGCAATTAAAGTGTAAAACATATTTTTTTTGGACTCACAAACTTGTAAAATCTGAAACATGGGAAACCGAAAGATCTGAAAATTAAAAGAAGTTGCAGTTTGTAATCTAAAATCTGAAGAACTCCAAATCTGAAAAATTCTTTAAATTTGAAACATGCAGAATCTGGAAAAATATGAAATGTGTGTATAAATCTGAACTTCAAAGATTTGAAATCTGAACTTCGTATTGAAAGATGAAAATCTGAAGAGGGTTCTTAGAGGATCAGTGAACCAGATGACAAGTGAAAAATGTGTGTGAAATTTCTGGTATCAGAACTGCCATCACGAAACTCCCAACCCATATAATACCCAACCTGTCCAATATCAAGATAAAACAAAATGAACTAAACCCAATTCATTACTTAAATAAATTCTGCTCAACTCTAACAAAAATCAAATGATAAGTCAATCTGCTAACCAATTCTGTAGGTGAAAACTAAATATCCAAATCAACTCAAATTTGGCCGCCCATCAAGTTCAAACATGATCAAGTCAAACAACAAGATCTGCAAAGTGAATTAAAGTCATAACCCAAATCAAAATCTCCAACAGATTCAAATCAGTTAAATAAAAAAATGAAATTTAAATGAACTTAAACAGTTAAAAACTCAAGTTCAAACTCAACCCCAAATCAGTTTACATAAACCTGAACTTGCAAATTCCATAAAAGAAGCCCATAGAATGTCAAATTCATTGGAATCTAATTTAAACCAATGAATCAAATGAGTTAAATTCAACCTAATTCAAATTAAACTCAAATCAAACTCAATTTTAATTAAATTCAACCAAATCCAAATCAAACAAATTCAAATTAATTAACCAAAATTCAAATCAACGCAATTTAAACTAAATTCAAAACTAAATTGAGTGTTTACATTCTGTCAATTTCATGGGGTTGTTTTCTCCTATGTGTGGATGTGAATGTTTATTGTGGATGCATTGTCTTCTATTTCCATGAATTGCTATGACGGATAATCAAGGGTATTCGAGTATTCTTAATATAATTAACGTCGGATCTTTACACCCGACGGGGAGAGGTCAAAATCAATTTTTAAAGAATCTAACAACCTCAATGTATAGTTTTATATGTATCATGGACCCTAGTCAATATTTTTATGGAATATCACATATTTTTCTAAGAAGTCAATGTTAAGGTCTAAATCAATCAAATCCAAATTCAAACAGGAAAATGAAATTTCAAAATTTTAAATTGTTTTAAATTTTGAGGTTACATCAGATACTTTGGTGAAGACCTTGATGCCAGTTGATGTATGTTAAGACTCTGATTGCTTCCCAAAATTTCCCCTGTTCTAACTGGAAGCCACGTGCATTGTGGTCTTTTGTTTATTCTGATAGATCTAACCTATGAATCACATAGCCCTTGACTTTTGAACCATCAAAATGGCCCACAGAAACATCTGTAAGCTGATCGTTCTGACTTTGTTATTTGGCAGAACGTGCCCTACGTCTTTGTTCCTTCAAAACAAGCCCTTGGTCGAGCCTGTGGGGTCACCAGACCTGTGATTGCTTGCTCTGTGACAAGCAATGAAGGTAGCCAGTTGAGGTCACAGATACAGCAGCTCAAGGTACATCGTTGTATGGTAATTTCCATCTTGTCTTCATGTTTCTCGATCGATGAATCGTAATGACTAGCTGTTCTATGCTGCCAGGACGCAATAGAGAAGCTTCTAATCTAGGTACCAGCGCCATAGGCCACGGAATCGGAAGATCACCCTTATGAAGCTCGGTATTGTTGGGACGGTTGCGTCGCATAGTGAAACTTCCTGCAGAATACGAGGTGCTACCGTGTTGCCGCTCCTTAGGTAAATGTTTTTATTTGGTAAAGAACAGCTGGTTGTGCTGAGAATGTAGGATATTAATTATTCTACATCTCGCCCAGACATTGGCTCTCGGATTGTATCGATCGCACGGACATGTATTGTCGAAGTCAATTAATGATGCCTGTCCTATTTTGTCTGTGCTAATTGTTTGGGGAGGGAGTCAATGTTCTTAACAACGAGTAATGCTTCCTCATGAAACTGATGATCAGGCTTTTGGTTCATTTGATGTCTTCTATGGAACTTCTTTTTTATACTAATCCTTTATGGTTGGCTCATGTTTAGTGCACCCTGTCGTTTGGTGTAGACTTGTAGTACCTGAATATACCAGAGTAATTAGGCAAAAAGTCTTGATATCATGATACAAAATATTTCGCACAATCATATTGGAACGTATCTCGATACATAATACATCAGACTAAGGTGGGAGGAGTTTCCCTAGAGAATTTATATATGAGTAACTATAATGAGATTTTGTAGATATCAAGCAAATAAATCGTGCCTGATATATGAACATGATAACGCAGGAATGAATACTTGACTAATAATCAAATCGATTAGGAGATGAAGTTAATGTTAGAATTACGGAGATAGTCTTATATTGAATATTATAGACTTGATATTGTGCTTATATGTTTTGGGTCTTTTTAATAGGCACTTATCTCTTATTGTTAGTGAGACGGAGTGTTAAAATTGTGGAGATAATCTCATATTGAATATTATAGATTAGTATAGATTGATATTGTGTTTATATGTCTTGAGTTTTTCTGCTTCAACACTATAATTTTGGGATTTTTAAGAGTTAAAAACGAGTTGATTAATGTTAAGTGGGATGCAAATAAAAGTGAGAAGATGAGACGACTAATGTTCTCTCTCTCTCTCTCTCTCTCTTGGAGACACCTCTTAATCTTGAGATAGCCAAGAATAGATACGTTTATATACAGGTTGGTTTGGTTCCTCTTGACATTTCTTTTTTCAAATCAAACAAAACGAAGTATATATTTCTAAATCATGGTTTGATTCCGTTCGTACCATACTTTATCAATATATAACTACTGACTTTATTCACTTTTATTCAATATTCTATTAAAATACACCAAATGTTTATAAAACTAAAATTATCTTTAAAATTTTAATACTTTAATGTTTACATGGAAATATATAAATTAACATTGATAGATATAATTTGACAAAATGTTTTATTTTTAATTCGGGTTACTTAGTTTACCAAGTAGATTGGACTCGAATGATTTTGAAACCAAATGAAATCTAGTTCTAAATGGTTGGTTTAGTTTGATTTTTCTGGTTGAAACTAATAGTGGACACCGCGTTAGAGATGTGCAAATGCCAAGAAAAATAAAAAGGATATTCATATCGCTCTCTCTATATCATGCATATATATATATATCGTCATAAAAGAGCATGTGTTCATAAGTGTCACCTGTTGCGTTAGCCTACGAAGATCCGCTATCTTCGTGTGGGGAGTTTTGAATCCAACCTCGTAAATTGACAGCGTCCGTAGTTTTTAAAACGCGAGTATTTATTTTAAGAGAGAATAATATTTGAGTATTTTTTACAACGGAATATAGTCGAAAAAAATATGTAACCATAGTTGGTGCATAGAAATCTGACTGCACGTAATGATAAATCGTTGCATACATATACAATGTAGAGTAAAAAGTGCTTCAACCGTTCGCGAAAAATATGTAAATTTCATGATATGCAAAAAAATCATGCAATTTTGCGATATATAAAGTTTTTAGTTACAGTATCTAAGAAACATTTAAGGTGAACATATTTCCAAAGGTAGTTTATTACTTTCTATTTTCCTGAAAAATTACTTGTTAGATAAAAAAAAAGAAATTTGGGCATTTTCTCTCTAGCGAGATCTTTCTGCGGCTATATCTCGAAGGATGGCTGTCTGTAACCTCCTGGCTCGTCGCGCTTGCCCGGGAAGAAACCCTAAACTCGGAAGAAACCTCACCCAAGGGTTTCCTGCAGAACCCCGAGCTGTCTACGTTTCGGTAGTCCTTCCCTTCGTCACTCCCCTATTTCTATGCACATCTCTCTCTCTCTCTTCCTATTTTTTTAATCTATCTCTTTGAACCGTTGGTTGGAGCAACGAAGTGCGTCTAGCTCGTCACTCGTCTGTTGTCCTTCGCCGATGTCCACTTGTAGCAATGTTATTTCAGATCTATCTCAGATGATGAATTTATTTATTCAAATAAACGAGGGGGTTGACAAACAAACGTGTATCCGCATACAGTTACGCGTTGATGGTTTTGCGGTGTTTCAGCATTGATAGATGAACTCTTCTGGCACTTAAGCATTCATTTTTTATTTCGTTTATTTTTGTTGTTTGTGTTGGTCCTAGCTTCATTTTCTTGTGTTGAATCTTCGTGTTGGGTTGTTTTGTGATGCGCCCTTGTATGTTGTAGAAAAGTGAGCAATTGGGCCCATGGCTCTACCACTCAAGCATTCGAAACGGCCATTTGAGAGGAACCCTCTGGAATCAAATGGAAAAGCAAAATGGCAAAAAACTGCGGCTTTGCAGCAGAATTGGTCGATACCTAATCTCAGCGCTCCTGTCTTTCGCATACTTTGCCCCGCATCCAAATCAGGCAGCGTCATCGGCAAAGGTGGAAGCATAATCACGAAGATCCGCAAAGAGACCGGCGCCAAGATAAGGATTGAAGAGGTTGTTCCTGGATGTGAGGAGAGAGTTGTGGTTATTAGTGGTCCGGACAAGGAAATGGAAGATAAGAATGGACATGTCAAGGAAGAGGATCCATTTGCGGATGATGTTGATGAAGATGATGATGTCAAAGAAAATGATGAAAGCCCAAAGGGAAAGGAAGGTTTTAGCCAGGATGGTGCACAGCAAGAGAAAGCAACAACAGCAGCACAAAAGGCCCTGCTTCTTGTTTTCGAGAGGATGGCTGAAGGTGATCCAGAGTCAGATTCTGTGGATGAAGGAGGCGAGAAACCATCTTGCGTTGCCCGTTTACTTGTCTTGTCCACTCAGGTTGGATGCATTCTGGGAAAGGGCGGAAGTGTAATCAAGCAGATGGCATCGGATAGTGGTGCACAGATTCGTGTTCTTGCGAGAGATAAGCTTCCTGCATGTGCTTCACCTATTGACGAAATTGTACAGGTAGGTTTTTCAATGTTTCCTTTGATAAATTATTGAAATTGTATTTGCAAGCCATCCTTTACAAAAAAATTATTATCTGATGTTTTTTGAACTTATTGGCCTTTTTCTGTTTGGTTATATGCATCATCAACTGCATATGAATCTGTTTATTTCCCTGGAGTCCTAACACAGCACCATCTTGCTACTGGACTTTTTATTAGCTTTTCTTTTCTTTTTATTGTTTTCCTTTTACTGGCTAATGTGTTGACTGTTACTTCATTATAATCTATTTTTCATAGATGTGAATTGTGTTTCTAATCACTTAAAACACACACATGCCGGCACACAAGCACTGCTTTCATTTCTAGTTACAAGGTTTTCCTTTCCAAATGCCCTTTCCAAATTTATATCCTAGTGTTTCAGCTTACGAAGTTTAACTGTCACAATCTCCACTGCTTCACTCATATATCTTAAGCTTCACTAAATGAGCCCCTGCAATGTGGATCTCATTATTTAGGGTTGTTCACCTGAACTAGGAAACTTGGTAAACCAAACTACACCAAACCAAAATGACGTTCGGTTCTGAGGTTTGACTCTTTGCTTCTTTGAACCAAACCAAATTGTTAAAATTTAATTGGCCTGGTTCAGTTTGGCTTTTGTCTAGCCCAAATTGAACCAATGAACTAGTTTACCTAGTTCATTTATTTATTATATTATTTTTTATAACTTTATTTTAAATAGTTTCAAAGAGGGAGAGAGGGAGTTCTCTCGTACAGCTGTATGCAATATGATAGAGTTCTAAGAGATGTTGTATGGTAGGTAATAGGTGTTGGATTGAAAGATGGCATCTGTTAGGCTTATACTAGTAATAAAAGACACAATGATGCAACCACTAGTGTCGATACATTGGAGGATAAACTAGATGTTTTTTCATTTAAATTAGCTCACATCAAGGGTTTGCAATAAATTTTTATCTTTTTCTTTATAGATGAATTAATAAAAAGTATACAAGATGACATAGCATGGTGTATGATGTTTGCAAACGATATTGTTGTGATAGATGAGAGTGAGACTTGAGGAGATAATAGAAAGAACTTTGGAGAAACACTTTGGCAATAGATGTTTTTTCATTTAAATTAGCTCACATCAAGGGTTTGCAATAAATTTTTATCTTTTTATTTATAGATGAATTAATGAAAAGTATACAAGATGACATAGCATGGTGTATGATGTTTGCAAACGATATTGTTGTGATAGATGAGACTTGAGGAGATAATAGAAAGAACTTTGGAGAAACACTTTGGCAATAGATGTTCTATGCAATCATAAGAGTCCACTAAGGTTGAAAGGGAAATTTTTTCATACCTGCAATGATGTATGATAGTGAATGTTCGATAATAAATAAAAAATATGCTTTTAAAAAAAGTGCCATTGAAGTAAGAATTTTAGGATGGATGGGTGATCGTACTAGTTAGAAAATATCAATTTTTGACAAATTGAAGGAGAGAAATTTGAGATAGTTTGGACATATAACATATTAAATGTAGACATAAGGAAACTCTAGTTGGAAAAGTAGAAAATATCAATGTAATAGAAATGAAAAAAAATACCCGGCAGACCTAAGCTAAAGTTAAATATCTTTGAAGATATAACTCAAAATTGATATGAGTGGAGAAAGGGAATCTATATGACCAACCTAATTAATTTGGGATTTAGACTTTATTGAGTTTAGTTTTCTTATACAAATAAAATAATAAGATTAAGATTTACCTTGATTAGTCATTTTATTTTATTTTTATAAATTAATAGTATATGTGTAGCTGATGAGCCTAACAAACCAAACTGATATCTGTTTGGGGTTGAGCTGAACTGCTTCATTTGTTTTGAAAAAATTGGCTTTAAAGCAAGCCAAACTGAACCGTGTACACCCCTTTTACTATCTAGTTCCATCTTCCCAAGTGACATGAATGTGTTTTTCCTGCATTAATTTTTCATCAGTATTTTATGCGTCTTACATTCATCATCTTATGAATAAGTCATTGTCCATATCATAGGTTGCATGTACAATTTATTCTCAATAATGCTTTTGTTTTGTTACATATTTTTTTGTTTACGTTTGTTCTTTAAAGTTGATTATGTCACTTATGCCCTGATAGTATCGTGCTTTTCTCATCATAAAGAACTAAGAAATTGTTTTTTATTTTTTATGTTTTTGGTTATTTATTCATTGTATTTATATTGCAGGTTACAGGAGCTATGGATTCAGTAAGAAAGGCCTTGCAATTCATGTCTCAACAACTACTTGAGAATCCTCCTCGAGATCGTGACTTATTGCTTCCTGATAAGATACCTGGACCACCGTCTCACTCATTTCCTTCACTCACTCAGCTAGGACGAAATGAAAGTCTTCCACCTTCAAATTTTCATCTCCCTGATCAAGGAATGCCTTTTTCTGCAAGACCGAATGAAATGCTTGATTTTCATCCACGCCTGCCGCCATCTTTTTCCAAGTTCCCTGAAATTTCTGCACCTGTTAAACCTCCAGTTTCACATGAGCCACTGACATTTCGGTTAATATGCAACAGCGACAAGGTTGGCAGTGTGATAGGAAAGGGAGGAAGCATTGTGAAAATAATTCAAAGTGAAACTGCATGTGAGATCAAAATTATTGAAACTGTTCCTGACTCGGATGACCGCATTGTGGTTATAACTGGTCCTGCGGTAACTGTACTGACTTGATCTCCTGTTGCA
This sequence comes from Cryptocoryne crispatula var. balansae, assembly GCA_036172225.1. Classification (NCBI taxonomy): domain Eukaryota; kingdom Viridiplantae; phylum Streptophyta; class Magnoliopsida; order Alismatales; family Araceae; genus Cryptocoryne; species Cryptocoryne crispatula. Next base: position 4,057,906 of record CM069925.1, on the reverse strand, counting down.
TCTTCACATTCTGCCAAATACCCTGTACTTTCTCTTGGCTTTGTTACTATGGTTGTTGTATTTCTTTGTGTATTCAATCTAGCATAAAAGATATGCCTATGGCTTCCGGTGTTTTTTGAAGCAATTTTTTGTTGTACTTGAGTGACTGTAACAGAATGCAGTGATGACCTAAAACTCTTGTCTGGGCACGGTGGAACCCTGCTTGTTCTTGTAGTGGTCACACATGGCAGGGATCTTTGATCCTAGGTTTACTACACTAAGTTGTTGCTTTAGCTACCTGTGGGGCTGAAGTTTTCTGTTTCTGATGTTTGTGCAACATTCAGTGTCCTGCAATTATGTAGTGCCTGGAAGGATATGTCCAAATGTCTTTGCTAGGGGTAAAAGGTAGTAGGAAGTTGAGGCAAGATAAGCTGTTTTACATGTACTGCCTTTTAAGCCTTGATGATTGGCTTGTCATCTGGTGTACACTTAAATCTGTGTTCTCCCCTAATGATGAATGTAAAATGTTTTTTCTTTATTCTTCTCATAGGGCTAGTAGTTTGAGGTCATCATATCCTATATTTAAGTTTATTTTAAGCTGTATTTATTGTTGTGCTACCTAGCCTACCTTCCCCTTACTGCATATTCTTTTATTTTGTTTTCTCTATTTTGCTTCCCTTTTTGATCCCGTATACTACTTGCAGCACCCTGATGATAGGGTTTCTCCCATACAAGATGCTGTCCTTCGAGTGCAAAATAGGATTGTAATGGCTTCACCTGATAGCAAAGAAGGTACAATCTCTACAAAAGTGCTCATCTCTTCTGGTCAAACCGGGTGCCTCCTGGGCAAGGGTGGTTCCATAGTTTCAGAAATGAGGAAGCTGTCTGGAGCACAAATCCGTATTGTGAGTAAAGATCTCCCAAAATATGCTGAAAATGAAGTAATTGTTCAGGTGGGCGTTTCTTTTAGTTTCTTCAAGAAGTGTCTTGACACTGTTATTGCTTCTTTCTGCTTTTTTATCACCATGAACAATTTATTTCTACTTATTTTATCAGGTAACTGGAAAATTCGAGGCTGTTCAGGAGGCTCTTTTGCAAATAACATCAAGATTGAAGCATCATATTTTCAGCGAGAAATATCCTTCTATAGGTCATCCAGGACAGTCTGCTTTTATTGATCAAATTTCACAGTTTCCGTCTTTTATGGGAAGAAGGGAACGCTCCCCACCTGGGCCCTTCTCAAATGTACTGCCACCGTTCCACAGATTAGATCCTCTTGGTGTCCTTCCTCATGATGAGCGCCCTGGTCCTGCTCGTACACATTATACTTCAGGTGCTGCTCATCTTGGTGAAAGAATGCCATCATCTGCGCCATGGGGACCGCAGGTATATGCCCCATTTAATGCAGAAAGTAACAGCTATTTTATGGAATGTATAACTGGAAAGCTTGGTTCTTAGAGCAATCCTTTTACCAAAAAAACCTTTTGGTAGCAAAGAAAGTGTAGCTTCTACTTGTTTCACATCACTTTTGGGCAGTGTCTTTTATACAATGTTTCTTTCTTGACATTATATTAGTCATGGTTATGTAACACTGGCCACTTAATTATTTGATCTAAGCATGATGGCTTTACCTTTTTTTTCCTGATATAAACTTATTCTGTTATGCTGCCATCTACTGATGTAGATGGTATCAATGTTTGTGTTAATTGATTTGGATGGTGTGATGAACTGAGCAAGTGACACCTATTCATTAGTGTTGAGTTGCACTAAGTTACAATTTTTTAAGCCACTGTAAAAAGGTGCTATAGCTGATATTTACATCATTTGTTTTTCATGATGAAAATGAAGTAGGTTTTTCCTGTCGGAAGCTTTATACTTTATAAGACAACTGTATCTACCATTTAGGTGATAGGCCAATACAAGTTGACTTCTATTCAGCTAGACTTTGATCAATCACCCTTGGGTGTTTATTTATCAAGTTCATTTTTTGTTTTGGGTCTTAATATTATTTGATGGTTTATTTTGCAAGATTTTGTTATCTTTTATTGTGTTAAAACAGTCATTCTCTACTGCTGACATCCTGATTACTTGTCTATTTTTACATATATATGTGTATGAATACTTGAATTATACGCCTGATTCTTTCATTGAGATCATCACCTTGGAGGTTTTCAGGTCTTGATCACTTCAGCAACCTCGATCTTTTAACTGTGTTGGTCTTAACTCTGTGTTGACTGACTTGTCACTTCACTAAGTGTGAGGTTTCCAATGAAATCTTTAATCACTCTTTATATCTACATTTGTTTGTTCTATTCCTCATCTGTGAACCTTGATCTTGCTGTAATTTAATTGAATTGGACGTGGTTAAGTTGATAGCTAACTTATTTTAAGATGCTGCTTTGCTATGTTAATATATTTGCTATTTTGTTTCTCTTTGTCATTGAAGAGTGTGATGTTTTAGAGATCTGGCTCCTTGCATGAACCTTAATTTGCTATGATTAATTGATGGAATGTATTTAGTGTTGATGTCTGATGTGTTCTAGCTAAGTTACAGACGGTTGATATATGGACAAATCAAACTAGCTGTATCCTTTTTGTTTATCTTTTAATAGAATGGTGTTTTTTTTATGTTCACTGAAAACTACACAGAAAGCAATTGGTTATTCTACTTACGGTATTTGGTCGATTATGGAAGCATCGAGGAGTGGGGGTGACAGAAATTTGGCCAAAGTTTCTTGATCCGGCAGCCTACATGTTAATTATAGGTTAGAAGGCCTCCTCTGGCCGCTGGCTACCACTTCCAATCTTCCTAAGATGCATGTACCCTTCCTCAACCCCCCCCCTCCACACACACACACACACACCCACACACACACACGTAGTCACCTGAGACAAGTTGACCTCTTTCTTGCCTGCCTCTGACAAAGTATATTGGCTTATGTTTTACACATTACTTTTGTTTGCATGCATTTGTGGCTTATCCTGTCCTTGGGATTTATAGGCATTCCTTTGTTATTTATTATCTTATGATTTTTCATTATTGTTGTTTTTCTTTTCATTCCTTATAAGAATGATAATTTGGGATAATTGACGTTTCCAGGGTATTGGTGGAGATGGCTCGCTTGGCATGGATGATCCCATGGGTGCTTCACGTAGGCGACTAAGTGGATTTTCAGGGTTAGTTCACATCTGATTATCTAATCAAATGGTAGTTGTCCTTTCTCTTGTGGTAGAATTCCTGTAGTTCTGAGTCAGTTCTTCTGGCCATTGATTACTTATAATACCCTGTCTAAATTCTGTGGAACGTGTTCTTATTTTCTACTGGTACTAAGTTGATATATCATATGCATATGGAAAAGCTGTGGCCTGGGTTTGCCTAACAAATATTTTGCTTGTACAAATTGTTCTCTTAAACTTTATAGTCTAAAACTTTAGAATAATCTTAAGGCGACCATAGAATTTTAAACCTACTCTGTTTCTGCATCCGTTGCTGACTGCTTGCCTTAAGACTGTCACATTCATAGTATTCACCGTATAATATAATCATTTAGAAGATCCAAGCTGGTGTTTTAGGGTCATTTTATGCATGTGCTGCAGTTCTTTACTCCCATGCAAGGTTGATATTTAAGTTTCCATGCAGTGGAAGCCAGCCATCTGTATTTTCAAATACTGTTGATGTTGTTGTTCCTCGATCCATAGTCCCCGTCATACGTGGAGAAGATGGGGGCTGTCTAAAACAGATTTGTCAGGTTTTTTTTGTTTATCCTCTTTTATATGTTAGTATATTACCATTAAATTAAATGCCACTGTTTTTTTCCTGATATGCCATAAGCTATTTGCAGATTTCTGGAGCAAATATTACAATAACTGATCCTCGACCAGGGGCAACTGAGACTGTCATTCTAATATCTGGAACACCTGATCAGACTCATGCTGCACAGAGTCTTATTCAGGCATTCGTACTAAGTGAGTCGGGATCCACTTGAACCAGAGGGGAGCAGGTATCTTAACTTTCTGAGTCATAGCTTCTGTAAGATTTAAATTTCTATTGTTTATGCTCATAGTCAATACCTTTTTGGTACGTGCAATCAATCATTTGTGCATTTTTTATTTCAAAAGGTATCAGCTCCTTTTGTAGGTTGTCAAGACAGTTATGGAAATATCTAGTTTTGCTTTGCTCCTGCTATCTAAAATCTGGCTTATTCAGTTGGATACTTGAAGCTGGAAGTGTGCAAGAATATAGTACATGGCAGACTAGAGATTCAGGGTAAACTACTGGTGCGGTTAATAGAATTATCTGGTATTTTGCAGATCCTTGATACCTTCCCTGGATGAAATTAGAGAACAAGTGAAGTGAGGATATGCACAACTGTCTAATTACCCTATGTACTTTTCAGTTTCAATTATTATCACGGGACATGGATGGAAAAATTTCTCTTGCATTTTCTAGATAATATTAAGTATCACTACGTTTTGGCATTTTATGTTGAGGAATAAGCGACTTGCCCTACTTGTCATGTTGGTGACTTGGTGTTGAAACAAAACTGACTTAAGGGTTTTCACTACTACCACTTCAGATGCAGATGTTTTTTTTTTCTTTTCGGATTAGATTGTTTTGTTTTCTACTTTTTTTATTTGTCTGAAACCAATTTATATATTTTGAAAATTTACCACCTTTGACTATTATCTTAAGGGGCTTGGCTTAATACCATTTTAAAAATGACTTTAATTGGCACAAGGAACTAGCAGCAACTTCTTTTATTGGTCTAGTAGAAATACATTTCTCCACTAAAGCAGCTGCATAAACGAGTTGGTATAGCAGACAAGTTTGGGACATATGAAGATATGTCCTCAGAGATTTTGGTGAGATGTTGGAGACACATCTCAGTCCTTTCCTTACGGCAACATATATATTTGCTATTGTAGGCAATTAGTTCCCACTCACGGTGACCTATGCCATTTTCTTGAAGACTATCAGGTTGGCCACCTATTCATTTGCATGGTTCTAATGTGACAGGTGAAAAGGAACATGTTATATTGATGTAAAGGTTTTCGTTTGGTAAACTTTGGTTGGGTCAAGGTAGCAAGGAAGTAAAATTTGGATATTGCTACTATTTCTGTGTATTTTTTATGGTATGCAAGATTCACGAATTTGCTTGATTGTAATTCTTTAGGAATAACACACAATACATGTTTTGGGGGAATTTTGAAAGTCATTGTCGCATGTGCAACTTGAAATATTGATCTTGGATTATCTGGAGGAAAGGGGACCATTTTAATAAACCAATCTTTAGAAGCCGTGTAAACCGGGCTTTCCTGAGCTGTTTTCTTGGAACATGGTAACCTTGCCCTTATCCATTCCCAAGGCTGTTGACTCTCTGATTGGAGCGGATATGTAGGCACTGTTTGTTCTGCATATTTGATTGCAACTTAGGGAGAAAAGTTTAGCAAACTCCGTTCAGGCGAACCATGATCATGATGTCCACTTCTTATCTAGATTGGATTTACTAGGTATGTCTGTATGACATCCTGCTTTATATAAAGTTTGTGAGGGGCAAAGTCTGTTAGATCTATCCATGTCTTCAGATATACTTCTTTTTCTCTGAGATAAGTTCTACAGACATATTAAACTTCCTGTTGTTTGCAGTTTATGCAAACCTCTCTCCTTGTTCCTTTTTCTCAATCTAGGAGTTGTGACAATTATGTAAAGAGATATCTGCATATCTGGATCTTGTTTTAATTGTTTGGATTTAATTCCTCAGGATCATTTATGATTGTCAAACAAACTTTAAGGATGTTTTGCTTCTTTTATTTATCTTTTTGGGACCTTTTTTGTTACAGATAATCTGGTATTTTGAAGTTATCTGGTGCATTCGAAGTTGTATGATCTCAGGTTTGTTGTGCGGATAATTACATGGGTTCTTTGATATGATTAGTCATTAATTTTTAAATGATGACTATTATGTAATTTGGTTCTTAAAAATTGATAGTTTTACTCAGTTAAATCTTAATGGTTATTTTTGTTATATTTTCCCAGGTTTTAAGCATAAACTGAACATTGTTTTGCACACGTATCCTGAGGCCAATTTATTTGGAGCTTTCACATCCATTTTTTGTATTTGCTATTATACTTTTAAGGTATTCTTAGTTTTTTTATCTTTCTTAGCAATACCTTTTTAATAAACTGTCTACATCTAATATATTAATTGACCAACACCTCTACAGCACGAAAAAAGTGGGAAACATGAAAATGACATTTTTTTGGAAGAAGAATGTACTATTTTTATTTAGATTGCTAATCTTAGAGGATGTTCTCTCTAGTGTCTTGGAAACCGTTGACTGGTTGGATCAAATGGTTTCACTTGAAATTCATAATTATTAACAAACGGAGTATATTATTATCTGGCATTGAATATGGGACACTCTATATATGACTTCACATGTCCTTGGCCTTTGTTGAGCTACCATGACAATTGACCTGACATCTCCAAATAAAGTAAAACTGGAAAAAGCCAAAAAATGTCAGCTGATTTGCATAAGGTAGGAAGGACTAAACTTCTAGCCAGGTATTTATTCAGTATCTTTCTTGCCCATATGCAGGATGATTTTCTTAGCATTCTCCCCTGTTCATAATTATAGGAGTTCTACAACATCCTAGTTTGACGAAACGACTTGTATGTTGTGTAGAATTTGGTCAAACTAGGAGACATGATCTTTTATGTTTGTCTATTGCCATGTGATTTGCATGCAAGGATTCCGGGATCATAATCGGTGGGGACCGATCCGATTCCTAAAAATCGGTCGGAATCGGCTGATTCATGGGAAGGAAATCGATCCCAGAATCGGCCGGAATCATTTTTTAAATTTTTTTATTAAAAAATTATAAATCTTTTTGAAAAATAAGAAATGATTTAGAAAAGTTCTAAAAATAAGATTAGCATGCATCCACATGGAATAATTGCTAATAAACATGAGAAGATGTTAAGTATATGTTGAGATGCAAAAACTATAATAAATTTTAAGATTGTATCACATGAAACATAAAAGTAAAAATATACATGTTATCAATCATCACCAATATCCATATTATGCTTTTCTTCTTTCGAAACTCCTCAGTTGCGCCTAGTCTTCTATTTAGTGCGGGAGCATATCCATATGAAAACAATGACGATGCCATGTCATTAAAATTGTAGGCATCGGATTGTGGCACCCTACGCAGTCAGAGGCGTGAGGCGACCGAGGCGAGGCACCCCTCGCCTCGCCTCAGGTGCTTGAGGCGGGCGCCTGAGGCGACATTTTTTTATTATGATATTTAATTTTAATACCTGGAAAATATATATAAGAATGTGAAAAAAATGTAAAAAAATACAGTGAACGCATCATAAATGTAGGAAATATATATGAAAATGCAAGGAATATATTTAAAATTGCAGGAAAAATAAAAGTTATGTCCAAAAATGCATATAAAATTATCTAAAAAAGTTGAACATATCTAAAAAATTGTGGAAAATACAAAAAACAGCATAAATTACATTAAAAATGTATTAAATGATTACTGCAAAAATAAGTTGAAAGAAGTACATTTTCTCATTTCATTTTCATAAGCATGCCTAAAAATTGAACACATCACCAAAAACAAAAAATGTAATACATCAAGTAGACAACATTTGAATAATAATGATAAACCAAACATAGAAGTACATAAATAACGATAATGATTTAAGAAATCTAACTAGCATTAACGGAAAAAAACTATATCAAAATAAAAGAAGTGTGTATGAAGAAAACGGAAAAAAACGTAAATTATACCTTTCCAACAACGTCCGGGTTGTTCGGTAATCTTTGCAAACCCGGTCAACAACACTTGCGCCCATTGATTGCAGAATCGGCCGATCCGGATCGGAATCGGCCGATTCTTGGATCGGATCGGACCCCTCCGATCCGATTCCCGGCGGAATTATCGATCCGGACCGAAGATCGGTCCGGATCGATGTTTGTAGGTAGAATAGGGGCCGGAATCGACCGAAATGGTCGATTCTGGATCGATTCCGGCGATTCCCTCGCCGGAATCGACCCACAGACCGCCGCGGCGGCCAACCCGCCGCGGCGGCCGTCTTCCCCGCCCTATCGGGCGGGGAAGACGGGGCTACCGGGTCTCCGGTGACTTAAGTCACCGGATCGACTGGACCGGACCGGTCCGACCGGTCCGGTCCGGTGACTAAGTCACCGGATCCGGGCTACCGGGTCCCGATGGACCCGGTAGCCCCGTCTTCCCCGCCCGATAGGGCGGGGAAGACGGCCGCGGCGGCCGCGGCGGCCGCAGGGCCGCCGCGGCACCATTTTGGGGGCGATTTCAGGCCGATTTCGCCCCCAAAATGCTCTAGGATGGATCGGAATCTTGCATAGAGGGTTATTTTGGTATTTTTTTTAGGTTTTACCACTGTTTGAAGGACCGATCCGGAACGATTCCGGATCGTTGTTTCTTCCGGCGGATCGCTCAGAATCGGACCGATCCGATCCGATCCGGATCGGATCGGTACCCACCGATCCGGTGGCCGATTCCGATCCCGCGATCCTTGCTTGCGCCTTCTACACGTTGCCAATGGCCTAATAAAAATGTTGGAATGACATTTGCAATGAAAAAGAAGACAAATAAAAAAGACGTACCTTGTACGTCTAAATCTGGTCTTCTAACAATGTACACCAAGATAGAAGAAAATAATTCATGACCCAAATTTGACATGAATGGAGAAAGAGAATTCATGACCCAAATTAATTTGGGATTAAGACCTGAGTTGAGTAGTTGAGTTGAGTTAGGAGGCAACAGTTTTTTCAGGTTGGAGTATATGAATAGAAACTGCCTTGCCGTAATGGGCTTAGTAGCTCTTTAATAAATAGGAGCAAAGAGAAAATGCTAATTTGACTTGAGGAATACTTCAATGGAAGCTGTGCGGCAAAAAATATGGCATTTCCAACTGTCTTGTTGTGATTCTAGTTTTCTTCCCTATCTGGTGATAACTTCTTCATTATTCATTACTGTTGGTAACCTTCACTGGCTTAGGACAGAACCTTATGTCCACTTTTTATGGGTGTAGGGGTCAGTTCATATTTTTCTAGGTGTGCCTCCCATGGTGTCTTTTATAATCCCAACCATGTTACATTTGTATTTGTATTTTGTAACCAAATAGTTCACAAGGTAGACTGGGTTGTAGGTCGGGAGTGGGTTGGCCTGGCCCAAACAGACCCAGGTTGGCCAGAGTCTGATCCGGATTCAAACTTTGAACAAATTGAAGAAATAAAACATAATAAATATAAAATTACAAAAATTATTTATTTATATTCAAATCTTACATGTTGAGGACAAGTATAATCAGAACTCCACTTGTATATAAATTTTCACATTCTACACTAAACTGGGGCTCTGATCATAGTCTGAAATGCAGAGAAGATGAAAGTTAAGAAATTGAGATAATAAATTTTTTCTTGGACAGATAACTAGAGTGATTTCAGAGAGAGACAGAGAGAGAATGTAAGAGTTAGCAAATGGGAAGTGAGGGGAAGTGGAAGGCTCCCTTGGGGCCTTATATTGGGGGGGAGGGTTTGGGAATGTTAGGAGGCCCCTTGGGGGTCTTATATATGTCCCGAAGGGGGCATTGGGTGCAGTTGGAGTGCCCTTTAGCAAGCCAGTCGCCATATCTTGTGATCACGATCCCAGATCTGATTGGGTCGGGGACCCGGGGTCGGGACTGGGCTGGTCAACCTGAAAATTGACTGGGTCGGGCCCTGGTCCCAACTCGACTTACCATCTTCATAAACACCGGTCACACCCTGTGGGTCGTAGTATCCATCTTGACACCAGATAATATGGAAGGATTCATGTGGGAAAAGTTATATATACCACCCTCATTCTTGCCTCTGATACAAACATAAGCTAAATTCTGCTGCCCTGATTTTTATCCTGATGTCAAACATAGGCTTAGTAACAAGAGTTGTTTGTAGTTTCTTTTATTGTTGTCAATAACTTTAAGAAGACACTTGTGGGGTGTTTTGTTCCGCAATAATTTTGTACACTTCTGTGATAACATTTGATATTAAAATAAAATCTAAAATAGCCGAAGACAAATTTCATGTTTGGGGAGATGTGATGACAAAAAGAGTGAGAACTAGGTATGACTAAATAAGGTGGGGCATCACAGAAAAGAGAGGGTCTCACCTTTTTTCCCCCCAAAATGTAACACAAAAACCCTATTTTTGTAATGATTGAACACTTTTTTTAAAAAGTTTTGTTTCAAAAACTCTATTTGTCATGCAACGAAGCTTCACATTAGGAAAAAGGATCACCATGAATAGGCACCTTTAAGTTTGTCTCTCATTTCCTGCTCTGTGGTGGAGGGTAGCACTTATTCAAGGTGTTGGACCAGAGATTTGCTCGACTGGCAGACACTAGGAATCAGGCGATATACTTCAGGATAGTTTTAGAAAGATTTCTAATAGTTTACTAATGTATATTCTTCCAGCATACAGAAAAAGGACTTGGCAGTGTGCAGTGATATTGTATGCATCTATTAAACCATCACCATGGGGAATACCATGCAGGAATTTTTGACTCACGATTTCTGTAATTTCTGAGCTAGCCAACAGCTATATTGGCTAGCTATCTTTTTAGAGAGGTTCACCTATCACGGAAGTTTTCATGATAAACATTCTATTAGAACAATTATCCCTTGATCACCAAAAGGGTCTAGTTAAAGGTTGTTTACAGTTGATGGATGCATCATTTTGATTAGAAGTATCTTCTGGTGTGGGATTAATCTGTAATCTTGTCATAGCCCTTTGACATAATGTCAGATCTGTCTTGCGGCTTAATCTTTCCCGTCAACAATATTATACTCACTTATGGGCATTTCTTGTCGACCATTGTAATCTTAATCATGCCTCTTAAATTACGTGTCTCACTATATGCCCACCAGCTTTTCTCTGGAAAATGTACCCTAGTTAGCATTTGCAGAGTCTACTGTGTTGCTCCTGCCCTGGTATCTTTGCGTTGATCAAACCAGTTTTGTGACATGACAAGTAACAATCAAGCTGGTTGACGTCAGTGAGATGACTCTCAATAGAGCACGATTAATTCTTGAGATATTTTGGCTTAACCGCAAAAAGTGGCTAGGGAGAGTTAGTGTATTCATCCAGTCTTTTGCCTGCCTGGAGTTTAGTGTTTGGATGAGTCAACTGCCTTGATGACCATGCAAATTGCCTAGCCCATCTTGATTTGCCCACCGCTTGGGCAAAATAATCTCCCCTATCACTGGTGGCGATGGGTGTACTTGGGGTACATTAGGTGCCTCATATGTGGCAAGGGGATGCGAACTACTGAGATCTGACTTCTACGAGGGACTGATTGTTTTGTGTCTTTGCCGGTAGCGTGTTTAAGGTTCCAGAATTGAGAATTTTGCATCAAGGAGGCCTGGGTTATCATACTGCGAGGGTCTATGTTTACACATTTGTTGCAGGCACTTCGTTTTTGGTCTCTGTTCCTCTTCTCTGACTTTTCCTACCCTTTTGGCACACACTTCTGCCTTCTTTCTCTTCAGCCTCCTCTCCCTCACCAGATGGGGGATGCCTCAACAACTGAGGCAGCCGCCAAGGGAAGGCAATTCTTGTAGCCTCAAGTTCGCAATACCTTTTGACTGTTATCTGCTAATATTTTCCTGTTGTTTCTGTGTAAATACTCATTCGTTTCTGCTCTAGTATATCAACACAATGTCGGCAGTTTCTCTACTACGTGGTGTTTATGTTGCATGGTCCTTGTACTATTTACTAGCTAAGAATTGAATCACAGGCATCATCATTTCTCCAGGATTGTGTTCTGTGAAATATTATTTTATTCTTTCTAGCAAAACGAATCTAAAAGAACATTTGGATGTGCCTTTTCAAGGAGCTGGAAGGTGAAGTGCTGTAGCACATTTAGGGGATGTATGCGTCTTGAGATTGAAAACTACCATTTCTTTCCATATTATTATCCATCAACCAACTTAGTTTGGTCTTCCGAATCCACCTTTTACCTAGTCTTACGAGAGTCATACCTAGTATGAGGTAGCAGCGGAGTTGGGCATTTATACCGGAAAATAGAACACAAGATCCACCGAACCAAAGAAATTTTGTTTTGTTTTTTTAATGTCGTTGGTAATATTGTGAATCTACCCTGACAATAGAGAAGGCTGGATTTTGGTGCATTGGGACCTTCCAACTCAGTTCAAGCAGGTACGTTGTTTTCAAGGCGTCGCATCCTCTTGAACTTGTCAAAAATCAAGAATCTGCCCAGTTCTATCTAACCCTGAAGTTATGTTCGTCGTCGTCGTCGAGCAAAAATAAAAATTTATGCGAGACTTACCCATTGCATGAATAACAAACATCTATTTTCGATTAAGCCGGGCTTTAAACGCAGGTCATTATTCGGAGGTGGCAGCTGTGGTTAACATGAGATAAAAGGCAATATACCGTGGTCAACTTCATACTTGAAGTAACTAACAAAAAACACGTGCCGATTGCTTTCCTTTCTATTTTATAAGCCGTCGTAAATAATTAAAGCAACCGCCGAGCAGGCACCCGGTCGTTTGTTGAAGACTGCATGCAGCTTCTTGCTCGTGTATGTGTTGCTTCTGCTATGCATTCCTCCCTTTCCCTTCCGTTAAGCGATCAATGAATAAAAGTCAAACTGGGTAGGGTTGTAGCTCATCTGCTCATGCCGAACCGGCGTAATGGCATTGGCAGATTCTCGGTAGTTGTTTCATTTTAGTTGATTTGGTCGACGGCCACCGTATCATTTAAGGGTATGGTTTGGGCGTGCGGCTGGAGCTTGGGTCGGGAGCTGATCTGTAAGCTTTTGATTGGCTGTGATCGGATCCGATTAGCGCATGTGTAATCTTCTTACTTTATTTCATAGCTGTTGTGGTCACGAGGATGAAGCGTGGGTTTGGAACTCACAATCTCCCAGCGAAGGTGTGTGTGTGTGCTTGTTTTTTTTTTTTTTAAACGAGGGCTGCAAATAGGTTCGAAGTGGTATCTTTTATAAAAGTTGTAACCGATCGATAATTTTTAATGGTTACAAGTTTTTGTAATAATTTGATAATTTTTAGCATTCGTAAATTTAATAAAAATTAGATGGTATATTTTGTTCTAGTTTTTATTTATATAGTATATTTTAAACTCTATTTTTATAAACCATAATTTTAATGATTCAAATTTTTTTATTTGTTGTAATATTTGTTTTTACGCATACATTGGGTTTTACCGAAACTAGATAACTAAGTATGGAATAAGCTGTTTCCAGTTTTGATAAGGTGTTATACTAGAATGTCTAGTTCTGATAATTTGTAAATAAAATTATTTCGATCTTGTTAGCTTTACTGAAGGCGAATGCAACGGCATTTGCCGCCGCCGAGCAAAGAAGTGTAGGCTCAAATCTCTCGGTAGGGGGAGTTCTAAACAAAGGCGTTGTTGATTTTTTGAATCTCGTCTTGGTGGTGTTATATATATTGAAAATAAAAGCGATATATTGGGTTCTTTCGTTTTAATAGAAAGAGGGATTTGGATAGATGGTTCTTGTTTGTTGTAGGTAAGCATGTAGATTAATGAATTAAGTATAATATCTTTTCATGTATTTTGGTAATTTAGAAGTACGTGTTTCATAAGTTTAGAAAATGTTGAAAGAAAACCAAAAAAAAAATGGATCGACCCCTGCCATGCGATTATGAAAAAAGGATTGTTCCTTAATGAACCGATCTGGCACCGTCGGTTTCTCAAGTCCACTGCTCGACGATCGGATCTGCTTCGTCGGGCCGTCGGTTTGGTCGCCGCTGGATGGTGCAGATGCCAGTCGAGAGCGGATCACCTCAGTTCCCCGGTGGAGGGAGAAGTCTCAGTCCCCAATCAGAGGCGGACACATACCCCCATCACTTAAGTGAACCGGTTTGGTGAACCGGACCGAACCGGGGGTCTGAAACTGAACCGGTTCGGTTCACTTAAGTGACGGGGTATGTGTCCGCCTCTGATTGGGGACTGAGACTTCTCCCTCCACCGGGGAACTGAGGTGATCCGCTCTCGATGCCAGTCGGCCTTCCTTCGTCTACGACCTCATGTTGCTATGGTTCTCTGCTCACCACGTGGTGGTGTCTTTGCTTAGAATCTTAAAATTATGTATTGTCAGAGAGGTCGAGTGGTTTTGGTAACATGAATGAACAAGTAATCGTATCTGTAAAGTTTCGATACGAAGATATGTTCATGCTCCAACACACTCGCCGTCACCAGAAACTACAGATATTCAGAGATAAAATAGTAGGGATGGATATAACGCCCTTGCCTCCTCTGATTTTATTATCTTACAAACCACGAAAGCAACAAGGTTTCGACATAACATTATGGCCACATTTTAATACAGTCCGTCGAAGTTCTCGAAGTTCTTCCTCCTGTGGGTGGCCTGCCGATCCTCGGTTCCAGTCTTCCCGCTGTGTGCTTCGATCGTGAGGATTCTCTGGTTTTATGTGTGAGCCGTGGACATCTGGAATAGATTAGTCGCAGATGCGCGAGGGGATAGCAGTAATGGCGGTCATGGGGGGCTACCCGATGATCACCTTCACTTGGTTGTTGCTCCTGCTGCTGCTGCTTGCAGCTTCGGCTGGTCATGGTGGAGGTCGGCCGCTTCCTTGAGGTGGTCGACGACGCCCTTTCGGTCCAGGTCCGCCAGCCGCTCCCTGCCGACGTCCTCGAGCAGCTGCACGGCGGCCCGCATGGACGGGCGGAGGCTGGGCAGCCTCATGGTGCACAGCACGCCCACCCGGAGCACCTTCGCCGCCTCGTCCCTCGCCCACGCCGGCAGCCGGGCGTCCACCACCGCCTTCGCCCCTTCCGCCGACGTCATCTTGGTGTACACCCAGTGGACGATGTCCCTGTTCTCCCCGTACTCCGGCTCGATGGGCCTCCTCCCCGTCACCAGCTCCAGCAGCACCACCCCGAAGCTGTACACGTCGCTCTTCTCGTTCACCTTCGCCGTGTAGGCGTACTCTGCATGCGGTCACACACACACACACACACAGGCCATTAATGGAGGTCATGAGTGAGGGGATGATCGACAGATCGAGCAGCTCCACACGTCCGTGTGTGGTGTATATACATATGTCTTACCGGGAGCTATGTAGCCGTGGGTGCCGGCGACGACGTGGGTGGTGGAGGAAGGATCGGCGCCCTTGCCGTCGGCGGCGGCGGCGGTCGCCTGCAGCATCTTAGCGAGGCCGAAGTCCGCGATGCGGGGCATGAAGGACTCGTCGAGGAGGATGTTGCTGCTCTTCACGTCGCGGTGGAGGATGGGGCGCTGCAGGCCGTGGTGCAGGTACTCGAGCCCCCGGGCGGCTCCCAGCGCCACCTCGTAGCGCGCCTCCCAGTCCAGGCCGCCGAGCTTGCCCCCCTCCCCGGTGTGCAGCCGCTCCCACAGGCTGCCGTTGGGCAGGAACTCGTACACCAGCAGGCTCGAGTCCTCGCTGGTGATGCTGCAGATCAGCTTCACCACGTTGACGTGCCGCACGCCGCTGAGCGCCACCACCTCCGCGTCGAACTCGCTCAGCGCCCTCCCCCCCTTCCTTCGCAGCATCGCCGCCGCGTCCCCCCTGCCGGGCGCCGCCGCCGGGTACTGGTTCCATATGTGCTTCACCGCCACCGTCGTCCCGCCGGGGAGGTCCACCCTGTACACGTTCCCCGAGCCGCCCTTCCCGATGAGGTTTTCCCGCCGCACGGCGCGCACGATTTCCTGCTCGTCGAAGCTCACGACCCGGAAGGACTTCATGTCCCAGTTGTCCCTTCCTGCGCGCCGCCGCGCGGCTTCCTCTTCCGTCCGCTGGCGTCGCTTCACGTAGATGAAGTAGCCGGAGAGGAAGAGGAGGGCGAAGGCGCCGAGGAGCAGGCAGGCGAGAACCGCGCGGCGGCGGTTGGAAGCGTCTGCCGTGGCGTACGGAGCGCAGGACTGCAGGAAGCGGACGCGGTAGCCGCAGAGGCCCGGGTTGCCGGCGAAGCTGTCGCCGTAGGCCTCGATGGCGAGTCCCGGCGGCACCGGGCCACTCAGGCGGTTGCCGGAGAGGTCGAGAGCGCTGAGCTTCAGGGACGCCAGGCCCCCGGGGATCTCCCCGGTAAGCTTGTTCCGAGAGAGATTCAGGGAGTTGAGGTTGGATAGCTGCTGCAGGCTGCCGGGTATCTCGCCGGACAGGGCGTTGTCTCCGACGTTGAGCAGCGTCAGCGCCGAGCAAGCCCCCACGGACGCCGGGATCTGCCCGCCCAATCTGTTCCCTTGGAGGTTGACGCTTCCCAGAGCCTTCAGGTCCCCGATACTCGCGGGGATTTCGCCGGCGATCTGGTTGTTGGCGGCGTCGATGGAGACGAGAGATGTCGCCCCGGCGATCTGCGGGGGTATGGTGCCAGAGAGAAGGTTGTCCGATACGACGAGCTGAGAGAGCTCCTTGGCGTTGCCGATGCCGGCATCTATGGCGCCGGAGAGCCGGTTGAAGGCCAGATCGATGATCTTGACCTTCGGGAGGCCCCAGATTCCGGCGGGCACCTCCCCGGAGAGGGAGTTGTTGCTGACGCGGAACCGCAACAGGGTGCTACAGTTGGCGTAGCTCGCCGGAATCGCTCCGGTGAACTGGTTCTCCAGCATGAGGAGCTTCGTCATGGTGCCTCGCCGGCACATGTTGGGCGGGATCGGCCCGGTGAGCATGTTGGTGGAGACGTCGATGAAGTCGAACTCCGCCCAGCTCCCCAGAGCCGGCGGTAGCTCCCCGGTGAGCCGGTTGGTGTAGAGGGAGAGGTTAACGAGGTCCCGGAAGTCCCCTATCTCCGGCGGCACCCCCCCGGTGAAGTTGTTCTCGAACAGTTGCAGGGACACCAGCTTGGTGAGCCTCCCGATCTCGGAGAGGTCTCCGCCCAGGTTGTTGTGGGAGGCATCGAAGGAGGCGAGGTTGCCGAGATCGCCGAACCCGCGGGGAAGCTTTCCCGTGAGACGGTTGTCGTAGAGCTCCAGCTGCCAGAGGCTGGTGAGCTTGCTGATCTCCGGCGGGATCTCGCCGTAGAGGTCATTGTCGGCGAGCTCCAGATTGACGAGCTCCGTGAGGTTGGCGATTCCCGCGGGTATCTCGCCGTGGATGCTGCAGTTGGAGAGATACAACCATCGGAGCTTGGTCTTTCTCAGGATCTCCGCGGGGAATGCCGCCGTCGGCCGGAAGGGGTTGTCGCCGAGGCTGAGGGATTGAAGATCGGGCATCTGGTCCAGGGAGGCCCACGGAAAGTCGCCGCTGAAGCCATTGCCGGAGAGGTTCAGCACCTTGATGTTGCGGAGGGAAGAGAGGTCGGGGAGCTCTCCGGAGAGCGAATTGTAGGCGAGGTCGAGGAACTGGAGACCGGCGCAGGCGGCGATGCCCGTCAGATCCCCCGAGATTCCGGTGTTGCCGAGCCAGAGCTTGGAGAGGGATGGAAGGCGGCAGAGAGTGGCGAAGGGGACGGCGCCGTGGAGGCTGAGTCCGCCCAGGTCAATCTCGGCGACGGCGCCGAGCGAGTTGCATCGGACGCCGGGGAAGCGGCAGGGTGGATTGTCCGCGCGCCAGGAGGCGAAGGTGGCGGGGGAGGCGGCAGCTAGCGCGGCCTTGAAGTCGAGCAGGATGGAGAGCTCGGAGGCTGCGGCTCGCGGCGTATCAGCGGCGGCGGCGGCGGCGGCGGCGGCGCCCCCAAGGAGTAAGCAGAGGAGGAGGAGGACGGGCAGAGGCGCGGACATCTCGAGTAGTGTGGTGGCGGGGGCGGTGGAGAGACGCCGAGACGGCCTGTGTTGTCTCGATGAGCGGGGGTGTTTGATCCGATAAATTTAATTAATTTTGCAGAATACACCGCCTTCGAACGTTATTGCAAACTTGTCCCTGTCCTTTTATCGGGACGGTATTTATTTAATTTTTTTTGTCGGCACCCGGGTAAGATAAGAAGGTGGGCGGGGTGGTTCGGGAAAGTCCGGATATTTGTCGCCGGCGGCGTCGGATGGCCGACGGCCGCCGAGTTTGACCGACGCGTGTGAAACGCATTCCTCTAGCGACGGTGCGCACGTGCTGACACACTCCGTTGAAGACAAAAGGTTAAGAAGGTGCTCGTGGACGATCGGGCCGACCGACGTGGTAACCCGACCGGCTCGGCCGTGAGCCGGCGCGAGCGGTCCGTGCACGCAGAACGGCACTCTCTTCTCTGCGGACGGGACCATGATGTGACGCGGGGCTACCGCCGCCGGTGCAGTGGAACGCGGACCATAATAACAACGGTATGTTTATCGGTGCTTGGCGAGTTGACACCGACTCGCTGCCAGCTGCTCTTAAACGGGACCGGATCCTCGGTGTGCACCTCAATGGTGCACACCTCGGTCCCCTCTTAAACGGGAGGAGCCATCTCTTCTTGAGATATTCCAGCTGATCTCAACAAGATTAATAGATAAAAAAATGTGCGTGACCAGCGGTAGTCGAGCAAAAAGGAGAAGAGAAAAAAAAAAGAATGGGAGTTTTGAATCTTTTGTGGTGGTCTCTTAATTTTATTATGAATTTGCAGAGTATAAAATTTAATAAGGTCGGGGAGTGAAGCAAAAAAGAAATTTGTTAAAAAATTAGTACTAATTTTATATGGATGTGCAGCCTCCGCAGCACGTTGATGCGTGCGGATTCCTCGTAATATTTTTACCCAAATACGCTCCCAAATATCTCACTTTCACCATAACGGGAAGCCTGTTCATCTGGCTGGGGCGGCAATATCAGTCGGGCGTACCGGCGTGCGGCGGCGGCGGCGGCGGCGGCGGCGGTTTCCGTCGCCGCCGTCTGAGCCGGAAGCGGTGCCCTTTTTCTTCTCGCGTGACTTCCGACGGCCCCGAATCTGCCCGTCATTTTCCGGTTGCAGTGCCGTGCGCCCGCTTGCGAGGCTAGGCACGGGCCCCGGCGTAAAGGGAGGGGACGAGCGAGGCAAGGCATTCGCCGCCGGTCAATAGCCAAGCAGCAGTGGCTGTCGGTGTCGGCACTCCCAGCCCCGTCGGCGCCCGGGAGGATCGCCATGGCGTGATTGGGAGAGATGACGGGGTTGCTCGCCGGGACGGGCGGTAGCCATCGGATCTCGAAGGCGGAGAAGCGTCGTGCGCGGGGAAGCGGGAAGGCGAGGTCGAGATTGTTGGGGGCGTCGTGCGCTCCAAATGCTCGACGCTTTGCCCAAGAGAAAGGGTAAGCCGGGCCGGGCCGCCACCGCCGGAGAGGGGAGGAACTCCGAACTCCGAAGTAAGGGTGCAATCGAGTCGGGTTAGATTTTGTTCGAGTTCGATTCGATTGATTATTTAATTATTCGAACTAGACTAGATATTTGACGAGTTTTCAAAAATCTTTTTCGAATTTGACTTGATTTAAGTTTGACGAATTCGAATTTGCACTCGTTTACGTGAACAAATCAACTTGACTCGAACTCGAATCCAACTCATATTCGAACTCATTTTTAAACTAAAGGTCAAACTCATTTATCCAAAATTAAAGTCTAACTTTCGAGGATAAACTTGATTTATCCCCGAGTTATCTTCTTCATTCATACCTAACATGACTTAAAAGATAATGGTATTGCTGATGGTGCCGCTATACATAGATGATACTGACGCGATTGGTATGGATGATGGTGGCATATATGGTCAGCTCCCCATGCATATATAATGTGACGGACGGTGTGTACTATATATATATATTTATATATATAGAGGAGGCCAGGGAACAACTTCATCGTCGTCCACTATTAGATTCTCAGTCTACGTACCCCCGAGGATATCAGAAGACACACATAACATAAATATGAAATACGTTTTTTGTGATGATAGCGCCAAAATATATATATCAAGTTGGTTCATCCAGTCTTTCTTTAGATTGATTATTACGGGTCTGTTGAATCATCTGATCTTTCCCTATTTACTCAAAGGTACGTACCTATAGTATACCTGCAACGAGCCACCTTATTTTCTCTACGGGGAGGAAATAAAATGGAAATGGTACTTCGAGCTTGGAAGGAGCACGAAAAAAATTCACGATATTAAGAATTGTGTAGGAATAATATATATATATTGTCTTGGATTCTCTTTAAGAAAAAAGAAAAACCAAAATGACAGAAGCATCCTATTCTATTCTTGTTCCGGGAGTGTTGTTAGCCTGCAAGTGACACCAACTGCAGGGAATAACACCATTATATATCGTCGTCAGGGTCCCTCTACACAAGTGTCGAATATGTATAACTAAAGGTCAGAATTATCTTCTTCTTTTTTCTTCTCTATGTATTGAAATCGGAAGGAAATAGAAGAGTAGATGGTTTTGGTTAAGTAATCGAAGGGTTTGGCTCTATCCGGAAGTAAGAGTATAGGATCTCTTTCGTGATGTCATTATCATGTTTCATGTCATCAGCGGACAAGTGCCCTTCTCTGGATTGGGTGTTTGACTAAGTGGTGGTGGTGTGGCCAAATAGTATGCTTCTTTCCTGTCTCACCACTGCCACTAGGGGTGTTCACTCTTCAGCTCAGTCCAAGAAGAAGAAGAAGAAGAAGAACACCTAATTAACTTTCGGTTTGGTTTGATTCGAAGGAGCAAGGCCGTTCTAATTCGACCACACCGGTAAATTGAATAATTTGAATTAGATAAAATATTTATGCTAAATTAGGTGCATGAACAATATTTATATATTTTGTTCATGTAAAAATAAGTATTTTTAGAGTTTCAAAGATAAGACGATCTATATATATATTTATAAAATAGGATTCGGAATAAATCAGATAAAATTATATATATATATTTATTATATTGATAAAATATGATCCGAACGGGACCAAACCATGAAAGGTGCGGGAGGTAGGTTTGGTTTGGAAAAAAAAATTCTCAAAAAATCAAACCACGAGCACCACCCTTACCTGTTTACCACTCGTTGAGGGGGTACTCAACTAGAGTATGGAGGGTGCAAATAGAATTCAAAATTTTAAACTTTCTATTCTATTTTAATAAGAATGAACAAATTTGAAATCTATTACTGTATCTTGTAAGCTATTGGAATCGGGTTTAGCCTACTTCGTATCCGATTTCCTGATTTTGACAAAATTTTTAATATATGTCCCTAAAATAATACTATAGCAAAATAAAAATAGATAAATTATAACATTATGATAGACGAAATGATTAGAAAAGTAATAAAACTTGAAAACTGTTAGATCAAATAGCTATATTGTGTTTACATTTTTACATGTTTTGAAAATTAATTTGAGTGGAGTCAGAATCAGTATCACTCAATCATTACCAGATTGGAATCTAAGATTGGTGATTCTATTATTGAATTTGACTCCTTTGCACCCCTAACAATTAGTTTGTTTGGGGTGACTAAAGAAAGTTTGAATGATATATCTTTGGGCTAATTAATCATATTGAGTTGAATGACTAAATCTTGCTGTTAAAATAATTCAGTACGTAGTTATTGAATAACATGTATATAATATTGCCATCATGCTGATACAATAATTCCCTCGTGAAGACATTAGATTCTAGACGGATGATGATTGAGTTGGTAGTCATTGCGGGTCACCATCTTGATCCCAAGATTTCCACCGCCCTTATATGAAGAGAGAGAGAGAGAGAGAGAGAGAGAGAGAGAGAGAGAGAGAGAGAGAGAGAGAGAGAGAGAGAGAGAGATGGCCTTGGAACCGAACCCTTCTAGATGCTAAAATGGTCCCACCCCACCCACCTCAGAGGTACTCAAACAAAAATAATATTTTTGATAATATATATTAATATCTGTACTATATTTAGATAAAATATGATTAAACCGGTGTAATACGTACTAGATTTTGATGAAATATGAGTTGAACCAGACTAAAATTAACAAGTACGGTTTGGTTCAAGAGGTATGTTTGGTTTGGTTTAGTTTGAAAACAATTCTTAAAAACCAAGTCATGACAGTTTTAGGAGAATGATGGTGATAATATTCGGAGGAGGACAAAGAGAGGTCAAAGATGAGTTTGTTGGTTTGCTTTGGCTCAACATGTCGAATATGAGGGGACTGGAACTGCATAAGGCATAGTTATGAGAAATTTGGAGGAACCAGACCAAATCAGATTCATATGAGGGGATTTGATTCTTTCATTCAAAGAAATAGATTAGTAGATGTTAGAATTGAAGGTCCTGCCTTCACCTGGACAAACAAGAGGAAATTGAACTTCCATATCAGGGAGAAACTTGACAGGTGCCTCGCCTCCATGGACTGGATACATCTTTATCAAAATGCTAAAGTCAACACCTTGCCAACCTACTGCAGTGATCATGCCCCTATTCTTCTTAATACAAATCCTGTCACTAAGGCTATTAAAAGATGGTTCAGAGTTGAATCGGCTTGGTTTGAACACCGGGATTTCTTTACTGCGGCTACGAATGCTTGGAATAAAGGGCCTGTTCTAACTTCTGACTACAATGGTAAAATAGTTGCCATTAGAAGGAACTTATTGTCTTGGAAGAAAAAGGTTTATGGAAATGTCACACACCAGATATGCTCCATCAAGGATCAAATATCAAATATTCAACAGGGTCCTATAAATCAACATCTGATTGATACTGAGGGAAAGCTCCAAGAAAAATTGAGATGGTTGGAATCCATGAATAATATCTATTGGAAACAACGGTCTAAACTTCATTGGCACAACTTTGGGGATAAGTGTACCAAATTTTTCCATATGAGAGTGATTCAAAGAAGAAGATGGAATAGAATTACCGGTGTCTTCATGGAGAATGGTTCTTGGTCAAACAAATGGGACAATATTCAACAGGTATTCCTCAATTACTTCAGAAATATCTTTGCTGGAAATTCTGTTCCTCAGCATCATATTGTATCAAATTTAACTTTAAACCGCTTATCTATGGATCATGGTAGCCATCTTTCAAACTCCCCCACTGCAGAGGAAGTTAGAATGGCCCTTTTCAGTATGAAACCGGACAAATCTCCTGGTCCGGATGGTTTAAATCCTGGTTTCATCCAGAGATTATGGAAGCATGTTGATGTTGATATTGTGATGTTTATTAAGAACCTATTCAATTCGGGCTCCATTCCCCCGGGTCTCAACCATACATTAATCTCTCTCATTCCCAAGAAGGCTGACCCAACCGGGCCTGAACAGTACAGGCCTATCAGTCTATGTAATGTCCTCCTAAAAATTCTCACTAAGCTGCTAGCTGCCAGAATTAAAAGATTCATCCCAAACTTAGTGGCAGAAAATCAGTCTGCTTTTATTCATGGTCGGACTGGCTTGGATAATATCATCATTGTTCAGGAGATCCTCCATTCCTTCAAACACAAGACGGGCAAAATAGGTTCCTTTATGGTCAAGATTGACATCAGCAAGGCCTTTGATAGAATATACTGGCACTTTATCCAGCAAATGCTTATAAGATACGGTTTTCCTGCCAACTTTCTTAACATCATTATGGAATGTATTTCCTCAGTCACCTATGCTATCAACATTAATGGTCAGAGATCTACTACTTTCAAGCCCAATAGAGGCCTTCGTCAGGGATGCCCTTTATCCCCTTACTTATATATTTTATGTGCTGAGGCCTTAACTTCTCTATTCAATTCGGCCACTGATCAAGGTCTGTTCAATGGGATCACTCTCAATAGAGGTGGTCCTAAACTTTCCCACCTTATGTTTGCTGATGATATCATCATCTGTGGGACTGCTACGGATAAAGAGATCAAGGTTATGCTGGATATTCTTCATGAGTACCAACAAGCTTCGGGTCAAGCCATCAACTTTTCAAAATCCACTATTACTTTCAGTAGAAATGTGCCAGTGCAAACCCAGGAGCATATCTGCAGCTTATCGGGTTTTCCTAAGGCTAACATGTTTGATAAATATCTTGGCATACCTCTGGGCATTTCGGATAACAGGATAAACCACTATGACTGGCTCCTCGAAAATTATCAGAAAAAGCTGGCTGGTTGGAAGTCAAACCTCCTATCTTCTGGAGGGCGCACCACCCTCATCAAATCTACCTTAACTCAGCTTCCCATCCATGTCATGTCCATCAAGAGGCTGCCTAGAGGGGTTATCAGGAAGCTGGATAAATGTCTTAGCTCCTTCTGGTGGGCCCATGACCAGGAAGGCAAAAAGAAAATTCATTTCCGGTGCTGGAATTCTATTAAAAGACCTAAGTTGGGAGGGGGACTCGGCATTAGAGATTTCACCTCTATGAATGAGGCCCTCCTTCTCAAGCTTGCTTGGGCTTTTCTGCATGATGATCATAAACTATGGGTGCGCATCCTCAAGGCTAGATACCTCAAAAATGATAACTTCTGGGATTCTAAACCAAATCATTCTATGTCTGAGGTTTGGAAAAATATTCTTAGAGCCAGAAGTCACATTTACAATTCCTGTATTTGGAAGGTCAAGGAGGACTCCCGGATAAATATTTGGAGGCAACACTGGATTTCTGATAAGGAAGGCCCTCCTATTCCAAATGCTACTGTCACCTCCCTGCCCACATTTGTTAATGATCTCATCACTAATGGCAGATGGAACCTGAACTTATTGAATGATCTTTTTGAACCTAGCTCTGTTATTAGAATTCTAAAGACCCATATTTCTCATCCCGAAGATCGGGGTGACCTTATATGGCCCTTCACTCCAAATGGAGCCTTGAACACAAAATCGGCCTATAGGTTCTTCAGGGACACCAGTATTCCTCCTGGTTCTTCAGACTACACCATATGGAAAAAACTTTGGCACCCGAAGATCATTAAAATTTGCCCTCAAAAAATCATCTTTTTTATCTGGAAAGGGCTTGTCAACTCTCTTCCTACCAATTGTGCGATAGCCAAGAGATGCAGTTTTGTGGATGACACTTGTGTGATTTGCAATACTGCTCAAGAAAACCTTGATCACATTATGTTTGGCTGTCCTAAAAGCAAAGCAATCTGGTTCGGATCTTCTCTGGGCTTTAATGATCAATGGTTCACTATGGGTTTTAATGCTGTGGTCCGTTCCTTCTTAAACAGAATCATCCAGTCCGAAGAAGACATTATCTACTCAGGGGTTCTGGGGCTTTCCATTATGTGGCAGATCTGGAAAAGCCGGTGCGACTCCAATTTCAGAGGTTCTTCCAAAAAACCTATCTGGATCATCAAAGCTGCTACTAGGGAAGCCCTCTTCTACCTACAACAAGCAAATCTAACTCCTATTCGTAATCTGACCGTGTGGGTGCCCCCGCCGGATCGCTATGTTAAAATCAATGTGGATGCGGCGACTAATGGCCTCGGAGGGGCGGTCGCCCTTATTATCGAGAGACTCGCAAGGTTTGTGTCTCTATTGGAAAGTTCGTACCTCTTTTTCACCGATCCTCGTGTTCCGGAAGCGGAAGCCGTTCGAAGCCTGCTCCTGCTCGCTCAACCGTGATCGCCCGTTCCCGATTGAGAGTGACCGTCCGGCGGTTGTTAACGCGGTGGATGGCTTGGAGCCGATTCCGTGGAGAGCTTCCCCCCTCATCCATCTCTGCCGCCGCTCCCTCGATCGCCTGCGCGGAAGGGTCGCTTTCTGCCCTAGAGCTTCCAACGCCGCGGCTCATCAGCTGGCTCGATGGGGTCTTCAGTCTGCTGTGGATTCTTACTTTTGCTCGGGGATGGGCCATATCCCTGATTCTGTTCTGAAACAACTTTGTTTGGACGCTCCGCTTTCGGGTGACTTCTCCGTCACCAACTTTTAATATATTAGTCTCTTTCGGGATTTCAAAAAAAAAAACATGTCGAATATATATTCTACTATTATGATGCTGTTGCTGACATGCTGTTCCACTGCACAGTCTACACGACTGAAGTGACATACAGACCACACAGTTTACACTCTCTTATGAGATAGACAAAGTCACATAACCATCACTATGCTGGTTGCTTATACTGATTTATTTTTTACATTAGTGTGGGACATATTACGATGTCTTGTCATGCGTGTGTGAAACAGAGGAAGACGAATTAAACCCGGCCCTTTCTTGACTATAAATCAAACTCTTTCGCAAAGAGATATCATGCTTGTGCACAGAAGTGAAGGAAAAATTCAAGGGCCTTCTTGGTTTAATTTTTAAAACTAATATGGTATCAATTTGGATATTGGTAATAGAACAAGTGCATCGAAATTGATGCTATGAGATATCAAAACTGATACAGCAGCTGATAGAGGTCCTAACGGTGTGGTTATACACGTTACCTAGGGTTAAAGGGTAAGAGGGTCTATATATGCCACAAATATGATACTTTTTGAGGGAGGACATCCATAATATTATGGTAAACTCGTAGATCTGAGTTGTTGTCGGTCTTCCCTTGCTGCCTCAAACAAGCTAATATTGAGTTTGTTCCCCTGTCACACTTAACCATGCATGGGTCAGTCATCTAACTTCAGGGTTCATCACTCGGTTGTGTTTATACGGAGTGTTTGTTCACCAAATAATATTTCAACATACACTAGTATAGAGGCTTACGGTTCCTCACAACATCACCAGCTCCTCATGTAACAACGTTCTGGGTTTCTTCTATAGGCAGCACAAATTTTTTTTTTCTAAATCGGACAACTAACTCACAAAAGCAAAAAAATAGAAGACTAACACAATGTCGCCCCAAGTGTTAAAATCGAACTCCAACTTTGCTTAGACTTCAACTTTAAAGTAGGAGATATCTACTCCAACTTTGTTTAAGATTACATATGCTAATAAGTCGGGATTTGATACTCCTACTTTAAAGTTGGACTACGATTATACGACGTATGCAATGTTAGACCCGTGCACTCTTTGAAAAAGTCGGAGTTATTTTGTCTAACTTATATTATATCTTAACATTGTCTATATATCCGAAAGTCGAAATAAGTTAGTTAGACCTCTTACATTTACTTGATAACTTTAATTGTGATTTAAGGAACATTTTTTACGAGTAGATGCAGTGGTCACCGACTTTAAATAGTCTTTCCCATTTTGAGTGAATGCCGAAGACTTTCACCCCAAGTGTGTTATTCTTTTTAAATTTTTTCTTTTGTGTGTTAATTGTACAATTTAGAAAAAAGAACTCTGCTACTTGTAAAAAAAAAACCCAACAAATTTTTTTCCTTATCATACAATCTGAAATTTCTAACGTCTAACCAGTTTAGAGATTAGAGATCAATTCAGTCAGAAAGAAACAAGGGGTGCCTTGGCTCTTAAATCATTCATTTGCCTCTCCCAATTAAAATGGTTGATAAGGAGACCATCAGTCTTGGTGTCTACTCGATGCTTTCACATCTCAATCAGCTGACTTCCAAGACCGGTGAGCGGCTACAGAGAAGCTGCACTCTGCGACCGGTCAGAATATTATTTGCAACACCGGCCGGTGTAGTGCTGGGCATCCAGCCTTCCACGGTTCCTTGTTTGTTTGACTGGCAGGAAGATGACAACCGCATGCCCATCAAAGTCTTCTTCATTATTATTGTTATTATTTTATCGAGAGAAAGAGAGATTTTCATTAATGCTTTGCTTGCTTTATTATAATTCTCTTGGTCCAAAATCGTTTATTCAAAAATAAGAGTTTTTTCCGGTTTTAAAATGGTTTTTTGGTTGGCTCCGTAAAAGACATGAAAAACAAAGTACGATACCAAACGATTCAATATGTAATGTTGTACATCAATTCTAACAATTCGAACTTATGCAAAACAGCACAAATGTTTTTAAAATCAATCAAACAAACCATAACAGAAAGGAGCTTCAGTGCACACTTGAGTCAAAAGTCTCTCTCTCTCTCTCTCTCTATCTCTAACAAGTCAAAAGTCTCTCTTGCTGTCTCTTCTGCCAGTAAGGACGGGGAAGCGATGACATGACGACAAACAGCTGGCGTCGACGGATGTGACCGTCACGTTGAAATCAGATGCGGCCATGATCAATATTCAGATGGGAGAAAAGAAAAAGAAAAAGAGATAAGCAAGCAAGTCGGTGTCACCCAAGCAATTGCTTCTTAATCGGCGTTCTTGCAATTTAATGTTGTCCACCCAAAGACACCAAGTTGGATTGCCGTTTACATTGATGTGTCACATATGATATGGTCTTCGAGAAACTAGTTTTCTGAAGTGCTTGGCCCGAGGACACTACCTACGAATTGCGAAATAAATTGGGACCAACAAATTTGCTGTCTGCTTCTATGGCTTTGACAATTTGAGGATCAGCACAAAGAAGTATCGAGGTTAATAAGGCTCCGTTTGTTTTTGACTTAATTGATATTTGAATTTTTGATAAAACATCGAAATGCGATAATAATTTCTCCATAAAGTACTAGAATATATTTATTACGTCGAGATATAAACGGATGTCCGGCAAATCAAATTGAACGTCACCTCATCGGGGAGAAAATAGGCTTCGGAAAGATCACAACACAATCTCGTATGCGCTCCGCAGGCTCATCTCCTGCCGTCTCCATGGTGGCCGCCGCTGCTGAAGATCTCGGAGAAACAGAAACTCGATAGAAAGTTTCCCAGGTAGAGATGGCCACGGTTTGATTTCGAATCAATTTTTTTATTTTTTATTTGGAACCGAGACTGAAATGTAAATCGAATAAAACTGAATTGGTTTAGCTAAAGTCGAAACTGACAGTGAGCCAAACCAAACGGTTCAGTTCGTTTAGTGGGTTTAAGATATATTATTCATTTATAAATATTAAATGTAAGTAAAATAATATTATATTAAATTGGTTAATCTAATCACCCCCGAGAAACCAAACAAAATGCGCCCGGAGGTACAGAGAGAGAGAATCACAGTAAGATCTGTAGGGTCAAGTTCTGGTCAAGTTGCTGTAGATCCGAACCCAAACCCGATAGTATTGAGGCTAGATCTGAATCCGAATACAAAATAACTGCAACATTGGAATCAGATGTAAACTTAGAATCGCAGGGCATTTTGAACTCGGATCACCCGTTAACGTGCCCTAACATGCTACGCTGCGACACTGCATTATTGCGACGACAGATTCACCCCGATCGAAAGAAAGACATCACTTACGGTGGCGAAGGGCTAAATGCCATCTTGGTGGATGTTTGCTATTCGATAAAGGTGTGGAGAGGTTGCTCTCCTTGTTATCTCCTTCCCAGACATCTTCAATGAATTACTCCCAAGCTAAGCACGATGTCGAAGACGAGCACCCTGATCTCCCTCCTCGGCTCCTGATTTCTCCTCACCACCCGCCGAAGCCTTTAAGAAACTTACTTGTTTCTGCCATCTCGTGACCTGGTGACGAGAAGAGAGAGAATAGGTGGAGTTGAAAGGGGCAAGTCGACGGCGTCGACGATGATGACGATCACATGTTTGCATTGTTCCAATCCTTTCCGACTTCCCTAATAACATAATTTCGGTTTAGCATGAAACAGGCCTGTCTCAACCCCGAGCTTGGGAACTTTGGGAGGCCTAGTCGAATCACCAAAGCCGATCTGCCTTTCGGGTTTAGCATACTTAATATTTTAATATGTACATTTTTGTAATACCTGACATGAGATAATTCTAGGCGGCAACGATGAAACCCAATCGAGAACAGTGTTATCAAGGGGATTCCACCACACATTCACAACCTCGTTACAGCAGAACAGATAATAGAAGGTAACATGGAAGCAAGACGACCACCACCAACACCCCCCCCCCTTCTATCAAACCACAACCGAAACTCTCACGAACAACATCACCATGTCTTGAACATGCGGCTTCGGACACCGTCAGAACTGCCTTTTCATCAGAGGGAAAGAATGTCGAACTCGTGCGGCATGAAGTCCTCACTCGGTCGATAGTATTTGTCAGGGGAGTAGAGGCCCAAATTTGTCACCTGGCTGGTGTACAGACACGCAAACCTCTCCACCTGCATAGACGGAGTAAAACAAGAGAGAATAGAGAGAGAGAGAGAGAGAGAGAGAGAGAGACGCAAAACGGGGTTACGATTCCGGACCCAGAAGTAGCTTGAATAAGCTGCATCGAAGTAAATAGTTAGTACGTAATCACGAAACCTGATGGGCAAAACGGGAGTTCTGAAAGCCAGTCTTCATGAGTTGCCCCCACACTTTATGAAACTACACACACACACACAAAACGAATCAGCTTCCAAACGAGTAGATAACCACAAAACGGCACGCGCTATAGTTATGATATGACAGGCAAATAAGGCCTACGCCACGTAAAACAATTATGACGAACCTTCGCAAAAAGATCGACATACAGTTTAAGGTGCTTTGAGAGGAAGTACGTTTTTTTTAAATTAACTGGAGGAAAAAATGTACAAGAGATCACCTTATTATTGTTATTATTTCTTGAAATACTCCTTAATCTTTTTAATGGCAGATCCTTTTCACACAACATTTTCACAATGTAGAATCAATCACCTTCTGATGGCATTCCCGCTGGGCATGTTGATGAAGGCTGCGAACTTGTTCTCTTTGTGACTATACAAAGGAAATAAAACTAAAGTAAAAATGCTAAGATCAAATCTTAAAAAAACATTTAATCTATTAGTAGAGAACTTGACAAGGTATCATAACAATGATGGATGTTACAACCAGAAGCAAAAATGTACTGATAAAGATAATCCATCCCATAAGCTGGTCTAGGTATTTGTGAGATTATAATAATTTCTTCTACTACTCTTGGATATTAGTGACCCTGATAAGATGTTGTGTTTCATGGGTAAACTAGAATTATAGTTGTCGACGGGACGTCCAAGGCATTGAAGGTTGTCAATTCCGCTTAAACGACAAGACGGCCACTTAGACGCCACCTAAGAGGTCAAGATGGTAACATATGCATATATATACACATGTATATACATGCATATACATATACACAATCATTCATATAATTATATATCAGAATTATATATATTAATGCATATATGCAAATATATATACACATAAATATAATTAGATTTGTAAGTTATAATAGAACATATATGTTTATGTATTCATACATTTAAATGTGATTTAATTCATATAAGTATGTATGTATATGTATATATTTATTTTGAGAAATATTTAATTTTGATAAACTTGATGTGAGTGAAATAGAAAAGAGAGTTAAAATAGATTTTTATAAAATTTAAGTATATAACACATACAATTATAAATCTTATATATGTGATAGTAAAATATATGAACAAATTCACACTTACAAACGGGCACTATAAAAATTAGGCACCCCCCGGAATATTTTTTTTTTATTATGCATAAACATTTGGGGCACCTAGCTTGAGCACCTAGGCAAGCAACTTGGGGCACTTCCCAAAAAGCTCCCCAGTAAGGTGCTGGCAAAGTAGCGCCTTGACAACTATGACTAGAATAAAAGAATGCTACGAGATCCAAGTGATTCAAGATATGTTCGAACCCATTCAATACAAAGTATGATTTTACTATAATATGAGAGAGAGAGAGTATATACAATCACATACATAGTATCAACATTTAATTTTACCATTTATGGGATGCCTATTTGAACACCTTGGGCCTATTGTCACCATGACAACTATCGACGTCTGCTAGGAAAAAAACACAGTTGACATCAACGTGAAGATTCCTGAGTTACAAAAAGAATATGGGGATTGAGAGTCTATGATTCAGCAACTTCTTTAAGGAAAAAAAAATTATGGTAGGCTGATAGCACATTTCTTATGTATTGAGCATAGGGTGTAATAGCCTAGAAAGAGAATAGGTTACATCTGTAATAGAAGGTTAAATGGGAGTACTTATAAAAAAATAATGTCAATCCCCCCGTTTTTGGAACCCCCAAGCAAAAGCCCCTCTACCCGTCACTGCCCCCTCTCCATCTTCCTCTTGTGCACCGTGTCTTTGATAACATCTAGTCCAACACTTGCCAGCGCCTGCTCTCTCTCTGGCCTCCTGCCAGAGCCTCCTTTTAGCCACCCTCCCTCTCTCCCCTTCGCCTTCCACTAACAAGTCCTATGCCAGCACTGTGCATATCTGCCATGCTCAGCCTACCCCGCCATAGTTATGCCACCAGCTCCCTCCCTGCTACCTTTGGCTGCCCTGCTTGCATCTTCTTCCATAGTGAGCCACCTGGTGTGCCCTTGCCGCAGCAGCCTCCTGCCAGAGCCTCCTTTGTACCCACCCACTGGAAATTCAATTTTTCTAAATCTATTAAGAAAATTCATGTTTCTTCCTTTTTGAAAATTTAAGTTTTATTTTAGCTTTGACAACTATACAAAATATATGATATTTCATAAGAGTGTTAGCTAAGTCATGATATGTATATATATGTGTTGAGGTAGTTCTTTGAAAAATAGTCTTTAGACCTCTCCCCATGGGAATTGGGAATTTCCAATATTAATTACATAGAACAACCAGCCATAACAATTCATGAATAGAAGACATAAGTCCACAAAATAAACACTTGAGAGCAACAACCCCATGAACTTGATAAAATGCAAACACTTCGTGGGGTTTGGTTTACTTTGAATTGGTTATTTATTTTATTAAACTTGATATCTTTTAAGTTTAAGGCTTTAAGTTCTGAATTCTGAGTTTAACTTTAAGGTTTGGTTTTCAAATCTGACTTCTTATTTTTCGTTTGGATTTTGTTGTTTTTTTCAAACTATATTTGTAGTCTCTGAACTTGGTTCAGGATTTTTGGTTTAGTTTAAATTTCAAGTTCATTTTTTTGGCTGGGATTTAGCAGTATAATTTAGTGATTTTTGGATTCTCTGGTTTGGATTTCGGATTTCTGGTTTTGGAATTCAGAATTGAGAATTTTAAGATTTGTGTTATAGGATTTAGGGATTCTTTGAATATTTTTAAAGTTTCAGGTTTAAAATTTTTTTGCTTGAGATTACATATTTCAGATTTTAAGATTTTTTTGCTTTGATTTAAATTTTTTTATTATAATAGTCTTTAAAATTAACAATTTTGCCCAGGGTTTATAAATTACCCTCAGCTTTTCAGATCTGATATTTTCTGTTTTGGGTCCTGAAATCCCTACGCTCCTGACAATTCCAAGTTCTTGATTTTCTTAAATTCCCCCTTATCTACAGATATGAGAGACTCTCAGATCTCATGAATCCATGATGTCTCTGACTTGCTGCGACTTCTTGGCTTCTCTTTTCCTTTTAATGACCATCAGATACCAGACCTAATCATGCTGATTCCCATTCCATTGTATTCATGGTTTTTTATTTAGATTTTCTGAGTTACAGTCTTACAGAATATTCATTATTTCAGGTCTTCATTTCCATTCCACCGAGTCCATGAGGGTATTTTAAACTCATATTTTGACATTCTTCGTTGCTTCCTCAAATTGAGGTACGTGTATACATTAAGGGAAGACATGGAAACCATAATTCCCATAGATTGAATGAATTTAGGATAAAATCTATTTGGCCTTTGATAGACATTATGGAGTTCATCCCACTGATTTTAAAATAGAATGTGTCCGGCCTTGAAAGGGTATGTGCGAATTCTTCCCATTAATTTAAGATCGAGCATACCCAGCCTTGGGTAGACATGTGAGGACCTGACCCATGGTTTACGAACCTCACTAGCTTGTGGTTCGACATGTATGTTAAACACAATCACCCCCATAACTTAATAGGTATATTCCTCTCTTGCATGTTGGGGGTATGATATGACATTGGGGTTTTATGTGACCTTTGTATGCCAACCCAAAGGACGTAGGGGCATGCATAAGGCCACCCCCTTCTCTAACTAGTTTAGATTGTTGAAATGATTTATGAATTTTTATTTAAGTTTGGATGAGAAATAAGGTGTGTCCCTGTATCCTATCATCATTCTCAACATCTTAATTATCCATTTTAATATTTTAATGTCTGTCCAGCCTGCTCATAAGCTGTTTCAGGCCATGGGCCGAGAGCCCAATGAGCTATTGTGAACTGTGCTTCGCATGGTTGGCTTCTCCTCTTCTCCCAGGCACACAGATGTGCCGCTGCTGTCCTGCGCTCCCAGAACTGGCAACAACCAAACTAGAAGCCTCCGCACTGGTAAAAGGGTAACCTTGTTGATAGCGGCTGTGGGCATAGACGGCATAGACATTGGCAAGAGGGGACCGACAACCGTGTTGAAGGCTGTAATGGAGGCAGCTGACTCCAGCAGCAGCAAGAGGGCCTGCAGAGGTCTTCAATGAAGACAGCGGAAAAAGGGATGTCCCCAACGTCATTGGTTGATGGAGTAGGCAAGTCAGCTGGCCTTGTCAGACCAGACAGAAGAGGCAGGCAACTTCGGCATTGCCAGCAGTGGAAGGAGATAGGCCCTGCATTGTCAGCAGTGAGAGAGGCATCTAGCCTCAACAATCCCGGTAGTAGACTGCTCTGGCAGCAGTGGCAAGAGGTGTAGACTGTAGATAGTCTTGACAGCAGCAGCAGGGGGTTTTGATGATAGCGGCGGGGGATGTTGGCCTCAATAGCAAGGGCAGGAGAATCAGGGGAAGTTGTTTCTGAAACTTACTTTTATGCAAAAAAGATTGAGTTGGTAAAAATTATTTAGTAAGCAAGACATTTCTAGCTTTGGTTTATACTAATGCTGGTTGATTCCAATTTAAAATTTTAAAAATCATTCAATTAGTTTCTTAATTCATATTATCACTCATTTAATTGAACATTTTTTAAGAAATCGAAGTTGCACAACAGAATAGTGTTGAAAGTGAATTCGAAGAATTGGTTGGTATTCAAATTAGAGGTTATCTCATGTTGTAATTATTGGATCACTTTGATTTATTTAAATTTAAAGAATCTAAACACGTTGCATTCTTTTGTTGAGATTCTAACGTTTATATTATTATCAATTAAATGTAATATTTAAAGGTTACTTATATTCTATGTTCCCCTACCATTCTTTTCCGAGGGGTTATTTTTTCCTGGTTAAGTCCTCAAACATTTCCAGCTTCAGTTGGGGACATGACATAGGCCCCATAATAGTTTCCCCAAGTTTTATTCTAGCAGAGCAAACATTAGCACTTAACAATATAAAACAAAATGTATGCAGAAATTACTAAATCATGCTGTCCGTAAATAAAAGATTCAATAACAGAATCTTAGTTGGCTAACCTCCAAGTCATGAAGCTCAGAGCATAAGTTTTGCCTATTATCAGCACCAAGAACTTCAAATCTGCAAAGACAATGAAGCCGAAATAACAGTGTTACTAAAACAAGTGCAGAATTTTGCCAGAATTTAGAAAATGCAGAATTTCAGAATTTGATTACACAAGCAGCAGAAACGTCACAAGAACATAATATTTTGGAGTACTCAAAAGCTGGTGATACATACAATGAGTTAGGCGTGCAAAGTTGAACTGAACAACAATAGTAGCATTCATTAAGTAGTTTTCACAAGCTATTCCTTGGTTGAAAGGAAACTTAGTCCACAAGAAGCCAAGCAGGCATAAGTTAGGAAAACTTTACCCAGGACACAAAAAAATGACCAAATGGTACCATTTCAGCATGTCCAAATAAAAATCAAATCAGCAATAGATAAACTATTTGCATGCCAAAGAAATAGTTTCCATAAGTTTTCCTGATCGCCAAGCCCACAGCTTGAACATGTTAAACGTAGACCCTAAGGAAGCTTCAAGTAGAAAAGTAAAAAATTTGGAGAAGGGTAATTAAATATGATTTAAAGAAAAAGATATTAACGATGTGGTAGACAAGGTGGAATGCCTTTGAATCCCTCACCCTCCAGTTCATTGATTCATTCTCACTCAAAACCCTTCCCTAGCTCCTTTTTCTTGTATGCCTTTCTTACTTCAGTGATACAGCTAATTTGGATTATGAAGCTATTCTAGTGATAATTTTGGGCAGGGTCTTCATGAGAGCTATTCCAGATCGGATGAGTCAGCTCTTGCCAATGCCAGTTGCCCTTTTCCAAGCACCTTCCACTTCCTCTGCCAGCTTGGCATGCCTTACACAACAACATGGATAGCATAGCAGCATTCTACTTTCTTCAATCGTATCACCTCAATACAAGCCTCACGAGCTATATCAATGGCCAGGTTGGTCTATTGGTCACTAGTAGTTGTTGCAAAGTCCATTAACAATCTGATCTAATAATTAAATAGATCATGGTTTACAGTAACTCAAAAACAATTATAATTGATATGCTAAATGTCTTATGTGAGTTCATTTTCAGTGGGGCCCTCTAGGTTATCCCACATCAGCATTATCCTTCGGGTCCTCAATTTTTTATGAACAAGTTATAACTAGTGGATCAAAGAATTCTGCAGATTATTCACTCATTTAGTTTTGCTTTCATATGGACAAAGTCTATACCAAATATGAATACTGCATGCTTGTACATCATCCCATCTTAATGTGCAAAATCAAAGGCATGCCCCAATTTGGACTCAAAAACACTAAAGAAAGGTTTTTCTGAAACACCAGTTTGCCCTACATCCATGAAAAAATAATCTGCAACATTTAGGAAACTTGGCATGGTCTGCTATCCATACTGCACATAACAAAACTGTCTAGAGCCGACATGATTACTTACTTAAGACACCAATTTAGATAATGAATTTTGTCCTCGACGGCGTCCCGTTCCTTGCGCAACTCTCTCAATTCCTGAATTCGAAGTATACAGAAGAAAACAAAACTAGTTATAAAACTCATCATATTAAGAATATCTCATCAATCTCTTGAACTGCAACTCAAACATCAATGGGAGAGAGAATCAATTGATTACATTCATTAAAAAGTCAACACACAAAATACAAATACTAAAGCACAGTACAATAGCAGATAAAACATGCATCAACTCCATGTTAGAAAAACAATTTGGACAAGTATAATTGCAAATATACTGTAAGAAAACCACATTTTTTCATAAATCATTAATCATTAAATGATGATATGTGATGTGCAAATATACGGATGTATTTGGTGTGACATGTATATAAGAACATGTAGTTAGAGTTCTGAAATTTCTCTAGTGTAGACAGGCATATTCACATATTTTAGGGAACTTTAATGAATACCTTTAATTAAGCCATTCATTCACATAGGAAATATGAAATATAAAAAAGTAGAAAATGTTTTCCATGGCCTTGTATAGTCATTTTGTGTATATGAATTGCTTATTCGTTTCCTTTTCTCTTTTATGTCCTGGTAAAAACTAATGATTTAGTTATCATTTTCTTATTGTTTTATGAATTTATTTCATATTTTCATTATCATAACTGATTTAATTCCTTTTGGTTTACATGGGTTATTGGTAGGTTTTGATTTATTCGTATTTGATGTTTATCATTGGATATGAAGTAACTTCGGGTTTATTGAGCTACAGGAAGATTTTTGTTTCGTTGTCATTCGATGCTTCTTTCAGATTGTAGGTTATCTTGAACCTTCATTTTTATTACTATATAATTTGCCTTCTTTTGTTTATTCCTTATTCCTTTGTTCATTCACAGTTTATTTATTAATTTTTTGTATTCGTTTTTTTATTTATGCTTATCAACCCATTCATTCTTTTCATACCTGTTTGTTAATTATTGTTTTATTTATTATTTTGCCTTTAGATCCGTTTTCTATATTACTGGACCAGCCATTGTTTATTGTACTTGTTTATGTATTTGATGATTGGTTATAGTTTTTTTTATTTCAGGTTCATTTATTGTCTGTTTATCATTTATTTATTTGTTAGTAATTTAATTAACAGCTTTATAGACTATTTATATGTTTATTACTGATTAATCAAGTAAGTGCTTTTTGTTCAAATATCTGTTCATAATTTAAAATATATTATCTAATTATTACTTATTTATTTATCTGACTGATTATTATTTAATTATCTGTTTATTAACTATTTATTTGTGTATCTAATTAATTAATTAATATTTAATTAAAAATTTTGTTTTGAGTGTTGATTTGTTTATTATTTATTCAATCATTTTATTATTTATCCAAATTAATTTTAAGTTAATTAATTAATTAATTTTTTTGCTAAAGTTCTCAGGCCATGACGGCACAATGAAGATCCTGGTAGATCCCAGATGATCCCGGTAGACAGGTTGTGGCAGCACCATGATGCACCGACGGGAGTCGTGGCTGCTGCAGCGGGTGCATTGATTGCGGAATCGGCTGATTCATATCGGGATTGCCCGATTTCTGGAATGGATCAGCCGTTGCTGATCTGATTCTCGGCAGAAGGACCGATCTGGAAAAAAGTTTTGGTAGAATCGGTTGGGATCGGATTGGAATCAAAATCGGAATTGGATCAGCTAGGATCGGTCCGCAATCAGAAAAGGATCATTTGTTTTGCTATTTCAGTCGGATGTACCGGGATAGGTCAGGAACATATCAGAATTGGAATCAGAATCTGTTTTTTTACTTACCGATTTTGGATCGGTTTTGTTCCAAAGTATTGGTCGGGATCAGTCTGATCCGATCCGACCCCGCCACGGGCTGGCGCATGAAAGGCACTGTGGTGACTGGCACCTCCAGACAACAGTTGGGGCTAGGGTTGTGGTGGCTGGCAGAAGGCACCCAACCGCACATGAAGAAGACCCCGGCAGGGTCGTGGAGACATTGTGGCACCCACGACTGCATGAGCCGTGTGAGGCGAAGAGCAAGTTTGACAAGGGCCTTTTCATTCATGCACAACCAACTTCTTTGCCTTCATTGCCTATCTGGATGGCACAATGCAACAGGCAGTGCAGGAGATAGCAGTGGGGTGATCTAAAGTTGGGAATGGTCTGGCGGGGCCAAGGCCTCTTAAGCGGCAGCATCTTGTGATGCGGGACAAACCGGCTAATCCGGGCTAAACCGAACGAAAACGACTTAAACTGGCGCTAATCGCCCTAAACGAACCTAAACGAGCCCAAAATAGACCCAAATCGTCCCGAACCGGTCCAAACAGGTCCGAACCGGGTCAATAACGGTCTGAACCGGTCAAAACCGGCCCAAAACGCACTGAACCGGGTTGAACCGGCCAGTTCAGGCCCTGAACCGAGCTGAACCGGACTGAACCGGGTCTGGACCCGGTTGAACCGGCCGACCGGCAGCCGGTCTGGGCTGCGAACCGGCAACCGCGAGCCGTCCGTGGCTGGCCGCACGCGAGTGAGCGCGGGGGACTGCGGCTGGGGGTCGTGGCCGCGCGACGGGAGCCCTCTTGCGGGGGTTCGTGGCCGCGTGAAGACCGTCGCCAGCCGGTCTACGCGGCACCATCGTGCCGTCCCCGCGATCGAAGACCGCGACAAAGGGGCTGGGGGGGTAGCATCGTCCTCGCGGTGGCTTCTCGTCGCCGCTGTCCGGACGATTTGCTCGCGCAGGCGGAGCAAGGGAGCAGGGGGCAGGCGGGGTCGACATCGCTGGCTAGTGTAGCGGGTGGGGCAGGCGCAACAGCAGCGTCCACGAGCGGTCGTTGGCTGCCCAAGCTCGGGGAGTCGAAGCCCTCGCTGCTGCGCCACTGTCTTCGCCCGAACGGAGCCAGAACCTTCGTCTCCGGCATCCTCTTCTCTCTTCTCCATTCTCTTCGTCTGCTCGTCGCCCCTGGTGCGGCTGCGGAAACAGGAGCCGGCAGAGGCGGACAGAAGGGTAATCGGTTGTCCGAGCGTGAGGGGTTGGAGCCCTTGTCTCCGCGCTGTCGTCTTCGCATGGACAAAACCGAAGGAAGCCGCTGTGAATGGGTATGGTCCGGGGATCGCCGGATCCTTTCCCTTTTCCTCCGCCTTCTTCTTCGGCTTCTTCTTCTCCATCCGTCTGCATCCGCGAAGGGAGGAAGATCCGCCGCCCTCGTCGAGGAAGGAGATCGCCGGAGGAGGAAAACAGGGGGGGTGGGCGCTGGCTGGTGAAGATGCTGCTGTCGAACCGAGAAGGAGAAGAGAGGGGAACGGCGCGGAGGCCGGAGGATGAGGAGGAAGGGGTAGACGGCGACCTCGCCGGATCTGGAAGGTGGAAGGGAGACCGGGGTCCTTCCCGGAGGTGAAGAAGATGACCGGCCTCACTGCCGGAGGTGGGGGAGAATGGGGGCCGCAACCCCTACACGGGAGGAACCAAGCCTTCCGGCGTTTCCAAAAATTCTTCAATTGATTGATTTTTTTGTATGTACAGGGGTCCTCCTCTTATAGAGGGAGAGGAGAACAAATAACAAAAAAGGACTCCCTAATAAGACTATTTACAAACTAGTCCATTTAAGGACTTAATTAAAAAAAAACTCAAAAAATGTCCCCATCATCTTGATAGCATTGGGCCCTCCATTCGTCTCCGTCGGCTTCTCCCTCCTTGTTGTCTCCACGCTTCTCTGTCCAGTCACCAGTGGCTGTTCCGGTGGATCCAGAACAGATAGACAAAAGCAATCACAGAGAAGGAAGAAGAGGGTGATGGCAGCAGGTGATGGTTGGGCATCCTTAAGTGGTAAAAGAAAGGTCGGAAAGGGGTGACAGTGGTCTGATGGTGGATGGAGCTTCGCCGGACAAAAACTGGAAGTCAAAAAAGTTGGTGTGATGCCGATGGCTCTCCACAGCTCCCCTAGGGATCGTCGGTGGATGTTGGGATGCCATCAAAGCACACAGATCTGGGATGAGCTGAGGACCTCTGATGTGCTGCCAATGTCTCTGGAGGTGTTGTCCGTGGTCAGTGGTGCTATCAGATCTACATAACCGAGAAGGGAAAAGATGAAAGAATGGCACGGAGACCGATAGGGGAGAAAAGTTAAGGTAGCCAGCCTCCTGTGAGGAGTGAACAGAAACTGGCCTCCTGCCAGAGGTGGAGTGGGTGTTGGCCTCTTGCTGATGGTGGATTAGAAGACCTCAATCTTGTAGCGGGTGCAGATGCCTACGGGGCCAAGCCCCTTACGGGATGAACCAAAAACCTAAAGGCCTTTTCCAAAAATTCTTTACTTGTTGTTTCAACATTAAGCGTGGGGTTTGTGGGTTCTTAAAATAAAAAGTCATCCTTACAAAAAAAAACCACAAAAGAAAATATTTACAACTATGTCCTCTGAGGACATAAATGTAAAGGAAATGACTCAAAAGCAACTCCAAATATTTACAAACAAGTCCTAAAAAGATAGAATTGCAAAATAAACCCAAAATCGACTAAACCAGATCCCCATCAAAGAGTAGTAGCGAAAGGACTCTCTGGGCAGGCCCTTTTCTTCCACCCTTTCTCCTTTGTCCGGTAGTAGGAAGGAGGAGCTTCAACACTGTTTAATTCTTTCATGGCTGACCTAAGGCCATCCACATGTGCAGCAGGGATACAATAAAAAATGCCCTATTTTTCCTCGTGGAAGAAGAAAAGCGGCTTAAGCGATATAAACCCTTCTTTCTCCCACCATCGGCCAGCAGGACAGCAGATTTCTTTTTGTTCCTCCATCAACAGTTGGACAGCAGCAGAGGTGTGGAGTTTCAGCAAAGATTTTAAACCCTCTTTCCTCTGTCAACTATTGGCTCCAGCAAGACACTTGAGCAGGGATTTATTTCCCCTTTCTTTGGCAGGCCTAAGGCCATTCCAAGGAACAAGGATTTTTCAGCAGGGTTTCTATTCTGTCTTTTCCCATTAACCCAACAGCAGGGATAGTTGGGATGGCAGGGGTTTCGACCCCCCCTCCCTCTGTCAGACCAAGAATTTCCAGGAGGGGATCATCCTTTTTCAGTAGGCCTAAGGCCATAGATGCACAAGGACATTCAACAGGGGACCAGGAGTTTCTTCACTTTTTTCCACCATCAGCCAGGAGCTCTAGCAAGGTTTTTTTAACCCCTCTTGGGCAGGCCTAAAGTCATCCAAGACCTTTCAGCAGGGATTCAGGAAGGGTTTAACCCCTTTTTGAAAGCCTAAGCCCCCTGGAACATCAGGTAGAAGAAAGGTATCTAGCCCCCCTCCACTCCATTGTTTACTCCATCAGCTGAGGATCTTCAACAGGGACCTATTTTTTTCCGGTGCAGGCACCAACACCAGGTACCCTAAGCATTGGCAGCAATACGCATTAAGGGAGGCTTGGCTGAAGGCTCTACAGCTTTTAAAAGGCACTGCAGCAGGCAGTCCCTTATGGCCACAGGCACTTTCTCTTTGGGCCTCCATTTCAAGTCATATGGCTAGAGGTTTTAATCCTCTCATTAACACCCATTTAAGAGTTTTTCCCCCTCCATTAACGACCATCAAACTGCCCCTTTAATAACCTCAACCAGCCCCCTTAATCAACTAATAAATGACTATGTGAAGTATATGTATGCCCTATAAAGCTGTCCAACTTAAAAAAGCCTGGCCCATCATGATCCCAATCCGAGAGAGAAAAACCAATCCAGAATCAGCCTGGATCAGCTCTTCCAGAAACAAAAAAATTCAAAATTCAAAAAAAAGAAAAGAAATGATAGCTAGTTGGTGGGTTCCAGTGCTGATCTGACCCCCACTAAGTCGGTGGTCAGCACTCGGCACCAGCAGGCAATGCAGGGGTGAGAGGATAAATGGTCCCAATCCAACAAATTCAGTCCCCAAAAGATTTCCAGGGTCAGATCTGGGTTCCCCCAGGATTGGATCAGCCTATGCTGATCCCAATCTTGATCGGCCAATCCTACAAACCATGGTCCAACTTAATGTACGTGAACAAGCTGCAATAAGGGTTCGTCCCAAGAGCATATTCAAGTCTTATATAGGCCCGCTAGCTTATATGTTCACTGGTGGGCCATGAATTGCTAAAAGTGGCTCATCCCATAGGCTTGATTGGGGTGCACTAATGAGTCTTAACCCAATCAATATCCAGTTGAGTATTTAAATCTCCTGAATGAGCTGAGCATAGCATGAAGTTGGACTGTTTATAGGCTATTTGACAGTCCCTAAACATGGATCATAAATCAGTCCTTAAAAAGACTGAGATAGAATCATAACCGAGCCGTTAACAGGCCACATTATGGTGTGAAAAATAAACTGTAGAACCAGGGCATTAATGCCATAAGACAGCCATGTCTAGTAAGTAAAAACATTATGTTGCGTATGGTTGACTTTAGGACATCCAATACTTGAATGGACCAGTTCATGAAATTATTGATGGGCCAGTATTTGGCTGTCAAGCAGACCTGTTTAGCTTTCAGC
Source organism: Cryptocoryne crispatula var. balansae (assembly GCA_036172225.1). Classification (NCBI taxonomy): domain Eukaryota; kingdom Viridiplantae; phylum Streptophyta; class Magnoliopsida; order Alismatales; family Araceae; genus Cryptocoryne; species Cryptocoryne crispatula. The sequence goes on along the minus strand of CM069925.1, from coordinate 4,014,808 downwards.
GGGGAGTTAACACACTGCCAGTGTTAACCGTAAAGACAAAACACTAGCTTAAGAAAAGAGAAGTTTTGGATTACCTTTCGCATGTCCCTGAACTTCCATAGTAGTTCTACTTCCTTCTCAAGCTCTGGCACAACAAGCATTGTTCTCCAACCTAATATAAAGGTGAACAATTGAACATTGGCAGAGATAAAAAAACAGGTGCTTCCACAGTCTCAATGGCATGGTAGTTGTCAAGTTAATTTCCTTCTCTCTCACTCTGATAACCTCAATCTTGGTGTTAAATGTGTAAAAATCCAATAATTAAGCAAAAAACTGTAAAAATCTACTTTATACACTAGATGTTTACGTTTTCAATCCACTAAGGTATCAGACTTCACAAAATTATAAAAATTGTGTCGATAAAAAACCTGGAGCAAGTAAATAAGAATAAACTTATACCTAAAACTTTTTTGCTACGCAAAATATCACCATAGATATGATCCCCAACGTATAAGACCTGTAGATAAAAAAAAATCAATAAACAATTTACTTCAAAAAATAAAAAAATGCACCACCTTTTTTACTGCTTAAAATTTAAAGAAAGTTTCGCACAAGTGTAATAAAATTTAAACAAAGTTTTGCACAAGAGTAGTTACCTTCATCACCTCAAAAAAAAAATAACTTCACATTCCACATAATCAAACTAATAATCTCAAAAAAGCAAAAAAAAAATTGAGCATATCAATTTAGCTAAAATTGAAGTGGAAATGTACGCAAAGAAAGTGCAGGTTGCTCTAATGCTGTAAATGCATCCTAGAAATATGACCAAGGTCTTTATTCGAGTATTGCAATTGCAACTTGGTGCTAAAGGGCTCTTACGTATAAAGACAGTTTGACAGTTCAAAAATGGAAGTATTAGGTCATTCAAGGCTGTTCAGTATCTAAATATCTTCAACATATTTGCACATAATAAGCTCAATTCTTATTTAACATGAAAGAAAAGGTTTTATGTAGGAATTTTCAGTAAGAGAGGAACATCATCTTTTGGGGTTAGGCCATATATGATCCAATCCAGTTTTTGCTGAATGAGCTAATTCATTCCAGACAGGACTAGACTGTAATTGCATAACACTTTTGAAGAGATAATAAAACCAAAGCATAAAACATCCAAATAATAAAACATGGGCTTTTACACAAACAAACATATTACATATTTCATCACAAAAGAAAAATTAACAAGCAAATGGAATTTCTCTTTACCTATCTGGTAGGTGAGAGGCTATATATATTATCCCAACACCAACCATGCTTCAATGACCCAACAAGTTCAAACAATAGTGATTAAAATTCCTTGTCAGACCCCTGCAACCTTCGCATCATACTTAGAATTCTTATGTCAATGAAAGAACCTTTTCTCAGTACTAAGCCCATTCGAACAAAAAGGCAAATCTGACAAAATCGAAATGCTTAATCTGTTTCATGACTACATTTTTTACTTTCGATATTTTGTGGAATAAACAGAAAACCCATTGCTTGATGTATCCAATAATAAAAACCTGGTTTTCTCTATCTTGAATTTAAGAGAGAACAAAAGTCCAGCAACCCCCAAACTTAAGCTACTCAAAAAATCACAAGCCTTGTCATCGTGGTCCTTGGATATAAGAGCTGATGGGATTGGGAGCACGTACACAATGAAAATATCCATCTCACGTTTGGGAAAAAATTAGGCAATAACTTTCAGTAACAGCAGACTTTTACCTAACCAAACAAAAGTCTTTCACACCAATCATACAGTGAAAGAGTTGATGACAGCGTATAAACTGGTCAAGTAAAACCAGAGCAACACAAGAATCCAATCTTCACAGAAAAGATAACACTACCTGAGAACTTGCTTCGATAGAGAGCAATCTGTGAAGATGCCGGACATTGCCGCCCTGAAGGACCAAAATAGACAAACCATTTATTCCAATTTACTAATAAAAATTATTTTATGCACAACTAGGTTCTAGATAGGGGTAATAGCTAACATTAAACGCATTATCAATATATATTACCTGGAAAACTCTACAAGCCTTTTTCAGTCCTTTTATTGGTACCCTTGGTGAAGTGCTGCCAATCTTGGCTTAAAAAAAGCAATGTAATACAATTATAAAAAATTAAAGTTAAATGCAATAACACAAACCACACTTGACATTAACCTGAGGAAGAAGATTGCCATCATCAGTATTAAGGAGCATCCCTGTTTCAGGCTCAACTTCAAATAGATTTGCCCGATTGTCTTCATGGAAGAAACCTGGTTTTGAACTGGAAAGAATAAAATTAACATTATAAGTAACAGATGAGGCAAATGATCTTGTAACGAATGAGAAAAGTATATTTTTCTCTTAGTGTAGTAGCATCTAAGATACGTGCTAAAGCAAATAACTCCCTACTAAAAGCTCTTCGCAGAAATTTCAAGAAAATGATGATAAAAGTTACAGGAATATGTAACAAAAGAAAAAAGTTAAGTATATACAAGTTCAAAAGTATGCAAGGAAAATACCAATCATCTATTCTCCTTTTATGCAATCAAAACCAATGATGTATTATTAAAAATTGGATTTTGTGACATCCATACGTTAAAAACATCATGATTTAATCATACAATTGGAGAAACAAACCTCCCAGTGATAACAACATCAAAGTTATCAAGCCAATCGAATCCCTGAAGAGAACCATTTTGCAGAGTTGTGCCACCACATAGAAAGTTCATAACAACATTTGTATAATCCCACAAGCTGAAAAACACATGCAATGACATTGTTAGCAAGTCAGGAAGAAATATATCAGAAACAAACTTTCACATTAAAACCGTGTAGGCACAGAACACAAGATAGGTAAAGTGAGCTAGTATCCCTTAGTTTGCAACTAAACTACATCTGGAAAAGAAATCAGGTAACTCCATTGTCTGATTGTTTGACCATGGCTAATCCTATCGTGGTAAGCAGGTTTCTCCTTTTTTTGTCAAATCCTGAGTCAAGGCAATCTTTCTTAAATCCTTGCCTTCACTAAGGATTTGTAAAAAGCAAGGAAAAAACTGGAGCCTGGAACACTTGAAAAAGTATAAAATGCAAGCACCCATACAATGTGTTCATAGTTTAACATTTAAATAGAAATGATACAATATTAGAAAAATTGGTACCTATTTGTGACCAGGAATGTTGCTCGGCCAGAATCCCGAAGCATTTTTAGCATGGGCACAATTGACAAATCCTCTCTAATATACCTGAAAATAAAGGCAGACTAATAAAATTACTGATACTTGCCAAGTTTATATTGTTTTAATAGATCAATGATGAACAAGATAATTAAATGAACTATACTAGTGAGCAACGACAGAGTTGAAAAATTATTAAGTCAATATGCTACTGAAACATGAAAAGAAAATCCTGACTGCGTTTATTAGATACCGCAGTAGACAATTCATGCAGCAAAAGACATAAGAAAAGGTTTATTACCATCAGTGCTATAAAATAGAATTTTGCCCGTGAGATCCAATAGTTTGATAAAATGTTCTCAAATAACACCACCTTGGATGGTGGCATAGAAACTGAATGCCAGCTACCCCTAATTCCTTTTCCTTAACTGCTCTCTCAAAGCAGTTCAGTAATGACTAATGAGTATGTATCTGATGTCGGATCACCATATGCGATGAAGAGCAATGGCAACAAAGAAATCATTCAATACATAAATTACCCTATGGTAGAAGCAGAAAAGCAGGTCAATCATGAGAAGCTGTGTGTGGACTGTGGAGTGATGATTGAGATGCTGTTTCCAAGAATTCTCACAGGAAAGCACTTTAGTAACATTTATATAACGCAGTCATGTGGTGCCAACACCAAACGTCCTATGATTTTAGTGAGATGGCTCAATCGTTATTTGGATAAGGATACAAGCCACAATGGTCTTCAGAGGGGGCAAACAGCAAAGAGTTTGATGAGCAATATCATAGACATTAGTAACATAGAGTGTGATTCGTATTAAACATCATTTATACGTGTGCATATGTGGTTAAATGTTAGATAACAATTTTTATACATGTCTTCCAAATTTTTATATTTATCTTAATGTTTATGATATTTTTTAATTAAAAATGATTTTTTTGAAATATCATAGTTTAAAATTTGTTCTCAAAATAAAACCATTTACAAAATATTTCACAATGTAGAACCATTCAGAAAACTATGAAATGAAACAACGGTTACTTTTTTTTAATTTTTTAACATTGAAAACGTGATTCCCCATCACAGTTTCACCCTTTTTATTTTGTTAAGGTTTAAAGATGAAACCATAATCCTGCATCACGGTTTCTCTTCTTTTATTTTTTCGAAAAAATCTTATAAGAAAACATGATCATTAAATAAAAATAAAAAAATTTTAAAACCAATTTTCAATGAAAAAAAATAAAAAGGAAGCCAGGATCATGGTTTCATCTAAAAACAGAAACAATCAGGATTTCAGTAGAAAAAAACTTGAGATTTGGAATTTCAGTTTAGTTAAAAAATGAAAAAGAAACAATAACAGTTTTTCTAGAAAAAAAAGAAGAAGGATGGAATCACGACTTTTGGAATGCTGCTAGCTATTTTGATAAAAAAAATTAAACAATTTTATCTCAGAAAAAACTAAATGGTGCTATTTTGATTAAAAAATTTAAACAGTTCTATTTCAAAAAAATGATCCAGCAACCGTAATTGGGATGCTCCCACCCTTTTTTATTTTCCCAACAAAATTGTTAGCGTTTCTTTTTCTTTCTACAAACATGTAATCCCAAATCACAATTTTACTTTTATTTTTTTCCACCAAAATTGTGATCACTTCTTTTTTCGGCGAAACTGTGATGCTGGTTTCCTTTTTAAATTTTTCAACAAAAATTTATTTTTAAATTTTTTATTTTTATCCAACAATCATGTTATCTTATCAAACGTTTTTAATAAAAAAGTAAAAATGTGATGGGGAATCACAATTTAAACATTAAAAAAGTTGAAAAAAAAAATGCAAACCAGGATCACAATTTCAAAAAATTAAACCGTGATCCCATTTCACAATTTTTAAAATGGTGCTAGATTGTAAAATATTTTATAAATGATGCTATTTTGATCAAAAAAATTTAACCCATGGTATTTCAAAAAAAAACTCTTAAGCCGATCTGGATCAATTTTCTTCCCGAAAAAAATGGTTGAATTGGCCTATCCAATCCCAATCCGGTCTCGATTCCAATCTTGCAATCACTGCCTGACTAAGACCAACTAGCCCATGCCAGTATGAATCAGGCCATTTCAGCCAATTCCAAGTGGAATCGGCCAATCTAGGTTCCGGATCAACCAATCCTGTCCAATCTCAATCTTCAAAGCTGGGTTTTCAACCATGATGTAATGAGATTTAATGTCTCTTTTTGAGTTTTCTGTTTCTTTTGGTTATGAAGAACATGTTTGTAAATATCTTTGATTTCGGGATCAAATTATCTAAATTTGCTCTATAAAAGGAGACAAGCATTAACCCCCATGTAGTGAAGTAAAAAAAAATGTTTGAAAAGTTGGTATACCATAGGGGGCTTTTCCCCTCTCTCTTCCTCCCATAAACAGTCATCTCTTCTTCTTCTTCTTCTTCTTCTTCTTCTTCTTCTTCTTCTTCTTCTTCTTCTTCTTTCTCCACAGTGTGCTTCTTGTGTAGTTTGGCCATCCCTGGACTAGTGCACCATGTGCCGGCTTCTTGTGCAGCACCCATTACTAGCAGTACTAGCAGCCACCGCAGGATCCTCCGGCGATCCACGGCCTCGGCCAAGGATTGCCATCTTGTATCTTAACTTTGTTTACGAAGCGACAGAGAGAAGAGATCTCAGAGAGATCTTGAGATAATCTTGGGAGACCAAACATTGGAAATAATAGTCTAAGCTCATGAATGAGTGTACAATGAAAAGATAATCTCTTCAGAATGGGTTGAGATTAAGAACTAAGATTAAGACAAGCTAAAAAAGAAACTAGGACTAAAATACAAGAGGAGTTGAGTGTTGTCCACAAGGGAAACATCAAAGAGCTTGTGGTCTTAAGTTTGATCTAGGCTTCGGTACGACCAATTTTAAAAAAAGATATCATAAAGTGCTCATTTTGAAACCTTGAGAGATTGGTGTGATATCTTAGATCATGTAAAGTCATTTGAAATGTTAAAAAACAAAATGAGAAAACAAAACCAAGATAAGCTGCAAAAATATCAATGCATGGAGCAAACATAACAAGGTTATTTAACTAAAATAAAAATATAAACTAAAAGTAACAACAAATATTGAAAGATTGAGAATTAAAAATATTTAAATAGATATTGCTATTTCGGTGATCACGTTTCTTGGAAATGTAAAGAGAGATTATTGAAAGATCGCATTCCATGGCATCTACACCCCTAGTCTAGCAACACAGTTCTGTTGACAGCTTAACCATCTCCATCAACTTCACCCATGCCGCTGCAGCCAGCTGATCAGTTCCGCACGACCACCACCTTAGACCAGGCTGCGATTTTCAGCCTGAAGCACCTTGTCGGTGATGCCCCATCAATACAGCAACCTCCAGCAGGATGCCAAACACCGAGCCCTACCTTGCTCATGTGTACACTGTGATGCAGTCCCTCAGTTCGAGTTATTGAGCCACTCCAGCCAGCCCAGTCTAGCTGGTTTAAACAGTTCAGAGCCCGTTATCTGGCTCAACCAGGATTAACCCAGTTCTACCCGGTTCACCCCCGACTTTGACCAGTATATGCCAATTCAGGACTGTTCACCTGATTCAGCCGGTCTAGCCTAGGTTTAAAGCCAATTTAAATTCAGTTCAGCCAATGTTTCTCTTTCTTGTTTTGTCCCACATCAGGATGGAAATCATCAAGATTGGATTGGGACCAACGGAATTGAGCCCTTGCACAACACCACCACCAACAACAACAAGTTACTGATGTATATCACAGCTCTTGCAGCAATCAGCAAGCACGATTAGTTCATACAAGCAACAGAATCAAATACATAACATAAAAGCATAATCTTAAGAAGCTCAGATTTACAGTTCATTAAATTAACAAACTAATAACTGTTAATCATGGACTTCAAAAGAATATTCTCATAGAACTTACTTTCCAGGATTATCAGCAACCATTCGCTTTAGAGTCCCATCCCGATGGCATAAATCAACTGCAGCACGCACATCTTTATACATCCGACTGTAACTGTGAAAAGCATACACATAATGTACATTTTTAGTCACAATATATGATCAAATCATCAACTGGATTTGATCATAATAAGGTTCAGAACTTTTTTCAAATAGACCAGCTTAAACAATTTATATAAGATTAACAAAATGTTATTTTTTATTTATTTTTCCAATCAAAACACTAATAGAATTTCCTCCATCAAATTCAGATAATTGTTGCCCTTGACAAAACTTGGATACCACATACAAAAATCACATCAACTTTAGAAAAAATTGTAGGCCTTCGACATGCTATTGGGTGCTTGCTCAGATACTGGGGTTAAATATATCCACTCTAAGAACCAATTGCGCAACCATCTATTGAAGCAAAGACAAAGAAATGTATAATAACAACTGCATACTCTGCACCAGCAGGAACCTTCTCAGGGTTTCTATCCTTGAAGTCAACAAGTTGCGCAAACATGTAGGCTTCAGCAAGAGAAAAAAGGGTATCAATGAGTGCATAGTCAGGCTCATCAAATGCATCTCGTATCAAGGTACTTCCGTAGGTAGCAATTTTATCTTCCTTGGACATCTCCCTAAAACCATGATACGCAACTTTGACATACTTGTGCCGATCCATCTGAAAGAAAAAACACATACAGATCAAAACTAAGAATGCAAAGAAAAATTGAAACTCCAACTTATCTCAAGTATAAAATTTTACAGTTTTGTGTCTGGATGCCCTAAATTTGATAAATAATGTTCCTTTACAAAAAAGTGACTAAAAAAATGAATACGTACAGGCTTCTAATTTGGTTTAACTTTTGTGATACCTATACCATTTATATTGTGCAAGTCTAAAAAGCCGTTTCAGATATCAGAATTGCACTCAAAACTTAAGTTTGTAATGATTGAATTGATAATAAACAATCAAAAGCACTTAAACACATCTAGGGTATATCCTTTAAGTCTTATAATGATTATTATTATTAGTATATTACTTTATGATGCTATTTCAAAAAAGCGTCATTAGATATTAAATAATATTATGATATAATTATTTCCTAACCCTGTACTGAATCATCTTTTTAATATTTATATCATTATATTATTTAAAAGTAATAATAACATCGATATTATATCATGGCATCATTCATTAAAGTATAAATAGTGAAAGTAAAAATAATGGATACTGAAACCAATAAATGAAGCAATACTTATTCAGGCTATCCAAGAGCATGATAATACATTTTTCTCTTTTTTTCCTCGAATCACAAACCATAAATCTTAACAGTACTAGAACTGACCTTTAATATGTTGCCCCTTTTCTTATCAAGAACAAGACCCCTCACCATATATTCCCAATCAAACGTCCACTCCAGCAACTGCAATAATCAGAAAATAAAATATATATATAATGCAGATGACATAACAAAAAATAAGGAACAGTGTAGTGCCTTTTTGTATAAATAATTAGAAAAAAAAGATTAGTGCAGATTGACAAAAAAACTTAAAAAATTAATAAAAAATAAAAAACAAAAATTCTGAATGAATTGATCTTATGTAAGATTGATTTATCAGAAGATTCATATCAATTCTTTGAAAACAAAATAAAAGCATAAGTTCAATTAATAAAATGACCCTTCCAGAAAAAAAGCATCTTAACCAATAAAAAGATTGATAAAAAATAACAGCATAGCCTAATTTATAATACTCTGCACAAGAATGCATTGGTATGATTTAAAAAATTGAAACAGAAGAGTAAAACTTCACCACACAATTATGATAGCTAAAAATGTAGTAAAACTTCACCTAATTTATAATACTCTGCACAAGAGTTAGAATGCCTACCTAAGCGAGATTTAGGAGAAAGAAGAGTAGGATCCAACATGGTTTGGCACGGACATTCACGACCACATACAAAACGAACAAAGTAAAATAATTAAGAAAAAGTTCACAAGAAAAAGTTCACAGGTTACCACTACACTCGTAGAAAAGCTCGGCTAACACGTATCCCGAAAATTACAATCCAAAATAATAATATATAAAATTATCAAGATGATCACCACTCGCATGAGGGTAATAGGCTATACGCAGTATGTTCTCATGACCATTCAGATTGACAGGTGTTAACCGAACCAATTACTTTGCTTGCTTGCTCATTTCGAGAATCCGTTGCCGAAAGTTGAGGCGGACACTCCTTTATTGGTGACGGACAAATGTCAAATAGGCATCAAGATGCCTAGGTGGATGAAAGAGGTGTCTACTTGGAGTTGGAGGCTCCAAGTAGTGTTAGCATTGCCAGTGATGGAGATTGCGAGTGGTAGATCTTCTATCAGTGTTGGAAAAACCGAATTAGAAAAGGAAATAGGAGAAAAGAAGAACATAAGGGGGTAGGAAAAGGGGAGCAGGTGGAGTCAACTTCTTCGGGGATGTCAAATTGATGAAAATGTCAACTAATTAAGGTGATTGATGCGGATAATTCTCCTCACAAGCTCTCAATACCCGGCAACTTAGTATCTCTCGTCGGCTCCTCCCTCCTAGAGACAATAGAAAGTAAAAAGAACATGCTCTTACATCAAGTTTTATATTTTTTTCATCATAATACAATTATGATACATGAGGAGTTTTTATAGCTCACAAAGTTTCTTTCAAAAATTGATTTTTCTCCAAACACATTCCCACCTACCAACAACTACTCATCAACTTAAAGTAATTAATAACCCTCAAAAGACTACACTTTTTAACGCATGAAACTAAAAACAACTAACACTAAACCTCATAATTAAAGAAATTAAAAACAACTACTTACCAACTAACAACTATTAATCTTCTTAAGTAATGAAACAGCATTCTCCTGGGTAAGAAGAAGCGGGTGAGCCACCATTCCTAAGAAAAAATAAAAAGTAAGGTAGAATCATATCCAAGCCAGATGGTGTTGACTGCCTGATCTCAACATGGACCGGTCTGACCCAATCGCGAAGGCTGACTTGAACCAGTGCCCACACCACCAAACCAAGAAAAATCAAGAATTGGCTGGAATCATACGAGGCTCAGCCTTATCCCACCGGAAATGGCCTATTCTGGATGATTTTAATCCAGGATCAGATAATCCTGACTCCTAGCTGACCCAGGATGATCCTGACTGGCCAAGCCAGTTCAGCCAGATTCACCTATCTCTATCGACCAAACAAAACATGGAGGGAATCAACCAGGGACGAGCCTTCATTGGAATAGTTGATCCTGCATTCCATGCTCCAGAGGGCAAAGACAAGGTGATCCTTGTCTCCCTTCCTTCCTTTCTACTTAATATTGTAAAGCAAATTTCACGCATCAAATAAAAACTAGAGCTGAAAACCTCACTGAATGAATTAAAATAAGTAAAAATGAGAAAGAACTTACTTGCATTACACATTCTGATGATACCCTCTTGTTCTCACGTGCAAGTAGAGAAAGCTTTGGAACTCTAATTTACTCTTTGATTATTGAGACCGTAAACTGAAGAATGTTGATTTTCAGATATGTGAATTAGTTGGAACTAGCATTTAAAACCTCTATCAGATTGTTTTGAATGTGCCATCTAGGTGTGATTGATACATTTAAAAAAATCACATAATTTCAAGTCTGGAGAGGGTTTCCAGCTGCAGGTAGCAATAAAAAGAAAGAAAATTTTATCTTATTATATTATGTAGATCTAAAGAGGAAGAAGTGTTTTGAGATTATACCTTATCAAATCTCTGAATAAGGCACTGCCCTTTAAAAATTTGAAGATTAAACTTATTCTCTACGAGATACTATTTTCAGAAGAAAATACTTCACTCAAGTTGGCAAATTGATTGAGAACTCTCAAGTAAATGGATCCATATATCAAAGTAGTGCAATATCCTGAAAAATATTGATTTTTAATTTTTTACAAATGTTCATCCAAGATTTCATAAGAAAGCAGTTTTGATATTAATTTTAGAGTTATCCATGGACTAAAAAGCTGACATTAAAAAACAGATTTCTGTCTCCATTTCCCATTGCTTCAGCTTCTCTTTCACTTTCTCCAGAATGTTTGTTGTCTGTAAACACCCGGAACATGGATTTTCTCTTTTGAGGGATATATTTGTTCAGAGTTGTTTTCAAACTATAGTGCTCTTGACACAGTTAGCTGATTCACATTCTACAAGACTCTTTAACTGTCAAGAACCTTAAAGACACAAGGATTTAGAAGCGGAAAATAGGAAGAAGCTTCATTAAATCAGCCATTTGCATGCTTCAATACTGCCATACTGGGAGTAGCAGGAATCATGTTTCGAGCAAGAATCTGTCAATCAAGATCAAAACAATTTTTTTTAAAAATTAGGTCTTAAGAAGCTGTCTATTTTTGGTAACCTGAATCAGATCAAGGTAAAAAAAATAATGTGCATTATGATGAATGTATGAAGAATATGTTACATATATGTTCTTCCATGGTGGAGTTACTCATGTCCTTGATCAATTTCTCCAAGCTACCCAATTGCCACAACCAAGGTTCATTGTAGAACTACAGTGAATTGTGGGCTCAATCCAATCATGTCAAGCAGTAGCAAGAAAAATGGTACCTGTGTTAACCAATCTTTTTTGTGTAAGTATCTGGATATCCTGAAAAAAAAGAATCATCAGTTAGGATTTTCTGCGACTTCCTGCTATCTTCAAGTGATCTTATTCTGAATGACTATTATTTTCCACGTCTAAGGATTTCTCATCTGTACATAGTTCTTCGTCTAGTTGGATACATGAGATCCTTGTTCTTGTACTTTTTCTTTTTCATTTAATGCTCTCTACTTTCTTGGTGGAGTGGAGATGACTTCTTCATTCTGTTGCAATGATTCATGGTTCATTTTTGTCACCACGTTTCAAATAAGAAAAGAATATTATTCTCTAGTTTTCAAGATGCTTATAGTAAACTTCTGCCATAAGCATATAAATTAAACTGGAGGAAAAGGATAAAATGATTAATTGATCCTATGGATTTGTTTTTATTTCCAACCAAAAAATCTCTCTACAAACCACTAAATCCAAAAGCAACATCCTTCCAAGAAAAAATAGAGGGCCATTGTCTAAATCATATCACATCCATCTTTAATCCGCCAACTCACTATGACAAACGAATACAAAGCACTGCCTTTTCTAATTTTTTTGTCGGTATAATGATCCTGGCATTCCTTCTTTCAGATTATCTCCAATTCTCCAAATGTGTACACACCATTTATCAAGCTTATAGCCCTTAGGGACCCAAAGCACCATCACGTGCCCCCAAAATCTAAATGCTCTTGCAAGTGATGCACATAGAAGGAGAAGCACTTAACAAAAACAAGCACTGAACCGTACCTGAGCACGTGTGCCCCTACAGTATATGCTTATTTTACAATTCACAACAGTCATAGAATTGATATAGTACAAGCAAATTGGGTATAAGGTCACAGATAAGTAAATAGATTCTTGAAAGATATGATTAACTTAGTTCAAAAAGAAGATATGGCCATAAGTGGAAAAAATAAAGTAACAGGCTTTGAGAGTGGTCCACATGTGCATTGAATATCAGATGGCAAAAAAAAGATGATAAATTCTATGAAAAAAAACTGCTGATTTCAACCAGCTGACACAGACATTAGTCACCAATTAACTTGATATCCATATTCTGTCCAACCTGCTTATATTGTGATATTCTTACTCAGAAAAGAAAGCAAAGAAACAAACTTAATGCATCTGTCAATGTAAATGCCCAGATGCCTTAAAAATAGAAAACCAGAATGAAAAACAAATAATAAAATCAACAACAGTACTAGTTTGAGTTTACGATCTGGTAATTCTAGAAAATCATCTTTATTTCACGGAAACACCACAAGCATCTGACTTCTACCGCAGATCAAATTTCGCCTTCTATAGTTGTGATGCAAAATTGGAGATTGCTGCAATTGAGCTGTACAATGGTGATACTAAGTGCTTGGAAGTAGAAAGATGGCAGAAAGCTTGATCGTTTGCTAAGAGATGCAGGCATGGATTGAATATAGCCTTTGAATTCCCATATTCCCCAATAAATTAGTTACTAAATAGGTTTTAAAATTAAACAGAAAAAAATTACAATACAATGAAATCTGAAGTCTCAAAGAGAGTAAAGAAATATACTTGTAATTATCACTGAGTAACATTGTACTGTTTTATAGAAGTACAGAAGCCAATGCTAGATATAATTTCAGAATTTGTTTCAAAAAGATCACCGGGAAATCCAAATAACAGGTATTTCCAACATCATAACGGTTAGAAGATTTATGTGGCTTAACAATCAGCATCATCAACCAGTAACATAGATATTGAAAAAATTCATAGCACAAAATGAACTGATACAAAATATTAAATAAGTTAAAAAAGCCATATAATAAGTGCATAGTTAGTCATGAAAAAGAGATAAACAATATGCTAAACTCAGAAGATAAAAAGAGATAAAGCTAACCTCTGAAGGATATCCTAGGTTGTCGACCAGCTTTCTGACAGTGCCTTCATAAGCCAATGATTCGAATGTCTTGGGCATGTATTGTGCCAAAGTATAATCCATGTCAAAACCAACTGCAACTATGTTCCTCATATTTAAAGATCTGTTGCAGAAGATCTGCTTCCCCATCACAATCTTTCGACCCCAACCAGGTGAAGACCAGACATAGTTGTCCTTGCCCCCAAAATTGCAGGCATGTTCTGATGAAACATTACCTTCTCTGAAGTCCATTGTAGTGAAAGGCAAATTACTACTTCCTGGTAAGGATGTTAAAAATGCCATCTACTGGTAAGGATGCTGAAAATAAAACCAGCCTACAATAAATATTTCCCATACAAGTATGAAGTTAACAGTTTACAAAGCTTATGAGACTGCATTTAGCATATTCAAGAATTATTTTCCCTATGATGAAGGTGCTTAACATTCAAATAACATAATTTGCTTAAAAAATGTAAAGGAAATCGCAATAAATAAAGCAAAACTGACTATGTCATTTGTATCTAGTTCCAGCTTCACATTTATCTATGTGATAATGTATGAACCACAAATTATAAGAAACATACATTATCCATGAGGCTGTAAGATCTATTTAAGAAGTAGCTCTAACCATAAGATATCCTACCAAAATTGGGCTTACATGATGAGTAGGATCCAGTTGTCTTGATTCCATGTAGTCATATACTCACGTGATGTTTTTACTATGAAAATCAGGCATACATGATGTGTTTATCCAAGTTAGTTTTTTACTTCATCTAGCTTACAACCTATTTATCCCTTAGAGCTGGCAGTGAGCATCCAAAAAATCGCCACAGAGTGACAAACACGCTTGACTAGCAATCCAATAATAAATGCATTGTAAACATAGTTGCATAAATTTTGCATATTATTGAAAGGTGTCACGCCAGTCACACTGATCAAAGCAGCATTATGACTTTATCTAATTTGGAAAAGTCATGAAAACAAAAAGTAAGAAAATAACTGAAGATTTTGATTTCTGAGTACAAGCAACCTGGTTCCATGTTGATTTGAAACTGTCTTTGTCCAAATTTGGTAGAGTCATGAAAACTAAAAGCAAGAAAATAACTGAAGATTTTGATTTCTCGGTACGAGCAACCTGGTTCCACGTTGATCTGAAAGATTGCCTGTAAATGTTACTTACCAAACTAGATGAGACTTTTGCGAACCGCTAACCACTCTTGGTTTGGACTACACAGAACTTGATTCGACGAGCGGTCAGCCAAAAGTTACGGTATTATGTATCTATTTATCTTGCATGATTTAGTCGATTTATGAACCCATTCTACTCTATGGTTGCAATTATCTAATAAAGCATGTTTTAGCCACATTTGTTCAACTTACTTGGTCAGTCAAAAAGCTTCAACAGAAACACAAATCTCACAAAACGAAGTGAACCAGAGGTCATTAACTTCCTCAAGATGACGAAGGAACGAGAGAAAGAACAGACGAATAAGACAACACGTCTAGAGCTTCTAAAACGAACTCGCAATCAACACGATCGCACCATAAAGAGTTTAACAAAAGAAGCCCGACCTTTTGCAGGAAAATGAATACGAGAAGGCTCGTATCAGTAACTTGCATGTTCTCACCAGCTCATGCGCCGGACACATCAAGAAACAAAAACATGAAAGAATTCTAACCTCTAACAGAGAGATGGGGCGGGCCTTTAGGCAACGAGCGAAAGCAAACAAGCCTGGAGGCCGCTCGGGGCCTCGGCCGGAACCAAGCACCGGCAGCCGCAGAAGCCGAGCAGACCTCGGTACGAGAACAGACTAATAAGGAGGAGCACAACGCGGCAAGCGGCCTCTTGGGAACCCGCATCCTGGGAGTCTTAAATAGGCATCTCGGGACCACTGCGCGCGTGGCCGGCTGAAAGGGAGCGGAACCGGCACCCACGCGAGGGCGCCAGGGGGCGGCGGCGGCGCTGGTGGGACTTCGCGCAAGAGTGGGCGTGGTTCCTGGCGATATATACCTCATCCCATTCTTCCCGTCTCGAATTGTTCGAGGGAATCGAACAAGTCGGGTGCGAGAACGAGATGCCGATGCCGGCGGACGCTCTGTGGAGCGCCTCGATTTGCGGATGTGCCTCCGCAGTGCCCGACCGCAATCGGAAAGGCGGCGGAGGTGGGGAAAGGGCAGACGCACGGCTCGACGATCGCCGGCCGTCGCAAAATCGCAGCGTCGCGCCACCCCGCGCGACTGCTGCTGCTCTGGATGACGCGAGTACCAGAAGCAAGAGGCGACACAGACGGACGGAGCTCGTCGGAGCCGCCGAGGGAGGTTGGCGCGTGGGGGCCGCGCCCTGCGGTCCGGTGCTCCGCGAAGTAGCTTTTAGAACGTGAGGTGCAGTGGGGTGGCCGGCGTGTCCAGAGCGCGGGCTTTGTGGGTCACGACGACAGGTCGTTAATGCCCGGTTTGGTTAGAGTTTCATTTTTGGTACTATATCAATATTGATATTAATATTTTCAAATGTTGGAGTATCAATATCAAAAGTAATACAAGTGGACATTGTATTATGTCCTGTTTGGTTAGAGTTTCATTGTTGGTACTATATCAATATTGATATTAATATTTTCAAATGTTGGAGTATCAATATCAAAAGTAATACAAGTGAACACTTGTATTACATAATATGTTTTATTTGCACTACAAATTTTAAAATTGATCCAATTAACCAAACATCTCTTAATAGTTCCTATCAATATTAATTTTAAAATTGAGAGTGATGGGAGTACCTAATTGTGTTACCAAACAGGGCGTTACATAATATGCTTCGTTACACTGCAAAATTTAAAATTGATACAATTAATCAAACACTTCTTTTTAGTTCCTATCAATATTAATTTTAAAATTGACAGTGATAGAGATATTTACTAGTGTTTTCTTTTTTTTGAACAACCATGGCCCAACGGCCGAGAGGGCCTGCTGCACAGCAGACAGCGGAGGTTCGAAGCCCCGCTCGAACCTCACCCGTCACCCCCCCTGCGGGTTGCCTGGCACTGACGCCGCCAGGAAGCGAACCTCCGTTGGACACTACGTGGCAAAATGAATGGATCAGCTTTCTGCACGGGTATTAGTGGGACGGTACGTGGCAGAGGAGAAGGGGCTAATGTGTTTCGCTACGCAGCGTGGGCATACGTTCGAGGTCAGACTTGGGACAAAAAGACAAGACGCGCCTCCTCATACGTATAGCGGCTGAAAGCAAGCGTCGCTAGACGGGTTAAAGAAACCGTACTGCCGGAGACCAGTGTTTCAAAAAACAATAATAAAAAAAGACCACTGTTATTCAAATAAGTAGGTAGAGCATTATAAAAAAATAGATGAATAAAATAGGAGGTTGAGACACGGATTTTGTAATGGTGAAGTTACAACGTTTTTGGTCCGTCAACTTGTTGCAAGCTGAGTATATATATATATATATCTTCTGTCCACTTTGGATACGGCATTATATTAAGACATCAGAATATAATCTATTCTTATCACCAACTTTGATGGGCCTCCCAGCAAGTAGTAGTTTATTCGATACCAACATCAAACGTCATCGTCATCTTTAATTTTAAAATTCATGTCGTTATAAATGTTTACTTGTCAATATCAAATTAAAATTTACAACACAAACAAACAAGATATGAATTATGGTACAGATGCTCAGTTGCATCAACATCACATCAAAACATATCAGTAAATATGCTGTAATATCATCTGTAACCGTCTCACCAAAGTGGGTACAAGCTTAAAAACACCGCTCGGTCAGCTCTAAGCACTGAAATAAATCTGCCAGTTCGATTTAATTCATTCTAAATTAAATTAGGTGGTGATCTAGTCTGTTCTCACGAGCTATTGAAATCGAACTACATTGTCGACTTAAGCTGAACCGGAATACCTTAAAAATAAGTTCTAATAATAGTGTTATGCACGATTTATCATCGAAAATACATATTTCTAACTTATAACTTGACACTTCAAATATATATCTATAAATTATTTAAAAGATTTATCATCGGCTTGGTCCAAACCAAACTAGCTAACTAGAACAGAACAGACTCTGATCACCGTAAGGCTAACAACATAGTAGTTGCACTCGCACCAAGGGAGTAAGGGCATCGGATCCGAAAAGGAGATCCATATTCCTCGCGAAAGCGGTTGTTACCAGATCTATTAGCGTCTTGTTTCTTTTTTGCGTTATCCGAAATATGCAAAGGGCGGCATATAATCCATGTCGATCGGAATGTGATTCGGGTGCCAGCTCCTAAGAACCAAATGCCTTGATTCCATGTTATGATCACGCCTCTGATCACCGTCGAGCTCAGTCTGTTTATTTACATAGAAGACTGAGTGGTTTAGACGTGTCGAGCTACTCGTTTATGTTTATTTGAACTCGGTCCGAATTCAAATTCGAACTTGATCTTGATCTTGTTCATGAAAATTGATCTAATGGGGTGTTTGGTTGCATGATAATGGAAGTTTTTATTTTAATTTTTAAAAATTGTAAGAAAACTTGTTAAAAGAGGTGTTTGGTAACCATGACAATTTTATATCTTGAAAGTGATTTTCTTGGGGTTTCGCCTCTTTCTTTTTTCTTGTGGTCCCCCACTTTGTTTGATCATGTATGGTAGTTCCTCTTTTTTATAATCACATCCCTCCAAACATGATAATTTTATGTCATGAGTTGGTTCATTTTTTATTTTAATACAATTTTTTATCATGAAAGAGTACAAAAAATTATCATGCAACCAAACACCCCCTAAACTTATGCCCTATTTGGTTAGAGTTTTATTTTTGATACTATATTAATATCGATATTAATATTTTCAAATATTAAAATATCGATATCAAAAATAATACAAGTTGACACCTGTATTATGTAATATGTTTTATCTGCACTGCACATTTTAAAATTGATACAATTAACCAAACACCTCTTGATAGCTCCTATCAATATCGATTTTAAAATTGATAGTGATAGAGGTACTTAATAGTATTACCAAACATGGCGTTAGTTATCAAACTTTAACTCTAGTTGAGCCTCGATTCATCTATATATCAAACTTTAATTTGAACTCATTTATAAAGTTCATATTTAAGTTTAAATTCAAACTGAATTCAATTTTAAATTTCTGATGCATTTGATCCAATATTATATAAATTTAAATAATTTTAAAAAATATTTAGTTCAAACCTTTTTTTTAGAGCCTGAGTACGGAGCTAGTTGCCAAAGTGTAAATGATTCGTTGCACCCCTACCTCTGGTGGAGTAAAAACTAAGATTTGTTTCACCACATGGTCCAGATGTTGTAGGAGTGTAAACGGGCCGAATTCGATAGCGGAATCACAGAATCCGATTCCGATTCCGATAAGGGATAAGGTGTTTCGATTTCGATTCTGATAATTTCAGAATCACTATGTTCTGATTTCGATCCAATTCCGATTTCGTTATCGAAATCGGAATCGAATCTGATAATTTTCGATTCTGATATTAAATATTAATTTTTATTCAAAAATTCATTAATAATTCACATATAATTAATAAATTTTGATATAATTTTTAAAATTTTTATTTTTATCATTTCATCGATTTATATACTATATTTTATAATTTATTTAACTTTATTTTGATTATTTTTATTTACATTTATTTATTTATTATCAAAATCCGATAAACGAAATCGGAATCACGTGATTCCGATTCTGATTCCGATAAACTATCAGAATATCCGATTCTGATTCCGATAAACTATCAGAATTTTTGATTTTGATTCCGATAACTTATAGGATACAAAAACAATTTCCAAACCCGTTAATTTTTATCGGAATCGAATCAAAATTTCAGATCAGATTCCGTTTACACCCCTAAGCTGTTGACTGTCTAGGACTCCTTGAGCAGCTGTACTGGCTCTTCTTATTTGCGTACATGACCTGAATAAAAGTTACGGCAACAGATGTCTGCCGAGAAAATGGACCACGGAGAATAAATTCTGGCTCTTCCGAAGGAGGGACATGTATCCAGCAACCACGGAGAATAAAGCCATACACTATATTTAATATGATATGATTTAAAATTTTAAAATAAACCAAATAAAATTATGTAGACATATACTGTAACTTAATAAAACATAACTTGAACCGGATAAAAAAAAGTCTCAAGAATCAAATCAAACCGTGAACATCTCTGCTAAAGTTGTCAGCGCTCAACAGGCCAGGTCAATTCCGATGCGTTAGATTCCAACATTGCCCAGTTTGACAAATTAATATTGCACCAAACATAGCCTAATTGTCCGGTTGAATCACCTGATCGTTATAATAATGACACATGTATATAACATTTATTTTTGAGTCGTCGAGGATATATATAGCAACGAGAACAAGTCTGTATGCCTTGTATTTTGAAAATGTTTGGTAATTCAGAGAGCCAATTAAGGCCCATTTATTTTGACTTACCGGTGTCTGAATCGGCTAGACATTCAGACTATTTGGTAAAATACCCGATCACTTAATTTTAAGTGATTCACCATTCACCTTTTTTATATTTTCATGTTACACATGATGAAAAAGAAGTTAGAGATGAAATTAAGATTTTAAATATTTTACCAAGTCAAATCAAATGCCACCCAAGTCCCCATCCATGCCGCCTCCAAGTTCACTGTTGAGGGAGCAAGAGGCTCGGGCGGCCAGAGACGGATGCAGTAAAAGAGTAAAAGACATTATTGTATCGGCGTTGTTGCTTACATTCCTGTTCGGCTGGCAGGTGCTACCAGCGGCTCTGGAGCAACCTCAGATGTTTTGTGTCCATTTGCTTCAGCCTTGCTCTTGTCATCCAGCCCCCACAATATAGCAGACCTGATGTCGTCCTTTGCCATCAATCTGGAGAACTCCTCGTGGTCGTACCCCACCATGTTCTTCCCTCCGAACTCGACGGGGAGGATCTCGACGTCAAAATTCCTGCTCATGAGCTCCATACTCTCTTCATTCTTTGGGTAGATAAATTTCACTTTCTGGAATGTTCTTGGATCCAGGAAATACTTGACAATCTGCCATGGAAGAGAGCATCGAAGTTAATGCTACCAGAATAACAAGAGAAAAATGTATCCTAGTCCTAATGTGAGGCTCAGTCTCTTCTCAATACTTTTAAGAATGATTTCAAAATTGTATTGCAAGCGAGGGTTCTGCTTGAAAATGAGAGAATGTCGGTGGGACAAGAGTTTCGGTTAGCAAATAAATAACACAACGCTGTTGCACATGCATGCACGTGTCCACAGAAAAACAACAGGAGAAGAATGAGTAAATTGTATGCTTATATTGATCTGTCACCTATAATTGACTGTACAGGGAGAGAGCTGTACATTAGCAATAGAAGGCACAGGGAGAGATTTTAAAGCCACGGGAAGATATTTCAAGTGTTTCAAACATGATGAAAGAAGATAGAACTCAAACCTTCCAAAATGTCTCAAATATTCTTGGAGGATTATAGAGAAATGCAGAAGAAAGTCTTTCAGGATAGTGGCTTTGCAGAATGTTCGCCGTCTCCCTAGCAGTTTTGATGGGCACAGCCTTACTTAGAGACCATCCAGTAAAATCTATAAGCCACACCATCTGCTCTTGTCCTTCGGGTAAATTGAGGATCGCATTCTCCAAAAGGTACACCAGGTGGCGCAGTTGGTTGTCATGCGATGACGTGTTCTGGTTGAATCAGACAACAGTTTCCAAACCTCAGTGTCCGCTGATTACCAGGTAAAATTGTGGTGATGTGAAAGGAAATTAAAGTACAAGAATGTTTCAGTTACCTGCTTTCCTGGCCTTAAAATGAGAACACTCCTCCCCTCGCGATCATGGAAGTTCGCTCTGTATATTTTCCCCGTCTCCCCTTCATTAGCCACTTCATTCTGGAAAGGAGGAAAGATCAATTTGCTATCATAGTATCGTCTCGTTTCTAATGAAATCATATACCTGAAGTGCTTGGTTAGTATAATTCAATCTTACCCAACGAATCTCTTCAGGCCTAAAGGTTGATCTCCATTTCAACGTCTCCTCCAACATTTTCTGGGACTTGTCAATGTTCCAGTTTCGTGCTTCCAAGTACCTCCTCAAGCACGCCTCAGTACAGTACTGTGAATTGCGTCCAGAGATGGGTCCAATAGCTGTTCTTAGTTTGCAAACCTGTTTTGAGAAGAAGGATGTTAGTTCTTATCCGCATGCATAGTCCACAACATCTAGTTTCCTGATAGAAATAAAAACAACAGATGTACTTGAAATTGTTATTAGGTTCTGAAGCAATTCCCACCATCAGAATGGTGCTCGACAGAAGGTGAGCAACGTCATTAAAGCTTTTAAGAAAAGAAGACACTGATATATAAAGTTGGAAGATGTCTGACAAGGGAAAAGCTTCATAAGCAGGCTGTGTTGAACCTTTTGATCAAAGGTTCAGAAGAGGGAACTAGCAGCTTCTCTAGTCTTTCACAAGTGCCTGCCAGCTATTACTGGGCAAATCAAATTATCCATATTTATATCACTGTTATTCCTAACGAACGGATCAAAAGCATGAAGTGCTTGAACAACAGAGAAAAATAAAATTTAAGGAACCTTGTAATTGTTCCCCAAAACTTTAAAAACCTTAAAACACCCATCCCTTGTTTTGAAAAATAAGTACCTCCACCTAAAAGCTCGCCAAAAATGTCATTATTCAAGGTTTTTTACTTTTTTTGACAAAAATGCCCTCTCTTTTCATTCAGGACGTCAATAAGTTAAGCAACACCAGACTCTGAACCAGCTGTAGTCGTATCAAGATGATCATGAGCTAATCTCCTTCAGGCACTGCTTAGTCTCTGCATCTGATGTCCACTGACCCAAAATTAGGGGAGTAACTACTGCATCTGGTTGGTTGCACTCCTGGCTACGAGGCTTCTTCATGGAATAAAAATTACTCAAAATATCATGCTAATTGCTTGGATGTAAGCACCTTATAGCAAGAAAACCATAAATAGTACCACTCATTTTTTATACAAATATGACGAGGTATAACAATGCAGAGATCCCCCTTGTCCTACACTGCAGGAACAGTACAATGCCTTGACAATCTCCAGTTACCTTTTGTTCTTGGTTTGCCTGATCATTTTCCTGAATGTTGTCGTGATTGTTGTGCTTCTTACGAAACATATTGATTCCTTGCTTGTAGCTGGATGCAACCTGCATCCAAGCATCATATGAACAAGTCACCAAAAAGCCAACATGAGAATAGATTCTACTCGTGTGGGATAGTGCTGAAAGCTGGATGTCTTAACTTCAATGATTCTTCTTAGACACATTAGGTGTTGATATTGTTTATCTAGGCATGCACTACACGGGATGTACAACTCAAATTCTAGGAAGAAACGGCATGAAGTGATTACCATAACAGGACATCAGAAAAGGACAGTGACACTAAGCAAATATATATAGTTAGCTACATCAACATTGCAATATGCAACAAGAATCTTGAAAGAAAACTAGAGAATGGTCGTATTCCAATACTAAAATATGAGTTCTTTCTGTACAAGCTTGTCAATGTGTAACTCACTTAAAGGGCCATCATTCTATAGACATTTTTCACATTCAGCAACCAAGCAGATTTCGCATATAACTATGACGGCCTTCCAGATGGATCAAGGGAGTTACCGATTAAGAGTACAGTTATTTCAGAGGGAACTTATACATCTTTGTCAAGTAGGCATGAAACCCGGTAGGGCCGGTACTAGTTCTTGAACAAAGAATATTCAGATACGCATCAGTAATATACTCTATTTCATAATATCATACAAGAATGGTAAAAGCCCAGGTAAATAACGTTGTCCCATGTCCTGAAAGACCAAAAAGAAGAGAACGAGAAGACATGATACAAAGAAAAAGTAAATATCTATACGAGAATATTTCAAACGGCCTAAGACCCTCAACATAAAACATCAAACGTTGAGCTTGCTCATCAAATACGTCGGATAGACATGGTAGGACCGATCATCGGGGTGTTGCTGTTCAGTTGATTAATCGAAGAAACCCTACGTGCTGGAACACAATCTACAAGACCCTCAACATAAAACATCAAACGTTGAGCTTGCTCATCAAATATGTCGGATAGACATCGTAGGACCGATCATCGGGGTGTTGCTGTTCAGTTGATTAATCGAAGAAACCCTACGTGCCGGAACACAATCTACAAGACTGCAGCTTGACCGCCGACCATGGCAAACATGATCCATACAAGTCAACTCAAAGTCTTCAGTTGATGTATCACCGCTAAATCATACCTTTAGATCTGAGATGCTGATCCAAGGAACCCGCTACTTCGTAATGCCAACTGCGACGCTGGGACAGAATAGATATGTACAAGTGATAGAGATGGAAAGGACTGCGCAGTGCGCATCAAGTGTTTAGGCAAATGAATCCCCCCTTCAATCAATAAATGGTAATAGAATTAGAAACTGTCCGCGGCATTTAAAAGATTCCGTCCCCAGATCCCAATTTTCCTAAAGAAATACAGGAACCGTAACCAGGAAGCATTAGCTGGAGGGAAACTAAAATACCTCAAAACTTACCGAGGTACTTGAAAGAAGAAAAGCCAAAGAGAAGAAGAAGAAAAGAACAGGAAACGAATGAAGCGCCATTGGTAAAAGATCAACCCCACAAGCAGACTAAAAGAAAGAGAGAAGAGGATCCAAGAACGCATACCCAATAGCAGCAGCGCCGACCGTAAGAGTAAGAAGATCAGATGTGGAGGAAAGGGGAGCGTCTTGGACGGTCCGCTCGCCTTCCCCTTCCCCCACCTTCTATGTCTGTGGCACGAAAAATACGAGCTTGATCCCAGGGAAGGTGGGAGGTAGAAAGAGAGAACTCCTTTACAACAAGTGAGTGGAATCGCAGGCGTGGTTGCATCCGACGACAACAAGGATAGACTTTTTTCTTCGGTGGATCCCGGCCCCTGACACGCGGGTGCCGTTTTGTCCCTTTCCTCTTGGTTCCAGCCCTCTCCCACCCGCTCCGGTAGGCTGCAAAAACGGCTCTTTTATCTTCCACGACGGCGCTTACTACTCCACCCCCCGCACCAGGCCCCCGTGACGGCTCCCCCTTTCACTTAGATCGTCCGTCCACTTTCCCGCATCCCCAGCGAAGAGCTCCCTCCCATCACCACGGCGAGCACGCATTGCCGTTTCTATTGCCCGCTCGGCGGCAGCGCGGACGGAGACAAAGAAGGAGCGCTCTACGCGGCGCGTTCCTCGCGGCAGAAGAACACAACATCCACGCTGATGCCTGCAGTCATCTATTCCAGAAGCAGGCGTGCCGGAGCGTGATCGCCGGCAGTCTCTTCTGGTGAAGAGATGGGAAAGGCCCGATCTTTAGTCCACCACCTGGCGGCCGGTGGTTGACTCGCGGCCCTCAGTTGTTGACGAAAAATTACCTTCATTTTCTTGCATACATGATCTTTTAATTAAAATCTCTAGATTATCTATCGACGAAAAAGGAGAACAAAATGCACCACCACAGTTTTCAAGATTTGCTTTCACATTTCCCAGCTGGAAATGTTTTGCAGCAGACATGTCATTGTTGTTCCTTCAGAATTAAAACGTCAGTGTGGTTTATGCCCAATTTGGTTAGTTGATATTGATATTTCGAGATGGTAGAATATTAGTATTAAAGTTAATACAGATGAACACAATATAACAGATTTTTTTTGTATTATAAATTTAATTTTGATAGTAATAGCTGAACATCCCTTAATGTTTGCATCAATTTTGATGTCAATTTTAAAGTTGACAATGATTAATATGTCTAATATTGTCACCGAGTAGGTTGTAAATTACTAAAAAAGAATCAATTTTGATATTGACATTTTTTAAAAACAGAATATCAACGATAAAAATGATACACACATGAATAGTTATGTTACATTTAATGTACTATTTTTACTACACATTGCAAATTGATAACAATACTTAAATATCTTATGATAATTTGTATCAATTTTAATTTCAAAACTAACAGTGTTCAATATTGTTATCAAACAAGTTAATTATAAGGTGGATGAAGTTCAACTAACTAATATCATATTTAATTAGTATGAAAAATGCTATTATATCATATCAATTTTGATATTGATATTTTTGGATGACAAAAATATCAATACCAGATTTTGATACATGTAACCATTATTAGTATTTTAATTAATGTCTTAACTCTACCATAAATTTAAAAAATGACATTAATGGCCAAACATTTGATCTATGTAAATAGTAATTCTAAAATAATTAGTGACAAAGGTGTTGAATTAATCCTATTAATTAAGGAGCATGTTATAAACAAGTTGAGGTTGGCTACCTCTTGATGTTGACAGGCAAAAAGTACTAAAATGGAATACTTGCTCCTGTTTCACGCCCTCTAAACCTATCCTCATAGGTGACAACGGGCCATGTGGTAGAGTGTAGGTTAGGGTGTATATCTTTCTCTCTCTTGAAGAAAAATAAAAAAAGAATGACTACAGCTATTATAGATAGATAGAAAGAGACAGAGCTTACACATCAGAAGGTTGTTTCAGATTAGAGGTGTAAATATAATTTGATATTTCGAATTTTCGATTGGATTCCGATAAAAAATAATTAGTTTAGAATTTGACATGTGCCCACCTGGGTACCTTGATGGATAGGTGTAACAAGTTGCTGATCCATTTGGTTAGGACATTGGAATCAACACAACATTAATTTTGATACCGACATCGGACACAACCATGCTAAAAATATCTTACCTTCGCTAGCAAAATCAACAGTGGTATATATAATTGCTTAATACTCAACCCAATTAGGGTCTTATGCCCCGTTTGGTAACATTATTAGGTACCTCTATCACTATCAATTTTAAAATTGATATTGATAGGAACCGTTAAGAAGTGTTTGGTTAATTGTATCAATTTTAAAATTTGTAGTGCAAACAAAACATATTATGTAACACAAGTGTCCACTTGTATTACTTTATGCCATGTTTGGTTAGAGTTTCATTTTTGGTACTATATCAATATTGATATTAATATTTTCAAATGTTGGAGTATCAATATCAAAAGTAATACAAGTTGACACTTGTATTACATAATATGCTTTGTTTGTACTATAAATATTAAAATTGATACACTTAGCCAAACACCTCTTAATGATTCCTATCAATATCAATTTTAAAATTGATAGTGATAGAGGTACTTAATAGTGTTACCAAACAGGGCATTAGATATTGATACTCCAACATTTGAAAATATTAATATCAATATTGATATAGTATCATAAATAAAATTCTAACCAAACAGGACATTAACGGATGCAGATAGTTTTTCTCAAGCAGACGATGGTTGTGTCGGTTTTCCTCATTAAACCAGACCCCACTCCTTCAACAACTCAACGTATAGCAAGATGAAAAATCCAAGACCAATCCAAGTATTTTAAGACCAAAGAGGCAGACCCATGTGCTCATGTATCCGATCATACCCACCTAGAGGTGCGAACGGGTCCGGTGTGTTTGGTAACTTGACTCAGATTCAAAATTTCAATCTGGTATCGGCCCTGGATTATAGGATACACTGTCCTGATTTTCGTAATATCGGATATGGGTGGGTGGAGATCGAATCCGCATGTTGTTTTTCGGCTTACCACCGGGGTCATCTTCCGGATTCCCTGGTAAGGTAATAAAATCCTGAAATCTTTATTTTCGTGTGATCAAAAGAAACCAATTTTCTTCGTACTAATAAAGCAAGATGGTGCATCTTTGATATTACAGATAATAGATCAAGCACTCGAACAAGGATTTGTAAAAACGAACCAACAGACCTTGCTCGAAATTAATCTTCATCCATGCGCACAAACATAGTCGTATAACTAGAATGACCCGCATGTAGAGGTGCATAGGTAGTCGATTAGCAGAGATTCGAACTCTCGCAAAAAAGTTCAACGATTGTCACAAGATTAAATGATCGTACCGTATAAGTGTAGATGTCGCCCAGATTAGACCGATGATCTCACGGATAAAGTCACGGCTATGAAAATGTCTAGTGAAGACATTAAGATAGAACGGGATAACAAGACAGAAAATGACAACATAACGAAAACTAAAAAAACAACTTAAATAAGCCGAACGGTATCGCCCCGGTGCACATCAAAAGTGAAATGTCTGTATAGAAATTAAGACAAAGTGAAGAAGAGATTCTATAGATATAGAAAAATTACGACAGATCTTTCTTCCTCTCTGATACGAAGCTACGGCAAAATAAAATGAGAAGAGCGCCTCGCTCCCCCCGGGTCGAGGAAAAATTAACCATGCTATAATGGATGCTTCTTGTGTTGCCCGGTAGCCACAACGCATTGAGTGTGCAAAAAATCAATCTTCGACGACAATGGTAG
Source organism: Cryptocoryne crispatula var. balansae (assembly GCA_036172225.1). Classification (NCBI taxonomy): domain Eukaryota; kingdom Viridiplantae; phylum Streptophyta; class Magnoliopsida; order Alismatales; family Araceae; genus Cryptocoryne; species Cryptocoryne crispatula. Next base: position 3,986,688 of record CM069925.1, on the reverse strand, counting down.
TCATCCAACAACATATGATCAGCCTCCTCGGATCTTCAAAATAATATTTTAAGCTCAACCTGGTCGGCAAGGGTAAAAACCCCACGGCTTGGCGTCCATAGACCAAGGTGTTGAGCGTTGACCGCGCGTAAGAGAACAAGGGAGATGATATTCTTGGGGGGACAAACTAGAGCATATTCTAGCTAGCTTCTGAACAAAGTTCTCCCAAGCGCGAGTTCATGATTTCACACCTAATTAAGAAAGAGATGATCCGCGATTTCTTCCATCATGTATTAATTATTAGGTTTTAATTGTGAGTCTTAATCACTGTGATTTATTATTAGAATCATCTTAGCGACGTGTTTAATTTTATAATCTGTTCGGGCTACGGCTGCCGTCGTCTTATTTAATTTAGTTAAAAATCACCTGGACCATTCTTTTTAAGGGGGAAATGATCCGAAGCTCTTTTTCTTTGATGGTTCTACACACATGGTGATCCGGTTAGTTTGAAGTCATGTCTGTTTAGTTTGTAATATGCACAACAGCTTCTATCTATCTATCTATCTATCTATCTATCTATCTATCTATCTATCTATCTAGAAGTTTTTCAAGGTCGTAATAAAAGCATATTTTTGAAGAGATTTTTCTTGGACAAAACTTTCTCGAGTATGATAATTTGGTGTCAACTGGAATCTCAAGTCTGATATTTTTGTGAAAATTAAAATTAAAAAAATATTTTTATATTCAACTCCGACTCACTTACGGCTCCAATGAAGAGGTTGATGGGGGTGTTTTTGACTGGATGATAAATTGGGTTCTTGTTACTATTTTACATAGCAAGACTTGTTAAAAGAGATGTTTGACAATAATTACAATTTTATTTTTAAAAAAAAATATTTTTTGTACATAAAAGAGTGTCATCTTTCTTTTTTTTATTTTGTAGTCTCCCACCTTGTTTAGTCATATATGGTATCCACTCTTTTTTACTATCATTTCTTCCCAAACATTATAATTTTATATTATTGGTCAGGTCACACTTTATTTTAATATAATTTTTTATCATAGGTGTGTGAAATTGTATTGTTCAACCAAACAATCTATAAGGAAACAAATGGAAAGGAGTCCCAAAAATAATGAAACGAGAGCCTTAAATAAAAAAACGTAAAAGTAGAAATGAAAGTACAAAAATAAAACTATCATGTTTCTTACCCTTTTATAAAATAATTTATCTGAAAATATAATTTCAAACAAGATCAAATTAAAGTTTTGATTGTCCTAGGTTTTCTTTTTTTTAAAAATCAGTTTGCCGAGTCTAACGAAGATGACGATGTATCTTTGTCACTTATCCCATGTTCTATCTGAAAAATAAGAAATGCGCCTGATTTAGATGTGGTTTGATTTAATTTATTTTTTTCAAAATTGAACAAACCAAATAATAATAATCTCAAACAAATTGAAAAGAACCAGTTCCGCCTTGTTTCATTTGATCTGAGACAAAAAAATATTAAAATGTTAAAATAACTAATTGTATAAAATATCTATTTTTAAGGTATGATAATGGTACGCGTATCATGCTAACATAAAAATAATAGAAATAATATTTGTATTAAAAGTATAGTAATTATTTTAATACATTTAATTTATTTGATTATCTGGTTAATATTTTCCTCTAAGATTTCGTCCTCGCCTGCGTCCGCGAAGTCCCTGGACAGGTAGCGCTCGGGGCGGCCGTGCCATGGAGGCGCTGGTCGACGCGCTGAGCAGCGCGTTCGAGGACTTCGTAGCAGCCGCGGCGGGTGTGCTGGAGGCGAAGGAGACCACGGGCGGACAGAAGACGCCCGCTACCGACGCTGCTCTCGAGGACTTCAAGCAGCGGTGGGAGCTCCTCCGGGTGGCCTGCGACCACGCCGAGGAGTTCGTGGAGTCCGCCAAGCAGCGGATCGGATCGGAGTGCCTCGTGGACGAGGCGACGGGAGTGGCGGCCCCGGGAAAGCCCGGACAGAGCCCCTGCGGCGGCCATGGGCTCCCCCCAATCAGCGCCGTGCGGCTGGAGCAGATGAGCAAGGCCGTCCGGTGGCTCGTCATCGAGCTGCAGCACGGGTCCGGCGCCGCCGGACCCCCTCATCCTCACTCGTCCCCGCCGTTCGATGCCAGGTTCCCCGAGGATGCTGCCCAGTGAGGTTCGCGCGTTTGCTTTATTCGTTAGATGTAGATTCTAGGGTTTCTTTTCCCTCATTTTCTACAGTTTTATGGTTATCAGCAGACTGCTCTTAGCTCGAAGCATTGTCGTTTCACGAACACAATAAATAGCAGCTCGTTTGTAACGGATTTGAGAGACTTTTTTTTCCTTCAAACTTTATTCAATCCAATTACATTTGGGTTGAATTCTAAAATCAAAATTCCTATCAATCTTACTGCTCTCATAGACGTCATAATTTCACGCAGAATCTGCGTGACTGTAATGGATACAATTGGAACTAATGTGCGTTTTCTTCCTCTCTTTAAGATACCTTTTCTTCGTAGTTGTAGGAGTAGTCTCCTGTCCTGCGGCTGTGCCGCAGTGGACATCAGCCGTCCTGTTTGGACGCGACCCCGGATTCGATCCCGGGTGATGCGACAGTCGACCCAAAAAAGTAGCAGTAGTCTCCTTGATAAGTGTGAAGCAGTATCTCACTTCATTCTCCATGATGTAAATAGAACATGTATCATGCTGTGATCCGCGACAGTCATGTCTGGTTGGGAATGCATATCACGTTTTCCATGGAAAGATTTTGTTTCTGTACTATCGTGAAAGAAAATCTGCCAACATCACACATCTAAAAGGGTACCTTTGTTGAATTTTATGCTGTCAAGAGAATAGATGAGGAACAAGGATCACAGAATTAGAATTGGCCACTGGATCGATGGGTGCTGATTCTGATCTCGAACTTCATTGGATTGGGAAAGTTGCCCAATCCAATGGGAGAAAAATCAATATGGAATCAGTCCAAATTGGTTCTTCAAAACACCATAAAAATAAAAAATATCACAAACTCGATACTTAAATTGAATTCCATCCCAATCCTTTGTGGGCCAGAATTGGTGTGGAAATGGGGCCATATGTCGCTGTCGCCAGAATCAGAACTCAAGCCATCAGCTCCCGAATCCCGATCTCGATCTGATTTGTTTGTTGAATCGGACTAAATGTGGGTCCAATTCATGGTATATTTTGTTTCCATCAAGATCTCCTGGATCAGCCGATTCTGATTCGAATTGGCCCAAGATCGGCCAATTCCAGCAGGAAATTGAGAGTGAGTTAGTCTCTGGTCTCTGCCACCGATATCGTGCCAGTCTGATCCGGCCAGCTGATTCCACAAACCATGATGAGTAATGATACTTCACCACTGGGTCATACCAGACCGCAACAGGTTCACAATGGGGCTAGTCCTTTGGCCACTTTAGAAATGTGCCATGTATATTGGTGGGTTCATGTACTAGTTATGAGTGATATACTTATATCCTGTAGTTTTGTGTCCTATATATATATTGACCCGGGGGTCAAAATTTCTTATTAAAGCAGGAAAATGTGTATAACAAAAGAGAGAGAGGGAACTGAAGTGAAAGGCCCAACACATTGCAGCTACCGAGGTGGTAGAAGGTGGTGGGTGTTACAAGGAGAAAAATCTCAAGGGAAGAAACTTACCCCTGAAAATTGAGACCCTTCCATGGGTCAATTATAGGTTGCTTGTTACATTAGTTGTGATGCATACTGTTGTGATTTATGTTTATAATTATATTCCACTGATGGTATAGTTATGTTTGCCGATCTATTCCCTAAGCACGAGGAATGTGTAATTGGAAATACATGATGACTTAGGTTATTTAAAAAATTATCCCCGGTTTTAAAATGCTAGCTTCTGTTCACCAGGTTGAAACCATGGAAGGTCTGGTTGGGACCCAGGTTGCAACCTAGGCCTGATCCGGTCGGTGTTTGGGCCAACCGGCCCAATCCCAACCTTGGGTCCCTGCTTGATTGGACCTGGTCCTGGGATTGTGAGACCTAGTGATTGGATCACCAGGCTAGCCGTTGGGGGCCTTCCCACTCCCCACACCGTCCTGGCGTCCTCCTTGTTATTATCTCACTCCTCCCACTGCCCCATCACTCCAAGGGGTCTATATGTTGGAAAACAAAAATTTCAACCTGAAAAGAAGACAATTTCTATCGCATTGAATGATGGTCTCCTTTTAGGGCTGGGATTTTTTGTTTTCCTATAGGGCTCGGTAGATCTTATACATGCAGTACAATCATTCTCTTTATTGAACCACACTTTTTTATTTTTATATGTAAATTTGCGTACCAGTATAATTTTCACCGAACATTCTTTATATCTGGTCAATATAGTACACTAATTAAAATACAATTTAATTATATTTATATTTTAATTTATGTATTGTATTTATTAGAAAATAAGAATCTTTAGTGTAAATAACATCGGATCACATATTTACATATAAAATTTGGATAAGTTATGTTGGAAGATGCATTGTCATTGTGACTATAATTGTCTTCAAAATGTAAGTTTTGAATACGAATAATTATTTTTTATGTTAATATTTTTTTATTGATTTTTTATATTTTTTTCAAATTATCTATGGATCTAAAATCTCATTGTACTTGGACCCAACCCGGGTCAGATTGGGCCGGGCCGGGCCAACCCAGTCCTGACCTGCGACCCGACCTACCTTGGTGGAAACTATTGAGCCACCAGCCATCGAACTCACATTATAAAAGTCAGTGGATGAACACCACTACGTTCATGAGTTTACCATCTTTTTTGCATTAAATTTCTCATTAACTTACTTTTATTTTCGAGTTAACTGTATTGCTTTACACATCATGTTTAAACTGAGTCGCACTTTGCTAAACTATCACAACCATCAATTATTCCTGTGAAAATTGTCCATGTGCTGCAGAATCAGTGCTTTCATGGATTGATCAAGATATATAGATACTGGTAGTCTTTATACTGGTGGTCTTTGCTGTTGAGCTTAATTTTCTCCTTTTTCTTTTTAGGATACTTTTACAGCATTTCACCTGCCACTAAAAGTTTCCTTTCATTTCCTGTTGTGCATAGTATTATTGATCACGATAAGCAAGAGGTAATCAACAATGGTAGATGGACGAGGTCACTTAAAGATTCAAGGACATTTCCTGGATCAATAATTTCAGTTCTTTGGACAAGCTTTCGCTAGTATATTGGTATTTGTGTTCTCCAAGATATCACTAGTGATACATGGTTTGCCACTGCACCCACCCCAAAATCAACTTTTTTCAGTTTTCTCTTGCATATTTAGTTAAAATCGCAATGATGTACACACGGTGTACACCACTGAAGGCCTTCAGGTTCTGATCACGGGGGTACACTTCTAAGTTTACTTGCTATTTGCTTAATTGGCATAGTAGACCAAAGGAGCTAAAATATACCTTTTTGTTGATTGGTACTTGTTAATTCACTATATGTTACCTGTTGACGTTGGTATACTTGATTATAACGATGACACTAAGTGTCAGCGACTCAGCATCGATCCCATTTGCTTCTGGATGTTTAATAATCTGAAGCATTCATATCTAGGAAGGACACTCAAGTGATATTGCTCTTTTTATAACTTTGAGGTCGTACTGTCATAAATTCAGGCAATCGGGTTCTGGGACTGCTGATTGTGTGAACCTCTTTTTTCTGCGTCTGTTCTTTAGAAAGAAAGACATCTCCGGACTTTTCTAGGAAAATATGTGATATCCTAAAAATATTAGATAGTCCGGTGATAGTTTGAAAATATTAGAACCGAGGTTCGGGTTCTTTGAAAATTTCATTTTTTGACCCTTCTCCGCCGGATGGTGCGAGTATCCGGCGTTAACTTACATCGAGCAACGGCTCGAACGCCTTTGATTAACCATCGCGGCAGCCTGTTTTTGGAGACATGCACATCCACAAAATAAATTAAAGAACTCAAAAGGGCAGCGGCCTTTTGAGTCCGATCAGATGCAAACCGTTTTGTTTGGGTTTGTTGATTTGTTATTTGGTTGATTTTTGGATTGACTTGAAAGTCGGTTTTGAGTTTTGAAATTTGAATCAATTTGTTTGATTGATTTGGTTTTTGATTTGTTTTGGATTGAATTTGGTTGATTCAAGTTGTTTTGTTTTGAATCTGTTTTGGTTTTGATTTTGGACTTGATTCAAGTTGTTTTGTTTTGAATCTGTTTTGGTTTTGATTTTGGACTTGATTGGTTCAAGTTTTTGTTTTGATTTCAGTTTGATGTGCTTAAAGTTTTAAACATGTTTGGATTTTTGATTTGGTTGATTTTGATTTTTCTGATTTCTGAATTTTCTGGTTTTGAGTTGATTTTTGTTTTAGGTGGATTTTGATCCATGTTTTGATATTCCCAAACATTGCTTATTTAGTTTCTTTTTGGGATTGATCTTTTGTTTGGTTGAAGGTTTGATTGAATGAATTTTCCAGATTATTGAAATCTGATTTTTTTTTGAGTTGACAGATTTGATTTAAATCTGAATTTTGTTTTGGCAGATTTTGTGTTTGAAATCTGATTTCGGTTTGATTTGCTTCAAAAAAACCGGTTCAATCTTGTTGAAGATCGGTTGTGAGTTCAAGTTTGAATTTCAGATTTATTTTAATTCTGATTTTTTATTGTTTTGATTTTCAGATTTGATTTAATTCTGTTTTTGTTTGAATTGTTAGGTTTAATTTTCTGTTTTTTTATTTTCTGTTTGAATTTCCAGATTGATTCTTGAAATGGTTTTATTTTTGTTTGGCGGTTTGCATCGCCTCCGACCCATCGGGTCGCTTTGAATGCCCGATTTCATGCATCGATATGGACATCAAAGCTTCATTTCATTGAAAGATAGGATGAAGTACATCGGTGTACAATATGATTGATCCTTCCCCCAATATAGGTTTATCTCCACTACTTTGGAAAAATTTTGGCATTACGACGGCATGCCAACTATTTTTCCAACTTAGTGAAAATTTACCCATCCAAAATAGCCAGCCTTAGCTTAGCCATATTGGGGGAAGGATCGACGGCTACGGGATTCATGCCCGCGCCTCCGTCCGGGTCGTAAGCTACGGGATGCATGCCCGCGCCTCCGCCCAAGGTGGAGTTCCCCCGGTAGGGGTGAAGTCCTTAATTTAATGTAGCTTTCGCATTTCTGATTTTTTTATTTGTTGATTTTATGAAGGCCACTTCGGGCCGGTCCATTCCTTCGGCGTTCAAAGCCGGGCTTCAATTTGCTTGAAATTCTGCTGCTTTGCTGGAGCTTCTTGATGGAACCGGCTTGGAAGGCCACCCGGCTATGCCCTTGGCCCGTCGTGCGGTTTCCAAGGGGTGCCGGGCCGTCACCTTCAAGCCGGTCTGCTGCCTTGCTGGAGTACGGCTTCTGCAGAACCTGTTTTGGAGCACTTCCTCTTTTGCTGTGGCGGCAGAACCATGGGCCAAGGATGGGCTGAGAATGGCCTGCTTTGAGGGGCCTGTTTGGGGCTGTACAAAGGGCTATTGTATGGCCTGGTTATGGGCCTGTTTAGGGGGTGCGCAGAGGGCATGAAAACAAAGGGCTTGAGGATCCGCCCGGAGTAGACTTGGGCCGTCGTGCGGTCTCCGAGAATCCCCGGGTCATCCACCCTCACCTAGGGCTCTAATAGGTGCCACAAAGGGGCTGTTTTAGGACCTGTTTTGGGGGTCCGGATGTGGGCTATTGGATGGCCTGTTTGGGGTCTGGTTTGGAGACCGGCTGGGGGCTGATATGGGCTGTATGTGGACCTGTTTGGGGTCAGACGTGGAGACCTGCAGGTGGTCCAGTGAGGGCCTGGAAGGGGTCTGGTTTGGAGACCGGCTGAGGCCTGATTGATGGGGCTCTGGTTGGGCCGAAGCAGACCTGCACATGGGCACTTTTGGGGGCCTGATTTGGGACCTGTGTAGAGAGGTCTGAGGGTGGAAAGGATCGGGTCACAAGGGGACCGGTTATGGACCTGTTTGGTGGTCTGAACATGGGCTGAACAAGGACAGTACTGGGCCGGTTTGAAGAGGCCGGACAGGGTGTGATGTCGTCCAGTTCAAGGGGGTTTGAATGGACTGAAATGGAGCATTTTTTGTGAGGATTGATAGGGGGCAGGAGAGGGCACGTAGGACAGATAGAAGGAAGACCCTTTATAGGGCTAAAGAGGAGTACCCATTATACCTTCTTGCCTTGTTGTCTTCTTCTCCTCTTCTCCTCCTTTCTCTTCTTCTCCTTGGTCGCAGGCAGCAGGTGGCAGCAGGTGCAGGTGCAATTTGGCAGCCTCCCGGCGTCTGAAGCAGCCCCCCCTCTGGCTGGTGCGCCCCCCTCTTTTTATAGAGGCTGGAGGGGGAGGTGAAGAGCCAGCAGGTGGCTTGTACGTAGGCCTCTTGGCCTCCCCCATGGCAGTTATTCCATTAACTGGACTTGATTGACTGGCTGCCTCTTCCTCTTCCCCCCCCCTTCAACTGACGGTTGGGAGGCTGAGGTGGCAGGTGTGTGCGCAAGATGGAAGTGAACTGGCAGGTGCTGACATGGCAGATGCTGACATGGCAGTGCTGACATGGCGGGTGTTGGCATGGCAGATGCTGATGTGGCAGGTGCTGACCTGGCAGATGCTGACGTGGCAGTGCTGACATGGCAGGTGTTGGCATGGCAGGTGTTGACGTGGCAGGTGCTGACCTGGCAGATGCTGATGTGGCAGCGCTGACATGGCAGTGCTGACATGGCAGGTGCAGCACGCTGGTGTCTCTTGACCTCCCCATGGGAGTTATTTCATTTAATCCTATTGATTAAGTGGCTGTCCCTTCATCTTTCCTCTCCTTCAACTGACTGTTGGGGGGCTGTGCTGGCAGCTGGGTGCGCACCAAGGAGCTGAGGTGGCAAGGTGGGTGCGGCTGGGCCTTGATGGCCTGGCCCAACTGGGCCTGGTTTCTGGGCCAGCAGGCTGAGAGGAGGCCCAAGCCCTCCTATGGGCTGCGCACAAGGCCTAATCTTGGCCCAATTGTGCCAATTATGGGTTGGATGAATCCAACCCCTACTGGGGTGTCCAATTGGGCCCAATTGTGGCTGATTAATGGGTTGTTGGCCCAGCTCCTAAGTCAGCCCTTCTGCTCTCCCTTTTTTTGAAAAAAATGTACGCCAACACTGATCTTATCGGTTGCTCGTGAATTTGGAGTCATTGAAGGCCGATTTACGATGTTACATTTGATTTGACTATCCTGTGCTAGAAACTTGTAGTTTTTGTCTTCCAAGCTCGGTAATTTGCTTTTCTACTTCAAGAAACATGCTGGTGTTTGGACGGTAGATGATTCACATATGATGATCCCAGCACATGTTATCAAATATTAGAAGCCAGATCTCAGGTATGATGCAATGATAGTTGCTTATATGTGCATCTGCCAACCATTACCTTGTTATAGGATGTACCTCAGTGTTTGGCATGTGTTATAAATATTTATTTTGGAAACGCATCTCTTGTCTAACACAAGATGAGAAATAAATAAATAAAGAGGTAGTACCCTTCTTCTTTTTTCGTTGTGACGGCTTCTTGCTCCATCGTGAAGGCATCTTCAGCTTCACGAATTCACCCTTGCATGGCACTTCACCCGTTCAATTTCATTTTCGTTCAACAGAGACGAGTGAACGTTACAGCTTTCACCCCATAAGTTTATATATTACGTATTGCCAAACACCTTGTTGTTATTTTTAAAAATTATAACAATTTTGCCAATCATGATAATTTTATTTATAGTTCACATTTTTAAGACAGTTGACACATTTTCCTACTGTTATAGTTTTTTGTCCCCAAATCATATAGCAAATAAAATGTGGCCAAACAGCCCATTAGAGATCTTTTTAGAGTAATCCATGAAGCCCAAAATATACTGACGTTGATGTCAGATTTTCACTCTTTAAAAGCGATATCTGATGTGTCCCTGATGGCTCTCGTCTACCAGGAACGAGATATTGAAACTGTTCGTTTAATATTTTCTAAAAAAAAATCTAATAATAAATTGGCTGTGTCGGCACGAGAAGACTTTTATGCTTATTGTTAAATTTATTGTAGAGATGAAATATGGTCGGGCTCTAATTTTCTCTATTAGTAAAGCACCTATCTGTGAATTGCTTGGTTGGTAGCTCTGCACGACGAAACGATGTTCTTTATTTACGGGTGCAAAGGAAATCGGATAATTTAATATTTTAATTTAATTTTGTTAAATCTAAACATGTTTTTCTGACTTATAAATCAGATGAATCAAAGATTCCAATAACTTACCGGAATTGAAATCGGAAAGAACGAATTCTACATTCCTTTATCAATTTTGAAAAAAATAATATGCATAAAATTAATATTATAATAAGTAATAATTATAAAACATTAAGATAATGATACGTAAACGTTAAAAATAAGTAGTGAAATTGTATAAAGAAATATCATTAAGTGATAAATTTTATTTTTTAATGTTAATAAACAAAACAAAATTTAAAATTTATTAAGTCATTATGATTCTGAGAATTAGAATGAAATTAACATACAATGATTCCAATTTAGTCATAATGAAATCTGACGAAATGATATCACTATAGCCCCAATGTTTAGTGATGGTGTATTAATATTAACCGTCTTTGTAAAAGTTTTTATACTAACCATCCTCGAAGTTTTTATACTATAGCCAGGATCGGAGTTTTTTTTTTAAATCAAATTGAATCGAATTATTTAGTTGACTTGACTGATTTTAATGTTCTGTTTGGTTAGAGTATTACAAATGATATTGTATTAATATTGATATTGATATTTTCTGAAATTGAAGTATTAGTATCAAGATTGATAGTATCAAATTTTTCATGTGTTTGATAAAATTATATCAATATTACAGTTGATATTAGATGAGCCGTGCGGAAGTGTCTGCAAGGGGGGGATCCGGGGGGTGCGTAGAGGGGGAATGCACGGCGCCACAACGGCGAGGGGGGGAGGGAGGGGGGGACACCGCGACGTCGCATGGGATGATTTCAATACAGGTCTCCACCTGTATTAATTATGATATTTTTTAAAACCGTGAATCTTAAAATTAATATTAACATCTAAACACCTAACAATATAAAAGTATCAATATCAATTTTAAAACTGATATCAATATAAGTACTTAATAATGTAAACAAACAGGTTGTAAAACATATTTTTAGCTATTTCAATTCGATTCAAAATACTGATTTGGTTTAATTTCACCGATTTTTGAATTCAACCTAACGTGACATAGCACAACTCTAATCAAACATTGAGACTGATTTTGTCCTGTTAGTTCATCGAGTTGAATCTATGGGTGAAGTTCCGGCGGCCGGCCGGCTACTCGGACCGGCCGGGGCTGCTGAGCTTGAGTTGAGCCGGCCGGTCTGTACTTGTTCACTGACCGCCTCACCGTACACGGACAAGCTCAGAATCAGACGCTTGAGCTCTTACGCTGGGTCCCAACCTAATCCTGTTCCCTATCCACGTGGGCCAGTGGCATCTCGACAGGTGGGTCCGGCGCACCGAACTGGCCGTCCCCGCCGCACGTTCACCTCTGTCCCAAACTTTCCCCGCCCATACAACCCGCGAGCTTCCAGCTTCGTCCTTATCAGGTCCCCGCCGGCCACCATCACGGCCACCTTCTTCCCGTCACCCCCAAACCCCGCCCGTCATCGTCGTCTCCACCGCAGCTGCCACCACCCGGCGGCTCGAGGCCACCACTTTCACTTCTTCTTCTTTTTCTTCTTCCTCTTCTGCTCTCCAGGCCCCTCCCCCCTGCATCTCGTGCTGTTCCGAGACCGATGCTTTGCCCTCCTCGCCGGTGGAATTTCTCAAGAACGGCTACCGATGCCGACGGGTAGGATTAAGCAAGGCTGGGATCCTGCTCTTCTCGGCTGCGCTCCCCGCGACCCCGTTGCCGGCAGCGTCCCGCCGGAGAAGACTGCCGTGGACTATAGCGACGTGTACGGCGCCCCTCCGGGGAGCTTCTCGGGGCCCGGGCACGACGCCGGCACTTGCGCCCTGGAGGATGGGGAGCGCCGCGGGCGGTGGCCTTCCTCTCCTTTGGATAGACCCTTGTCCGGTGGCCGAGCCGGGAGCCCGGCGGCCCGCCGGAAGCACCTGAGGGCTGACTTCTTCGACGACATATTCCGAGGAAGCACTCCGAGGAGGAGCGACCTGAATTTGTTCTCCCGTTCCCCAGAAACTGCAGGTTCCACCACGCGTATCAGGTCTGTGCGTTCTGACGAGTTGTTGTTCTTGATCTTTGTGATGCAATCGGGATCTACATCTTCGAGCATTCTTGGAACACCACTTCGGTCCTTGATATCTTCTTCCGGCGGCCACGTCGATCGTCGATGTTCTCTGCATCTAATAAGCTTCAGATCTTCTGCAGCTCCTGCATTAATTCATCTATCGTCTTCATCCTTCTAAGGCTATTCGGGATATCACTCGTCCATACTCTGTTCTGGCGGGGAGGGGGGGTTTACTCTTGAATTTAATCGTGATTATTATTATTTTCTTATGAATTTCAGTCAGTCATCAAGACTATTTACCAAAAACTTCGACCATCGTCCGTCGTTCAGATCTCCCTCTTCGTACCTCCTACAGAGAGAGGATCAGGTGAGGACGGCGGAAATGCTCAGCTTACCTTCATCCCCAATTTTCTGTGCGCCTGCAACTCCGAGCAGACTGACCCGAATCAAGGGCTACCTGAGGCTCGACGCCCACGCTTCCTACCGGCAACGTTCTCTGTCCTTCATATCTGCCGGCGGCAGCAGGCCGCCGGAGGCAGGCGGATTTGCCGGTGACACGACTGACGAGACTGAAGAGCAGCTGATCAAGAGAAGGACAGATGGGTCAACAGCCGACGTCGGCAGCGTCCCTCTCCGTTTCTCCATGTACAGATGGGCGAGGAAAGGGGCTACACTTCTTATGCCTTCCAGTCTCAGGGGAAGCGCAAGTGGCGGAAGCAGATCTTCACCATCAATGGAGCACGCTGAGCCCCCTCTTGGTCTTGGCGAGGAAGAAGTGCCGCCGGAAACCACCAACGCCTTCAAGAAGAACATGCAAGATAGGATCCTGGTCAACGAAAGGGCTTCTGGTACAGACGATAATTTTGATGCATGCTTATCTGAGAAGAGTTGGCATAGGTAATTCAGAAGAAGAAGAGGTGGAGGATCATCATCAAAAATTAGATCTTTCTAAAGATTATCATATCATACATGTTCAAGAACCTTTTAAATCTTGTTTTGTTCTCGTCACAAGCGATGAAGGCATAACCAGGCGGACTAAAGGGAAGGAGCACCTCGTCGACAGCCGTCTGACGGTGTTGCAAGATGTCGACGGTGCTGAAATGATCGACCTTCAGAAAGCTGGATGCCGCTCCGAAAGTCGCGTATGGAGACCCAGAGTCAACGACGAGGTCAAGGGAAGAACCGCGGACTGCCTATCTGTGCGTGCAGACAATGCAGACGGGCAGGATGTTAGCAGCTGCGGTGTGTCGTCATCAAGACCGGACACCGTACACGCCATTATCAAACTCCTCTACATTTTCTGTTCAAATTGACGTCATAATATCAGAATGACTTCGTAGAGCCGTTCAAAGATGGTTGTTTGAGCATTGCCGTGCTCAATTTTCTGTCGCGCTTCTTGTCTGGCTCTATCAGAATCTGAAGAAGGCGGAGCTGAAATCCCCTGCAAGGGGCGTAGATGTGGCGGGTGTGGATGATCGCTCCCCGGGAAGAAATGGCACCCCGGTCTCATTGCCTGGTTAGTTAATTAAATATCCTGGAAGGATTTACAGTTTTTTAATTTTGTTTCCGAGTGACAGTGGCAGAACATGCTGTATCTGAAACAGAAGCGAAGGCTCTGGGCTTTTGTTGTTCTCTGTATATGATAACCGACTAAAACTGTGTTTCCCTTTGCATAAGTTGGTTGTCAATTGTCATTTGACATCCATGCAAAGATGAGGATTATATTTATATATATACACGTTTTCTTGTTTTAGAAATAAAATATCCGTATTTCTCAAATATGGGCAGCTTTCTTTACGCTGTAAATCAATCTTATTGAGCAATTACCTTTGGCTATTAGTTATATGGAAATTTCTCATTCTCAAGGGCTGTCATGAATCTGGGTTAAATTAGCATATAACCAAATGTAGCATTTATAGGAACGGCATATTTTTTGTCAAGTGTCCGATATTGTGGAGATCCACCTGCTGACGTCGATCTCATGGATTTAGTTGTATTTATTTGCACAATTTTTTTAGCATACATAATTAATGCTTTTTTTCCAGACTCAAACATTGACGATGTAGATCCTTTCTTTTGCAACATGGAGGAGCTTCACATTGAAAATATTGAGGAATTTCTGGTATCCTGTCTTCCTTACACTATTCAGACTTCATATTGGAAGAAAACAGACATGGAGTCTTATTCTTAACATGGGGAAGTTAGCTTGTTTATTTATCATAAACTACTTCTTTCTTCTCAATAGGTATGTAATTAAATATCTCCATAGGCAAAGAGATGGAAATGTGATTATTATAGGTGGAGTGGGACATGGTTTCTCGTAAACCTAATCTTTGTCATATCATATGTTCTTTCAGGCGCACCTTTCCCTTGGCCCATGAAAGTGCAGATCAATGCACCATAGTCTGTAGTGTAGTATCCTTCCGTACATACCATGCTGCCTGATTAGTTACTGCACATCATCTAGCACATTAATGCTGCCAAGGCATCGGTAGTCAAAGAAAGAAGCCTTCCTTTGTGGCATCATACTTGTTGCATGCCTTGTTTGGTGTGCTAGATTCTCTGGTGCATTGCATTTGCACATCAAAGAAGGTTCCATCAAATGCCATCTTACACCATTTCTCTGCCTTTAAACCATTTTTTCTGAAGGCCTTAGAGAACTTCGGCTGATGGCCTTGCAGTTGCAGTTGCCTCTTATAGCATGATAAAAGTTGGCTTACGCATCATTTATACCACTACAACGTGGAGCGTAGACCAACCAAGAAATGATTGATTATGCCGAATAATAACATCAAGCGTGCATTTTTTGCTCCCAAAGGCATAACTAGTATCATTAAACCTTTCTCTTCTCTCTTAGATGCCACATGAACATCAGTGATGAACACTCAATAACCTTACATTGCTTTATCTCAACCAATGTTTATGCTTTTGGTAAGGAGTTTGACGGTGTTTCTTATATCCATCCCTGACTACCGAATTTTGGTGATTCAAACAACTTGAGAAGTTGACAATGAAAAGATGCAACTTACATTTGCAATTAAAATTTCCCATTTAAATCATGCGTTGGGAGTTACCCTAGAGCATTCATACTGATCAAATAGCTGCTACATAACATGGGCTACCTTTCTTTATAATTTTGTATGAAGTGTGTGGGCGGCTCTATACTGTTTAAGCACTTCTAACTTACTTAAGTGGCCACAAGCTTATATGTTAGGATTCCATTTCAATATCATTGATAAACCTTGTTATTGTGGTCCTTAGGTGGAAGAACTGTCTCAAGATCATTGTGAAGACAAGGGGCTTGGATTACATCAAAAAGAAATATATACAAAGGTTATTATTCAAATTTATCGTAATGGATCATCAATTTTATCTCTGAACTAGCTGACAACAAATCCACTTGCTTGCTTCAGAAGCCAGATACAAGAATACAAGAGTGGTTGAAGGGGAAGGAAGGAAACATTCGATCACTACTGTCTACGTTACAATACGTCAGTCAGTTACTGTGATCTAAGTAACATGAATTTTGTCATACTTATGCTTTAAGCAACTACTTTACAAGCTAGTAATATTCAAGTAATTGCAATCGTAATGCTTGATATTACCTTGGTGACTTTTCCCCAAATATGCCAAGGTTTATATTCCCCGCAGAGGGTGGGTATACATGTGCATCTGAGCTGTCCATCTGCAAATGATGTCCTGTTTTATAGATTTGTGGAGAAATTACTCCTCTAGAATGTGACAATTTCAGGTGACACTGATATATCAGGCAAATATATTGCTACGGGTTATGAGTCTCATATTGACTTCTGTATTACTTGCCAACATTTGCATATCCCGTAAACAGTTTACAAGTCCATATTTATTTTACTTGGTGGTACTGGATCATGCAACAGGTCCAAAACCATTAATCAGACAAGATGAAGTTTGAATTCTGAAAAAAATGGAAACTTAATATCAGTATGTTCCTTTCAATCGCGTTTCATATCCTAGTCAAGTATTGCTTCATTTCGCCTGGTTAACTGATTAGAACTTCAGTTGTGAGCTAGTGATCTTCTGGTTGCATCTAAAGTGTTGACTGCACAAAAATGCATTCATTTTTAGAAGGTCACCTAGCCCAAGCTCTCTAACAATTAGGTTGCTTTTTCATGGCTATTACCGATTTCTTTACCCTAATTGACTGTCCAGGTTCTCACGAACTCATGCTCAGACTGCTCTGACTTAAAGAACTTGTTTATGATTTTTATTTGTTCTACCATATTTGTGTTTATACATGCATGTATCATTTTTTTCCCTGTGACATTCTTCTTCCTTTTATATTTCTTGTAGGTCTTGTGGCCTGAAAGTGGATGGAAGCCGGTTCCTCTTGTTGATATCGTTGAAACTACATCAGTCAGGAGGGCATATCAAAAAGCTTTACTCTGTTTGCATCCTGATAAGCTACAGCAGAAAGGTGCTGAAGCACACCAAAAGTATATTGCAGAAAGGGTTTTTGATACTCTGCAGGTACTTCATTTCTTTCTTCACATAGACTTAAATTACTCATGTGATTAGCCCTAATAATAGCCAAGTCCATGCATAGTAGTTCCAAATATTCATTGGTTTGATTTTGCTTGGATTACATCCGGTTGGAGTTATGGAGGGAATTTTAATAATTAAAATTCTTAGCAAGCCATGACCCCATCCAAATGAATATTCTCTCTTTTTGACTTTTAGATTGTAATAGTTAAACTTAGAGAGATAGCTTCATATCTTATTTTGTCTCTTCATTTTCAAAAGCTACCAAAAGATGTATCACGGAGATTATCAATTATTGCAAAATTCACAATTTTCAAAACAGAGAGAAGAAAAGATTATTTCAGAATCTCTTCCCTACTGAATCCCAACCATCGCAGCCTTGGACCAGGCAAAAATGTGGTTTCAAGGGCCACCTTTTAATGTAACATCCTGTGGATGTTCTGCACATTATGACTACAGGTATTATGGCATTCCTGATCTATTGGGATTGCAGATATCAATCTCCCGGTAGAAGTTAAAGATTTCCCTTTCCCCATACGCATCCAGGAAAAGGCCCTAAAGACTTTCTCTTGAACAAATTCCATTCTTCAGACTGAAGCAGTTGCATTTTTTTTTCATTGCAGGAGGCTTGGGACCGTTTTAATTCTATATGTTCACTTTGAGTCTTTGACAGCCTTCTGCACTTACAACTAAGCGTCTGCAGCCATTCTCTCTCTCTCTCTCTCTCATATTTTGTTTTCAACTACCCAATTGTGTAAATTATCTTGTGCATATGCACATAGATAAATGCATGTAGTAATTCTATTTGTTATTACTCTATTATGTTGGTTGTCAGTTATTACTTTATTACAATGCCCTTTCTTAGACTCTATTCGGTAACATTATTAAGCTAATTTATCAATTTTAAAATTGATATTATTATTAATCACCTGGAGGTGTTTACCTGGTGGTATCAATTTTGAAATTTGCATCATAAAAATGTTACGTACTAAAAATGTCAATTCGTATCGATTATGATATTGCTACTCAAATCTTAAAACTGTCGACATCAATATTAATATAATATCATTTTTTATATTCTAACCAAACAGACATTAAGGTTCCAGGGTGAGCACGAGAAGATTTACATGGAAGTTGAGTAATAATACAGATATGTGAATATTAGTAGCTAGCTAGGGTGATTTATGACCAACCAACTTGGTGATCAGGGGAAAAGGATCATGTTCTTCCTAAACTTGGAACACCCCCAGCGTCCACCTTAATTTGACGGTTGAATTCCACCTTTGACGGTTCAATTCCATTATGAAAATAATGGGGTGTTTGGTTGCATGATAATTTTTTGTACACTTTCATGATAAAAATTGTATTAAAATAAAAAGTAAACCAACTCATGACATAAAATTATCATGTTTGGAGGGATGTGATTACAAAAAAGAGTAACCACCGCACATGACCAAATAAAGTGGGGGACCACAAGAAAAAAGAAAGAGGTGAGACCCTCTTTTTTTGTTTAAGAAGAAAATCACTTTCAAAACATAAAATTGTCATGGTTGTCAAACACCTCTTTTAACAAGTTTTCTTACAATTTTTAAAAATTAAAATAAAAACCTCAATTATCATGCAACCAAACACCCCCATAAGATATGTTCCAATTTTAATAACAACCAGACTGATCAGTCATAATCTGCGAAACTTGGGTTGCCTTTATTTTAAATCATCTAAAGAGTAACTATTTGGCGTGTGGGTGAGACGTGTCGCCAAGGTAGGGCAGGACTAGAAAGTATCGTCCGATGAAACCATCTCAAAAATTTAAAAATTTTAAATTTGCTCGTCGAAAAAGTTAAAACACATGCTGTTCTTGTCGTGTAACATTAATGGTTACGCATGTGCATGTATTGTATTCTTAAATATTATTATTATTATGTTGGAAATACGGTGATTATCAGTGCTACGGAGATCTAGGGATGTTTTCGCGCATGGTTTACGCAGTAAAAGCTAGGTTGATGATAAGTCTAATTTATTTACGATCTCTTAAAGTGCGTATTTTCAAGGAGAAAGTATTTCCTCTGATAAATTTAAAATTTATTCATATTTCTCGCAAAAATAAAGATGGTGCGGTTACCAGATTTTAAGACGGTTGGTCCGTGCAATTATGGATGCCTACCTTTTAAAAAAGATAAATATTTCCCCTAGAGTCGATTACATAAATATTTTTAAGATCTATCCTGTTGCACCTTTCCACCTCCCAACCCAACACAACTATGTAGCATTGAATAGAGATGGAAAGAAGATATGCGAGCGAGAGAAAAAGAAGAAGATGAAACGGCCATTTTAACTTCAATAAGAAAAGAATAACTATGAAATAGTTATAGTTAAAAGACACATTCACAGACCTCTGTATGCCAATGAAGTAGCATATCTCCGTTTCCACAAAAAACAAAGAAAATAAGTAGCATGTTTCCGTACGTATAATCAGAAGTAATGATGCCATGATGCGACGGGGGGTATATAAACAAACGGTCATAAACTATAAACGTAATAACATAATTTAGATAGAACTTTTAGAGAAAGCTAATTTTAATAGGGATAACGCAGCGATGTTACCGCGGGGCGGGCGGGAACGAAGGGAAAGCTGAGACTGACCGACGAAGGGACCCGGCGGCGAGACGGGAACAGAGTTGCTCGAGGTTGGGGACAGAGAGCATTATGTAATTCAAATCTCCTCCGGATTTCCCCCCCTCCTTCTTCGCGGTCACCGCCTCTCTCTCTCTCTCTCTCTCTCTCTCTCTCTCTGCGAAGGGTGTTCTGTTCATATGGTACTTTGCAGTGGAGTGCACGCCGGCTGTTTCAAGTGTTGATCTGGATTGAGTTCATGGGGTTCCCTTGTTCCGAAGCTATTGTTCCATCTGTGTTTATAATATCCTTACTCGCTTTGTCCGTTTGGAACAAGCTCCGATTTCCTTGAAATGCTAGTAAAATTTGTGTCATCACCGCCAGCAGCGGCAAAAGTCCGTCCTTTCTTGTTCTTCCACTGGCCTTCTTCACGAGCAGCTCGTGTCCTAAATGTGTTGCCTCCCCTTTGCTCGAGGACTGGGTTTTTATCCTTGCCATCGCGTTTTCGGTCGGTGGCGGTCTCTTCTCCGGTTGAAGATTTCAAATGTGTTCATGCGGTCTATTGCGCATCTTATATCAACCGATGTGTTAGTTCTGTTCGTGATTCTGGTCCCTCTCGGATCCTTTTAGGCAAAAGATCGTGCCTTCGGTACACTCGGGAAAGGTGGCGCTTTTGCTCCTTTCTTCCTGGTGGGATCATTTTTTTTCTTTTCGAAATTTACCTGTGAATCTGGTTCCCTTTTACATTTCTCTGCAAAATAGAATTTCCCCATTGTTCTTGTCCTGTTTCTATCAATTTGTTGTGGGCAAATGCTAAGGCGGCGTCTGAAAATTTCTTTTTCTTTCTCCCTGCCCGCTTTTTGTCTGCAGATGCGGCAGCTGATTCACCATCTACCATTAGTTTTTGACATGTATTGAGGGGCTTCCCTCGAAGCTTTCTTGGAGTTGTTTACTCGATACAGAGAGCAACATGAAGTTTGGTTCAAGAAAGAGGTGGAACTCTTTGCTGCCTCTTCGTCTGAAGGGGAGTCCTACCGTCCGTTTCTTCATGTTTCCCAAAGTCCCAACCGGCCAGATCTCCCGAAATGCACCAGTTTATCTGAATGTTTATGACTTGACGCCGATGAACAACTTTGCTTACTGGGCAGGGCTTGGTGTCTATCATACTGGTGTTGAAGGTACATGATCGCTTGTGCTTTCGAATTGAGTTTTGCCTTGAAGCTCAACCTGTTCATGTGAATGCCGTTTGCAACTCATGACTTGACCCATGAGTCACACATGCTCTCTGTGCAAGATGCTCTGCAGCTCTACTAAAAATGTTGCACTCCATGGTAAATGTAGTACTCTTGTTAATATTTCACGATACAAACATATCCATTGCCCAAGGGGCTCTACAATGCTTTTCCATGCCCAAGCGTTCCCTAGATTTGAGAGTGATAAAGACGGTAGACCTCTTTATCACTGTTTACATCTGTGGTTTAACTGTCGTATATTGTCATTCATGGTGACGTTGTGTTTGGCATATATGTGTGAAAGATCACATTTCACCATTTCTAGCCTGCTATGCTGTTACCTTTGTTTTGCTCAACTTGGATGAACTACGAGGAAGCCAACTAACTTGTCGGGTTACGACTAAATCAGTTGACTTGTCTAACAACTATACTAATTAGTAGTATTTTCAAGATGTCACACATCCTCAACCTACGTCCAACATAACATGCTTAACTTCAAAAAATTTTCAAATCGACCTCCAAAAAATAATTAACCGGAGTTATTGGTGGTCTATTGATTTAATCTCTAAACATATTCACAATTTATCTCTCTTAAATACTTGATATCCTTGTCAAGACTAGACACATCCCATATTATACATTTAGGTGAGTCACAACGGATCTTCCAATTAGGTCATGTTTTGATATTATATATAGCAACTAAATTAATTGACTAGTCTAACAATTGTGCTAATTAGTAGTCTTCTCAAGATGTGACCCATCCTTGGCCTACTCCCAACATAACATGTATAACTTTGAAGGTTTTTCAACTCAACTTTTGAAAAATAGTTAATTGAAGTTGCTTGTAGTCCATTGATTTAATCTCTTAACAGATTCGCTAATCAGGGTGTTGCATGCCCCTTGTTTAAATTTCTCACTAATTGAAAACAATCAAATTTGTACACAAAAATATTGATTCTACTGTATGCCCTCCAAAACATAATTTTGCCAATATTCTTGAGTTTTATCAGCGTTGAAGATTGCTTTTTTTGGTTGCTCAAGTTTTGCGTTTCTTGAGTTTTAACATGGCAAACATATACGTAATTATTGTTGTTGAGAAAATTATGGGGCTTATTGACTAAATTGATGTCACTGTACTTTAGGGGTTTAAATATTTTAACCGTTCTAGTGAAGCTATGACTGAATGGAACTCATTTAAGCTTCTAACTTTTAACTTCTTATATTGTTTAACCTAAACTAAAGATTTTAAACTTCCAATTAGCCTACTGAAATATTTATATCAAGTAAACAAAATCCTGGTAATTTGACCTTGAGACAAATATATTTAAGTTTTTGACCAATTAATCTCGATATTCAATCCAGCTTTTAGCTGGTTTTTTTCTGTAGATTGGGCTATAAACATCTGGAATTATCAAAAATCTCAATTTTCAGGCACTTTATAGTGCATAAATAACCTGAACTGTTAGTTACCATACATTGGACTCCAGATATTTTATTCTGGTCATAACAGTTGGTATCTGAAATTGGATACTTCTTCTGCTTTACAGGTATCACTTACTGTTCTGCACTATCATAGTAATTTCATGATTGTCATTTACTCTGTTTAGCAAGAAGATAACGTGAAGTGCTCTTATGCTTGCTACAGTTCATGGAGTGGAATACGCATTTGGTGCACATGACTGTTCAACAAGTGGAATTTTTGAGGTGGAGCCACGGCAGTGTCCAGGATTTAAGTTTAGGAAGTCAATATACATGGGTACAACATGTTTAGACCCAGATCAAGTCAGAAAGTTCATGGAACTCCACTCTTTGAACTACTATGGTGATACATACCATCTGATTGCTAAGAACTGCAACCATTTCTGCAAGGACATCTGTTATAAGTTGACAGGAAACAAAATACCAAAATGGGTCAATCGTCTTGCCAGGATAGGTATTACTTATATAATTTTTGTTCTTTCACTCTGCTTAGGCAACTAATGTTTTATGTGCCTCAATTTACTGCTAGTCTTATTATACTGCATGGCATAAGATCATTATGTTGTAAGTGTCAGATCTTCCAGCATTTCACCAGAAAAGGGATAAAAAAAACTTAGGTGATGAATTGGATTAGCCAGGAAAATAGCAGCAGCAGCAGCTGCAACAATAGTGTCAAACAAGACAGTATCATATATGCTAATTTACTAATGTTTAATTTATGGTAATTCCTTTTGCTCACGTGTGCCAGTTGTAGAAAATGAGGCTTGTTCTCTCAGTCTCTGTCTCTCAGAAGTGTAGGATTGACCCGCTTCCTTGATCTTGCAAGTTCGCCCTTTCCCAGAGTAGAATTTCAAATTGGGAAAGCCAACACAGAGAATCCTTATCCCATATAATTGCAACACTGTTTCCAAGCCATTGTTGGATCATAATAACCTCATGACTAAGGAACCACTTGTGTTATTTTGCAACTTTTCCTATTTTATTCTAATTTTATCGTGCTGATTGATATATTGGATACCAACCTATTTATGTGCATTCAGCTATGCAAGTACATTTCTAGCACTACTGTTCTTACATGAATGTCTTTGATCATGAACATGAACAAAGATTTTAGCAACTAATTGCTTCTGCCCATAGAAATTGTTTTTCGTAGGATATCAAGGTCATTTAGAGTTCTTAAAAGAAATGAATATGCTGCTTATCTACCACCCATCACTTTTGTTTTCTTTCCTGCTTGTTTACAACACTCCTGTTGTTCATATAAATTTTTTTCCACAGCTCCATCTTCCTTGTCTTTCCAAGTTTCATCGTACTACGGTTAATTCCTTGTGTTCAAGTAGAACTTTACCTTAACGCACCGTAAAAATTGACCCCAAATGTAACAATGGGTCGCGCTAATTATTGATGCAATTGCCTGATCCTTTCGTGGCAAAATCATCACCACCAGACAAGCATATCCCATCCCAACTGGAGGGAAAAAAAACCCACGTCTTCACGTAGTTTTTCATATCAGGAGACACACTGCCTACTCACAAGTTGTATGTATAATATGTCGAGATTCCGGTCCGGAGAACACCAAAATGTTTCTTTTTGCAGCTTGTTGATTACTGAAACATATTCCGGTATATGAGATGC
This sequence comes from Cryptocoryne crispatula var. balansae, assembly GCA_036172225.1. NCBI lineage: Eukaryota > Viridiplantae > Streptophyta > Magnoliopsida > Alismatales > Araceae > Cryptocoryne > Cryptocoryne crispatula. The sequence goes on along the minus strand of CM069925.1, from coordinate 3,962,921 downwards.
TTTGGTTTTGTGGCTATCGCTCTTACCAGGTTCCGTCTGCAACTGTCTGCTGCCGGAATCTCTTCGGGTTTCTGCCGTTCGGCATGAGGGCGACTACGGAATCCGTGCTGGCGACAAGAGGACGCCAGCTCTACGTGCTTTCGGTTCCATCTCCGCGCGTCGGAGACATCAGCCTGCGTCTCCTCTCTTGCCGCACACGCCTCAGCGGGGTTCTCTTCCGCCATGGCAGCTCAGAAGGTCGGGCATCTGAAGAAGTAGCGGACTTTGCGCCCACCGTGGCGGCGGCTCCCTCTCGGGACCGCGCACGGGTAGGAAGGATAGAGGCGATCCGAACTCTTGGTATTTACATCTTACTCCCTCTAATATTTAGTTTTGCGTTGTGTATTTATTCCTCTCTAGTGGATCGGACAACAAGCACGCCCCTTGAAATGTGTAACAAGGCTCGTCTTAAAAAGGTTCTTGACAGTCATGGCAAGCAAATGTTTCATAAAGAGTTTCGTATCACTTTTTTACCCCCCTATTTTTACGGCCTCCCAGATTTTTGGGTCTACATTATTTCCTGTCTTCTTGTTACCATAGATACATATGTCATCAAGGCATAACAATTTCACATTTTGTGTGGTTGACACACTTGTGATGAATCGGTACGTTAAAAATAAAATCTAATAGGGTAGATCTAGGTGGGTTTGACCCCCGAAACATTTGTCCGTTATATAATAATATCCAGAATCCCATGCTGAACTTATCCAGGTTGAAAAATAAACGATCTTCTCTAGGGACCTGTTTTTAGCCATATATGTTTGCTTAAAATGGGTCAAAAATATGAGCCACGGAGCTCGGGAGCTGTAACCCAAAAATTAAGCTCAATGATTGTCGACAACATAGATGACCTTTCTATCTTGTGCCACAATAATAATAATAATAATACAATGACCCCTGTTTCAACCACATCCTGCCCCTTCAAATATGACCCGTCAAGGGACCTTATCATATGACATGATCGAGGCGCGCCACAAGTTATTTTAGATTTAGCATCATATTTTTTTCTCTCTTATTTATGATATATAATTTCCAATCTCTAGGAGCCGACACGACAAAGAAAGATAATATAACACACACATATATATATATATATATATATTTGAAAAGAAATGTGATAAACTGGCGTATCATCCGAGTACCGCAGGGGATGCGTCGCCATCCATGGCGGCCGCACCGCCGCGCCTCCACCGGCTGACCGCCTCTTCCAGTGACCTCTCCGACGACCCCCCGACGGCCAAGGCCGCCGTGGAGAGATCGCGGGCCTCCGCCGCCCGGACTCTCATGGCCTTCCCTTCGTCGCCCTCCATGAGCAGCTTGGCCGCCCTCTCGACCTTCTCCCTCCCGACGAGGCCGCCGCCGCCCTCGGGCCTCACCCGCACCGCCACCTTCATCTCCTCCTCCAGCCTCGCCGCGTTCATCCTCTGCTCGGCGTAGAGCGGCCACACGATCATGGCCAGGCCGGCGACGATGCTCTCCAGCACCGAGTTCCACCCGCCGTGGGTCAGGAAGCCCCCCACCGCCGGGTGGCCGAGGATGTCTACCTGCGGTGCCCAACCGGGGAGGAGAAAGCCCCGGCCTTTCGTCCTCCCGACGAAGCCCTCCGGCAGGTAGCTTGCCGGGCCTTGGGGATCATCCTCTCCCCCGTGGGTGAAGAAATTGGAAGATGAGTCGCCCGCCGCCGGCGGGCGAATCACCCAGAGGAACCTCTGCCGGCTCAGCTCCAATCCCCAAGCTAATTCCGACGTCTGCTCCGCCGACAACGTGCCGCCGCTGCCGAAGGAGACGAAGAGCACGGTGCCTGGCGGTTGCCGGTCCAGCCACTCCAAGCTCTCGTGCTTCGAGCCGCCGGGAGGAGTCGTCGTCGTCGTCGCCGTCGCCGTCGCCGTCTTCACGACGGGCCCTATCGGATAGACAGGCGGAGTGGGGATGATGTCGACGAAAGCCGGCTCCTTTTTCAGCGCCGTCAGCGGCTGGAGGTCGAATTGCTCCACCGTGTTGATGAGCACCCCGTCGGCGAGGGGGAGGAGCGACGCGTGATGCAGGAACCAGCGGTATCCCTCGTTCTCCCTGTCTATCATGGGGTCGACGACGTCGGCCGGGTGGACCGGCGGGCAACCCGGGACTTGCAGCGGCGCCGGGAGGTCGACGTACTCGCCGGTCACCTCCCTGTCCAGGAGCGGCATGTACAGCATCAACGCCAGCAGCAGAGCGGTGGAGGTGAAGAACAGGTACTTCGCCATGCCGAGGTCGCCGGCGACGTCGAAGGCGTCCGTCCCGAAGATGTCCACGACGAGGACGGACGGCGGGGGGGACGCCTCGCGGAGGGCGGAGCGCAGGGCGGCGAGGGCGGCCCCGACGGTCAGCGAGATCCGGGTCTCGACCCGGGCATCGTCGGGGACGTCGCGGCCGGCGGCGGCCGATTCCTCCCCGGGCAGCAGCAGCTCCACGATCCGGAGGCCCTCCGGGAGAGAGAGGGAGTGGGGAAACAGCTGGTGCAGGCCGGCGGCGGAGGGGTGGGCGGCCGGCGGGAGGAAGATGGTGACACGAAGGCCGTGGAGGGAGACGAGCCGGCGCCCGAGCTCCAGGAGCGGGGTGATGTGGCCGACGCCGGGGCTGGGGAAGAGGGCTACGTGTGGGGAAGCTGGCAAGCCGGCGTCCATGAGTACCGGAGAAGGGCTGCCGGCCGGAGGTCTGTCAAAGGTAGGGACTTTGCGGCGGAGATAGAAGATGCTTCTTCGACAGTCCGGCGCGCTGTGCCTGCATATATATATATATATATCCGCCGGATCTTCTCGGGAGGTCTCCGGTCAGGCCACACCAATTATTTGATTAAACATGCTCATATCATATCACCTATCACGTCAAAAAATTAGGTGTGATCTGACCGGATCCCTCAGGAGACCTCCTGAGGAGATCCGATCTCATATATATACATCCTCTCAGGAGACTCCTCTCGTATGGGCACTTACGAGGAGGCGCGCACTCATATGTATAAGTAAAATTTAGGAGAAGCGGGAAGATGCAAAAGACGATCTCAAATCAATCAATGAGTTCGGATGTCCCAGTCAAGCAAATAGAGTTTTTGTCCGTTCAAATTCTAACTTTTATTTGTCAAATTATATGTTTTATCGAATATTTTATATCTGCGAGCCGCCCACTCCGTTGTCACTTGATTTGAAATTCAAATCAATAAATTAGACGAGACTTATCTTAAACACTCTTCTAATGTTGTTTATTAAATGTGATGAGATCACACATTCAAATGAAATGCTATTAAATTATGCATTACTTAAATTTAAATACGTGTTTATGTTGAACTTTTCTCCGTCCAAGATTACTTCCGAAAAACAAGAGGTTGAATCATAAGATTTATTGTTAATATGTTTATCAACATACACAAGATACGTTTAGAGGTTATTAAGATAAAAAAACAAACACTCTAAATTTACCAACTTTTTCATATGCACGCACGCACCCGTGTTAAGATTAGATATGATGGAATAAAGGAGATAAAATATGGTTTGGCGCGTGTTAAGATAAGTGAAATGAGATAAAATATTATTACGTCTAATCTTGTGCAAGGTGGTTCTTAAGAACGAGCCGTTATTAAAGCAAGATGGTGAAAAACAAACGTGTATAGCTTAGCACGACTATGTAATAGTGAAATTCTCTATAAAATATGTTCTTGTAACGACTGTGAAAGTTTTTTTTTTAAAAAAATATTTTCAAAAAAATTAAATTTTTTTGGCAAAAAATCTAATTTAACATGCAACAGAACACCCATTGTTTTTTTTATGGTAAATTGTAATCTCGGCACAACCATGTAATGATATCACATTTTTAAGTTTTTTTTTCGAAATTTTGACTTGTTCTTTTTATAATGATACTATGAACACTTTGGGGATCTTCAATATAAATATCGTAATTGGTTTTCAATAAAGTCTCCAAAAAAAAGTAAATGCCATTCTTTCTTTTCTATCGACCCGAGCGTAACTAACTACATTCTACAATATTGTGGGCTGCCCATCTTAATTTTTCCGCTTACTCTTCGTGGTCGATAATCTAATCAATGAGTGAGAATTCGTGTAGTAATAATACAACGAATAGAAATAAATTTGTAGGAATGTGTTTAAGTTTAAAAAAAAACTCCAATTTTTGACTAAGGGTGCGTTCGGTATGGACTTACAGGGAGATTTCAACCCTTCGAGAAATTCTCTCTTGTTAGTATGGCCAGACCTTTCTTGCTACGAATACCGCTAGACTAATTTCTTTCGTTTAATCTACCTCCGACCATAAGACTTTCAAAATGTTGTCCTCCTAAACTACAACTAGATATATCCTTATCCAACAATTCTTCCGAGGACAAACGAAATTTCATCTTTGCTGCATAATATAGATTCTCAGGAAATCATGTATGACAACAGTAGAGAATAAAGTAGGAGTAGAGTTTGAACTTCCTTTTCTATCTTCACATAAGTCCTCTCCAAAATCCATTAAAATAGAATTGAACTTATCAAGATATGATTTAACAGAGGTACGTTCTGTCATCTTGAGCACGAAGAGACGCTACTTCAAATATAACTTGTTAGTCAGAGACTTCGCCATGCACAACGACTCCAATTTTAACCATAACACAATCATTATTTTCTTATAAATGATCTCTGGTAGAACTTTGTTCGACAAACTTAACTAAATTTAAGTTAGTCTTCTTATTTAATTCTTGGTTCTCATTGTTAAAAATAGTGATTAATATCTTTTTCTTCCTGAGTAAAGTCTTATGTAGTCTTTGATGAGTTAGAAATATTTTCATCTTTATTTGTCATAAATTAAAGTTGATGTTCGGATCGAATTTCTCAATATCGAATGTTACCAACATCTTTGAAATACCAAACCCTTGTTGAATCACGCAAACAATCAAACTACCCTGATACCGGATGTCAGTGAACAGAGTATTGAAAGACTCAAGTAATGGAACAAATATGTAATTCGATGAATAAATGTGTTAACGTAGAAAAAAATTAACAATAACCAATTATAAAGTAGATAAGCAAATCACAAGAAGACATCAAATTTATGTGTGATTCGGAGATACAATATATTTTTCTATATCTTAAAAGAAATACAAAAAAAAGATATTTTTACGTCCACAAGAAATGATTTTTTATGGAGTAATCCCGAATTTATTTCAATCTTTCTTTAGATGTCACATCTTCAAATAGTTCCGTAAAGCACCAAATTGACAGAATCACAAACAACACCACACAAGAAAACATGAATGGATCGAGAAAGAAATAGGGTAGGAGAGAGAGAGAGAGAGAGTAAATACTAACATACGCAAATGACAAAATTGATCCCCCCTTCTTTAATCACCCGGTCAAATCAGGACAGAACTTAACTCAATACTCAATAAGTGCTTGATTAAATGTTTATGTTAGCCGAACCGAACGAATAGAATAAATAACTTGAATTATAATGAATATTTTCGTTAACTTAAACTTTTCAACGGTGTTTGTGCATCTTTTATGTAAAAAAAAATTTTAGGAGCTTTTAAGATAAAACTAATCATATACATATAAATGTATACATTATATGAAAAATATGATTTAAGCCAAACTAAGCAAAAGTAATACACAACCGAATCAGTTCGGCCCGATTCGTATTTTTTGCTTTCCAAGATACTAGATGGCTTCCGATCATAGTTGCCAAGACGCCCGCCTAGGCGGCAAGACACTTTTCCAACAGCACCTTGCCAGGGCGCCTTGTCTGGGGCTAAAATGACGTCCAAGACGTCCGCCTAAGCGCCCAAGGGGGGGGACTCAAAAGCAATACCACATCAGGAAGAATTGGGTAAAAGAGTTTCATTTTCATCGGGAAGAAGGCACGATCAACCAAGATTTTTTTTTTGGTTTTATATCTCATCCTTTAGACAGTAGTTGATGCTCCGAAACATATACCACCGAACAACCAAACAAGGAAGGCCACGCGTTAAGTATGCAAATTGCAGACTCAAATGCACCTGGAGAAGAAGACATGACCCACGTACCCACCGGCCATCGCCCTTCGCACATTGCTCTCGAACAGCTTTGGGTTGTCACGGAGAACTGCTGCTGCCTCGTGGTTCAAGGGATCCTCGTCGTTGGGTTGCTGCAGGACACATGATCATCACAATGGACACTTGTCAGGATCCAAAAGAAAAAGAAAAACAAAGAAAGAGGCCCATGGATTGATACCCTGCGTAGAAAATCCCAAGTAATTATCCTGAAACATCATCAGAAGAGAATTGGATACATAATAAAAAGTAGTGATATGTGGCCTAAACGAAATTCTTTGAACCAAAGCGGAGAAGGAAACATCAACACGAATATGCCCTTCCAGTCAAGTCAAGGTATAGGGTCATCATGATTCTGATTGTACTGAATTTTTCTAAGCAACAACAACTAAAACCAACCCAAAGAAAACTCGTCAATGTAGCGAACAAGTCTTGGAAGGAGATGAGGTTGAGCAACCGAGCAAAGGATCCGAGTTGGGATTTTGCAGCACGAAGAGTGATGCACAGAAGAGAGGAAGAAAATGAATAGTGGTGATGGCTGTGCCCATTTGGCCTGGTAATGCATTATTTATAGTGTCTCATGATCGAACAATTACAAAGAATAGCACATATACAGGGTGTAAAAAATCACTCAGTACAAGAGAATTATAGAGGAATCAAATATACTCTGATGCCGCCAGATTGCCAGACTGCCTAGCCGCTCCGATGGTGTGCATCATTGCTGAGAAGATGCTGGAAGCTTCTCTCCATCATGCGACAAATAATTAACATTGTAATTGTAATCTTAACACTCCTCAAGTCGGTGACCAGTAGTGTCACACCAACTTGGAAGAATGTATACTGAATTGTTCCTTTGATATGGCCTTTATGAAAATATCCGCTATGTGCTCCATCGATGGTGTGTGCTCCAAATATATGAAGCCTGATTAAACCCATTCTCTCACGATGACAATTAAGCTCTGTGTTTTGCTCTATCATGGAAGACCGAAATTTCTAATATGTGGATGGCAGCTTCACTATCGCAAAGGATCTTAATTTGTTTAACTTCCATTCCTAAATTTGTCGGTAGGTAATATAAACATTGCAATTCTACCGTTCTCGCGGCTATGGTGTGATATTCGAACTCAAGGGAAGATCTAGAAATTGTGTGCTGGTTTTTTGTTTTCCAAGATACTAGATGGCTTCTGATATCGATTACATACCATGTGGTGGATCTTCATGTGACCGGGAAAGATCCCCAGTCAGCATCAGTGTAGGCACAAACATCGTTAGTTGATTTCAAACTGTAAAATAGTGCAGTTCCCCGATGTCCTGTCACATACCTGACTACCTGTAGAGCAGTCTCAAGGTGAACCTTGTAAGGTTTAGACATGAATTAAGTTCAAATATTGACAATACACATAATGTATGGACGTGTTATAGTCAGGTAAGTTTCCAATCAATCTTCTAAAAGTGCATGGATTCTCTAAAACTGTACTATCATCAAACATGTATGTTTTTTGCTCAATAGGAATTGTAACACGTTTAGCATCATTCATTCCGACCGTGGAAATAATATAGTGTGTATTTCCTCTGATTCAAATAAATTCCAGCTGGACATCTATCTAATTCAATTCCGAGAAAATATTTGGGTTCCCCAATATCTCTCATGAAAATTTTGGAATAATTGGTCTTTCAAATGCTTTATAGCATCCGAACCACTCTCTACAATAAGAAGGTCATCTACATGAATAAGAACAACCGTTATGGCACCATCTCTCCTTTTGAAGAACAAAGAGTAATATACTTTTTGAATTTTGACTGTTCATATCCGATGTTATGAATAAGCAAGGTTAGCCATTCAAACCAGTTTCTGAAGGCCTGTTTTAGGCCATAGATAAATTTGAGTAATCTACAAACATAATTTTCCCCCTGCCCATCATACCCAAAGGTATATCTATGTAAACCTTCTCCTTTAAATCTCCATGGAGAAAGACATTATTGACATCTAGCTGCAAGAGATTCTAGTTTTCGACAGCTGCTCTAGATAAAACACATCTACCAGATGTCAATTTGGCCACTGGTAAAAAAGTTTCTTTGTAATCCTACCCTTCAAGTTTTGTGTATCCCTCAGCCACTAACCTTGCCTTGTGTCTTGCAATGGTCCCATCAGAATTAAACTTTGTTTCAAACACCCACTTGTAAGTTGTAACCCAATGCTGATTTTCCTGGAAGTAGTTTAGTAATAGCCCATGTCTATTTTTCCTCCAAACCTCTTAATTCTTTGTTCATAGCTTCTCCCCAATGTTGGTGTTGTCCAGCATTTTGAAATGTCTTTGGTTCATTTGCCTTTCAAGGTTATAGACAAGAATGATCGATGGGAGAAGAAACTTTCTGATAAGATAAGTATTTAGAGAGGTGATAAGAATCATTGGATTGGTCGGGAACAACATTAAAGCCAATAAAATAGTTTTGTAAATAAGCTGGCCTTTGCCCATTTCTCAGATGTCTGATGGGTGGAGGATTCTCGGTATTTATTTCAGAAACTGAGAGGTCTAAGTGAAACTCAATGAGAGAAATTTCTTTGTTGATGACAGGGGTATGTGTGTGGCTTTGTTCATTGACAGGAAAAGGAATAGGTTATTGTGGTTGTTCATCAAAACTGTCAGTTTTTGTGGTATCTATGGGGAAAAATCTGCTCGTGGAAGATCACATCCCGGCTTGGAAAAACCATAGTTGTCAAGGCACTTGGCAAGGCATTATTCTGCCAGCACCGTGCCAAGAAGCCCAAAAGGCACCTGCCTGGGTGCCCAAGGCACTCAAGCCTTAGCACCCAGGTCGATCCGTGATTCTTAAGCGCCCATTTGTGATGTGTAAACATATTAATACTATCACATATATATAAGATTCATAATTATAAATATATGTTATATACTTCAATGTTATAAAAATCTACTTTAACTGTCTTCTCTGTCTCTCACACACATCAAGTTTATCAAAATTAATTATTTCCCAAAATAAATGTATACATATGCATACATAATTACATAAATAAAATTATGAACACATAAATTTCAATTATAACATAAAAATATAATTATATTTATGTATATATATTTGCAGCTATGTATTAATATATATAATATCGATATCTAGACTATCTAGTTATATATATGATTGTGTATATGTATATACATGTATATATAAACATCCAATGTTACCGCCTTGATCGCATAGGCGACGCCTAATAGGCCGCCTTGTCGCCTAAGCGAAATTGACACCCTTCAACGTCTTGGACGTCTGTTGCCTTGACAACTATGATAAGAACACATTTCGATTCCAAATCCAGGAGTGTGAAGGCCTTTAGATGAGAAGGATAACCAAGGAAGATTCAAGGCCTTCTCTTGGAGTGAATTTAGCATTTTGGAGATGTGGGGTAGAGGAGATTCAAGAGAAAGCAAGACACCTAAATGGCTCAAGTAAAATGTAATCTGGTGTTTTTTGAAACATAATTGAAAAAGGACTCTCATTTTCCAAGATTTTTAAAGGATGCCTATTAATTCTATAGGTGACTGTCAATACACAGTAACTCCAATATTCTCGATGGAGGTTACTTTGATATCTTAGAGCTCTTATATCTCTAAGATATATAGATGCTTCCTTTCCACAATGTCATTTTGTTAGGAAGTGCAAACACAAGTGTGTTCATGGACAATTCTATTGGCATTGAAATAAGATATAAGATTCTCATTGAATAATTCTGACCCGTTGTCATTGTCGGTTCTTACTTTTTTTATATTTTTTTCCCAAAAGAACGTTGCACATAAGCAAAGAAGCTTTTGAGAATGCCGCAACTTGGGATTTAAACTTCAAAATGTAGATCCATACAAAATGGGTGCGATCATCCATGATAGGCAAGAAGTACTTGGCCCTGTTTGGACATAGAAGGGGCCCCAGACATCACTAAGAACATGATCAAAAGGGTGGTTGGATCTATTTTGATTGTGCTTAAATGGAAGACGGGCTTGTTTAGCCTTGGAACAGATAAATCAATTTGTAGAAGAAAAAATAAAATGTAGCATCTTTGAGAGAAGCTCCCGTTCTTATCCGAGGAGTGGCCTAGGCGTTGGTGCCAAGTGTGACTTTCATCAGCCTCATATGACATGCAAAAAGAAAGGTCCATCATTGTTCTTGAGAAGAAAATAAAGTCCTCTAGTTTCAACGACCTGACCAATCCACTTCTTGGTGATTAGATCATGCATGATGCAATAAAATGGGAAAAAGTGATGGAGCATTGATTCTGCTTGGTTAATTGACTAATAGATAGCAATTTACATTTGCAAGAGGAAGCAAGAAAAACATTATGGAGGCTGGCATGTTTATCTAATCTAATGGATCCTGCTTTCAATATTTTTGCTAAGTGCGATTTGGCAATTGTATACCTGCAGAAGAATTTGAAGAATTGCCTAGCGGTGGATCCAAGGAAGAAAAGGTAGATGTGTGTGTGGTGGCACTAGAGTCAAGGACCCTGATGTAACCTCAAAATTCTAAGATTTCTTGTTTTGGAAATTCATTTTCCTTTTTTTTAATTAGACCTTAGCATTGACTTCTTAAGAAAATAGATGGTATTCCATAAAAGTACTAACTAGGGTCAAAATTATATGTTGAGGTTGTTAGGTTCTTTGAAATTAATTTTGACCTCTCCCCGTCGGATGGTGCGAAGATCCGACGTTAATTACATCGAGATTACTCGAATACCCTTGATTAAGCGTTATAGCAATCCATTGGAGCAGGAAATATGCATCCACAAAAATAAACATTCACAAACACATAGGAGAAAACAACCCCATGAAATTGATGGAATGCAAGCATTTGTTTTGTTTTGAGTTTTGGTTTGAACTTGATTTGAATTGAAGTTGAATTGGATTGATTTGAATTTTGGTTTGATTAAATTGAATTTGTTTGAGTTGGAGTTGAATTCAATTTGTTGATTGCTTTTGGTTTGGGTTGAAGTTTGATTTGAGTTTGAAAAATGATTTGATTTAATCTCAGTTTGTTCTAGATTTGTTGTTTTAAAATTTTAAGAAATTGATTTGGATTGAGTTTGTTGGGAATTTATTTGAATTTTGGCTTGTTTGCTTAATTTGGATTAAATTTGACTTGGATTTGGTTTGGAAATCTTGGCTTGTATTTGAATTTATTTGATTTAGTTTGAATTTAAGTTTGTTTAAATTAGTTGAAATGTGAGTTTTAATTTGATTTGAATTGTATCTGGGAATTACGTGAGAATTTGAGGTGTTTGGATTTTCTTTATGTGACTTGCAAGTTTCAGGTTTATGTGAGTTGATTTGGGGTTTGTTTGTCTGTGAATTAAGATGCCTTTCGATAAATGGAAGGAACTCTTGAGATCAAAACCTGCCATCCTCTCTTGAACTTCAAATTAGGAGACCTCGTATTGATTAAAATCTGATGATCTTAAAGTCTTCGGTTCTGGTTTTCTGATTTTCAGGTTTTGCTCCAGATTTCAGATTTCAGACTCTCGGTTTCTTGTGAAGTTCAGATTTTTGGCTCCTCAGATTTTTTTGGCCCTCGGCGCCGTCTCCGCCACCTTCAACCGGGAGAAGGCGGAGGGTTTCTACAACATCCAGGTGACGATCCACAACAGGGTGAGGTACAAGGTGTGGTTCATCAAGAGCAACAAGTACTCCCGCGACGCCGACTGTATGCTCAAGTTCCTCCTCCCCGGCGCCACCACCCCCGCCGTCGTCTCCAACACCAAGTGCGACGTGGACCTCTTCTGAGGAGAGGCCGCGTGCCGTGCTCTCGACCGATCCGATGATGATCTCCGCCGGCGGCACCCGTCTTCGGCCGTTCTTCCTTCTTCCTTCTTGGAAGATGCAGCGGAAGTTCCTTCATTCACAGTAGTGCTTCTGCTGATCATCACAGTTCATGCGCATTCCCAGACTCCAGAGCCTGCACAGTTCGATGCTCGTTCGGTTTCTTTTTCTATGGTATTCCTTTTGTATCGATAGACTTATTTAATTTGATTAGCTTTGTATCCATTTACATATATATGTTTAATTATAGCGCGATATTGCACATTTTAATTAATTGGTACGGTTACGTGTGGTAGATGATTCGAGAGGGGGCTTTACGTACAACTAAAAACATCAATTATATTAATGTTCGGGTTCATGCAATCGGGGGTGTCAATTCACGGCACGCTGAGTCGAATAAGAATATAAACCGAACGTCTGAATCGAATTGGTTCGCAAGTTCAACTGTTTATGTTTACCGGTTCAGTTTAGTTTAGAAAGAGATTAAATCCAGTCAGATGTTTGACAAGTTAACAACAGTGTTCGATCAATTCAATTCAATTCAGAAAATCAAAAATAGTTGGAGTCTCGAACGGAAGATAATTCGTTAACTTGGTTCAGTTTGATCTACTGTGGTTTTTATCCAATTTAGGTGAATACCCATACGTACATAAAAGAATAATGGTGTTCTTGCTCAATAAGGAACATTTCCATTACGCCGGCGATGAGCCAAAGGAAGGACAGGTATCCTTCCTACTACGCCAAGGCCGCCCTTTGTCATGTCAGGGCTGTTACAATGCTCTGCGACTTAATTAATATATATGCACCTGGAACGTAAGGCTTCCGAGCTTCTCGGCCGCATACCTAAGCCCTTTATGTCAGTACTCCACCTTAATTAGGTTTGAACCCGACATGGTCGCCTGTAGCCAATGTGAATATGCAGGCCTTTCTTCCGAATCTTTGGCTGCCATTGAGCTTGCCCGCGGGGGCAGAAAACCATGGAAGGGGGGAATGCTGCCTGCCCGCGTATGGAGAGAACGGGGAAAATGCCCGCTTACACCGGAGGAGAGAGCGTTTTTCATTAATTCTCCGATCTCTTGGCATACCGGCTAACACCCCCACATCTACTTACTTAGCCGCCGGCGATGGCCTTCTGGAGATGGAGGGGCGCTGACTTCTGCTTACCGTAACATCATCTACACCAAGTCTTCCTTGCTCTCGGCAGAGAAGACTTGATCACCCGGATGCATGGAAACACCAAAGCCGCATTGGACTACCATATTTCTATAAACAGTACTGATGCGTACGTACGTAGCCACGTATTTTGGGAATTACATGCATGCATGGACAAGATCATGGTGGCAGCAATGAGAGCGTTGAGAGGTTTGTACAACACTTTGTTCCTGAGCAGGAGAGCTTTTGCCAATGGCAAGTCCGGAGGCTTGACGGGGAATAAGCTGGCAAAAGCTATGCGGGAAGCTCATAGAGATGATTTTGTCATGGGGAGGGGATCTGCTTTGCCCGATTGCTTCTGTGACTTCACATTCTAGTCGAATTCTTTTACTCGGTTTCAAATGGGGCCCAGAGTCCAGAGATACAGACTGAATCATCGGAAACCAAGAGTCGGTTTAACTCAGACCGACTCCCCTGGCTTGGGCCAACTCGGGCCGCTCGAGCAATCTCAACCTGGCTGACCCATATCTCTAACCAAATGGTCCAATCCAACATGGCCGATTCAAGCTAGAACCGGATCCCAACCGGCCGTATTGGGCAAAATTGGGATTTTCCATCGCCTGCCGTGTTCAAGATCATGGAATCTGGGGTCACGATCTGGACCCGACTCGGTCAGTTTTTGGACTGACCGACTCGGTCCCGATCCTGCGACCCCGACTCAGTGGATGTTTTTAAAATTATTATTTTATTATTTTTATCATGACCCCGGCCGATTTTGACCCGACTTGGATCTCGACCTGGGTCAACCCGGGTTGGTTTGAGTCTAACCGACCCGGTCCGACTCCCAACCCCACTTATCTCTTGATCAAGATCAACCATTTCGGCGGACATTTGATTTCTCGTCCTTCGGTAGAAACACATCGGGGGAGCGCAAATGAGATAAACTTAGTTTGTTATCAAACATTTTAAAAATAAACCAAAGTTATCATCTCCTCGTTAACCACACATGTACGTATCAACTGGGACTCATGTATGTATTAATTGTAGCATATCTTGGGTTTCACCGGTGAAAGGAACCGAATATTGGAACTCAATAGATAATTGAAGTTCTTGTCTTGGACCCGAGCAAGTAATTAATAATCCGAATCTTGTGCGCTCTCTCTCTCTCTCTATATATGGGTCTGGTTCTACGCCGACATGGTAGGGCAGATCCACGATATGCATCCCAGCTGTCCACATATCATGTCGTTGTTAAAACTTTTATTTCCCCACCAATATCTCAGTTGGGAGAGAACCCCACTTTTGGTTATGAGATTAATGGTGATCAACCACCAGCAGGACTAGAAGAATCTGCCAGTTCTGTCATGGCAAACTTGTAAAATTTGTGATTATGTTCAAAGATCAAATTACCAACAACTTTAATTAATTAGAAGGAATTTCGAAGTTGAACGTATTTTATCGGGAGTAGGCAGAAAAGAGCAACTTCTAGAGAAATCGCCTAATTAACATGGGTTGTTGAATCGGCCAATTGATTTAATCTTGACATATGACATAAAAGTATAACTCAGAATAGATAAGTTGTAATATCTTAATTTAGAATATGTTAAAAAATTAAATTAATAGATTATTAATAAAGTTTTTTGAAAATTGAGTTGAAAATTTTTTGAAATTAAACGATACTCACGAGAAGTAAACCGTGGACAGAGAAAACTTCTAATTAATAAAGATTGTTAAATCCGCCAGCTGATTTATTTATTATAAATTTGGTTGACGGTGACGTCCCACGCCGGCTATTTATTTTTGTAAGGATTTCGAAGAACAAGAAAAAAGATAAAAGGAAAAAGACCCACCACCGACACCTCCGGTTAACGAATGTGGATGCAGCTTTTACTCAAGATATAAAACGAGCGTGGCCCATTCAAAGATATCTTCTCAGGCATTCCCATTCCAAGTTACCGAGGGAGGGTAAAAGAAGAAAGAAAATGTCCCTAATCAAAAAGAGAGAGAGAGAGCATGGCTTGCACAAACCGTGATAAAGAAACCATTTTTGCAACGATTAAGGATGGAGATTGTTCTATACTTCTATCTACATTCACACCGGCAAATCCTACATTTTCACCAGCAAAATTACCTGATGAAAACATACAAGATATCTTCTTTCCTGTTTTTTTTTTTGGGTTCACGCCACAACACAATTCACAGACCGGAAGAATGCCATCAAGAACACGGGGACGGGGAGAGATTCGAGTCTGTCTGATCCTCCACCCACCCACCCACTCACATGACGATCTCAGGCTTCAGGATGCTGGACTTGATCTCCTTGTGGGGGAGCACAACCCCGCCGTTGCTGTAGATCTCGTCGCATACGTGCACGTCCTCGCCGAGAATGGTCATGTTCTCCACCCGCGCCCACTGCCCGACGGTCGAATGCCACCCGATGATGCTGCCGGAGATGCAAGCGTGCTTCTTGATGCGCACCCCGCGCATCACCGTGCACCTCGACAGCCTGACGCCCGCCTCCACCACGCAGCCGGGCCCGATGGCGACGTCGGGGCCGATGAGGCAGCCCTCGCCGATGGCCGCCGTCTCGTGCACCAGGACGTTGCCGACGACGTGCGCCCCGGCCGCCAGCGTCGACGGCGACCGCTTCCGGAGGGAGCCGAGGTAGAGCCGGAGGCCGGTGATGTAGTCTCTAGGCTGCCCGATGTCCATCCAGAAGCCCGGTAGCACCATGGCGTACAGCTTGCTCTCCGAGGCTATCTTGGGAAAGACCTCCTTCTCAATCGAGGTGGGCCTCAGCTCGATCCGGTCGAGAACCGAGGGATTCAAGAGGTAGATTCCAGCGTTGATTTTGTTGCCCACGAAGATCTTCGGCTTCTCCACGAATTTCTCTACTTTTCCCGTCTCCTCATCCATGACGACGACCCCGTATTTTGATGGTTCGTCCACCTGTGCAATAAAGAGGAAGATGCACCGAGCTCATAAAGCAAAAAGGTGCAATCTTTGCGCTCTCTAATCTAATCCCACTAATTTAATCACTTACCTTTGTGACCATGATTGACGCCTCTCCGCCATGGCCCTTGTGGAACCGGATCATCTCTGCAAGGGGGTACTCGCTGATGACATCGCTGTTGAGGACGAAGAAGGGCTCGCCGGACTGGTCTGCCAACATGTCCCTGGCCAGTGCCAGGGGGCCGGCAGTCCCCAGCGGCTCAGTCTCCTGAGAGCAGGTGATCTTGATGCCCAGCTTGGTCTCGTACTCCTTCAGAAAGTTGAGCATCACCTGCCAAGAAGGGAGGACGCCACGACAACTTCAGTAAATTTTACACCCATCTGATGTGAGAAGAGACGACGGAGAGGATCGTTCTGTTGACCTCCGGTTGGTAGTTGATGGCTAGAACCACTTCGGTGACTCCGATCGACTTGAGAGCTTCAATCTGGTGGTAGTCCAAGCAATCAAGATCGTCCCTTCGGTAGATGAAGGAGAGGAAGAAGAAGAAGAAATCAGCGGATCCCTTCCTTTCGTTAGGGGGACATTACCTGGTGCACGATCATGGGCTTGTTGGCGAACTCCACAAGCGGCTTGGGGACGCTGAGCGTCAGCGGCCGCAGGCGGGTGCCCAAACCTCCGACCAGGATGAGTGCCTTCATGACGGGATCCCACGTACGCCCCCCCTCTCCTTCCTGCTGATAACAACAGAGGAAACCACCGCTCAATCGATCTCGCAGCTCCGCCTATTTATACGAACAAATATGCGCGGGATGTCATGCCAATCCGGCGCCAAACAGTCAGCAGGGGCGCAGGTCCTCCACGGGAGCCCCGACATGCGTCATCAATCGAAGACTTGCGCGCCTCAGCGGCCGCACGCGCGGCTCACGCGCACAGAGCGGACCGGCGTCTCCTCGCGGCGGGCCCTACGACATGTCCACGCTGGACCAAAGTCGGGGCAAAAATCCCCCCCGGGTTGGTACTGTTCACCCGATTGTGGATGAGCTTACGGCGGAGGGGGAGATCTCACGACGGCGACGAGAAGCTCAGGGGAAGACTCCGGCGGCGCTGGCTAGCTCCGGAGGGGATTCCGGCGGCGACGGTAGCTTCTGAAGGAGGTTCCGGCGGCGCTGGTTACCTCCGGAAGAAATTCCGGCGACGACGACAAGCCTCGAAGGCTTTTCCGGCGATTGCGGCTGCTGCAAGAGAGGCTCCCGGCGGCGATAACAGCTTCCGGAGGGACTTCCGGCGGCGATGGCAGCTGTAAGAAGGAGGTCCGACAGCGGAAGGAGGTCCAGGTCTCTTCTTTCTCTGGCTCTCTTGCGTTCTTTCTCTTCGGGGTCTCTCTTTTCTCTGTCTCTCTCGCGCTCGGCCCTTCCTCCGCGGCTTGGCAGGGCTTTTATAAGCCCCCCCGCAATCTCCCTCTCCCGCTGGGAGACTTCCCGAAAGGCCCGTCTGTCTCCCAGACGGACCTGGGAGTCTAACCAACATCAAACCGACTCCCGTTCCTACATTGGAGACCTTCCGCAATAGCGCTCTCCGTCTTTGGGATAGACTCGGGAGCCTATATATGCGGGATCCCTTTCTCCGTTTGAAGACTTTCGCAATACAGAGTCCGGCCGTGCTTTGAACTCGAAGCAACCCCGCAGTACGCGGGATCGACCTGCCCCTCCTTTCCCGGTTTACACAGACTGCCTCTTCGGTCCGACATTTTCTCTCCATTTATTTCTTCTCACGGCGTGGACTACTCCCTTGGAATAGGCCTGTCATAAGAGCACAAATGGGCCAGCCTCTAGTTGAATCCGTGGATTGCTAGCTTCGTTGGGCCATTCCCGCCGGACCAACTCTTGGTCGTAACCACCCAGCTTCTTTTCTCTTTTTTTTTCTTTCCTTCCAGCAGCTGTAAAAAAAAAAAAACCGCCTTCTACAGACATCCTGTCGATCCAGACTCAAGAAGCTCCGTGGTGTTTAATTCTTCTACAGCCTGTCCTATTGGCCGAGGACTTACTCTCCTCAATACCCAGGTACGTGGCTGACCCTATTGAATAAGGCAATGGCGACCATCGTATATTGTCGCATTATAGGCCGTCTACATGAAAAATTTAGACAACTGTCTACATTTGATCACCCCAATCTTGTTTGAATATTTGAGGTGTCAACAGACCCATAATCCACCTAGATTAGCAACTGGCCTAGCAACAATATTTGATTCAAAGAAAATGTTACCGGTCTCAAAAATTCTTATGAGATTCGCATATTGCTCATTAATTAAGGTAGACTAAGAATTTTGTTTTCTGGTTCTTCTTCTATTTCTGTCAATTTTGATGATATCCACGCAATTTGTAGCATTGATGTTTGATATGCCCATCTATTTGACAATAGCTGCATCTGACGGCATTGAGCTTAAAACAACTTTCCTTGACGTGTCCAGAGATGTTGCAGTGAGAACACAATGGCCTTTTCTCATTGGCTTTGTAATTTGTGTTGATCCATTTAACTATCATAGTTGAAAGTTCATGAACGGGTGGTGTTTGGATCAGCCTCTGCACCTCATCCTATAAGACAAAGGAATAGGTTGTGCTAACCGGGGGTAATGGCTCCATGAGCAAGGCCCATTAAAAATTGCATAAGATGTCTTCTTTTACTATAATACCCTTAAACATATGGCTCTGATTATGTTAGTTCATCCCAAAAGCCAGAGTGTTAAAATATTTTGAGACTGGTTCGTTTTCTTGTTTCATAACTAAAATAGAACGCTTTAAATTGTAGGTCCTTGGCCTATTGGCTGGGGAAAATGTAGCCTTCAAATCATCCCATATTCATATATTGTGTCCACATAGAAGACGGAAGCAATTCAAGCAACAATGTCCTTATAGATGGAATTTAGTATCCAAGAGATTACCATGCTGTTGATGCATTTCCACGATTCAAAGGATGAATCAGACTTTGAATGCTTGGTAATGGATCATTGATGAAGTCAATCTTGTTTTTTTTTGCCGAAAAGGCCATAGACATGGCTCTTTGCCAGAAGATATAATTGTCTCCTGTAAGGACTGATACAAAAGTCGTACCAGTATTGTCAAATGAGTGTAGGAAGAAGGTCTCTACTGAGACTGCCCCATGATCGTGGCCAACGATGCTGAAATTGGGTGCATTGCCTTCAACAATGCCTGCTCCTTCCATATTGTCCACTCTGATACCAAGTTGGGATTTTGTATAATGAAGCGTGATGCACGGAAGTGAGGAAAAGGAAGCAAAGGAAGATAACGTGTGGTGGTGATGGATGTGCCCATTCAGTCTCAGATGTATTATTTATAGTGAACAATAAAATTACTAAGTACAATAAAATTACAGAGAAATTATGAAGAATAGAACGTATACAGTGTGAAGGAATCATTAAGTACAATAAAATTACAGAGGAATTGAATATACTCTGACGTCGCTTGATCCCCAGACTCCCCAAGTGGACACCGTTGCTGGGAAGATGCTGGAAGTTTCTCCACCATAAGAGGAGTAATTAACAATGTAATTGTAATATTAACAATCAGCCCTAGTTAAATGATCATATACAACCTCACCCGGGTCCCAAAAGATGAGAACCTGATTTTGCTTCAAGAGGCCAAGTACCCAAGGTTAGACAAAGCAACCACACCAAAGGGTGATCACCATGTCCAAGCCATCATTTCTGAAGGAACAAAAAAATGAGCTCAGGACAGTGATTCTGTTGCCACCTTCTGAACTCAAACTTCACATATTTTTCATGTATCTTTTATCGATTTTTATATTGTCTTACACATCCTAATCCCAAATTTATGGATGCTGTTCATTCCTTTTTCTCATTCAAATATATTATAGAGAAAATGTGCTTCACTTCTAAACTTGAAGATGAAAAACTGTATGGTTTCCAGGCTAAAAAACAGAAGAATGAATTTCCATGTTGAGTTATGTCAGACATAAAAAGTAGCATTCCAACTATTAGATGGAGAGGCATTGAAGATTGAACAATACGCCAATGTCTAAAATGCTCAGATAGAACATTCTTTTAGGGATGCCATTAGAAAAAAAAAATGCATATAAAAGAGACAAATGGTCTTAAAAAGAGGAAAAACAATGTCAAGTTCTTACTCTTAAAACTAAAATATCCTGGAAAACATTTAAGCAAGAAAATAATTTGTGGCTAAAGGAAAAAAAACTGAACCAGTGATTTCATGAATAGGTAATTCTATATCCTATATATCAACGTACAGCAGATGCACATAAAACTTCGGTAGGTCAACAGATCATAAAAATTAAAGACCTACAGCTAGTTGACTAAATGAGGATTCCAAAACGATTGAACAGTGGGTCTTACAGATAAAGGCCCAAAGGATCAGCCAATTAATAAACTGCTTGTTGTAGTTGTAGCTCTTATCAGAAGTAAAAATATACAAATAACCACAGAATAGTGGTCCTACGTCAAAGATAGGCTTCAAATATCATCAAAAGTACAAGGCATATTGTTGGAGGCTTGGAGCCACTAGTGATAAACTCACATGCGCTCCAGCGAAACTACGACTGAAATGCTACATGTTCAAGATTTACTATTGGAGAGAAACAGATTAAGAAAAGCTTTAACAGAAACGATATGATGTATCATGTACCTAACACCACATGAATACATCAGAACTATGGAGGTAGTCAGTCAGACTTGAAAGAGAAACACCAACAGTTCAACAGAAGTGATGTTGGAAGAGCCATTGAACTATCCACAAAGGTAAGAGAAAATCCCAGGAGAATATGGTTCAAGCAGTAGTGCAGTACCTTACTTTATCTAGATTTGCTCTGCTGAAGCTAGAAAATCAATGTTTCTTTCTGGCTGGTATATAATCGTGTCCAACATATGAAATAAAAGCAGGAGGCAAATGGGATTGGAATGGGAAAACTAGGCTCAAACCTTAAAAGTTAAAAATCTTAAAAGCTTAATGTAAATAAAAATGTAAAAGATGAGAAATGTGAGAAATGAAGCAAGACATGTATACACTATACAGTGTGGAGAGTTTTATACGACTATGTGATGTTCAGAACTGCTATTATCCAGAAGACATGCACATCGTTCATAAGAGATGACACTAAAGGTATCTCCGCAAAGCAAAAAAATTGTCTATAAGATAAATTTTCCAATTTCATATATAAATCTCTTAGAATGATGATTTTAGTCTGTGCTAGTACACTGACATGGAAGGAGACAACATCCAGTCGTGACACAAGCATAAAGCATCTGAAAAAAAGTGTGCTGTCATGTGAATCTGAGTTCCAGGGGCAGGACATTGTAATGTGAAGAGCAGCATTCCTGTTGTAAGAAATTTGGTCTTCAAAGCAGTAGAAAAATATAATAAAACAACAATTTAAGCATTAGGCCATTCTTGCATACGGTAAAGAATTGGATAACTCCAGAGTGAAAAACTACCATGAAAAGATGATTCAAGCCATAGACAATGGTGTTTATATTGAGAACAGGCTTCCAATCTTCACGTAAAATGTTCAGGCACACATTTCCCTCCAAGTCGATATTAGGATGATACACCTGCAGTAAATATGAGAATGTACAATATATGAACAATTACCTGTAATTCGCAAATCCAAATTGGACGTAGATTTTTGTTGTGCAAAGAAAAAAGAGTGGAACATATCCATGACATGAACAAATGAAATAAGCAATTACCTTGGTTTTGCTTTTGACCTTTGGTGGCTCATGTGGATAAGATGGAGAAACTTGGAATGTAAAATTGAATGTACCACCAATAACAGAACAAATGTTTTCTAGTCAATCATTAGAAAAGAAGCTAGCACAAAATTCATACGCACATAAAAAGAACCAAACATATTTATTCAACAAAAAGCAGATAATATTCAAGAAAAAAATGAAACTGAATTAAATATTTATCACTTACAGATAATATCCTTCATCCGGACGGATGGCAATTTCAAAGTTCATTAAGTCATCTTTGCCATTTGGGAATGATATTGTGGTAGTCTTTGGCAAGTTCAATTCGCTAATATCTGTATGATATGAACTGGAGTCTATGAGAAGACAAATAAATGCTTCAAACCCAGAAAAAATGAAGGCATTAATAGCCAAGAAAGGTAAAATGATGAATATTTATATCTGGTCAAGCAACATAAATTTTTATGCCCAAGAGGACGTAAAGTCTGTCAATTTTAAACAATAATAACTTCAGACTGTTCAACATAGGCACTGTAGGTATCTGACTAGACGATGTTTAGATGCTTGTAGTATAATAGAAAATACAATTTTTCGTATAATCAGAGGACACACAGACAAGGATCCACAAATGATAAAAATGGCATAATCAATTGTAAAGGAAACCTTTATGCAGTCGCAGTTCACCAGCAGACTGCTTCTTGACTGTTAACTTTCCGTCGGCATTTCCAGCATCATTCTTCTTCTGATCTTTTATCTTAAATAGCTTAATCATTTTCTCCTAAAATGAGAAATCAAAGATGTCATATTCAGAAACAAACACAATACAATGTTTAGTTTTATTTAAGAATTTACAAATTTCAAAGTCTTGAAATAGTCAACCATCACAGATAAGAGAGAAAATTCAGCTTAACCAAATAAGTGATTATACAAATAGAAGTGAATACACTGTTTACAAGCCTCAATAAGGAACATTTCATAACACAACATGTGGAATCTCATTCGACCGGGGTGACAGTGGAGATGTCTATAGATTCATTGCCCCTTCTCCAGTCCCAACTTCAATGATAAATATCATAGACATAATAGAAAATTCTTCACGCTATAGTGGACAAAGCAACATCAAAAGAAGATGCTAGCATCGATATACACAAATCATTCATGTCTCAGTTGGATCAACAAATTCATTTGCAGACACAACCTCTGGATGTTCTGCTTTAAGATAGTCTAGATACCAGGAACTTCCAAGCATTTGATTTTGCAAGGAGACTATATTATATAGGCCACCTTGTAATGTAAATATTAAGGTTTAAAATGATGAAACAACATAGCATTTTGTTCGATCCCTCTCAATACATCATTACGACTGCCAAGGGCTAGATGAGGAATGCTTAAGAAAAATGAAAACAAACATTTATCTAAGCCATATTAGAACCCAGATATTTGATGACGATTATTTTCTAACTTCCACATATAGAAGCTAAAGGCGGAGTGAAAAGGATAGCAAAAACGCCAGGATAAAGTATCTCCCAAAGTCCCTGGTATATCCCACGACACAAAAATTTCCCAATGCTGGCGCCTGAGTATTGGAACCTGGAAATGTAAGATCACATTAAAATTAAGGAAATCAAATGACCGGTTCAAAACTAAAGTTAACACCCAAAAAAAAAGAACAGAACTGGCGTGTAAAGAGAAAAGGGTAATCGGAAGAAAAAGCCAATCATTGACTGAAGCCAAGACCTACAAGAATGGACGTACCCATGACAAAGAAAATACGAAATTCTTGTCACGCTTTCGAGGATAATTTGCAAAATACTCAGAGATGACCGAAGCTATACCAAAAGCACATGGTTATGACCGACATACACCATAATTTTATCTGACAATTGCATACAAAAAAAGTGTGAACCTCGTAACAGGTCACCCGATAAATTAAACCGCGATCGAAGACCAGACAAAGGAAAGAAGAAAATGAAAAGAGAACCACGAACAATTCCGCACCTCGAGAAAACTCCCTTCCCAGCGAAATCAGCAGCCGAGCCGAGAAAAGACGCCAATGGAGTCCTCGGAGACAACCCGGCAACCAGAGGTTCCCGACGGCGCAATAGGGAGCGAAAGGAGAAGATGAACCACTTATATGTAACCACGCAAAGCGCGTAAGCAGAGGGACCGGATCCTCTGTGCACCTCGGTGTGCACCTCAATGCACACCACTTTATAAATCTATCTTATATCATAATCAAATAAGTTATTTTAATCATTTTTAAGTTTTTAAATATAAATATATATTATGTATTGATAAAAATAAAGTAATATTAATATTTTTTGATTTATATTATTTTGTAAGTTAATTATATATTTAATCTAAGTAAATAAATATATATATAATATTTAATGTTGATTTACATAAAATATAACATCACGTAATATACATTTATATTTACAATCTTAAAAATGATTAAAATGACTTATTTGATCATGTAATAAGATAGATTTACAAAGTGGTGTGCATTGAGGTGCACACCGAGGTGCACAGAGGATCCGGCCCCGTAAGCAGGCGTGGGAACAACACCGGCGAAGGCTGCTGCGTTAAGCGCGGGACTCGGGACAAGAAAGTGGACCTTTTTTTTTCTTTGAAAAATAATATTATTTAATTATTGCGAAAAAGGCCTGCTTATTCTTTTTTGCTTATTTTTTTGTGACCAAGAAATCTCGTGAATAGAAAGAAATTATGTTCTCCTCTTTTTCCAGAAATAACCGGTTAATCATGGTTGTAATGCAAACGGCTCAACGGAGGATGTTTGATTGCGCGACGACTTGAGTTTTTGTTACATGTATCAAGTTTTTGTAACAAAATTTATCAAAAAAGTTTCGAGTAATCATCATAAGAAAATATTTTTATTCAAAATTTGTTCTTAATAAAATGGATGAGTTGGCACAATAAAAGATCCGAAACCTATCAAGATGTGCAAATGACTTGAGACAAGATGAAAGGGTATATTAGCCCTTTTTTATTTAAGAAAAGGAAATATACGTTCATGCACAAGCTAAATGGGCCTTTTTATATTTAAATAGATGTCCCTGCTGGTAAAAGGGATGGGCTTGACAGGCCGCGTTCCCGCTACGCAGAATATAAGTGGGCTGCTTGAGATCAGGTGGGCCCAAAGCTCCCGGTGGGGTGAGACCCAAGCTGGCGTCAAATATTGGTCTCTTTTTCATGGAACGCCACGTGGCACGTAGGATCCTTCGAGAGTTCAGATCACCTTTGTTCGCGAGAACTCTGATTAAGTGACATCACGTGATATAACGAATGACGAAACATTAATACATTTTAATGACAATGTGAAATGATGGATGGAACGATCTACTGTCATTTCAACTTCTCACTTAAAGATAATAGATCCGTTACCGAATCTCTAATGATTTGTTATCAAGTCATTGATGATTTGTTATAAGACTTTGAAACTCGATACCGAGACTCCGATGTTATCGAGACTTTGAATATTCACCGTCGAGGTTCCGATAACTTGCGACAAAGTATGGTGTAAACGGGTAGAATTCGGTAGCGAAATCACCGAGATTCGATTTTGATTCCGATAAGGGTTAAGATGTCCAATTCTAATTTTGTTAATTTCGAAATCACTGTACTTTCATTTCGATCTAATTCTAATTCTATTATTAGAATTGTAATTAAATTCAATAAATTTTTATAATTTTTATTTTGATATTAAAATATTATTTTTATTTAAAAATTTTAATAATTTACTTATAATTACTAAAATTCAATATAATATTTTAAAATTTTATTTTTATTATTTTAGTTTTATATATTATATTTTATAAATTATTTGATTTTAATTTAATTATTTATATTTATATTTATTATTAAAATTAGATAAAGGGAGACAAAATTATCTCATTCCAATTTTGATTTTAATTTTGATAATTTATAAAATAAAAAAATAGTAATCAAATCTATTATTTTGTTATCGAAATCGAATCAAAATTTAAGTATGTTGAATTTTGTTTACTATAATTCCGAAGACTCACGATTGACTCTCTATTGATGTGCTGCCGAATTTTTCGAGTCTTAGATGACTTGTTATTAAACCTCTACGGATCCACTATTGAGACTCTGGAGATCTGTTACGAACTCTACGTTGATCCACGGTCGAAACTCGATTCTCTGATGATTTACGATCAAACCTCTGCGAATTTGCTATCTGAACATTCTATTATTGACCCGTTATCTAAACGAGATTCCCGAAAACCCTTTAGCCATTAATTACTAACGTGGTACCGAAATGATCTCATCCGTCATAAAACATCGTTATTAAAATATATTACTATCTTGTCTTCCATCGCATCATGTCAAGTCACCTCGTTGCGTTTTAGTCCTCGCGCAGGGTACAATTCAAAGTCACCGGGTTTGGACGAAACATCTTCTTCGTCTACTTGATTCATTTATTTTTTCTGTTTGGAGTCTTTTTTTTTTGAAAATTTTATTTTGTTGGAGTAATATAAGAAAGCAGTAACCAGGCTAATTAACCAAAATAATACATACTCCCATGTAAAAAAGATACATGGGATTAAAACTCATGGTCTCTATTTTCTTTTTTATCTTCTTCATTTCGTTCTCTCTTTCTCCCTCTTGAACTCTCTCGTCTTCATCTGGAACCCAAGTTTTTTTTTGTCATTTTTCTAATCTTCTTGTTGTCATTGCCATCTAGAGCTCTTGATGACCACATCTCTGTTTCCAACAGAGATAAGTTGAATTTTTGCTTATTTCTATCTCTCTCTCTCTCTCTTCTACAACTCTTCTGGATCCATCCATCCATCCAAAGGTAAATGAAAGGGCGGCAAGTTCTTGTAAGGCACCTCATAAAAGGTTTTCAGTCTTGCTTTTACCAATTCAATCGCAAGTTATATTCAAATCTGTATCATCATTTATGCCAAATACATATCGGAATCAGATATATGAATAACCCCATCGCAAGGAGACACAACAGGTGACCCCAGACCAAGGTGATTATGCTCATTATACCAACATGGTATTTTCCACCATGAGATGCCTTGCCAGGAAGAGCAAAGGAAGGTTCCATGGGTGGTGGTGACTGGTGATGACCAAATGGTTTCAATGGTCCATGGAACTGAGGAAGTACACTGCACCCTACATTTTTATTATCGGTTCACATACCAAAAGATCTCAGATTCTCAAATTATATACTCATTACTCTTACTTGGTTCAACGTGAATCTAACGGAAGTTATCCAACATGCCAGACAACCCCCTGATTTCCTGAAAGGGGTTAGGTGTAAGTTAACCTGTTCTTCTCTGATACAGTGGATGGGATGACAATGATGTGCATTAATTAGGGTTACGGCGGGTGATTTAACGTTAGTCATGACAACAAATTCTATAAGGATATCTTAGGGAGCATAGAAGTTAAGAAATCGAAAGGTGGCATTTGCTTTTGACATTTTATAAAATCAAAATCCTCTGTGGAATCATGGAATATATTCTAATTAACTTGCGATTTCAGCCAGAGGTTTAGAGAGACAACAATTTGAGGATGTCAGGAATACACAGAAGAAGAGGTATAAGCCAGGGGCAAACGCCAAACTGTTGATGTCCAAACCCATGATGGAGCATCTTGAAACCGTCAGATTATGGCGTCTCTCTATAGTTTAGTAGAAAAAGAGAACAAGAAGAACAAGCTTCTTAGAATGATTAATTATAATTTCTTTCTCAAGTGCACCTAAGGGTACATCGTGTAATTTGGTGGCTATCCAGTCAAATGATCGGATAACGTTCTGATCATGTGCTCAGACAGCTCCCATGATGGTGGTGAAAATTGTAACACTAACTTTCTCAAGAAAAAAAAAGAATAATGAATAAAACACCTATAAAGAACCTTCCCCAACAAACAGTATGAAAGTATGGGGCAGGAAACCAAAATTAAAGAAAAGAAAACTAGTTTCTCATTTGTCCCAGCTCGATTTTGCCGTCTGAGACTCCATTTAGTCGTTCTTTCAAGAGCTTTACATCTTCCATGTTGTCATCATCTTTAAGGGGAAGAACAGGGGTTTTGACCTGCTTATCCTCCTCCATAGCCCAGCTGTAGAGTATCATTCCAATCACAGCCAGCAACATGCCAAGTATGTTCTTAAGGGTCAGGGCCGAGTCAAACAATACCCATCCCAGTATCAACACGCAGACTGTCTTCATATGGCCAAGAACTTGGAAGGAAACAGCAGAGAAGCGCCCAATGCAGATATACTGGCTCATGTTGCAGAAGACTGCCAGAGAGCATGAGAGAAGGATGAAGAACTGCAGAAACGAGAAAAGAAGAAAGCAAACCACCGTTAAAACATGATATAGTATGCATTAGGTTAGAACAAAAAATGAAAGATTTATCTTTTCTGTGCAGATGACTGTAAGGTAAGAAAAAGAAAATAGAATTTTAACTGTGATCTGACAGAACTACTATTAGAAAGGTTCTGACTGAACCAGTTAAAAATAGCTTCCCTTTCAGATGTGGCAAATTTCATATTGCCTCTGAAGATCAAAAACTCAGTATGGAAGCTTATACTGACAATCAAAAACCACTAAAAGTGATCCTTGTGGAGGCAGCGGTACCAGGTAATAGCATATGCATTAATCTGGGTATCTCAAAGATGAGATGTTTTTCTTTAGTAAATTAGATGTATAAAGTAGGTTCTTCATTGATATATAATTTCCATCAATCAGCAATCAACAATCAAGGGCAAACTTGTGTTTCTTAATTATAAATAAAGGTATCACGGTAACTTTCAGAAAAGATAATTTTCAAGAATGCTAGACCTTCAACTATCTTGAAATAGTGAATATTCACCTACCTAACAGAAAGCACACGAAAAATTGCAGCAAGATTAAAAAAATTAAATACATTAATATGGGTAAAGATGACTCACAGTGACCCCATAAGAGAAGTGATAATTAAAAAGGGAGTGCCCACTAAGGTAGTAGTCAACGAACGGTCCAAAAACAAGAAGAGAAACAGCTTGAATTGGTGCTGTCTTGCTCAACAGCTCAAAAGAACCAATGTTATACTTCTTCTGCAATGAACCAATTGTCTGCAACCATACAAGAGAAGTCAGAGTTGCACTATGTGGACATTAAGTAAAAATAACATGAAAAAAAATCGAAAACATGAATGATAGCAGAGATGCTGACAAGGAAGAAATTTTTCCATAGCTTACAGCTTTTTGTTCTATTTGGCATTTCTTACTAGAGAGAGAAACTGGAAAACATTGGCAGCAGAGCATGGTTTAAGCAAGAGGAGCTTTATCTACAATATAATGAAAAGCTCACATCAGATACTAGATTTTCACAAAAAACAATGGAATTTAAGTCGAAGGTGGTGACATATTTCTTTATGTGGTTGGAATGGTTCTGCTTGGTTTCTTTTTGCTCCTCCCATTAATGAACTCCTGGTTTCTAAACCTGGCAAGCCATGGGCTATTTCAACTTTTACTGACCGGTACTTACCATGTTTCCTACACCCCTGTTCCAATTAACCAGTAAAGTTGAAGTAATTGTCTTTCACTGTTTAGTAGCTAGGGAATTGATTCATTAATTGAAGAGTTAACTGTGCTCTGAGACCACGGATGTAGTTTACTTGACAATGGACATGGAGTTATCATGTTGTAAAAGTGAGAAATGGGCCAAGCTCCATGTGGAGTAGCACAATAACATCTAAAATTCGAGGAACAGATAACTGCAACGTGCATACTTTGACAAAGGTATAAAACAAATTGTAGTCAACAAGCGGACTATATAAGAAATATCATTTTCGGCATGTAATCAAAGGGATCTATGAAATTAAATGCCTCAGTTACATCATGGCACATATTGAATTTCTAAATTTTAACTGGGTTCAGATCTTAGTCATCATCTTCTAGAATGCAAATAACAGTGCTAGGCTTGATAGCAGAGATAAAGAAAATGAACAAACAGTTATAGAAGAATTTGGGGCTCACAATTTGCTGCAGGGAAGTGCACAGTACAGCCACACAAGCACAGAGAAAACCCTTGGCATTTATTTCCACATCTGTCACAGTGCATACACCAACACCGAACGCCACAACAAAGACAGACGTGATTACCCTCGACGAGTAGTTTTTGTTGTGCAGTACCCACTCCATCAAACATACCACAGGTATCATGCTCAACTTGGAAATCTACACAATTTGAATCATATCATTAGGAAGGTGCCACAGCAAAAACCAAGTGAAGATAAGTATGCATTTAAGATTCAAAATTGTACCTGATAGAACCCTACTGAATTCAGCATCAGACTGAAATTCATCCCAGTTATCGACATATCAGCAACAACTGAGAACCATAAGAGCTCCCACAGGGGAACATGCTTAGATGCAGAGTACCCGGCCTTGCTGGAAATCCAACCGACAAGACCCGTTACCGTGAAATGGAATGCAGTCAAAGTTGTCGCTGCACGCCAGAAAAAGAGTCAATTGTAAAAGAGACATGTCAACTCATAATCTAAAATGGTTCAAACGAATTCAGATGTAACGTGACAGATAATGAGCTAAAAAACATTGAGCACCTGATTGGGATCGCAAACCCATCAAGTAAAGTTTAATAAGAATATAACAAGAAATTCGAAAGAAGAAATTTGTTTCCCCGATGAGGTGTCATCCCATAGTCTGCGTATTCACCTATCTATGCAACTTTTTTACAACGATTCTAACTGCTCTTGATCTTATAAATCGTAATTGTCGCAAAGCTATGGTTCCTTTGTACTCTGTTCGGGTAAGGGATCTACGTCATTTTCAGTAAAAAAAATCGAATATTTTGTTACTCATTGACACCGAGATGAGAAAAGAAGGGGAGATACCGAAGCCGAAAGCATATCCACCGGAGGACATGAGTTGCTTGTTGACCATGATGAGACCGACGGAGCTCACAACATTCATGCCCCAAGCCCCCACATTCGACACCGCTGGCTTCTTCGTCGAATCCATGGCCGCCGGCTCCCTCCTCCTCCCCGCGATCGAAGACGAGAATCGGATGGATCGGAGAATCCAATCCAACGCGACTCCAGGGACTCGAAGAGCGGGTGGAAGAAGCGCGGAATCGAGTTAGCCGCGGAAAGAAGGCAACTTTAAAACGGGGAACCCGACGGAGGCGCTGGATTTCCCAGTCAACCAGGCCACCGATGCTCGCCCCTGCTTCCGGTGCTTCCGACGCGGGGAAAGCGACGACGACGGGGGGGAAGAAAGGCATCAGAACCTTCCAAACCGGGAAGAAAACCAAGGAAGGCGGCTGCGACGCGGCCGGGGAAGAAGATGCGGGCAGGTCGAGGCCCACGACGACGCAGCGGAAAAAGTCCTCCCGACGAGCGAAGTCTACTCTTCCTCATCATACGAGACGGAAGGGAGACCGAACCCACGACGCCATCTACCCCCACATCTTTCCTACCAAAGCATATAAAAAGTAATTATATATAAATTTGTCCACTGTAATTTACAGAAATATAGTTTTAAAAAAATAAAATTAAAACACACGTAGATGTATGCTCCATAATAGTTTGATTTGGTTTGGTTCAGAAAATATGGTTGGTTTAGACCCCAAAGAAAATCTAAAAAAAATCAGACCAAATCGATTCACGAACACCCCTAGGTGTCTGGAGTTACAGCTTTGACAATGCTATTAAAGCCATAAAATTAAAGCTAAAAACCAATTTCAAAAATATTAATGGATAAAACATTAATTGAATAAGTCAACTTTCGAAATCAAACAGAGTAGGCCTGACCGCGCAGATACCAGACTTAATATATATTTAATATAATATAGTCACAATAACATTTGGGAGCCCTTTTATTTTTAAATCTCCGAAAGCCTACCGTGTCTGTGCATAATGTTTTGATTTTTGTAAATCTCTTTTAATTTGCATTCAGATATCTAATGAAGATGTTCCGAGTAAATAAATTAGAGAAGAGATCGATGTGTCCGAATGTAGATGTTCAATATCTAAAAAGAATTGTTCCTATCATCTTTCAAGCAGAAAAAGAGTCGGAATAAAGCTGCCGGAGAAAAATGAAAACGTCAAAAAATAAAAGCAGAAAAGGTGACGTGCGCACGTTGTGCCAGCAGTGCTTGGCGCGTGCCGGCCTGGCGGCGTCTGCTTTCCGATTACCGCCAGCTAAGCAGGGGCGAACATGCCAGCTCGGAGCAGACACGTAGGCGAGGTCTAGCGGTGCAAAGGAAATCGAAAATTTCGATATTTTGATTCGATTTCTACTAAAATTAACGGATTTAGAATTTGTTTTGTATCTTATATAAATTATCGACATCGAAATCAGATATTTCAAATCGAAATCGAAATCATTGATTCTATTTTAATTAATTCAATTTTGATAATAAATAAATAAGCATACATAAATGACATAAAAATTAAATAAATTACAAAATATATTATATAAATAAATAAAATAATAAAAATAAAGTTTTAAAAAATAATATCAAAATTTAATAATTATATGTAAATTATTAACTTATTTTTAATAAAAATTAATATTTAATACATATTTTGAAAAATATTATATTTGAATTTGATTTCGATGAAGAAATTAGAATCAGGTTGAAATCGAAACATAATAATTCTAAAATTATCTAAATTTGAATCGAAATTTTTTAATTCTTATTGGAATCAAAATCATATTTTAACGATTTTACTATCAAATTCGATCGATTTACAGTCCTGGAAGAACCGGAAGAGGGCGCCAGAAACTGTGCCAGCTCGGAGCAGACACGTAGGCGAGGTCCTAAAGAACTGAAGGAGGGCGCCAGATGCCCTGCCAGCTTGTCGGCGACGTCGTGGCATATCCGTGTCGGCGCTTCTCGCGTGCCTTGCCCAGGTGAAGACCGAAGAGGAACCAGTTTCTAGCGTCGGAGATCCTCTCGTGAGATCACTTCTTCGATTATTTTATAGGAATTGGCACCTTGAATGATGACTCGAGTCTTGGAAAAGATAAAAAAAAGTTCGAGTTGTACTTCCTAGTTTTTTGAATTTTTAGATGCCATTTGATAGTATTGAAATGTGCAGTCTAAAGTTTTAGATTCATCTGTTATATTCAAATATGTTGTGAAAATGTGAAAACTTAAAATTATTTGGTAAATTGATAGCTGATAATATCTAAACATAAAAATTAAACATACTGAGTCCTTATGACAATTACAAAATAACCGAATATAAAAAATTGGATGGTTAAATTAAAATGATACTTAAATGTAAAAATAATATATAATTTCAACGTAATTAAAATTTTTAAATTTCTTGATATTTATATAATGCGACTTTCAAATTGAGAACTGACTATTTACAATATATTCAGAAATATCATTCATGGATGGTTCCTCATTTTCTTCATTTTTTATCTATATTTGACCGTTCACTTATCCTTGTAACTGTTATACACTTGCTGCGTACACACCTTTTTATATGTCTCAGACATATCATCTATAATATTTACCAAAGTGTAATGTTTTACGCCGTCCTATTAATAAACAAAAAGAGGGGCATGGAACATGTCTCAGCAGGGTCTCCTTACACAAACCATTTGCAAGAATAAGAAATAGGTAAGGAAATCTCGTTCAAGTGAATTCATTGAAAGAATATCAAGAACTTCGTTTGATCGATGCAAACGTCTCCATACAACAACAACAACAGGAGGAGGAGGAGGAGGAGAAAAAAACGTACAGGATACAGATCATCCAAAGCCAGAAATTTAGCACAAATTTGAATGACCTGTGCGAACGACAAAAGATCTATCTAGAGATGCCTATATCCAAGGAAGGTGGGGTCGGGAGTCGGGACCGGGTCGGTTTGGCCCCAAACCGACCCGGGTCGGCCGGGGTCGTGACCCGGGTCGGGATAGGGTCGGCCCGGGTCACGAAAAATAAAAAAAAATTAAAAATGGGGTCGGGGTCTTGGGGTCGCGACCGGGTCGGTCGGCCCCAAAACCGACCCGGGTCGCGACCCGGCGAACCATGCCTATATCCATTCCAACACAACATTTTTGTCCCATTTAATGGAAAAAAAGACATCAAGGCTAGCAACTTCACCACCCTAAGGCAGTTGCTCCAAGTACAACATGGGCTTTGGCTACAAAAATATTAAAATAAATCTTTAAGTAGTTTTTCCTGAGTTTTCAGGTGTATCATATTTAACAACACAATTATTTAACTAATTCAGATGTATTACCCCCTTAATGGTAACACATGTACACCTCTATTATGTGGATTCCTAATTACTTCAATGACCTCCAGCTTCCAACGTCATGGGTAACTAAATATTCCAGTTGTCATCTTTTACAAGAATCCATATAGGCATTATTGTTATCTAGTTTAAAGGAGTTAAAAAGATGAAAATAATCCTTTTTGAAGGCTAGTTATAAGAAAATTTCACTTCCACTTCCAACGAAGTAGCATCCTTGTGCAAGAGAAGTTTAATGGTGGACATTAAGAAACATGAGTATGCCCCCAACTTCTGCAAGAAGATAACAGTCAGCTACCTGATCTGTTCATTACCCGAGATGAGTTTTTGTCCATCCATGATCTCCGGGAATTTCTTTAACTTTTTTTATGCCAGAAACATCAGTAATTCCTCTTTATATACACTAACAATTTGCATCTTCTGTCGAACCACATCTTGTTTATTGCTCGTGTCTTATTGTCTGGAATTGGTGGCTTCCTATTTATAATGAACGCAAACTTGTAAGATAACAATCAGCATTTACCCAAAGAACAACATATGCTTAAAACTGAACTCTTCTGCACAAAAATAATGATTTCAGAACAACCGAAGCCAACATATAGAAACAAAATGTTATCTTTTAACTTTAGTCAGTCAAAAGAATCAGCAAAATCGATACTTTCAGCGTTCATCACTGTTAGCACCATTTCCACTCAAGAAAGGAGACAAAAAAGGGGAAAAAAAGAAACATCGTAACAAGACGCTGGAAAACAAACACCACCAAAGCAGACGCAATCGGAGCGCAGAGACAACAGATTTATGATGCAAACGAGGACGATGTTGCTCTATAACAATCTGGAAGACACCCGCACCTCCCTCCAACACTCTTTAACACAGATTTCACAGAGCCCCAACGAGAAGGCCGAAATAAGCCAAAAAAAAAATAAAGGCTTACCCAGACGGTACCCGGAGCCAAGGTCCGGCAAGCGGAGGCGATCAAATGCTGAAGAGCAGAGGCGGCGGCGGGGTGGAAACTCCCGAGATCCGGCGGCAGCTCCGCCACTCGGTCGGTGACCCGCTGGGTCGGAACAGAGGCTTAATTAACGGGCTCCGACTGATCTTCTAGAACCGAAATTTACGTGACCTGACACCGTGAAGAAATTGAAAATAACTTATTGTTAGGGCGATTAATTCCTTGATAAATATTAGACGAGTAATGTTGAAAATAATGTTGTAATCTCCGACGGTATTTTCCACACGTAAACTGTAATACCTGGCAATTTAAAAAAAAATTAATTTTAATTTTGGTAACCCCCCCCTTTCCCTCCCCGTCCCGGACTCCTCGCCGCCGTCCCCGCGGTCACGCCGGCCACCCCCGCCCGTTTCTCCCCCCCCCTCCCTCGCCGGTCTCGCAGCCCCCCTGTTGGATCTCTTTCCCTCTCTCTTCCCCCCTCTCGCTCGTACAGTCTCCCCGCCGCCGCGCCTCCCTCCTCCTCCACTGCCATCGCCGTCGCCGGTCGCGAGCACCGCCGCCGCCGGAAGCGAGCGCCGCCGGACCTCCCCCTTGCCATCACCGCCGCCGGCCCCTCACCTCGTCGCCGTCTCCTCCCTCCAGCGCCTCCCTTGCCGGCGAGAGCGTCGCCGTCCAACCCTTCCCGCGCCGCCCGTGGCCGTCGCCGGAAACCGCCGCCGTCACCTCCCCTGTTCCGGCCGGAACCGTCGCGGGAGAGCCTCTCGCCGCCGCCGTCGTGGCCAGCCCCTCCCCCGCCCATCGCCGTCGCCGTCGAGCGCCGCCGGCCGCCTCCGCCGTCGCGAGCGCCGCCGCGAACCGCCGGCGCCGGCGCCACTGCGAACCGCTGTCGTGAGCCGCCGGTCCAGCCGCGGTCCAACGCCTTCGAACCGCTCCGGTTCAGCCGGACGAACCGCCCGGTTCGGCGCCGGTTCAGGAAATTCTGATTTTCGGATTTATTAAATCCGAATATTAGATTAAGGCCAAGAAAAATAGCATAAAAATCCATAAAAATCAGAAAAATTCAAATAAGATTACAGGTAGGTTTATCAAGCTCGTATATGTATTTGATCCCATTTTTATTAGAAAATATGCATGATTTAACTTATGGACCTTGATTTGACTAGTTTAGACTTTTGACTAATGATTAGTGAATTTTCTCAAAAATCCTTGAATACAGAACTTTTAAAATGATATTTTGAATATTATGGGACATGTTTGGCATGATTCTGGATGGGTAGAACTATTTTTCATGAGACTTGACCATATGTTATTTATGTATATGTTTATGTGCTAGAATGGACCTAGAATTGAAATATAATTATGTGGAGTTTTGGAAAAATTAAAAGTCATCAAATTTCACTTTTTGGAACCTGTTTAGGTCAGATTATGGGTGTTGACATCAGAAGTTAGCTTGTTTTGATTATGCCAAAATTGGGTGTGATTAATTGTCTTGTGTAAGTAATTAAGCATGTCTAGATTTGGTTTGTTATTGCATGTGCATAGATCATGTAAAAATTATTTGGTTTGGTTCCAGATTATGTAATATGTCTTGCATGATATGGCTAGGTTCATGTTATCAAGTTTGATATGAGTTTTGATTATGATATGTTAACCATGTCGGTTAGTGCAAGTCTTGTCTAGTTTATGATAAAAACAATTTGTTTTGCATGGATGACATTAGAATGAGATGTTTATGTCTTGTGTACATGGTATGCAGGTGTGTCATGATCTGAAAATTTTATTATGAATTCTTGTACCACATGTTATGAGGCTTCACCAGCCTATTCTAGTCAAATTGCCCGTGGGCAGTGGGTATCTTAGATAAATCCGGCCTTCCCACAGATCCCGGATTACCGCGGTTTTTCCCTTAGTGTCACCACTGCCTGGGTGCACTTTGGGCTAGCTTAGTATATGTTATTACTATATAAATTAGAGCTGGTGAAAGTGATCTGGATATGTGATATAAAAAGGCAAGACGACCAATTCCTTGTCATATGACTATGGGTTTAGAAAGAACATGAAATTATTCTCATTGCATGTTATGTTTAGATGTTAAAGCATGATAAGTTAGAAAAATTCAGATATGTCTCATGTTAGATTGGTCATGTTAAGTTAAGTATGAAGGTCATCTAGTTGATTTTGTTTAGTTTTATGGTCTTAAATGCATTGGTCTAGAATTGATTGGTTTTGGCATAACCTTTTCTTTGAAGATAATTATGTTTGGATATGGGTTGTGAGATTAATATAGAAGATATTCTATACTTTTGTATTACATCTCAAATTAGATATGTTACATACCACTGCTTGTTTATATGTTAATTACCCGATTGATGGGTGAAGGGTGTAAATCCTACGGAGTCTCCGGACTCACCCCGTTGTGGGTTAATATTTTTTCAGCATGTTTTGAAGATCAGGAGATTGGCTTGGAGGCTCAAGCAGAGGCCGTGGAAGAACCAGAATCTCGTGGAGTTGGAGCGGAGTGATATATTTTATTTTCATCAGGTTGCTTGTTTTGGACTTTTAGATTGTTGTGTACTTAAACAATCTAGTGGTTTTGATTTAAAGATGGAACATATGAACGGACTTGGTTTGGAATTTAGTTGTTTTAAATGTTTACGTTTTTGGTTGGAGTTGGACTAGATGATGTTGGCTTGATTTTTAAGTTATTGACTCCAGGTTTTGGAAATCTTGTGAAATTTTATAGACTTGATCGTGTGTGTTGATTTCACATGCTTGTATGGGTTATGAAATCCGAATGATGAATTTCTCCCACTGTCACGACGTTATGTTTTCCGCTGCATAGTTGTAGTTTTATGTTGTTTATTTTCCGGGTCGTGACATAAACACTACCCTCGTCCGGTGATGAGCCGATAAATTAACAGAGAGGGAATAAATCATGCAAACTACCGTATCGGAGCTTTACATGCCATCTAAAAAAACATTAAACGTATGCTTGAGGAAGAAAGCAGGTCCATCGATCCTCCTTGTTCGATGGGTTGCTTGAATTTATGTTTTGTTATCCATATAATGCGTTATATATAATGCTTTGCTTATATTAAAATTTTGGAAATCGATGTCACTGGTCGTCAAAATGTTGGTCGATGTTTTATATCAAAAATAACAAATATGGAGGTGTTTTATACCGATACCAAACATGGTGCCAAGTTAATTACGGCGTCGACGCTGTGAGTATACATATAAATATGTATATATATATATGTATTTGTTAGAATAAGATTATATGAATTACTGGACCGAGCCATGCAGAAGAGAGCAGCCTATTACGTCACGCTTCCTTGCCGCCGTCCGGTCAGGTAAACGGCGGAGAGGAGATCGGGAGGCGAAGGGCGAGACTCTTCTGCTTCCACGGCAGCTGGGTCGCCCTTCCCGCGAGTGATTCGGCCGGAGAAGGGTCGACGTACGCACGTACCGGCCGGAGAGAGAGAGAGGCTGAGAGCACCGGCGGCTGGCGGCGACACCGCTGGCTCATACGTCCGCAGGGCCGACGACGTTCTTGCCGGCACGTCTTGGCGGCCGGCCGGCCGTGATATATGATGCATTGTTCGTTCGTGCCGTTCAGAGCGGTCGGCTTCACGGCCTTGGCTGAGGGCGATGGGGGCGCGAGTTCGACCCCCCGCCGGCCGCCGCCGGTAGGACCAGCTGCTTGTTCGGTGTGGCAGTCGAAGAAACCGGCCGGAGAGAGGCACAGGGGGGGTGGGGAACCAGTGGTCTGCGTTTCGCTGATTTCGCGTAATGGCGTGTGTGGGAGAACCCTAGCTACGAACTGGGAAGAAGAAGATATGCCGTATGCCGTCAGATTCATGGCACGACGGCGACGGCGACGGCGGCGATGCCGACCACGACCACCTCTCTGCAGGTACTACCAAGAGCACACACAGGATGTCAGGAGCCACCGGTACTAATTATAATTTGTCTTGTTTTTTATCTTATTAATTAATGCCAGTTTTATCTTTCGTAAAAAGTTTTGAAGTTACAAAAGTGATGTTATTTCGTATTTTTAAAAGTTAATATCGAAATTGATACGTACACATTACGAATTTAAAATTTGATTTTATCGATGAAACATGCAATGACAAAATTAACTAATTTAGTCGATATTCATACCGATTAACAGTTTTTCCGAGAAGTCATCCGTCCTCAATCTACTCCCAACGTCACGCCAAATTTTTTTCCAATGAGCATTAGACAAATAATTAAACGATATTATTGTTGGCAGTCCACTATTTTAATATTTTAACGTATTCACAACTTTAATGTTACCATCTATCTCTTTATGGACTTGATATTTTTGTCGAGATAACACACACATCATATATCACATATCCAAACGACAGTCACAACAAATTTTTCAACAGGGTCATACTCATCACCCAACTTGGTACTACTCCCGACAAAGTATGTTTAACCTCCGAAAAATGATTAACCCAAGTTAATATCAATAGAGGTGATTAATATTGTTACAAACATACCTGAAATAGGAATTGATTCCAAAAAAAAAAGAGGAGGCATTGTTATTAAGAACATCGTTGCTGAATAAAACAAAGAAAAAGGTTATGTATGCAGCTGCATGGTATAGCATTGATAGGCACCGTGTTTGTACTTCTCGAGGGTATATATCGTGCAAAATATGTTATTATCAATAAGTATATATATATACATAGACGGTTCTTAAAATATCATATATTCATATATGCTTATGTCTTTCCTTTAAAATAATTAAGAAAATGTTATATATTGATTCCTATATATAATCATTCATGATACTTAATATGTTCTCGTACGTGAAAACTAAAAATTCTTATAAGACCCTACCAGAGAAAATACAAGTTCTCGCACCTAAATAAAGGTCATAGGACATATTTGATACCATGAAATTTTGGAGAAAAATTTGGTTTATCTCCAAAATTTTGGGATAAATCAAATGTATCCCCAAGTTATCATTGGTGTTGTTTGGTACGGATATAACTTGAGAATAAACTTAGATTATCTTTAAAATTTAGAAGATAATTCAGATTTATTCTCAAAATTTTATAGTACTAAACATGCCCTCAGAGTATTATCGAATTCAATACTATAATGAAAGAAATATATCACCCTGTAATGCAATATCTCCATTCTTTCTCCTGCACTCTCTTTCTTTCTATAGGAAAGAAGAGTGCATTTTTGTCACTAAAATTTAAAAATAAAAATTTGACTAGCAACGCCTTTTGATATATTTTTGGATCGAAGTACTACTCATCTTTAAAAACACTAGATCTCGAAAACATTTAAAGCTTTTTAAATTTTTGGGGGGCAATTTTAGAATATTATACAAACCATGCTTTCCCCGAAAACAAACGAAGGGGCGCCTTATAAGCTAATTTTTATAAATTCTAACATTATCCTCAGTAAAAAAGAAAAGGAAAGGAAAATTGGGACGGCACGTGAAAGGCAACGTTACCAAATTTGCGGGGTATACAAGTCAATAAGTATTACTTAGAGGTTTAGATATAAAAATTCTTTTCCCCTTCCTCCTCCTTCTTCTTCTTCCACCGCATGGCTTCTGTCTCCTCCACACTTGCCAACCTTGCTTCCCGCGTATACATAGACTGCGAGGATAGAGAGAAAGAGAGAGAGTCTGAGAGAGATTTCTTGAACGCCACCGCGCGCCGCCGGCCTCTCCGCCTCTCTTGCGCCTCCCGTGCGTACAAGCGACCGTCTCGAACACCCATATCTCTCCTCTCGTTCTCCCGTCTCGGTCGATCCTGCCATTTCGATCCGATATCGTGCCCCTCCGCTGCCGAGAAGCAGTCGCAGTCACCCTTCGATCTGCAGCTAGCTAGCTAGCCGGTCATGGGAGCGCGTCTGAGCCGGAGAAGAGACGGTGTGATCCCGCCGAGACAGACAGGCGTTGGAGCTTCCTCCTCCTCCAACGCCGGCCGCGCCGGCGACAGCGCGCGCTACACGTCGGGGCTGAGCTCGTACGCGGCGGCGTGCAAGGCCGACCCGGCGGTGCAGTCCTTCGACAGCACCCTCCAGGCGCGCACCAGCCGCGCCCTCTCCAGCCTGGCGACGGGCGTGGAGGTGCGCTCCCTCTCCGTCGACTCCCTCAAGGAGGTCACCGGCTGCCTGCTCGACATGAACCAGGAGGTCGTCAAGGTCATCCTCCTCTGCAAGAAGGACGTCTGGAAGAGCCCCCAGCTCTTCGACCTGGTCGAGGAGTACTTCGAGAACAGCCTCCAGACCCTGGACTTCTGCGCCTCCCTGGAGAAGTGCCTCCGCCGGGCGCGCGACAGCCAGATGATGCTCCACGTCGCCCTCCGCCGCTTCGACGAGGAAGAAGAAGAAGAAGAAAAGGACGGCTGCCGGAAGAACAAGTACGCGCGGACGCTGGCGGAGCTGAGGGGCTTCGCCGCCAACGGCAACCCCTTCACGGCGGAGTTCTTCGCGGTGCTGCGGTCCGTCCACGCGCAGCAGCTGCGCCTGCTGGAGAAGCTGCAGCTGCGCAAGGGGAAGCTCGACGAGAAGCTGCGGGGCGTGAGGACGTGGAGGAGGCTCTCCTGCATCATCTTCGCGGCGGCGTTCGCGGCCATCCTCATCTGCTCCGTGGTGGCCGCCGCCGTGGCCGCCCCGCCGGTGGCGGCGGCCGTGGCGTCGGCGACCTCCGTCCCCGTGGGGTCCATGGGGAGATGGTTCGACTCGCTGCTGAAGGGGTACCACGACGAGCTGAAGGGGCGGAAGGAGCTGGTGGGCGCGATGCAGGTGGGGGCGTTCGTGGCGGTCAAGGACCTGGACGGCATCCGGGTGCTGGCGGAGCGGCTGGAGAGCCAGGTGGACTCCCTCCTGCGGGCGGCGGAGTTCGCCGGCCGGGGGGAGGGCGACGACGCCCATGCGGCGGCGGGGCTCACCGTCGGCGAGATCAGCCGGGAGCTGGCGGCGTTCGCGAAGAGCATCGACGACCTGGGAGACCAGGCCGACCGGTGCGGCAGGGACATCCGGCGGGCCAGGACCGTCGTGTTGCAGAGGATAATCAAGCATCCCCATTAATTACTTTAATTAATTAGCCGTCATAAATATACTTATTTTGTTTTCTTCCTCTCCCTCTTCTTCTTCTCTCGATGAGGGTAGGGGTGTAAGAAGAACACGCTAGCTTATCCAGATCAATATTTCGTCTTCTTCCTGATTCTTTGGGTTCCTATTTTTTTTTTAAATTATTTGTTAAAATACAACGGCGGTATTTGGCGCGCGGTTATTACAAGATTGCATCTTTATTGATGAAAAACACACACACTCACACACAAGGTTGTGAGATCGATCGCCAGCTTTTTATTTTATTTTATTGTTGTGCTTGTGTTGTGGTCTCCCCTCCTAGCTTCCAGCTTCTTTTTTCTCGGTTATGTATATATATATGGACGTACGCTTCTTCCTGCAGTACTCTTTCTGTCACCATGCACGTAATTACAAACAAAGGTGATATATAATTTTGCCTTCGGTTGTTCTAAACTATATTTCATTACAAAATTCTGAACATCTGATCAGCTGTATGAGATATTCTTGCCATTTTCTAGGTTGACCTGTTACATGCATCACGAGATTTAATATGTCTAATCGGTAATTGGAGGGATATAGAGAGAGAATTCTCATCTTGTGTGTTCTACACGTACACAAGTAGCTAGCTAGCACTCTTCACCGTCAACATTAACGTACATCAACTTAAATATTAATTTTAGCCAGCGCCCACCTCTTCCTCCTCCTCCTCCTCCTGCTTATTATTATTTACAATTTTTTGTTGGTGAATATATATAGATGTGCAATAATAAGTCGATCAACCACTGCTGCATTCTTTGATCTTTCGATTTTTCACGTATCCATGTTTTTGGCTCACACACATGCATGCATGACCAACATATATATCTCACTAGCTAGCGAGCTATATATAGTCATCCCTTCGAAATTAAAGGTAGGTTCCATTCTCACAAAAAAAAGAAGAGAATCGAATTAGAGGATCAACATCATATAAAATTAATATTTCTTGATTTAAATGTGGTGCTAAGTGATTATGAAAGGAAAATGTGAATTGTCTTGGAATTTGCACCAAGAGACAGCTGAACACTTCATTGGGTTGGGGAAGATGAATGAACGCTGAGGAAGAACACAAGCGCTTCTCTCTCTCTCTCTCTCTCAAGATATATAACGTTTGTACGTAATTTTTAAACATATATATCTCTCTCTCAAATCCTCTTACTAATTGCATGAACAAATACAATTTTACGCGTTCTAATATAAAATGGAAGAACCAATTAATACTAGAGCCAGAAACTCCAGCTATATATAATAGGATCTTGAGGTAATTAGTAACAGCTAGCTAGCTAGGTTAGACTTGTTAATAAGCTTTAATATTCCAATATCTTCTATAACAAATATTTTTATTCATAAATAACAAGTTTAATATATTACAGGTGGACAACAAACCTATCAACATATATATAATGCACTCCTAATCCAAATTCCATGTTACCATTGATATATACATATATATATGATATCATGTTAAACAATTAAGACCTATTCTGTCATTTCTTGCATAATTGAAAACTCTCCCTTCCTTCTGTTGGCTGGATCCTCATACATTCACATGCACCCATCTAGAATTGCATGCTATATAAGCTATAGTGCCTAGTTGGTCATCCCATAACTGTCCCCACACCCAACACTTCTCCCTCCTTTGTTTGGTTACTTGCAAAATAAGACTCATGTAATGGGTTCTCTATAAAATCTTCTCAATCTCCCTATCCAAGTGCATGAAAATTGATAGCCAAAGAAAAACATATACTTTTTGACCCTGTGAAATATCAATCCCAAGTCATTGACCAAATGCTGTTTTCCATAGGCAAGCTCAACCACGCGGAGTAGGATTACTAAAACCTTATTCATATGTAATATAGTTTAAAATAAAGATTTATACTAAAATTTATTTCTAAAATAAATTATAGTGATTAACGTATTAACTATTCTAAACATGTAAGATTTATATACAACATTGAATTTATTTTTAGAAAAATCTTTCGAACGTACAAAATGGGATATTTAGACGTATTTTACATAAAAAAATTTCACGTAAAATGTTTCATAAATTTTTTTATTTTATGCACAAACAAATGGACCCTTAATAAAAAATAAGTCATAATAAATGTCAATATATTAAATTTTTAATTACATTAGAAAACGCAAGTTATGGCATAACATAAAATTAACATTTTAAAATTTAGATATCAATAAAATATAAATTTTTTATTTTATAATCAATTAGCTGTGTCTATGATATTTAAAGAAAAATCGAGTGCTAAAATATTTTGTAATTCTTTTACATCAACCAAACAGAAACTGTTTTCAGGTATACGAAACAAGAGATGTGTATATCCTTTTCTTTGGAAAACCAATTCCACTTAAAACATTTTCACCATTTTTCTTTTTTACGGGCAACCAAATGGACCCCAAATTTTTCCCAAATTAAAATTTGGCCAAAGAGACCTAATTAAATCGAAGGTTAGACGTTGGTTCAGACCATTGAAATGTGGCCTAACCCATAATATTTATACTTACTTTTGGACATGGATCATTCATGATAATAAAACAAGTAAACGAGACTTTTTTTTTACTATATACACTTTGAGAGCTGTCATGACCTTTTATTAGCAAAACACAAGTTTGTTGTAGTTTTAATGCCATTGTGGAGTCATAGATAATTATGTATGTAAGACCACTTTAAAGTCACATCATTCCAAGAAAAAAAGAAATCTCTTCATATTTGAACTAGATGTGCTACACAAGAATTAATGTACAGAATTGTAAAAATATTAAATGGGCGGGAAGAACATATGTCCAAAGAACATTCCTGAATTA
The DNA here is from genome assembly GCA_036172225.1 of Cryptocoryne crispatula var. balansae. NCBI lineage: Eukaryota > Viridiplantae > Streptophyta > Magnoliopsida > Alismatales > Araceae > Cryptocoryne > Cryptocoryne crispatula. The sequence continues at coordinate 3,917,999 of CM069925.1, read as the reverse complement.
TCTTGAATCATGAAAATGAGCATCAGATCGCTTGCCATACGTAAGCTATTTATTATTTATCATTTTTTACAGAGTGTGTTTATTTTGGTCAAAAGAAATAAATAGTCATATTGAATATTATCTAAATAAAGAGATAACGTGTCAAAATCCCAGGATACTATCTATCGAGGCACCCCCTTAGGCAATTACTTGATTCGATTTCTGCAATTTCCGTCCATTAGTTGTCAGAAACATTCAAATTTGCAGATTATTTTGTGCAATCTAGCTAGGTGGCATTTAATTTGACTTAATTAAACACCTAGCCGTCATTTTGGTAACAGTAATAATCACCTCTATCATTATTAATTTAAAATTAATATAACATACATTGATCATCAGAAGGGGTTGACTATCAATTCAATTATAAAATTATGCAATGTGTAAACAAGTCATCAATTATAATTTAAGTGTCCACTTGTTTTAATTTTGTTATAATATTATATCCTCTAGATATATTAATATCAAAATTAGTGTATACTAATTTTTAATATTCTGATCAAACAGGACATAAAATATTAATTCCACTCATAGTCTCTAAAACATAAAATCTTAATAATTAACGTTTGAAAATAACAAAAAAAGCTACCTTAGATCACTTAAAATCAAATCATTTTTTAAGGGTGTTGTTACATGGACGTGAGTTCTTTTACCAAACAGCCCAGAACATCTAACCATCGTTTATCAAAATTAGATGTTTTATCCAACAATCTAAAAATATTTAGATAGCCATCAAGTAAGCACCAGTAATTAAGTACATGCAGACGCCTAACATATAGAAAAATTTTATATATCAAAATAAAAATAAACATAATTCTAGTGATACAAGCATCATACAGTGACATGTGAAACATCCAGAATTTAAACAAAAAATTGTTTCATAATAATAAGTGTTATATATATATAGAAAGACTTATCTCTTATTTTATTTATCAAAATTTAAAGGTTACCAAGCTATTGCTTATAGAGACTTCCAGTTCCTGTAAATTTCACAGCTTTAAAAAGTAGTGATGGAGATTATTCGAACAGTTTGTTACAAACTGTTTGGTTGCAAGGCCACAACCAAACATGCTTCAAAATGTAAAGAATCAGCTCCGAAGTAAAAAATAATAATAATTGATTAACTAGTTTTACGCAAGGGGCTGTCAAAAGAAAGACATCCGGTGAGATGTTCTTGTGTCGATTTACCATGATACAAATTTAAATGAGAAGAGAGATAAAAAAGAAAATGAAACAACGCAAACCGTGTTTCTTCACCGACGGAGGATATGAAGATCTTGGGGTGTCTTTGTTAGGATGTTTTGATTGAGCTCCGAGCAGATCAAAGTCAAGCGGTATCTAGGTAGGATTTTTTTGTTAAGGCAAACATTTGAAATTTGAGATCTTGCATTTAATCTTCATATCTGAATATAATCATAGATACAGGGAGAACCAGATTCTTCCTCACATATATAGACCAAAGGATAACATTCATCAGGAGGGCAGATTTTTGTTCATGTAGAAAAAGACTTTGCTACCACCATTGACAAAAGCTCTAGATATGGGGCTCGATCATCAGACCTTGATCAAAGACAGCTGTCTTTCCGGTCAGAAGGAACACATACAACCATAATACGGAGCAAGGAGGGAGGGGTCGCGGGACCCCCAGGTCGACCTGGTCGCGACCCTATTTTTTAATTATTTTTTTTGAAAATTTCAAAAAAATAAGAAAAATGCGGAAAAAAATATGAAAAAATACAGAAAAATTGAAACAATTAAATGACATGATTTAAATAAATAATACATCAATTTTATTCCAACGTGATGTGTTCTACACTTTGTAGGTAGTTGATGTACTCTCACCATGCCATTTGGGTTGAGTACAAAGCTTGATACATGTACACATGACGATCATATTCGTCAGTTCCTCGGGAAACTATCCTAAGACTTGATCCAAACGAGTCACCATAACTATAGGTCGATTGGATCGAAGTATCCGATGTCTCCACATAATTTATTCCACAATACTCTTGATCGTATGTAGGAAACCAAGAGCCTTGAGATGAATCATACACATAGTCGGAGGCATCGTGGTATTCTGCTCCAACTCCATGGCTACGATGACCTCCTCTACCTTGTGGCCTTCTACCATGATCGGTATCTTGGGTCGCATGAGTATATTGCTCCTCGCCGGTAAAACATAACGACGTTGTAGGAGATATGGGAGGATCTGAGGTCCCTTGTACTTGTAAAGTGTTCGTGCCCCCGTATCCAGCACCATCATCGCTGCTACTCTTTGACGACGAATCCTCGGACGTCTGGTACTGCACTCGGATGTTCGGCTCCGGTGTATCTTCTCGATCGTCTTCGACCGTATCAGCATCTGCAATATCAAAATGATCAGTCATAACTTGTTTACCTTTTCGCCTACTTTGCGTACCTTGACTAGTTCCTTCTCCGGTCCTCTGGCGCTTTGCTAGAGAGGGAGGGATCTGGAATTCTTCGGCCAAAGGGACATCGTCGAGACCCTTGACCCATGACCCATCATTCGGCCGGTGCGTCTATGGAACTCTTCCTCGGCGAATGATCTTCGACTTGCTTCCATTCCCCGTGAGAGTTCATCTATTTAAGAAACATTTAAGTATTTAACTACTTAATTATCCTTTAAAATAGAAGAATGAACAACGTTTATGAGTAACACCTCCCATACCTTCGTACTCTTCGTCTCCAAAAATATCCGGCCTCTCTTGCCCGGTTCCGCAAATGTGTACGACACGTCATCCCGGTTGTTGCAATTCTTCTCGGACGGTCTCCTTATGCCGTTTGCTAGTTCCCTTCGTTTGCTCCATCGCTTGTAGGTGCCTACGAAATTGAGCTCTGACCTCCGGCGGAGTCCGTGTGCAAGGAAGAACGTTTCCCTTCGTGCCTGCAAGATGAAATTTTAAACGATAAATACCACCGAATATTACTTTGTCGCAATATTTACATTGCACTTTTCTCTCCGCCATGGAGATCAAATTGCAATGCAACCAAGCCGGATCACTCTGGGTCGTGCCAGTAGCTTGGGTTGTTTGGCTTGGAGAAGACATTTTTTAATTAAATAATTACTTAAGTAAGTAATTAATTATTTAAAAAGCTAATGACGTTAATTAGTGACTGCTAATGTAAGTATACTTTTAATTATATAAAATGAATGATTAACTAATTATATGATTAAGTAAGTAATTAACTATACCTTCCAACTAATGATGTGTTAAGTAACTACTAAACTAAATATTTAACTAATCTTCTAGCTAATTAACTATGTAAGTAAGCAAATAAGTATTAAAAAGAAGAAACTACTTAACTAACTAATCAATGAAACAAATATTAAATAAATGAACTAATGAAATACTTAATGAAATAATTAAGTAAATGAAGAACAAAATGAGAACAATGAGAACAATGAGACCAAAAATGAGAGCTTGAGAGTGAGAGTGGGAAGGTGGGAGTAAGGGGAGCCCCTTGGGGGCTATTATAGCCCCCAAGGGGCTGAATGGGGGGGTTGCGGCCCCCCCATGACCGTTGGCAACAGTCAATGACCGTTGCCAATGGTCAGCAACAGTAACATGACATTGCTGGCCGGGTCGCGCGACTCGGTCGGGTGGGTCGCGCGACTCGCGCGACCCACCCGCGACCCCGCGACCCGGCCGGGTCGCGACCGGGCCAGTCGGGAGTAAACCTGACCGGGTCAGGGCCGGGTCGCGACCCGACAAACCATGATACAGAGAACAATGACAACATCTTCGACCACGTATGTCCGTATATGACTAGCTTAAAAAAAATAATAAACAAAATGGAAACCGTCCCACATAATGGGGGGGGGTAACATTACAATGATGTGATAGTCTTTAACTTTTTCTATTTTTATGCTTGATTAGATTCCACAAACCCACGAATCTAACAGAAATAAATCGACTGGTCAGTTTAGACCAAAACAATTAGCCCCCTATGGAACCAAATTAAATAGATAAATTCCCGTTCAGAAATACAAACAACATAAGATAAATAACGTGCTTCCATGGAGCCATAAATAAGATAATGAACCCTCTCACAGCACGAGACCCAGCTCCCTAAAATCCAAGCGTATTGATACAAGGGCAACTCTGAGAAACCATAGAGCCCATTCGCATAAATATTCTCAGCAGTGGTTGTTTGGTGATTCCCCTGAGATAAGTTTTTCCTTCTTTCTTCCTGAACAAGTTAAGCTTCCAACCATTGAAGAGTTTCAAAGATCTGGTGCGACATTGCTAGATAAAATTAAAAACAAGCGGCTTGGTATTTGCACTGTGTAGCCTTTTAACAGCAACAGCACTCTCCTCTGGAAGTTTCTTGTGACATTGGTATTTATTTGCACTGTCGCAATCAAGTCTCTGGTGTTTGCCTGTCTTCAATCTGTACTGGGGAAGTAGAAAGTAAGATATATCAAGATGCAGAGCCGAAGTCCATGGGATAACGGTTCCACTGCTTGTCAGATGTTATCATGTCTTCCCCAAATAACCTAAAGACGAGAGGTAACAATGATCAGCTGAAATGACAAGTCATGTACAGTGTATTTCCCTGAACGCATAAAATTTACCTTATTGAGAAGTGGCAAAGCATGCCTCTCCCATGAAGCTGACCACTTCGATGAAGATCCTGTCGTTAAAGCACCATCCTTAAGAGATCTCAAAGCGTCACAAGTATCTGGAAAGCCCTTCAGGAGTAACTGCATTGGATAGAGAAACAGGAAAATGAGTAGTTGATTTCACTTCATGATTTTGTTTTCACCATTTGCGCAGCGAGAAAAATGAGTAGTTGATTTCACTTCAGATAAAGAAATGTAGAATTCTGAGGTATATCAGGTCGTCTTTAAGGAAAGATAATTACTTTTGCAGTCTCAATTGTGAAAACGTCTGAACTCTGAACTTGTGCAATTTTTAACACAGTTAGAACCATGCCATAAATAATTAATGTACAATTTGGAAGGATAACACATGCGAGAAATAGTGCTATTCTTTTCGTTGAACTTCCTTCTCCAAAGCATCAACTGACCTTGTTATGTATCTATTTCTTAACGTCCTGTTTGATAACACTATTAGATACCTCTATCACTATCAATTTTAAAATTGATATTGATAGGAACTATTAAGAGGTGTTTGGTTAATTTATCAATTTTAAAATTTGTAGTGCAAACAAGACATATTATGTAATACAAGTGTCAACTTGTATTACTTTTGATATTGATACTCCAATATTTAAAAATATTAATATCAATATTGATATAATACCAAAAATGAAACTCTAACCAAACAGGGCATAAGATATTAGCTATGAAGACCTAAAAATGGTACATTGTAAATCCTGTATTGGCATGCTTAGGATCAGGCGAGGCATAGAGACAATCTATGCGCTTGATACATCAACTTAAAAAAAGTTAATATTTTTAGGATTTATTTATGAATCTTTCTTTGTTTACATACATTTTCTAGTTTTAAAGATGGTGGAGCAAAATTTAAAGTTTAGCTACTTTGGCATCTTCTAAAGAATAGTATATCTTTTATTTAGATATTTTAAAGAGTCTAAATGTAAAGTGAGGTCTCTTTAAAAATCGTATGAAATGAGAAAAGGTTTGAGGTACCATCCCTGTTCTCCCCCTCACTCCTTCACCTGACCAAAGAGACCTTCACTCATAGATCGCAGGATTGGAATCAGGCTCAGATCGGTGGGTACCGAACCAATCTGGATCAGTATCAGATTGACCAATTTGGCTGATTTTTTTGGAAAGAAAACCAATCCAGAATCGGTCCAACTTGGTTCTACAAAAAGCCCTAAAAACATGAAAAACACAGAATATGGGTATAGATCAGATTCTGATCTGATCTGATCTAGTCCCTTTTAGGGTGTATAGGCAGCCGCAACAGCATTATGCTGCCATAGCGGTCTTCCCTGCCCCCCACCGATGGATCCAGTGACTTCCACCCTTACAGATTTTGGTCGATTCCAGTGAAAGATCGGGTTGAATGGGGACTCCTGGCCAAAATCAGATTTGAGAGGTCTGATCCGATCCCAAAATCGACCGATTCTACAATCAATGACCTTCACCTCCTTCTCTTCTCCTTGGTCGGCAACTGAGCCTAATTACCCTCCTCATTCTATCTCATGTATCTGTCATGACCCCATGACAACTGCCCGCTTGTTGCGGTTTCCTTCCATCAAGTCCACCAGAGCCATGGTGCACACATGCAGAGATACAACCACAGCCAGATCCAGCATCCGCTCACTACCTTGAAGCCTAGATCGCAGGATCAGAATTGGGCCATATAAGGCCGCCGCAGCATCTTCCCCGCCCTACTACTATAACAGATCTGGTGACTTGGCGGTGGCAGCCGTGGAGGGCTTGATTCCAGCAACGAATCCCCAGAATCAGTATGGAATCTGCCAATTAGATTACAGTGGGAGATAGGGTTGGATTGGTACTCGATATCGAAATTGGACCAGAACAATCAATTCAATCCGAGAATCTGCCAATATTGATGCAGATTGGCTGATTCTACAATCAAGGCCATATAAGCCTGCATTTCTCAGCCATGTACCTGGTCACTCACATCCCACTGACTAAATCCCATCCCTGCAACCCCTCCCACTTTCAGAGCCACCCGCCTCCGCCTCCATCCCTCTTCACGTCCTCCCACTCTCCTTTCTCAGCTCACAATGTCTGCAACATAGCCGGCTCTGTGCCCGAGCCCCCCCAAAACCCCCATGTCCGCACCACCTGCGCATGAAGATTGCACCGTCTGCAACTCCACGTCAGTCCCTACCTGACCGAAACAGCCACCCCCGTGCTTTGGGAAGAGAGTGTACATCGAACTGTTGCATGGAGCCGCTTTGTTCAGCACTTGCTGGCCACCTCCTACTGTAGAATTTGAGGGAAGTGCCCAGACTCACCTGCACGGGGGCCACAGTGCAGTGACCCACCAGCAAAGAGGGATCTGCAGAGGTGCAAAGTCTGATCAAGGGGCACACAAAAGTTGACAGTGTCAGTGCATCTGCTTGTTAATTTTCCTGGGCTGGTGGGTATTATAAGATGGCTCAGTTGATAAACAGCTCAAACAAAGAGAGTTTAACCCCCCTTGTCCAGCATCATTTGTGAAGCAAACAGATTCAGGCCCCGTTTGGTAATCGGATAGAGAAGAATAATTTCAAATTCATCCTTAAACTACTGTTTGTTAGACTAATAAAATAAGATTTAAATATGGTTTAACTAAACCTAGATCATCCCCAAAACTTGAAAATAAGCCAGGTATAATCTATCCTCATTTCATTTCGGAATGACAATCCATTTCTCAACATTTGGGGATATGAAGTTTTGAGTCCGAAGTTGAGGAGAGCTGCTCCTCTTGTGCGGCTCGGTACCAAGCTTCTATTGGAAGTTGACAGCAATCTTGGATTCAATCATAGTTTTCAAGGCGACTAAGGCGACCAAGGCGACATAGTACCGCCTTACTGCTTAGGCGACAAGGCGAGGCGTTAGGCGACGCCTTTTTTCATATTATAGACGCAAGAAGTACAAATATACTCTTGGTAGATATGACTGGACATATAAACATAAAAAAGAAACCATGACCGATTTTACATAATCTGTATACACATTAATACATTATATACACAACAAGTCCAAGTTGCAAATATGCATATTACATACAATCTTTCAAGTGGAGATTGTCAATGATTCAAAGAAGAAACTAAAAGATAGATTGCAATAATGTTAATGATTCTAATAAATGTACAAAACATTGTTTTACATTGAAAAAAAATATGACAATGAGCAAACAAACATAATGTGTCAAAAACTAGATTGGAACAAAAAGAATAAATATAATTGTAAAAGAGAAAAACAAACGTACCATACAAATTTCCACGAGCTTTCCTTTTGATAGGTGACTAATTATTTCTTGTTGAAGTTGTCAAGAAAAAGAGAATGAGATGATATGTCACAAAACCAATGTCACAAAACCAACATGACGGTAATAAGTCAACAACAAATGAAAAGAAAGATAATAACATTTTGATATTGACAAAAGTCACAAAATGAAGAGGTCATCAAACACTCGTATACGATATGTCATTACGTTCATTGTCCCAACATTCAAAAAAAGAGAAATAAAAATAAACATCTAAATTCTAATCCCAAAACCAACATCCTCATTAAGAGAAGCTCCAAAGAATTGGATCCCCATGATTTCTCTCCTCATCATCATTGTTATCTTCATCTTCCTCATTTTCACCACATCATTGTTATCATCATCAATGTCGTCTTCAAAGTCAACTAAATAATCTTCTTCAATCTCTTCCTCATATGTCATTTCCAAATCATCCACTTGCATTGTAGAAGTTTGAGTTATTGCACTACTTGTCCCACTTCTACGTACTTTAGACCTTCTAGCTCGATTTATACACGTAATAGCATCTACGATGCTCCCAATGCAAAGGTCTCACATCAACCCATGTAAGATCATCGCTGCCTTGCACTAAGTCATCTTGTAGCGGCCTTCCCGTCATCCATTCACTTGACCAATCCAACTCATCAAAGCATATAGGATCATATTTCTCCGACACATCTTTCTTTCCGTAAATCTCTCCTTCAAGCGGTGATTGTACTGAACATAAACAAGGTCATTTAACCTCTTTTGCTCGAGCCTATTCCTCTTCTTTGTGTGAATCTGAAAATATATTGAATTAAAACAAAAAATGCATCTTATAAATTAAGCATAAAAAAGCACCTTAGTAATGTCATACTTACAAATTCAAATGTACTCCAGTTTCGTTCGCATGCCGAAGAACTACAACAAAGACCAAGAATACGAAATGCTAATGCACGCAATTCAGGAGTTTCAGCACCATAAGTACGCCACCATTCAACTAAATATTTAAAATTTTAATGAGTGACATACAAAAATGTGAGTACTTTAACAAACTTATAAAATAAAAATTTACACAATAAAGTTACCTGGTTGTTTTTTATCTTGATTTCTCTTAGCTAAAGGACTACCAAACAATCCTTTACAACCCATGTATACATCCACTCCGTCACTTATCTTGTCTTGTACGTGTTGATCTTTAACCATTCTTTGAAGACAATCAAGAAATGCCAACTCAAATTTTGCAACCATTCTGGTATCTCCCTCTTTTATGATAATATTTAGATGGATTGAGAAAAAACCTGCTTTGCCGCATGTAATGGACGATGCATCTGCGTCTCCCAACGCCTATCAATGATGGCAAGAATAGGTTTGTAGTCCCCTTCTTTTCTACCAAAGTTGTCAATGATCTTTTCTCGTGCCTTTTTCCATTTGCGGCATAAATCTAACGCATTGCGGGAATTTAATCTCCATAAACCAATCTCATAACTTGAACTAAAGGTTGAGATGGCCTAAAAGATTGTTCAACCCTATGCCAAAACCTCGCCAAAATAATGTTCGCTATTCTTTTCCCCGATTTTGCTTTGACCACATGCCATTGTTCCAACTATCGGATACAAATAGTTGCCTCATTTGTCCTTAAAAGTATATAAGCTTTGAAGTGTAAGAAAAGCAGAGGCAAATCTAGTTACACCACACCTAACAAGATCTCTTCTATTGGTCACCTTTCTCATTGCCTCAATGCAAACGTGGTGATTGTAGATAAATGTTGTGATTGCCTCGTCTTGAGAGATTGTTTTCTTGTATTTCTTCAATTTACAAATGTCTCTAACATCAAATCCAAGCAATGAAGCCTGCACAAGGAGACCAATATAGTGATTTTCTTTTCTCCATTAGTAGGTTCCTGCACCACACCATTCAAACATCATCGTAAGAATAATAAGTTGTGAAGATAATAGATCAAACATAATTAATAATAAAAAATAACATACCGGCAAAACATTAGCAGATGCATTATCTCAAGTGACAACTGTACCACAAACTCCTCTCCAATTTCCTCAATATGTTTGTCAAGTAATTGAAATATTAATCACCGCGCATCTTCTCTCTTTCCCCGAAGCATTAAATGAGTCTATAAAAAAGGTACCATCGTGACAATTAACAAGAAAGTTGATTAAATGCCCGCCTCTCTTATCCAATCCGTCGCACATTAATGTACATCCGTAAGTCTTCCAAGATGCCTTAAATTCATCATACAAAAGTTTTTGTACTCTTCACTTCATTTTCCAAGAGGGTTTTCTTAATTTATGAATGCTTGAGGTTTGTATCCGGGACCGTATTGTCCAATAGCTTCTATCATCACCTCAAATGATTTTAATTTCTTTGCGTATTAAAAGGTATCCCGACCCATATAAAACCATCTTGCAACATATTCATCCACTTTCTTTCTATCTTCTTTTTTGTATCGATTTTCTATCGTTGTCCGATGCTTTGAATTTTTCCTTCTCATATTTACCACTTCCTCTGGATTTGGTCTCGCGAAAAGAATCGATTGGGCCTCGAGTATGTGACTTTCTTTTCTTACTCAATTCAACTACTTTTGTTGATTTTGTAGTTTGATCTTGCTCATCATCACTAATATCTTCTACTTCCTTTTCCACTCCATCTGTAAAGTCAACTTGCGGTTTTTTTTTCTTGTTTGTCATCATATAATTATGTAATTTCGTGGCAATAGGCGAGTTTGTGTTGGCACATTTTGCAACATCTCCAAATCCTCCGTCGAATGCGTTTTTGTCTTTTAATTCCCCCTTTGGAGACAAAACCACATAACTCACATTGCACCTTATTTTTATCATTTGCATCCGGCCAAAAGGCATACTTCCATCCCGGGGTCGGATTGATTTTGCCTTTAGCTTTATTTGACTTTCACTAGCATATTCATTGGACATGTTTTCATGACCTTGTGAAGTTGACATTGTAGATAATCTACATTAAGTAACCAACAACATGTTAGCAACACAAGCTTACATAAATTGAACTCAAAAATAACTAACAACAACATTACCAACTTAAATAAAAATAATTTAACTTAAGTAAACAAGTTAAATAAGATTTAATTAAGTAAAATAACCAAACTAGATAAACTTATATTACATTAGAATAACTAAGTTAATTAAATAATTTATTTAAAGTTAAGTTAACTAAAATAATCAATTTAGATAAAATTTAACTTAAATTTAGTTAAATGACCGATTTATATAAACTTAATTTAAGTAACTTAAGTAAAACAAGTTTTGAAGTTAAATAAAAATGATATTAAGTTAAATAATCAACTTAGATCAACATCAACTTAGTATAAGCTGAAATAAACAAGTTAAATAACAACTTAAATAACATTTAATTAAGTTAAATAACCAACTTAAATAAAAATGTAATTAAGTTAAATAATCAACTTGCATAAACTTAGTATAACTGAAAAATCAAGTTAAATAAAATTTAAACAAGTTGAATAACAAGTAACAACTTAGTATGTACATAATCTTTATTTAACTAATTAACTTAAGTAAACAACTTAAAAATGTTGTAATTAAGTTAAATAACCAACTTAAATAAAAATGTAATTAAGTTAAATAATCAACTTGCATAAACTTAGTATAACTGAAAAATCAAGTTAAATAAAATTTAAACAAGTTGAATAACAAGTAACAACTTAGTATGTACATAATCTTTATTTAACTAATTAACTTAAGTAAACAACTTAAATAAGATTTAATTAAGTTAAATAACCAACTTAAATAATTTATATTACATTAGATTAACTAACTAAGTTAACTAGTTTATATTACTTAGTTTAACTAACTACAACGTACGGTATAACGGTGTCTGATGTGGCCGACACCCCCATCACCAGCAGAGAACGAGGGGAGAACAGGGAGGGGGCCGAGGGGCCCAGACCGCGCGCGGCCGGTGGTGTGCCGCGGTGTCCCCCGGCCGGAGCGATGCGTCGCGGTGTCCCCCGAAGCCGGAGCGATTCGCGCCCCCCGGGCCGAGTTGTCGCGGTATCCCCCGAAGCCGGAGCGGTTCGCGGTGTCCCCCGAAGCCGGGCTTGATCCCGAACGGTCTCCCGCGGCCGAGCGGTTCGCGGTGTCCCCCCGGCTTCGAACGATTGTCGCGGTATCCCCCCGAAGCCGGATTCGCGGTGTCCCCCCGGCCGGGCGATCCGGTACGGTCTCCCACCGGCCGGAGCGATTCGCGGTGTCCCCCGAAGCCGGAACAGCTTGTCGCGGTATCCCCCGAAGCCGGGAGGCCGCGGTGTCCCCGAAGCCGGAGTGTCCGGCGGTCTCCCACCGAAGCCGGAGCGGGTCCCGCGGTGTCCCCCGGCCGGAGCAGTCCGGACGGTCTCCCACCGGGCCGGAGCGATCCGGGCGGGACCGGAAGGTCCGAACCGACCGACGACGATGTCCGGCGTCCGCGTCGTAGAAGCCCCACACCGCGACGACGGATGATGATGGAGTGCCTCGTCGGTGATCTTGTTCTCCAATCTCCACTTCTCCGCGGGAACTCGTCGAGACGGGAGTCGGGGAGTCGTAACGACGTCGGGAAGTCTAAACGTCGTCGGTCGTCCAAAAGGCCAGCCGAAAATGCCGTCCATCAGGCGTCGACGGGACTAAATTTTATAGTCCGTGGGTGTTTACCTAGGCGAAGACAGTTATCGCCAAGGCGGGCTGGGCGGACCAAGGCGGGCTGGGCGGCGGCAAAGCGGGCTGGGCGGACGCTTTGTTTACATGGTCGCCAAGGCGTTCGAACGCCTTACCAGGACTGCAGCGCCTTGTCGCCTAGGCGACGCCTAGGCGTCGCCTAGGCGACGCCTTAGAAACACTGGATTCAATCAACGGCAGTCTCCCCTATTGCATCTATAGCAACAATGGCTTCCTCCTAATAGGCAAAGGTAACTATTCATATGGTACAAGACTTGCAATGTTCTATGGTCATGAATGTTAAACAATAAAAGGAAAATATACTTCTAAAATAAGTGTTGTTGAAATGAAAATGTTAAAATGGATCAATGATCATATTACGTTAAATAGAATAAAAATGAATATATTAGAGAAAATGTAGGAGTAGGACAATTGTAGACAAATTGAAAAAATGGATATTGAAATGGTTTGAGCATATTAAATTAAATGTAGACCTAAAGATGTTCTGGATAGAAAAGTAAAAAATATTAAAATAACAAAAACAAGAAAAAGACATGGTAGACCAATGTTAACATAGAGGAGGGTAATTCAATATGATTTGGATAATTTCAATATCTTGGAAGAAGTAACTCAAAATCGACGTGAATGAAGAAAGAGAATCCATATGACTGATCCCAAGTAATTTGGGACTAAGGCTCAAGTTGAGTTGAGTATAATTCATCTCTTGATAGCTTTTAGAAGTTGAGGGAGAAGATAAAAGATGAGTCTATCTCTCTCTTCCTTAAAAACTTAATCGTTACAATCTATATTCTAAGGTGTCTTTCGATGGGATTATGTGATGTTGAATATTTTTAGGGTTTTTACATAATTCCAACCAAAATTCACCCTAACTGAACTTAGCTACCAAACAAGATGCCCTGCCTGCCAGTGTCATAGATTGAGACTATGCCCCACCACCCCAAATACACACAACAACAACAACAACAACAACACATTTATCAACAACTCTCGTAGAAAAAAGATAAAAAATATAGACTGCACAGTTTATAAAAATACAATGAAGAAATATTAGTCAGAATGCTTACGAGGAGTTCATCAGCAAGTTCCGAAGAAGATGAAAACAGAAGACCATTCTCCTCCACTTTTATGAGTTCATTAATGCTTTAAAATGATGCAAACAAAGGGAACCACAGAAAGAACTCAAATGATGAATGGAACTACAAAAGGCCAGTCAGCATAGCATCAATCAGTTAACATGAAACCTATAACAGCAAGCATTGTAATTACCAAGAGAATGAAACAGCACAAACCGGCAGACCACATCCAAACATATCCACAACCTGACATCAAAAAAAACGAGCAAATCAAGTAGCATTTGTCCAAACTTGTAGTCTCCTACTAAACTCAGCTTTAAGGACAGCCACCTTCATGGGAAGATCTAAACCAGATGAAGAAGTGTGAAGGCATACACCTAGATCAGCAGACCCTGCAAAAAATTAAAAAAAAGAAATTAAAAAGTCTGTAAAGGGACATGACATATTTAAGGATTTCAAGCAAGAAAACCCTACAATTTTTCATCAATCAAAAATTTTGAAGTTTTGGCTAAATAATTTTATGATTTTTTCTCTGCTACGGTGCCTACTTGGCTACTCCCTAGGAGAGCATCTATTAAAACCTACTCCACCTGTACTTCCCAAGAGTCCAAGTCAGTTGTAGTGCAAGTGCCTAGCTGTGTCCTAATGTGCTACACATGTTCAGTGATGAATGAAAGGTATGTATCAATTTTTTTTAAGAAAATTGTAGACCTTCATTGCATAAAAATAATATGAAAACTTTACTTGAACATTAGCAGATGAATCTTTTCATAAAAAAACTAATTTCTAAAATAAATTGAAAATGTCCTCTGTCTTTAATTAAACTGTAAGTAAGCATCATTCAAAACTGCGTGAATAACATCTTAAAGAACCTTAGTAATTTCTTACCACTATGCATTTTGCTGAATGCTTTTTACTTGAAAAGAATAATGCAAGAAACAAACTCTAGAAGGACTATAAGAAAGGGAAGACCTCATACCCCAACTGAATCCTTAAAAAATTTAAAAAGCTTTGCAGGTGCTTACCCAACAATCGTGGGTAATCCTCAGATGATAGCCACATAGTTCGAAATGCAACACGTCTTAGCTTTAGCCTCTTTATCTTCTCTTCATATTTTTCTCTCTCGGGGCCTCTACCTTCAAGTTAATGTGGTAAAAAACTATGTCAAAGGATGAATCATCTCAAGCAGAAAATGGGACAAATTCATTGCAAAATGAAAGACAACACAGCAGCTTACCAGTAATGATGAACAATATTCTAGGATAAACAAATTGTTTCCCACCATGCATATCCATCCAAAGCTTGTCTTCTGCAGTTGAATCAGTCTCATTTAATGCTGCTGCAACACGGCGATCATACATAACTGCTGCTTCTAGAAGCATACTAAAATCTTCGTCTGGAGTCCTGAGAACAAGAAAAGTGATGACTGGCTATAAAACTTGTTCGAGCTAAGAACTTGCTTCATGCTTCTTGGATTTGCTTTTTTTAAAGTATTCTGCTTGAGAAATGTTCTAAAAAAAATTTAAACGCATGAACTATTGATTGCATATACCTGTGCTTAGAATCATGAAAATTTTTAACACAGATTTCTACCAACAAAGAGAAGCGCCAAGAATGAGGGTCAGGCATGGGTTGTAAACTCAAACCTCCAATCTCTTTACATCTCTCAGCCTCAGATTTCATCATTAATCATCAGGTAGTCAAACTCCATGACCTGAGGCTATACTTGTCCCCACTGACGCATAAGTAATGCTTATGTTTCTGTGGTAAGATAAAAACAAAGCTCCTAAGAGTATCTTGAGAGAGATGTGCAATTAGCACAAGATAAGAGAACGAGCACACAGATTCTCATAGCTGTCACAAACACAAACCCACATGATAATCCAGTGTCACGGTGACTACTGCCAATGAAGCTGTCTGCAGATTCCATAAAGAGAAAAACAGCCAGCTTTGGATGTTTAAAGGTGTGGGGGTGCAAGAGAAGAATCGGGAGATGATGAACAAGGCAAAGGATGCTAATGAAGGTAGCTCAGCTCACCATCATTAGAAGAATCGTTATCCAGGAGAGTGGCTAGAACTGGTTGTTTCATTGCTACAGGCAATGGGTCTCTCATACGAGATGATTTGGACTAGAATGAGTGGTCATAAGAGCACGACCTAGCAATACATGGGGCATAACCTTCAAGATTTACCGTATCACAAGTCTTACCTATCTATAGTTTTCATGCAAATATATAACAAGCATAGTAAAGAACTAGTATTGAAATACCCAAAAAGTCATTTTTAGGCAACCCCATAAGTGGAGAAGTTCATTAAAGAAAAGGATGTTAAGAACAAGAGTACAACAAAATATGAATCTACTTTTGGTGGTTAGTGGGAGAAGCATGAGCCAAATGTACGGCTTCACAGTTCATATCTCAACATTAGCACTTAACCTTAGTGCCTTTTGACCCAGCCTCCATTTTTATTAGAAGAGGAGGTTTACATCTTATGAAAGCCTTACCATCTCACTTTCTCAAGACACAGTCACACAACATAAGGAAAAAGGATAATCTTCATGGCTCTAAATTGAGCCTCCAGGCATAAGCCTCAATGTCTCAAGGTATATCTTTTTAGATATTTGGTTGGAATGGTTTCTTTTTTTTTAACCAGAAAAGGATGAACAAAATTTTCATATTTTCAGCAGAAGACCATTAACCATTTAGATGTTCGTTGCCCCATTACCCATGCATATGTTTAAATATATATCGTTATATGACACTAATGACTACCTCCTCTAACAGTATGCTAATTTAAGATGTTTTATCACTTCACAAAATAATAAAAAAAACTCAGTGACAAAGATCATAACGGACATAAATAGAAAAAAAGCCCTATGGTTATGTGAAAGAAAAACTACTAAATTCAGCTTAATGAAACCTGGCAAAATCATAGCTCACCAGCTTGTACTGCTGATAACCAGTGCGGGCCTATTTGGCTTCAGAGAAATTACATCACCAATCCGAGTGGTGAAGATAGTTTGTTCCTCTCTCTGGTTTCCATTGTGGCTAAGTAAAACATTGGATGCTGGAAAAGTTATCATAAAAAATAGTCTAAAAGCCTATCAGGCTTAAATAATCAAATCAATATCTGATATAATACCATTACCAGTGCTAATACAATCATGCACATTTGGTTGCTTTATCTGATTGTCTAACCTACAAAATAACTAAAAAAGTTCTGAGATTTATGTCAAAGAAATCAAGAAAAGAGCACTACATTAAAGGGGATGACAAGTCGCTACTTCATGCTTCTCCTCAAGAGAAGCTGGATGAAAAAATTCAGGAGGCTGATCATATAAAACAGTTGCCCTGAACACATAAAAGAATGAACAATGCGTTAGTCAGTGACATTATAAATAAATCTAATATACAAACACATTTCCCAAGACACTTCAACTAACTTAATCCCCCAGTTTTCTGCAAGTTCATGCTGCATTGCCTTGGTAACACAAAAGCATCCATCAGCCATCTTCCCAAAGAACTTTTCAAACCTGCAAAGAAGCAACAACGTTTCACAAGTATAAATATGTCTGATTGTTGGCAAATATAAAAGCCAATATTTTGTCGTATACCAGTGATATATCTTCACTATGAAATGGCTTCTTCCACCAGACAATGCCAGCAAACTGTATCCAAAATTATGCCAATCAATTATAAATGTGGACCTCCTCAGTTGACTAGCAAGTTTCACAGCAGCCAACGTTGGAACTGATGGAGGGTTCTGGAAAAAAGTAAACAAGTTAAAGAAATCCAGTGTAAGCAATATTTGAGTGAAAAGGAATTAAGGGGCCAACAAGCATCATAAGGTTACTATCATTAACCTGCACAATATATACATCAGGGCGAGGTATCTTATAGCAGAGATACCAAAGAAGTATCACAAACTGAGTTATGGCCTTCAGAAAAAGGGCCAATGCACCAGATATCTTTGATAACTTTTGGAGTTGAATGGACCTCTGTAACCAATATCACATATGCTTTAGTCAAATAGGTCGAAAAGAGCTACAAGTTGAGAAATCTTCTATCAGGTACCATCAGGGATAGATGAATTGACTGGTTTTCTCTGACAGCCATATGTGGTTCAGTACCTGCACTAAGAAGAGAAAAGAATGATTCAAAATAAAAATTGCAAGATCCAACAGAGTTCCAACAAAGGCTGAAACTGTATATGATATTTTCCATAAGCTAAATAATATGTCATTTCAAAAAAGTGTCATAACTGAATCATAAGTGTAAAAGGGTACTGGACAAACATTCAGAAAGAACATGAACAAGATTGTACCATAGAATAAATAACACCAAGACTACTTAAGCATCATAATTCAAATAATTAGACAATGGTTAGACAAGGACAAGGTCAAGATCGTCTATACTGGCTAAAGATTTATCAGGAAGAATCCACGAAGGTGCAAATACTACCTCCATTAGCAATAATGTCCACCTCCATATGGGCCTGCATATTTTGAAAAATAGAAGACATATGAATGGTCAAAATGGAAGCACACTAAAGAAGCTAGGATATAAAAGGATGAAAAAGTATGGAAATGAAACAAAGAAGACCAGGCATTGATCACACATACCTGTTGGACCATATGATTTGTGTCAACTTCTTGTAAAGAAAGATCTATAAGCTAGTTATATATGATGAGAAAAAAAAGGCTTACCCTGAACAGAGGCATATTCTTCCAGAACATATGACCAAATCATCCCTAAAAGTTCCGCTGGATGGCTAGACCAGACAAGAAATAATTACCGAACACGTGAACTCTCATGATAAGGAGGTCAGCGAAAGGTTTACCTCTGCAGCAGTTGAATTTCTGACTGGCTCCTATCATGAAAATTACTCTAGTTTGTTTCTCTCATCAATATGGCCAAGCAATATTTTGCAGTGTCACAGTATATACCACCAGATTTTTATTGGCTACTAAGGTCTTGACATATTTCTCCATCCCCTCCCCCAAAAGAAAGAAATATTCCACCTTGAATCAGGCTGCATGTCCAATGAAAGTGGCAAAATCCACTCCAAGACTGGGTCATACCATACGTCAACATATAAAAAGCAGATGTTGCACATCCACCTTGTCATCGTCGCGAAGGCAACATTTACACTGACAGTAAAAAATAGGCAATCTTCCAAGCAACACTACTCAAATGAGAAATTTTACTTTCGGAGAAGGTTTAGACTTTCTGGCTATGTTTTGACGATAAAGTATCAATTCTCCTAGCTTGTAATAGATTTAATCAAACTTGGCAATTGGTGTCAAAGTGCAAAGTCAACCTCTATCAAGTTGTGAAGAGCTTAACCCATAGGTCAATTTGTTAACATCTCGTGAAGCACTTCAGCTGGGCTCAATAAGATGTTCGCAAGTCAGAAGTAGTGTGGATAGTAGCCCTATCTATACATGCATCCATAACCCCAAATCCACCTTGTGCTATCTGCTAACAACCCTTTATGATGGTTAACGGTAACTTAAAGATAATATAGAATCATACGAATGTTCATCTACAACTTTAGAGGCATAGAAAACAAAAGAAAAAAATAACGATCCAACCTCTTGATTTCCTATAATATTTGTCAAACGGATGCGGTTATAGTTCAGATGTATGTAGTGAAAACCTATAGGTTTATC
Source organism: Cryptocoryne crispatula var. balansae (assembly GCA_036172225.1). NCBI lineage: Eukaryota > Viridiplantae > Streptophyta > Magnoliopsida > Alismatales > Araceae > Cryptocoryne > Cryptocoryne crispatula. Next base: position 3,898,582 of record CM069925.1, on the reverse strand, counting down.
AGCGTACAAAGCCGCGTACATTTCATACTCTCTTCAATGTACCAGAGGAAGCAGAAGCGAAACATTCCAAGTGATGTCTAGTGAAACAGGGCACCATTATTTGACTATTTCTCAATTTTCTACCCTGCCAGCCTTTCCATCCATAAACGAAGAAATTCTGGGAACTCCCACCCCAGTATACCAAGTCCCGAAATACACAGGAAACGACGGGGTTGTTTCCAATGTGCAAAAAAATATGAAACCAAAGGGTCGCGTCGACGCAGGATTAACAAGCTAGTCTTGCCAAAGGGAGAGCAGATTCGCACACATGCACTCAAATTCCGATTTCGGGCGATAAAAACCGAAGAACCCGCGAAGATGAGAGAGGACTCCTACCTGCTCCGCGAGGGACAACGCGTGGTACTGCATCCGGGGGCTGCGGCCGATGTCGCCAAGAACGACCACGGCCGCCCTGCCCCTCTTCTTCGCGCCCATCCGCAGAACCCCAACAATCGGATTGCTTGCGCACTGCCGATCATGCGAGACGGCGAGAAGCTGATCAAGGCTGGTCCTGGTCGCTCGTGGAGGAGGAAGCGAGGAGCCCGGGGCGTCGGAGTTTCTCCGTGGAACCGAGATACGCGCCCCCGTCTGACCTCCGGAGTTCGGAGTCTGCAACCCGTTTTTCTCGATACATATATTAATATCTTTATTATGTTTTAATTTAATTTATTTAACTTATTTTATTTAAATAATAGTTTGAGCCGAGACGGATATTTTTCAAAAAAAAAAAACAATTTAAACTTGAGTTTAATCCAAAATAGTTCAAGTTACCAATCCGTTGGTTCCGATTGGAGGTCTTCCAAACCAAACGGTCAAACCAACTAAACTGGTTTTATGACAAAATTATAAATAAAATACTATATATAAAAAAATAATATCAATATAATTTTATAATATAATGATATGTGTCCTAATAATTTATAAAAAAGCACACACATAGTTGATTAATTAATTTTCGATATGGATCCGAGTCAAAATTAAATCGAACTAATTTAGTTAGATCCAATCCCGATTCTTTGGTTTGACTTTATTTAACTTGATTGAGCGGTTAAATTTAGTATAAGATTTCGGTTTGGTTCGGTTCGATCGGATCTAAAAAAATACAAAATAAAATCTTGAGTTGAGCCAAGTAGATCCTGCACACCCCTGAATTCACTCAAGTTAAACTCTTTAGTTGGACTATTTTTATTCAAATGATGATATTACTTCTTGGACATATTTAGTAAGATGTTATAAAAACTTAAAATAAACACAAAGCTGATCGAGATTCCAACTTCGATAAACTACGGAGGCATCAGCTTTCGACTCTACTAGCGGATACTTATATTTTTTTGTTTTGTTTAAATAGCGGATACATTGACGAGTTTTCTAACTCTTTATTTAATTTTCACCCCAATCCAATCAAAATTTCAAAATATTAAATTATCTTTTCCAGCCCAACACCTCACCTGATTATATATATATATATATTTCTATATGAAAAATAACTTTAACACCACGGGGATCGGTTTCATCCGGAGAATAGGAATATCAATAGTTATTGGATTGTCTAATTATTCCACATATTCGTCAAGTTAACGAATAATTAAAAGATGATTTAAAGATTAATAAAAGGTTATTCGTATCTATGTTTCTTGATCATTCGTTATTTCCACGATCATAGATATTTCGAATTGAACTTAAAAAAATGTTATTGTCTCTGTTAATCAATGCATAGTTTAATAAATCATATTCTAAAAAAATGTTATAGTCACACTCTCCCGGGAATCTGATGAACGGTCGCGATGACGGCGGGGCAAGAAAATAATTAAAATACCTTAAATTAATATACTTCTCATCAGACGAGTCCTTGTATTATATACATTTTTGTTGAACAACAAGTCCTTATATTATATACATTCATGCCGCCTTCCCTCTCGCCATCCCTAATAAGAGAGAAGACCTCCGCTCGCTCCATCCAAGACTGAACTGGACTGCAGCGCTCCTCCTCCTCCTCCTCCCCATCTCTTCCCGCGCACACCATGAGCTACTACAACCAGCAGCCCCCCGTCGGCGTCCCCCCGCCGCAAGGTATGTCGCCGCCCACCTCTCGATCTCTCCTCTGGCGCGCTCCGATCTCCTGCGTCTTCGCTTCCGATCTGACGATTTCCTCCAACCGTCCGCGCCTTCCAGGATACCCGCCGGAGGGCTACCCGAAGGACGCCTACCCGCCGCCGGGGTACCCCCCGCAGGGATACCCTCCCCAGCAGGGGTACCCCCCGCAGGGCTACGCGCCGCCGCCGCAGTACGGGCAGCCTCCCCCTCAGCCGCAGAAGAGCGGCCCTTCCTTCCTCGAAGGCTGGTAAGCGCCGTCGATCCACACCTAGACCTCTCTCTCTTCGGCCCCGCCGGCGCCTCCGCCGCCCGTTTCTTCCCCCCCGTCCTCCGTCTCGGATCTCGGGGGCGACCGCCGCCGAGACGGCGGATCTGGTGGAAGGGGATGTGTGCGCACGATAGTGGAAGGGCGGACGTTAAGCACGTGATTGCGTGGTTGGCCGGGAGCCACCTCCAGCCGGATGCTGACAGTGCTTGCGCTCCACCAAACAATTACATTATTGACGCTGTGTTCTTTTACGGATACGCCCTTTTCTCTTCGCTAAATTACATCGTTAATGATTCGGGGCCTCCGCACCTTACAAATATGTGTTCGGATCAGTTTCAGTTTTTAATCAGAAACGGTCGCTACTCAGGTCACTTGAGTGACTGTTCTGACAACGGTTCAATGAATTACCATATAAAAAGATTGAACTACTGTCAACTTCTTATCAACTCGTTGTTATCTGTTGATAATAAGTTGTATTAAATTCGATAACGATTTACTATAAAAAATGACTGAACTAATATCTTATTAAGTTGTTTAAGTTGTCATCGTTCTTGTGGTGGATGGATAAGATTACAATCTTGCCCTTCTTTCTTTAATCTCATCAGAGAACTTCCTAGCTAGAAGGCATCATATAGCCTGGGCTTAACATCTTATCACTACTTTAATTAATCGGACAGTTTTCATGAAACATCTAATCACTATTTTATTTTTTTCAGAAATCAGATTTGCGCAGACGATTTAGCAAAATGTCTGAATGGACGTATGAATTTTATGCTTATCTTTTCGTGTTTGATTCGACTTAATATGACTATCTAAAGTCTAATATTTAAATTTAATCTCGTCCATTGTGAAACATAAAATATTAACTAACTACTCTACTCCTCTCTGGAAATAAAAAAGTCACACATGTCACTTAAAAATTAAGTATTTTATAAGAGTTTAGTGTTACGTTCAGACACTGGTTCTGGTGCTTTACTCAAATTAGAGTCTAGTCTCTCATCAAATTAGAGATATTTGTTTTATCAAAAAGTTTGAGATGTCTAACCTTCGACCTATTCCTTGGTTAGATATTAGTTCAACCCAAACAAGCATGCTCCAAGTGTTTCATCACCGAGTAGAAGATTATATGTGAAATTACCGAGTAGAAGATTAATATGTGAAATTAACACTTCCAACGTTCAAATTTAGCCGAGTCAACTGCCAATTCCGAGAACTGGGGATTTGGTGAACGTGTATTCGTGCTCCAACATTATCTCAATTTTGTTTCTTCTACGCACGGCATGCGATATCATCTGCATCCTCTTCTAACATTCTTATGAAACTCTCTGTCGGTGGTTCTTTTTCTATCCTCTCTTATGGATCTGCCATAAAAGATCTGTTTGTTTTTTTGACTCGCAGCTTGGCCGCCCTCTGCTGTTGCTGCCTCTTGGATGCTTGCTTTTGAAGACGAGAGAAATCTCCTGTGAAGACGATTTCGTGGGCGCCGTCTTCTGCTTTCGACCGCTCGAAGGAGGTGCGTCTTCGTCAATTTTATCTGCATAATTTTTTCTTCTTCGATTGGAGAAGGAAATTCGGTATCCTTGTGTCTGCCGCTGGTGATGTGATGAAACCAGTCAACTCCAAACCATGCTGCCTCCGATGGCGGATACGCATATGAGCCCTGGGGACGGATGTTATTTGGAACTGTTGTTTTTGTTGTTCTTTGAGTTGTGACTTGGTGCTTTAATCGCTCTTCTGTGGTGTATTATAGGTTTTATATCTAAGATCTGCATGCCCTCACATATTTCATTGTAGGTTCTTAGGAACCCGAATGATAATTCATCTTTTCCGCTCTCTCTGGTAGGGTTCTTTAAAGCCATAGGAAAATTAGTTGATTGTGAAAATTAAAGCCTATCTAACCAAAAAGGAAAACAAATTGAGTTTTTGTTATAAAATGTGTTTTTTAACGAGATTTGTTTAAAAGGGTGTTTGGCAATCATTATACGATTATGTCTTTATACAGAATTCTTTCTTTGAAAAAATAGCGAAACAATTTTTTTTCTTCCCTGTGATTCCCCTCCTTTGATAGTTTATACTTGATATCTAATCATTTTGTTAATATTATGGTGCAAATGAACTGATATACTGTAGTTGTAAAACTGCTTGATATATAAGTTTGCTTCAGCTTGTTAATCAATTGAACAAAAAAACTTGATTCGTTATCACGTGGATGCCGGAAAGACCTCTGCTTGAGTTGATAATGTTCTCAATTATTATATTGATTGATTATTTAAATTTTAAAGGGAAAATTGACTCCCGGTCCGTTTAACTACTAAATGACTATCATGATTTGCTCTTCCTAGCTTTTGAGAGATGACTTCAACGTCTGTCTCCGTTACCATCATTTTTGGTGCGAAGACGCACCAAAATGGGACCTCCTGTTAAACGGGAATTCGAGTCGGACTTTTGGTGAAAGCAGGTCCATGGAAATAGACCGGGTGTTGATTTCTCTAAGTTTTTTAAATTATGAATATTCATATTTATATGAAGTCAATTAATTTGGTACGAATAATTCTCGTAGCTTAAAAGGTGCTAAATCAACTTAGATGACATGACAAGTGTTTAGACGTCGCATTAGATATTTATATACACACGTTTATATGTGTACGCATGTATATATTAATTAGATATTCATATCATGTATATATACAATATACATTGATACAAATATATTTGTATGTAATAATTGAGATTGTGTGTTTTTCTGTGCATACATGTATATATGATTTTATTTTATGTATATATTGTTATATATTTTATGAGAAAAAAACTAATCTAAATGAGAGAAAAAAGAGGATTAAGAAAGAACTCAGTAAATTTTAATATATAATAGTAGGCGACAGTAAAATAGGTTTACATTGTCATTAAATGGGTGTTCACGAATCATGGATCGATCAATACGATCAAGTCGCGGAGACAAGACTCAAGAGGGCACTATCCCCTTGTGGGGGGGAAAAGATTCTTTTGACAAAAATGAGAGATGGGGCATTTAGCCAGGCACCAAAGTGGATGTGAGATTTAACTTTTTCTGGATCAGAGGTTGCAACGCTGGACATTTCTTCGTATTGACAGACATCACAACGTATCAGAGTTGGTCAAATAAGAATGTTTTTATTTGAATTTTTTTTAAATATTATACTCCGGTAACATTTTTCTCAGACTCATTTTTATAGTTGGCAAATATTTGATCAGCAAATAACTTTAATTTGAAAATAATAAAGTTGTTCATTACCTGACAAATTAAGTTTTATTATAAATTGATACTTTTAAAATACATTTTATAAAAAATTTATTTGATAATTTTGTAAAAAAATATTTTATTAACATCCTTGTCAAGCAAAATAAATCACTTATATCTTAATTAACTTAAATATTTTTACCATTAATTAAGATGTTAGAGATGAAATTAAAATTTTAGATTTGTAGACGTTTTATCAAACAAAAAGTAACACTTATATCTTAATCAAATTCATCACTTTTTTTACCACCAAGTAAGAGGTTATAGGTGAAATTAAGAGTTTAGATTCATTGAGTAAGTCAAAACAAACACCACCTTAAATGTTTTATCAAACAAACTTATCATTTATATTTTAATCAAGTTAAGTATTTTTTTTACCACAAGTTAAGAGGTTAGAGGTGAAATTAAGAGTTAAGATTTTTACAATAAGTCTAATCAAACACTACCTTAGTCGCCTTGGACACCTTTGAAAACGGTCTTGTCACCTAGGTGTCTAAGCTGGTGTCCTGACGACTATGGTAATTCTATATCACGTATGCCACAAAATTTGTGAAAATATAAAAATGTCTATTTCACTCGTCCAGTTAAAAGATTTGAGCTGGATAACTTACTAAATTCAACATGTTCAATCTCATTCATGTGTGCGCCCATCTTTATCTATGATATACTTGATAGAGTTCAGTAAAAAGAAGTTGAAGAAGTGCGTCACGGCAATTCCATATCAAGTATGTTAAACAGTTTGTGAAAATATATATATAAAAAAATGTCCACTTCACTTGTCGCTTTAAGAGTTGGAGTTTCGTGATCTCATAAGTTAATCACAAATTATTTATTAAGTTAAAATAAATTTTAATTTAAACTGAAATTTAGATCAAATTTTATAAATCAGCTAATAGTTTAAACTTGATCGAGCTCAAGTGAAACTTGAGTTCGAACTTTTACAGCTCAGTCAACCTTGAACATTAGTTGATCACTCGTGTGAGTTATTATGCAGTCAAACACCCTGTAACAAACAGACACGAGATGAATCATTGACTTGTGGTTACGGACTTTTGTTTTACAAGTACATTGACGAGGTGTTTGGTTGCATGACAATGAAGGTTTTTATTTTAATTTTTAAAAATTATAAGAAAATTTGTTAAAAGAGGTGTTTGACAACTTTGGCAATTTTACGTTTTGAAAGTGATTTTCTTGCTAAACAAAAAAAGAGAGTCTCACCTCTTTCTTTTTTCACGTGGTCTCTCACTTTGTTTGGTCATGAATGGTAGCTACTAGGGGTGTCAATGGGCCCGGCTCGAGGTCGGCCCGCTAAGGGCCCGGTCCAAAATATATTGGTCTGGCCCAACCTGGCCCACACTACATTGTTGGCCCGGCCCGACCCGGCCCGCAAAAATTATTAACTTGGCCCGACCCGGCCCGGCCCAACTATATATTTTATAAATAAATATTTATTAAATATGATAAATTTAATTATTTAAGATAATATTATAAAATTAATAATAATTTAATTAAAATATATTTTTAATAGTAAAAATGATATTTTTGACAAAAAATTTAAAAGTTATTTGGCCCGTTTTAGCCCGCATTGGCCCGCTTCGACCCGTATGTCGGCCCGACTAAAGCCCGCGGACCAAAATCTTTGGCCCGTCAAATGACCCGTAGCCGGCCCGGCCCGCGAACCCGTGGGCCGGCCCGGCCCATTGCCACCCCTAATTAATACCGTATATATACATAGTCCAGAGGCCGTAACGAGATCTGTTCGATAATATTACTATTAATATTGAACGTCTCTATCACTATTAATATTAATAAAAATCAGTTTACTCCATCGTTCGTCCCGTTAAATTAGTAGGCATCACATTAATGCGATCCTTCTTGGAGATGGTCTTCTAGAAAATCTTTATATATAAGAAGACAATATCTCTCTGAAAAAATAATATTTGCGGGATGTTTGATTGCGCGATAATGAAAATTTTTATTTTTATTTTTAAAAATTATAAAAAATTTGTTAAAAGAAGTGTTGACAACTATGATACTTTTATGTTTTGAAAATAATTTTCTTCTTAGACAAAAAAAGAGAATCTCACTTCTTTCTTTCTTTTTGTGGTCCCCCACTTTGTTTGGTAATGTATGGTCGTTACTCTTTTTTTTTTGTCACGTCCCTTCAAACATAATAATTTTATGTCATGAGTTGGTTCACTTTTTATTTTAATATAATTTTATCACTAAAGTGTACAAAAAATTATCATGCAACCAAACACCCCATTAGATTTGAATATATATCCTTAGAAGAGTTTGACACGTCTGTCCTTTTGCGACAAATATTCTTAAAAGAGTTTCGTCTTTATTTTAGTGTTTCGTCCAAATATGTATTTTAAGTGTTTTCCCCCCTTTTATGTCAAGAGTGGTGGAGATCAGTTTATGTAAGTGAATAGCTACGTTTGTTGTTCACCTTCCGACGCGTGATTCGATGTTGTCCCGTCAGTCTTCCCCACTCTTATTTATTATTATGATCTTTCTAAGCAGATCACATCGTATTCACGTCCTCTTAGTGTAATTATTCAACAATTGTCAGATTGGAAATCTATATCTATTGACCTTCAAAACACCTCAACGTCGTCGTGTGTTTACTCGCTTCTAAGTTCTTATTTGAAAGTTTCTAACTTTACTCTCTCATCTGTAATTTTCTGTGTATACATTTGTGCTTTCTTGTTTTAATAATATAACTTAGTCATGTGCTATTTGTCTTCGAGAGAAAATGACTCTCGAAAAAGTCCCCACTATTGTGATATTCCTATATAACCTCAGGGGGTGTTTGGTTGCATGATAATTTTTTGTACATTTTTATGATTAAAAATTATATTAAAATAAAAAAGGAACCAACTCGTGATATAAAATTGTCATGTTTGGAGGAATGTGATAACAAAAAAGGGTAGTTACTAGGGGTGGCAATGGGCCGGGCCGGGCCGGTTACGGGTCGTTTGACGGGCCAAAGATTTTGGCCCGCGGGTTTTAGTCGGGCCGACATATGGGCCGAAGCGAACCGACGCGGGCTAAAATGGGCCAAATAACTTTCAATTTTTTTATGTCAAAAATATTATTTTTACTTATTAAAAATATATTTTAATTAAATTATTATTAATTTTATAATGTTATCTTAAATAATTAAATTTATAATATTTAATAAATATTTATTTATAAAATATATAGTTGGGCCGGGTCGGGCCAAGTCAATAATTTTTGCGGACCGAGTCGGATCGGATCAACAATGTAGTGCGGGCCAGATTGAGCCGGATTGATATATTTTGGACCGGGCCCTAAGCGGGCCGACCTCGGGCCGGGCTGGACCCGGCACATTGACACCCTGAGAGCCACCCGCCGATAGGGGGGGGGGGGGGGAGAGAGCGGGAGAGCGCTTCCATCATCCATCGGCGAGCGGGAGACGCGATACGAGGTGAAGCACGTCTTCGGGGGAAAATGGTGATCACAACCTTCACCGGCACTGGCGTGGGCCTCGGTATGCGCCTTGCAGCTCCATCGGGCCGTTCCAAGGGCGCTGTAGGATAGGGTTGCTTTCCTAAATGTTGATGCAGAGCCAGTTTCTTCTCTGTTATTGTTCTTTTTCCTGGCTAATTTTTTTTTCTCCTCTTCCTCGTATGTACCATCAGGTTTCGGCGTCGGATGCGGTTTCGGCATAGGATGGGGATTTGGAGGTTTTACTGAATTCCTAGTTCCTGCGCTGACTGTTTGGTGTGGTGCTCTTTAACTGTCGCCCTAGGTTTCAACGATTCTCCACTGATTGTGAGACGATGTACCTTTGTGTTCTTTTGATTTGGCTTGATGGAACTTCTTTGTTGTTCTACTTTTGTTCTGAATTATGCCTTCGGTTCTCCGGGACGGAGTTCCTACGCTGTTGTGGGAAATGCAAGGATGGCATATTTTGCTTTCGCAATGATATTGCTTGTGCTTGCCCTCAATTCTTGACAAGAGAAAGGTTTCTGATCGTGGTGTGTCCGGTATCTTTTTCTTAGTTTCCTGATGATGTCGTCATTATGCTCCGCACTACAGACTGTGTACTGTGGCGTTCTATGGATTTGGCTTGATCGAAATTATTATTTCTCTATACAGTCTTCTATCTAAATTATGCCTAGGTCCACTGCGACGGAGTTTCTAGCGCTGTTGTGGAAAGTGCATGAGATTAGAAGTTCGGTGTTGGTTATTTTGCTTTCGTAACAATGTTGCTTATGCTTTCTCTCAGTTCCTGTTGAGAGAGAAGTATTTCCATCCTTGGTGTGTCCGGTATGTTTTTCTTGTTTGTGTCGTTGATGTAGCAAGCAGAAGGTGCTATTATTCGAAAGAGTACCTTAGGGGTTGTTTGGTACAATATTAATTTGGGGATAAACGTGGTTTATCCTCAAAATTTAGGGGATAAACAAACTAAGTTTATTCCCTAAATAATCTAATACCAAGCAGGCCCTTAGGTCATGTTTGGTATGAGGATAACTTGGGGATAAACCAGGTTTATCCTCATAATTTAGGGGATAAACCTGGTTTATCCCCGAAAAATTTTGGTGCCAAACAGCACCTTAAGGACCTCAAAAACTATCTGTGCTTCTGTACTGTGCAACTGTTCTTATTTGTCATGTCGATAAATATCTGAATTTTTATTACTGTGTTCTGTGAGAAAACCAAGACACTGAGCATTTTTGTTTCTTAGGTATGTTTGGCACTTACATTTGTCCATCTCATGAAGTCAATGCATCCGAATGGTCAGATGATTGAAAGCCGTAGACCCTGCTACCTTTTAGTGGGCGGAGGGCAATGCCAATACTGGGGTTGGGTTATTTCTTCATGTGAATAGTTTAGTCAATGTCACTATTTGTCTGACTAGATAATTATGTTATAGGCATTTAAAAACTTTAAACATATGCAGATGATATTTTACATTTTCCTTTTGGTCTCATGTATGTCTGAGAACCTTTTTTCTTAGTTTCCTTTATGTCACTCTACATTTCTTTTTAAAACCATTAAAATTTCATTTCATTTCTAGTTCCTTTTTTGTCTCAATGTCTGGAATGATAAATCGCACATTCCTTGGGACAAGGATTATTTGATGGCCTCTGTACTAGTCTCAATGTTCTATCTGTTTTTTTTTGTTGACTATTGCTTGTGTTCTTCTCCAGGAATGCCATTGCAGATGCTTGGTCTTGGAATAGGTACCAAAAATCAATCATATTCATGCCTTTTTCTTTTCTTGTCTGCCTTATTTCATTTTCTTTATTGAATTGAAGGTGGAGGCTGTGGAGTTGGGTTTGGCCTTGGATGGGGATTTGGCAATGCATTCGGTACACAATACCAGACTACAAAAATAAGTTTTGAAGGAATTCAGTTTGACAAAAAGGAATCTGTGACTTCTAACGACTCAGAATCCCGCAAGCTAGCTAGTCTTGTTGGTGTCTCAAAATAGCTACCACATGGCTGTACATATCGAACACATCGTTTTCCTAGAAAATTGCATGGTTATTGTTAAATGTGTCTTCCTGCCCAGCCTGATTGGAATAAGAGTATTATCACACTTAGAAGGTGTTTAAGATTTGTATAACATCCAACAAATCTACCAGAAGCTTCGGTGATGGTAGTGGTTATTATTCGTGTATGACATGCTCATGTTTTTTTTCTTCTGGAAGAACCTTGATCATTTTACTTGTCAGCATGTTAACATCTGTGATGTGTTGTTTGTCTGTTTATCCACTGGTGCTTGCCCATGGGGGGCTCCACATTTCGCCAATGAATTATCATCTCTACCTTTCTGTGTATTCGATCTGTATGCTGTAGCTTGCCAATACAAAGACTGTCCTTCGGAAATCGAACGGCACTCTCAAATCCAGGACAGATATCTTTATAACAAGCAGGTTTTTTTGTTCATTTGGTTCAATTTCATCATTGGTTTTGGCTGATCATTATGTTAGGCGTTTTACATTTTTATGGTTGACAACTTGGATCATTCTTTTTCCTGGATTTAATTTAAGTCTTTTAGTTTTGTTTAGTTTCTTTCTCCATCATTGAATGCGAGTACTTGTCCATCTCTTCTTTTCCTGTCACTTCTTGCCTCTTGTATCATGGCTTCCCCGCTGTTCAGAAAGAAAAATGGGCATGCCAATTCAGAATGGTTAGTAAATTTGTATACAGTCAGCTTTTCTCCTGTTCATGCTCTTAATCTCAGTTGACCTGATGATAGGACTCGCATTTTGTTTCATTTCATATTGGTTTCCAAGTAAAGAAACTATCATTATACTTGACAGATTTGACAGTGAATTGTAAGCTGAGGCATGTGCATGGCTATACATAGCCTGGTTAGTAATACATAGTCGTAAGTAATTGAATATAAGAGAGTTAGTAACTGAGCTGAGTAGGTTAGTTATATAAACATTGGCTAGTAGTTGAATATAAAGGGTTAGTAAGTGAGTTTGAGTGTGTTAGTAATATATACCGTGGGTTAGTAACTGAATATATAGAGTCAGTAAGTGAGTTTAAGTGGGTTAGTAATATATAATGTGGGTTAGTAACTTGGTACTTGAGGTTAGTAAGTGAGCTGGGTGGATTAATAATATAGAGAATGAGTTAGTACCTTACATATGATTAATAACTGAGTTTGGTTGGGTTATTATTATATAGCATGTGTTAGTAACTAGATATAATGGGTTAGTAAATGAGTTTGGGTAGGTTAGTAGTAACCTATGATGTGGTTTAACAACTGAATGCATTAGATAGTAAGTGAATTTGAGTGAGTTAATATTATATAACATGTGTTAATAATATATAATGTGGGTTAGTAATTAAATACGGAGGGTTAGGAAGAGAGTTTTGGCCAATTATTAACATATAATGTGGGTTAGCAATATATAGTGTAGGTAAGTAAATGGATACCTGAGATTAGTGAGTTAATTTGTTAGTAACTGAATTCAGGCTATACTTTGTGAGTTTGAATATGTTCGTAACATATAGTGAGTTAGTAACCAAATACATGGGATAATAAGTGAGTTTGGGTGGATTAATGATGTATAGAATGGGTTAGTAATTGAATATATGAGGTAACAAGTGAGTTTGGATGAGATAGTAATCTATAATGCGAGTTAGTAACTAAAGATGGTAGGTTAGTAAGTTTGGGTGGGGCAGTATTATGTATAACATGGGTTAATAATATATATTAGTGGGAGTTAATAACGTGAGTTAGCAACTAAATACACAATGTTGGTAAGTGAGTTAGTGGGTTATTAACACATAGTAAGGTTAGTGAGTTAGTGGGTTATTATTAACACATAGTAAGGTTAGTGATGTATAACGTGAGTTAATAACTGAATACAATTGTCAGTGAGTTTGGATGTGTTCGGAGTATGTAGTGTGGGTTAATAATTGAATACGTGGGTTTGGGTGGTTTGGGTGAGTTAATAATATATAGTTTGAGTTAGTAATCGAATACCGGAGATTAATAACCCCTGACTTTGTTCACTTGTTGTTTCATCCTTCTATCATTTCATTTCTGTTGGTGTTTAACTTTAAGTGAAAATTTATCGTGGTTCATTTTTATTGAAACTTGCGGGATTTCCCTCCGCAACACTATACGTGATTTGAACTCCAACTCTATCCTCCGCTCTGATGGATGTCTAAGCTCGGATCGCCTCAAACGTCCAGAGGAGAGAACTCTCTCAATATTCGATAGGAGACAGTCACAACTTGCAACCATTTAAGTGTCGGTTTAAGGGTGAACCGGTATGAACCGTTATTGAACCAGAATTCACGATGAATTACATTGTGGTTCATAACGGGTTGTACTATGATTCATAACGGTTCAGTTTGATTTGTATTGGATTGCATTGTGCTCCGTAACAATTTAGTTGAATTTGTAATGATTTAACTTATTACAAATTAAAGTGTAATTCGTTACGAATCACAGTGTAATTCGTTATGAACCGATCTGAATTCTTATGAATCATAGTCTAACCCGTTACGAATTCTGATTCAGTAATTGTTTATATCGGTATACTGGTTCACTTTTGAACTCACTTGAGTGGATAGAGTTGTGGCGGTCTCTTATTGGAGATTAAAGGAGTTCCCTCTTCTGAGGCGATCCGAACTCGATATGTCTTGTCTCCCCCTTCCTGATGCTGACAACCTCCCCCTCTCCCAGCAAAATCCACCCCCGCTCTTAGAAACCCCGAGCATGTAGATCACCCACCACCCTCTCCGGCAATGCTTCCTCCAATCCCTGACGCCTGACGAGCCTCCCCTCCAATGCGACATGTGCGAAAGTAGGTATGGTTAAAAATAATGAGTATCTGAATGAGTATAGACCATAATGAAAATAAATTAAGATTCCAGAGAGTTAAAAATCATGAGACATGCAAAAGTAGGTATGGTTTTAGGTATCTAAATGTAATAACACATGCAACTATATCTGAAAATATATAAAATATTTGATGCAGGGCCATTTACCCTTTTACTGTGCTATCTCTATATTACTGAGATCTATTTTCTTTACCCCCATTCTAACTTTTCTTGTCTTTTGGGATTGCGTAGGGCAGAGCCATTGGCCCATGTTCATCCAAGGAAAGAAAAGAGAGAGGCAATATAACCGAGACCACCTGTTTTTTTCGTATTATTCAGTGGCGTCTTCATCTGATAACATGGCCAGCTTTCGTCTTCATCTAATAAGTTACTAGCTGGGACGTCCCTATCAGACAAGAAACATCTTTAAATGTAACTTCCCTTTCATATATATATATATATATATATATATATATATGAGAGAGAGAGAGAGAGAATTTTAACTTACCATGCTCCTAGTTAAGTCTACTAAAAAGATTTAGCTTGCATTTATCTTTTGCCTTAATCTGAAAGACACCCAACATCACGTCTAGGGATGTTGAAGGGTCTGATATAGTTCAAATAATAGTATTATTTATATCTATATTTTATAAAAAAAGGTGTATACATTCGTTGTTCGTTAGTTATCAGAATTGAATTATTTTATCTATTTAAAAATAATTTACGTTCAGATAACAAATGGTTAATGAATATATGAAAAGATAACATATGTATGATTCAATTCAACAAAATAAGAAGTAAAAATAAATTTACTGATGAAATATATATATATATATAATATTACAATTAGAAGTATCTACTTATATTAATATATTATAGGAAAAATTTTAATTATATGTCCAACACAAAATATGAAATAGAAAAAAATGATGTATGAGTCCGTAACAAAAATGATTTTTGAGTCTACCGTCAATAGTTAGTTATCCAATATAAAATATGAGTTAGAAAAAATTTTAATTACATGTCAAACAATATATCTAATATAAAATATGAGATAGTCTATTTGTAACAAAAGTGAAATATTTTCTCGTGGGACTGTAATGTTCATTCCTATTTTATAGTGTCATTGATCATCCGACATATCACATAGTCTACGAGTTTCTTTTTTGAGATGTCAAATTTGACTGCAGTTGGACAAGGGAGGGGAAGAAGCCACGTCATGTGTGTGAACTATACTGTCAGGAAGCGGGAGAGGAAGAAGACATTGTTGTCGAATGTTATAGAAAAACTTATCTAATGTCAAGGTCTGAGGGATGAGGGTGAATCTGAGAGTTAAGAATAATAAGATTTTTTCAATGGGACATATGTATTTATTTAAATGTCATAAAATAGGGGTCGTTATATTATGTATTGATTAATGAATATAGACAATGGTTTTCATATTTGATTTATGGTGCATCTACGATCGTATCCACTAAAGTAATGATTAATCGATAAACAAACATAGATAACATATTCAAAAATTTAAAACTATCATTTAACTAGTCGTTAATTAACGAAGAGTCAAATAATTAGATAATCGACGACCGTTTGACATTCCTGATCACTAATCACGTCCAATATCTTATTTTGAGAGGACAAAGTACTTATTTGTTTGAGATACGTATATGTCAATCAACTTAGTTTTCACTTAAAATTGTATTATGTGTGCCACTTTGTCCCTCTACGTACGTAACAGATTGTATCCGAAAAATGAAGAGAGACTCCGCACGCATACAACCTAATTTCAAGAGGTTCATTAAGATACAACAGAGATTACATATACATGTCCAGATGGTAATGACGACTGTCATATTCTAACAATACATTCATAAACTCATACATACTGGAAACTTTTGATGTCCAGTGCATTAATCTCAGGTACATTCAGTACATTTCAGACAAAACGCTCCGAGACCGCCCTCGGGCTATGCATCTTGCTCTTTTACACCCTGTTTGGTAACACTATTAAGTATCTCTATCACTATCAATTTTAAAATTGATATTGATAGGAATCATTAAGAGGTGTTTGGCTAATTGTATCAATTTTAAAATTTGTAGTACAAACAAAGCACATTATGTAATACAAGTGTCAACTTGTATTAATTTTGATATTAATACTCTAACGTTTGAAAATATTAATATCAATATTGATATAGTACCAAAAATAAAACTCTAACCAAACATGGTATTAAGTTCCGTCTCTTTCGGACCGGCATCCTCGTCACGATCGCCCACCGGTCCACACCACACATGGATGGATAAATAGGTGATAAGATAAACAAACAAACAAACAAACAAATTGTGTCATACATACAACTTGGAACACCGGCTGAGGAAGGTCCAACTTGGCAAATGGTGCTGCTTTGCCGTGGTACATTTAAGGGCCCCTTTGGTATATATTAATTTATTTCCGGGTTGTTTGGTAATAGATTAATTCAGAGATGGATTTTATCTATCTCTAAAATTCAGGGGATAAATCAGATTTGTCCCATAAATAAATAATCTGTTACCAAACATCCCCTGCAATGAATATTGGGCCCGTCTCGTCTCCTACGCGTGATAGTGTGCACCCTTTGGGGGGGGGGTACCTTGTTGTATATTTAAATGGGAGAATTGGACGTATATATATATATGCCCCTGGACTAATTTGAATTTGGTGTACACATCTTGATTATTAAATAATCATTTGAACTAACTATTTACACCGAAGGATATATATATATATGTATCCTATTAGTTTCAGTAATAATTCTAGCCACATGTAAAGTCTTAAAAATGAAATTTTATTTGTAAAAGTCAAGTTCACCTGACCCGAATATATTCAGAAACCTGGTAGATATATAAATCCCTCGTGTTCTAGCTAAAAGTAAAATTAAGGAGGTGATTGATTGGTCAATGAACGAAGTTAATTAAAAAGCATATGCTAGCCACAGATCGTCCTATATCATTAAACTCAATATTGGTTTAGTTATATAGGCAAACACTTGGAGAAATATTTTAGCTTGGACGTTTTAAAATTTCGGATGGTGACGACGACGACGATAATACCAGTTTCTATAATCGAACAAGATTCCGTGCTCCTCGAGAGGGACGAATGCGGACTTGTGTGGCTTTCCTTGCGCCGTGATCTTGTGGAGCGCCTCGGCGTCGCCGCTTCCTTCTTCCCTCCTCCTCCTCCTCTTCTTCTTCTTCTCCGACCGCGCTCTTCCGGCGACGGCGCCGCGCTTGTTTGCTCTTCATAATTTCATCTGTCCCGTCCCCCCTTTCTCTCGTATATGTGAAGGAGGAGCTCCCCCCTGCACGTACGGGAAGAGGGCGGGCCGGGGAAGCAGAAACCATGGTGGATGTCGGCCGGGAACCCTTGACGCGGTCGCCCCTCCTCCTCTCGTCCAAAAAGCAGCAGCTCCTCTCCGACGCCATGAAGAGAACCAGCGACTGGTTCGTTCGTTTTCTTCACCACTTGGCAACGCTGCCGGGATATATATATATATATTTATTTATTTATTTACACAGAGATTGAGAAGGGGAAGGAGTCTGATGTGTGTACATATATATCTCTGTTCTTCTCTGTGTTTCAATACCCTTTCGCAGGATCTTCTCTCAGGAGATTCCCAGCGACATCACTGTTCAAGTCGGGGGAGCTTCCTTCTCTCTGCACAAGGTATATATATATATACACTCTTTGTATATCTATCGATCAGCAGAGACTCTCTCTCTCTCTCTTGATTGGACATAAACAGAGCAGGGTTTCTCGGATGGTTTATCTCTGAATTAACATATACAGTTTAGAACATTATTTGCATGGCCAACACAATACTTTTTTATTTTTCTTTTGCAAATCCAATGTAATATTTTGATAGAAAATTCAGAAAGAGTAATTTGGGGGCAGAAGTGAATCCAGAGTTTCTGACTCCTGCAAAATGAGGTGGGAGTTTAAAAAAACAGCAACTTCTGATGGATTTAATATGTTAACCTTGCAAATAAAAATTTAAAAATTGTAAATTTAAACAGCATGTACTCTCTACTGTTCTTGTTGATCTGAGCCTCCTCTAACCTGGGAGGTTCCTGTCCAGGTCCCGCTGGCGTCGAAGTGCGGCTATGTCAGGAAGCTGGTTTCAGAAGCCAGCGATTCCGACCTTGCGCTCGTGGACATGTCCGACGTCCCCGGCGGCGCCGAGGCGTTCGAGCTGGCCGCCATGTTCTGCTACGGGATCAACTTCGAGATCAACGCCGACAACGTCGCCATGCTCCGCTGCGCGGCGGAGCACCTGGAGATGACGGAGGGCTACGCCGCCGGGAACCTCATCACCCGGACGGAGGACTACCTCCGCGAGGCCGCCCTGGTGAGCCTGCCCGGCGCCATCTCCGTCCTCCGCCAGGCGCAGAGCCTCCTCCCGATGTCGGAGAGGGTGAATCTGGTCGGGAGGTGCGTGGAGGCGGTCGCGTACCTGGTCTGCGAGGAGGCCCAGTGCGGCGGCGGCGGCGGCGGGACGGAGGGCAGTCAGCACAGCACGGGCTCGTCTGGGTCGACGCTGCCGCGGGCGGTGGTGGACTGGTGGGCGGAGGAGCTGACGGCGCTCCGGGTGGAGGTCTTCAGGAGGGTCGTCGCGGCCATGAAAGCCGCGGGCTTCAAGGAGTATGCTCTCGGCCCGCTGCTCATGCTCTACGCTCAGAAGTCCTTGCGAGGTTTGGTGAGACACCCCTATTCTCCTCCTCTGTTTTCCCTCTTTCGTAAATATATCTTTTTTCGTTTTTTTTGTCAACCAAAGGATCCAAATTGACTGGATAATAATAATAGTAATAATAATAATAATAATAATAATAATAATCTTGAACGGGTGACGAAATTCCACTTCTGAAATATTATCATATACTTGTCAATCTAATCTTATAATCACTATACTTATCATTCTTGCTAGGGTCAATGTTGAATGTTTTCGAGGGTCATAATTAAGCAGTTGTCCAAGTCTCTAATTAATCAAGCTCAAGCTCGTCCAGCTGGCCAAAAAAAACTAAAATATATTCTAATGATGAATGATTGCATTACTCTGATGAAGATTTTAAAGGTTCTGGATGGGTAGATCATCTCTCAGATCAGTCTTTTTCCTTTTTTCTCAACCTTCTTGATATATATATATATATACACACATTCTATCTAGAGATGTTGGGCAAAACAGAAAATAGAGTGCAATTTAATTACAATAGTAATTCATATCATGGCCTGTTTCTGATACATCATCATCGTCTCCTCTGCGCAGGATATGTTTGGGAGAGGGAGAAGGAAAATGGAGCCGAAGGAGGAGCACGAGAAGCGGGTGGTGCTGGAGACGGTGGTCGGCCTCCTTCCCCGGGAGCGCAACGCCATGTCCGTCAGCTTCCTCGCCGTGCTCCTCCGCGCCGCCATCCACCTCCAGGCCACCGTCGCCTGCCGCCTGGACCTGGAGCGGCGCATAGCCCTCCAGCTGGGCCAGGCCGTGCTCGA
The DNA here is from genome assembly GCA_036172225.1 of Cryptocoryne crispatula var. balansae. Classification (NCBI taxonomy): domain Eukaryota; kingdom Viridiplantae; phylum Streptophyta; class Magnoliopsida; order Alismatales; family Araceae; genus Cryptocoryne; species Cryptocoryne crispatula. The sequence goes on along the minus strand of CM069925.1, from coordinate 3,879,055 downwards.
CGACCTCCTCATCCCCTCCTCCTCCGCCGGCGACACCACCTACGACGTCGACACCGCGCAGCGCATCCTGCTGAGCTACCTCGAGCTCAGGGCCACCGCCGACGGGAGCGGCGGCGGCGGCGGGTCGGAGGAAGGCGGCTGCATGCCGCCGTCGCCGCAGGCCGCTGGTCCGCACGACCTGGAGCAGGTGGGTGCGCTCGCGGAGGGGTATCTGGCGGAGGTGGCGTCGGACGTCAACCTCACCGTGTCGAGGTTCGTCAACTTCGCGGAGCTGGTGCCGGAGCAGGCGAGAACCACCGAGGACGGTATTTACAGAGCCATCGACATATACCTCAAGGTGGGCCATTAATTTGATTAAAATATTAAAAAGTCATATTCAATTAATTTTTGATATGGATATTTATAACTGTTGAAGTATTAATATAAAAATTAACCAACAATTGAGTGCGGTTTATTTACTTATGAAAAAATGATGAGAAAATTTGATCATCTTTTTTGTGAGAAATTTGAGTGACTCTCTAACAAATTCGTCCGTCTCCTGAGACGAGGAGGACGGTTTACATAAGAAGAGCTCCCGATAAACATTCTGGTCGATGGGTCATTAAATATATGACTTTGACGAAGATTTTCGATGGGTCTCCGAGGAGACTCTTGAAATTTTCTCAGGATGAACCGTAATCATAAAAATCTCCGGATATTCTCCGCTCTCTATGTCTGATCCGATAAATCTTTCTTAATGGGGTGTTTGGTTGCATGATAATTTTTTGTACATTTTCATGATAAAAAATTATATTAAAATAAAAAACAAATTAACTCATGACATAAAATTATCATGTTTGGAGGGATGTGATAACAAAAAAGAGTAACAACCATCCATGACCAAACACAAGAAAAAAGAAAGAGGTGAAACCCTCTTTTTTGTTTAAGAAGAAAATTACTTTCAAAACATAAATTTGCCATGGTTGCTAAACACATATTTTAACAATTTTTCTTACAATTTTTAAAAATTAAAATAAAAATCTCCATTATCATGCAACCAAACACCCCATGAAACTGTTAATAAGAGTTTTATCCATTCTCGTTTAGAGTGATTGTCCGATCTTGAAACATTTGCAAACTCTTTTGATAGAATTCCTATTTCTTCCGTTCCATCACGTTTACTTTTACGTTTGTTGGTCAGTTTATGATTTCTCTTGAAAATGTATCTTTCCATGACACTTATATTGATTGTTAACTCGGTCAAATATTTTTCTGTTTTACGGTTATCGTTGTTCTAAATATGTATCTCTCTTACTTGTATTTTTGGATAAATGTGGTCTGTTTTTCAAAAAAAAAAAAAAACCGATGACGTACGTTGCCCAAGGCAGGCCCACCCCTCGCTGAGCGACGCCGAGCGGAAGAAGGTCTGCGGCATCATGGACTGCCAGAGGCTCTCCCGGGACGCCTGCGCCCACGCCGCCCAGAACAGCCGCCTCCCCGTCCAGGTCGTCGTCCAGGTCCTCTACTACGAGCAGCAGCGCCTCCGCGACGCCTCCGCCCCCGCCAGCGGGAGCGCCTCCCCCGCCAACCCCCGGCCGCGCCCGGACCGCGCCGCCGCGCCCGCCGCCGAGCTCTCGCGCCTCCGGCGGGAGAACGAGGACCTCAAGCTGGAGCTGGCGAGGGCGCGCATGCAGCTGCGGGAGCGGGCGGAGAGGCCCGGCGGCCACGACGTCGGCGGCGGCGGCGGCTCGTCGGACAAGCCGCCGCTGCCGAGGAAGTCCATCATGAACAGCGTGTCCAAGAAACTGGGGAAGCTCAACCCCTTCCTCCGCCTCGACGGCCTGAACTCGCCGGCGGGGAAGAAGGGCAAGACGAAGCCGCCCAAGGATCGCCGGCACTCCGTTTCCTGAGATCAAGCGCCGGCTCTGCCGTCGCGGCTGGCCTTGTGTGCACATAGACGATGATGAGTGGGGAGACGTGTGATTATATTCATTATGCCTCTTATATATATATGTTGCAGCGGGTAATTCGACGTTGTTTAATAAAAACTATAGATATTTATTACCGAGTCAAGATTTTTCTTAACATACAATTTTTACTTGCAAATGAGCCGATGTTGTTGTGGGTTTTGTTTGTTTATTTATATCCGAGTTCGAACTCGACAGGATACCGGTTGAGTAACTTAAGTGCTGTTTGGTACGAGGATAATTTGGAGATAAACTCAGGTGATCCTTGAAATTTTGGGAATAATCAAGATTTATCTCCAAAATTTTATGGTACCAAACATGCCCTTAAATATTTTAGACATGTGTTCTAACTTGGCACGTTAAGAGTTCGAAATGTTGGAGCACCACTTGTCAAGTTACTCATTTTGTTTGATCGAGCTCAAAGTAGAAGAAGAGCTCGATCAGTGTTATAAACTCTGAGTTTGAGCTCAATTTGGAGTTTGTCCTTGCAACTCAGGCTGAAACTGCTTTTTTAAAGAAGCTCAAGTTTCAACTCACTTATAAAAGTTTAACACATGATTCTAAACTTGAAGATAAAATTCAATTAAATTTTTTTAATAATTGTGATCAAATATTATATATTATTTTAAAATAATTTTAATTTATTTTTAAAACTATTTATATGTTTTATTAATTTTAAACCAAAATGATGCTATGCTAAAATTATACTTGATTTACTTGGTCGGTCAATGACACATATCTGTTAGGTTTATTATGGGTGCTCAGATACCCCACGAGTCGAGTGGGCCGGTTAGTGGGCCGTCAGATCCAAAACTTAGGTTTAGGGTTTAAACACAGAAGCAAACAGGTTACCGTACACTCTCAAATAATATAAATTTATGCTAAATTAGAAACAAAACTTATAGATCATGTTATGGTGTAGGATTGTTCCTGACTATCCTCAGAAGCTTGGATGTTCGTATTTTTATATGCTTTTTTTAAAAGCCCTAGGACCATCTGGTCTTGTTAAGGGAGGCATTTACATGTTATTCCTCATAATTATTCGTGTTACTCCTAAAAAATTTATAGAGAATTTTAAATATTGAAAATAATTAATGAAACGCTGCATTTAAATAAAAAAATGGGTATCTCCTCGTAGAAACCGATAAGTTTGACCATTCAAGTATTTATATCGTTCGTGACAAAAGAACCCTCTCTTTTCAAGAGATATAAAGAGGGCGTAGGAAAAAAAAAAAGCGAGAGAGATAATATTAGAAAGAGTTAGTTATTTTCGTCATAAAAGTTTTACATATTTAACTAATGTTATTTCAGGGGATAACAGGAATTTATTTTTAAAGAAAAAAATAGACTGACGAGTACATTTAATCTTTACCAGGATGTATTAAAATGTAATTAATTATAGAGAACAAAATCTAAAAGTCCCTTAAATTTAACATTTCGCCAAGTCCCTAAAAAATTTACCCCATTTATAAAAGGTCTTAGACATGTGGAAAGAAAAAGTAGTAGTGGTAAAGGGATGGAGAGAAGAGAGGTTTGGTATTATTAAAAACTGTAGTTACTGCAAAGGATGGAATATTCCACAGCATATTGTTTGAATGCTTGTTACAAGTCAATATCTTAAAATATTTTTAGGGAACGATGAAATTTATTAGTCTGTTGAAATTGTGATGTTTACCGAGTGATGTCTGGTAAAATTTATGTTTGAGAGTGCCCATCTGATAGGTAGTGGTGCAGCTGCTGGTATTATGTGATGATAAATAATTCAACATGGCTTGCTGTACACATTGATGCTAGACCTACCAAGAGCCAGCCACTCCCCTATTTGGTAGATTGTACCAGGCATCTGGTATCAGAATAGACAAACCATCTAGTTATCTACCTCCACTGCCATCACTACAAAGTACCCATCTCTTTAAGCTAATCTAATCCACTGCATTATTCTTCACCTGACCCACTTTCTTCTCCTCCTCTCTCTTGACACCTTGTGAGGAGACAGTCTGGCTACTCCTCTTTATGAGAGATCAAAAGCATGCCTCTGCAAAGGCCATACCCTCCAAAGAACATTGGCTTGTAACTTAGACTGGATTCTCTCTAGCAAGTAGCAAGCCTTTTTTGTAGTGAATACAATTAACAATTAAGCATTGGCTTCACAATGCCACCGGATTGTCAAGAAACGTGGAGGAAAAGAGAAGGAAGGTGGGGAGCTACTCCCTCCAACCAACCCAGGGTGGATTGATGAAGCATGTATGAATGACCTCAAACAAACATATACATTAATTACTAGCAGCACTGATCTCCGGGTTGGACTGAAGAGGATGCTTCAAGTCTGTTAATCACTTCCAAAGGGGGAGCTTTTGGCCTAAAACAAGTATTTTCTGTCTTGGGTGGGGGTGCAGTGCAGACACATGAGTGCTTCTCAAGTCTTCAAGACTTTTGGCCTCCTGGCCAGCATGCCAAGCAAGAAAGGGATGTTAAATTGCAACAGCTTTTGTATATAGCTGCCAGTTGGGGGGGGATCAATATTGTTGATTATTTGGGTATCTAAATACTGCGCTGTTTTCGTTGTGCCAGGAAAGAATATTATTTTATATAGTTATAGTTGCTGTGATGCCTTAAGATTTCCTGGTTTATGTCCAAAACTAAGAAGAGATTTTCGATTTTCGGTAATAACAAATTAAATACATCATAATACAGGGATATATGATGAAGAAACAAATTATATATATATATATATTGGTCCAAGATAAGAGACCTCATTCACAATCTGATTATTTGTAAATGGTCTTAAAGTCCCCTGCCATATGAACTTTTCCTCGTCATTTGAGAGAGAGAGAGAGAGAGAGAGAGAGAGAGAGAGAGAGAGAGAGAGAGAGAGAGACGGCACAAGGACAAAGAAAGAGATCTAGTGGCAGCCCCTAGAAAGCTTGGCGTGCAAATCACAGTTGGGAGGAGCACAAAGGTGGGTATATTACTCTCAGTGCAGTGGTACCGATGGTGATGACTTTACTTTGAGAACTCTGAACAAACCGCACTGCCAGCGTTAAGAACCCAGGTATGCATATACATATGTGTGTGTGTGTGTATATATATATATAAAACCACAGCTCCTTGGGTCAGTGGGCAATATAACAGCTAAAGCAGCTACACAGTTTTTTTTTTTTTTTTTTGCAGAACAGGGTGCAAACTGTTGTTTGTGAGGATAGCTTATGAGCCACAAATATATCATACAGTATGAAATCTAGGTAATGACGATGTATTGATAGTAGAACTATCGAAAGTAATGTTAGATTAGATTCAGTATTCTAATCAAATAGGCGCTTTAATCAGTTGCAGTTGATGTTCTCAAGGCTGCTACTTACGAAATCTGTCCATATGTAATTAAGGAATTACATGAACACAATTAAGAGGTATGTTTTGAACATCTTATGGACTTAGGCGCTATTTGATTTGACTTAAAAAATGTCTAAACTCTTAATTTCATGTGTAATCTCTTGTGAAACAAAAACTCCTAGCTATAGACCTCTGAAAATCAAAAAATTACAATGAATTGCTTAAATTTAAAATTTAATGGTTTTCAATAGATTACTATTATTATATTCAGACATTTTACGAAACAATCTAGATACCTAACTTCTAACGGATTCCAAGGTTAAATATCAATCAAGCCAAAACAAACAAGGCTTTGGGGTGCATTTGGCTGGAATTATAAGGAAAGGAAATTATGAATTAATTTTTGTTCTTCTTCACTTATCAAATTTTCAGTTTATGTAATAATTGATCATCTATATAATTCATACATTGATAGTTTCTAAAAGTTGAGAGACAAGATACTGTATGAGTACCTCTTTCACTTCTTTGAAAAATCTAAACTCAATCGTTACAATACAAAGTCAACAAAAACTTAAGTTTGTTTCGATAGAATTGTGTGATATTACATATTTTATTGATTAAAACCTTTTTCATAATCTCAGCCAAACAGACCATTAAGGTTGTTTGTTCAGGCCGAACTAATGTGAATCGTTAAGAGATTAGATATTCAAAAGATTGGGTAAAACGTCTAACACATTAGGTCAAATGACATCAAACTCTTGAAAAACTACTTAAGTGATATCCTATATATTTTTATTCATGGAACTGATAGTTAAGATTCTAGAAATTAGAGACAAATTTACGACATTAAATATTTATTTAGGCCAAATCAAATGCCACCTTGGTTTGGCCTAATTTAAATGTTTAACATTTTAGATGATGTTTGTTTTGACTAATATGAAAAATACGAACCCTTAATTTCATATCTTACATCTTGCTTTTGGTGAAAAGCACTTAATTTGATTAAGATGTATTCATATCAATCAACTTAGTTTTTACCTAAAGCCATAATATATAATATGTGTTACTTATACATATATAAAGAGATCATGTCAAAAAAAACTAAATAATGCAACTTAATTTTAAGAAACTTTTCAATATATATAAGAGGTGCATCTAAAGGTTAAATAAGGCATCTAACCATACATTCTTAACATGCAAACTTTTTACTACATCAACTTTATTTAGAGCATTCAAACATGATCTTAATCTTTCCTTTACTTCGTAAAAATAAAATCTTAACTATTATTTCTCTGAAAATAAAATGTTATTACATGTTACTAAAATTAATTAAAATTTAATAGCTTAGTGCCACAATTGGACATTGGTTAAGGTATTACCAAATGGCCTGAAAGCCTTCACCTTTGAAAAGATATATTTTATCAAACGAGCTGAAATATCTAATACGTGAGGGAATATGTTCGTTCAGCTCAATCTAATGGAGATACGTTTTTTTTCTCTCAACAATATGTCCTTTTGAAAGGTTACATAGGGCAGCAACTCACAGATGTGCCAGTGTAATTTATGTAATTCAGGAAGTTGCTAGTGATGGGCCCATAAATAACAAAAAATAATTTTGTACTAGAAAAATTGCTTATGGGGTATTTGGTGGCATGACAAGTTGAGTTTTGTTATATAAATAAGCTCTTGTAACCAAAACTTGTTAAAAATGGTGTTTGGCAATCATTACACAATTAAACATATTTTTGTAGATAACCCCTACTTGGATATAAAAAAAAATAGGAGAGGTCTGCTTTTTTTTCTCCTTTGTGGTCCCATACCTTTTATGGTTGTAAAGGTCTCCATTTTTTTTATCATATCTCAACAAAATGATACTTTTATATTTTTAACTATCTTGTGCCCTATCTGGTTGGAGTATCTTTAGCTATCTTTATCATCTAATGTGCATCAAAATTAATATTATATCCATTTTTATTTTAATATTTATGAAAGATAAAATATCAATATGGAAATTAATACAGTACCTACATATCATGTCTTATTTGTACTACAAATTTCAAAACTGAGATTAATAGCTATATATATAATTAAACACCTCTTCACATTTACATCGGTATGAATTTTAAAGTTAACATTGATAGATATGTCTACTAATGTTACCATACAGATCGACCGTTGAATTGTATTGCAACATAGATTTTTTTTTACAAACATCTGTGCAAAATTACTGGGCAATGGAACACCCCCTTAGATGCGGAGACAAGGCAAGCATGCCGGTAAGCTCGCTATTCGGAGTCTGGGCCTTGTGGACCCGCTAGGGTCCCAAATAGTGTCTCCGGATCCGAAATAGTGGACTGCAGACCCCCCCCCCCCACTCGATGCTCTGTTAAATCCTTGGGCCCCTCTCTTCGGGTGTGAGGTGGTTGTACCATGTTCGTCGGGCCGGCCGACCGACCCAGTCCCGGCCCCACGACTTCGATCCAATTGTTAATTTAAAATATATATTTTTTATTATTTTTTTCTAACCCCAACCCGACCCAGGCCCTACCTAGGTCGTGACCCCAACTAACTCGACCGGGTCGGTTTTAGGCCCAATCGACCCCATCCCGATCCCGACCCCGCCTTCTTTGGGTTGTACATTACATGGATTAATGGTAACAGCATATCTTGTGACCCCTTTGATTGGAATATTTAAAACGATATCTTACCATTTTTAATATTGGTATTCGAATATCAAAATTGATAGACTGTACACTTCTATTAGACAGGTTATACATTGGTGTAAAAACAGAAAAAAAAAAACTTCGTGAATGTGTGCTTGTCAGGAACTTAAAGTATATATTTTGTTATAAGTATATGTAACTGCTTGAAGTAGAATATCATATAAATATATGTTTTATTCAAGGTAGGAAGTAAATATGATCAGAGTGAATCTGAACCAGACCTAGCTAGTTGATCTTCAGAAACTTGGATTTCTGAAAATTCAGAGGACTGAGCATCATGCATGGTCTCTGGATTGAGAAGGCAGCTGCATATGCTGTAAATATTAATGATACTAAAGGGCTAGCTTCTACCTTGGAAAAGGCATCTCCACCTGTAAAGTTAGTAGTGAACATCCTGGAAAAGAGATATCAAACAATGACAGGAAAAAAGAGAGGAAAAGAAAGAGTAGATGTAGGTGAGGTGTAAGGTCCTGTTTGATAGCAATATCAAATATCTTTGAAAAAAGAATTTCGAAATCGATAATGACAATATCAATATTATGCAATGCAAGTTTAACCGATAATCGTAATTTTGAAATTTATAATATAAATAAAGCACATTATGTCATGCAAGTGTCTATCTTTATCAATTTTAATATTGATATTTTGTATCGTCTAGAAAGATCAATATCGAAGTATTATTTTCGACGGTCTAACTCAGACAGGCAGCACAGAGAACTGGCTACGAAAACATGATTAAGAATTTAGTATGTTTCTCATGAGTATTACAGAAAATATACCATCCCATCCTTTACTCATTTTTAATGTCTATATTCAAGACAAGACGTAATTCTCTAAAAAGAGATGTTCCACCCCAAATGTCTCATGAGGTGTTTGGTAGCAAATAATTTTTAAGTATATTTAAAGAGATGTTGTTTCGAATTTATATTTATTAGAGGAAACCCATTTTATGTGTTTGGTTGCACGATAAATTGAGTTTTTGTCATAATTTTATGTGTAATAAAACTTGTTAAAAAAGATATTATTAAAAATCACGACAATTTTATTATTAGACAAAAAAGACGACCTCTCTCTCTTTTTTAATCGTGGTCTCCCACTTTGTTTGGTTATATATGGTAATTTTTTTGGTTATCACATTCCTCCAAACATGATAATTTTATGTCATTGGTTAGTTCGCACTTTATTTTTAATATAAATTTTTATCATACAATTACAAAAAAAATTATGATGCAACCAAACACCCCATAAAAATGTCTGTGTCGAGTTAAAAAGTAACATGTTATTAGGTAGAGATTGTGTACAACAGAAAAAAAAAGATGATAGACCCTAAGAAAGAAAACATACCTCAAGTCTTTTTGTCCAAGAGGAAACTCTCTTAAGATCATAATATAATTAACATAATTACCATACATCTTTTTACGACATGTTCTACTACAAGAATATACGTACATATATATATATATATTTGTAAAAACTCATTTCTTATCTTCTCTCTCACACAAGTTAAATTGAAATTATTTCAGATTTAAAAAAAATAGGTGTGGTAAAAAAAACTGTTCTATACATTTTTCTCGCGTTATTCCAACCAGACACATGCGTAGAATGTGCATCAGATAATACATTGATGGAACATCACGTGTTAAGTAAATTGTAATCAGGGGGTGCTCATGATTTGGTCTCATTCAAATCATATTTTATTAATAAATAATATATATTAATGTATAAATTTATTTGACTCGTTTCATATCATATTCTATTAAAATGTAGTGTGCATATAATTTATAAATTTTATTTTAAAAACTCTTGAAGCACATTCAATTTTATTATAAAAAATATATAAATTTTGTTAATACATATAATTTTAAATAAATATTTGATTTGATTTGATTTATTCTATTTACCATCCTTGTCTGATTCGAAAGATCTTAAAAAATAAATCAAACGGATCAATAATTCAAACTAAAATGAAACCGATCGGAATCATTGATTTGATCTTAACAACTTCTGGTAGATGGCAAGGAGCATACGACGCAAACCAGAGATCAGACAAACTAAACAGGCTACTTAATTATTAATAGTTATGGGTACTGCTGCAAAAATGCTATAATTTCTCGGTATCTTCTGCTCTTTGTTTTTTTTTTTCTCTTTCTATTTCTTTTAATAGGATAAGATTCCCTTTTTCCGTTGCCATCGCCCCCGTTAGCCGCCGTAGCCCGGAACGGAGCCTCTCGCGCCCGTTATCCCCGGTCCCCTCTTCTTTTCTGCTTTTTACTGATTGCCCCCCATATTGTTGATAAATAAAAGCCTTTCTACTCGGCGAAGGATATTGCACATGGGGGCCTCGGCGCAATATGCCACATGAGTAGGTGACCCGTGCTTGCCACGTGACCGACGGGAGCTCTGCGCCGAGAGTTAAATAAGATTGAAATTATTATTCTGGGAGGGTATCTCTGCTCTCAGCTAGCCTATTTTTCGGTCCTTCATCATCATGTGTATTGTTTAGATCTTGGTCCTCACTGTTATTCTTCGTTTTTCAAAAAAAAAAAACTGTTATTCTTCAATCGAATTTTGTATCAAACGGGTTGTAAAGGATAAACAAAGATTATTTTATTTGCACGTCAATAATGTAACGGGGGGATACAGTTAATATAAATAGTTTTGGGGAGGTGGAACCAAATTTGCCTTTTCCCTTTGGCTGGCTTGACGGCGCAGGAACAGTGACGGGCGGAGCCGAACACTCCCATCTCCCCCACCCTTCTTCTTGCTCGCCCCGCTTCGCACCCGCGTCCTGCGCGCCCCGTCGTGCCCCCCTTCCCGATCGGAGCTCGAGAAGGCGGCGGCGGAGAAAGACGGCGCTGACGCCGCCACAGGACCGTCTGATGCCGCCGTTCCTCTCCTCTCGCCTCTCACAGCGCCGCCGACTGCTTCCCCTCTTTCATTTCTTCTCCGGGCCGAGCGCCGAGCAGCGGAGCCCGAATCCAGTAGTGCTGACTGCAATGCCGTCCTCTGACACGGCGCTGACCTTATTCTGAGCGGCGGGGACCCTCGTCGCCGTCGGCGGGGCTGCAGAAGCCGCGGCTCTGTAAGAAGGTGGGAGATCTGCTGCCTGTGCTGGTAGGAAAGGAGATCATGGTCGTGGCAAGTGCGAAGACACCCGCTGCCGCCCGCCCCAGGCACCCCAAGTATCCGAGTGGAGCTTGCGAGGAGCTTCCTAATCCAGCACGTCCTCCTCTCATCCCCTCCGAAAAGGACAATGCCACCGTCTCCCGGCGGCCGCGAACCAAGGACGTCGCATCCAGGTACCTCTCTCCGCACGCGCCTTCCTCTTCTTCTTCCACCACTACCACCTCTTCTTCCACCGCCACCACCGCCACTTCGTCGTGTTCCTCTTCCTCGACCCCTTCTTCCCGGCGCTATCCTTCTCCCCTCCTCAATCCACGCCCTCCGTCAACGCCGGCGTCGGCACTGCTCCCCTCGGCCGCCCCAACGAGGTCCCAGTCCGTGGATCGGACACGCCCGGCAACACCGCGGCCGGATCACTGCAGGCTAGGCGGCAATGTCGCCAGTACCGAGGCCTCGTCCACAAACAAGGCTCTCTGCACAACGCGGAGCCTCTCGGTATCCTTCCAGGGGGAGTCATTCTTCTTCCAGACAAGCAAGGCCAAATCTGAAAGCCCGAACTCAACGAGGAAGCCCACGCCAGAGCGACGTAGGGTAGCAACTACTCCGACGAGGAGTAGTAAGATCAGTCCCGGAGATCATCACATAGAGAATTCCAGGTCTGTTGAGCACCATCTTTGGCCGGCGGCAAAGACTAAGAAATCGAACCCCTTAATGAGGAGTTTAGATTACTCCTTGGACAAACAAGAATCTGTGCTTCCTAGCGCAAGGTTGATGCAATATTCAGCGGCATTCGAGGAAGGAGGACGGAAATCGGTGGACGGTGGCGAGCTGTCCGTATCATCGGATACCGAAAGTGTCTCCTCCGGTAGCAATTCAGGGGCATATGATTCTGGTGTTCCGGCGCACACCCGGCTAAACACTCGCGGCATCAGTATTCCTGCAAGAATATGGCATGAGACCAACAACAGACTCCGTCGGTTGACAGACCCAGGTTCACCGTTATCAACAACGCTTTCGAGGCTCGCTGCTACAGCGAAGGTTGTGCCAGTTAATAAATCATTGATAGGTAGCCCCACATTGTCGCCGACAGCAGTTTTGTCACCTCTCCGTGGGCCCTTCAGGCCTTCTTCTCCAAGCAAGGTTGTATCCTCTCCATCGAGGGCAATGGCAAGTCCTTCAAGGATGAGAGAAAATAGTCTGGTAGCGGGCTCCACAGCAATTGGTCAGCCGGGAAATGCACCATCTATAATAAGTTTTGCCGCTGAGGTGCGGAGAAGTAAGAAAGGCGAGAACAGGATTGAGGAAGCACATCTGCTGAGGCTATTGCATAATCGTCAACTGCAGTGGCGATATGTGAACGCAAGATCAACTTCTTCGCTATTCCTGCAAAGTCTAAATGCCGAGGTTAGTTTGATTTTTATTGCTCTACTATGATGTTTAATTATATGTCCGATTATCACACTTTGTATATTGGGTATGATCATTCTGGTGCACAAACTGGACTCAACTCCTTACCGTTATCTTAGCCGTATGGTACATTGAAGAATCATTTTTCCTATTGTTAATGAATTCAGGAGTCCTGAGAAATCTCAGAGATGAGACCTATCATTGGAAATTTTGAAGACCAGCTGTTAATCCCTTGTGCTTCCTAGTCAATTAGTTAGAACAAACTCTAAAGTATTGATGTTTTTATTACATCAGTTTCTGTAGTTTTAAAGAATCTACTGATATTTCCTTATGCCAGAAAAACATCTATAATGCATGGGTAACCACCTCTGCGATGTGGGATTCCGTCACAATTAAAAAGATCAAGCTGCATGTTTTGAGACAAGATATGAAGCTAGCTTCCATCCTTAAGGAGCAGGTATACCCTTTTTATGTGCTTGGAAATTAGTTGGCATGGTCAAGAACTACATACATCTCACTTAGTTATAACACCTTCATTCAGAAAATTTTGTCCTGGTTGCTTGTTTTTATTTTCTATTGGTGAATATTTGTTGTATCTTCTGAATTTAGGTGTTTCTTGATTAGTATTATCATTCAGCCTTTTTGATCAATCATCTAAAAGAGCCTTGATGAATATGTCAAGAATTTGTTTCCTTTCAAAAAGATTAGAAATGAGGCAATCAATTTATAGGGTGTTTGGATATAACTTCTTTTCTCGAATAATTTTGATTTTAAACTTTATATGATGATAGACAATAACACAAGTATTAAAATTTCAACAATACTCAGTTGACACGTTTGATAAAATAACGTGGTTATTGAATATTAATTAGAGTTGTTTAGTAACTGTCCTCAGCAACAGCAACTCTAAGTAAAGATAAAAAGTGGCTCAGCCATGTTGACATGTGTGTGTGTGTGAACCTCTTTTTTTCACGTGTCTATTCTTTTGAAAGAAAGACATCCCCGGACTATCTAGGAAAATAGATGGTACCTAAGATATTAGGTAGTCCGGTGATAGTTTAAAAATATTAGAACCGAGGTTCGGGTTCTTTGAAAATTTTGATTTTTGACCCTTCTCCGCCGGATGGTGCGAGTATCCGGCGTTAGCTTACATCGAGCAACGGCTCGAACGCCTTTGATTAACCGTCGCGGCAACCTGTTTTCGGAGATATGCACATCCACAAAATAAAGTAAAGAACTCAAAAGGGCAGCGGCCTTTTGGGTCCGATCAGATGCAAACCGTTTTGTTCGGGTTTGTTTTATTTGTTTGTTGGTTGATTTTTGGGTCGACTTGAAAGTCAGTTTTGAGGGTTTGAGTTTGAATCAATTGTTTTGATTGATTTGGTTTTGTTGTTTTGGTTTAGTTTTGATTTGTTTAATTTTGGACTTGATTGGTTCAAGTTTTTGTTTTGATTTCAATTTTGATGTGCTTAAAGTTTTAAGCATGTTTGGATTTTTGATTTGGTTGATTTTTCTGAATTTTCAGACTCTGGATTTTCAGATTTCTGGATTTTTTGTTTTAGGTTGATTTTGATCCCTTTTTTTGGGTGTTTAAAAATGGTGCTTATTTGGTTTCTTTAAGGTTAAGCATTTGATTGTTCATTTAAGTGAAGTTCGGTGGATTTTAAGTGAATTTTCAGATTGCTAAAATCAGATTTTGAAGTTGGTTAGAATATGGTTTGGTGGATTGCTTAAATCTGATTTTTTTTATGTTGACAGATTTAATTGAAATCTGATTTTTTGCTTTGGCAGATTTTGTTTGAAATCTGATTTCGGTTTGATTTGTTTCAAAACAGGTTCAATCTTGTTAAAGATCTGTTGTTTGTTGAACCGGAATAAGTTGAATTTGAATTTCAGATTTCTTTTTAATTCTGATTCTTTTGTTTTGACTTTCAGATTTAATTTTTTGTTTTGGTTTGCTGTTTGAATTCCAGATTTTTTTGATTTTTTTGTTTAGGTTTTCATTATTTTCAGTTTGGCGGTTTGCATCGCCTCCGACCCATCGGGCCACTTTTGAGTGCCCGGTTTCATGCATCAATATGAACATCGAAGTTTCATTCATCGGAAGTTGGAGTACATGGAGTACAATGAGTGGTGATCATTCCCCCAACTTAGGTTCTTCACCGGTTTAGAAAAATTTCGGCATTACAACGGCATGCCGGCAAGTTTCTAACTTGGCGAAGTTTACCCGTCCAACAAGGCTAGTCGGTGACTTAGCCAAAATTGGGGAAAGGATCGACGGCTACGGGAGCTTGCCCGTGCCCTCGTCCGGATCGACGGCTACGGGAACATGCTCGCGCCCTCGTCCAAGGTGAAGTTCCTTAATTTAAGTATTGCTTTCGCGTTCTGATTTTTATTTATTTATTTTTTGAAGGCCACTCCGGGCCGGTCTATGTTCTATCGGCGTTCAAAGTCGAACTTCAATTTGTAGGGCTCGGGATGCCCATCTTGTTCTTCTTGGGCCGGATGGGTTTGCTGGGCTTGTGTTTGCGCCTCCAATGTCTTGATGGTAGGGTAGGGGGTGCCCGGACGAACGATCGGCCCCGTCACACGGGTTCCGAAAGGGTCCGGGACGTCCACCACTACCTACCATTGCTAAAAATTGGCAGATTCTGCTCCCTGGTTGAGTGCCGCGATGCTGCCCATTTCTGGAGCTTTTTGAGCCGGATGGGCCTGTTGGACTGGTGCTTGTGCGTCCAATGTCTTGATGGTAGGGTAGGGGGGCGCCCGGACGAACGATCGGCCCCGTCGCATGGGTTCCGAAAGGGTCCGGGACGTCCACCACTACCCACCATTGCTGAAAATTGGCAGATTCTGCTCCCTGGTTGAGTGCCGCAGTGTTGCCCACTTCTGGAGCTTCTTGGATTGGTCCTTCTTCTCGGGAAAGCCACAAGGGGGCTGCTGGAAGAGACCTCGAGTTTGCTTCTTTTTGTTTGATTGAGCGGGACCTGTTAGAGGTCTGTCCGACTACGCCACAAGGGGGGCTATTCGGGACCTGTTTTGAGGTCTGAACATGGGCTGAACAAGGGCAGCTTTGGACCTGTTTAAGGGGTCTGTTCGGATGGGCTTAAATGAGCCGAAATGGGCTTGCACAGGGACGTTTCAAGGGCCTGGTTCGGTTACTGGACGGGGACCAGATTGGAAGCTGTTCAGGTGGGCCCAGATGGGCCGAAATGGGCCTGCACAGGGGCATTTCAAGGGCCTGGTTCGGGTGCTGGGCAGGGACCAGATTGGGGTCTGATTTGGGGACCGGTTGAGGCCTGTGTAGGGGTCTGATTTGGAGACCGGGCAGGGGCCTGCTGAGGTCCGGTTTTAGAGGACTGAACAGGCCCTGTAATAGCTCTGTTCAGCGGGCCAACAATGGGGCAGAAATGGGTTTTTAGGTGGTCCGAACAGGGGCTGATAGGAACCAATTTGTTTGGGCCATGGGTTGCCAATGATGATGAAGGCCGGCTTAGGCCATTGGAGGGGTTGAGAAGAGAACTTAGAAGAGGAGGAAGGGGTGCCCTTAAAGAGCTACATAGTTAATATGTGTATGTCCCTACCTTTTCTTCTCCTTCTCTTCTTCTTCTTTCCTTCTTCTTTGGCCGCTGGCAGGTATGCACGTGGGCAGGAGGAGAGCAGCAGCTCTCTTCTTCTTTTTCTCTTGGCTGCTGGTAGGTGCAGACGTACAGCAGCAGGCAGAGGGGCAGCAGCCGGTGCAGCAGCCTGTCGGCGTCCTTCAGCCTCTCTTTTTCTCTTGGGCGTCCTCTTCTTTTTATAGGAGATGTGGGGGAGATGATGAGGCAGCTGGGGAGTACGTAAGATGGCCTTGGGTGGTGGTCAATAGGCTTTAATTTCTTGAATTTCTCCTAGGCCATTCAATATTTGACTTGACCTTTGAGTTCTCCCATGGCATTAAGTGTTGAGCTGTCCCTTGGCTTTCCCCATGCAATTAATGGGTCAAGGATGAGGTGGCAGGTTTGGTGCGCACAGGGGTGCTGATGTGGCTGAATTGGTCCTGTTTTCAATGGCCGCGGCCCACTTCTTCTCTTTCTTATGGGCCTGTACGTAGGTGGGCTATAGGAGCTGGAAAATAATTATATTAAATGAAATATAAAGGGCTAGACAGCTGGAAATAGTGCCCATGGGTCAAATTGAGGCTTGCTTTGGCCCAATTAAGAACTGGGCCAGCTGGAGCCTTGTCCGATCATGCCATTCCCCCCTTTTTTGCTGCTTTATTTTTTTTGCAAAATCTGACGCCAACAGTGTGCCATGATAAAAACAAAACAATCTGATGGTGGTTGTTTTTTTTCTTTGACAGAGGTAAACTAAAGAAAAGACATCTCTTTTAAAATTAAGATAACATGGCCAAACACTACTTATGTAAATTTTACCTTATGTTCTATTTCAATAGAGAAAAGAGGTAAAAAGGTGTATCCAAACACCCTAGTAGTCCTTGAAACAAAAAGAGAATGAGGGGATTTTGAATTATCTTCTGCAAATAATGGGAAATCGTGCAATCATTTGCATGTTATTGATACTGAAGTTAGCCTTGGACAAGTGAATTTGAACATTTCAAGCAGGTACATCTGTGCACTAAACATAGTAGACAACTTAATCAGTAGACTGCCCTCTTTCCTCCCATTATCTCCAGTCTCCACATCTTAAACTGCTTAAGAAGAAATATTCAGCATTTGTTCTTGATAAAGATCAGTACTGGCATATTATAATTCGTATTCAAAGTTGTTGACTAAAAGGGAGAAGTGCACAGTCTTTTCCCTGAAATGGTGTACAACAGGAGATATGCACAATGACATTTTAAAATAAAAGAAATAATGCTGACAGAAAAATGACCAAGTTAGCTGGTGGCTTGGGAATTTGGATGGAGAGAAATAAAATAATCTTCGGAAAAGCTTGGACTGTTGGCAAGCTGGTTGATGCTATTAGCCTATTACTGCTGGAAATTTGGACTGATCAAGTGGCATGTAGTTTATTGGAAGCACGCTACTTCTTTCTTTGAAGGTGGCTAAGGCCACATTTCTTTCATAATATAAATTAAAAGGTACAACATGCTAAAGAAGATAAAAAGAAGACAACTAGAAGAGAGGAGAAGCGACTTATCCTACTAAGATAATGGGATAAGGGCGAGACTACACTAGAAATGTCTTCCAGGTAAGCACATTGACTGGGATACCATTACTATCGGGGTAGAAGCCGTAATGGCCAAAATACCAGGACCTAACACAAGGGACAACATGATTGAGGTTATCTTTAGAGCTCCCAAACCAGTTTTTGAAGATAAACTGGTTTTTCCCCTCCAAATGACTAATATAATTGCAAGAAGAAAAATCTGCCAAACTTCTTTGTCTGATTCTCATGGACTCAAATGCTGTCATGCCTCACCGAGATGCATAAGATTATGGAACTTCCTCCCATCTATATTTACCAATTTAAAAAGCACTTGCCAAATTGTGTTGATTATGCCACAATGCCAAAATAAGGGTTCTATATCCTTCACAAGTTCACATAGTTCCAACAAAACATATACCTGGTTTCTAAGAGTTTTCCTATATGCTTGAGATATGCTCTTGATGGAAGCCTTTGCAAATGGATCTTTCACATAAATGTTCTTATCTTGATAGGAATTGTTGTACTCCACTCTCTTGTCCACCAGTTAACCTCTCTACCTCCCAACATCAACTTGTTGCAAGCAGATTTGACAGTGAACACTCTTCTCCTTTCTATAATTCATTCAATGGAGTCTTGCTGCACATTGTTACACTTAGCTGTGGTCAAAATCCTGGTAAGATAAATTAACTTCGGCATTTCCTCTCTTCTAGATTCCTTCTGAAAGTGATGCTTCACTTGGAATTGTTTTATAGATGTGCTACATATTCATTAACTCTTCCAGATCGGGGAAAAATCAGTTGTCATATTCTTATTCAACCATGCATTCTCTCTTATGAAGTGATATGCCGACCTGACTCGACTGAATCAGCCTGGATCTGGATATGCCATATATGGCTGGATCTGTCACCGGATCCAATGCCATACTGGGTCCTGTGAATCTGGTATGCCTTGGGTCGGGAAGATGCTGAGGCAGTGCAGTGCCACCGTGGGCTTCATTTCAGCACCAATTGTGGCCTAAAAAGAGTTGGATCGGACTGGAATCCAATTTAAGTGCCCATTTTATGATTTTTTTAGAGATTTTGAAGAACTGATCTGGATCGATTTTTCTCCCATTCGATCAGGTGATTTTCCCAATCAGATCCAGATTGGGATTAGAATCGGACTGGCTGATCTTGTGGCCAATTCCGATCCCATGATCCTTGCCCAGGGGTGGAGGTCAGAAGCTTTTGTGCAATGTAGGGGCTTCCTGGATTGCAGACAGAATGTTTGGTTGGGCGCCTTAATGCCCAACACAATTCAGCACCCAATTGGTCTGGATTCAGTAAGTAGGGCCAGTTGGGCACTGTTTTATTTTTTTTTTCTGTTTTGCCTGGATCAGCCGATCTCAATATTGATTGGGGTGAATTGGCCTATCCCATCTGATCCTGTCTAACCTGTGCTGTTGTCTGCAGAAATCGAACTGGATCGGCTCTTTGGCCTTGGAACTGGATCGGACATGATTCCAATCCAGATGGCTGATCTGGCAGATCATGACCCACATATTAAATAAAACATATTTACTCCCATCGTCTTTTTTTATTTTCTTTTTATGAAAACACTAATCAATATCATATTGACTTGGATATGGTTATATGTTCTCATACGTAATATGAATTTCCAGTTTGTTCAGTATCTGAATCCTGTATTTGATTGAATCTTAGATGATCTACTTGGAAGATTGGTTTCTCTTGGACCGGGAACATTCAGGTTCTTTAGCAGGGGCCATTGAAGCACTAAAAGCTAGTATTCTTCGGCTTCCAGTTGTTGCTGGTGCTAAGGTTTGGTCTTCAGAATTTATTTAAATTATTAGTATCTAAAACATTATATTCAACAGATCATCATATCTTGCATTCTTCAATTTTACTGTCAACAGGCAGAAATTCGAGATGTCAAAGATGCTGTTGGGTCAGCCATTGATGTGCTGCAGGCAATAGGTTCTTCAGCCAGCTCTATGATGTTGAAGGTCATACACCATTTCACTTTTCTCATTTATTTGTTACAATTCAACATCTTTGTTATCCGTTATTTCCAAGATATGTAGATGGTGTTGGCTTCCATAGTTCTGTATTCTTTCTATACAACCAGCTTGGACTATGCCAAGGTAGCACATAAGCCTGTCGATGACTGGTGCATTGGGCAAATGAAATCTTGGGTCAGCTACTGGCTCAGGATATGCCCTTCTTATATAAAGCCTAACAATGTGATGTTGGCGAAAGGGAGCAACATTAAGCATTCTAGAGTTAAAAGGACTTTTCTTTGAAAAGTAGATAATGATGTTAACCTACTATATATTATCTTTGCGCTCAATGCTTAAAGATGACCACCTCATGGGTCTTCATGGCCTTTCCCTCCTTGGAATAAATTGAAAAAGAATAGATTTTGTTGGAAGTGGGTGGTGCTTCTTTGACTATATTTCTTCATATATTTAAGTTTTGTAGCATCGTGCACCAATTAGCTGATGAAACTGGTTTTTTTGGAAGTGGATAGCCCCAAACTGATGAACTTAATAATTTCTAGGGTTGCATTTTCATATTTGTAGTTATGATAACATCATTTTGCTTAGATATGCTGTTTAAATATTAAATGTGATTGTTGGAACTAGCGCAGCCATTGGGGCCTATTCTGTGACTCTGTCATGACTCTAGTACAACCCATTGACCTTATTCCCACTATCATGCTGAAACATGGATTTAATGGGCTTGTTTCTCTTTCTACTGTGTGAGTGCGGTATCATCAGCAGAGGAAATAAGTGCGTAAACTCATCTGGCATATACGGACGGAGGACTGGTCTCCTCCCAAGGGAGAGTAACAGGCTTTCTTATCTGCAAGCTTGAATTTAAATCTTACTAAACAATGTCATGAATTCTACCAGTGGTATGGGTAACTATGGAACAGATGAGGCCATATAAATAAAGGGAAGACAGCGAACACTGCATAGACTACTCTATCTTTATTGTGAGCCTAGTTCTGTTTAATTCAAACCAGCTGGTGTTCTCATGGGAGTTGTACACTTGTGGACTGGTGTCTGCCGGATTTAATCAGTAATGACAGCAAGGGAGCATGGTGCACAGGGGAAGCTGGGTGTTGAATTATCTTACCTCTTATTCCCACTTCCCACTTTGGCAGTGAGGGGGAGTGTTAGAACTGTGGGGATAGTCCCATATTGAATACTATAGACTTGATTTTGTGCTTATATGTCCTGGGCCCTTCTACCTCAACACCATGGTTTTGGGGTTTGTAAGACTGGGTGCTGAACCTTCATTTGGTCCTCCTATGATTTGGAACTGAGTAGAATGATGATGCTTTCAGCAATGTACGCCGAATTACACCATGGTTTTGGGGTTTGTAAGACTGGGTGCTGAACCTTCATTTGGTCCTTCTATGATTTGGAGCTGAGTAGAATGATGGTGCTTTCAGCAATGTATGCCGAATTGTGTTCTGTTTGGTCTTAATTTGGAAAAAGAAGTCGACTGCAATAATTTTCTTTTGAGTACAAATACTGTGTATTGCATTAGTCAAACAGCAACAAAATAAAACAGCCATTACAAGAAACAAAAACCATGGTCTGTTGAGTTTTATTATAGGATTGATCTTTTTGTGACCTTGGTGACCAATACAGCAGCACAAAAGAAAGAGCTGCCTATGCGATCTACTGAGGGGAAGGGATCACTTATAGTTATAGGCCCAAGAATAGAGTTCAAAAGGGATAACACCCTAATCCCATTAAACAAAAAATGCATTGAAGCCATCCATGAATATAAGTAGTGGTTGTAGGTCCTGTTCTGAGCAGTGGTCAGTCAGTACCCACTGTTTGAAGAGTTCCTTGGCTGCCACCAAAATGCCACTCGGTTGTGAGAACCTTTGCTTGAACCTTCTAGAATTTCTTTCTTTCCAAGCAGACCAGAGGAAGACAGCTAGAAAGGCTGCCCAGATAGCTGCCTTCACAAACTGGGGGGTATCCTCACCCCAAGTCTTCACTAGCTCCTCGGTTGATGATAAAAAAAGAGCTTGCACGCCTCGGGTCCTTGCCATTAACTGCCAAAACATATGAATGATACCACAGGTTAGTAATAAATGGTCCTGGTCTTCTAGATAGGTGCCACAGAAGACACGTTTTCTGCTTGACTCATTCAGCCATTGGAGACTGGCTGCCATTGGGATTGTCCTCTAGGCAATCTTACACAGGAATAATTTAATTTTTGTAGGGTCTTTTGACTGCTAAATCTTTCTGTAATAGGTGACTTTCACTCCTCTCCTCCCAAAGTCATGATTAGAACTATGAATCTCAGTGAAAAGATGTTGGACTGTGCCCACATTCGGACTTTTCTGTCTTCATTTGCTGGATTCAGCAAAAATGTGATGGATCTGATCCATCAGGTTAAGAAGGCTGCTGCTTTTGCTGATGGTCAAATTTCTAGAGAATAAGCACCCACCAGCACCAAGCGTTGGATTCAAAGGACCAACAGTCAGCCACCAAAAAATATGGGTTCTGAGATAGACTTTTTTGGCTCTTGACTGAAAGCTTAAGTATACAGTTGACATATTTTGATAATTTAAATACCTTGTCTCCACTTCATCTTTTCGTAATGGGTTTGAGAGGCTTTCTTTATTACCCTCTTCAATTAATGAAATTGTGGTCTCATAGTTGCAAGGGAACACTCCTACCACTTTTGTTTCTCTTTCTTATTAAATTATGCTTTCAATATTTTAAGGTAGGGACCTCGTTTCTTTGTTTCACTTCTCACTTTCAATTCCCATGTTAGTAACTATGTGGTAGTATCCCGTAGCCACTTCCAAACAAAAAAATTAAGGAACTTCTAGCACACCCAAAACGAGGATCATGAGTAGCTCCTTGATAATCCCGTGATTGTTTAGTTTGAGTACCCCCCCCCTAGAGGTGAGAGAGATGACACAAAATGAAGTCTCCAAGTGATATTTAACTTCTGAGGATGGTCGCGAACAACCATAGCAAAAGTGACTTTCGGACTTTTCCTCACCCGAAGGTTGGACCTATTTGCTTATTTCTAATGTAAATGGATATATCATCTTCTATGCCACCATTTGGACCTAAATATATGGTCAAGGATCACGTCTTGAACTGGCCCTGGCATGGCCAGATCTGATCTGATCCAATCTTGCTGATGCTGAAAGGATTGTGGCAGAATTGGTCTGATTCAGCATAGAATTGGCTGATTCAGCTGGTTCAAAGATGAGGATTGGCTTCTGACTCTTAAAACTCTTGTTCAAAAAAAGACTCTTAGAAGTCAACTTAACCCAACTCTAACCTTATTCCCAAATTATTTGGGGTTGGCCATATGAATTCTCTTTATCCAGCTGTGCTGAATGCTGATTTTAACTTATGCCTTCAGTGATGTTTAAATTATCTGTGTGAACCTCTTTTTTCTGCGTCTGTTCTTTAGAAAGAAAGACATTTCCGGACTTTTCTAGGAAAATAGGTGATATCCTAAAAATATCAGGTAGTCCGGTGATAGTTTAAAAATATTAGAACCGAGGTTCGGGTTCTTTGAAAATTTCATTTTTGACCCTTCTCCGCCAGATGGTGCGAGTATCCGGCGTTAACTTACATCGAGCAACGGCTCGAACGCCTTTGATTAACCGTCGCGACAACCTGTGTTTGGAGACATGCACATCCACAAAAATAAAGTAAAGAACTCAAAAGGGCAGCGGCCTTTTGGGTCCGATTAGATGCAAACCGATTTGTTCGGGTTGATTTATTTGTTTGTTGGTTGACTTGAAAGTCATTTTTGTTGATTTTGGGTTTTGAATCAATTTGTTTGATTGATTTGTTTGTTGTTTTATTTATTTATTTTTGGATTTGGATTTGATTTGTTTTGTTTTGAATTTGTTTGATTTTGATTTTGATGTGCTTAAAGTGTTTTAAGCAATTTGGTATTTGTTGTTTGGTTGGTTTTATGAATTTCCAGATTCTGGATTTTTTCTGTTTTGTGTTGATTTTGATCCATTTTTTGAATGTTTGAAGTTGTTTGATTGATTTTTTTGGGAGAAGTTTAGTAGGTTTTAGATGAATTTTCAGATTGCCAAAAATCAGATTTTTTTTTTAAGTTGGTTAGAATCTGTTTCGGAAGATTGCTTGAATCTGATTTTTTTTCTGTTGCAGATTGAAATCTGGTTTTTTTGGTTGACAGATTTAATTCGAATCTGAATTTTCTTTTTGGCAGATTTTGTGTTTGAAATCTGATTTCGGTTTGATTTGCTTCAAAAACCGGTTCAATCTTGTTGAAGATCGGTTGTGAGTTCAAGTTTGAATTTCAGATTTATTTTAATTCTGATTTTTTTATTGTTTTGATTTTCAGATTTGATTTAATTCTGTTTTTGTTTGAATTGTTAGGTTTGATTTTCTGTTTTTTGATTTTCTGTTTGAATTTGAAATGGTTTTTATTTAGTTTTGGCGGTTTGCATCGCCTCCGACCCATCGGGTCACTTTGAATGCCCGGCTTCATGCATCGATATGAACATCAAGGCTTCATTTCATTGAAAGATGGGGTGAAGTACATCGGTGTACAATGTGATTGGTCCTTCCCCCAATATAGGTTTATCTCCACTACTTTGGAAAAATTTTGGCATTACGACGGCATGCCGGCTATTTTTCCAACTTAGGGAAAATTTCCCCATCCAAAATAGCCAGCCTTAGCTTAGCCATATGGGGGGAAGGAACCGCTGGCTACAGGAGCGGGCCCGCGCCCCCGTCCGGATCGACATTCCGGGGCGGACCCGGGGGAGTCGTCCAAGGTTGGAGTCCCCGCGAAGGGTGGATCTCCTTAATTTAATGTTGCTTTCGCATTCTGAAATTTTTATTTGTTCATTTTTGGAACAAGGCCATGGAGGCCGGTTCAATTTCATCGGCGTTCAAAGCCGGCCTTCAATCTCCATAGGCCCACTGGGCCTGTCTTGGACTGTTTTGGGCCGGAATGGCCTGTTTGAAGAGCTGCCGCACTGCTGGAGCTTCTGGGCAGGACCGACTTGGAAGGCCACCCGGCTATGCCCTTGGCCCGTCGGACGGTTTCCAAGGGGTGCCGGGCCGTCACCTTCAAGTCGGCCCACCTTCTGGCTGCTGTCCTCCTGTTTGGAGCTTCCTGGACTGCTGTCCTCTCAGTAGGCCACAAAGGGGCTGTTTTGGTTTGGTTTTGGGTGGGCCGAAATGGGCCTGCACAAAGGGCATTTCAGGCTCTGATTTGGGACCTGATTGGTGGGCTAAACAGGCCTGCACAAAGGGCAATGTGGCCGGACCTGGGTCTGATTTCTGGAGACCGATCAGGGGGCTGTGAGGGGTCTGTTTAATGGGCCGCAAGGAGGGCCAGGACAGCAGGCTGAAAGAAGGCCGATTGGGGACCTGTTTCTGGGCCTGGATTGGGGGCCGGATTTGGACTAGCAATGGGCCTGGATTGGGGTCAGTTTGAGGCTGAGGATGGACCTGTTTGGGGACCGGAACCGGGTCACAAGGGGACCTGTTTTGGGCCTGGATTGGGGTGCGCAGAGAGCTAGGAAATGACCTGTTAAAGCCGGGTGCTCAATGGGCTAAAACAGGTGCAGTTCGGGCAGTTTTTTGAGTGGGCTGCAAGGGGGGCCTGATTATGGGCTGGTTATGGGTCTGGGTAGAGACCAGGGAATGGGCCGGTTATGGACCTGAACAGAGGTCAGGTTATGGGTCTGGGTAGAGACCAGGGAATGGGCCGGTTATGGACCTGAACAGAGGTCAGGTTATGGGCCTGCAATAGAGAGTTTTCTCCAGCTGTGGGGGGAGTGTTCGGCTGGGCCAAGTGGGCCTGCAGGTGGCCAAAAATGGGCTACATGAGAGGCCAGATTTCTGGGATTGGAAAGGGGTTTTCGGTTGGACCGAAATAGGCTTGCACAGGGGGCTTTTAGGGGCCTGGTTTGGGTCCGAACATGGGCTGTAGAAGATGATTTTTGCAGACCGACCAGAGGGTGGAGATGGACCCTAGAACAGGTAGAAAAGAAGGCCCTTTGAAGGGCTACATGGGCGCACCAACTGGCCTTTACCTTTCCTTCTTCTCTTCTTCTTCTTTCCTTCTTCTTTGGCTGCTGGCAGGTATGCACGTGGGCAGGTGCAGCAGGTGGCAGCAGGTGCAGGCGCAGGTGCAGCAGGTGGCAGGGTGAAGGCAGCAGTTTGGCAGCCTCCCGGCGTCTGAAGCAGCCCCCCCCTTTGCTGGTGCGCACCTCTCCTTTTATAGGGAGTGGGGGGGCAGATGAAAGGCCAGCCTATGTGCTGTACGTGGATGGCTTTTGGCCTTCCCCATGGTGGTTACACCATTAATTCCAAATGAATGGCTGGCTGTCCCTTGATATCCCCCTGGCCTCTTCGGTTTCCCCCCTCCATAAACTGACTAATGAATGGGCTGAGGTGGCTGCATGGTGCGTACAGGGGTGCTGAGGTGGCAAGTGGGTGCGGCTGGGCCTATTCTCATTGGAATCGAAGTGGGCCTGGCCCAACTGGGCCTGGTTTTCTGGGCCAGCAAGCTGAGAGGAGGCCCAAGCCCTCCTATGGGCTGCGCACAAGGCCTAATCTTGGCCCAATTGTGCCAATTATGGGCTGGCCGGCCAGAGCTGGAAATGGGCTGCCAATGGGCCCAATTTAGGGCCTGTTTTGAGTATGACTGGACTTGATTTGACCCAATTGAGGGCCAATCTAGTTGGCAGTTGACCTGGACCAGTTCTTTTATTTTTTTTTCATTTTTTTGCTGTGCTGCCCCTCCTGTTGTTTTTTTTTTGAAAATTCTGATGCCAACATTATCCAAATCATATTGAGTTAGCCTCCTCCAAGTTAGTTTAGATCTACCATGTCATTTTTCTTCTTCTGCTATCTTAATATTTCTATTTTTCTGACTGGAGTTTCTTTAGCTCTTCATTCAATATGTCCGATTCATCTCAATCTCTCTTCTTTACAATGATTGCTGCTAAGTTCACCTTTTCTAAGATATTTTCAAAAGTTAAAGAAACATTGGAGAAGATAAAAACAAGTAATGCTTATAGCTCCAATAGAATCCCTATCAAAATATGAAAATATTTAGAAGATTTATGAATAGAATGGTTAATTTGACTTTTTAGTAAAATCTTAATCTCTAAGAAAATGCCGAAGGAATAGAGAAAGTGTCATCATATTCAATTTTAAGAGAAAAAGAGATGTACAAATTTGCTCAAATCATAGTGGGAGAGAGTTAGTGTTGTTTATTGGATATTACAATTATTTCAATCAACCAATTTGGATTCGCATGGCCAGTTTATAATGGAGCCTGATTTTTCCTGAACATTCTGCCTGGTTCAGAACTTCAGATCCAGTAGGCTTGATTCAACACTGAGTTTGACCAATTTCCTTGTTAATTTCTCATGCTGAATCAGATTGGCTAGTTATGCAAACCCTTGTGGCAGGTGTCTTGTTCAAGTGTGTGGAAGTTGGGGAAGCCTAGGGCATATTATACACTATTGTCACCTTTGCTATCAAAGAGGATTGCCTTGGTCTCTTAGGTGACATGATGGTTCGTTGCCTTACCTTAGCCGTGATCACCTAGGCCCCCCTCAATCACCTTACTCGCTTAAGAGCCAAGCCAAACTAGGTAAGAAATCTGGCCAAGACTGAACAAGGATCGCAGGATAGGAGTTGGCCACTGGATAGGCTAGTGCTGATTCTGATCCCGATTTGAATTGGACCGGCATATGGGCCAATTCCATAAGAGAAAAAACTGATCCAAAATCAGCCTGGATTGGTTCTTCAAAAACAAGAAAAAAGCAAAAAAAAAAAACTTTAGAAAGTGTACCATATAAATTCTACATGCAATTCCAGTCTGAATCTGACCCTTTAGTGGTTGAATCAGCTCCAAAATCCGGCATTGGGGTGGCGCTGTCATCACGGCAGTGTAAGGCTGCATCTTCCCCTCCCGAAGTCAGGAAGGAGCTCTTACCAGGTCTGCTTGGACTGATATGAGCTTAGACACTCGGATTCGATGACTTAGCTGGCTATATCGCATGATCTGAGCATCTAAGCTTAGACCCGCCTGATAGGGTTATAGGGTAGGGAAGGAATAGCGGTGCCGCAGCTGCCTATGGCAGATTAGAACCAGTCTATTCAGGCTGAATCAGCCCTATTCATGGCTGATTCAGCAGGAAATCGGGGGTGGTTCGGTCCTTCCCTTGGCATATGCTGATTCCACAAACCATGGACTGAACCAAGTAATAAATCAGTTTTAATAACCCTACCTCAGCCTTGTCCAACCTTTCATGTTTCTTATAACTTCTTCCAACAGAAATTCTAACCCTCTCAATCTTCTCTAACTCTCACTCTTTTTCCCCTCAATCTCTCTCTTTCAGCCTTTTCTAACCTGTTGTCCGCTCTCTTTCCCTCTACCTTGCCCCTCTAGTCTTGATGCCTCTCTCTCTCTCTCACTCACACACACACACACCACCTCTCCCCCTCCTCTCTCTTTCTCTCATAGTAACTTTTTTTTTTTTTTTGGTATAAAAGTTAGCTGTATTTTTATATCTCTAATCCAGGAAAGCTAGGTTGGGGGTCGGCCCAAGGTCGGTCAGCCCTAAAACTAACCTAGTCGGACTGGGTCGGACGGGGTCGGATGGGGTCGGATTTATTTTTTAAAAAATATATAAAAAAGGATATAAATGGCATGAAAAATAAAAAATAGAAAGAAACATATTTTTATAATGTATATTTACGTATATATAAAAATATATATACAAAATATAAGTATATTTTTATGTTATAATTAAATGAGTGTTTATCCGTGAATATAAGTAAATATGATTTTTGTATTAGTATATGTTGGGAAAGAGTTAATCTCAAGTGAGAGAGTAAAAATAGTTAAGAAATAATTTTATAAATTTTAATTATGTATTATATATTTATAATCACGAATTTTAACCATATGTAATAGTATAAGTTATGGTAAAATATTGTTAAACTATTAATAAATGGGGCGTAGAGTATTCGCAGGCTACGTTGGGCGACTTGGTTAGACTAGTTCAGGCGACCCTACCGACCGAGTTGCTGGGTCACCCGACCCCCAGCTGGGCCACAGGACTTCACACTGAGCTGCTGCAAAGTTGCCCCAGTCGGGTCAAGCCGGGCCAGGCCGGGCCATGTTGGTCGGCCCGAAAATCGGCTGAGTTGGGCAATTCGGGGTGACCCTAGGGGGACCCGGCCTTCCATGTCTCTAATAGTTTGCATGTAATTTTAAATTTATGATGTTATTATCGATCCATATATGTTCATATAAAATAATAAAATATAAATATATATTAAAAACATACTTTTTCTCAAACATCTGAGGTGCTCGTCTCTTGCTTCACCTTAGGCACCTCGCATCTCGGACAACATAGATCGTCCCATGGGCCCAAGGATTTGGGTGTAAGCATCTTTTTTGATGGGCGTATACTCTTGATATGAGTGGAAAGATGAATCATGTTATTGGAACTTTGATTCATCATCCAAGTTTAAATAGGCTATTGGAAACTTTTAGTATAGACAAAATCTAGCATGACTCTTCTTTTATTTACTGGATGATCTTTTGTTTGTGGTTGTACGCTCCCCTTGTGTATATTTGTTGGTTGATGAATTACTCCTGTTTTTGTGGGTAGTGCCCTAAAAAACTGTGAGCTCCTCTTGGTGCATGTACCTCTATACTAATCTCAACTCAAGTCAAACCTTAGTCCAAAATTAATTGCGGTTGGCCTTATGAATTCTCTTTCTCCATTCACGTCAATTTTGTGATATTTTTTCAGAGATATTTAACTTATCCACATCATATTGAGTTACCGTATCCTCTTTCTTGTATCACTATACTGAATTGACATTTTGTTCATTACAGCTTTTCCATTTTATTATTTAGTTCTGTATTGTATCAAGCGAATTTATCCCTTTGCAGATAGCAGAGATGAATTCTTTGGTGTCTGAACTTGCCAAAGTAGCTGCTCAAGAGCAGGTGTTACTGGATCAGTCACGGAATCTATTGTGCAGTATAGCAGCAATGCATGTAAGTTTGCAGTAATTTCTTTTTCCCATTTTCTCACACTGAAGAATTGGTGAAGCACAGATCAGTCCTCTAACCAAAGAATTTACTATATCAAAACCCAGGAGATATTGGCATTTGGCAGGTTAACTGTTACTTGCAGGCCATGCGCTGTTTGTGTTTATTCTGGAGGGTATGTCAATGTTCTACTTATTATAAGGTAGAACCAGGTTTCATGTCTAGATTGGTTGTCTTGCAGCAGTGCGGCAGTGGACATTTGTTTGGGGTGGTTTTGGGCTTGCTTGTTCTATCCTGGATGTCCTCAGGTTTATTGTTGTCACTTAAGTTTCCCCCTGGACTAATGGATCCTTGCAGTCAGCAGGCTACTTCCAGTTAGGGCTAGCAACCGTAGTTTTGGGGATCAGCTGAGATTGGGATTGGCCATTTGGTCTTGATGGGCTTTGACTAGTTCCATCTAGAATTGGCTGGAATCAGCCAGCCAATTTCTGATGTGTGGTACTTCGGGTACCTAGTATGGTAGATGATTTGAAGGTATTACAATGTTCAACTCAAGTTCAACTCCAGTTCTCTAGACAAATGGAAATTAAGTAAAATCTGAAGGCTGATTGATGTGAAGAGATCAGTATAACTGTGAAGGATGTGGGGAAATGGGCATGTCAAGCTGGGTGGCAGTCTTAAGGATTCATATTTTTTTAAAAAGATGGTATTATAATTAAGGATAAAGGCAAGATTAGTGAGTCAATGTCATTAATGAGATAGGGATCCTTGATGGCTCATTTGGTACAAGTTTGATTAGGGGATAATCTTGGTTGGGAATAAACCAGGATCATTCCCAAATTAAACTTGTACCATACAGGTTGTAAGGGCTATTTGGCACAGGTTTAACTTAAGGGTAAACATGGTTTGTTCCCAAAATGTTAGTGATAAACCTGATCTATCCCCTAATTGATCTTATACCAAACAGACCCTAAGGGACTGTTTGGCACCATAAAATTTAGGGGATAAACCAGGTTTATCCCCAAAAATTTATGGTGCCAAACAGGCCCTAAGAGTCTAGCATTTAGGTTCTGTTTTTATATTAGTTTATGCATTACAAAGCTATGGGAACTTAATGGCAAAATAGTTGCTGTTATATTTGAGTTGCAATGCTAGAGGGGACCGCATGATTAAGACGCTTTCACAACTATAACATGTTGTTTTGGTTTCCCCCACGCTCATGTAATTTAAACCAAGAATCATTGTTTCAAAATACAATGTTTTACATTAAGCTAAACAATTTTGAAGAATTTTACAATCAAACAAACAAGCCCTGCATCTGATGGTTTCTCTTTTACTCTCTATTTTTTCCCTCCATAAATAATCTTTCTTGACCATCCAGTCTTCTGGTGCATCAGGATTGTATTTTCATTTGATCAGTTGTCCTTTCTAGTGCCTCTACCATTCAATTGCTATGATACTTTTTCTTGCCTTTGTTATGTTCTTTTTTCTGTTTTCTTTTGTATACTGCTATGCACCTTTCACAACAAGGTGTCCCATAGCAAAGGCTATTTTCTAGCCTTTTGTTGGATGTAGCTTTCCTAGACATCTGCAAATGTGCTTTCTGAATGAGTCATTTGTGTGTTGAACGGCCTTGGGTTTTGCCATACTTGTGTTCATTCGTCTGAACAACTGGGAAAAATTCTCTGACAGCGAAATCTGTATGCTATTCATCTTTTGATAAACAGAACTTCCTACTATCCATTGACTCTCCAGATTCTGAACATTAAAAACTACTTTGACTTCTGGTGTCAAACATTGCAAGATTTAGTGCTCCCTTCTAGGCCTATTGCATAGCTGATCGTGTACCATGGTGAGAGACACCATTTCAAAATGCACCATGGTGTCAAAGTCTAGGATGCCTTGGTGTCGATGGTACCTCTTTTCCACCGTTATCTCATTACCTGGTCTATTCAGAGAAAATGTGCCTTAAGGTTTCAAATTCCTATGATGTTCATTCAGTTTTTTGTTTTTTGAAAAGTGGCCTAGGCCACAGGTCATGTCATATATTGAAACTTAAGATTTACATATCGGGCAGGGAATGGTCTGGCTAGGCCAGGCTAAAACATATTAATATCTCCAGGGCTGTGCCAGGAACAAGAATTATATCGTATCTGGCCAGGTCTGGCCTGTTAATTACATCCATGTCCCAGTTGCCAATAAATAGGTTTTGGTAATTTAAGGCATATATAAAGCCCTTCTTTTATTTTTCTAACTCCAAAACTCTTCCTTAACAGGCAACTCAATGCAGTCTGCGCGGGCATCTGCTGCAGCTGAAACGCCGAGCAGTTTGACGAGTTGATCTAATCTAACCACAGAAGCCAACACGTGACCACACCACATTTTGCTAATCACTAACGTCACACCGATATTTTTATCTCCTAACCACTGAAGAAGGCACCGGGAGCGGCAAGGCATCGTGGTGGTCGTTCGTGGTGCAAGGTGATGAAAAAAGGCTCTTCGACTGACAAATTCCTCGGGTATTCAATATATTCTTGTGTGCATAATAGCCCTAGCCCGCCACGCCCGTCCCAGTCGCCTGCCTACTCATTCTAGTGTATCAGCTCAGCTGTGTACAAGTGCAGCATTGGAACTTAAGTCTTGATGTGGGGTGTGTGTGTGTGTGTATATTCTATTCCTTTTCTTGTTATCATCCGGAAGGGCCAGAAGCGGAGAAAGAATTGTCCTTGAGAACCCGTTTGCAAGTATCTTGCCAATATTGAAACCTCTTTGGGCATTTTGGGCGATAGAGGTTTGATATTGCTCGAGTGGTCTTTGATGTAATGTATTAGGGCCTTCTTGGATTGGATAGGGTATTATTAAGTACAAATATCATGCCACTTTTGCTATCAGGTACTAAGATACCTAGTGCCGATGTATCTACCAGAAGTGTCGGAAAGTAATACCATATCGGGATCAATGCTCTTACCAAACAGGTCCTCCTCAGCCGTTGTTTCGAAGCCTCAGTGTTTTTATCTTTGATATATTCGCGGTTGTATACGTGCCACTTAATTCTTTATTCGATGTCTCTCGCGGCAGACTATATCAACTTAAGGGGTCCTCCTCGTTGAGTCTGAGACTGAGGGAGTCTCTTAATGCACTCACTTGAGGAGATAAGAACTCATTATTTATACATATATAATATAATGTCTTCCGACGATACTCCGGCCTCAAGGCTGAACATGCTAGAGGTCAATTAGTCGTTCCATATTATATTCCTAATGCGGGGTAAATATATTAATGTATTTATATTTATACACATGTTCATTTAAGACCTGTCAAAAAGGAAAATTAAGGTGACATCTGATTTTAACTTCATGAAATGTTTAGAATTTTAAATATATATATAATTTATCTTGTGGAATACAAAATCTCAGTTTGTGATCGTTCGAAAATAAAACATTATAATGAATCATTTTAAAATTAAGTGATCTAAGAAAAAATTATTGCGATATTTAGAAAATTTACTAAAGGCTTTCAATGTTACCGCTCTGAACGATTCAAAGGCTAGCCAAAGCGAAGGGGCCTGAACCAAATTGGTTTGATAAAAATCCAAATTGATCATAAGCCAAACAGAAGTGTTTGATTCGCCCTTCGTTGCTTTGTTCGGTTCACCAGTTCATCACACAGTACTTATAAATTAAATAAAATTAAATCAAAATGAAATAATTAACAAAGACTGAGTTTAAGTTTATTATTTTATTTGCGGAAAAACTCTCTTAGATATTGTTTTATATAATTTAAAAATACATATATATATATCAAAATTAATATAATATATAAAATAAATTGATCAGCTAGAACAACTAGTTGACCAATTCAGTTCAAGTTAGAGGGGGACAAAATCAAACCGAACAATTTATAAGATAAACGTCAAGTTTGATTTAAGAAGCAGAAACATCAAATTGCAGAAGGCCCATGGAAGTGCACTCTAACAAAAGAATTCATTATCTAGTTCAAGAAAAAAAAATCAACTAACGCACATAAGTGATCAATCTAATCGACTTTAAGGATATTAGAACCTAAAAAATCTAGTAGGTTGAATGAGCCAAAGACTAATTCAAGTAATAGCATTCTAACATTTTTTATAAGGAATACTTGTTAAACTATTATCATGCAAACCAATGATTTGTACAATATGAGCATATGTTATATTTTATGAGAACGGACGAACTTGTTCATTTTTGATATTCTAATCAAACAAGCCAGAAGACTACACCAGGTAAAACCTTCAGGGGGCATTTTGACGAGCTCAAAGCTAAATAAACGGAAGACTACATTGACTCTCCACGCGCCAAAATGGAAGTGAGTCGGGCAAGCGGCAGTCTTGATGCGGGCATACCATCATCGACAAAGACCTTGCAAGATACCACCATCGCAGGACGCCTTTGA
This sequence comes from Cryptocoryne crispatula var. balansae, assembly GCA_036172225.1. Lineage (NCBI taxonomy): Eukaryota > Viridiplantae > Streptophyta > Magnoliopsida > Alismatales > Araceae > Cryptocoryne > Cryptocoryne crispatula. Next base: position 3,844,873 of record CM069925.1, on the reverse strand, counting down.
TTTCCAGATACCACCATGAGGATCTCCTCTATCTCGTCTGGTACGCGAGGTCAGAGTAATCAGTAGTATATGGAGAGTGTGCGGTGATGAAGCAAAGAGGAATTCTGAATTCCCACAGACCACAGCCAGAGATCAATCTCTACACTCAGAATCTGCGACAGAAAGCATTAAGTAGCGTTCAGCGTTAAAGTCGGGAAAAAAATAAAAAGCTTTACAGGTGAACAAGCTCATTTACCAGCGTACAGACATCGAATAGGAACTAGATGCTATCTCTTAGTACTTCCTTTACTGAAATAAGTATCATCTTCTACTTGGGAGACAGTGGACAAATACCTGCTTCTCGAACTTCAACTCCATTAATTCTCTCATTTTCTCCACCGCATGGACACAGCAAGCACGGATCTCAATCTCCTCCTCACTGCCGGCGATGATTTCCTTTTTGGCGTCAATCATGTTTGACAAGTCCGCACTGTATTTCAGCACACCAAGCTGTCTTAACACTGCGGGGACAATGTAATCTGCAAAGATTGTCACTTTGCTTATATCATGGAAATACCCGTATCCTTGACCCTTGAAAGCACCCCACAGATCTGCTGCAAATATTTGTGCCCTCTTGTATAGGAAAATCTGGCGACCCTTGTATAATGAGTGATCCCGAAAGCCTGTACCAAGAGACAGTTAACAAAAAGGCCGTTCATCCCAGTTTGACAAACATGAATGAAATTCTTATTGAAAGAAACAGCAGCATGATGGATTTCCAGCTCTTATGGTGATGCGGGACGGGACCATGATTTCAGATAAACCGGAAAGATATCACCCAACAGATATAATGCCAAACAGAAAAGTAACAGGAACCAGCAGACTGATATGAACCAGCAGATAACAGACCGAATATGAACAATTTTCCAACAATACAGCAGGCCAGCAGTTTAAAGACCAGAACTGCTAAGAACCCAGCAATTTTAAACCGAACAGAATATGCAATTAATCATCATGATAATGTCAATCAGTAAAGGGATGATATATCAATAGCACACAATTCTCATGAAAATGATAAGCAACTCAATAGTCATGAGAGCAGTAGATAAAGGGACATGGGCTCAGATTAAAATCATCACAGCCAAATGATCTGCACCTTGCTTGATTTTCCAGCAATGATATCGATTTCCAGCAATAGGGACAGCAACCAGGATGTTAGGCTCAGAAAATTTGTTTCCTCACAGCCTTGGAATCAGGAGACCAGATTTAAGGTGATTCCCTTTCCAGTGGAGAACTAACTCACAGCCAGCAACTTCAAGAAGCTACCAAGGCGATGGGGAATTTACTGGTCTTCATCACATTCCTATAAAAGAATGTAGGCGGATCCTTTCATCTATCTGCCAGTTTCTATGGCTATTTACTGTTGACAGAAAACTGAATATCCCATATGAAAGCTAAAACTGCTGTAGACCAATTGACTGAAAATGAGATTATCAGAAAAAATAAATTCCAGAGAACCAGAAGATCAACTAAGAGCGACTGGTAGTGGACCAATCTCGATCAACTCCACTTCTCCACAAGAACCAGTCATCAGAGTCACAACAGGCCATAAGACTCTCCGCAGTAAACAGTTTCGGATTATAATATGACTGGAGATGGACCAGTCTCTCAAAGACAGTAAGCTGAAACTGTAATGAGACAGTGCAGAGAAAAAAAACAGTCGAACTCGTGGTAAGAATCTGTCCCTCGGGATCTTAAATCCCACAACATATTAGTAAACCGATCAGGTTATAATCGACCCAATCATTAGAAGAAAACATGATCAAAATCAGTCGAAAACACTGAGAATCAGCGTATATCAGACTCGGAATGAAGAACAACGTCGATCAGATACAACTTCTGTGTAACAGTATAGCTGTATAGCCACATTTCCAGATCGGGATTAGCTAAATAGAGCCAAGCCAGATCTATCAATCTACCATCGAGTTCTTAAAATGAAACAGATCCCATCGTCACTGGCAGAAGCCTCGGAGGAAAACAGAGAATGCCATCAACATCCGCAGACGGATATTCAGTAACTTCAACCGACAATAGGCAACAGTGCCGGATCAGCTAGAACGGCAACAACGAAGAGACTGTGTCCAGAATGGGATCAGAATTCTTCGGCTACCAGCACAGCCAATCTCATCGATCCAACAACCATTTCAACGAGGATAGAAACTCCGAACGCATGAAGATAAGAAGGCGTCGGAACCAGATCCAGAAGAGGAAGAGGATGAACTATCTTCGGTGAGAAGCGGAGAAGGGAGACGAGCTATCTTCAACAGGTGAAGAAGGAGGGAGATTGAGCTGAAGACAAACCGATAGATCCGAAAGAGAGAAGTCGAACTCTCCACAGTCTCTTGCCGGAAACTCCAACGGAGGAAAGGGATCCGGAGGATGAAGGTTGTGCTAGGGCTTCATCGCCGGAGGAACTTGAGACGCACAGCCAGCCGCTGCCGAAATGAGGGAGAGAGGAAGACCCTGCGTAGACCAGCCGTCCACCACAGCCGCCTATGAATGAGGAAGGAGAACCGGAAGAAGGACCCCGAGCTAGGGTTTCCGCTGGAGGAAGACGGATCCGCCACCGGGAGGAAGAAGAAGATCCGCTGCCGGGAGGAAGACGAAGTTTCGCCGCCGGGAGGGAAGTCGCCGGCCAGCCGCCGGAGGAGAATCGCGGGCCAGCCGCTCGCGGAATGAATACCGGGAGAGAGAGGAGAAACCCTCGCGGGTTAAGTCAGACGCACACAGGGGCAAAACGGGAAAGTGAAATCTCAACGGTAGCATTCATTTCTCATTCAATGTATCATATCCTCTTTACAAAGGGGCCCGGTCCTATTTATAGGGCCGAACAGCATATCTCCAATTAAAATGTAAAAGAAATTCATTTTAAAGCTAGAAATTTGAAACTAATGACTCTAAAATGCCTAAAATAATGGAAAAAGACAAGACATCTTAGAAAAAAATTCTAAAACTTAGAAAATTATTCAAATGGACCTAAAATCAATCTAAAAATCAAAATTTACATGAAATTGAATTCTAATAATCGGTTCTTGCATCCCGATTCAATTTTTAACATGAATCGGTTCTTATGTCCCGATTCGGTTCCCATCATATGGTATAATCTGTATCAACCAGTATATGTTACTATGAAACATGCAAACATGTTGGCAGCGGACAAGAGAGTGTTCAAAGCGAGGTTGTGACAAGTCATATCTGTATGCTAGTTTCCTACAAAAAAATTAAAAAAGATGTGTACCAGGAAAATGCTGAGCAATAAGCGAAATGAGTGCCACAGAAGACTTATCACAGGCCTTCACAACATTAACTGCCTTTCCACCAAAATTGCTTTCCAAAACCTTTCCAACCTGACTCAATGGGGGACAGGCAAAATATCAAGACAAGAAAAAACAGATATAGCTACATGCAAAAAAACATAAGATCTAAAATGACTTTGTACCTCATGTAATAAACGGATTCGTTCTTCCTCCAAAGGAAGTGGTCGGGGCCACTTCAGCAAGTCACGCAATTGAGGACCTAAAAGTCAAAACACGTCCTCAAAGACATCCTTTCAGTTTTAAAAGCTAATCACTTCCTGTCTCTGGATACTAAAAGAACAATTGAACCAAGGATATGAAACAAAATGAAGGCGGTGTACCAGAGTACTTTTGAAGACGATCTGCATCAAGGGCAGAACGGTCTTTCAGCAAAGCTCGACGGAGCCCCAATGCCAAATGGTCATAGCTTAAATCCTCGTCTGACCAGGAAAAATGATAATGGATAATTTGTTGATATGGGATATTTTAAACAGATGAAAGCCCTACAGAAAATTTTCTTGTAGAAGCTTATATCAAGTTCCAAGGCACATTGTCAAAACCAATAAGCAATTTGAGGACACATAATATATGACAGTTTTACTGCATTTTCCACTAGCACAACTCTTAAATTATTTCAGATAAGCTAAACAAACTCCTGAGAGAATGCAGGTTATTTCTTTGAGTGCTAGGTCATGAACACAGGGAAAGGAGATGCAACATGAAACATCGGATAAAGAAGCTATCATTCTAATTATTTCACAGCAACTCTACCATATAGTTTTAATGGAGACAACCTGATTGCATTGGATATTGGAGACAGAGTACAGGCATTTAATACTCTTAACAGTTTTCAGCGGCTGCAATGAAATGTACTCTGTAGTCCAAATAACCAAGATGGTAATGGCATTGATACAATTTCCTTGCCAGTCTCAGTTGCTCAAATATAAACAAACACACAGCAAAGGTGAAGTTATGCACAAGACCCATCCTAATGGAGGCATGGTATAATTACCAACACGAAAAGAAATTAAAAAAAGCAAGAAATAAAGAAGAAACATAAAGCTCAAACCCAAAAATCCTAAAAACTTAATCTGAGGAGAAACAAAAGCATGAGAAATGATGGAAAGGGTAAAATTGTTTCCTAGCAACTATGCTGGAAGGTTATATGCCAGTAAGGAGAAATCCTGGGTAAATCAACTAACAACATAGTTTTTAGTCTTTCATTTTTAAGGTAACAAAGGGAGAAGTGATGGCCATAAAAGGAATGAATTGCTGAATAAAATTGACTATGAGAGGGCACAAACATTTGAAATCACCACAGGCATGCACAAAAAAGCACCCATGTAATGATAGTAAAAACATATTAACATATTTTACCATCACTTATACTATTACATATATTTTAATATTTTGATTATAAATATATGTTAGATACTTGAATTTATAAATTTTTCTCTTAACCTTCTTTTCTCTCCCTCTCACTTAGTTCATCGAGATTAACTCTTTTCCAACAAATATATGTGCACATACATAATTACATAAATAAAAACATATTTATACACATACACACGTAACATATTCAATTATAATATACAAATATACTTGTACTTATGTATATATGTTTGTATATGTACGTAAATATGTATAGTATTAACATCTAATTTTACCGCTTAGGTGACCGCTAAGCAGACACTTTGTCACCTAAACAGAATCGGTATCCTTGAACACCTTGGGTACCTTATAAATCCAAACACAGAATTGTCGACAGCAAGCTCTCATGACCTAGATCAACATTTACTGCATATAACGTTAATCCTTTTTTGCACACTGTTTCATTAGTACACAATGTCATCTAGCAGCCCCCAGAAAATAGGGTCTGATCAAATGATGAGCTTCAAATAATCTTGTGGCACCAACAAAGTGCACTATAGTGAATAAGAAGGCAGTTAATGAAAATGGAAGAGAAAAATGTGCAATAATAAGCATCAAAGAGTTGATGAGATCATAGCATTGAATTATATATGTACGGTAGATGCTGAAAGCAAAATCTGTTTGGCAAGCTGTCTTTTGCGAATGAAAAGAACAGTAAACAAATGAAAAAAAAAAGAATAAGAAGAAATAGGGTGTACTCATTCCTTAAAGACAATCTCAAAGCTCAAACCAGGAACCAGGCACAAGTCAAGAAGAAAGAGTTGACAGGAATTCAGAATGAGGTGGTTATTCAGAGACTTAAAGATGAGACCAAACTATTTCAACTGCCATCACCTAGTTTTCTTTTCTTCTGACAACTAATGTGAGATGGTGGATGGCTCACTGAGACAATGCTACCACAAGCAAATTGTTCAAACAGGAAAGGACCTACAGGCTACAACTGATAGGAAACTTATGGTGAACAAAGTGATCATATCCAATTATCAATATACCTTAGTAAAAAAGGATATAAAAGAATCTTCTCTTGTGACAATGTTTCTTTCACCAAAAAACAAAATGATCTTGTCATAAGGTTGTCTTTCGTAATACTATGCAACCAATTTTTAATGAACATATTGCAATCGTTAAATTACTTGAAGCCATACAGAAAATGACATAATAAAGACATTGAGGAAAAACAAGCAGATGATGGTGCATAAAAATGAAGTTGTTCAGAAGCGCTGTGACACAAATAAAGGATTTGAAACGGTTCATTTCTAGTATTGGTGAAAATGACTTGACAACGAGCTATACCTGGCCAAAAACAGAAGTTAAGTGCATCAAGAACAAATAAGTACTGAACAGTGAGCGGTCCATTGTCAAAATAGTGAATCTCCTCGAAATCCCACAAGATTTTTGGAATTGAACCTCGAGTTTCATCTATAACTTTTGCAAGTGCTGGAAAGAAAACCAATGAGCAATGTATATTAGGAAAATGTCACCAACAAAACTGCAGTATTTTTGCACGTAAGAACTAAATAAGAAATATGTTTCAAGACAAAAGAGAAAGACGAAAAGACAAATGCGAAGGATGAATGTTCCCGATCTCTGTTTTCGAGCAGCATCTGGGAAGCTAGCCTTCTGCGCAAATATAACCCCAAAGCAATAAGTTGTGTCAGTAAAGCACCTTAGGGCGGGGGCGTTTGGTTCGCAAAGCCGCCGATGGCTTGAAATCAAAGAAATTTTTTTCTATAAACTCACATCTCTTTCTAAATTATAGAGAGAGTGCAGAAGTCGAGAAAAAAAAAACAAGAAACCTGACACTACCAATCCACTGCGTAACTCAGAAAAGATTCCACCCAAAGCAGCGAAGCTGAAAATTGTGTCCGGAAAAAGACCATCATAACACTGCGAAATCCATTTCACTGACCTTATTTAATCTAACATGCATGCATCCTGTCGTTAGAAAAGGGCAAAATCGAAAAGATGCTCGAATGCTGAGACCAGATTCTGAGACCATCTCAGAGGGGGCACATGGTCACACGTGGGCACCCCCTGCAAGTACATCAAAACTCAAGGAAAACCAGCCTCCTATAGAGGGGAAAGAGGCTCAAAACTCGTATGAGCAAACCTCAGGCATACTCCTCCTACGAACCACATTGCCCAAGCAACCGAAGCAGCGTGGCGCTAAGGGCGGCTATCCGACATCACAGACAGAGAGAGAACCTTCGAAGTTGATGGAGACGTGCGAGGCGTGTCTGGCTACCCAGCCCGCCGTGGCCCTCACCTCGTCCATGTCGCCCCCAACCTCAGCCGCCGGGGAGGACGCTCGACGCTGCGCAGAAGATAAGCACGCGTAACCTTTCGAAGTTTCCCGCTTTTAATCCGAACCGGGCGCCGGTTGTTTCTGCTGGGCCGGACTGGACCGGAACCTACGCTGCTGGGCTGGGGCCTCCTCTAAAACAATTATGCTGTATTTGAATACGATTTTTTATTTTATCGGCATTTTTGTCAGGATTGTTAAAATTTAAATATGCCCTTGCACTTATATTATTAAAATTATATTTTTATCTATATTTTAAAATTATTACTTTTTATTTTTCAATCTCCCACCAAAATCCAAATGAGCCGTAATATAGTCTACGAATTACGAGGAAATGTTTTAGACCGGAAACCGGACCGGTTCGATCCGGTATGCTTCTGTAACAAGCACACGGCGCTCGCTCTCTCGCTCTCTCGCTCTCTCTCTCCGTTCCAGATATCCACGCTCATCTCTCCCCGGCCACGGCCAGCCCAGCATCGCTGTCTTCTCCATCCCCCTCGTTCCTTCTACCTGCATCTTTTCCTTCCAGTCTTTGGCTCGCTCGCTTCGAGATCGTCAGGGGAGATTTGTACAAATGCCGCAAGGTGAGATTTGTCGCCGGAAATTTTCCTTTTGTTTGGAATTTATCGGCACGACGATTTAGCTTACTTTTGTCTGAAATTTTCTGTAAAATGCGGGGACAATGGTTTCTATGGATCACGATTACAAAATAAAAATGCTGCTGCGAAAATTCAGCTCAAGGTGGCATTAGATGATTGATCGGGGTTTGAGGGGCAAGCGGTACCTTTGCCAAAAATGCTGCTTTGAATTCTCGATTTTGTGTTATTAACGGACATTGAGGGCATGAAGTGAAGACAAAGTAAAGCATCGTTGTTTAGGTGGAACAAGATTTTTTTCCTTTTTGTTCAAGGGGCAGCCGCTATGCTGCATGCGGCTGAAAGTGTTTTTCTTTCCATCATGAACATATCGGTCCTTTATTGTGCAATATGGGATATGTCGTAGTCGTAGCCAAAGTGGGTAGTGGGAATAAGCAAGGATTGTCGTCTCGGATCTCGGCTTCATCTTGGAAGCGTGAAAGAGAAGAGATCTCGTGAGATTCTCGGAAAAATCTCGGGAGATCGGATCTCGGATTTCATTTATGCAGGGTATACTTTACCCAATGATTGCCATCTCACATCTGTATTTTATCTCACGGAGATTGAAGATAAAAGATCTCAAAAAAATCTCAAGGGATTAGATCTTGGAAATACCAATCAATGTGCATGCTTAGATGTAGAATGTCATATAATATTTTTAAAAAGGACAAGAGAACTTATATTAAATATTAAAATAAGCTGTGAGGGAATTAAAAACGTAATACAGGGATGGTGAACTATTGTTAGCATGAGATATACAAATGATCTTATGTCAGACCAAAGTTTTATCTTGAACAATATAGATAGGAGATTGATAACATTTTGGGTCAATTGTACATATATAGTTATTAAAATATTAAGCTATAAAATTTTATCAAACAATAATGTTTAGACGAATATTTAGAAGGATTCCATAATAAAATTGACAATATAAGAAGGAAACTTAACAAGATCATCTAACAAGTTGGGGATAATAATAGGCGGAGAAGATCAAGGTATCACATGTACTACATAGATATTCTCGTTTCGGCGATCTCGTTTCTCGGACGCACGGAAGAAAAGAGATTCTCGGGAGATCTCGAGAGATCGCATTCCATGGGAATAAGAGGTAAGATAATCAAGTATTAAAGATCGATAAGTGCCCGCTCTGATACCATCTTACAAATCCCAAAATCATGGTGTTGAGGTAGAAGGGCCAGGATATAAGCACTATATCAAGTCTCAAATAGTCAATATGGGACTATCCCCACAATTCTAACACCTTTTCAGTTCATTTTCTTTAGTCCAGTGATGATATAATGTCTGGATGTTTCCTTTTCTTCACTTGAAAATTTTGGGACTCAGGCAACCAAACTTTACTGCTCTGTGGACAAGGTTCCTGACTTGCGCAGATGGCCTCGTTATTCTATTTTGATATGTACACTTCATGTGCATTGAACATGTACCTCGATTTTCTTTCAGTGCCATCAAACTCTGAAGTGCTATTTTATAAAAGATAATATGTCACTATTTCTAAGAAGTTTTTGATTGCCTTAACATCACATATTCTCATACCTCTTCTCCTTTTTCCTAGTATTATTTTCCCTGCCAGAGTTGCCAAGAAGCAATTACAGTTCTGACAACCACACAGTGATTAGCAACCCAGATTAATAAACTTGCGGTGAGGAATATTCCCATTTTTTCAAATATCTTTAGGTTCTCTCGGGTAATTTCATAAGGCAAATAAACTGTTTAGATGCCAGTCTAGAGATCCTGATCATCGTTGCAGGAACTGGTTCAAAATTGAGTTGCTTAATGCTTCACATGAAAAACCTCTATGCATGCTTTGTTGATGAGCCCATCTGGATCTGATGACTGAGCCGGTATGAGCTCCTTCTTTGCCTAATAAGGCGAGGAAGGCGTAGCACTGCACTGTGGATGCTGCCGGCCTCAACACTAGATGTCGGCACCAATTCGGCCCCAAAAGGGTCGGATCAGTCCAAAATCCTATGGGGAAGTTATCTGATGGTTTATTATATTCTGATTTTTAAACAACCCATCCTGGCCAAATTTTTGATCAATTTTTATTCTATAGAATTGGCCAATTCTTTCGATCCAATTCGGATTGGATCGAAATCGGTACTAGCCGGCCCAGTTTCCAATTCTGATTCCACTTTCTTTGCTGAGGGAGCCTGATCGGGCTAAGCTTAGTTGGATCTGCCTGGATTGGCCAGTTCATGAACGATCTGGGGCCAACTCATATGTGATTGCCGCCGGGAGATGATGGAGGGGCTGTTGGGCCCTACATAGAAATCCTTGCCTCTGTCTGTGTCAATTCTTCTAGTGCATCGTAATAACGATGCTACCTAATGTGATGACAGCACTGCCTGTTGTGTTTGTGCGCAACATGATCGCTCTTTGATGGATGTTTGGGCATAAATTGCACCACATGTAGAAATTCACAAAGGAAAATTTTCTGTTTGTAAGTTAATTTTAAAAAAAAAAGACATCCTAAGGAGCTAGGCTGCGAAGGTAGAAACTCAAAGAAAAAGAAAATGTCTTGAATGTCTAACATGGAAAATGACTTTGCCTTTTGTCTAGAATGATGCAGTTGAGCATTATGGAAGTCGGACATGGGAAACAACATCTGGAACTGAATGGTTTATTTGCCTGATAAATGCTTTCTGAGTATGCTGGAAACTAAATTGACAATTTATCTGGTTTAAGTTCTCATGACAACACATGAGCTTCTAATGAGCTTTATCTTCTCACAATACCCTATCTGTGCTATATTTGTTTGAGAAAGTGCTTTGTTCACATCACGTCGAGAAGTAAGAAGACATCATGAGTACGTTTATGCCTCTTATGAGTATTGATGCTTTTGGTGTTTTATTGTCTTTGGGCTCCAAATTTCCAAATGCTTTTTTTTTGTCTGCAGCAGCAAGGACCAGATTAGTTGCTTGATAGTGTACCTCCCTTGAAGCAAGATACATCTGTCTCTGTCTACCAAAGAATGAGCCTATTGATGATGGTGCACATGATACTGCCATGTCTTTATATGTTGAATCTTGCACTTTGATGGAGTTATGGCAATTTTAATTTAGCAGATGATAAATCTTTTGGGTTATTGCTTCTGATACTAACACCTTCCAAATTGTTATTTCAACTGCTTTAAGTTCAGACCTATTCTGAATGGGTGATAGATGGGGAGTATGACTGGCCTCCTAAGCTCATATTGTCATTTTGCATCAGGATTTAGACGCCATGGCACCGGTTAAAGCTACGAATATGTTGATATGCATTATTGATCGTTACATTAACCTTAAAAGTACTAGTATTATTGCACCAGCATCAGCTTATTTACCTACATCCTCGCGTTTGGAATCCTCTCTCCTTTCCCACTATATGAACGATTCACATACAGAAGAACCCCACCGACGTCTTGTGCGCTGTTCTTCAGGGCATGCACGGCAACCATGGGTATTTTATTTTACAGATTAGCTCAGCGCAGTCTAGCCGGAGATGTCCCCTAAGAGGAGCCCCAGTGAGTTCTTCCGGTTGTTCTCAGGTAGATATTGTGTGAGTACTGAATTTCTTCGGGGCTCTCGTCGATATATTTATGTGGCTATCACTATCATATACCGATTTGGAGGTGCCGGGTAAAGCTTTCCCCAGAGAAGGGGGAAGAAGGGTATTCCCCTTTGTGCTTCAACGTAATTCGGCCAGGGTCATGATCATTTTCTTCACGATTTTAGCACCAGAGAGGCGATATAGTTTTTATTTATTTATTTATTTATTCAGAAATGGTTGACAATTGCAGAGAATCGATGAAGAGGACAGAAGCTTGTCTTTACCAGTCGGATAAATCTGGTGTTTGATTTGACTTAACGAAATGTAAGTTCTTAGTTATTCATCTTTGATGATAAAAAATTACAAGGAACCACTTGAAAGTTAAGTAGAGGTTACTACTGTATATTTTACATTTAATGGGTTTTAGGATACTCCAAACAAGTTTTATTATCTTGGTTTATCCTGAGTTTAAGTTTCTACAGCAGGGTGTTTGCTTGCGCAATATTTTTTTGATAAAATTTTATATTAAAGTAAAATCTAAGATGGTCAGAGACGTGAAAGTATCCTGTTCTGAGATAGGATGACAAAAAAGTGGGGATCATATATAATAATTATAAAAGGTGGGGACCATAAGAAAAAAATTAAAATTCTCTGAAAACATATTTTGCAGTCATTGTCAAACATTCGTCGTTAAAAAGTTCCGTCGGAAATACGTGCATAAATATATTTGGGATGAATCTAATTTATCCCCAAATTTTAGGGGATAAAATCTTTTTCATTTTGTTTTTTATCAGAACCAAGGCAAAATGAACGTAAATTGACGATCCAGTCCGACCCGTTTGCAAGGAATGACATCAGTACATCACCCGCTACAGCCTGAAGCTTGATGGAGCAGGCTCTCGAGTGGTTGACCTTGTGTTGTGGTCAAATGGGGCTGCCACACGTGTGGAGCTGGGCTGGGCCGGGCTTTCCTTCTCCGCATGAGCCCAGAAACGCTGACGATACATACGGTTGTTGGGGGATGACGGCGATCACCCATCTTGACCCCTTTATTTACTTAATTTTTAAGTTATTTTGTATCCCCACATGTCTTTGAAACATTTGTTTTCTAGGTGCTCTCGGTTGGGATTCTCAAGGCGTGTTTGGTAGGGATTATATATTATGGGGGTGGAGATTGCGAAACAATTTTACCCCTTCACTTTCCGAAACCTTGAATTTTATGATAGTTGCAATCTCCATGATTAATTCATTCCTAGGTAATTTTTAAAATTCGAGAGAGAAGAGAAGTGATGAATCCGCCTCTCTCCTCCCTGGAAGCTTAACCCCACGGTCAGTCATCACGATAAAAATCAAACAGAGGAAGAGGTGTGCTTGGGTGGGATTATCTGTTGCCGGAGATTCTAAAGATCGGAATCCCTTTCCATAATCGGTTGGGATTGCGTGAGGAAGAGTTTGCGAAGTAATCATTTATCTCTCTCCACTTTTCAGGATTTGCATTTTGTGAAGACTGGCATCTTCTACAACGAGATAACTTTCGTGATCTGATAGAGAGAGAATAAAAGTGATGGATCGATCCAACTATGCCTTCAGAATCCAAGTTCGATCAGTACCATAAAAAAAGGGTCCAATTGGGATAAAATGTGTTTGGACGGGATTATGTTGTTGAAAATTTTGATGCTTACGATCTCCTCCATAATCTTAACCAAAGAGGGCGTCCGTAGAGTCGGTTAAGATCAGCCATATTTATGGATCAAAGTAGGTGGCCACCAGGCGACGTGTCTCATCACAGGCCTTGACACAAACACGTCCACGGAAGGCCGAGGCCCGACCTTGGGATCATCGGAGTCGGTCGGTGGAACGGAGAGAAGGAAAGCGATTGACAGGAGGAACAGGCTCGAAAGCAGCTTTTACTTTCCACTCGTCTTCGCGCACACACCGACTCTGCGATCCTGCCGTGCGGGACCGACGACACCAGTCCTACTTCACAGAGTAGAACAACATCTCGCACTCTCTCTCTCTCTCGTCCTAATATCTGTCTTGAGCGTATATACACCACACACGTGTGCACGTAACGGGGTGCAACGTTTCCACGTGCACGTCACGTGGCGCGAGGGGCAGCTTACCGGCATAGCCGCCACGTCGGACGCCTCCTCGGCCGCGCGCCTCCCTGGTCCCGGATCGCCGCCGCCGCCGCCTAGTCTGAAGCCTCGGACGCCGCCCATGGAGTGTTCCCCGCCCGCGGCTGCCGCAGCAGGCTGATCAGGGCCTTCGCCTGTGGATTGATAGGCTCGAGCTCAATTTCTTATTTATTTGAGATCAGAATAATCGAAACAAAAATAATTCAACGCAAATTCACAACATAGGATTTCGATTCTTGTTATATATATATATATATATCTGGGAAAGAATTTTCGGGTAAAATAGTTGGTTCACGCACCTTCTTCTTGGCCGCGGTGGAACCCCCGGCCTGCGACAGCGCAACGAGGGGAGGAATGGCGCCCTCCCGCGCCACCATGCCGCGGTACGCCACGTTATCCTCGCAGATCTGGAGCAGCGCCGACGCCGCGATCTCCTTCTGGCGGTGAGTCCCCACCTCCACGATCTCCACCAGGACGGGGATGGCCCCCTCCTCGACCGCCGAAGCCCTCGCCTCCGCCACGCCCGTCAGGATCGTGTTCATCACGTATGCCGCCTTATCCACCATCCCCGACTCCGGCTCCGCCATCAGCTCCAGCAGGACGCGCATCACGCCGGCCTGTACCGCCGTCACCTTGTTCTCCTTCGCGCCACACAGCATGTACAGCGCTGTGGAGGCGTCCTTCTTCCCGCGCAGACTCCCCGTCGCCAGCAGGCTCACCAGAAGGGGGATCGCCCCCGACCGCCCGATCGCCACCTTATGCTCCTCCACCTGACCCAGCCGCAGCAGCGCGCACGCCGCGTTTTCCTTCGCCGCGTTCGTCCCCGACTTCAGCGCTCGCACCAGCGGCTTTATCGCCCCCGCCGCCGCGATTCCGTCCTTGTTCTCGTCGCACAGGGAGAGGTTGAGAATCGCCGTCACGCCGTGCTCCTGGAGCTGCGGATCCGGTGCGGAGAGCAGGGCCACGAGCGGGCGCACGGCGCCCGCGCGGGCAATCTTGAGGCGGTTGTCGGTGCTGTGCTTGGCGAGGAGGCGGAGCTCCATGGCGGCGCGGCGCTGAACCTCGAGGGCGTCGGAATCAAGTTCCGCGACGAGGCGGCGGAGAAGTTCCTCCGAGGAACACGAGTCGGCGGCGGAGCGGAGCAGGCGGCGGGGAGCGAACTGCGGGCCGACATTGAGCTCGCCGGAGCGGTCGCTGTGGCAGTCGCTGAAGGCTCCAGAGGAGTCGACGGAGACCTCGGAGAAAGCCCTATTCATGCAGCGGTAGCTCCCCATCTTCTCCCTGTCCATGGCCGGACGTTCCAACTCGGATCCACTCCGCGCCACTCCCAGCATGATCGAATAGCCGAATGACGGAATGAGAACAAAGAAGGTGAGACCGAAGGAGGAGAAGAAAAAGCTACGCCGGGAGAACCGAGGGCGAATGGGAGGCCGGGAGAGGGGAGATGCTTTGCTTATGGAGCGGGCAAGGGCCGTGGCACGTGCGAGGAGCCCGGCACGTACGCACGTGGGCGCGTACGCGTGGCGAGTTACAGGAGGAGGCGGGTGTTGGTGGCGGGCGAAGTGAGGGCGGTGGTGGTGGGTCTTCTTATCTGCCAGGTAAGGTTACCGAACCCGATTTTGTTAGCCACCGACAGGCAGGGTACGGGCGCGAAGCTCTGGAAGGCGATGAAGTTGACCACCTAACCTTCGTGACGTGGGGTCAATCGAGGTGCTGTTCTGAGCTGACTTGGGGGGACGGCCGGTCAAGGTTGGTCACGCCTCTTCTTCTCTGACTCTGCGTTTACTTCCATGCCATCGTGGCCGTCGCAGGTGCCACGTTGCGGCGACTTCCCCTTTCCGGATTTGGATGATGGTCAACGGAAGATGGGGATAGGATCGCGTGCCTTCGGAAAAAGCCAATGGGTATGTACAGTTTTTTTATTTAAAATTACTCATGTCTATCCGCAGTATTTCGAAACAAAGGGGTCAGATTTTTTTTTCGAAGAATTTTACGTATACCTTCAGGAATATAATATCTTCGCAAATGCTTGTGCAAAACATTAAATAACTCATATATATGTATGTCCCCAAGCTTTTGTGATTACTCTCTTACAGTTGAAACTCGTATGATACTGGTGTTATATATCTCTTTTTTCTTTCAATTTTAGTTGTGTATATTTTCTCTCTTTCCTGTCGCCATGCTAAGACAGATTATACATCTTCTCACGAGAATCCAATCTCATGAATATATATACACACACATATATTTATATAGTTGCTGGGATAGGGGATGCGCATTATTTGGTTGGAACAGAAGAGCCAAAGTAAATAAGAAACTTTGAATATTTGAAATCTTGATTTATTCAGTTATCCGTCTGATTTTATTTTAGATGCATTCCGAATGAAACTAAAATGGTGAACTAAACAAATCAAATGAATTTGTCCTTTAGAACTATTGCGATGGGGATATACACTGATAGTATTTATAATATCTCTTCTTGTTAGAATAAATATATTTATACTATTTATGCATTTTTTTGATATTACAATATGCGTGGCAGGTTCTACCAGTGAAAAACCATGGTACTAAATCCAATGCAATCTGACAAAGTTGAGCACACCAAATAAGATTTATTTGCTTTGGGTTTGATTTAGAGGGATGTTCGCTAGATTTGATCTGATCAGAAATATATATATATATATATATAAATGTCAAACTAAGCCAAATTAATCAGACAATGGACGCCCCAGGCCAAGTTGATAAGCTCTTCTTTTATGTAACTTCAACAAGGGTTGCCTCGGATATTGCTTCCTGAGAATAGAGACTATGATGTACCATGTTATAAATATGGACATCATCTCCATACATGCACAATTAATCTAGTGGGCTAATGGTCATAATTTCCTTCTAAGTTTTTTTTCAAAAAAAAAATGATAGTGGTCCACAAAAATCAACCTAAATTTTCATCTTGGTTTCCCAATCTCTATGGTTCTTATGAGACAAATAGACAGGAGAATGTTACACAAGTAGTGCACCTACTGGCCATGCCCTTATTTAAGTGGAATTGAAGTTTCAACCATCACTATGTTCCCCTCTTCTGGATAGGCATAAATGAGCATGTATCCAAAGAAGGGGACCCATCAACTCTCCCATAAAGGCATGCCATCCGACCATTGGCAGAGGAGCGGCATTCCCCCACAGGAGGTGTCTTGGTGCTGCCCTTCACCAGGGCACAGCATAAGACAAGTATGTTATTATACATCCCACCATCTTGTACAAGGATGGAAGGAAGTCTGGGGTAGATTTTGCGTTCCTTAGATTCATTTGGGATATCCTTCTGGAAAGTGGTAATGTGGTGTCACATTTATGCTGATAGATACATCTCTACAACAAGAAAAACATACTTGAATGGAAGGGAAGGCAAAAGGAGTGGATGGCCAGATGGGTGATTGGAAGGCAAGAAAGTTGCATGGTTCCTAAATTATCATCAGAAACCAACTTAATAATAGCTAGTGATAGAAACATCCTAGACAATCTAAGTTGACCACCAGACATTTTTATTTGTTATCCGTACATAACCATAGATAGAGCTATGGCTTCACCCATCACCACCCTTGTCATTAAGCTTGGTAGGGATTGATAACAGCTTTACATATTTATTGTTCAAGAGGTATACCATCAAGTGGGAACAGCAATGATGCTTCTGTGAGCATGTAGGGCCCTCAAGATAATTAGGTCAATGCATCAGATGGGACCACTTCAAGTATTTGAAAATGCCCTTGCTTCGTGCCTACTGCATTGGACAGGCCATGGCAAGCACATGGCTGCCAAGCCCAAGGCATGGGACCTCATTTTTCAGATAACTAAGCATCTTGCCCTTGTTTGGTATGGGGACAGTAAGGGATATTGGTGGCGCATCATCTATTCCTTATTTGGTAAGAAAAATTAGTAATTTCTTGTTTTAGATTATCTTACATTAGAATAGTTCAGTAGAATGGAGTGATATTATTATAGAATAAGATATTTGTAATAACTTGTTCCAAAATGACAACAAACTTAATGGCATAAAGTGCTTTCCTCTTATTTGAATACTTGTCGCTTTCTTGGGATACTTGATACCATTGGAACCAAAATTAGATAATTATTGATACTGTCATTATAAGAATGTATAAACATATTGTTGGTGAGTTGTTTATTGAATGAGCTTATATGGGTTTTGCAAACTAGCACATCCCATAAATTTAATAATAGAGTTTTATTTATGTGAATTTGCTGTCTTTGTGCTCAATGGCATCGTAGACTGGAACAATTAGATTTCTTAAATTCAAATGTGGTGTTCTCAATATTTACTCTTTTAGATACGTGTAGTTTCAACATGGGCTTGGGCTTGGGCTTTTTCTGTTGGGACACTTTGTTAGATGTTGAGCTCACTTGTCTCCCTTCCAGATGAAGCCTCATCTCAATTCTCAAGGCCAATAAAAAGGGCTGGATATGACTCCAAGTGCAACTTGATTCTCCATATATGATAATAATATCTAAAGACTATTTTATTTTAACTATTTAAATTAAATTGGAGTTTATGATTCAATACGAATTTTTATGTATATATTTGTCACAAAAAATTATATTGGCATGTATACTTCTAAGAAAACTTATTAGCCTGTAAATCCCCACAAATTTATCGTTAATGGGGTGTTTGGTTGCATAATAATTTTGTATACATTTTACAAAAAAATTATCATGAAATAAAATCTAAAATGGCTAAAAACTTGAAGTTATCATGTTTTGGCGAGATGACAAGGAAAATTGTGTGACCAAGTATGGGTGGGGACCACAAGGAAAGAAAAGAAAGGTTAAATATCCTATTTTTGTCTAAGGAGTCTTTTATAAGAATATATTTTTAGAATGATTGTTAAATATCGTTTTTAGCAAGTTTGATGCAAAAAACATAATTTTACAACAAAAATTCATTTTGTCGTGCAACCAAATCTCCCATAAGGGTTAAAACAGCGTCAAGTCTTAAAGGATTTTAAATGATTTCTTCAGAGGAAGAGAGACTGCAAGTATACGTGAGAGGATGATAGAAGCAAAACAGGCCAACAAATTTTCATGGGAATATTTATGTAAACATAATTATTTGCAAGTGTATATAGAGAAGTCAACGGTAATCAATTATCCAATTACCTGATCCATTCTTTAAGTTAAGAAGTAATTATAATATAGCTTGATAAGTCCCAATAACTTAAAGGTGTCAGGAATGGATAATTCGTTGATTAAATACATATATATAATTTATTATTATAAACATTTAATTAAATTGTGATCTTAAAATAAGGTGATATTTGTTTTGGCTTTATTTGGCATTTCAAACTTTCATTTTGTATTTAATCTATTAATTCATAATAAAATTAAGTTTTTAAATTTATTAAAGTATTTGTACGTCAATAAATCTGATATTTATTTTAAGAAATTAAATTTTTTGCTACGAAAAGTAACATCTGAAAAAAAAAGCATTTATACAGGTTATGTTTAAGGGATTTAGGTCCAAGAAAGCGTGCGGTCCGTTGCGTGAAGGGCCGCGGGAGCAACACAGTCCTCCCCTCACTTCCCCTCCCGCCGGCATTCCTCCGAGCGGAAGCTGTGCATGTACTTCGTCTTCCAGGCACCCACCCACTCTTCCCCTTCTCCAGCCATAGGCCGCTGCCATGAAGGGCCCCGGCCTCTTCTCGGACATCGGCAAGAAGGGGAGAGGTCAGCTCCTCGTTACTCGATCCTCTATATCCGGTCATATCTGAAGTTTCTCGTTTCGCTTTCCTGTTCTCCCGTCTCTCCGGGAAGCTTTATCATCAATCTTGTTCTGAACATTTTTTTGCTACACCGCCTCTTGATTTCAGATCTTCTGAAGAAGGACTACACCTATGATCACAAACTTACGATCTCTTCCAGCTCCGCGGCTGGACTGGTACACCCGTCATCTTCTTTTGGCTAGCTAGTTTTATGTTCTCTGCAGCGGATGTAGTCGGAGTTTTCTGTCACGGGAGTACAAGGAAGGAGTAGCCAGGCTCAGGGGAGTCCTGGTTCCGATTGATGGCATTGTTACTTTACTGTACTTCGGGTGTTTGACTGAAAATGGAAAGGATATTGGTATTATCTCAGATTGTGCAGTTCGCTATGTCTTTCTTTGCTATCTACTTTAAGGTCAAATCACTGTTACTGGTATAACAAATTTTTTTTGGTAAACAGGATAACTCTATTCAAACAGCGCACCCAGCGCGATCATTACATATCTGGTTCAATACAACAGGGGGAATGTGGAGAGAGGAGGTCGATTCCAGGACCGGTTGTGACATCCTGAGGGCTTCTCTAGCCAGGAGGTGCACAGCTTGGTTGGATTCCCTCCGGCTAAAAACAAACCTGCAATTCGAGACCTTCAGTGCATAGCGGCATCTGTTGACCAAATCTTCTGCTTGCCAAATGAGCGAGCCATCACCGTTGATTGCATCTACCACAGCCTTCGCGTCGCTCTCCAAAATGGTGTGATTCTGCCGAACTAACTTCCAGGAGCATGCTTCGGCTAAAGCTTCTGCTTCCAAAATAAGAGGATCCTGGTGGACAGAAGTACGGGCCGTCCAGGCCACTGGTTCCGATTGATGGCATTGTTACTTTACTGTACTTCGGGTGTTTGACTGAAAATGGAAAGGATATTGGTATTATCTGAGATTGTGCAGTTCGCTATGTCTTTCTTTGCTATCTACTTCAAGGTCAAGTCATTGTTACTGGCATAACAATTGGTCTGGCTGAAGGAAGCGAAGTGGCATATAGTTAACTCTTTGACTGTTCTTGGGTGACAATTGGTCAGGCCTTTCAGAATAAAAGATTCATGTAAACTAACCTCGCACGTTTATTATATTGCTTAAGAGGCCATATAGTTCAAATGAAGTTCCAGGGGATGGATAACAGTGCATAGAAGTTCCCTAGTTTCTGGTTCACTCTTTGGAAGTAAATTTTAATTTGCTTCCCGCATTTCTATCGACAAGTTATTCTTCATTTCTTTTCAATCTCTTCTGTAGGTTGTGTTCAACATTTTACTCCTAATCAGGATAAATGTTTACTACAAATCTTAATTGGTGATAACACTAAAAACGTGAAGGTTCGTATCACCTGTATGCGTTCGCTACGTCTACCCAAGGAGTTATTTCGCTCCTATTTGTTTCCAATCGTCATTCATATCCATAGTTTTCCCATCATACCTCATTCTGTTATCCACGTACCGATCCTTGGAGCCCTCGATGACTCCGTATCGCTTTCTTTCTGACCTTTTTGTTAATCTTGCTTTCTTTTTGTTAATGTTTACCCTGTTATGGGGATGAGAGCACATTGACTGTCAGTTCAGATTCGATCCCTTGGATTTTAACTAATTTTCCCAAGTGTGCTTTTTGAATAACGAATTGTGCTCCATCTTTTTGTTCTCAGTTTGTTATCGACCAGACTGCATCCTCAAGATGATGTCTGGAATCAAAACTAGAGTGACCAACTATTGATTTTCCTAACGTGCAACGTGCAATGTCTCTTCAAAAGTTATGGTCCTCAGGACCGCAACATGTCTGATAAATACTCCTTTTGATAATTGTAATTGGGAGGTTTCAACCATCTGTTGTAATCTTTTAGTAGTTTTATTTTCTCCACAAAGTTACTTTCTACTTATATAAGTTATAGTTGTATTGACAAATTCCTTTTCCATTTTTAAACAGTAATACACGTACCTACCTTCTTAAGTCTCCTCTTCTGTGCTTCAGTTGTGTAACTTGTGTTGATATGTCTAGCATCTTTCCCCAGTTTTGCAGTCTGTTCTCCATTTTTTATTGGTATCGTGTCTTTCAAAGATTTGATTTTATACAAAAAATATCTGGCCCATCAACCACTTAAACATATGTGCTTGCTAAAATTCCACTGTTTGCATGGTTGTAAATCGGCAGCCTACTTATTCTATGTACCCCTACCCTACCTCATCTCTCATGTACTTCGGCCATTCTGACCATCATAAAACAAGTTGCCGCTTTTCTCTATTTTCCCTTTACACTTTACGTAGGCCAACGAGAAATCTCATTGTATGTATGAACCTGCTACTCTGCCCTGCGTACGGCAGTTTGGTTAAACTGCTGTTACATCCGCACTTCATCGCTCAGATTTCCTCTATACCTCCAACGAAGTCGCAAACCCGTCAATCAATTGCTGCTTATTGGACAACTACGGCCTTATGATTGGCCTGATCATGGATAAATATGAAAATGATCTTCTTGAGATGTAACTAAGATGTTGATTACGATATATGATTTCTGGTGTTGCAAATGTGAGAAAAAGGAAGAACATCAAACTGTCACTTAGTAGTAATGCCTCTGTTCGAGGCATAAAATTGACCACTTCTATGATGTTATATGATTTCTGGTGTTTCAAATGTGAGAAAAAGGAAGAACATCAAACTGTCACTTGGAGTAGTATGCCTATGCCCCTGCTCGAGGCATAAAATTGACCACTTCTATGATGATGGTTTAAATGTTATTCTATTCAAATCTAAGTGGATTGCTCTAGGGATCCACAAAGCTACAGGTTTTTACGTGCCTTTTATGCTATTTTGTTGTATTCCATCTTCGCATGTTGTATTTCTAGCAATAGATTATCTTGTTGAGTGTGTACTTCATCCAGAGCCTTTCAGCGAATGGAGTGAAGAAGGGTGGTCTATGTATTTGTGATATTGCAACGAGATATACGTGTAAGAACACCTTAGTTGATATCAAAGTAGACACAGAGTCCAAAGTGAGTTCATTGCATTATTATACGCTAGCAATATTTGCTTCTGCGTTCAAACATAGCTTCTCCAATTTTATTTTATTTTTCGCAAAACAGGTATCGTCAACTGTAACACTCATCGATCTTCGTCCTTTCACGAGAGCTGTTGCAAATGTTAAGCTTCCGGATTACAGTTCCAGCAAGGTGCGTGTATATATAGTCTTTCCTTCTAAAGATCGCCCAATAGTTTGTCATCGCTGAATTATGAATAGCGTCTGCCACCCTCTTCTCAGCTGGAGGTGCAGTACTTCCGTGACCATGCCAATGTCGCAGGAGCAGTGGCACTGAAACGATCACCCACTGTGGAAATATCTGGAACTATTGGTTCTCACGGTATCGCCTTCGGTGCAGAAGCAGGTTTTGATACAGGCTCTGGAACTTTCACCAAGTACAATGCTGGCCTCAGCCTGGCGAAACCCAACGGCATTTTCTCACTGCTACTGTGAGTTACTTCTGCGCCGAATATCACCGTTACACTCTTGAACAGAGATAAACGACCCTAAACCTCTTCAAAAGATCAGCAGCTTGCTCATATCTGTAACAGGGCTGACAAGGTGATACCCTAATGGGGTGTTTGGTTGATAATTTTTTGTACACTTTCATGATAAAAATTGTATTAAAATAAAAAGTGAACCAACTCATGACATAAAATTATCATGTTTGGAGGGATGTGATTACAAAAAAGAGTAACCACCGCACATGACCAAATAAAGTGGGGGACCACGAG
Organism: Cryptocoryne crispatula var. balansae; assembly: GCA_036172225.1. Taxonomy (NCBI): domain Eukaryota; kingdom Viridiplantae; phylum Streptophyta; class Magnoliopsida; order Alismatales; family Araceae; genus Cryptocoryne; species Cryptocoryne crispatula. The sequence goes on along the minus strand of CM069925.1, from coordinate 3,821,927 downwards.
AAAAAAGAAAGAGGTGAGACTCTCTTTTTTTGTTTAAGAAGAAAATCACTTTCAAAACATAAAATTGTCATGGTTGTCAAACACCTCTTTTAACAAATTTTCTTATAATTTTTAAAAATTAAAATAAAAACCTCAATTATCGTGTAACCAAACACCCCACAAGGGCATGTTATGTGCATTATCTCTGTGGAAGCCAGACGAGCGCTGGTGTTGGAGAGATTACCAGGAAGTTTTCTTCCAACCAGAACACGCTTACCGTCGGTGGGTTGTACGAGTTGGATCCTCACGCCACCGTCAAGGCAAGGCTCGATAACAATGGGAAGTTGGGGGCTCTACTGCAACATGAAGTTAAACCAAACAACATGCTGACACTTTCTGGGGAACTCGACGCCAGATCTTTGGACAGGCCTCCCAGGTTCGGTTTGGCTATTGCCATCAAGCCCTGATGCTCTGAAGTCAATTTGTAGGGATAATTTTTTTCTTGACAGCATTCTTTTTCCATTTTGCTCTCCCTCTGCTGCCGCCGAGAAGGAGACAGACGTTAAATGTTTCCATTCCACAGGTATGTCTGTTTTTGAAGTTCTTAGAGTGCTGCGGGTCTGATCGGATTTTACTGGGGCCGTATGCATCCCCACTGCTTCTTTTTTTTTTTTTTTGACTCGAGACAGCTTCTATTCTACTACCCTCCATAATGTTTTTGATCTGCTTGGATTTTTGTCATTACCGGAGAGCCAATCCCCTTCGCCGTGAATGTCGCAAGATCGATGGAATAGAAATAATAGCTTGCGCAGCATTTCGATCCGTATAACCGTGTAGTTTGAACAACACTAACAAGTAAGGATCGGCTCGGTGAAATAAATAGAGCCCGGAAGTGCACGGTAGAAACTTCTCGTGGGCAAAACATCAAACAGTTGGACGTAAAGTCCCTCCCGCGACTTCATCCCAGAGAGAGGGGGGGGGGGGGGGGGGGGAAGAAAACGGGAGACCTGCGGCGGGAGGTAGGCCGGCACGGCAGCAGTCGCTAACAAGGCGGAGGTCTGAATCTGCTCCCCCATCTCAGCAGGAGCTCCTCCAGGTCCGCCTCCATCCTGGTCCCCTTGCCGCCCCAAACGAGCATGTGCAGCAGGTCCCCGGTTCCCGCCCCGTCCACCTCCCCCACCGTCCTGAACCCCATCCTCGTGTAGAATCTCACCAGCTGCGGCGAGGCGGGCACCGCCCCCACAAACCCGTCATGACCTGCCGGCGTCAATCGGCGGAAAGAGGCGGGTTTTGGGCATACCTTGTCGTGGAAGCGATCGGTGTCGTTGATGGCCAGCAGCTCCGCCTTCCGGCAGCCCCGGTCGAATCCGTGCCGCACGGCGGCGGCGCCTATAAAGAGGCCCAGCCCGAAGATGGACCTCTCGCGCCGGAGGCTCTCCCGGGTCATCCGCATGGAATCGAGGTGGAGGAGGCGGCCGCCGAGCCAGGGGCGTACGACCCCCTCCACCCTGCCCAGCTCGACGGCGGCGTCCTCCAGGCTGAGCCCGCGGACGCGGAAGAAGGGCCCCAGCGTGCGGAGCTCAAGGCGGAGATTCTGAGAGCGGGAGGCGGCCACGACGTCGGACATGGTGGGGATGAAGGGTTCGGCGCCTCCGGGGTTGGGCGGCGCCAGGGTCATCCCGGCGGCGGCGGCGGCGGCCACCCTGAGCGGAGACGGCGTGGTAGAGGGAGGGAAACGGAGCGGAGGCGCGGCGGGAGCTGCTATCTGCTACGTTGCTTTAGCCCCCCTCTGCGGTCCCGGGCGTTACTTCTCGTCCATATATATTCTGATAAAATAGAAGAGTCCGAAAATAAAAAAGAGTTCGAATCATCTTGGTCACAGGTGACACAGGGCCGTGAAAGGGTCGAATTCGGTAGCGGATTTATCGGATTCTGATTTCGATTTCGATAATTTCGGAATCATTATATTTTGATTACGTTATCGAAATTGGAACTGAATTTGATAAAATCCGAAATACATATTAAATATTAACTTTTATTCAAAAGTGAGTCGATAATTTACATATATTTATTAAATTTCGATATAATCTTCTCAAAATTTTATTTTTGTTATTTTATTAATTTATAATTTATTTTATTTTATTTTATTTGTATATAATTATTTTTTGTCGAAATTGGATTAATGGAAACGAAACTAACTAATTCCGATTCCGATTTCAATAAACTATCGGAATATACGATTCTGATTCGGATAATTTATAAGATACAAAAACAACTTTCAAGCCTGTTAATTTTTATTGAAATCGAATCGAAATATTGAAATATCGGATTCCATTTACATCCCTACCCGGTGAACAGAATAGTTTCAATCTCTAATTAAAACAGCCACAACTTCAAGTTAACGATTCAATGAATTGAAAAACAAAATATTATCATCGACATTTTATTAACTCGTTATTTATCGATAACACATTGTATTAAGTTCAATAACAAGTTAGTAAAATGTCGATAATAGTTAAACAACAATTCACTAACTTGTTAAGTCGTTATCCAAAAAGATTAGACGATATTTTATTAACTTGAATTGTTGTTTACATCTTATTAACTTATTATCGAATTTAATATAATCCGTTATCGATAGTAACGAATTATATTAAATTCGTTATCAACAGTTCGATCTTACTAAACCGTTATTGAATTATTTTTTAAAGGATCTGAGGTCGTTGTCATTTTTTATGGAAGATTGAAACTGTTCTTTCCAGGGAGTTTGAGCTGATCCGAGCTCAAATAGGAAAGGCTACCTTTGTGGCTAAAATTTCCTAATAACGTTAGGGGTGTTTGGTTGCATGATAATTGAGGTTTTTAATTTAATTTTTAAAAATTGTAAGAAAACTTGTTAAAAGAGGTGTTTGACAACCATGACAATTTTATGTTTTGAAAGTGATTTTCTTCTTAAACAAAAAAAGAGGGTCTCACCTCTTTCTTTTTTCTTGTGGTCCCCCACTTTATTTGGTCATGTGCGGTGATTACTCTTTTTTGTAATCACATCCCTCCAAACATGATAATTTTATGTCATGAGTTGGTTCACTTTTTATTTTAATACATTTTTTTATCACGAAAGTGTACAAAAAAATTATCATGCAACCAAACACCCCATAAGAGCGTTGGTACTTTTAGAAATAAAATAGAACAAATGAACAAAACAGTCTAAATGAGCAAATCACTGACAACTCAATCAGTCAAAATAAATAAACGTTTAGCCCAGCACGATAACTTCAACGTGACATTAGAATAAAAGAAACAACTCGGTTGGTTATTCTTGTTTGGAATATTGTGGCATATTCCAGGACATTTCATGTCATTTATCTTTATCAATCAATAATTTTTATGTATTAATCCTCATAATTGTTTGTACTCTTGAATGTGTCTCTAACAACATAAACATCTTATAAAATAATTAAAAGTACCCATTCTTGAAAGATAAGTATATTTATCTAGATACGCCTAGCTAAAAATGTTACTATTCTAGTATTTTCTTATTTTTGTAGATAAAATGTTCTCTCTTCCTAAAGAGAGTGTGAGACAGAAAAGGCAAAGATATATAGTATCAGAGAGATTCAGTTCGTCAAAAAAACTGACAAATATTATTTTAAGTATTTAAGACGGTAGGAAATCGTCAATAACAAGCGATTTTTGGGACTGATTTACAAGCCCGGCAAAGACAAACGCACCAAATTTAGGTCATGTTTGGTAATACTATCGAATATCTCTGTCAGTATCAATTTTAAAACTGATATCGATAGTAATCACCTAGAAGTATTTGACTAATAATATTAATTTTAAAATTTATAATGTAAGCAAACATATAATGTGATACAAGTGTCAATTTGCATCAATTTTGATATTGATACTCTAATTTTTAAAAATATCAATATTAATATTAATATAATATCAATTTTTATACTCAAACCAAACAGGTAATTAAGTAATGGACCAGATACAATGCACCAAATTCTCTATTCCATGAAAGGGTTTCCATTTTTATTTAAGTTATGGATTCCCGTCCAGATACAATGCACCAAATTAAAGAGTTTTCACTTTTGGTCTTGATAGCTTCGATTCACGATTGACTTGTTGTGTTGGATCGTGGACCTGTCTTGGTCGGTTCCACACGGTGCGAAGAAAATGTCTTTTTTTAATCAAAATTTTAATCTGAATTTAATAAAATATTAATAAAGTTAAGAGCTAATAATGTATCAGTTGTTGAAATAGCTTACGAGAATTGGAGTTGAAAATTGTTGCTTGTGTCTCTTTTATTAAATTTTGATATCTATTATTTAAATATTATTATAATAAAATAAAATACGTACATTATAAAAACATATAAATAAAAATTATAAAAATAAAATTTTACGTTATTGTATTAAACTTCATTAATTATATATGATTTATTTGACTTATTTTTAAAGGTATATTAACTTATAATTTATGAAAATAATAAATTTTTTATTATTATTTTATAAAAATTTAGAACAAAATCAAAACATGGTGATTTTAAATTAGTCAGATATAAAACACTCTTATTTTTCAGCTCGAAATCCGACATTCGACTTAATAAAATGTTTTCTGATCAAAAAATACTTAATAAAATGTCTAAAGTGTTAGATTCATCACTAATCTCTTCAGAGGAACTATCTATCTCAGAAAATTAAAAAATAGAGTGAAATATTTAAAATTAAGTGGTTTATTGATATTTATATGATTTACCATGCCTAATTTTTGAACGACCAAGAAATCAGACATAAAAGCCAAAAATAAACGTGCCACGTCCTCTCTGTTTAAAAGCGCTAGGGTACAAACTGTAATTGTTAACTTCTAAAAGGACCTTTAACGAAAAGTTTCCCTTCTCTCCTCGACCAAAACACCAAGCACCTTCCTCCGGCTGTCTCCCGGAGAGAGAGAGAGAGAGAGAGAGAGAGAGAGAGAGAGACGTATACGCAGAGCTCTGCGGAGAGAGCGCGACTGGCTCACCATTAATGGCGCCGAGCAGCGCCACCGCTCCTTCCAATGGCCGCGCCACCACCGTCCCCCTCTTATAGCCACCCGCCACTGCCTCGCAGTCCCTACCATCCCTCCTCCCCTCTCCGCCGCTGGCATGATAGGCGTCGCGCTCGGCCTCTCTCCCCGGTGCGCCCCCGTTCATTGCGCCCTCCCCACGCGCAGGAAGAAACAGGGCGGGCTGGGCCTGGGGCTGCCGCCGAGGTCCGCGGCGTTGCGTCCCGTCGTGGCGATGGAGGAGCAAGGAACCGGGTCGCGGAATGTGATCCGCGTCGGGGAGGCTGCGGGGGGCGGAGGAGGCGTTCAGGCTACCCAGTCGGGGCTGGTGGCGGGTGACTGCGACTGCGACCGCCCCGTGGATGTCGCTGTCGGTGGTGCGGCCTCCGCTACTTTCGTTTCTTCTTTCACAGTTTCCTCCGTTGCAATGGCGATCTGCTCCTCTTGGTGGTAGATTTGGATCAACAATGCGAGGGAAAATCTTTAATCTTTCGTACCCTAGCTTGCTGATTGAAAGATGTCCCCGTTCCTCGTACGAATTATCAAATACTGTAATGTCATGCATTAACGTACGATGGAGGACCCACGAGCGCCCCTTTTTGGGCTATGCAGGAGGGTGACGGAGGCAAATAAGCCACTCTTATATACATTTGCGATGTTGTGAATATGGAGGATGTTTGACAGGCTTCTATCGCTGACTACACTTTCCATTGTCGCGAGTACCTGTTTGCAGGTGCAGATCCACCTAAGCTATCTACTGTTGGGAAATCGACGAACATTCTCTGGCATCAATGCCCAGTTGGAAAACTTGAAAGGCAGAAGCTACTCGGACAAAAGGGGTGTGTCGTATGGGTCACAGGTCTTAGTGGTTCAGGTTTGCCGTCTGAGCACAACTTTGTCTCTTCCCAACTCTGTATCTATTTTCTGTCCTTTTTCCATCTGCTGTTCTGTAGAATATTACTTCTGATCCAATGTATGTGCAACAACAGATATCGTGCATAGGCTGTTACTGAACTCTTGTTCATATTCCCAGTTGAATTATTTTTTTAATTCCTAATTAGCATGCGGTATATTTCTTTCTCATTGATAACGAAATCAAATGTAAATTGGGGCTTTTGGCCATCCGGTTATACTAATTTTCAAATTTCCTGTCCTTAGACACTGGGGTCTTTCCATAGTTTTTAATTATAACAATTGGGGAAAACAGAAAATAAAATTGGAATCAGTCTTCTGAGAAGGGGAGGAAAAAAAATCCACTTAGAGCATTAACAGTGCCGTCTTCTCATTAAACTTTTATCTTTTCAATTCCAACCTTCAGAAAAAAATATTAGCTGTCCATCTAAATATAAGTTTTTATTTCTGGTTTTGTTTCCAGTTTCTGGAGAAACCGAAGTGGAGAAACCGAGAATGTATATGCTTATCTAATTCCTTTTCAAGCTCTTGTTAATGAAGAAAGCTAGATTCCTTTTTTCTGCACATGCTCTTCTTTCTCATTTTGGATTAATCCTCATCCATTGTAATTGCCTAAAATATTACTAAAAGCCCTGTTAGTCAATAATCCATCCTATCTGGGCTTCCTATATCCAACCTTATAAGGGAAGCTAAAACCAATAATTGGATGGCTCTCTCTTTTGTTATGCAGAATTTGACTTGTTATGCAGGTTTTTCAAATCAGATAAAAAGGAAAAACAGAATTATTAACTAGAATGTCTTCAAATGAGTAGTGTGATTTTCAGTGTATTCTTTTTGTGAAATGGTACTGAAGCTCATAATATTACCTCGTAAATGGAAGATTTCTATCATGTGAACAGATAAGATTATGCCTTCACTAATTCGGACAGTTGATCTTAATGCTCATGCAGTCCCTTTTTTCCTTTCTAATTCTAATGATTCTGTTTATTGGATTATGAAATATGCAAACGAATAACGATCTATAGCTAGATTAGGCATCTTGATGGTATCACTGGCATTTGAATTTGCAAAAGGAATATTCCTACATTATGATGTTTTGTACCTAAATTAGACGTCTCTTAGTCTCTACACTTGGGATAACATTTGATTATACTCATAAAATAAGATTACTCATCCAACTACCTCACAATGTGCAACTTTGCAAGGGAATATATTAAAGAGTCTTTGGTTCAAACCCAGTAATACCCATCATTCATTAGTTGAGTCGAGTTGGATTTGGTGGTTGTTATGTTCACTATTATCATGCTGATGAGTAATCTTTTGTCATGTCGGCCACCTTAATACCACTGGCTTTATGACCTTCACTTATAAAAGAGCTGTCAGTTCCAATTCCATACCTTTACAACGGAGCTAAGCATATATTCTAAAAACTGTTCGATTACACCTTCTATGGCTATAATTTGTGATGGATATTGGTTAGGAATGAATCAATTACTATTTTATGCTTTGTTCTCTGTGGATAATAGAACTTAGAATTAATTATCATCCCTTATCTTGAACTTTGTTTTTTACGCTCTTAAGGTAAAAGCACACTCGCCTGTGCATTAAGTCGTGTGTTGTACCAGAGAGGCTATTTATCATACGTTCTTGATGGAGATAACGTGAGGCATGGACTGAATAAAGATCTTAGCTTTAAGCCGGAAGATCGTGCAGAAAATATAAGGAGAATAGGTAAGGGATGTAAAACAGGCAGTTCAGTACATTTTATATTACAGTTATATGAAACTTTTACCTGGCTTTGAGAATATTTTCTATTTTGAAATATCTTTACCATGACATCACCTTCTACTTAGTATAATTCTATAGAGGTTTAAACGAAATGCATCCTCTGGATCATCATTGCATGGTTACTGGAACTGAAGGTTAATCCTGATTTGGCTTTTGCAATACAGGGGAAGTGGCAAAACTCTTTGCAGATGCTGGTGTTATCTGTATTGCTAGTCTGATTTCTCCTTACAGAAGGGACCGAGATGCATGCCGAGCCCTATTGCCTGATTCTGACTTTATTGAGGTCATTGCTTCCTCTCTTATTTTTGAGTGCAAAAGTTGATGCCAACTGATAGGGTCATCCCTTCTATTTGTTAAACTAACTCTTCTGGTAGTATATTTTTTGTCTCATGAAGTAGATACTTATTTTATGCTGAAAGCTACACATTGTTGCAGGTCTTTATGGATATTCCCCTGGAAGTGTGTGAAGCAAGAGATCCAAAGGGTCTATACAAGCTTGCACGTGCAGGAAAGATAAAAGGTAGAATTTGGTGGCTTGGTTTTCTCAATTGAGAAGAGTAGAACTCTTAATTTATTTAGTTTACATCTTGTTGGCAACTAGAGTCAGCGGTTAGTCCAATGCAGACTGTATGCCACTCATTTATGCAGTTTGACTCCTTTTGCATTCGTTAAACCCTCTAATCAAAGAAATATTATCCAGTTGGAAAAGAATGATAGAAGCTGATGTTGCTTGGTGTTGGGCCTGCCGCAATATTTGCCCTTGTCATACTACATGAGTTCTTTGGTTTACCAGGCTATTTTAATATGTCAAGCTTTTTCTTCTGGTGTCAATGAATAATAGTGTTTATCATCTATAATTTTATGTTACCAGTGCTTCATTAACATACTGATAGACAAATTTATTATCACTGTATCTTTGCCACAGGTTTTACTGGGATAGATGATCCCTACGAGCCTCCCTTAAATTGTGAGGTCAGTATCAAGATGTCTTCTCATGTTCCTGGGTCTGACGTTTTGAAGTTGGTCTTTCCCTTCTCTTATTTTCCTCCTCCATCTACGCTTGTTTCTCAAAATAGGTTACCATCCGATTTTGAATTACTCTTTGGAGGATATTTACCACCTTTCATGTGGTGCCTCTTTCTGTATGCGCGGGCAAACGGGCAACTTGCATGAGAGCGCACGCTGTGAGAGGAATATGAAAGATCCTGGTACATCAACCAACTTAACTGGGGTAATGTGTGATCATGCCTGATAGGGTGTTTGGTTGCAAAATAATTTTTATTTACTTGTGGTAAAAATATACCTTAAAATAAATTCTAAAATGACTAAAGATATAAAACCATCATGTTTGGTGATATAAGATAACCAAAAGGGTGGGGAGTGGGGGGACCATGTAAAACAAAAAAACTATGGGAAACGACAAGAAAAAAGAAAAAGAGGTTTTACCCGTTCTTTGGTAACCGGGAGAATTTATCTATGAAAAATGTATTGTTGTAACGGCTGCCAAACGCTCTCTGTAACAAGATTTGTCACAAAAGCATGGCAAAAGCTCGATTTTATCATGCAACCAAACACCCTGTAAAAACTAAGGGTGTCAACGGGCCGGGCTTGGGCTGGCCCGGCCCAAGCCCACTTCAACTCACTTATATGAAACCTAAGCCCAAGCCCACGTAAAAAACCCAACGGGCTTGAGTTATGTAAATGGGCTTAGCCCTTCAAAGCCCGCCATAACCCATTAGTCCAATGGGTTTATATTACGTAAAATAATTTAAAATTAAAAAATTAGTAAAAATATAAAAATTTTATTGTTCAATATAATTCTTAGAAACAAAACATTTTAAATTCAAAAATTTTGCAAAATATAAAATTTTTAAAAATAAAAATTAGAAAACAAAAACTTCAGTAATTTGTGAATTTTTAAATGAAGAATAAAAAAACTCATAATTCTCAAAAATATGTCTGAAAATTATTAGAAAATTCAATCAAAAATTTTAAAAATTCTAAAAAATATGAAAATTTTGGAACATCACAAAATCTGAATTTGGTAATTCTCCAAAATCCAAAATAAGAATCAAAACGGACTAAATCTATAACTTAACAAAAAATTCTATATCTTAAAATATCTAAAAATTGAGTGACATTTAAATGAAAATCACATCACACATGAAGAGAATGATACAATTTCCATATTTCTATAACCTTGAATGCAAATAAACAACCAAATATCATATTATCTTCTGATTCACGGATACAAGAACGTAAGCAAAAGAAGATGCTGCTGAAGTGGGTGAAATAACGGGTATTCAATGGGGGGAAAATGCCCTTGGATGTCCTGTCCTGGTCGGATTATAAGAAACATGGTTAACCAAGTGATGTTCAAGGATGCAGGCGAGAAGCACCTACTGTACCATACAAACATGAACACATGGAGACTAAGAAATAAATACATCCCTTAAAATGGAGATGAAGGTTGATTTATCCTTGAAAAAAAATTCTCCTCTCCATCCACAAGACACGGAACATCAAGAAGATGTTGGCGAGAAGCACCTGCTGTACAATGCAAACATGTTACCCTCCCTTTATCTATCTCTACCATCTTGCTGTAGAGCTACCCTCTCCTTCGGTAGGTAGACGGTCCATTCAATGGCCTATCAGCATCCCCGCTTGGATCTGTTAGTTCCATGATCTTTGTCAAATCAAGGGAATAGAAACCACACAGAGGAAAACAAGAAGAGCAACATGAGCACACGGGAAGAGAGGCATTTCAAGGCACTGAGGTGAGCAAAGGGGAGCTCAATAACGCCAGGACCCTTTCCTGGCTAGAACACCGAGTGCGGTGAAGACGAGGAGGGAGCTGATGTTCAAAGCGTTGCAGAACATGGGTGGGCAAATCTGCTAGAACAGCCGCACGAAGGGAAACCGCCGGAGCCCCAAAAGCGTGGAAGTGCGCTGTTGCGTGAGAATGGCGGACACGATCACAGAAACCCTACGCGAGCACCAAGCACTGAGCATAAGTCGAAGACAAGGAACCGGCTGACCAAGGGTGCTGGGGGGCTTTTGACGGGCTAGGCGGGTCACGATCGACGGGCCAGTTGATTCTTGTAAAATAAGAAATGGGCTTGCTGTTAAGCCCTCTTAATTTATTTGAAGGGCCTGAGCCTGGCCCACAGCGAACTTTTTGATGGGCTAACGGGCCCAGCCCGTCCGTTTGACACCCCTGGTAAAAACTGTTTGACCTTCCTTTCTGTTTGCAGGTTGTAATACAACAGAACGATGGTTTGTGCCCTTCACCGGCTGCCATGGCCGGCCAAGTTGTGTCGTACCTGGAGCTGAATGGGTTTCTTCCGGGAGCGCCTCGCTCGGATCTCTCTCTGTAGCTTGACTCCAAGCTATTACAGGTCGTCTGTGATGCATCTTGCAGCTTTGGCGTCCGCTGGAACTGTTTGACCTTCTTTTCTCTTTACAGGTCGTCTGTGATGCTCTCTTTTTTCTTGGGCTAGAGTCTGGTGATACCGTGATTTACGGTTCTCGATATCCATACCATATCATGCATAGTATGTAAGAATAAGAATATTATTTGGCAACTTCGCTGGTTATATGGAAGCCGGTATAACCTGTGCACGGAGTCAGCTGCAAGTCTCCGTTAGATCTATAAGCCAATTTCGTGGAAGATCGTTCTTGTTTTGCCAAGAATGTCATTCCGCAAAGCGCACCTTCTTCTTCTAGGTTTCCTTTTATCTGCGCTGCTGGTCGTTGAAGTCTTTAGGCTTTAAACTACGCTTCTATGGTGTTTTCGTCCGCTCTCCATTTAGCTAAACGGATCTAAGGAAGGCCGGCTCAAGGGTTGGCCCGGGGTTGGTTGACCTCAAAATCGACTTAGTCGGACAGAGTTGTGACCCTGGGTCGAATGAGGTCGGACGGGTTGGATTTTATTTATTTTATTATAAAAATATTAAAATTTTAAAAAATGAGAAAAAAATTGAATTTTTTTATATTATATATTTATGTATACATACAAGTATTTGTAAAAATATAATTATATTTTTATATTATAATTGAATATGAGTATTTATCTATGTATACAAGTAAATATGATTTTCTTGTGACTATGTTATATTAGTATATGTTGAAAAAGAGTTAATCTCAAGAATGTAAAAATGGTTAGCAAACAATTTTATAAATTTTAAGGTATATCATATATTTATAATCATAAATTTTAACTATGTAATAATATAAATTATAGCAAGATATTATTGTACTATCAATAAATGGAATGTTCAAAAAATAATTAATCTTGACAAACTTGATGTGTGTGTAAAAGAAAAGAGAGTTAAAACAAATTTTTATAAAATTTAAGTATATATAGATTATAAATCATATATATATGTGATACTATAAATGATAGTGAAACATTGAAGTATATAAATCATATATATATGTGATAGTATAAATGATAGTAAAATATTGTTATACTATTATTAAATAAGACGTAGAGTAAGTCGCGAATTGACCTGTGCGATCAGGTTGCGGGGGCCAAGGGAACAACACTCCGTGGGTATCAAGGGGGCATTCCTCCGAAAGATTTTTTTAAGTATGTAATAGTATAGGTGATATATATTGGGAAAAAATTAACTTAGGTTGGGTCGTTCTAGGGTTGAACTAGGTCGGGCGACCCAGCCAACCGAGTCACCGGGTTGCCTGACCCCCGGCCGGGCCACACGACCCCACACTGGGCCGCCGTAGAGTCACCCCGGTTGGGTTAGGACCGGGTCAGTTGGCCCAGAAACTAGTTGAGTCAAGTGACCCCGAGCGACCCGGCCTTCCAAAAATATAGCATCTGTTCCTGCCTTGATTCAAGTACCGATATATTTTAGCTATTCTTTGGATTTGGAGCAAATACGGTTAATATGTAGTTCGGAGTTTTAACTAGATGTTCTTTATTTATGTGTTTTTATCATATATGAATATACAGACATTAATTTTAAAATATAATACTTGTCAGAAGTTTATTAATGTCAACCAGCTATTCTATACTGCTGTATATTAGAGGATATTTAAGCATATTTTTAAAATAAAATGATTGCAACTATATAATTATATATACTATTTATGTATCATAAAAATAGTTATTATGAGCAAATATTAAATGGGGAAGCTGATATTTTTGTATCTGCTCTGATTATCCATATTTAGATATCCGCTCCATCATTCGCACAAATAAATACAGATCGAAGGAGATCTGAATTTTATCCGGATTTGTTTACAGTTTATTTTGGATGGAAGATAAAATTGACTAAAGAAGAGTAATTTTTTAAATAAAAATATGTTTATGAAGTAAATAAAAATTAAAATCTGAAATAATAGTGTGAAATTCATAAATGTATAACGCTCAAAATAAATCAGCTATGATATATAATAACTTTAGCTTAGTATTTAACTACATTTAATGTGCCAGATTTTTTTTTATTTTCACATGACTAGGTGGAATAAAGAATATAAGTGAATACCCTTATCAAATCGGTCACCCACCCAAACAAGGGGCTCCGTTGGTTCATCCCATCCCAAATAAGGGCCTACAAGTAAACTAACAACCGTTCAATTATTTCGTCGACGTCTATTTTTTAAAATGAAAAAGAAAAAGAAAAAGATATATATATATATATACACCCATTTGATAAACTGGGTGTCGGTGTCGGCAGACAATAATCGCTCGCTTTCAATAAAAATGCAATGATTGCATGCTGCCATACCATAATAATACTCTCCAAAAGTATTCGACATGTCCCTTCACGTATGGGGTCGGATCGGATGATCCCGTCATAATGATTTTTTCTTCGGCAAAAAAAGAGAGAAAAAAAAACATGTATTTTGATGCCATTAAAATTGTTTCACTTCGATACTCGATTCTCATCACCGAAAATCCACTTCCGTAAACCTCTGAACCTTTACTTCCGTAAACCTCCGAGATATTAATTCAATCTAAAATGGTAATCATAGAGAAGAGTACTTTTATAGGGTTTGTTTAATATCACAAAATTTTAGAGATAAATTTGAGTTATTTTTTAAATTTTGGAGATAACTCAAGTTTATTCTCAAATTATCCCCGTACCAAATAACAGTTTATGCCCTGTTTGGTAACACTATTAGACATCTCCATCACTATTAATTTTAAAATTGATATTGTTGATAATCATCTTGAGGTGTTTGATTTATAGTATCAATTTTAAAATTTGTAGTGCAAACAACACATGTTTTGTAATACAAGTGTCAATTTGTATCAATTTTGATATTGATATTCCATCTTCTAGAAATATCAATATCAATACTAATATAGTATCGTTTTTGATACTCTAATCAAACAGGCCATTAAGTTTTAATTTAGATGATTTTTTTGTCACGTAACGCAACGGCCAAAAGTACGTGCAACGTAATATACGACGAGAGATCAAACTCAACTCGATCCCCACGGAATCCATCCTCCCATGGGGTGACTCGACTTCAACCGGAAATTGATCGCGCCAAACGAACTAAGCTCCCTCGGCAATTTAGATGATTTCATCTTAAACATGATGCCACCAAAACTAAGATTGGGGTGGATTTTGTAGAAAATTAATTACGTCCGTTCATGCATTGCCGACACCGGATCTTCCAGTACTTTTCAGAGAGTCTGGCCTGTAATTTCCACAGCTCAAGATGACTCCCCCCCCCAGCCGGAGGGGATGAAGACAGAGAATGTCTTGTTCTTGGCCCTACACTCTTTCATTTTAATTTGTTTCTGGCAAAATAATGCCAAAGTCCCAGACGCATGCTCACATGTTGAACAGTGGCATCTTGCATCATATCAGATGAGAACAAGATCTTCCTTGCTTGTATACTGAAACGCTTCACATTTTCACCCCTCCAACAGAGAAAGATCTGTAGATTTGGGGCACTGGGTATGTATGCACAAAAAGGGATGGACTTCAAAGACAGGGAGGAGGAGGAAATTCTTACCCCCATTTCTAGCCAGCAGCATCTGGCATTTTAGTTTTGGTGACAAGAAAAAAAAAAAGCTTTTTGTTTTGGTTTCCCAGGTAAGAACCACTCATGAGCCATCATCAAAGCTCACAGGTGTTTGGTTACCCAACAATTGTTTATACACTTTTTTGGCAAAGTTATATGTCAAAATAAAATCTGAGTCAGCTGGAGGCATAAAATTATCGTCTTTGCTGAGATATGATAACAAAAAGAGCCGGAACAACTTGTATCTAAGGAAGATGGGCGACTACGAGCAATGAGAGAGAAAGAGAAGGTGTCATTGTGCGGGAACGAATTCTCTGCAAAAAAAAAAAAAAAAATGTTTGTAACGATTGCCAGACACCTTGTGTTAACAGGTTTTGTTACAAAGACATAATTTTGTAACAACACAAAAATTTGTCACGCAACCAGATTTATGATCATCCATGGCAGGCAGGGAAGGCTGATGCTTCATATATTTCTTTTATATGCATGAGTAGCTTCTCCACAAAAGGAGCACCGTCCAAGCAAAATCAGACTCACAGATCTGAACATGCCAGAGAAGGCTGGTGGCATAAAAATCAAGCCTTCTGCACTCGGATGCCATCAAATTTGGACCGCCAACGTCGGCCACAGGGTAGCTGAGTGTGGCCGGCACACTGCTCGTCAACGAGATCACATCAGGATCCCTTTGGCAGCGTCCGATATTTATCTGGCGTGCCGCAGATGGTTAGAGAAGAGCTATCTAGATGCCCACCCTGATGTCGACTCCCATTCTGCACGCTTCGACGCCGGTGCTGCTGGGTTTACATCCGGGATGCATGGCTTCCGGAGACGGCAGACGCTGCATATATAGAGCCGAAGGTCGCAGGCTGGCGGTGCCCAGAAGACGCAGGGAGCGGCCTGCAGAGAGGCTGCAATGGAGGAGCAACAGCAGCAACCGCCGTGCGGATGGCCTCTTACATTCAGGGGTGCAGGTCCTGTTTTCCGATAGGTCATGTCATCCTCGTCAGTTTGATCGTCTCATCAAATCTTCAACATTCTGGAGATTGAGATCATCTTTTCTGCAGTCAGCGTCTCTCTCTCTCTCTCTCTCTCTCTCTCTCTGCCCCTCCCCCCTCTCTGTTTTCTCCTCTTGTGCTTCTGCTGTCTTTCCAGCTCGCGGCGCAGTATAGCCTGAGCTATGGGGAGCCCCACTCCTTGGGCGCTTGTGCTGTTTGTTGCTGCTGCTGTTGTTCATGCAGGTTTGTCTCAGAACGATGATGGAATTAACAACAATTGATGCTGCCCATTTTGCATCTGCTGATCCAGAAACTACATGGTGTTGAAACAGGGATCCAGAGCGAGGCAATGCAGTACGATTATTCAGCAAGTATAGAGGCAAGTCATCTTATTCTTTTGCCAGCAATTGAGTTCGGTGCCCTCTAGCTTGCCGTTCCCAAAGATCAGAGCTTTACTAATCAACAAATGCAGAGACTTGGGTCTAAAACCACTGATTCACCAGAGCATATTGTGCAATATACCACCACAGTTTTTATATTTTTCCCCACACCAATCCAACAAAAAAGCACCTTTCGTTGGAAAACTAGTAGAATGAAATCAAAGCAAACAGAACTTAATGGCTATTGGGAGAAAAAAAAAGTGCTTCTCTTTTCCGACATCAAATCTAAAAATGCAGACTTGCAGAGGTTCAAACGTAGACTTTCCCCGTAAAGAAGGCCAGAAAGGCATGGCGGGTGTGCAGTTGCTGGAACAACGCGTCTTTGTCAGCCACAGCTGTCCCATAAGTCATACAACTCAGACCTGTAAAAATCCAGTCAGCTGAAAAGGACGTGAGCCAATAATTCAGAGCCGTCCATGAACTCAGAACCTGAGAGACAACTAGTAGTCTGCTTTGTCCGAAACGGAACTGTGAATGATGTGTCAGCTTTATTAGTAGTAGCAAGCATAGACTAACAATGTCCACTTTCGAAGCACAATACCTTCTTTCCCTAGGAAATGAATGATCTGCCAGCTTTATTAGTAGTAGCAATCATCCATCTATGCTGCTCGACAACCGAAGGATCGTTTTACGCGGTTTACTTTTCAATACCATGTAAAGTACTCTGAAAGCACACAAAAGAAAGAGGATCCCACCTTTGTAGAGAGGAGACGGTACAAGAATGAATACACAAACAACCAGGATACACCAAAGCGGACAGTAAAATACACAAATCCTAAAGAAAAGCAAACCCAATAGTGGACAGTCGTATAGCATTAGAAATATAGTCCAAGATCATATAATCCACTTAGAACTGTCAATAAATAGCATAAACATATGAGTTCATGATCCGATGCTCTCTCGGATGTCTCATTCCCCACCAACAGAAATCTGAGGGGGAAAGAGTTTTCAGAGTGAGAAGAGAGCTTAGAGAGAGTGGGGGAGGATTGAGGGGAAGAGGAGGCCTCTTGGGGGGCCTTTGGGGTGTTTAAAATGCCCCCAACGGCTAGCCACGCAACTAGCTGTTGGCGACTCGGTCGGGCGGGGTCCCAACTGAGGTTGCTAGGTTGCACAACCCACCCCGGCTCCAACACCGGGTCACGGAACCGGGGTCACGGCTGGGCCAGTCGGCCGGAAATCTGATTGGGTTGGGCAACCCACACGAACCTGGTCGAGACCCATGGCTAAAAGGATCATTTTATCGAAAAATAACCAGGTGAACATCACCTCAATTTACTAACCAAGGTTCTCTGATATTCTTGGGCTCAGAATCAACTAAACACCTTTTTCATCAAATTTCTTTGCAGTGTCTCGCAGTGCCCCAGAGAGCTCAGTATGGGGGAGGAATGATACTCAACCCTGAGTTTGATGATGGTTTAAAAGGATGGACAACATTTGCAGGTGGGGAGATACAGGAAAGGATGAATGGTGGAAATAGGTTTTCTGTAACACTTCAAAGGAGGTGGGCCTACCACAGCATATCGTACAAGCTTTACTTGGAGAAAGATAAGTTTTATACTTTCTCAGGTGATAATTTATCTATATAAAGTTCGACCACAAGAATTCTGGAGACCCTGATCTCAATGCTCAACAACTTCTTGTTTCAGCATGGTTACAGATCCATGAAGGAAATGCTTCAATTACGGCTATCTTCAAAACTGTATCTAGCTTTATGCCTGTCGGCACTGTCTTGGCTGAATCTGGCTGCTGGACAATGCTTAAAGGAGGGTTCACAGTGGATTCATCTGGCCCAGTAGAATTCTACTTTGAGGTAAGATATTTATAATTGGGTTTAGGGACAACTGAAGAAATCTTTAGCTATTTGCCCATATTGTTGGGTTAGTTTGGCTAATTGGCCTTTGATAATGGCTAAAGAGACATTTATGATTCAACATGAAATGAACAACGACAATAAGACAATCCTGCTTGTGCATAAATGTCACCGATTCAACCAGTTCCCCAAACAAACAATGTAAATATAGAAGTAGGTAGAAATATGTAATGTACAGAAGATGCTTTAGCTTGGCCTCTTGAACCATCCACAAGAAGGTACATGGTGAATGAAGAAATAACATTTAACCGTTTGCTTGATCCGAGATGGACATCTGGATAGATGCTTTCACAGACCAAAAAGAGATAAACAGCAAGATGCTTGACATGGGGGATAGGGTCTTCATAATTCTGTCTTTTGGTTGTGCTCTTGCTCAAACAGAATCCAAAATAAAGAAAAATCTTCAGCCTTACATTGAAAACAGTACAGCAGAAAGTGCACCAACCATCAGGCATTTCAAAAGACAACAGCATGACTAGCACATCGGCTACCAGAATTATGTGTTTTAATCGATTGATTGTACAGTGAGAAAAGCACAATCATGCATAGAGAAAACACTTTTCAAATATTTATCCACCTTAATATTTTATGTGTCAAAATACCTTGGAGAATTCCAGACTATCAAGGCAAGGCATTCATCCTTTTTGCAGACAGAAGATACGACCAAGGAAGTTTGGGTTGACAGTGTCTCTTTACAGCCATTTACGGAAGAGGAATGGAGAACTCACCATGCGGAAAGCATTAAGAAGGTAAGTCATGGCAAATATGAGAAGCATGAGAAAAAAAAAATCAAAGAGGCATCGGATGCACCAAGCTCAATAGAAACCTTGTCATATGGAATGGAATACAGGTGCGAAAGAGAAGAGTAGTGTTCAACGTGTCAGACATCCAACGGAATGCAAGGCCCGGAGCAATAGTCACCATCAAGCAAAGAAGAATGGGTTTCCCGTTGGGCTCTGCGATTCCGCAGCAAATCCTCACGAACAGGGCATACCAGAGCTGGTTCACCTCCAGATTCACCGTCACCACCTTCGAGAACGAGATGAAATGGTACAGCACGGAGAAATCCCCGGGAAGAGAGGACTACTCGATCCCCGATGAGATGTTGGCCTTCGCCCAGCGCAACGGCATCGCCGTTCGGGCGCACAACGTCTTCTGGGACGATCCGAGGTACGCGCCGCCGTGGACCATGTCGCTCGGCAGCCGGCAGCTCCGAGCTGCAGCATCACGACGCATCGTCTCCGTCATGTCCAGATACAAAGGCAGGGTCCTCGGCTGGGACATCGTCAACGAGAACATGCACTTCGCCTTCTTGGAGAGCAGACTGGGGAGAGGCGCGTCGGTCCTGATGTACCGGATAGCTCATCGGCTCGACCCCAGAACGCCTCTCTTCCTGAACGAATACAACACCATCGAAGACGCTACCGACCGCCAGGCAGCGCCGCACAGCTACCTGCGGAAGCTGAGGGAAGTACAAGGTTGTGGGGAGATTGGCATTGGGCTGGAAGGGCACTTCCACAGACCCAACATCCCCTACATGAGAGCATCTCTCGACATTCTTGCCCAAGCTCGCTTGCCCATATGGCTGACAGAAGTCGATGTCACGCCGTCGCCGTACCAGGTGACCAATCTACACCATTCCGGCGTCGGCCCTCACCGGCAGGGGCCTGAAAAATACGTTCTTTCCTTTCCTCCTCAGGCGCACTTCCTCGAACAGGTTCTGAGAGAGGCCCATGCGCACCCCGCGGTCGAAGGGATCATCATCTGGGCGGCGCGGCGGCCCGACGGGTGCTACATCATGTGCTTGACGGACGACGCGTTCAGGAACCTCCCAACGGGCGAGGTCGTGGACCGGCTCATCTGGGAGTGGAAGACGCACTGGGCGGCGGGCTACGTCGACGGCGGCGGCATCTTCGAAGCGGAGCTCTTCCACGGGGACTACGACGTGACGGTAAGCCATCCGGCGACCAACTCAACCTCCGTACACAGCTTGAAGGTGGAGGCGGGGTCATCGCCGGAGGAGCTTCTCCAGGTCGAACTCCATGCGTGAGAGGAAGGAAAGACCAAAAAAAAAAAAAAAAGGTCCCACCTTTTTGCACGCCCAGCGCCTTCCGACTCCATTTCCGGCGGACCGAGACCTCCTCCCGGCGTGTGCAGCTCCACATCAGAAAACGGCCTCCGCCCAGAAGCAGCCAAGGCCATTGCTCTTCTCTCCTACAATCGACACCTTCTCCAGCAGGCAGCAGGTGGAGTAATCTACCAGACTGCAAATGAATAATTTGAAGAACAAAAAAGTTACCATAAAGCAATTACCATCAGAGAAAAGATTGTCTGCAGGCCTTAACTTAATAAAAATGGCCATTTTAGTTTGAATGTCACCCATTCTTCGAATATTAATTCATGTTTAGCTTGGATGGTTTTGTTTGCTATTGCTACTATCGTTTTTAGTATTAATCTGTATTTTTCATTGTATTTGTCTTTGATGTGCTAAAACTGAGGAAGTTTTATAAGGTGTTTGTATATTTGTATATTTGTGACAAAATTGTATGTTGAAAAAAATATTTAAAATAACAAGAATTATAGAAATATCAGATTTGGTTGGATATATCAGTGGAAATTTTACATGTAATATAGATGGCGTTTGATTGGGATTCCGGGGGGTGGGATTCTTGCCAGAAATCTCAACCAAATGCAATAGATTCAATATATTTTGAGAATTCAAAATCTCAACCAAAATGCAATAAATTTATTGACTTCCGTACTTAGAAGTAGAAAATATATTTTCAGAATTGGAGAGAGAGGTAAGGTAGACATAATCTGTATCAGAAAATTTCTTCAAATCTCGTGCACATGAGTTTTTTTCTTTGATATTTAAAACAAATATCTGACATAGAATCACCACCAAAGAAGCCCATAATTTGAAAATGACACTCTTAGAAAAAAAAATAGAGAGAAACCTTTTTGGTTTGTCACATTATATTCTCCACAAATTTTGCAACGTATGATTCCTAGCCCATAAGATATTGTGTTTTTATAAAATATGATAATCATTTACTTTATTTACTAAAATAATATAATTTATATCGCAATTAATTAATGAACCAACCACCTATTACAGTTTTCGGTATCAAAGTTGGTTTTCAGAGGAAGGTTCATTTTAAAAATATTTAAAAAGGATTCACTACTCATATTTTACCTAATAAAAAGGATTTTAGTCTACAGTCGTAGACCCCGGTTGGTTGGATAGAATATTAGGCATTTATATCATAACCATTCCCCATATTTTGATGGCCGGTTTGGTTGGAATTAAACATAAAACTGTACCAATTTTGATATTTTTGTTAGATGCATCAATATAGAATTTTAAACTTACACGGCTGCTTGGTTGCATGATAAATATTAAAATAAAATGGGAATTAACTGATGATATAAAATTTTCGTGTTTGTTTGTAGAGATATGATAGCAAGAAACAGTGGATACCACGAGAGAGAGAGAGAGAGACCCTCTTTTTGTGTAAGAAGAAAATCTCATTAAAAACATAAATTTGTAATATTTTGCAAAACACCTAATTTAACATGTTTTATTACAAAAAGATATAATGTGACAAAACTCACCGCCGTTAAGTACAGGTCATACTGGGATCGAGTTTTGAACTAGTCCTATAAAAATAAGGGATAATATGATATTGGTTGTTATTTCTATATTAAAACGGGATATTTCAGCTGAAAAAACCACACTCCTATAGCTGTACACTGAGGCCAATCAGTAAGGCCCAAGCCCATCTAAACAGGAAGCCGGCCCACACCAGGGTCACAATCATATAATTGTTCTTTCCGGACTGGACTGATTATCAAATGATATTCGCTGTGAGATTAATTGACGAAGTCGAAGAAAGAAATTAGAGAAACCAACAAGAGATTTTGGGTTGTTTGATTTCATGGAGCACACATCTGACCACTGCAAAGATTATGGTGTACATATTGTTTGATCAATAATGTAAATCTCCCTCTCAATATATTATGCCCCACCTTTCTTGGTTAAGCTCTTTAAATTAGGCACTAACTTCTTCTAGCCTTTTCTATTTGTCAGCCCTAATCTTCTTGCCAACGATGGAATTACTGAATAATATATTTATAAATACCATGATTTAAAATAAAAACCAAGGAGATTAAATAATACATGTCCTCCCTTGGGTGCCGCATTTGTTTTGACTTAATCTAAAATTCTGAACTCTTAATTTTCATAAGCATGTTAGATATAAAAAAATATCCTAAAATTCATATGCACCTCAGTTGAGAGAAAATGTGTATATATAGATCTTCACAAATCAATTGAGGGGATCCAATCTCTTTATTTAGGAGAGGCCGCGGTTGGATGTTGTTGTTATCCGCTGGTCAAAGAAAGTATATATTACTGAATATTAATCTAGCACCGCAATTAATTAATGGGGTAGATATGAATGCCCAAAATTAACGAACGACTTGAATAATATGCCTAATTTATTGCCACAACCTCTTCGTCCCTGAGGATGGATCGATGACCAGCAGCGCCCAAGAGCATTAATTAATTAATATGCATTAGATTTTCTTAGATTCACCATTAAAAGGTCAATAAATAACTAACTTTGCCAAGGCCTATAAATAATATTTTGCCAGCCAGCCAGATCACTCTCCAAAGGGTGTGTATCCCCTTCCTTCTGCCCATCTTTTTCTCTGCAAATAATCCAGTGAAGAAGGGAATTGAGAAAGGGGGAAGCTGGCTTGACCTGACAAGGTTGCAGCATCCACAATTAATTTTAGTCAGTTTTTCTTCTTTGTTTTTTTTTTATACACGCTGATGGTTTATTATTCATCATATCGTTGCATGCGTCACTACAGGAATTAAAGTCATTAGCGACGGCTTACCGCCGTCGCTAAAAATACAAAAGCCGTCGCTATAAGGCAATAGCGACGGCTCTTCCGCCGTCGCAATACTGTCACAAATAAGCCCGTCGCCAATTTTCATGGCGACGGCTCATTATAAGCCGTCGCTTTTAGTATTATTTGCGACCACAAAAGCCGTCGCAATTAAGTTATTAAGCGGCGGGCGAAACCGTCCCCTCATAAAGTTTTCGCGACGGCACTAAGCCGTCGCAAATAAATTTAAACCCGTAATAGACATTAGCGACGGCTTAGCGCGCGTCGCTAATACAATTCTGACCCGGCGACACTCGCCGGGGTGCATTCTACGGTTTTGCGGCGGCTTCGGACCGTCGCGAATACCCGGCGGGGGTGATTTTACGGTTTTGCAACGGCTAAGAGCCGTCGCTAATACCCAATTCTACACCGGCAACACCCGCGGGGTGCATTTTATGGTTTTGCGACGGCTTAGGGCCGTCGCGAATACCCGCGGGGTGATTTTGGTTTTGCGACGGCGTAGAGCCGTCGGCTAATACAATTCTGACCAGCGACACCCGCGGGGGTGCATTTTACGGTTTTTGCGGCTTAGGGCCGTCGCGAATACCCCGCGGGGTGCATTTTTACGGTTTTTGCGACGGTGAGAGCCGTGGCTAATACTAATTTACGCCCGGCGACACCCACGGGGGTGCATTTTACGGTTTTGCGGACGGCTAAGAGCCGTCCCTATTACATTAATAGCCGTCGCTTAAAATAACTTTAGGGACTGTTGGCAGTAATGGAGCCGTCGCAAATAACTTACAGTTTTTTTTAAAAAAATTTCCCTGCAATCAATTGTATTCTCGTAGCAAGACCTGTATACACAAATAATTTGTCGGTTTGCCCGATCAAAGCCATTAACATTCATTCATACATAATAAACACTGACATTCTTTAATAAGACAAATTCATATTTATAAAACGTATCATTACACAACAACTATCTCAAATACAAAGAAATAATAAAATAGAGAGTAAACTCTCTCACTCATCCTCCCAAAGAACGCTCGTAAATCGTCTTTCGCGTCCTCGTCATCGTCCTCCTCCTCCTCGTCCCCCCGTGCGCCTCTATAGCCTTGGGTTGGCCTCGAACTAGACGGATGCGGGTGGGAGCCCTCTTGTTTAATTGGGCTAACATTTCTTGTGTTAGCCGTGTCATCGACTCTTGAAGCTGATGACGTTGGGCGTCCGGTTGTTGGAGCGAGTCGATCATCGAGTTTTGTTTCTCGATTTGTGTAGCTTGAGCATCGACTTTGTCCACCAACTGCTGGTAGCCCGGACCCGCAGAGGTACTCACACCTCCACTGCATACACCATACCAGGTGTTGCGGGTCTGTCCTCTCCCCCCACATCGGATCCGTCCCGGCCTGTCTCTGCCGAACACGGTGATAAATGCATCCTCAGCAGAGAATGGCTGCTCGGAATTCCGAGCATCTGAAATACAATATACTACTCAGATTAAATACATCCTTAAATAAAGACAATATACATCCTTAAATAAAGACAATATACTACTCATGCATTTTCCAGTCAAACCATTTACTGACTTCAACTGAATCAACTTTAAAATAAATTTTAACTTAGATATTTCTGTGCATCCTTCATATAGTGGTGTTTCTGCATCTCTTAATAGCAAGAAATGCTTGTGTGTTTCTATACTTGGTTCACCTTCATGATGAATAGATGGTCCTTGAATATTTTGAATGTCTTCAAGCATTTCTATTACATCGTCATTTAAATTCTCATGTTGTGCTTCATCTAATCGAACTTCATTATCGATACTTAAACTAGTTCCAATTTCTCCGTGGCTTATCCACGTTCGATAATTGGACCATATGCCATCACATATTAGATGTTCTTTAACTACATCTCTTTTTAAAGTAAATGTGTTACAACACGTCTACATGGACATTGAATCAAAGTTTTGTCTAATCCATGTCTAAATCGAGTCCTACATTCATCGTAAGCATAATCTAAAAAATTCTTCTACTCCTTGAAGATACCTAGGACTTAATACGGTTAGGAATATCTATCCAAGACTTATCTAAGCTCATCGTCATGTGTTAATATAAATAAAGATA